>CM045930.1:1960000-3245000 GCA_025177825.1 Aechmea fasciata | reverse complement strand
GGTAGCACCAATGACTTTGTGCTATTAATAGCATAGTAGCCTAGTTATATATATATATATATATATATATATATATATATATATATATATATGTATATATATATAGGCCACGGCTACTATACTATTATGAGTATTGGAGACATCGTACTGATAACTTTTTAGCCGTTGTGATGAAAAAATGAGAGGCTAGGATGAGAGTGATTACGGTTAGATTGATAGTGGGCCCCCTAGGATTGAGTAGGTGGTTGGTTGAATAGTATAATCTAACGAGTAAAAATGATTAAAGGGTGGATCAAATGGCCAAAAAGTTATGAGTACAAGAGCCTCTATACTCATAAAAAGTATAGTAAGGACTCTATATATATATATATATATATATATATATATATATATATATATATATATATATGTTGTTTTCATAAAAAGTTGAGAAGGTTTTAGATTTGTTGAGGCCTTATACCTCTCAAATTAAGTGTTGGAAATATATAATGTCGATCTTGGTGCAGGATTATACTTAACTTTTCAAGCCTCAGGATTTAGACTAGCTAATGGACTAATTACATGATTAACAATTTCATAATTTGCGTAGAGGCTGATAGATCTTTATCAGTAATAACAATATAAATAAATACATACAAAATCCAAAATCATAAATAAAATTATAATAACTCAAAGAGCGACATATATAGAGAAAAAATTCTTAATCAATCTGCAGAACCAATAAGTCTGGCTATAATCTGAATGTCACCAATAAAACTTTGGTAATTTAACCGACCGTCGAGCAAGTGGCAAAGGGCTTGATTGTTGGTACCCGTGACCCACGTTCGAATCCAAGTTGATTCACATTTCTAGCTAAGTTTATTTCTGAATGAAATAAAACGAAGCGGGTAGCGTGCTACCTATCTCTCAAAAAAAAAAAAAAACTTTGGTAATTTAGTTTCCCTCCTTTCTCAAACTTTGGTAATTTAGTTTCCCCTCCTTTCTCAAACACTTGTATGGTGTGAAATCAATGGTAATTTTTCACCACATTGCACATGAGAAGATGATAGGACCAATACTCTTTTATATAGAGTCTAGATCGACTTTCCATCAAAGTCTGATTAGTAATCTATTTAATTTAAATAGATGAAAAAAGAATATGATATATCATATCAAGTAGTTTTATATCTATTAGAAAATCCAAATTTACATATGATTAGTTGGGCCACAATTATGAAAATCCTAACATAATTAGCTACTAGTCATCTGTAATCCTTCACCTAAACTATTGGACTTCATCTAATGTGAAGCCCACAAAAAAGCAACATATATAAATAAGCTCTATACCTCAATTGTATATCATTTCTATTTTTTTACTCCAAACTTTATTACGGATTATTGGAAATAAATTTATGGTCAAATACCGTAGAACTAACTTGATTTTTAGCTCAAATTAAAAGACTACAATGATAGGAATTATGACGGTCCACCTCTTCATATTGAAATTTTTCTTCCATAATTACCACATTATTTTCATCTTCTAACCATGTACTTTATATAGTACAATTTTATAAATAAACTTAAAACTATATATCCATTCGTTAACAGACAAAACTTTATGTCTATTAAATGGTCCGACACAGCTGCATTAAAACAGGATTTGAGTTTCGCAGACGAAACTTCTTTTAAGGGTTGGCGAATGTAACATACTGAACTTCTAAAGTTATGAAGTTACGGTGTATGTTAGTTTGAAAGGCTATTGGGAGCAGTTCCGGTGAGGCTCGGGAGCATTCGGGAGTTTTCGGTACGCGACGGACGCAAAAATGAAACCCGAAAAGCTATGATTGGATCTTGGCCTAAATCCGGCAAGGCGTTGATGAAAAGAGGGTTTGAACGCGCTTGAAAATATGTTTTGGGGGTCTCGGTACGATTTGAGATGAATCGGAGGTCCAACGAGCGAAAACGGAGAAAATGCTGAAATTGCTAAAAATTTGGCTAAGTCCTAAAATTACAGAATTTATGTACCTACGGGGTCCGGACCTTGGAGTCAAGCTCTGGACCCTGAGCCAGAAAAATGCCCAATTTGAGTGGGGGCAATCTTGTAATTGTAGGGGGATTGCTTTTAAAAAGGGGCTTCTTCCCCTTTCTTCCTTCTCCCACAGCCCACACACACACACACACATGGTGGTAGAGAGAGAGAGGCTCTCTCCTCTCTCTAGATTTCTCCCATCTCTTTTTATCTCTCCCTCAAATTCGGGGTGTTGGCGGAGAGTGAGCTTGGGAACGCGTGTAGAGCGACGGATCGAGTCTTCGTGCACCTCGTGGAGCGGCGTGCTGTTCGTATTTAGGTAAGTGTTCGGATTTGGTTAAATCCTTAATGATTGGTATTCTAGTAGCCTCTAAAGTATTTCTAGCATGTTTTCTCCATGAGATTTTGGGTTAATGTGAGATTATGTCATGCTAGGGCTTAGAATGGGGGGTTTGGGGTTTATGGGCTTTGATCTCATATAACCTTATGGATCTCTAATTGAAGGTTAGAGAAAAGCCCGGGGCAACTCTAGATTGCGGATTGTTTGGTGTTCGGTGGTTGATCGCAATTTCTAGCCGAATCGAGCGGTGTGTGCCGCGGGAGGCCGATAGCAAGGGACCACAAGCAATTGGAACGCGTTAAGAGGTGGGTTGTGCTTCACCGAAGTGACTAGGTGGCTTCCATGTCGAAGTGGAGTACGGTTTTCTAATTGATGCATATATATACATAATGGTAGTTAATTACTAGATGAATGCATGAAATAAATGTTATATGAATGCACGAGATGCTATGTAAATGACTGCCATTGGATGACAAATATATGCTAGTTGATAAATGCATGTTGGCACGATATAGAACATGGTAGAGGATATAAATCAATGTTAACATTGTGAGGATATGCTAGATAACACTTGCATGTAGTAGTAGTTAATCACGCATATGAATGCATAGGTAGATGCCATGTGAATGCATGACATGATATGTATAACTACCCTTTTATGACAAGTGCATGCATGTTGACATGGTGATAAAATGCTAAATAGTATATGCATGTTGACATGGTGATAAAATGCTAAATAGTGTATGCATGTTGACATGGTGATAAAATGCTAAATAGTGTATGCATGTTGACACGGTAAAGAATATGCTAGAAAGTATATGCATGTTAGCATTATGAGAATTATGCTAGATGGTATTTGAATGTTGGCATTGTGAGCATATGCTAGATTATATATATGCATGTGGACTTGAGTCGATAATTCTAGGTTGTTTAGAGAACTCGACATTGGAAAACAAGAATATGTAACTATAGTACTCGATGTGGACAATTAGGATGTCAAGTAGATCGAGTAGCATTGAACTTAGTATTATTAAACATAGGTTGAAATTATCATTAAACCTAGAGTCAAGAACTAAGTGGAACTGACATAGAACCTAGCGTGGCATTGAACCTAGGTTATGACATGTAACGACACCTTGTGTGGTTGAACCTAGGTTGTGGACATAGTGGTAGAGGGACCATTAGGATGTGCATGGGTCGAACCTAGATAGGTCGACAGTATAGGATGTATCTCTACTTTTGAGACTTGGAAAGTGGATTCCGGAATCCCAGGACTTGTGAACTCGACAGTTCTTGGCCGCGGGTGTGTGTGGTATATTCCCCTCCCACCGGAAGAATCTTGGATCGCTAGGGTGTGTGTGGCATATTTCCCTCCCTATCGGGGGGGGGGGGGTCTTGGGCCGCGGATGTTTGTGGCATATTCCCCTCCCACCGAGAAGTCCCCGACCACGGGTGTACGTAGCTCTGTACGACCCGTTGGGCAATGTGGTTTGTGGATTTAGGGCTAAGGTGCATGTGAGACGTCCTTCACCTCAAGCCCGACAGAGCGCGGTATTCCGCAGATGATTGACTCGAGGTCGAGTCGGGTGGCTAGCTTGGAAGGTAGATGAAACCTCAAGGTCTAGTGGTAAATGACATGGATCTAATGTAGTAGAAACCTTAAAAGCTAGTTGGATATGAACTAGATAGCGAGATAGAAAGTAGTATCAGATGATCTACTAGTTTGTGCATTAGTTGCATGGTTGCATAAATTGCATTGTCATAGTTACATTACTGCATTTGTGAGGCAAAAACACGATAAATGTTAGTTGCATAAATTATGATGTTATATTTATTTGTTAGACTAACATGTTGGTTGCCTCCTTCGGACCTGGCGGGTCGAGCTTTTTTCTTGGGTGGCCGTACTTACTGGGAACTATGGACAATAGTTCTCACGCCACGTTGTTTTGGGGATTACAGGTTCGCACGAGAGCGTCACGGCGGCGCGAAGAAAGGGCGTAGCTCCGTAGGTAGCGCCCTACCCCAGAGACCAGAGATAGCAGTACCCCGAGTCGGCATAGCCTAGGGGTATAGGAAATGAAAAAAATAAAATTGTAAAAGTTGTAATAACTAAGCTTGTATTTGGAAGAAAACAAATTGTAATTGTGATGTAAAATGCATGTATGTGAATGCTTGTAATAGCAGTAGTTGTTTATGTTTTGATACTTTCTTATACAATCTTTGCTTGAATATTGTTCCTGGTTGGAACCTCGTGTATTGTATTGATTGCGATGCCTTGGACGTATAAGGAAAACTCTGTCCGCGGTATAGGAAAAACCCTGTCCGTTCGGCGGCTGTTGGCGGTCCGAACCCGACCAAATAGGCGTGGTCGCGGGCTGTGACAGAACGTGCCCCTAAAGCAATAATCACCGATCAAGAAAAAGCGATAAAAATGCTATAGCATGCGTCTTTCCTAATACTCGACATCGATGGTGCTTATGGCACATAACAAAGAAGATACTGGAGAAGCTAAGAAGGTATGGTGAATATCATTCGATCAAGAGCGTTATATTGGATGGTATTTATGAATCACTCACAAAAGTTGAATTTGAAAAAAAAAAAAAAATGAAAGAGAATGATAGCTTGTTACAGACTTCAAAATAATAAATAGTTGTCGGGCCTATATGAGAAAAGACGTAAGTGGATACCAGTTTATGTGAAGGATACATTTTTGACTGAAATGTCCACGACACAGCAAAGCGAAAGTATGCATTGGTTTTTTCATGGGTATGTGAACTCGAAAACTACGTTAAAATAATTTGTTGAGTAGTATGAAAGCGCTATAAAGAATAAAGCTAAAAAAGAAGCAAAATTAGACTATAAATCATTTAGCTTACTTATCTCGTGTATTAGCCGTTATGCATTTGAGAAGTAATTTCAAGATGTGTCCATGATTGCAAAATTTAGAGAATTTTAAGCAGAGCTGAAGGAATTAATGCGTTGCGAGGCATCCTTACTGTGTTCGAAGGACACCGCACATTCTTATCACGTTAATGAGTATGGCGATGGAGGTAAAGATATAATCTTCAATATTTTGATGAGGGTAGCTCGTATTAAGTTGTATTTGTCGTTTATGTTGACATTCAGTTGCCGTCCTTATTCATAAAAAGTTGATGATTGTTCCAAATTCTTACATGTTAACACGATGGAGGAAGGACGTCAGACGAAGTTATACCCGGATGAAGACATAGCATAAAAACTTATGGAGCACCATTGAAATTTATTGATATAAAGAAGTATGTAGTCATATGTATGATATTGGAGACATAGCTGCTGAATCCGATGAGAAATATTAAGTAATATTATGTTTGTTGCGAGATTTAAAGACCAAATTAGATACACTTCATCATCCAAGGGGAGCAACTGCGTCGAATGTTCGCCGATTGCAGTAACAACTTCGATTGGTGCGACGGATGTTAGAAGTAACAACCGGAGTGTACTTAGCCCGCTACCAGTTCGCAGTAAAAGCCACCCGCCAAGCAAAAGAAAAGAGTCGATGACCGATAAAGTTGTATAACGGTTGAAATTTATTTTATTACGGACTTTTATTTTTAGTTTTATCTTTATTTTTTGGGAGCCCTAACCCGTGTCCTGTATATTACGAATTCGTAGGCTTATCTTGCGCTACACGGAATTGACCCGTTGAAGCACGATTTTTTCCTTGGATATATATATATATATATATATATATATATATATATATATATATATATATATATATATATATATATATATATATATATATATATATATATAATATATATATAACTAGGCTACTATGCTATTAATAGCACCAAGTTATTGGTGCTACCAAGTTTTTAGCCATTGGATTGAGAGATGTTCGGTTAGGATGATGTGGGCCCCCTAGGTTAAGTGGGTGGTTGGTTGAATAGTATGATCTAACGGTGAAAATCATCAAAGTGGATCTAACTAAGGAAAACTCGTAAAAGACTTGTCGTTTCGTACTATCGACAAGATAAATAAATGTGACTATATATATATATATATATATATATATATATATATATATATATATATATATATATATATATATATATATATATATATATATATATATATATATATATATATATATATATATATATGCAATAGTTCAATCTCAACCGGGGCTTAACTGAGAGAAAAACCTTAATCTCTACCACTGCTTCTTCCGTTTTCTCGCTATTGATCTTTTGTGATGATTTTCACCGAGCTTTCTAATATTTATTTGGACCTCCTAAAGCTTGTTGGGTTCATCTTGCTCCATCTTAAAAGCATGTCGATGAGGTGGAACATTGATGTTGTGTTGAAAATAATTGGAAAGCCTCGCACGTATTGGGACAATCTCACTTTTAGGACAAAGCTTTCTACATGTCTAGATCCACGAAACTTTTCTAATCCTTTTCTCAATAGTATTTACTATTTTATTTTTCAAAATTGTTTTAAAACTGAAATTAAATTTTTGAATTTGTTTTTTAAAAAAATTTTACTAAAAGATCAGAAGGATTTTCTAACAATAGGAGGTACACCCCAAACAGGAGTGTATAGATAGATTTTTCCAAAATAAAAATAACTTTTCTAAATTAATTTTATAAATTTAATTAATTAAATAAATTCTATTTGCAAAAAATAAATATAAATTTTAAATTTTACACTTATCTAGAGAAAATTTGAAAGTTAAATTTGAAATCTAAATTAAAAAATCTAAATTTTAAATTTTAAATTTTAATTTTAAATTTTAATTTTAAATTTTTAATATTTATAATTTTAATTTGTAATTTAAAAATTAAAATTTTAAACTTAAATTTAAATTTTAAATAAATTTTTCATATTTTATTAAATCTAAAACTAAATTTTTAATTTTAATTTTGAATTTTAAATATAACATATAGAATTTTCAACTTGAAATTTAAAAACTTTAAATTTCAGCGGGCGGAAAGAGTGGGACCTCAATAACTATATGCGCACTTAATTGCTGTTAAATCTCAACTACCAATTCTAAAGTTGTAGAATGTACACCCAACATGTACAACTAGATTTTTCCTTTTAAAATTTAAACGAATACCCAAGAACTTACATTTAGAAAAAAAAAAAAAAAAAAAAAAAAAATTGTAAGAAGACTTCTAAACTTTAATAAGTTTACGAAATATTCATCCGAACGTTAAATTTTAGAGTCATATATTTTAATTTATCGAATCATTTAATATATTTCTCACCTCAATTAAAATTATTAATTACATAATTTTTTATTTGATCGTTCGTGTAGCATATAATTTTGTAAAGCCTTTAAACCAAAAATTTTATTTTCCATTATAAAATAAATTTTATTGATATGAACTCCGTCCCAAACTAAACAAAAAAAGAAAAAAAAAAAAATCTACTGAACTATTTAATAAGTTGAGAAAATTTTTTAATAAAATTAAAAATTGAAAGTTGCAGGAGTTAGTTCGTACTTTTCCGTTAATTTTATTCGAGCCCACCAAATCCATCGACGACTTCGTGCGGCACTCGCAGAGGCTGCAATGTCAACACGCAACCCACGCGACGACCGCGGCGTCTTCGCCGGCCGAGGCAGTCGTGCCCTGGAAGGATGACTCCTGATCCCCCCTTCCATCAAAAATCAAATCGCACATCGATCTTAACCGCACCTTACTCACTCTGATGCAACAGAAACTTTGTTAAAGTTATTAATCTCCTTCTCCTTCTCTTTCTCTTTCTCTTTGGCTTTTTATATTAAAGATTTTAGTTTTCAAGATCGATGGGGTGGTCCGATCTTCCCACGGACGTAGTGCACCTCATCGCCGCCCGCATAACTCTCCACGCCGACTACATCCGATTCCGGGCAGTCTGCTCCTCCTGGCGTAGCGCAGTCTCCAGCCGGCCGTGCCATCTCCCTCGGCAGCTGCCCTTCCTGATGCTGCCGGCACGAGACGGCTCCAGCACGCGCAACTTCTACAGCCTCACCGAGCACCGGACATACCGCCTCGAATTCCCCACCCACAAGCACTGCCTCGGCTCGTCCTACGGCTGGCTCGTCCTTCTCGGCCCCTCCACCGCGCTCTCCTTGCTCAACCCCTTCACCGGATCCCAACTCCGCCTCCCGCCCGCCACCCAGATTCCGCACCTCTCCGACACCGTCACCGCGGCCGACGTCAAGAACCGCCTCTCCGAATTCAGCGGCGAGCGCGCCAAGTCGACCTCCGCCGGCTTCTGGCGGCACTTGATACGCAAGGCCAAGCTGTGCCGGGAGCGGTCGTCGTCGTCGTCGTCGTCCAAGGAGCGGTGCGTCGTCGTCGCCTTCCCGAAAGCCGGGCTGGCCTTCTGGCAGCGCGGGCGCAAAGCGTGGACGCACGCCGGACGATACTGGCAGTTCGTGGACGTCGAGTTTTACGAAGGAAAGCTCTACGCCATCACCCGCGGAGGGATTCTCAGCACCATCGAGATCGACGCCTCATCAGTGAAAGAAACCGTCATCATCTCGTCGCCGCCATTTTCGTACGACGGATCAAGCTCCGTTTACCTAGCGGAGTCTGCGGAGGGGGGCCTGCTCCTCGTGGTCAGGAAGTACGGGAGTGACGGCGGGGACCGGCGTTGCCGTAGGACGGAGCGGTTCCAAGTGTTCGAGCTCAAATCGAGCGTTGACGGAGAGCACTGGTGGGCCCGGATCGAGAGCATCGGCGACCGGATTTTGATCGTGGAGAGGGGAACGTCGATGTCGTTGCCGGCTTCCGGATTAGCGGGCTGCAAGGGGAACTGCATTTACTTCACCGAGGAATACGATGCGTGCAGTACTGCAGGTCAGATCACGGGACTTGATTTCGGTGTGTTTTGCTTGGAAGATGGTAGTGTGCAGGGATTGCGGTGCTGTCCGCAAGATGCTGAATCGCTGTGGCCGTTTCCTTCTTGGGTAACACCGAATTTGTGGTAGTTAACGCAAGCATGATTTGCATTAATTCCACCCAACGGCTGCGCTGTGTATTTTTCAATTTTATTTATTTGATCAAGTGCTATTTGACTAGTGTTATATATGGATAATTAATGCTCAATTAAAATTCTGTTATGAGCTTCTTTTGACAGCAAAACTGAGAGCTCCAAATTAAAGTTTTTTACTTTCGTGACTCAGAATCCGAATCAATATGATCGAACCATCTATCTTATTCAATTGTGCGCTAATTTGGAATGACTCTATGGTTTATGAAACGCTCCTTAGTTACTTTGTAACTAGCTACTTTCACCCTTAGTTTAGTTTTGCTTTCTTTTTTCCCCTTCCTTTTTTTTTCCATCAATGTTTTCATTATGCGGTAGTGTCATGGCCGCCGTCCCATGTAGAGGGGCGGTAGGATTAGCGGTAGAGCAAGAAGAGTAAAGCGACGAGGGTGGGACCACGAGGGAAGAGAGTACCTGTGGGGGGAAAGCGAAGATGGAAAGTGGACCCAAGCTGTCGGGTTGTCGGATCGATTGGCGGAGGAGACGGAACTCCGGATCTGCAACTAGAGTTTCAAGCTCAAGTGGGCCAAGCCCATCCAGACTTAAGAGGGAGGCCCATAGCCCAACGAAGGAAGTCACCTGCAAGTTTTGAACTCATTTTCCATTTAGCAGTTTAGTCCCAGACTCTTGTAATTCTGCTTAGTAGTCCATATAACAGTAGGAGTATAAATAGCCACGTGAGACTCTGTAATTGGCATGTTGATAAGAAATCCCTAATTCTTCCCCACTCTCTCTCTCTCTTTCTCTCTCTCTCTCTCTTTCCCTCTTCTCAATCTCTTCTCATCTCTTCTTCCCTCTCTCTTTCTCTCCCTCTTTCTGCTCCTTCCCGGTTCGACCAGAATTCCGTCGGTTCGCCATCGCGCTCCGGTCCCAATCCGAAGCTCACGTTGAGCTTACCATCATCTCCCGCCCATCCTCAACCGAATTGGCCTCATCGGATTGCGACTTAGGATCAGGTATTATCCCATCATCCTCATTAGCCATCCAACTCTTGGGTAGAGGGTTGCTAAGAGTCAGGTCTATTACAACTTGGTATCAGAGCGGTTTTTTATCCCAGGGACTGGTACAGCGAAGCCACAAGGACTCCAGTTTCACTGAAATTGTTGAGCCCACCGTGGTGCAGTTTCCCGCGCCGCGGGGATCCCCTTTGGGGGAACCTCGACAAAGGGAAGCCGCTATGAGAATTAAACCGATTCTCGAATTCACAGATTGTGGGGAGAGCACGCCCACCAACTGTTTGAGTTCCCGCCTGGTGCCTGCAGTGCCTAGCAGGTCGATCCCGCGTGAGATTAGCAAGCAAGATTGCGACAGTGAGAGGTAACCGATTTAAATTTGTGAGCAAAACGATGGCCGAAGGGACTAGGCTCAGGGTGCTGGATGAGCACGTCCATGCACTAGAGCAACAACTTCAAGAGTTGAGCGTCGAGAATGAGTCGAAATTTGAGCGCCTTACCAGCCGAATGGAAGCCATACAAGCTGAAGGGCAATCCCACTATGAGGCCCTCTACAAGGAAACTGCCAACACTTCAAAAAAGTTAGAGCAACTAATGGAATTCTTAACGAGCACCCCGCAGTCAACATCTAGCAAAGGAGCAACATCACCCCTCTCCCCAGGACCTAGGGGAATCCTTCCCACACCACTGGCCGTACTCTCCAAGGAGGAAGACAAGGTGACGATACCGCCAAACAAGGCTGGAATCCAACTCTCACGACCAAAGTTTGAATTTCCGACGTTCGGGGGTGACAACCCGAGAAGCTGGGTGCGAAGATGTGAGAGGTACTTTGATATATTCGGCATTTCGGAGCCCCAGAGGCTCGAATTTGTTGCATTGCACTTGGATGCCAAGGCCGAAACATGGTTTCAAGGCTACCTCGCGGAAAAAGAGGTCGTTAGTTGGGCGGAGTTTGCGGAAGGGGTGTGCAAGCGGTTCGACACCAAAGGGATGATGGATGTAGTTGAGGAGTTTAACAAGTTAGTACAAACCGGAACTGTGGAAGAATACCAAGAGCAATTCGAGGACTTACGAGCGAGGTTACTGACTACAAATTCACAATTCTCTACCGAGTACTTCCTGTCTAGCTTCTTGAGCGGATTGAAAGAGGAGGTTCGATCCGCAGTTAAAATGCTGCAACCTCAATCACTAATGCGAGCTTTTGAGCAAGCTAAACTGCAGGAGCAAACCATGGCAGCTATGATAAAGAGGAGTAGGCAGGTACTAAAGACTCCAGGGGTCCCAAATTATCAAGGCAATTACAAGGGAAATGGTTCGGCAACACCGGCAGAGCCGATAATGCACCGCCCCTTAATCGCCAACTTTGCTAGAGCAAAGGAGGGCCGCGGGGCTTTGTTTCAGGTGCGGAGATAAGTATAGCCCAGGCCACCGCTGTAAAGTACAAGCCCTTAACGCGCTGTACGCGGGCTACGAAGTAACGGAGGTGTTTGACGAGTCGAGCCTGCAGGAGGAAGATAAGAAAATAGAGGATAACGAGGAGGAAGAGGAACACAGGTTATCGATGCATGCGCTGAACGCTGAAGACAGTCAGGACACAATTAGTCAGGACACAATTAAGATCCAGGGAGAAAGTAAAGGAAGGAAGCTGTCTATACTAGTGGATACAGGGAGTACCCACAGTTTCATCGATCTGGGTGTGGCCAAAGAAACCAAGGCATGCATAACCACTACAACCCCACTCTTGGTCACTGTAGCTAACGGACAAAAAGTGTTGAGTAAGCTCAAGTGCACAGGCTATGACTGGGAAATGCAAGGAGAAAAATATTCGGCAGACTTACGAGTGATAAGGTTAGAAGGGTCTAGCATGATCTTGGGCATTGATTGGCTAAAAACCCACGGCCCGGTTACATTTGATTACGAGATTAATACGGTCATCATAACCAGGAATGAAAAGAAGATAAGTCTCAAAGGCATGACAGATAAGGCGAGTCTGCGTACTATCTCGGCCAAGCAGCTACAACAGGAAATCGAGAAGGGCAGTTGCTATGCAGTGGCCCAATGGATACCAGCAGAAGGGGGCAAGGAGAAAGACATACCTGAACCTGTCCAGGGTGTGCTGCAAAAATATGCCGATGTGTTCCAAGAGCCACAAGGAATGCCCCCTGTGAGAGCTCAGGACCATAGGATACCACTGAACCCAGGGTCGCAACCGGTCAACATTCGCCCTTACCGCTACTCGTATGAACAAAAGAATGAGATGGAAAAACAGATCCGGGAAATGTTAGCCGCCGGGGTAATCCAGCCAAGCCACAGCCCCTACGCGTCGCCAGTCCTTTTGGTTAAGAAAAGGATGGAAGCTGGAGGTTTTGCGTCGATTACAGGCAACTGAACAAACTAACGGTGAAAGACAAGTACCCGATCCCAGTTATCGAAGACTTGCTGGATGAATTAGGGGGAGCGGCGTATTTCTCGAAGATTGACCTGAGATCCGGGTATCATCAGATTCGGATGCAAGTCGATGACATTCACAAAACTGCATTCCGAACACACGTGGGGCACTACGAATTTAAGGTAATGCCCTTCGGACATACTAACGCGCCGGTCACGTTTCAAGCAACGATGAACGAGGTATTTGACAAACTTTTAAGAAAGTATGTTTTAGTATTTTTTGATGATATACTAGTGTACAGTAAAACACTGGCAGAACACGCGGATCATTTAGAAGAAGTGCTGGGCATACTCCGAGACAATAGCCTTTGTGCAAAACGGACCAAATGCACTTTCGGACAGAAGCAGGTGGATTATTTGGGGTATGTGCTCACCGAGGAAGGGGTATCCACATATCCAGAAAAGATAGAGGCAATGATTCACTGGCCAGTACCCAGTTCGATCAAGGGAGTAAGGGGGTTTTTGGGGCTCACAGGCTATTATAGAAAATTTATCAAAGATTACGGGTGATCAACCGGCCACTCACGGAGTTGTTAAAAAAGAACAATTACAAGTGGAATGAGGAGGCTACCTTGGCTTTTGAAAGACTCAAAAGAGCAATGACTGAAGCCCCAGTTTTAGCCATGCCGGATTATTCTAAACCATTTGAAGTAGAAGCTGATGCAAGTGGCCACGGTATAGGAGCAGTGTTGGCTCAAGGTGGTAGGCCAATCGCCTATATGAGTAAGACCATCAGTACAAAGAATATGGGGCTGTCGACCTACGAGAAGGAGTTCCTCGCGATATTGATGGCGGTGACGAAGTGGCGACATTATTTGAGCCTGAAGCCTTTTGTCATAAAGACGGATCACGAGAGCCTAAAGTTTTTGCTAGAACAGCGAATTAACTCCGCTCTCCAGCAAAAGGGGATGTTAAAACTCATGGGTTTAAACTACATTATACAATATCGTAAAGGAAAAGAGAATCGGGCAGCCGATGCTTTATCCCGGAGAGAATGTGACGAGGGAAACACACGAGCAATCACGGGGTTCATTCCCGAGTGGGTGGAGGAAGTGGTCAAAAGCTATGAAGCTGATGAAAATTGCAAGAAGCTGATTGAGAGCCTCTCATTACAAACCACAGAGGAGGGTCCCTTGACTTACAAACAAGGGCTCATTAGATACAAAGGCCGTTTGTACATTGGCGAGGACAGAAAGCTGAAGGAAAAGATTCTGCGAGAAATGCATGATTCTCCCCTAGGGGGCCATTCGGGGCAGCAACACACTTACCGGCGAGTTAAGCAGGTATTCTACTGGCCAAAATTGAAGAGGGAAGTAAAGGAGTACGTGAAGAAGTGCGAGGTCTGCCTTAAAAATAAGACAGACAACTCCCCCTATGCCGGGCTACTCCAACCGCTCCCAATTCCCATCCGAAAGCCCAGAGCAGGTAAGCATGGACTTTATAGAGGGGTTACCTAGATCGGAAGGAAAAAATTCAATCCTAGTAGTGGTGGATAGACTGACCAAATACGGGCATTTCATTGGGTTAACTCATCCTTACACTGCTATAGATGTAGCTCGAGTTTTCTTTGACACCATTTACAGGCTGCATGGGCTACCCGAGGTCATTGTTTCGGATCGCGACCGGATATTCACTAGTCAAGTGTGGCAGGAGCTGTTTCGCCTTTTGGGAACGAAGTTACACATGAGTTCCGCTTACCACCCGCAATCAGATGGACAAACAGAGCGGCTCAACCGGTGTTTGGAGACATACCTAAGGTGCCTATGTTTCCAACACCCCAGCAGGTGGCATCGTTGGTTATCACACGCGGAGTGGTGGTATAACACCAACTACCACACGTCCCTAGGCGTCACCCCCTACCAAGCCCTATACGGCCAACAACCCCCTGTGCATTTAGTGGGAAGTTTGGGAAGAAGCAATCTAGAGGTGCTTCAGGATTGGGGCAAAGAAAGGGAAAATATATCCAAAAACCTCCGGGATCACCTCGAGCGGGCACAACACCGTATGAAGCAGTTCGCCGACAAGCGGCGAGTCGACCGCCAGTTCAAGGAAGGAGATTGGGTATACCTTAAGCTGCAGCCATACAGGCAACTCTCTGTGGCGGTTAGGGCCAATGTCAAGCTAGCATCAAGGTACTACGGACCCTTCGAGGTGCTGGAAAAGATCGGGTCAGTGGCTTACCGACTGAGGCTGCCGGAAGGATCGAGGGTTCACCCAGTTTTCCATGTATCCCTACTCAAACGGAGCCCGCCCGAGAAAGACCAAGTGACCCCTACCGTTCCACTCGTGGGGGATGAAGGGCAACTCCTGGCGGAACCTGAGAAGATCCTCGAGCGAAGAATGGTCAAGAGTGGCAACCGCGCAGCAACCAAGGTACTGGTGAAATGGACCAACTTGCCGGAAGAAGCCGCGACCTAGGAGGACTATGGGTTCCTAAGGTCGCAGTTTCCGGCATTTGATCCTTGAGGACAAGGATCTCTTTCAAGGGGAGGGGATTGTCATGGCCGCCGTCCCATGTAGAGGGGCGGTAGGATTAGCGGTAGAGCAAGAAGAGTAAAGCAGAAGCAGGGGACCACGAGGGAAGAGAGTACCTGTGGGGGGAAAGCGAAGATGGAAAGTGGACCCAAGCTGTCGGGTTGTCGGATCGATTGGCGAAGGAGACGGAACTCCGGATCTGCAACTAGAGTTTCAAGCTCAAGTGGGCCAAGCCCATCCAGACTTAAGAGGGAGGCCCATAGCCCAGCGAAGGAAGTCAGCCCAGACAAGTTTTGAACTCATTTTCCATTTAGCAGTTTAGTCCCAGACTCTTGTAATTCTGCTTAGTAGTCCATATAACAGTAGGAGTATAAATAGCCACGTGAGACTCTGTAATTGGCATGTTGATAAGAAATCCCTAATTCTTCCCCACTCTCTCTCTCTCTCTCTCTCTCTCTCTCTCTCTCTCTCTCTTCTCAATCTCTTCTCATCTCTTCTTCCCTCTCTCTTTCTCTCCCTCTTTCTGCTCCTTCCCGGTTCGACCAGAATTCCGTCGGTTCGCCACTGCGCTCCAGTCCCAATCCGAAGCTCACGTTGAGCTTACCATCATCTCCCGCCCATCCTCAACCGAATTGGCCTCATCGGATTGCGACTTAGGATCAGGTATTATCCCATCATCCTCATTAGCCATCCAACTCTTGGGTAGAGGGTTGCTAAGAGTCAGGTCTATTACAGGTAGTCCTGTGGTGCTATAATCCCTCTACAAAATAAGGCATCGCATTTCATTCACGAAATACAAACATGAGTGAATTTTTGTTCTAAATTTTATATCCAACGTAAATTGCACTTTAAAAATAACTATGTTTTAAGTCATAAGGCATCACATTTCATTCTAAATAATGAAACACATGCACAAAATATAAAGTCGAGTGAAATTTTATATTCAGCTTAAATTGCTCTTTCAAAATAACTATACTTTAGTTTACAAGCTAGGCAACCTATTTTTATTCTAAACAATTAATATATATATATGTACAAAATTCTAAACAACTGTATTTTACATTCTAAAATAGGGTACAGTATTTCATACCTATTTCAGAATGTGTACTAGATTTTACATCTAGCTTTAATTTTACTTTCAAAATAACTTCATTGTTTTACACTATAACAACATATATATATATATATATATATATATATATATATATATATATATATATATATATATATATATATATATATATATATATATATATATATATATATACACATTTATGAGCTATGTTGATTAAAAAATATTTAAAATATCATTCAATCAAATACCTTTATTTGAGAGTTAAAATGATTATTTCCATTATTTAAAGAGCTATAAAGCAGAAGGCAGAGACAAAAAGTTTCTTATGTAGGATAGATTTTGGAGTTTGTACAGTATTTGGGCTCCATAGTGATCCAACGGATTGTAGTTTTGGGCTTAATTACCTGAGTAATGCTACTTGCACACTTATTGTTGAAAAAAATTATCTCCATTGTTTTATTAGCTACCTTTCAAATAATTTTAAATGAAAGGAATTAGACTTCTGTTTTGAAAAATCATATGCAAGAATTAACAATTAAATATTATAAAGAAGAAAAGATTAAGATGAGGCATGTGAGTTGAGATATGTTATATACTGTCTTAGAAGTGAAATTATCTCTCCACGTGCGAGGCAACGGCAATCGCTTCTAGCAATACAATAACTACTGTCCATTCCGTTTGCACGTCTTCAAAGTGGTGCAACTCGAACAAAAAATGAAATTTTGGAGATCCAGCAAGTACAAAAAAAGATTGGTATAGGTCAAAGCAATAGTACGAAAGAAAGAGGTAGCTAATGAAACTCAGTTAACCCCTGTACCCATCTACACCTTCTCTATATACATGTAGGAGCCAATCACACTTGTCTTCACGAAAGGCCAATGTGAGGTAGGTTCCAACGGCTCTTTACTCGGGTTAACCGTTGGACCTTACCAAAGTAGTCTCATTTTAGGTAGGTTAAGATATAGTTAAGAACTAAAATCCCAATATGCAAAATAAAAAAGTAGTAAGGTGGATCGAACTGGGTAGCCAAGACCACACGCGCCGCGCCGCCACCCGACTCAAGCTCGTGCTGTGCGTGTGTATTGTGGAAAGCACTATTCTCATTCTCATCCAAGCAATAATAAGCAAAATAAATAAGCTTGAAGATTATAATGTCCCAAGGGTTTAGTTGCCGGAATGACTACAATATCAACGACTAGTCGACACATTTGTAGAGTGTCAGGACGAGTCAGAGTCTTAAAAAGACAATAAAACAAAACAGGAGACAAGGGATACCCAAAAGACTTCTCTTCTACCATTTCCCACTAGTCAGCAACAACAATAGTTTTCCAGGTGGTAGCAGCTATTCCTTGCAATAACAGCTACACTTACAATGAGTAAACAAAGAAAATTATGATAAAAAAGAGGACCCAACTTTATTTCCACACATTTTGACTTAGTGCTGGGTATTCTGTTCTAACGTTTATAGCAACGACATTACTAACCGTCCAAAAAATCATTTGGTAATTGGAACACAAAAAATTTAATAATGCTAATGTTACATGTGGTTGTGTGCACGAGACTACAAAATTTCCTGTAGAAAGTCTATAAATAAATATAATTATTATATCAAAGAATAGATTACTCAGCGCCCTTGTTAGCCTTGTAGGTGTTTATGAGCTGCATTTGTACATCTTGGGAGACCGCCGAATGCTCCAGGTATTCCATGGTGAACTCGCCTTTGCCCTGTCGGACAACAAAGAGTCGAATTTAATCAAGCCTCACAAATACACAGCCAAAAAAACAAAAAAAACAGAAAAAAAATGGAGGAAGAAAAAGAAAATAGATAACAATCATAATTATGATAGCGCAAGAAGATGCCTAAAAGGGCTGCTTAAAGAAACAGCTCTACGGACTACGGGCGAATAAGAATATTAAGGGGTGTTTGGCCCCTGCTTTTGAAAATTGCTTTTGAGCCCAAAAGTGATTTTGGGCTCAGTAGAGTTTTTGTCAACAAATGGTGGAAAATCTGACTCTGCTTTTCAGAATAAGATAACTAATTTTGAAGGCCCGAGAATCAGAATCAGAAAATAACTGCTTCTTGAATCTGATTTTGATTTTGGATTCAAAATTCAAATTTTTATTTTTAGTTTAGATTCAAAGTTTAAATTTAAATTTAATTCTTTTTTTTAATTTAAAATTTTTAAATTTTTAAATTTTTAAATTTTAAATTCCAAATTTCAAATCTCAAATCTCAAATTTTAAATTTTAAAATTTTAATTTTCAATTTTCAAATTTAAGATAAAATTCAAATTTTGACATTTTTTATTTTAAATTTTAAATTAAGTTTAGAATTTAAGATTAAAAGTTTTAATTATCAAACTACAAATTTTAAATTTTTTAATTTTAATTTAATTTTAAATTTTAAAATTTAAATAAGGTTAATTTCATACAGGTCCCTACAAAAATAGTGAATTGCAAATATATTCCTACAAAATTCAACTTCCATATTTGTCCCTGCAAAAGTCCTTGTGTTTTCAAATATGTCCTTATGTTAAAATCCGTTAGAAAACTTTGGTTAACCATAAGTTAAATGCTTAACCACGATTAGTTTATAAGATAACTCGACATTTTTGCCCCTCTTATATTATCTTGTTGTGGCTTTTGAAAAAACATTCGTGATGACAAAAATAACATTTCACTTAAAATATAAACAAGTTTATAACGGTAATAAAGCGAGGAGCGAGGGCCATATTTGAAAATATTCGGACTTTTGCGAGAACAATATATGAAAGTTGAACTTTGTATGGATATATTTGTAATTCAATATGTTTCCAGGACTTGTATGCATTTAACCCATTTAAATATTAAAATTTTAAATTCCAAATTTTAAATTTCAAATTTTAAATTTTAAATTTTAAATTTTAAATTTTAAATTTTAAATTTTAAATTTTAAATTTTTAAATTTAAATTAGAAATTTTAGATTTCAAATTTTAAATTTATATTTTAAATTTGAATTCAAATTGTAAATTTAGATTTAAAAATTCAAATTGTAACTTTAGATTTAAAAATTCAAATTTTAAATTTTAAATTTTTTATTTTCTAAATTAAAATATCAATTTTTAAATTTTGTACAAATTTGAAATTTACAAATTTTAATTTTAATTCTTTTAATTTAAATTTTAATTTTAATTTTAAATTATTTTAAAAATAAAAGTTAGTAAAAATATTAATATAAGCAAACATCACAAAAAAACTTTTGCTAAACAGCTTTACAAAATCACTTCAAAACAATCATTTTTATCTAAACACAGTCAAACGCTCTATAGCTTTTAACCAAAATCAATTCTCCAAACAAAAATTAATTTTGCAGAAATCACTCTTCTAGAATCTAGGCCAAATGGGCCCTAACCTGGGTCATGGAGCGAAGTGCCGTCGAGTATCCAAACATGTTGTTCAGCGGTACCTGACACCCAAAATTATTGCTCGGTTAAACACTTAAAGATGGTAGTAGGAAGTAGGAAGTAGGAATAATACAAGTTCCTAATTTAATAACTAGATACCAAACTCAAATAAATCAATATTGATAATATAGCAAACATATGCAGTCATCACTGAATTGAAAAAAAAAAAAAAAAAAACTGAATGCTACAAGAGAAAGAGTACAGCATTTGCATACTTGAGCAACGACGATGGTGTCATCACCATCTTGGTCATTTCCAACGATCACACCTTTTCTCCTGTTTTCCATGTGCACAAAGATAACGGTTAATGTATTCCTAATCCAACATAAAAGTATATGATAAAAATAATTTTTAATTAGATAATGAGCACTCACTTATTAATGTCACCAGTAACAGTGCCCTGAAATTCTGTTGGTACTTTTAGTTCTACCTTCATCACAGGTTCCAAAATGACAGGCTTAGCTGCTGCATAACACTACAGAAAAAAGGAAATAACACATGCTTAAAAAGCTTGTTCGTGTGAAAAC
Organism: Aechmea fasciata; assembly: GCA_025177825.1. Classification (NCBI taxonomy): domain Eukaryota; kingdom Viridiplantae; phylum Streptophyta; class Magnoliopsida; order Poales; family Bromeliaceae; genus Aechmea; species Aechmea fasciata. The sequence goes on along the minus strand of CM045930.1, from coordinate 3,224,704 downwards.
TAATTTTGAGTTGATATATGTCTGTACCTTCCATTTCGGAAATGACAAAAATGCTGATCACGATTAAAACAAGGGAAACTTTCAAATGATCCCCTTATGCTTAAACAAACACAACTGCACTTTCTATTCTGCAGTTTCATTTATTGCACTTAACTACCTCATTGTATTTTCTGTTATGTCAAAATGACCTCCTATTAGCGGTAGTTTATAAGCAGTTTGTTACTAATCAGTTTGTTACGCCACTTGCCATTTCTAACCTATCATTAATGGGTGGGCGTTACAGCATCACAGAACAATAAACACATGGTGACCGAAAGCAACAAAGGAAACAACAGCATAGTGGATTTCTAATGAACTAAACAAGAAGGGGTGTTATTTCAAGTTTCCCTTAAGACAACAAAGAGCGAAAATGGGATCAATACCAAAAACATCCAACCTGTCTGAAAGCATAAATGGCTGCCAGCTTAAAAGCCAGTTCACTAGAATCCACTGCATGTGATGCTCCATCAGTCAAAACTACTCGAAGATTTTCAACAGGATGCCCAATCAACGATCCCCTGCATTTGTGGGTTAAACATGTTAATATCAGATAAGAATTTAAATCTACAGAGATAATGAAGCTAATAAGCTAAAGTGGATGAAGTTGTAACTTACGAGTTGCTAGCTTCTTTAAAGCCTTTCTCTATAGCTGGGATAAAATTCGAAGGAATTGCTTGGCCTATAATCATATTCTCAAATTCAAACTTCGTTGGAGATCCCATTGGAAGAGGTTCGATATATCTGCAAAACATAAAAAAAAAAAGAGCTGAGAAACATCTGAAAGCTACACATACAACATTTGAGGATGAAATATTCCTTAGGCCCTAGTTACAAGCCTGGTAAGTTATCCTTTGAACAGTACCTAAATATGAAAATAGTTAGGGGTACTCTATATGCATGACAAGACAGCAATGTTTTGGATTCGAGATACCTATCCTCGCTACAATCTTTCTTTTCCCCCAACTACCTATTCCACTGAAAGGGTGGTTTAGTTTATTACATAAACCTTTCAAAATATAGGTGGTGAAGAATTAGCATGTTCCACAACATTTCTGCTTTCTGCAATTTTCTTTCAGTCTTTAAAGATCCAAAAAGTTCTTCACACATGAAACAAAAAATAATGTCAAAATTTAAGACATTTCGGACATCAAAGAACAGAGTATTTGTTGTGGTAGTACTTAATAATGTCAATTAGCAACATCCTAAACCAACTCCAATAGAAGAAAGAAATCATAGATTTTCATAGAAAAACAAAGAAAAAGAACAGATAAACATCTAAGGGCCAATTATATATTTCAAGGCAGACATGATACAAGACACTATTCGGACATAAACAAAAAATTGTTTGCGAGGGAAACAGAAAAATTCCCATCTTATGATTCACAAAAACAAAATAAATAAAAAAGAAATTTCATCCGTCCTCCATGAGACTTGTTTATCCCCACTGCCTAATCCTCTATACTCACCCTATCATTAAAAAAACGAAGGCAAACTGGAATCTTTTACTTCAAATACAAGAACGGTGTTTTATGGGAGAGTGCTACCATATAGCTTTTCATGAGACAAGAAATTTAATTTACACATGTGATATCCTAATTTCATTAGTCAACCAAAAGGCAATCCTAATTTCATTTGATAAAATAACACCAACAACCCAAGTTTGCTAAAATAAGAAATAAAAAATTCATTGAAGTTACTTGCCTGGAGTGTTTAGACTCTCTGTATACTAGAGTGCAATGAACCTCAATGACGTCCAATACCAACCTCAAGAACTAACAAATGAGTTTAACATCCAACAACTACTAGTTACTGTTATTTTATGTGTTCAGTTCCAAACAAAATCCTGACTAAAACATTATAAATATATGACTTACATGAATCAAATCTCAATTTCAGCAGAAAAAAAAAAATACTAAGTTTGATGGAAATTCTAACTAATTGTAGGTAATAATGTTATCTTCCGCAGTTCACAGGTTTTTAAAACATGTCTAACATTCTGAGTGTTATGTTTGAGTTTTCACAACTTCCTTTTTTATTTTTTTCTGCAAATGAATATGCTGGATACTACAAATGGATCATTAAGAAAAAGAAACCGAGACCGAGTAATCTATATTGAATAAGTTTTCAGAGAAGAAACGACTCATCCCCTATTTCAATGTTGGTGACTAGGGACTCTAACCACAGCCATTTACATTCTCAGTCTTCTGATTACTTTGCTTTTATAGTATGAATAAAGGTCCTAATGAAGTGAAACTTATGTGTCAGTTGTGGATAATCCTCTCATATGCTGGATTTTCCTCTCCTCTTCTTCTCCTCCCCTACCATTCTCTACCCATTCCTAAATCTTTGTTACCAAAACCAGCTAATATATCAAGGAGAACAAAATAGTTGGTAAAGTCATCTCCCTGAGCCTAATTTACGTATTTCGCCTAATAAAAACATCCTCGATGCATATATATAAAGGAGCAATAGAAATGAGAAAGAACTGCGGACATTACACAATCTATCCTTACCCACAAACACGTCCATATTGACCTTGACCTCCTGATTGCTTCTTGTGCAAGTAATCAAAATTTGCACGCTGGGTGACAGTTTCCCTAAAGTTAACACGTGGTCTTCCCACCTTCGCATCAACCTTCAAATCCATGTCAAAGAAAACGTAAATAAATAACAACTATTGGATAACAACTATTCGAATAAAGAAACAAGTAAAAAAAACAAAAAAAAATATAAAAAAAAACACCAGAATGCCCATTCAGAATGCTATTTTTTATTCGGAATAAATGCAATGGAACCATCTGAAAGTTTAACATTTGGCATCTAAACTTTCCCAATTTTTGGCTGCAAAAATCTAGCACTCATGTAAGTAAAGACAAATATTCATCTGTTTAGATTGACAAAATGACCAAGGAGCAATGGAGTACTCATGTAATTTAAAGACAAATGAACCTTCTTGGTGCCAAAATTCACTTTAGCAGTTAAAAAAGTTGATTTTTAGCATTAGATTGTCCAAAATCAAGCATAGCAATCTTGGTCAATTTTTTACCATTAAAGACCGACTTTGGAATTGAGGCGGCCCATCTACATTGTGGACAAATGTCTTCACCGTTTACTAACCAAATGGTGGATGCTCTCCGCTCCAAACAGACAGTAAGTTTAGAAAGTTGGATACAGCGATAAGAAAGTTTGGGTGCCAAATGTAAAAATTTTGAAGTTCAGGTAGCTATCTGTAAACAAGCTGAAGTTTAGGTGGTTTCTATGCATTTACCCGTCTTCTAATTCACAAAGACACAGGATACACATGCATATGACAATCCAAGCAGTAGGAAGCAAATTGGAAAATGACTAATATTCCTTCATAACCTCTATTTGGACTGTTACAAGAAACAAGAAATATATTCAGTACCTTGTACTCCCTGCGAATGCGCTCAACATAAATATCCAAATGAAGCTCCCCCATCCCGGAGATGATTGTCTGCAAGAAGTGGATGCTATACATAATTTCATACTTATGCAGAGGGTAGAAAAGAATCTAGGAAGACAGGCAAAGAGAGTACCTGCCCACTCTCGACATCCAGACCGACACGGAAAGTTGGATCCTCTCTCTGGAAACGATTTAGTGCTTTTGAAAACTGACAATAAAAAGTATGTCATTATGTGATGTAGATAACTCAGCAAAAACAAAAAAATAATTTTGTAATAATAATTAGTTTAATACAGAAGTGGATAAGTAAAAGATTACTTGTCCTCCAGAATCTTTAGATACAGGTGAAACAGCCAAAGACATCACTGGTTCAGGAACATTCATGGAAGTCATGGTGTATCTGACCGACCCATCTGTAAATGTATCACCTGTTGGTACAAACAGAATAAGCTTAGAGCACAAGTAATACAAAAGAAACACTTGGAAGCCTGAAAGAGCAAAAAGAAATATCAAAGTTGCTAACCTGATGCACAATCCACTCCAAACACAGCAACAATTTGGCCAGCATGAGCTTCTTGAATGTCCTGCATAATGATGATCAACTTATAGATTTAGATTCATCAAAACAAGCTGGAAAGCATAAAGTGCCATAAATTAGTAAAGAAAAAACCATTAGATCTATAGAAAGCCAAATATAAACTATTAAAGAGAAATAATAAAAATTGTATGCTGCATGCATACCTCCATCTCATCAGAATGCATCCTAACTAAACGAGGAACCTGCAGAGAATGATCACAAATTAGGGAGTACATAACCGACCTTTAAAAAAAAAAAAAAAAAAAAGCAAGAGGACGCTTCCTGCTGTTGTACATGCAATAACATATTGTGTAAGTCATACAGATGCACATTGTGTGTCAAAGCTGAATATTTAATTACTGTAGCATTACGGCTATAGAGGCCCGAGTGAGTTTTAGTAAGGGAAAAGAAAATATATATCAATGCACCACTGTTCTGAAATAAACAAAAGAATCTAAAACCAGGGAAAGAAACCAGCTGCAAACCATAAGATGGATAAGCATGTGCAGACTACAAGAGTATAGTTGAGAGTTGAATAACCATGAAGAAGTGTGATTGACTTGTACATTGCTGAGGTTGTAAAGGTAATAATCTAATTTTGCATGCCATCCATTTCAAACAGCATCCTCTTGGTCTTAAACAAAGATTCATCGTTCTTGTATCATGAACATATGGAACCTAACATTCCATGAATGTATTCTCACTAATAAAGCAATGTAATCAATACTACAATATCAGAATGATGATATAAAAAATCTCAACCAGACAAAATTTGATCAATAAATCAAAAAAAAAAAACAAGATTCTAAAAATTATTAATTGAAGATGATCAAAAGGAAGATTAAAATGTTGATATGGCAATTCTTCTTTTCAATTGACTAAATGTGACGCCCCAACTTCCCAGGGGGTCACCCATCCTAGGACTACTCCCGTCCTAGCACGCTTAACTCTCTTAACCTCTTGGGCCTTGCCACCACCCAAAATGCTTAAGCCGGGTTAAGAGTTTAGCCCTATTATATCTTATATATAGGACTAACTGGGGTCTCACAATCTCCCCTCCTTTAAGCCCTGACGTCCTCGTCAGGCTCAGACTCACAAGTACCAGGCGATGTGAGACTCGTCTCGCTAGCCCGTCATCCGGACCCTGGCTCAGCCGAGACTCATCTCACACTTCCGGCTGGTAATTGGCTCTGATACCATCTGTGACGCCCCAACTTCCCAGGGGGTCACCCATCCTAGGACTACTCCCGTCCTAGCACGCTTAACTCTCTTAACCTCTTGGGCCTTGCCACCACCCAAAATGCTTAAGCCGGGTTAAGAGTTTAGCCCTATTATATCTTATATATAGGACTAACTGGGGTCTCACAGTAAATAAAGTGTATAGCAGGTGGAAAAAGTCTTATGATGTTACAATTAATGATACAATAAGACAACAAAATTATGGTATCCAATCATGTCAAAATATCTATTTGAGCAATCTGCACTTGTTGAAAGATCTTAACAAATAGAATCCTATCAATAGAGATATATCATAAACACAGCCGACAACAAGTTAAGATTAAATTTCCAAGTTCAGTTGACAAGAAATGAAGTATAGATTGAGCCATTACTTTAATCTTCTTCCCTGTGTTTACATTGATTATAAAGTCACCCTTGCGTATAACACCTTCATAGATCCTGCCAGAATTAAAATAAAATAACATGCCAAGCATCAGTTCGTAAATCATACAAATAAAGGAAAATTAGCAAGGCAAAATACAATTAATGCAATCTGACTATGTTAACAAGAATACCGGTATGCATTACCTCAAATATGTCAACTGACCAAACCGCCCTTCTTCCAGCTTGAATGCCAAAGCAACAAGGGGTCCAGCAGGATTCCCAGACAGTAATACCTAAAAATGAAGCTAACATCAATGTTGAAATTCCTTGATCCTACCCCTAATAGGACTAGGATGGAGTGTATCAACTTACAACATAAATGAATATTGAATCATTCCTAGTACCTTCTCTTCAGATTTATTTTGGTCAAGCGCATAATTTTCAACTTCAGTCGGGAAAGGCAGATAGTCCAGCACTCCATCAAGAAGCGGTTGAACACCCTGTTGACATTAAATTGCAAACAAACAATTCTATTCACCACTTAAAAAAGCACGAAATCATATTCTTGTTAACCAAACCATAAAAAATAAAAAAAGGCCAAGAAACAAGCAACCAGCATATCTTATAAGACAACCAACTTACAAATCATCACGCATCTTAGTGCAGCAAAATATCCAGCTGCCTATGTGTAAGCAAAAGAATAATTTGATGTAAGATATAAACAATATACAAAATCTTCTTATATATATTTAAAATTTTTATATTAGAAAGAAAAAGAATATTTTGATACTTATAACAGCATTTGAAAAAGCCCTAGGCTAGGCGCAAGGCGCAAAGCGTAGGCGCGCACCTGAGCGAGGTGAGGCCTTTATATATGTACATTTAAAAAAAAAAAAAAAGCCTAATTCCGTCCTATTCCCACATAACATGAGAGAATAACTTGAGAGAGAGAGACAGAGAGAACAGGGTATAACTCCATTTTACATAAAAAAGAACAGAGTAAAATACTGTATAAGAAAAAACAATTTTATCCCATCAAGAGAGAGTTAAAATAGGCTATAAGCCTATTTTATTATAAAAGGCACACGCACACACACACACAGAGAGTTAAGACATTGTTATACTAAACAGAGAAAGAGAGAGGTATAACGATGTTTTACTTTTTTTTAAAAAACGATATATTGATTAAGGAAAAAACAAATTTTACTACATAGTCAATCCTATTCCCACATAAGAGAGAGAGAGAGAGAGAGAGAGATGAACACATGGGAGGGAGATGGCAGCAATGAAGTCGGCAGGAGGGGAGAGTCAAGCCAAGGGGAGGGAAGAAGAAGGGTGGATATTGATGGAGAAGCGGAGCGGAGGAAGGGAGGAGCGGAGGTGAGCGCGCATGAGAGAGAGAGAGAGAGAGAGAGAGAGAGAGAGAGAGAGAGAGACTAGGAGATAGATTGAGAAAGAGAGTATGAGAGGTGACCAAACCCACTTAATTTTAGAGGTTGTTTGGTTGCATGCATTTCCAACTGCATTGTGTCTATTAATTTTTTGTTTGGTTCGGTGTAGTTAGGCCCAACTGTTGCAGTTACATCTGCACGAGAAGGATCAACTGCAGCAGTTGGTATTGCAGCCGCTACAATACCAACTACTGCAGTTGTAACATACTGGACTTGCGCAAATTGCGGAGTTCGAGTAGTTGACTTGAGTTTGGAGCTTTTCCAGATTTTTCTGGAGGGTCGTTGACTGTGTTCCGACCTATGGCACGAGCACCGAGGTTAGTGGATGAATTCCAAGCACTAAAGTCCAAAAATTTGGATTTTAGGTTGCTCTCGTTTGACTCGAGGGCTTGTACCTTGGACAACCTGGTCATACCATTGGTACAGCCATTGTTGCTATCTTGGGTCGAATTGCATCTCGTTACGTGGACAGCGAGGCACCAACCCGAGCCTCGGGTTTGGCATTTGTGAGGTCTCGTAGGTATGGGATGGCTTGTAACGTCGGCAAACGATTTCGACGAGTTTAAACTACGGGGTGTTTTAGCATTTTGTTGCTTCTAATATAGCACCCTTTGCCCCTAGGGCTTCTCCTTGTGCTGAGAACAAGAGAGAAGGAGGTAAGGAGCTTCTCTCTCTACTCCTTTGCATTTCTAGGGTTTTGGTTGGGTTTTCCTTAGGATTAAACCCTCTCTTTTGCTCTTTTTGCTTGGTAGAGCCTTCCTCACCATTGTTGGAGCTTGGAGCTTACCTTTTGGAGCTTGGTGGAGGATCAAACTTCAAGCCTAGAGCATTTTGAGCTTGGATTGGAGCTTCTTAGAGGTATGTGGATGTATTCCTTCCTCTAGATTCGGTTTTTGTGGCTTTTTGTGAGATGAAACCCTAGTTTTGGATTCTAGGGTTAGGATTTGGGGATTTTCGATTTAGGGCCTTTGGGACCTAATTGATGGGTTTAGAACTTTGATTTAGGTTGGATTAGAAGGACTCTAACTCCCATTTGGAGATCAAGAGCACTTCCTTCGCATTCGGTGAGTCTTCTCCAACCTTTTGTCGAAATCCTTAAAGTGTGAACTCAAGATTTATCTTCTTAGCTTGTAACTCCTAGGGTGTGCTTTTTAGGACTCTAGGAGTGATTATCGAAGCTTCGTTAGCGGTTCGGGGCAACGCTTTTCGCACTTGGTGGGTTTGGCTTCATGAGCATAGGAGCAAATGGCTCCTAAGTGCTTATTCGGTTTGATTTAATTATTTTGAATGCATATTCATGCTAAATAGATTTATTATGAATTTTGAACCACTTAAAATGCATGCCTCATGTATGATAAAATTTTCACTCTATATAGTAGAGCTTTCGGGGTTAAACGACATGCATGTGAGGGTGGGATTTGTGGGCACACAGGAGTGTGCCATTCATGTTTATGTAGCTTAATTAATGTAATTGAGAACATTAAACTTGTGTTGGAACTTAGAAAAGCTTAAGTGTCATCAAGCGGCACTTAACTTAGAAAACTATGAAACTGCAACATAGAGACTTGACATAGGCCTTTTGACATCTATTATTGCCATGTAGAGACATGATGACATAGAGATAGGCCTTTGGACACTTGTACATTCCATGTTAGAGACATGACGATTTGGGACTTATGACGAGTTTTGTGACTTTTGCCATTGTGCTCATTCGCACACGCTTGTGAGGGTAGCTCCTACAAGCACTCGAGTTGGCCAACGCGTTTCTTGTATTCTCCGTGCGGGATTGGGCGCCGAAGTGGATTGCCGTGGGACAGTCTCATTCCTAGGGTGGGAATGTTGACTACTACGGGGCCATTAGGCTCGGCATTTGGGCTAGGCAGCCTTCGGGTGGGCATCGGCCATATCGCCTTCGGGTTGATCTCATTGTACTTAAACTTAATGTAGTTTAAAGAAAACCGATGGCTTTGACTAGAATAGTAAACTTTAACACTTTACTATCACTTGTGGACATTATAGATCTTGATTAGAATAGTAAACTTAGTCTTTTACTATCAAGTTGGGAACTTCATGTTATTTATAACGCTTTCTGTTCATACTTAGAATAGCTTACTTATGCAAATTCGTGCTAAGTAGAGATATTGTGTTTAGTAGTTTACATGTTATTTACATGTCGCTTATTATCGTTTATTATCGTTTATACTTACTTGCTTAGTTTTGGGCCTAGTGGAGCATGCAACTGAAGTCAGTAATTGCCCACTGGGAACTATTAATTAATAGTTCTCACGCCCTCTTTTTCTAATGTGTTTGAGCCTTCGGCATAGGCGGAGGCAAGGGATCGTGGAAAGGGAACCGCTAGCTAGTTATCGCATGACTTTCCACCTTGTAGGGGTTTTTCTCTCTTTTGTACTTTGGTGAGATTGAGAGAGTTTTGTATCCCTATGTAGAGACTACCATGTACTTGGTTATAGTGGTGTTTGGATTTCTTTTCGTTGTACTCTCTTTTATAGTTCATAGTGGATTTTGGTCCTTTCTTTTATCTACTTATTGTATGCTTATTTGTTTAGAATTCTAGTTGTTATACTGCTCTGATACTTCTAGATTCTTTTTATTTTGTTGGTTATTTATCGTTTTTGTTAGACGCCTTGTATGTTGTAATGCTGTGACATGCGGCGGAGTGCAAAACGGTAACTGGGCTTCCGCTGGGTCCTGTGGCGTGATGTTACGCCTTTCACTTTAAATCGGCTTACCCATTAAAAATATAAACAAAGTGTGATTTTTTTTCATATGTTTCTTTTTTTTTCAAAAATACATATTCATGAAATTTGATAGGATTTAGTAATGTCTGTTAGGGTCAATAATTTTTTTTCATACGCTTCTTATTTTTCAGTCTGCTAATTTAATAATATCTTAATTTTTATTTTGACCAAATTTATAATATACTTACATTTAAAATTTATTAAATTCATACATAATTTTATAATATATAAATTATATATATATCTAAAAGTCTTAATTAATAATTAAAACATGATTACATTATGCTCAGAAGAGATAATCTCACCTTTCTATCTAAAAATTGACAGAATTTACAAATACAAATCTCAACTACAGACTACCAAACAGAAGAAATGTAACTGCAACGCTGCAACTGCATAAAACGAAACACACTAGGCGTAGTTATGACTGCAGCATTTACAACTGCATATACTTTCAACTACATTGTTTTTGAAACTGCATCCAACCAAACGGTCCCTTAGTGTTTCTCAACATATTTGTTTAGGGCTTAGGGTTCCTTAATTGTTTAAAAACCATTGAACCTAATAAAGAGTGGATCCAAACCCAATATTCTCAATGTGCGGCTTACCAGCACCAAGCGCCTCACCCGAGGCGCGCGCCAAAGCGCCGGTTGCCTTGCCTAGGGGCTCCCTAGGCACAGGCCTATGGGCCTAGTGCCTAGGCATGCACCAAAGGCACACTTATTTAAACACCGACTTCTTAGTAGCAAAATAAGATCATGAAGTGTACAAAAATTTACAAGCAATTGCAAATAATGAGAGACTACTTTATTTTAAATACATGGTCTACAACTTGTTCAACTATCTACAGATCCTCGTATTGGCAACAGAATGGAGTTTCCAATTCTTAAGGGACATAGTACAATTTGATGAGCTGTTAGCCCTGAGCTCCAAATAAATGGTACTACAACCAGCTCAACCTACTCCAAAAGAATTACATGAATTATTAGTAAGTGATCGTAATTTACTGTGATGTGATACTATTCATGGTCAGTAACCAGCAAAAAAAATAACATGATACCAGATTATAATAAATATTTCAATCAATCAATCAATAGACTAAGATAATAGACAATCAAAGCAAAATAATAAAAATTATAAGAGTTCAAGAACCTTATTTTTTAATGCGCTCCCCATAAAAACCGGTACAAACTAGCGCGCTACCGTAGCCCTACGAATAGCCATCTGAAAAAAAAAAAAAACAATCATATGTCAAAATAATTAAAGATATTGGGAAGCCATAAAAAGATAATTTTTAAGTGTACATAAAGTATGCATGATTTTCCATAAAATTTAGCTCGAATGCGTGCAAGTGTCTCAATATTCATCTCCAGGTTCACCCAATGTAAAGACAAGTTAAGCAAATTCACTATTCTTAGGGGCTGTTTGGTTGCATGCTTTTCCAACTGCAGTGCAGTTGGAAATGCATGCATCAATGACTTTTTTGTTTGGTTTAGCAGATGCGATTGGGCCCCATTGCGAAACGATTTATCTGCATGAGCAGGCCCAAGCTGCTGCGATTGGTCTGTGACTCAATTGGTGCAGTACCAAAGTACCAATGATTGAACAGTCGGCTCACCGAAAAAATAAACTCTAATTTTTTTTTTTTTATTTGCTATATTTTTTTTTAGAAAATAGATCTATTCACAATTAGGTAAAGCCGTATAGGGTTTGTTTGCGGCCTCTTCAACTCTCGTGCTTCTTCAACATGGTGCGCCTCTCTCTCTCATCATCTCTCTCTCTCTCTCTCTCTCTCTCTCTCTCTCTCTCTCTCTCTCTCACACACACACACAAAGCACTCATTATTCTCTCTCTCTCTCTCTATAGTCGATGATAATTGATTTAGTTAATATATCATACATTATTTTTTTAATATATATAGTATTTTATATTTAATGCTATGTGGTTTGATGTACATTGATGCTATGTATTTTGGATTATCTTAATATAGTTTTATAGTTCAATAATGTTTTAATTTTTGTTATGATCAAATTTATAATATGTTTACATTTAAAATTTATTAAATTCATATATAATTTTATAATATATATATATATAGCTTAATTAATAATTATATAATTCCATAAGTTTCTTATCTTAAAAAGGGGTAATCTCACCTTCCTATCTAAAAGGTGACATTATTTATAAATACAAATCTCAACTGCAGCGTACCAAACAGAAGAAATGTAACAGCAGTAGTTGCAACTGCATCAAACCAAACAGACTAGCTGTAGTTACAAGCTGACATTTGCATGCATGTATTTCTAACTACTGTTTCGCAACTACATGCAACCAAACGGCCCTTAATGTAATAGAACTTTTGTGCCTCCACACGGACAAGTGTTTTAAAAGGTGCAAGGAGCTCATGGAGCCTAGGCGCGAGGCACACCGCAAGGCGCACGCCTCAAGAAGGTAAGGTGCATAATACACATATTTAATAAACATAAAGAGTTCTAAAAAAGACCTAGTAATAATTTGATTATAAAACTAACAAACACTTTCCTACTGTTGGGATCCTTTAAGCAACATATTTCCATACAGTATCTATTTTGGATCCTTTAGAATCCATTCACGCTACAACAACTCACTAATAAACTTTAGAAAACAAAATGGTGACAAGTATACTTAGAAAATAACAAGTCAATAGTAAAATTTTAATATTTGAACAACCAAATTGTTATAGAACCAAGAAGAAATTTTATTGAAGAATCAAAGAAAGAATAAAAAATAAAAAATAAAAAAAACAAATCCACAACTTAAAAAAAAAATTGTTGATCACAAATTTCATCATGGAAAATTCAAATAAAAAAAAAATTCATAGAAACCCCATCGAAACCGTAACTTCTAAAAAAAAAAAAACAAACCCTAAAAAAAGAGCACAAAAGAGCAAGTTTAGAGGCCTCAACGAAGCCACCGTCACCTGCTGTTGTCGCTGTGACACGCTATCGACTGCCGCTACTTTCTATTCTTGCCGTGCTTCTTGCCACCACTTCTTGCGGTTGGGTAGAGAAGGAAGGTGGGGAAGGTGAGAGAAAGAGAGAGCAGTAAAGAGAGAGGGGGAAAGTGGCTATAAATTAGTTTCCTAAATCCCCTTAACAGGTCAGAATTTACTCGGAAAAAATCCAAGATCAAAGACGACTAACCCATTTAACTAAAACATCACGAGGCACGAGCCTCAGGCGTCATGAGGTGTGCACCTAATCCGCACTTCATGCCTCGCCTGAGGCACACGGCTCAGAGAGGGCGCTGCACATCAGGCTCCTTGAGGTGCCAAGGCCTGTGCCTCATTCCTAGGCGCTGAGGTGCTTTTCAAACTATGACAGACACACACTAACACTAATTTTTCACACTTTGACACTTAACTTTATAAGCTGCTCATGTGGTTTTGAGATAATGTTAATACCTACTTATCGATTTGATGCATATGCTAATCATGATGACTTTTATCATTTTGAAAATATTATGATTTTAAGGCATACAGACTACATTACAATACAAGAAAATCATACTTAGTGTACAATTGCATAAACAGAGATGGTAGCCAATGCTTAGCAGGAATAACATTAAATTGGCAAATTGCCATTGTCTATCAATTATCACTGGGCAATGGCTATAGATAATGCTAGCCCATGACTTCCAAGTCTTAGTTATTTGAACATGCAATCCATAAACACCAAAATAATATTTTTCCTCCGAAGATAATTGCAACACTAAAAACAGAATTTTAAAAAATAAAAATCTAATTCTATGAATGCCAGAAATCAAGTTTCTAATAACGACTAGCACGATGTGAATGAAATTGCCAAAAGCAAACAGAAAGCACGTAAGATGACTTGCAGCCTAGATCACCTTAAGGTCACTCGATGTGATAGGCTCATCATTAAGAAAAGCTTCAGCTAGCTTATCATCCACTTCAGAAACAACTTCAATAAGCTCACGTCGCTTTTCGTGACTAATCCTTCCATATTTGATAGAATATCGCTTCAACAACCTTTTCACTGCAAATTTATACAGACAGAGGATAAATAATAAGATCACAAGTACATGTCAGCCAAACTTTTTAGAAGTAGACATTCATAGCAAGACTAACCCATTGGCACCCTGGAAGTAATAGGCTTTCAATTCTACAAGATCCACAAGGCCCTGGAATTCCTCTTCTAATCCTATTGGCACTTGTACAGCTGCACTGTGGTGACGGAGCTTAGATCTTGCCTAAAAAGGAGAAAGTTCAGTTTATAAGAATTTCACCTACTTTGAAATAATCAATCAGTTGCCATAAAATTTGCATAAACCATAACAGAATTACACACATATCAAAGTTATGAAGATATTAACGGACAGAATCATCAACAGATTTTGAAAGCATTGAAGTTGATGCAGATGATTAACAACTGTACACTTGACTCCAAGTTCAAGCAGTAACCAAGAGTTAAAATGGGTGCTTCAATTCTTTGGTTATGCTTTAATGTGATGAAAAGTTGCATTTATCCAATCATTTTAGGATGTTCGGAAGTCAAAGGATCAAAGGAAAAAAAAAAAAAGAACAGGCGCAAGGTGCTTATACAATTATACTGTATAAGGTGCTGGACTAATCGAACTACCATAAAAAGACTTCAAAACTAAGAAAAGAATTTTCTACAAAGGTTTCCATTGATGGAAGAATAAAAGGTAGGTAGAATTCTGCAAAACTCTGGCTGTTATCAAGACTGTTCACTGTTCAGTAACTCAGCCGTCAAGCCATCAGCAGGACAAATTATGCTAATCAGTATGCATATCATGACAAGAATGATCAGCTAGGGTGTATATTTTCCTAATTGATCAGCGGAGTTGCTCTCTTTTCTGCATAATTAGGTGCTGGACGCTGATATTTTGATAGCAGGAAATTGACCATCATGTTTTTTGTTGCCCTCAAACAGATACGATTAAGCATGTGTGAATTTTGAGCATGCGAAAATTTATCCTGATGATTGTACAATGTAATGCCTCTATAGAAGTGGGCATAATATCTGAAAATCTTTTCAAGCAACCCAAATCATGTCATTACGGCTCAATATCAGTTATGGTTCTGGTTTGACCTCACATCAAGAGTTTCAGTTCCAACAATTCCAGCAGTTTCGGTAGCTTTGGGTTTCAGTTCAGGTTGTATGTTAGTGGGTTTCATTTCAGATTTTTTTTTAAGAGGTTGAGAGCAAATGTTAAGAATGTTGAGTGGGAATATAAAGTCCAGTAATAGAAATGACAATGGAAAATATGCAAGCTCCCAACTAATGACAAGCTCAAACAGTCATAAATTGTATGTTGATAAAGATCAAAACAATAGATATTGTTATTACCTATTTAAAACATGTGGAGGACTAAGAATGTCCACCTACATCCATTTTATCGTCATCAATTTAAAGAATTGGCAAACAATAAGAAACCTATTCTCTTCTGTTAGGTAACAATAAGTTAGCAAATGATTGCACTACAGACATGCATATTTCATAAGGATAGCAAGCAGTAATTAATAGTTATGCAGTAATATTAAGATTAGCAAAAAAGTATTCAGTAATTTAATATTTAGCACCACACATATATGCTTCATGATCCCTTACATTATGAAACAATACAAGGAATACCTAAAGATGATTCTTTACATTTTAAAGTTAGCAAAATGGCACCTGATTAAGAACTTTCCATGGATCTGCTCCCATTCTATCTAATTTGTTAATGAATGCAAGCCTTGGAACTTCATATCTTCTCATTTGGCGATCGACAGTGATTGATTGACTTTGTACACCACCAACACTACATAGAACAAGGATGGCACCATCAAGAACACGCAATGCCCTCTCTACTTCAATGGTGAAATCCACGTGACCTGGAGTATCAATTATATTAACCTGCAATGAAAAATTAAAGAGGGCCTTTGAGTATCCTTTTATACAAACACAACAATTATCACCAACATAATCAGTAAATGCAGCATTAAAATTTGATGAAAAGAAGGCAGTTAACCATATAAGTATTTCCCTATCTGAAAAGAAAATCTATTCCACTAAGAAATCTCACAATAAGTGAAAAAAACCTAAAGAGCCAGCAAGCTTATGAAAACTACTGAAGTATTTTGGACATCTGTAATCATAGCAACCATTTATGTACATGTATTACAGACTTGACTATGCAACATATTCAAAGTGCAGAACCCATGAAGAACAATGAATCTCCTAAAAATCAACGTGGTACTTACTAACAGATGGATAAATCATTTTTAATCTAAGTTTTAGTTTCCTAATACAAAGAAGAAAGTTTGCAACAAGTTTCATCATATGTTGCAATATTATGTTGCAATAGAAAAGCCATAGCCATAATAATATTAAATTTTCCACAAAATGTGCTCATAGCTTCATAATATCCCACTATCCCAGAAATCATGTCATCACTATCACTAAGATAACAATAGCTGCCATCATGCTTTACTACTTTTTAAGAATAAAACATTTCCATCCTAAGAAAAAGAAAATATCAGTAGTTCTTATGAGCAATTTACACCCTTTAGGTCTTCAACACCACCAGATCTTCGGCAAGGTAGAAATCATCAAACTCTGTTATCTAATCAGTGTTTGAAAAGGCGCAAGGCGCAAAAAGGCGCAAAAGCCTTTTGGAGCCTAGGCGCGAGGCACACCGCGAGGCGCACGCCTCATGAAGGTGAGGCGCATATCTAATAAAAATAAAACACTCTTAACAAGCCTATTTTAAATAGATGTTTTATGTTAAAAAATTCTAAATTAGCTAAACAAAAATAAAATAACAATAAAAAAGTTAGAAAATCGCATGCATAAATGTTCTTAGCCTAAAAATAAAAAAATTATATTTCAACTTTCAACTTAAAATTGCTTGCTGCTGCTTCTTGCTTTTTGCCGCTACTACTTATTGCCATTGGGGGGTGAAAAAGAGAATGACCAAAAGAAAAGGGAAAAGAAAACGTTCAAATTAGGAATTTTTTTAAAAAAATTCTTAACACTTTAGAATATATTGAAGGAACTCAAAACCAAAAACTCAAACCCTAGACATATTAAACGTAAATATCACGAGGGGGCGTCTGAGGCGCGCGCCTCACTCCTTGAGGCGCTGAGACTCGCGCCTTGTGCCTAGGCGCTGAGGCGCACGCCTGAGGCGCGCCTTTTCAAACACTTATCTTGTCTCAGCTCTATCTTAAACAGCCAAACAAATCTGACCTTCAAAAGGCATTACTTCAGTTAAGGCAAGGTTAGCAAGGTTAGGAACTTGTATCTGATGTGACTTTCTAAATTTACCTCTTCCAGTTTTGCTACTTGAGAATCTTAGTTGTTACCTCAGAATGACTAAAGCAGTATCATATTTAGAATGATCCATCCTGCACAAAAAACTCTATCCTACATTTCTATTGAAAGATCTCTATGTAAACAGAAGTCGTAAAACAGAACTAAAGTGCATAAGAACGTGTTAAAATGGGCCATGTCACCAAATCGGATGAACCTTAATGCTGGTTTGAGAAAAATGTACATCCTGACAACTAATTGGTGTAAAAGAACAAGCCTGGCGTTGAAATCCAAAATCTGCAATGGGACATAATAATGAATCAAATGCAACTCGCGCACACATTAAAATTCTTTTAGTTTCTCACTAACATCACAGCAACGTTTAGATAATTATGCTAGATTAAGATAAAAGAATGCAATTAATGATCGAGTGTTAGAAAGAAAATAAAAAGAGCGAATGGAAGCACAGCATATCAAGAGCACTCTCATAGGAACTGAAACTTGTAAAAACAAGTCAGAACAAATAGAATTACGTTCATATCATTTTTAAAGTCTAGTACAAAAGTAGTATAAAAACAAAATAAAACAACACATATAAAGCAATATCTACTATCAACATACAACTAGTCAAACCAAACACTACATCTTGGAATATTAAAGTTCACAATCTTATCATCAGTCAACTAAAATTAACAAATAACAGAATATATTAACAACTTTTGCAAGTATTGTCACTACACTTAAAAAAGTAAATCTTGTACGATTGCAACAAGCCAACAATGAATATTGAGAAAACATAATAGAACAATAGAAAAGACAGAAAGTATGCAACTACGTCATTCATTCTAGATTTCTAGTGCAAGATTACACCTTCTATGAGAGAGATGAGAGGGAGAATCAAATAAAACTGTAATAAGCAAACACAAATCTATGGAACAATGGAAAAAACAATAAAAGATTTGGACTAATCTCAGGTTCATTTATTACCTATCCCTAAAAACTTACTGGAAAGTACAGAAGAGCACAAAAGCATCAGCAAACAAGCAGATTATACTGGGCGCATGAACTAACAGTACAATAGCAATTCACTAGACAGTACAGAGTGCAGATTGCCATCCATAGGTCCTCAAGCTTTTTCTTTCCTCATTTCTGGCCTAAATATTCCTTTCCAACTTTAGTCTCTGATGTACAATTGTTCATCAATAATTTTATATTTAAATGAATTAGCAAATTTGATACTAAAGGACATACACAGAATTTGCAAAACAAACTAAAGCCATATCTCAATCAGGGAAATGATAATGTTGGCAATAATACAAAAACTACAGGGCCAACTCAAAGGATGATCTTATGTTGTTCTTAGCATTGTAGTCAGAGTCAGACAAACTAACTAAGTTTTGTAAAGAGAGACATCACTCATCCTGGTGATATGTTCTAGAAAAATTCTGTTACAAATGATAAATAAACCATGATGTTTTTTAATCATATTTGATGTTTACTTCCAGTTGCTACCAATAGTTTGGCCAATTAAGAAATGTTGATAGCATTTGTCCAAGATGCCAGATTGACACCTCATCTGGCTATCTAAATCACATATTTCCAGTAAGAACAAGAATAATAACCCAAATTACACACCTCCTCAAAACTTAACTATCCTACAAACACTTTTATCGATTAGGGAGCGTTAGGGTCGGCGCACCAGCTCACATCAAACTTAACCATTGTAAAAACACTTTGATCAATTACGGGCTGTTAGGGGTGGGTCACTGCAGCTCAGCCATAATTCCAGTTTAGTCAGAATAAAAACATTAGTTCTGCTGTTGATCATGACAAAGTCAAGGAGATCCATCACTCAGTCATGGGCCCAAATCCTTGAAAGAAGCTTCCAAATCATGTTTTGCGGAAATCTACGAAATGCAGCACACAGCTAGAGGCGAATCTCCTGGTCTGCGTCCTCGACAGAACTAAAATTATGTCCAAAGTTGCAGCTACGTTGATCCAAAAGCCCCAATATTTCAAGACCATCCGAAACTGACTCTCTAGCAAGAGACACTTTTTTGAGTTTCATAGAGGATGTCGAAAGCTTCAGACACAACCTAACTAATGATTCTTTCCCATTTCTATCACTTAAACATGAACAGTGACCGACCGAAAAGGTGACAGCTTTAGGGCAGGAGAAGAAGAAGAAGAATAAGAAGGCACCTGGTATCCGTTCCAGGTGCAGTAGGTGGCGGCGGACTGGATGGTGATCCCCTTCTCCCTCTCGAGGTCCATGGAGTCCATCTTCGCCCCGACGCCGTCGCGGCCGCGCACCTCGTGGATCTCGTGGATCCTCCCCGTGTAGAAGAGGATCCGCTCCGTCAGCGTCGTCTTCCCGGAGTCGATGTGGGCGGAAATCCCGATGTTCCGCATCCGCTCCATCGCCTCCTTCCACCACGCCTCCTTCTCCTCCTTCGCCCGAGCCGCGCTCCCCGTAGACATCGCCCGCTGCCACCCCCCGCCGCCGCCGCCGCCGGGGAGGAGGAGGAGGAGAGAGGCCGGGCGGAGGGGGTGGAGGAGGGCGTCGCCACCCCTCGACCGGAGGGAGGAGAGGAGCCCGGCCGCGGATGACCTCGCCATCGTCGTCGCGGAGAGTGAGGGTGGCGGGTTTAGGGTTCCGCCAAAACCCTAATCGCGCCTTCGCGAAAGAGAGAGAAACGGCCTCTCGCGCTTTTTGTTTTTCGACTCTAGGCTACCTATTTGTTCGGGGTTTAGAAAAAACTTATTTTAGAAATAGGGTTAATTACAGGGTTAAGATACGGTTAGAATTTTTTTTTTTTGTGTTTGATTTAGAATTGGAGTTACTCCAAGATTAAAAAAAAAATAGTGTTTGGTTGGAGTAGGTGGGATAAAAAGAATAGTGGGTAAAATAATATTTTGTTTGGTTGAAGCAGTGGGGTGAGAGTTATTTCGGTTAGCAAACTCCACCTCCATTTTTTTTTTCTCTTCATGTTTTTTTCTCTAGCTCTTTTTTTTCTTTCTCTCTCCAGAGGGTGGCGGAGTCGGAGGCGGCTATCTCGCCTCTATCCGCATTCTCACCCTCGTCCGCGCACCTCCCCACTTTCCTCATCTCCGACCCCGTCAAGATCGTGCCACGACTCTTTTTTTTTCTCTCCGACCCTCCTCCATCGCCTCTTCAGCTATTTACAACAATAAAGAGGGTAGCGCTGTATCACCTTCCTTTTTTTTTTTTGCTCGTTCTTTTTTTTCTTCTACCCTTCTCCACCGCCTCCGCAACTCTCAACGCACAGAAGAATAAATACTCGGAGCGAGCGCGCATGGGAGCAGAACCGAAAACAATATAAAAAAATAAATAAAATAAAAAATATTAAAAAATATTTTTTTATAATAAAAATAAAGAATTGGAGAGAAAAAAAGATATGATATTTTTTTAAATATCATCCATAAGTTCTGGGATTCCGAAACTCACTTTTCAAGTTTCAAAGATAACCTTTCTAGGTTCATAGTCTCATGTCCAACGATACTAGGTTCAATGACATTTCCACCTAGGTTTACCCAACACTAGGTTCACTGTCCAATCTATATTTAATAACACTAGGTTCACTATCCAACCTATATTTAATAACACTAGATTTACTATTCAGCCATACCACTCGTTATCCTAGTTGTCCATACCTATATAGGATTCATAACATCTAGTTCTTGGTGCCACACTTGTCAAATTCTCTAATTTTTCTAGAGTTCATCGACCTACGTTCACATTCACACCTAGGCATACATATGTTGTGATTTATGATCGTCCTGCATGTGCTATCAACAAATTATTTTTTGTTGTGCCTTTATCTGTGAATTGGAGGCCTTTTATAGCCATGGATGCAGTTGCACAATTGTCAACTTGCCTTAATTAGCCTATATATAGGCTTTTTGACATCCATGCCAGCATGTGTTTCATGCATGCATGAAACACAAGCTGATACACTTTTTTGACCAATGAAAGCCTTTTATTCATCCTTTAAATAGTTCGGTAGACCGGCCATGAACCAACTTTCATATTCATGTCTCTTTTGCATATTAAACCTTATGGGTCAAACAAATATTTTATGCCCTATACAAAAGAAGACATATAACCAACAATCTCCACCTTGGCTTCTTTTGTTCTTCATTCAATCTCTCTCATCTTAATGCTCTCTCTCCCTAGAGCTTCCAGTCATTAGCAATCCTGCAAATTTGCCAAGTTTAGGCAATGCCTAAATTTTTCAGTTGTTACCGGCTTTGTCATGATGTCAGCTATATTGTCCTTGATAGACACCTTTATAAGTTGAATTTCTCCATCATCTTCATTTGTGAACTCTCTTAATTTGTGATACCTTATGTCTATATGCTTAGTCCTTGCATGGTACATCTGATTTTTAGCAAGACAAATAGCACTTTGACTATCACAAAATATATTTACCTTATCCTGTATGATTCCGAATTCACCTACCAAGTCTTTGAGCCAGACTGCTTCCTTAGCTGCTTCAATTGCTGCCATATATTCCGCCTCTGTAGTTGACAAGGCTACAGTGCGCTGCAATGTGGACTTCCAACTAATAGGTCCGCCACTCAACAAAAAAGTGTAACCTGTAATGGATCTCCTCCTGTCTAAATCTCCAGCATAGTCAGAATCCACGTACCCTCTTACTTCAGCAATTCCAGATTCTTTAGTATAGAGAATTCCTACATCAGATGTGCCTTTTAAATACCGCAAGATCCATTTCACTGCCTCACAATGTTGCTTTCCTGGATTCGACATATATCGACTAACAATACTAACTGCATATGAAATGTCAAGTCTAGTACAAATCATAGCATACATTAAACAACCAACTGCATTAGCATATGGTATCTTTGCCATACAATTTGCCTCTTGCTCAGTTTTTTGGCACATCTCCTCTGATAGCTTGAAGTGCTGGGCTAACGGAGTCTTGACCGCCTTTGCATCTGACATACCAAATTGCTTTACAATTTTCTTTATATATATCTTTTGAGATAGCCAGAGCTTCCCTTGTTTGCGGTCTCTTCTGATCTCCATACCTAGAATTTTCTTGGCATCTCCTAGGTCATTCATGTCAAATTCTTGGCTCAACAGTTCCTTTAACTTTTGCACTTCTGTTGGATCTTTTGCTGCAACCAACATATCATCTACATAAAGCATTAGCAGAATAAAAGAACTTTTATTAAGTTTACGATAATACACACAACTGTCATACAAACTTCTACTATATCCATGTTTGATCATAAACCCATCAAATCTTTTATACCACTGTCTTGGTGCTTGTTTCAGTCCATATAGAGACCTTTTTAGCTTACACACGAGCTTCTCTTTTCCAGACTGAATAAAGCCTTGTGGTTGTTCCATATATATTTCTTCATCGAGATCCCCATGAAGAAATGCAGTTCTAACATCGAGCTACTGTAGCTCTAAGTCAAACATGGCCACCATAGCTAGAAGTATCCTGATAGACACGTGCTTCACTACAGGTGAGAAGATTTCATTGAAATCAACTCCTTGTTTCCGCGCATAGCCCTTGGCCACCAAACGCGCTTTAAACTTAACTGGTTCACCATCTGCACTTTGCTTTCTCTTGTAGATCCACTTAGATCCTATGGCTTTCTTTTCCTTAGGCAATGGAACCAGATCCCATGTCTGATTCTTGCTCAGAGACTCCATCTCTTCAGTCATAGCAGCCATCCAGTTGCCACTCTCCTTATCCTGCATCGCCTCCTCAAAGGAAGAAAGATCATCTGAAGTAATTAATAAAGCATAAGTTGCTAAATCATCCAGATTATACCTTAATGGTGGACGAATTTGTCTTCTTTCCCTTCCTTTGGCAATAGAGTAGGGCTCCTCTAAAGTGCTCCCATTTGGGTCAACTGATGTCTCATG
This sequence comes from Aechmea fasciata, assembly GCA_025177825.1. Classification (NCBI taxonomy): domain Eukaryota; kingdom Viridiplantae; phylum Streptophyta; class Magnoliopsida; order Poales; family Bromeliaceae; genus Aechmea; species Aechmea fasciata. Next base: position 3,201,607 of record CM045930.1, on the reverse strand, counting down.
ATCTTCTTCATGGTGTGGCTGCTCCACCTGATCATGTACACCGTCTTGCTGCTCCACCTGAATGTTTGTAGTTTTCGCATGCTCTTCATGTTGAGCCTGCTGCTGGATCTTTTGCAGCATTAATTTTTCGTCAAAGACCACATCCCTGCTAATCACCTTCTTCTTGGCAACGGGGTCCCAAAGCTTGTATCTTTTCACCCCTTTCTCAAACCTAAGAAATATACAGGGTTTTGACTTCGAATCTAACTTCGTGCGCTGATTTTCCTGAACATGAACATAAGCAGGGCAACCAAAGACACGTAATGAGGAATAATCTGCAAGCTTACCTGACCATAATTCCTCCGGTGTTTTGAGTTCGATTGCTTTGGAAGGAGATCTATTAATAATGTAGCACGCCATATCCACAAACTTCGCCCAAAACTGTTTTTGGCAAACCTGCACATATTCTCATAGATCGGCTTTTTCTAACAGTGTCCTGTTCATCCTTTCTGCTACTCCATTTTGCTGTGGAGTTCCAGAAACTGTCAAATGGCGTGTAATGCCTTCTTCCTTGCAGAAACTAATAAACTCCTTGGAAGTGAACTCTCCACCATTGTCTGTTCTTAGATACTTGACCTGCTTGCCTGTCTGTTTCTCCATTTCTTTCTTCCAATGTTTGAGCTTTATAAAGGCTTCAGACTTTTCCTTCGTGAAGAAAATCCAAACTTTACGAGAAAAATCATCAATAAATGTTACAAAATACCGCGCACCTCCTTTTGAAGTTATTAGAGCAGCCCCCCACACGTCTGAATGGATCTATTCAAGTATATCTTTACTTCTATGATTGGAGGACCTGAAACTCACCCTTTTCTGTTTTCCAAATACACAGTATTTACAGAAATTGAGTTTGCAGGTTTTCATACCTTTGAATACTCCTCTTTTATGCAGCTCCAACATCCCTTTCTCACTCATGTGGGCTAATCTCATGTGCCAGAGTTCTGCATCATCATCATCATGATCTTCTGAGGATGTCACTGCAACACCTCCAATCACCGGCTCGCCGATCAACCTGTATAGGTTTTCTTTTTTCTCTCCTTTTATGATAGTCATGGCACCTCTTTTTTACCTTAATAACTCCATCTGCAATAGTAATACTGCAACCAATAGAGTCAAGAGCTCCAAGTGATATTAGATTTAACCTGAGACCTGAAACATGTCTCACATATGTTAAAGTTCTTACCATGTTATCGTGCATCTTTATTTTTACCGTTCCTACACCTGCAACTTTGCAAGTAGTGTGATTACCCATCATAACACTTCCACTTTCACAAGATTTGTAGAAATCAAATAAAGATTTATTTGGTGACATATGATAAGAACAACCCGAATCTAATATCCAGTCAGCAAGAGATTCAATACCTGAAGAAATCGTCAAAACATCATGATTTTGATCGGGGTCATTGGTTACGCTTACTGTACCTGTAGAGGAATTCTTCTTTTGCAACCATGCCTTTTTCCTCTCACAGTCTTGCTTCATGTGGCCATCTTTTTTTCAAAAATAACACTTCACCTTTTTTAACCTTGACTTAGAACGAAATCTTTCTTTATCTGAATCACGTTCTTTATGCCGCCCCCTTCCTACATCTTTAACAATTAAACCTTCACTTGGTTCCTCCGAAATGGATTGTTTCCTGATCTCTTCTGATAGAAGGGCTGAAGTAACGTCTTCCATTGAAAGAGTTTGCTTTCCATAAAGAATAGTTGTAACCAAGTAATTATAGGAAGGAGGAAGTGATGCGAGGAAGATCAATGCCTTATCGTCCTCGTCAAGCTTCACATCTACACTAAGCAGATTACTAATAATTTTATTAAAAATATTTAAGTGTTCAGCAACTGCCATACCTTCCTTCATGCGTAGCCCATATATTTTTGTTTCAGGTACAACATATTAGAGAGGCTCTTTGTCATGTATAGCTTCTCTAATTTGGTCCACATGCCAACAGTTGTTTCTTCGTCCATGACATTATACATCACATCATCTACCAGACACAATATGATGGCATTAAGTGCCTTCAGATCAAGCTCTTCTCAGTCTTCATCGCTCATTGTTGCTGCTTTTTGAGACTTTCCCAACAACGCCTTATGAAGACCTTGTTGTACTAAGATGGCCTTCACTCTTCTTTGCCAAAGACCAAAATTTTCTTTTCCATCAAATTTCTCTACCTCGAACTTGGACATCGAGACATTCGGCATTTTTGTTGTAGCACCGACCCGTCGCTCTGATACCAATTGTTGTGACTTAGGATCGTCCTGCATGTGCTATCAACAAATTGTTTTTCGTTGTGCATTTATCTGTGGATTGGAGGCCTTTTATAGCCATGGATGCAGTTGCACAATTGAAGTTTGCAACTTTAATTGTCAACTTGCCTTAATTAGCCTATATATAGGCTTTTTGACATCCATGGCAGCATGTGTTTCATGCATGCATGAAACACAAGCTGATACACTTTTTTGACCAATGAAAGCCTTTTATTCATCCTTTAAATAGTTCGGTAGACCCGGTGCGCCATGAACCAACTTTCATATTCATGTCTCTTTTGCATATTAAATCTTATGGGCCAAACAAATATTTTATGCCCTATACAAAAGAAGACATATAACCAACAACATATACATCCTATATGTTCCACATGCCTATATTCTTATTCAATGGCAGTCTATACATCCTATATACATAATACGTCCTATAGGTCCCAAATTCTCCTGCTTCCAGAGATAGTAACACAAAAACTCAGAAATCTTCAATTCGATCCGTAAATAACGACAGAAGAGAATTACAGTTCGACCAAGCTAACCTTCTCCAAATTCAGCGATCCAGGGCTCCGTAGCTTCCTCTCAAAGTTCCGAATCCAGCAAATCAAGTCTCGCAGAATTCCGACGCTCCTACGCTGCGAACGAGCCAAAACACTGCGAGTCGACGCTAGAATCTGCAGCAATAGCATCCAAGCTCGAAAATTGTTGAAGTTGAAACAGTTGAAGTGTTCTCGGTGAGCTACTCACCTCTGGAAACACTCTAGAATCGTCGCAGCGTCGAAGACAGTGAAATTCCGCGCTCACCCGGCTTCCTTGCAGCACCACGACGTCAAGATACACGCAAATGGCTCCGCGGCGCGACGTCGACGTCGAAGCAACTCCACCCGAGCTTCCTCCACCACCGGCCAAGCTAGAGAGGGAGAGAGGAGAAAAACCCTGCTAAACAGACCTTCCCTTAGCCCCTCTCAACGTGTAGCTAAAAGAGAAGGAGTGGTGATACAAACGAGGTGGAGATTTACAGATTTGCCCTCTCACCTACCAAAGTGTACCGGTACACGGGCAACTGTACCGGTACATATAGGCAACCCGAGAGTAGCTTCACATGCAGATCAGAGACATTCACGGTGGTTGTACCGGTATAGCAATCAAGCTTGTACCGGTACAATCTCAGATTTGTACCGGTACACTTTGACAAAAACATGCTATTTGCATATTTTGAAAATTCCAGCTACTTTCGCGTTTCTACTGAGTCCGTTTGGCGTCCATTTCGCGCCAACGCGACTCAGACTTGTCCCGACACTCACCAGAGCTGTCGACAAGTCTCAACTGTCAAACTCCAAGTCACTACACTTTATGTTTGAAGTATGATAATAACAAAAATAATCAAATATTATAATTTTTTTTAAAAATATTGAATATAAAAATTAAAGCTAAATATCAAATATTATCTATCAGACTATCAGCCACAATGCGGGTCACTACACTACTACTAGATAAATTAATTTGGGTGCACTCCACTCCTGTTTTTGCTTTCCTCCTCTGAATTCTAAAGCCGCTTCAATGTCGACCTCCCTCCTATCCACTTCCTCTTCCACCTTCCTCCCCTCTCTCGCCCCAACCCCCTCCCCCTCCCCCTCCCCCTCCCCCCATTCCTTCCCACCACCCCCACAACCCCGCTGCCGCCGCCGCCGCCTCTTCCGCCGCATCGCCGTCGTTGCCTCGATCCCCGACCCCGGCGAGGGGCGCAAGGCCGAGTACACGCCGTGGCTCATCGCGGGGCTCGGCAACCCCGGCAGCAAGTACCACGGCACCAGGCACAACGTGAGCCCACGCTTCCGCCTCTCGTGCTTTATGCGTTCTTTCTTCTCCTCCTCCTCCTTTGTATCCAATCTGGATTGAGATGGTCGTGGGAATTTTTTTGAGCAGGTAGGGTTTGAAATGATCGATCGGATCTCTGGGGAGGAGGGGATTGTGATGAACACGATCCAGTCGAAGGCATTGATCGGAATCGGTAGTTAAATTCTCGTTCTCTACATTGTAGCTTTCGGTTTTTCTTTCCTTGATGTCGGCTTGGGATAGACACTTCAAACACCCCTCACTGTAATTCTTTTGATTCGCATTTTGTTTGAGTTATAATGATTACTCTGTTAAGATTAACTGTTCTGAATAAACTTGTCCTGCTGATGGAACTGCAGATTTTTCAGACTAACGGGGTTGTTGATATTAAAGTCTGTTGTGGCACCAGAGCAGGTCCCACACGTCCGAATGGATGTACTCAAATGTGCCTTTACTTCTATGATCAATGGATTTGCAACTCTCCCTTTTCTGTTTTTTCGAATACATAGCATTTACAGAAATCGAGTTTGCAGCTTTTCGTACCTCGGAGTACTCCTCTTTTATGTAGCTCCAATATTTCTTTCTCACTCATGTGGGCTAGTCTACATGTGCTAGAGCTTCACATTATTGGCATCATAATCATCTAAGAATGTCACTGCAACACTTCCAATCACCGACTTGCCGATCTGCCTGAATAGGTTTCCTTTCTTCTCTCCTTTCATGACAACCGTTACGCCATTTTTCACCTTGATAACTCCGTTTGACTTAGTAGTACTGTAACTAGTAGAGTCAAGGGCTTCAAGAGATATTAAATTTAATCTGAGGCCTAGTGTCTCACATCCGTCAAAGCTCTTACTATGCTACGTGCATCTTTATTTTTGCTGTTCCTATATCAACAATTTTGTGACTAGTGTGATGTCATAGTGCTTTCACTTTCACAAGGCTTACGGAAATCAATAAAAATTTATTTGCAGTCACATGATAAGACCAAACTGAATCCAATATCTAGTTAGCGAGAGATTCAACATCTGAAGAACTCTCGCAGTCTTGCTTCATATGGCCATCTTTCCTGCAAAAATAACATTTCACCCTTTCTTGGCCTTGATTTGGAACGAGATATTTCTTTTTCTGAATCATGCTCATTATGCCTTCCTCTTCCTGCATCCTTTACAACTAGACCTTCACTTGGCTCTTTAGAGATGGACTGCTTCATGATATCTTTTGATAAGAGGGCTGAAGTAACATCCTCCATGAAAAGAATTTGCTTCTCATAAAAGATAGTTGCAACAAGATAATTATAGGAAGGAGGAAGTGGTGCGAGGAAGATCAGTGTCTTATCTTGCTCATCAAGCTTCATATCTACACTAAGTAGATAATTGATAATTTTATTAAAAATATTTACATGTTCAGCAACTATCGTACTTTCCCTCATGTGCAGCCATATGATTTTACTTTAGGTACAGCACATTGGAGAGGCTCTTTGTCATGTACAGCTTCTCCAACTTGGTCCATGCCAATATTTGTTTATTCATCCATTGCATTATACCTCACCTCATATGCTAGGCACAATATGATAGTATTTACCGCCTTAAAATCAAGTTCTTTCAAATCTTCATTGCTCATTGTTGCTGGTTTTTTGTGATTTTCTCAGCCAGTGTTTGAAAAGGCGTGAGGCGCAAAAAGGCGCAAGACTCTTCTGGAGCCTAGGCGCGAGGCGCACTGCGAGGCGCGCGCCTCAAGAAGGCGAGGCGCACATACTAAGACTAATTTAATTTGATGTTCTACATTAAAAAAACTCTAACATAACCATACAAAAATAAAATAACTACACATGCATATAGATTCTCAAGTTAAAAGAAATATATTTCAACTTTCAACTTAAAACTTAGAAGTAATTGTGATGCTAATGTTTTCATTTGGTCATTCTTCAAGTATCATCCTCGTCCTCAACCTCATCCTCTTCGTCTGCTCCTTGCTTGTTCCTCGCCAAGATGGTGAGGATGCTTCTTGAAGCCCACAGACAGAGAAAAGATAGGAGAACACGAGAGGGAGAGGAGAGGGCGGTAGAAGGAAAGAGGGTAGTAGATGGATTTCATTAAAGTTTTTTTAGGTTTCTTTTAGAATCTTTTAATAATCTTATCGGGTTAAAACATAACATTTATATCCGAAACCCAACAACCCAATAACATTAATCCAAAACCCAATAACATTAAATATTGAGAGGCGCGCGCCTTTATGCGTCATACCGCTTCCCCGAGCGCCAACATCAGCCATTTTGTCATGCTGCGCTTAGGCGCTAGGTGCGCTTTTTCAAACATCGTCTTCAAGAACTCCTGCGAAGGCCTTGTTGTGTTAGAATGGCCTTCATTCCTCTTTGCCAAAGACCAATTTTTTTTTTTCCATCAAATTTCTCCACCTTGAACTTAAACATCAAGACATTCGACATTTTTGTTGTAGCACGGACCTGCTGCCCTGATACCAATTATTTGGATTTAGGATTGTCCTACATGTGCTATCAACAAAAATATAGGGACAACAATATAGCGAGAATTAATAGAAAATAAATACACAAAGAAGAGAAAATGATTTGCATGGTTCGACAACTTGCCTACATCTATGGAAAGAGAGAGAGATATATCCTTTACATGAAGAAATCAGAGTACAAGGCCACACCTTGATGTTTGTCTCAAAACTAAATAAAAAAGCCTTATGGTTATTGGCATCCTTCCCTTGTTACAAGAAAAGCCCCAAATATCCCAAATAGACTTTTTTAAATTCTAAAAGTGAGAGAAAATGAATGAACTTAACAATAGTGTTTGAAAAACTCCAAGGCACACCAAGGCGCAAATGGCTGTTAGAGCTTAGGCGCAAGTATGCCCCTGAGTGAGGCGAGGCACACAATTCTTTAATATACTTTCTAAAAATTGTTAATTGGTGTTAAAGAACCCTTTAAAATCATATTCTCACAACAAAAATTTTATAAGTAACCAAATAGTCCTGTTTTTTAGAAAAGGAAAAAAGATGAAAAGAAGAAAAGAAACGAAACAACATATATGATAATGTTAAAATAACAAATTAACATATGTAAAAAGTAAAGAACAAGATATCTTGTTGTCTCCAAATAAAGACCTGCATAGAGATAACTAGAAATGCACAAACATATGGAAAAGTATGATGCCAAAAACATATAAATTTAGGGTTTCTCAACTAGTTTAGTAGGTTTGATACTTTGATGCAAAAAACAGATAGCAAATTTGTGACGGATGAGGGTAGGAGCGGAGGTGATGGAGGAAGGAAAGAGCGAAGGTGAGCAAAAGAGTGGGGGAGAGAGATAGAAAGAGAGTGACTGAGAGAGAGATCGAGAAAGAACGATCAAGGGTTTGGGATTTCTCAACACATTAGTTTAGGGTTTAGGGTAGGGATGCAAACGGGGCGGATCTGGGGGCGGGAGCCCCGCCCCGCCTCCCGCCCCGACTAGCAAAAACCCGCCTTTCCTTCAGCCCCGAATCCGTAACGAGTTAAAAAATAAATCCCATAACCCGTCCCGCCTCGTAACCCGTCTCCCGCCGACGCCCCGAATCCGCCCCGCCAACAAATATTTTTTATAAAATTATAATATTATTAATATTTTGTAAAATATAAAATAATAATTTTTAATAATATTATACATATAATTTAACAATATCAATTATAAAAATAAAAAATATCAATCACAATTCAAAATAAAATTAAAAAATTTCAAATACATTAGAAATGAGAGTACTAACTTATTTGTATTTTGAACTTTTTTGTAAATACATTACTTTTTAAGAATACTTTTTCAAAATAAAAATAATTTCGGGGCGGATTCGGGGCTGATCATGGCGGGGCGGATTCGGGGCGGGTCAAAATTTCTCCTCTTTCCTGCCCCGAATTCGTCTCGGATCGTAAAATTTGCCTCGTTTCCCGCCCCGAATTCGTTTATTTTCTCCCATTTACTGCCCCCCTCGGGGCGGATCGGGACGGGAGCTCCACCAACCCGGATCCGTTTGCATCCCTAGTTTAGGGTTCTTTTAATAGTTTAAACCCATTAGACCCAATAAAATACAGATCCACACCCATTATGCATAAGGCACGCCTTGTTTGCACCTTGCGCCCGTGCCTAGGTGCGCGCCTTGGTAAGGTTCACCGCTTAGGCACTTCCTAGGCACAGGGTCAGTCAGCATTAAACGTGCCTTTTTAAACATTGCTTAACAATCTAATAATTAAGTTTATTGGGCTTCAACTCACTACTCCATATCTTCTATCATTTGGAGCATGGTATTTTTGTTAAAGCATATGCATAAGTCCACATCTACAAACCAATTGAAGTAGGCAACTTTTTCAAGTCAACATACATTAATTAGCTTGTACATAACCTTTGAGAAAACAGTTCATGCATGCATGTGTTTCATGCATGTCTTCAATAAACTTATTCACACTTGAAGGATTTTGGTAGATGTGGTGCACGATGAACCAATTTATATATTCATGCCTCTTTTGTATTTAGAAACTTTATGGCCAAATAAATATCTTTATGACCTTTTGGAGCACAGATCTCCTTGTATAGCAATTGGACTCAAAACACCTTCAACAAGGAACTATGGTTAGGTAAATTTGCAGATTATTCGTCATTGCATATCTTTGGTTGTTCTGCTTATGTTCATGAACATCAACACACAAAATTAGATTCAAAGTCAAACCCTTGCATATTTCTTGGTTTTGAGAACGGGTTGAAAGGACAAGTTGTGGGACCCTATTGCCAAGAAGAAGGTGGTAAGGATGTAGTTTTTGACGAAAAATCAATGCTGCAAAAGATTCAACAGTAGATTAGTATGAAGGACATGTGAAGACATTTAGGTGGAGCAGCGGGAGAGTGTAAATAATTAGGTGGGGCAACCACACCATGAAGAAGATGATGAAACACCGGATGATCTATATGAGAGCATTTTTTGTATATGACATAAAGGTACTTATTTGGCCCATAATGTTTCTAAATGCAAAAGAGGCATGAATATATAAGTTGGTTCACAATGCACGATGTATACGTAAGTCCTTCAAGTGTGAATGTGTCACGCCCCGTGCCCCGCCAATTTGGCCGGGTTCGAACACGCCGACAGACCGCCGAACGGACAGGGTTTCCCCTGTACCGCGGACAGAGTCTCCCCTGTACGTCCAAGACGTCGTAATCAACACAATGTACGAAGTTCCAACCAAGAACATATTTTAATTAAAGATTGCATAAGAAAGTATCAAAAACATAAAATGACTAAGTTATTACAATATCTATTACATGCATTTTACACCACAATTTTCTCTTACATTCAACTTCCAAATATAATCAGGATTATTACAACTTGATACAAGTTTGTTCTTTGTCTTTAAACCCCTAAGCTAGACCACCTCGGGGTACTGCTATCTCTGGTCTCTGGGGTATGGCGCTATCTACGGAGCTACGCCCTTGCCTCGCGCCGCTCATGTGCGAATTTGTAACACCCCAAAACAACGTGGGTGAGAACCAACTCCATGGTTCCCAGTGGGTACGGCCACCCAAGAGGAAAGCTCGACCAATAGGTCCGAGAAGGCACTGCAATCATTTTAGTCCAAATACATCAACGAATATATACTCATGTAATGTAATTATGCAACTAACAGATAACATGCCTCACAATATGCGATATAAAAATCATGCAATTCTATGCAACTATGCAACCAATCAGTAGATCTATTGATTCTACATTTCATTATGCTAATTTTAGCTCATTTCATTTAGCTCTAAGGTTTTCACTATCTTAGATTCACAATTCGAGTCCACTTGCTTCTAAGGCCTCTATTACCTTAGCTTTTGCCATTTATCTCTAGCTTTTAAGGTATCTACCACCTTAACCAAGCTAACCACCCGACTCGGTCTCGAGTCAATCATCTGCGGATAATCCGCGCTCTGTCCGGCTCGAGGTGAAGGAACTTTCTCGCATGCACCTCAGCCAACCACAGCCTACCGCGCTCTATGACCTAGCCACCCGGCGGCGAAATCGTCGCACACGCCACGTCGGTGGTTCGAGTCATTCGGCGGTATAGTCCACAAACCGGCTCAACCATCCGGCGGCGAAATCGTCGCGCACGCCCAACACCACTCTCGGTGTTCCAAGTCTTGGGATTCCGGAATCCATTTCCACATAGCTCAAGGGTTGGTCTTAACCCTTTAGTGTCGACCTATCTAGGTCTAATGTCCTTTCCATCCTAGGTCCCTTTGACTCTAGGTTCAGCATCTTTATCACATAACCTAGGTTAACTTAACTCTAGGTTCAATCTCAACCTATGTTCTCTAATATTTGGTTTAATGTCATTCTCATTTGACCTATGTTTATTAACACTAGGTTCAATATCACTCTTGTTCAACCTATGTCCCTGACGCTAGGTTCAATGCCACTCGATCTATATGTATACATATGTCTACATGCCCATGTCCTTTAACATAGTTTACTATATGTCAGCTTGCACTCACCTAGCATTCTTATCATGTCATCATTCATTTTCTTAGCATTAACCACATGCATGCATTTAGCATTTCAATATCATGCTTATCACGTATTCATTTAGCATTTCTTACGTTAGCATTTCTATAACATGCAACATTCAACTAGCATTAGTCAATGCATTTATATAGCATTTCTATATCATGTCATTCATGTAATCATGGGTAGCCCAACATAGCATTCATTCTATGCATTCCCATGTACTATAATTAGCTACCACTATATGCATCAATGATAAACACTCATTTTAGACATACATGCGACCTAATCACTTTGGTAAACACAACCCACCTTGATTCGCTCTCCGATTGCTCGTAGTCACTTGCAATCGGCCTCTCGCGGCACCCGTGACCCGGTTCGGCCCGAACTCTCGCGCGACCACCCGAACGATCACCAATCCACGATCCGAAAATTCTAGGGTTATTCCTTGATGCCACGATGCTCTGGATCCGATCTTGTGATTTTTGGACGTCTATTTCGCGTGCTGCGGTTAGGGGTGTAAACGAGTCGAACACGAGCGAGCTAGGGTGGGCTCGTGTTACGAGCTGGCTCATTAAAGTATCGAGCCGAAAAATTCGGCTCGTGTTCGGCTCGTTTAATAAACGAGCCGAACACGAGCTGACCAATGAACAATAAATTTAAAAAAAATTAAATTAAATATATTAATAAAATAAATTTATAAAATTTTATCCATTAGACTTTGATTTAATAGTTAAAACTTTATATACAAATGAGTCTTTTTATAATTAAGCTCACATTTATATTTTTATTTTGCTAAAAATTAAATAATAAAAATATATATTATATATAATTATTTATTTATATATAAAAATATAAATTAAATAAATTATATAAATATAAAATATATGTATTCGAGTACATTATCGAGCCGAACACGAGCGGTGACCACCCACTCGTGTTCGGCTCGTTTATTAAACGAGTGAAAAATTCAGCTCGTGTTCGGCTCGTTTACTAAACGAGCGAGCCGATCTCGAGCTCATTTCGAGCCGAACACGAGCTGGCTCGCGAACAGCGAGCTGGATTGCCACCCCTAGCTACGGTTATGTCACGCTCTGAGACCGCTACCCGTTTGGTTTGGTTCGGGCGCGTGAGACAGTCGCCAGACGGACGGCACCTCTCCTGCCTGCCAGAAGCTAACTAATCAGGATGTGTACAACAAGTTCCCAGGTAAACACTTGAATACATACACAATCCGACAACAAACAAAAGCACAAACAGTGCTATAAACAAGAGCAAGCATCACAAGTAAGATACAAGTGAAACAAAAGAGAGAAACTAAACTATTACATTCACTCAATTCTTTTAAATACATCATAAGTGATCTCAATTCACATATTCCAAAATACAATATAAACTGTACAATTATGTCACGCCCCGGGTTGAGGGATTTCCCCGGGCACGCCGACAAATCCGCCGTGTACAAGAAATTTTCCCTGTACACGAAGCGTAGCAGTGCCTGTATAACATACAATACTACAAACAGTAGCATAGAGCTGAGAATACAATAAATAAACAGGTAGGAAACGAAGCACGAGTTCAATATACATACAACATCTAGGGATACAAGAAACTACTCGCTCCAGCGAGTTTACAACTGTATGTACATAACTCACAAACCCAAAAACTATCACTACCTGCAGGAGGGGAAGTCCTCTAACTCAGCAACACGCGGGAAGGGCTCTAACTCGCAACGCCCTTGCCTCGATCCAACTCGGGAGGAGCAGCAGCTGCAACAGAAGGCCCTGCAACAACGGTGGAAGAAAGTGGGCGTGAGAACTACTATAAAAACAAGTAGTCCTCAGTGGGTACCGCCCTAAACACATCGGTCCACCCACTAAGTCTACAGGGTAAGCAAGAAGGAAAAAGGAGCTGGAAACACTCGACAGCTAACACCCCTATACTATCATGCTCTAAACCACCCTCTGTAGAACAAGTAAAAACTAACCCAATCTTACGAGGGACTGTGATACACCCGTCCCGCCTAGCGAGGACACCGTGGCTCAAGAGCATCTGGCGGAGAATACTCTCTCGAGACTGGAACTACTCTCCGTCTCGCCTACTAAGGTTACACCATATCTCAAGAGCAACCCGCGGAGCAAGCTCTCTAGACTGTGAACACACCCGTCTCGCTCAACTAGGCTCCACTCAAGTCACAACCTCACTGAAAGTAGAACAAAGGGGCCACTGACTGTCCCACTCGGGCTGCCCAATCGGACCCACCCTGCCTGTATCTAGCTATGCCGTACACCGCCTTTAAGGTGTCGTCTCAAGAACTGACTCAAATTGGAACTGCGAATCAACTTCGGACGGCGAATCAACATCGCACCGAAACCTCGTTAGGAATGGCATTCGCGGGGCGCGACCCACGCGAGTATACAAGTATCTCTGTCACTTTCATTGTAGCTCTCACAGGCAAAAGACGAGTAAACAGGGTCTAACCACTCATACACCACGTGCCCTTGGCACACTCTGTAAACCAAACAGGACTCTGGGACCACCGTCAACCCCCGACGGTTCCCGACCACCCCAACAGTCTAAACTCTACTGTGGCTAAGCTCGGCATCCCAGCACGAGCGTACAAGTAAGCTACACTACCCTGGGTATCCATCGCACTCCCCCGGCGATGATACGACACAACACGGCTCCTAGAGCTAAATCTAGTAGTGTATACAAATGACGATCAAATCGTGGTTTTCTCCTAAGTCAAATCCAAATCCAACATGTATGAAACTAAGTACTTGTTAAGCATGCTCCAAAGTTCAGATATTCATATACTAGTCCATGCATTCAAGCTATCGCATACTAGTGGAAACCTAAGTTTATACATGTCGACTATTTATACTTAGGAGTAATCCGATGTAAACCCACCTCTTAAACGCTCTCCTGGCAGCGAGGAGCGTCGCCGAGTCTGCGGAAGCCCTAAGCGTCCAGCACGAATCCCAAAACCACCGGCTACGGAGAATTGCGACCAAAGGAACTCAAACTCACGAATTCTGTCTAGAAACGGCAGCGAAGAAACCCTTAAAGTTAACCAAGCTAACCTTATCCAAATTCAGCGATCCAGGGCTCGAAATCTTCGTCTCGCAGTCACGAATCCAACGCGCAAGTTTCGACGCTAACCGACTTCCCTGCGCGGAGAACTAGCCAAAGTGCCGACGGTCGACGCTGGAAACGACAAATCGCACCTCGTAAATCGTCGCAAAACGGCGGCTCGGTAAAGATGGGGTCCGAACGCAAACTGCTCCAAAATCCAAGAGTAAGGTCTCGTTGGAATCGTCGCGCAGTCGCGGATCCAACGCCCCAGATTTCGCCGGATTTCGACTCTCCTACACAGAGAACAAGCCAAAACGCCGCGGGTCGACGCTGCAGTCAGCAGCAGCGGCAGCAAGGCGCGAAAACGAAGAAATCCGAAGTAAACGGAGGGATGTCGATGGCCAACTTACCTCTGAAAATGCCCTGGGCCCGACGCTGAGTCGAGGACGGCGGTCCCGCGCGCACGCCTGGCTCCCTCACAGCGCCACGTCGCCGGAAACGCTCCTCGGCGCGTCGTCGACGAAGATCGGTCTACACTTGGCTCCTCCAACTCCTTTGGTTGCTAAGGGGTGAAGAAGAGAGGTAGTAGCAGCAGCAGCAATGGAAGAAGGAGGAGAAGACCTCCTCTCTCTCCTCTGCTCAAGGTAGGGGGGAAGTGAGGGGTGATGTGACAAGAGAGCACCAAAGTCAAACAACCCATGTCGTCACATTGTCACAGTACAAAATCCTATTTGTCTTGGGTACAAACAGTAACCCGAGAGCCTCTTCAACAGGCTATACCGGTATAGCCCTGGTGGTTATACCTGTATAGCAACCAATTTTGTACCGGTATAAAACCAGATTTGTACCGGTACAGCTCACTGAAAAACCTGCTATTTGCAGATTTTCGTGACACACGCTGCTCTCGCGTTCCCACGGGGCCCGTTTGGCGTCTGTTTGGCGCTAACGCGACCCAGGCTTGTCCCGACACTCTCCAGGCGTCGACAAGCCTCGGGTGAAATTTTCCGGTCTCTACATCCTCCCCCACTACAAAAAGTTTCGTCGCGAAACTCAAGCATACCTCGGCTCGCTCGTCGAACAGGTAGGGATAGGCCTCCCTCATCACCGTCTCGGGCTCCCAAGTCGCCTTCCGCTCCACGTGATTACTCCACTGCACCTTGACATACGGTATGACCCGGTTGCGCAATTCTTTCGCCTCGCGAGCAAGAATTCGCAACGGTCGCTCCTCGTATCGCAGTCCTCGCCTAACTCGGCGGAGTAAAGTCAATCACGTGAGAGGGTCGAATACATATTTCCTCATGCGAGACGTGGAAAACATCGTGAGTGCCGACTAGTCGCGGGGGCGAGCAATCAGTAAGCAAGCGGCCCAACTCGCTCCAATACCTCAAAAGGGCCAATGTAGCGTGGACTGAGCTTTCCACGCACTCCAAATCTGCGTATCCCTTTGGATGGCGAGACTTTAAGAAATACATGATCGCCAATACGAAACTCCAAGTCTCGCCTCACCAGTATCGGCGTAGCTCTCTGACGGCTTTGAGGGTGTCAAAAGGTGTCGTCGAACCACCTTCACCTTTTCCTCGGGTTCTAGCAAAATCTCGTGCCCAGTGTCTTCCTTTCACGTCACTCCAAAATAGGGGGATCGACATCTCTGTGGCAGTACAACGCCTCAAACGGAGCCATCCGGATGCTCGCTTGATAGGCGTCGTTGTACGCAAACTCAACCGATCTCAAATGTCGATACCACTCCTCCAAAGTCCGGGACGCGTGCCTCGGCATGTCCTCTAGAATACGAATGGTCCGCTACGGTGACCGTACATGCGTAGGTGAAACGTCTTTGACGTGTGTTGAGTCCCCAAAGTCCCAAGGTCAAAAAAAAGTGTGATACAAACCTCGGGTCCCTGTCTGAAACAATCGACATTGGCACACCATGCAGCCTAACAATCTCATCCAGATATAGCTGCGCAAGTCTCTCTCTGGGCCAGGTGGTCAGAACTGGTAGGAAGTGAGCAGACTTAGTCAGTCTGTCCACTATCACCCAAATAGCATCGAAGCCACCTAGTGCTCTAGGTAATCCCACGACAAAGTCCATCGTGATCTGCTCCCATTTCCACTCGGGCACCGGACTCGAAGCTTGCCGAGGCACCGATGCTCGCTTCACGTTGGCATGTTAAACACTGAGCTACATATCTGCCAATGTCTCTCTTCATTCCGTTCCACCAGAATTGTGCCTTCAGGTCCTTATACATTTTGGTTCCACCGGGGTGAACTGTATAAGGAGAACAATGAGCCTCTCTCAAGATATCCGCTCGAATCTCTGAATCCACGGGCACACACAGTCGGTCCCTGTACCTCAGTACTCCCGAACTGTCCACTGCAAAACCCTCTGCCTGTAATAAAGTGGGGTGAGAACTATCTTCCATAGTTCCCAGTGGGTTCGGTCGCCGACTCCGCCGATCTCCCCGCTAGGTCCAAGGAGGCATAGAAAGACAGATAGATAGATAGATAAAATTGAAATTGACAGCTATACTGTAATTAAAATGCAAACATCTTACTATGCCTCGAATCAATGTAATGAATGCATGAACTCATAATAAAGGCTGGCTACTGTACTAATATGCTCAACAATAAGATAAGTTCTTAAGTTACCCAATCTTTCTGTGAGCCCAAGGGCCCATTTTTCTGTCTCATGTTCTGTGGTCTCATAGGGGCGGAGTCACGCTGCTCAACTAACCCCCGTGACCGTCTGCTGGACAGATACGTTAGTCTAAGGGTAAATATGTTAACCCCCTCTAGTAACAACTCCGGAGTGCACAGCCTGTGTGGAGCGACCACCCCAGGTGTAGACAGGCAATGTGAGCACGATCCAAATCCTGTGAGCTGGGAATACCTTACCAACTAGGGTCATCATCATCATGAATTCCACATATCTCTATACTCGACCTTCTAGTGTTTTGTCACACTAAGGTTTTCATGCCACTTGTTCTTATGTTCACACTAATCAGATGCCACTCGTTCTTTGTTGATGTTTAACTAAATGCCACAATCCTTAGGTTGCCATCTCCCAAGTTTCTCAATCATATACATAATCACATATAGGGTCTAAACTATGTCATGTTATCCTTATGCATGCTAGGTTTGGGTGGTATATGTGTTCGGTACTTTACTATAAGCATGCAAGTTTAGACATTACATCAAACACCCTATATGCACTATGCTCAATATGCAATTGATTGACAATATTACACTTGGACATAGGGAGCAGTTCAACTGCTTCGGGATGGTCACCACCCACCTCTCGTGAAGCTAAGTCGTCGGTCTCATGCTCTTGGAACACCATCTTTACTTTTCGGGGTCGCCCGACGCTTCAGATCACCGTTTAGACCGTAACTCGAATTCCGCTCGTCGGATCGACAAACCGTTGCTTCCCACGCGTTTAAGTACCTATCAATTAGGTTTACAGCCAACCAAATGAGATCAAAACTCATTATCTACAAAAACCCATTTTGATGCCCTAGGGTTTCAACATAGGGAAATTACCCCATTGGAAACCCTAGATGCTGGCAATTGGTGCATATTAGCACCCCTAGGTTCCAACAAAACTCATTCTAAAGTACAAAACCCAAACCCTAAAAATCACCATTAGAGGGGTTTTAGGGTTTACCTCCAAGGTTGCTCCAACAAGAGAAAGAAGATGAAGGAGATGATGTTCCTCTCCTTGTCCTTCCTCTCCAACTCCTTCTCCTCCTTTCCACCTTCAAGGGAGAGAGAGAGATCCTAGAGAGAGAGAGAGAGTGTCTGGGGCTTACAAATAAAAAAGATGGGAGCAAATGAGCTCCCAAGTGCCCATATAGCCTAATTCATGTTACAATTGCATGATAGTCCCTCAACTCTCAACACCATGCACCAGCCTGTTATGGGCATTTTCGGGTACGGGGACCGGTCCTTGTATGTGAAGACCGATCCCCGAGGGCATCTCCCCCGGGTTTACGCAAACGGGGACCGGTCCTAGGGACTGGTCCTCGATGGCGATTGGCCCAAAACCGACGTACGGGAACCGGTCTCCCTTGCTAGAGACCGGTCCTCGAGAGCGCCTGGCGCTAATGGACTTACGGGAACCGGTCTCCCTTGCTAGAGACCGGTCCCCAAGAGTGCCATTGCGCCAACAAGCTTACGGGAACCGGTCTCTCTTGCCAGAGACCGGTCCTCGAGAGTGCAATTTGTGCAGAAGGCCTCCAGGCTACTTCCACACGTACGGGAACCGGTCCCATTTCCCAAGAGCAAAATTCGCAACTTGTGCAGATTACAACTTGCTCTCGGGACCAACTCCAATGCACTTTTTGCCTTCGGATTACCTCCGAACTTTCCAAAGTACAACCCCTCGACAATTAGTCGATTCCAGACGAAGTGCAACTCTCTGATTTCGAGAATTCACTTCCTTACAGGTTACCTGTACGAAAAATGCTATTTCGTCAATAACTTTGCGTACACTCGTCGGATTGTCGAACTGAGTGCACCAACGCGTTCGTTATACTCCTAATTTGGTTTACATAGGGTCAATTTACATTTAAACCCATTTATGACAAAAGTTTCAATTTTGGTGCCCTGACAATGTCATATAGCAAGATCCTTTGGATTGATCTTGGAGCTAAGCAAAAACAAGCTCAGAACCATCCAAGAAGCTCTTTAATGCCATTTCTAACTCATTTGAACCATTCTTAGGGTGTTTAGAACAAACCCTAGAAATCCACCATGAGAGCACTACGAAGAAACATGGTTTTCATGTGTTCTTCGGCCACTACAAGGTTTCTACACTTGTAAGAAGATCAAAATCAAAGATCTAGGGCATCAAAACCAAACCCTAATGTCATTTTTACAAGAAACCTTACCTTTGCCCTAAGCTCTCCAAAGTCCACCTTGTAGGAGAGCTCAAACCCTTCGAATCCTCTAAATCCACCTTCAAATCTCCTCCAATCCTTCTTTTTTCCACCTTGAGAGGGAATTTCTAGAGAGAGAGAGGGAGAGAAAATGAGAGAGGAGAGCTCTCTCAGCTGCTGTGAAGGGAGAGAGTGTTTGGGGTATTTTATAGGTTGCAACAATAGCAACTAAGCCCCTAATATTCCATAATTGCAGCAGACTAATTTCCTGCTGTCAGCCCAAAGTGTACCGGTACATAGGGTTTTTTACCGGTACAAATCTGCGCAGAGGCCGAACTCGAGTGCAGCTCTCTCGGTTTCGTAGCATTTGTACTGGTACACTTTCACTTTTTATCGGTACATTTCCAACATTTCTTAAGCCATCGGTCTGCTTGCTGTACCGGTAAAACCATCAATGTTGTACCGGTACACTCTGCTCTAGAATGCTGTTTTGGCTCCGACTCGACTCCACTTCGCGTCGCTCGATGCCAAAACCTTTTTAACCTTTTTTCAACTTATTTTTAACCCATCCAACCTTGTTGGAATGTTAAATCGATTTTGTCTAGCTTTTTTTTCGGACGCTTTAGTCCACTTGGCCAAAGTCCAAAATAGCTTACCGAGGTTTCGATATGTTACAGAATGAGTTGATCTATTTGGATGGTGACGGCATGCATGTTTGAAACACAATGTATGTATGTCTTTCCAAAGGCTATGTATAGCCTAATTTTTTATGTTGACTTAAAGAAGTTGCTAACTTCAAATTGCTTTGTACATATGCACTTATGCATGCCTTTACGAGGAATGCCATGCTCCAAGTTGATGGAAGATGAAGAGAAGATAGTTGAAGCCTATGGCTTACTTCAAATTTCATGCCGTACCAGTATCGGATACGTATCGGATACCGATACGTGCTCGATGCGTGTTCGATACGGCAATGAAGTATCCGACATTTTTAAAAAATAAAAAAATAAAAAATAAAAAAATAAAAAATAAAAAATGAAGTATCCGACATTTTTAAAAAATAAAAAAATATCGGATACGGCTTGAATACGGGAGGGATACAAAGGGGATACGGTCAGGTTCTTTTCTGGTCTAAAATGATTAGAGTTCAATTTTTTTTGAAAAGCTCACATCCAAACCCATTGGAAATAAGGAAAAGAGTGAGAAAAATGTCAATCTCTCTTCAATTTATTATTTCTTTTATCTTTTCAATCTCTCTTCAATTTATTATTTCTTCTATCTTTTTGCTCTTGAATGGTTGAAGGCGCTTTCTCTCATTCTATTTTTACACAGTATTAAGTTATGATTCAGTCCTTTTCCGCTTCTCTTTCTTTTTCTATTAAATTGTTAGCATATATATATATTTTTTTACCATATTTTCTTTTATTATTGTTTTATATAATAGAATATAGTAAAACAGAGATATATGTTGAATGGCTAATTATCTAGTTTGTATTACTAAATATCTATTGGTATCATGTGATCTAGTTGGATGATAGTTGGTTAATACTTTTTGAATATTATTTCATTGATTATCTTTTTTTATGAACAGATGTAGAACAATTACACAAGTTGATGTATACCATAATATATTCTTTAATATAATCTAGATATCCTGATTGTCCTCAATATACCATTACATATAATCAACATATATTTAAATATATTTAAAATAATATTTTATTTAAGTATACTCCGCGTATCGTATCCTAGAAGTTTTAGAAATTGCTGTATCACCGTATCCGTATTGTGTCGTATTCGTATCTGTGCAACATAGGTTGAAGCTCGAGAAACTTGATTAATAGCCTGTTAAGTTCATTAATTTTTTCCCAGCTTTAGAATTTAGAGAAGTTCGTTTGGGATATTTGGAGTTTTTCTTGTCAAGGGAAGAGTGGCAATAATCATAAGGCTCTTGAATTTAGTTTATAAGAGAAATATCAAAGTATGGGCTTGTACTCTAATTTCTTTATATAAAGGATCTCTCTCTCTCTCTCTCTCTCTCTCTCTCTCTCTCTCTCTCTTTGTGAGATGTAGGGAAGTTGTCGAACCACGTAAGTCGTTGTCTCTCCTTTGTGTATTTATTTTCTATTATTTTTTGCTATTTCTTTGTTCGTGTATTTTTGTTGATAGCACATGCAGAACGATCCTAAATCTCAAAAAAAATTTCCAATCAATTTACGAGAATATCTCACATCAAAATTATTATAATTAAGGGTCGAGGGGGTGCCAGTGAAAAGGAAAATAGTTGAGGGGTCTATTTCAAATGGGATATAGTTTAGGCTGTCTGTGCACATTTCGAAGCTAATTTTTTGTGGGATTTTAATTTGGTCTTGTGTGGGATCAGTGCAGGTTCGATTGGAGAGGTGCCGATTATGTTGGTGAAACCGCAGTCTTACATGAACTACAGCGGTGAATCGGTTAGTTCTTGTTCTTACACTTTCCTCAGAATTTTTTTTAGATTTAAGGAGGCGGCTTTGTAGCTAGATAGTTTATGTCATGAGAGTATGCAATACTTTGTACGTGCTTCTGTTATCTTTCTTGTTATCCATCTTTGGTAAGTGGATATAACTGATAATTTTGCGAAATCTGGTCAACTAAGGCCTTACTGATTTTTCATGTTTCTATTTTAGCTAACCAGCAAGCGCGGCTAGATTTTTGGACTTTTAGAAATGTAGTTTAATTCACTATTTCTTGATTATTAGGAAAATATGAAGGAAAATTAGAACTTGGAATTCAATATAAGATAATAAATAGAGATAGGTTTTTGAGAAGTTGTAAAAACTAGGGTTTGCACATCTGATAGAAGATTTTTAACCAAGTTTTTTCTCTTTTCTTCTATGACTAAAAAACTGTTATAACAAGTCACATCTTCAGCAATTTTGTTTCTTAATGACGTTAGGTACATCCTTAAGTTAAGATGGATTTGGCATTGGCCAGCTCCTTCTCACTTGAATTGATGATTTCTATAGTACATAATTGGGGAAAAAGAATGTGAAACTAAAAGAGCAAAATAAAGAACTTCTGTAATATAAGTGTACTCTGAGATGAAACCATGCATATGCCTTCGTCCTGTTCCATCTTTTCAAGAATACCAAACCTATAAGATGAGTGGTGTTACTTTCTTCGAGATAAATTCTAAAGACACATGCTTATGTGGCGTTTATGCATGTAGGGATGAAATATTCTGCTACTTTACGTATGGGCAAAATATGGACCCGCTTTTTACTGACTTCTGGAAGGCATGATACTGGAAAGGGGGAAAAAAACACACCATTGGCCCTCTACTCTTTTGCTGATTGCAAATAGCCCCACGGTTTTCTTTTTCTTTGGAATAAATTCAAACAAGTTGTTTGCATATCCAATGCACCAACCTATTCCCTTTTTCCATATATTCTTATAGTGGACATTATCATGTGGGCAAACTAAAATCTAGGTTAGTTGAATTCATAGCCGTAGTAGTTGGCTTCATTTGACTAATGCAGTAATAAAAAATAGATAGAAAAATGGGGTTGGTGGGCATTTATGCACTGAAGTGTTCATGCAGGTTAAAAGTTTTGAAGGGTGCCAATGTACTTTAGATTATAAGAAAACATTTATTAGTCAATAAGTAGTATGCTAGTTAAACACTTATGGAGGATTGTATGTTTTGATAGGAAAAAAATTGTCAAAAATAGATAGAAAAAGGGGTTGGTGGGGCATTTATGCACTGAAGTTTTCATGCAGGTTAAAAGTTTTGAAGGTTGCCAATGTACTTTAGATTATAAGAAAACACTTATTAGTCAATTAGTAGTGTGCTAGTTAAACACTTCCGGAGGATTGTACGTTTTGATAGGAAAAAAGTTGTTGAAGGGTGAAATTCTTTAGAAACCAATGGATAAGAATGTTGTAAATTAGAAAAATAAAAACACATTAGTAAGAGTAGTTGTTATGGATAGGGAATCCTTCAAAGAGGATGCAAAGGTCAACATTTGAGAACACAGACATTTTGTTGGGTAAACAACCACTTGACATCATTAATGTTCAATTAAAAATATATGACCTCTATGAATGCTGAATCAGGAAGATGTAGATTGGAATAGTTTGAAGACTTCTAAGAATTCTGTAGGAGATTTAGGCCCTGTTTGGCCTAGCTTCTGATAAAGTGATTTCTGAAGAGGTGATTTTGGTTTGGAAAAGTGATTTCTGTTAAAAGTTGTAGAGCGTTTGGCTGAGTCTGATAGAAAAGTGATTGTGCTGAAGTGATTTTAGAAAGCTGTTTGGCAAATTTTTTTGCTGAAGTAATTTTGTAATGCTATTTAACATTAGTTATCTTTAAAACACACTAATATCATATACCAATATTTCAAGTTATCAATAAGTATTTAATATAACAAAAGTGTATAATGATAAATATTCATTAGGATAACAATTTATCTAGATGTACTCATCAATGATATAGCAATACGATCGCGAGTTTGGGTCATGATGTAATCATTTGTTACTCCACTATAAGTCTGTGTCGAACTACTTGTACTGCTTTCATCTTCTTCAATATTAAGCATATAATTTATATCTTGATCACATCTGTTGAACTCTTCATCTTGCGTTGAACTCATCCTAATAAAGTTGTGAAGTGCCATAGTTGCAGACACTATTTTTGATTGAGTTGGCACTGGATAACCTTGCATCATTTGTAGTATACGCCGCCGTGCTTTAAGTACACCAAATGATCGTTCAATAACATTCCTCAAGAATGAATGTGCATGATTAAACACTTCTTTATAACCTTGTGGTTGAGACCCTCGTCTAAATTCAGGAATATGATATCTCACATCTCCGGCAGTATAAGGTCCTAAATATCAAGATAATACTTACCTACACATAGACAGAAAATAATGAAAACTATTAGATAATTGCAATATAAAAATATAAATATAATTTACTATTTAAACAACAAAAAACTAAACTAACCTTCAGGAGGATGTGGAAATATATGACCATAATTATTTAAAATAGTAGTGAAAATTCGGAGTAATGGGAGAGAATGAGAGTAATAAATGAGAGTGGGAGTGGGAGTGGGGTGTTGGCTGTGAGGAGTAATGGGAGAGAATGAGAGTAATAAATGAGAGTGTTGATATTATTTAATTATAAAAGGATAGTATAGAATTGTAATGTTTATTTAAGGGTAATTTCGGTATTTTAGAAAAAAAATTTAAGTTGGGAAACGACTTGTGCGGGAATCGGTTTTGAAAAGACTTTTTCGAACACGCTTTTGGGAGAAGCGAATCGGTTTTCGACTTTTAGAAACGATGTCAGATTTTCAAAAATGTTTACCAAACACTCTAGCTGGGCCTAAAAGTGATTTTCAGCCGAAAATCACTTTTTAAAAGCTTGGCCAAACAGGGCCTTAGACATTCATATAGGAATTGCAGGGCATTAGATATTCGCGAGGACTTTTTTGCACAGTAATCCTATTAAAATTTCTAATTTGCCAAATAATCCTTCAAAATTTTATTTGGGCAACTAACCTAAGAAACACGGTGTATCTTTCACCGTCTTTAGAAAGCGATGAATGATTCGCCGTTTTCATATTGTTATCTTTTTTTTTTATATGTTGTGAGGATTTTTTTGAGGTTGTTAAGATTGTATGGGGATTATTAAATTTTTATTTATGGCTAAAATTATATATATAGGTTATTAAAATATTTTAAGATGTAAGGATTATATGTAATTTTTTGAAATCTTTATGTGGTTGTTAAGATTATATATGAGAATAAAAAAAAGGATAAATCATTCACCTTTTATACTTTAAGAGAAAGGCGGTGAATCATTTACTGTCTCTAGTAGAAAAGAAAAAGACGGTGAATAATTCACCGTCTTCTAAATTCCATTAAAGACGGTAAATGATTGACTTTTTTTCAATTATTTTTATATCCCAACAGTGAGTTGGATAAAACAGGGTTATTTTAACAAATAAATTTTTTACAAGATTATTTAGTGAATTATAAATTTTTGAAGGGTTAAAATGAAAAAAATCCCCATTTCTGAGGACATGATTTTGGTGTTGGATGTCAATCTTTGCATTATGATTTTGAGTATGGATATCAATCTAGTAATATCACTGTAGTTAAGAAATATTTGGTGTAGCTTCTAATTATTTTGTTGGATAAAAGATTCTTTCAGTCGATAATTAGCTTGTTTATACCCTAGGTTTCTTGGTACAAGCATAGTTAGGCATGTCTTCCACGTTTCCATGAGGCACATGATTAATTGACTAATTAGTTTTTTACTTATTGTCTCTAATTTTTATACAAACTTTTGTAAAGTTCATTTAAATCCCCCTAAACTGTAAACAAATCTGGAGAATTGGAGAAATCTTATGTTAGTTTTGATCATGGTAAGTTTGTTCTATCACTATTGCACAGATAAGCAAAAGAATTACGGGTGCAACTTGGTTCCCTACTTTTATACCTATTCCTTATTTTAAAATCCCTACCTTTTTTTGTGTTTGTAGTTATCCCTTTTTGAAACAAAACAAAATATTTCCGTATTTCATAAGATTTGTTTCTTTTTTCAAGTAGTTTTTACAGGACGTCAAAACCTCTTAAGGTCAACAGCCTTGAACTTTTATGGCTTTAGAATTTGAATATTTTCCCTCTCCAAAAGTTTTATTATAACTCAAGTTCGCGATTATTGGAAGATCATTCTTGATCATATGTGCTGCTAAATGGGGTATCAAAATTCCTTTACAACTAGGTTGCATGGTCCATCTGTCAACTGGTTTAATGGATCTCTACTTTGTTGAAGTTTTTGGTGGGAAGAATCAGAAATGGAACTTCCTTCTGGTTGGTGATGATCCAAAACTAGGGTCCAAAACAAATTCCAAATTAAAATATTTTGGTTATTCTTTGAAGTTTGAATGGTCTAAAAGATGCTTAGCTAGAATGCTGGCCTAAGTTATTGAAATTACCTTGTCAGAACGAATTTGTTTCATCTATGTATGCAACTAATATGCCTTTAGTGCTAGTTATTTATGGTGTGTTATTTGGATCTTGTTCGGTGTGTTATTTGGATCTTGTTCTTCCGTGCAACTCTCTTTTTGGGTAACATTTTTGTCTAACTAATAGTTTCTCAACTGTCCCTGAACTTCGTTTTTGCTTGCTCTTCCCTGTTAATGCCCTTTCTGTTTGAATAAAATTGGATTTCTTCTTAAATCTGACAGGCCCAAAGTATGTAAGATCAGATGCCAATTATTGGAAGCTTAATGATTGTTGAATCCCTTAATTGGTAGGATTTTGTACAATATGAAATCAAGAAGCTATGTAAACACCTATAGGAGAAGAAGGTTGTGGGGTTATAAATAGGTTTTTAAGTATTGAATACTTCTGTAGGAGACAAAACCTTAAACACCTCGTTGTGCATAAAAACATAGCACAATTACAACATTTATTCTAGTTTAAAAAGTGGTGCATAGATCCGATATGCGCCTGCCTGCGTATGTTGATGCAGTCGCTTACACCACACTACTAAGAATGCATTTGCATATGGTTTGAGTGCCACGTAATGAGCATATAAACAGACCACCGACTCTTTTTCATTTTAACAGTATATAAATAGATATAAATTAAAATATCTATATTAACTAGTTATACACTTTAATCTATTGAATAATCTATTGAATTTCACATACAAATTTTCTTATATTTTTGTTACCATTACAACGAGTATTGCTGTATACTAAGTTACATGGTGACATTATTATGATCTTTATAATATCACAAACTCACAATACCCTACATCATGCAAGAGGTCTTCTACATGATTCTTCTAGTCTATTCTTATTTTAGTTAATATTATATTTTTATCTACCTTATGTGCCGCATATGCACTTGCTTGTGTGGTCCCCTTCTGCGTCGGCTTTATGGAGTACCTTGGTTGCCTGTGGACCACTTTCTGCTTTTTAGAAGATTGACATTTAATCTATCTTATCAGTACAAAAATGGCAATGCCAAAGTATTATAAATAACGAAAAACTGACAAAAGCACACAAATTTTAGAAAGCCAAATGGTGTCTAATATCTATTCTTTGAATCACATTGACAAACATTTGATGTATATTCAATTTGTAATTATTGAACAATAGACATCAACCAACACAACTTGACCCAAGTAAAATGATGGTGAGAAAACGTTAGTAAATGAAATCAAGCACACAGATTCTTTTGGAAATACCAATACAAAACAGTAACTATGATTAGTAGAAAAGAAGTATAATGGCAGACGGGCTTTGCATGAAAGCGCCACAATCTGGGGGCCAACTAGATATATGCATTTCGTGGCCACTTTGTGTCACGCCCCGGGGTCCCTTTTTGATAAAAACACAGCAGAATTTTTTTTTTTTTTTTTTGAAAACCTGACCCCCAGGGTATGCCAGATCCGCCACAAATACAGGGAGTCCACTGTTCACACGGACAGAGTCTCCCCTGTATTTGCACGGCGTCGCACAAGTACAAACAGGATACAACCACCATTATGAATATACAACATTCATTCATTCCTACACCATTCACAACAGATTTACATTTAGAGTTTAAGCATAAATCCACGAAAACCTTTTTATTTAAAACGCTACCACGAGGGGTAGAAAACCTTTCCATTTTATGAAATTCCATAAATCCTTTTATTCAATTACCAAAACTATATTTATCCAAGTAAACAAAAACCAATTGAACCATACAACTAAGCTATATATATCAACAGAAGTAAACGGGTAGAAACTAAACCAATAATCTGGGTCGGAAGCTCTATCGACCGCTACCAACGTGTCTCACGTCTCGTCCCAACACTCACCGCCCGCAATACCTGAAAAATGGTGGGGGAGGTGAGAACATGTAAACATGTCTCCCCTCCCAGTGGGTACCTTAAGCCGATGAAGGCGAGGAGTACTCACCGGATCAGGAAGAGGTAAACAACAATATGGTAAACAAATACAGATGTTGATACGAAGAAACTACAGTAGCTATAACAGATAAATGAGCAATAAATAAAACTGCTACTCTGTAAGGAAT
The DNA here is from genome assembly GCA_025177825.1 of Aechmea fasciata. Classification (NCBI taxonomy): domain Eukaryota; kingdom Viridiplantae; phylum Streptophyta; class Magnoliopsida; order Poales; family Bromeliaceae; genus Aechmea; species Aechmea fasciata. Next base: position 3,173,911 of record CM045930.1, on the reverse strand, counting down.
GCAAGGCGAGTATACCTCAAGATAACCAAACCAAAATCGTACCCAATCGGGTGCTGCTATATTGGTCCGCACCTCAGCGCTACACATCGATTCGCACCGATCTGATTCACCCGCCCCATAGGACGACCCATCAGGATAAGAACACCTTCGACCGGTGGCCAAACCGACCCGGTGTCATGAATACCCCAAAGTGCTGTGACTAAGTCATGCTGGTATGCTCAATACAAAAACCGGCTGAAGCCGGTGCCTAGGCCGAAGCCAGAAACAAGGGCGTACAACGCCGAACCTCGATCAACCAGATCGAAACACATGACGAGAGAGTCGATGTGTTGCCTGGAGCCAAAGTCCACAAAGTCCAACCAACCAGCAAGGTCACTGATATGAAGTATGAGAACCGACCAACTAGGTTAACAGATACGGAATGCAACAACCGACCAACCAGGTCAACAGATACGGAATGCAACAACCGACTAGCCAGGTCAACAGATATGCATATAGATAGAACTACTCTACTCCTACCGAGGATACTAAGCATGCAAACAACGAGCATAGTATAATGGAATAACATGGGTGCAAGGCTCAAAATATACTATGCAATAGTAACAACAGAAGAGTAAGGGTAAGAAACCATCACCGAGCGTGCACTACTGTACCGACGTCCGATCGAAGTACCCACCTGTACAATGTCGCGTCTGTCTCCTGACTGCGAAAGATCGTAAACCGGACCTACGGAGGGTCCACCGGGTTAGCATCTAACCCACAAAATAATAAACACTGAACACATAACTCCACAACTAAACCCATGGGAATTGGTTTCCCAAAACCGATTGCCATAACACGCCGGAAGTCCTATAACCACACTGGGACTCCGTCGGGACCCACGAACTGTCTCGGAACGCACCGACTCGTGCTACGAGTCACCCGCTACCACTAAACACATCAAATAGGATGTATTGGCAGCAAACACAAGAATGCATAACCAAACAACTATCGCCGGATAATTGTTCGGATCCGGGTTCCCGAAAGTGTCTATTTCGACATCGGAACCCACCGTCGCTCACCCATCGTTTCCGAACCCTCGAAACGACACGGTTGACCAGCCAACAAGGCTCAGCGACACAACAAATCATCACGAAACACCGTCGGAAGAATTCTGAGCCAAACCCGCATTCCGTCGGCGGATTTCGCCGAGGAACGGGCCGAAAATCATTTTCCGACTTTCGCAAAGGCCTGGGGCCTTGGACAATCAGTCCAAAGGTTACCCACAGCACGCACATGCTGCCCACAGCAGCCACAACAAACAAAATTGCATAGAAGTCCTCCCGATTACCCGAAATCACATTATTTTATGTGATTTTGGCGCTTTTATAGTCCGTCTACACAAACCAGAAGTCAATCAGCCAAAGTCAAGACACCCGCTGATAGGTTTCAGCGTGCCGGAGGCCGTGCTCACCTTTCGGAGCACTGCCGACCACTGTGGAGAGCGCGGGAGCGACTCGAAGATCTGTAAACTGCGCGCACAGCACAAAAAGTATGCTTATCTCGCTAACCAGGGGTTCTCTGACCCCAACGACAGTGGCCACGATGATCGTCACTGAACAAGGATCATCATGCTCACTTTCGAAAGCATCGGAGTGCCCTCGGATCGCCGAAAAAGCGCACGCAAACCTGAAACAGCAGCCGAAAAGGCTCAAACGGAGCGACATCGCCGAAACAGCGGATTGGGACCTTTCCGATAGAAACCAAGGTAAGCACAATGATCAGCGATGAGTCCTGATCATCGTGCCCCCTTCCGTCGGGATCGGGAAGCGTCGGGGAACACAGAACAGCAACCCAACAAAACGGAGGCCCTAATTCGGGCTTGGCCGTAGCAAAGTTGCTTGCTGGCTTCTGGCGGCACAACGACGCGCTCGGGGGCCAGGAATGGGTGCGGGGGAGGTGAGGAACACTGTGCTCACCTCGGTTGGCGGCGAGGAGCGGCGGCGGCAGCGGCGGAGCATACCGAGCCCGCACAAGCTAGGGCTCGGGTTTTAGAGGCAATGGCAGCCACGGCGGCGGCGCGAGCTCGAGGGACGACGCCGATCGGCACGAGGTCGGTGGAACCCGAAAAGGTGGACTAAGGCGGCGGTGGCGCGGGGAGACGTCGCACACAAACCTCGGCTGGGTCGGTCGAGCTCACTGCGTACGGCTACGACGCGGCGTCGGCGGCGCTCGGGCGGCGGCGGCGGCGACCTCCCGAGAGGTCGGCGGCGACGGTCGGAGGTGGCGAGGCGCGGCGGCGGTGGGGTGCAACCGAGCCGAACCCAAGTTGGATGGGCTGCGCGGGCCGGGCAAACGATGTCGGCGGCGACCGATCGGGAAGGGTTGCAGCTCAGGAAAGCGGGTGGGCCCAGCCTCGAGCGGCGCAGTGCGAGACGAAGGCGCAAAGTGCCTCGACACAGCTCTAACCCGAAAGAGAGAGGAAGATGACAAGGCTAAAGGAGAGCTGGCGGCCTTCGGCCAACCAAGGCTCGGCGGCGCGCGTGGTGTCGTGTGCGTGTGGCAAGGAGAGGATGAGCGGCTAGCTAGGGTTAGGGTTCCATGGAAAACCTAGAACACAATATATATATATAAAGGCTCCAATTGCGGAAAAGCCCTCCAAAAACTCGATATTATAATTGAAGTCCCTCACAGCGCGAGTAAAACGCTCGAATACCCCTCCACGTGCGATTTCACGCGAAACGGTACATAAAATGTCGCAACTTTTGCGAAATTACCGTTTTGCCATCACTGACCTCTCCTCAAACAACGCGCATTCTCCGTAGATCCGTCCATCAGATTTGCGAACGGATCACACCAGTGCGATCAGCACGACGGAGACAACAAAGTTACGATTTTGGTTCACCTCGATCGATTATGGATTCGCGACGAAATCCGCTTTCTCTTCAAAAAGGCCCAAAATTACGCATAATACATATAAAACATGTATTTTTGGATTTTTCGAAATCCGTGCGTCAAACTCAAAATCCGTCAGTGCCATTAGTTCCAGAACAGCTGAACCGGTCGAAATGAGCTAGTGGATCGCTATGAACGGAGTCCGATACGAGCCGAAAGCCAACTTTGCTCCGTGGCTTTTCCGGAAGACCGGAGTTACTATTCACTTAAGTGAAAACTAATAATTGCGTACCTTCTCCATTTTAGCTCATTTTCTCCTGAAACTTGACGAGTGCTTATGTAATTAAATTACACACAGGAACATCATCAACATAGAGTCTAATTGCACTGCCAAAATCTCAGTCCTTACACTTTGAGCCTTTCAGGCCTTCGAAATGGAATTTGTGCCCTCCAACATGCTCTGTTCTAGAGCTTCACTTGTCACCGTGAGCTTAATTAAGCCACTTCCATGGCAGCATTTGCGTCTAGAAGCTTCTCGCACCACTTCTGTGGCTATAATTGCTTTTGTAAGCTTCTCAACCATCTACGAGCGGATATGAAAATGTAGTTGAATCAATTCCAAATCTCTCCAAGGATGTAAAGGACAAGCTGAGAGATCTCCAAGGATGTAAAGGACAAGCTGAGAGATCTGGGGGACGAGGAAGAGGGTCCTACAAAGATACCATTGGAGATTCCTAGATACCCTTCTTCTATTGGTCTCTAGGATTTTTGGTGTTAGGTAGCAATAGGAAAGTCCGAAACACCTCTAGAGAACAATCATGTTGCCCTACATGACATCCAGATATTCATGATTTGGATGAAGCAATTTGGGCACTGACCATGTACATTCACCCAGTGCAAAGCTGCCTTTCGGAAATTTTGTCGGTTTTGATTGAGCCAAAATTTCAGTGAATTATCTTTTCTGTAACTCTTAAGAAAACACGATATACACATCTCGAATAAACCAGTGAAGATAATTGGTCTACCTTTCTTTAATACTTTCTAGAACTTGTTTTTCCTTTTGTTTTTCTTTATAGTCTTTCCATGTCTTTGATTAATTTCTAATTTATTATATAATAATTTTAGTTCTTTGATCTATTTGATTGGCGGCAACCGATAATTTGTTAATGGTTTGTGGAAATTGAAAAAGTAATGAAACATCATCACAGTTTATTGAAATGCAGTGAAATTTGTGTTTTTATGACTGTTGTATTTCTGTACTTCTTGCAAAGTTTCGAGGCTTTTTAACCAACATTCGACAGAAACTCAAAACAGCTGTAATTGCCAAACATACAAAATGAAAGTACTAAAAGCCTGGACAGAAATTAATATTTTGATCCTGGAAGCTCTATATGAAGTCCTTTCTTTTGTTAGTCTTTCCTTGGTTGGTTGTCTTGTAGCAATTTGGTATCAAATTTGTTGCTTTGTTATAGATTTAGTGTTTTATCGTCCTAAAACCCTCTCAACTTCGAGTGAATTTCTGATAATCTGTGTCCAAATATAGTTCCTTATAATGCAACTTTTGTATCCTTTGTTATTTGACATCAGATGCATGCACAAACCTCATTTTCATTTCCTTACCTTTTGTGATTGGACTTTCCGTATGATTACTTCTAATCTCCTAAGTTTTTTACACTGTTGTTTGGTCTCCATCTGTTAGTCTATCTCTTAGGATCTGCATGCTTGACTTTGTGGGCACTGAGTATTATATTATCTTTTGAAGGTTGGACCACTTGCTGCATATTACCAAGTTCCATTGCGACATATCCTTTTGGTAGGTCTTTAAACTTGATATAATGACCTGTATGCGTCAGCATAACATGTGTTCTTAAATTATTTTTGCCTTACCTTGGGTTTCTTCCGTAAATGCAGATTTATGATGAGATGAGTCTTCCTAACGGTGTTATGAGGCTTCAACCAAAGGGTGGCCATGGACATCATAACGGGTATAGTTATGTGCCAGATTCCACATATCATACTATTTTACAGCGTTAGCGTTTACATAAACTTGATCTTTAACAAAGAGATGCTTCAGTAAGATGAGAGTTCAAATCTGTTTTAAAGCCTAACAGATCTATTAGGATGAAATTACCTAGGGTTTCTATCTAGGAGTATTTACAGTTTAACGCTTTTCGATTTATAATCTTTGTCACCTGAGTTTCGAAAAGGTTCACTGGGCAATTGTGGTGGATAAATAGCATTGATGCACTACAAGGCTGATTTTACTGTGGCTATACTATCAGATAAGTTTGTTATGTTTGGCGGATGATGTTAAACTTGAAGAATATTAAAATAGTATCATTAGAGAGAATATCATGATTATTAATTCATCAATAGATATCCACTTATTGTTACCCTGTTGAGGCATAAAAAAAAAAGAAGGGAAGAAGAAAAGAGAAGAAGAATGAGAAAACTTGAATGTGGTGTATGAGATGATCCATGCACTAGGTGCATGGACAAAATCAATCCAAATTTTGAAAAAAAATGGTGCACAAGTCGATCCACGCACTAGGTGCATGGTTGTTACATATCTACCATTTAACAATTAATCATTTCCCTTTCATGTATTTGCAAAACACTCTACCTCAAATATATAAGTGCAATATGAACAAATTGGAGGGATTAAGTTGCAAATGTTATCCCAATATCCCATTTTGTTTGCACGACTCAACTTCCCACACCTCCCATGATGCCATCATAACTTCCCACACCTTTCATAATGCCACGTTCTAGAAAAAAAAGAATAAGAAAAAAATTCGGTCATAAGTATCAACTTGGACCAATTTCGAGGGGGACTTTTTTTCTAAAACCCATCATTAGCAAAAAAAGGCATCCCATTCCCTCTGTTCAATAAAAAAAGAGCTCGGGAGGGGGCAGGAGCTCTCGGCCCACGGCGAAGCCGCTCGACATCGCCGTCATCACCACCGTCGCACGCTTCGGCCTCGACGGCGCCATCCGGAACGAAGAGTTCCTCTTCGTCGCCACCGAGCCCGTCGACGAGCCGCTCGTCGAGGACGTGTCTCGTTCTCGTCGCCTCCGACGCGGAGCCGGTGCGGGCGCGCGGCGACGCGAGCGCGATGCGCACGCGGCGAGCTGCGCGATGACGCGAAACGGCGAGCCCGAGAAGCGGCGTGCGGCGCAGCGCGCAGCGCACTGTGCGAAGCGGCGCAGTGTGCAGCGGCCGCGCGCAGCAGCGGCGTGCAGAGCGCGCCGTGAGCGCGCGCGCGCATGCGCAGCACTGTGAGCTGCGCGCGGGCGCGCGGGCAAGGAGAGCGACGCGGCGCGCGAAACGGCGCGCGCGCGCGGAGCGGCGCATGACAGACGCAGAGCATGGGCGGCTTGCGGCGGCGGCGGCTGGCGACGTGCTGGCCGCGCGATGTGGCGCCTCGTCTTTGGTGCGCGACGCGGCCGCTCGTCTCGCGACGAGCCCTCGGCCCGCTTGTCATCTCGATCAGCCACCGTTGCCTCAATTCCGTCACACAGGACCCGAGCAACGGCTCTCCGTCGCCTCAGCTGAAGACCCCGGGCCCGAGCAACTCTTTGTCCTTTCAATCGAAGGCTCTCCGTCGCCGTATCGGAGGCGAGATTCGATGCCCACCACCCGTTCGGTGAAATGCCCAAGAGACAGTTTTCGATGGCGAACCCGATAGAGAGAGAGCGGTGCTCTTCTCTTCCAAAAATCAGTGTTGCGCCATTCACCGCGCTCACCAAATGCTCAAGACAAATGTCGCCGGCGAGGCTAAAAGAAAGAGAGCGGTGCTCTTCTCTAAAGCCCATGCCGCACGACGTGCCCACCACCCATTCGACGAAATGCTCAAGACAAATGTCGACGGCGAGCCTAAAAGAAAGAGAGCGGTGCTCTTCTCTAAGTCCATGCCGCATGACGTGCCCACCACCCATTCGACGGAATGCTCAAGACGAATGTCGACGGCGAATTATGTAAAAAAGAGAGCGGTGCTCTTTTCTTTGTAAAAGAGAGAGATTACTCAATCAAAGAGAAGGAGCTTTGCTAACTCCACTTAAAATCGAACCTCTCGATTTGACCAAATTAGACCAAATCGAGATTTGAATCACATTTGATGCTTCATACTTCATATTAAATTGAAATTGAATTTACATTATTCAAACTGAGAATTTGAAAATTAGATGAAATTCTCAATATTGACATCTTCATCTCGATCATAATTTCAAAATCTCATTTGGACTAATTCAAATCTGAATCTAAGTCCAAAGAAAATATGAACGAAAATCATATGGGCTTGAATTGAGCCCATTAACCAAAATCCACTTACCCAAACCCATTAACCAAAATCCACTTACCCAAACCCATTAACCAAAATCCACTAACCCAAACCCATTAACCAAAATCCACTTAACCTAAACCCATTAACCAAAATCCACTTACCCAAACCCATTAACCAAAAAGCTTTTTAACCTTGACCCATTTAACCCATATCATAAACCCATATCATAAACCCATTACCAAAACCCATTTACCTAAACCCATTAACCAAAACCCATTTAACCATTAACCCATTTACCCAAATAAACTCAAAGCCCACTAAAGCTCTTTAACCTTGACCCATTTAACCCATATAATAAACCCATATCATAAACCCATTACCAAAACCCATTTACCTAAACCCATTAACCAAAACCCATTTAACCATTAACCCATTTACCCAAATAAACTCAAAGCCCACTAAAGCTCTTTAACCTTGACCCATTAACCCAAAATCATTAACCCATAAACCCAATCCCATGACCGTGAAGTCGTTAAACTAAACTGAAATCAAACGACCGTGAAGTCGTTAAACTAAACTCAAATCAATCGACCGCAAAGTCAATAAACTAATTCATGAAATCAATCGACCGCAAAGTCGATAAACTAATCCATGAAATCAATCGACCGAAACGTCGTTAAACTAAACCCAAATCCAACTCCGATCGAAACGTCGTTAAACTAAACCCAAATCCAACTCCGACCGAAACGTCGTTAAACTAAACTCAAATCCAACTTTTTCTAATGTGCTTCATACCCGATCGAACTCTAATACATATATTTAGAGTTCACCCAATCTCATGAGCCAAATGAACCAAATCCTATACACTAAACCTCATCCAAATCTCATGGACCATATCCCATGAATCATACACCATACTCATGAACCAAATTCCATGAGTCATGGACCATGAATCAAATCTCATGGACCAAACCTCATCCAAATCTCATGGACCATATTCCATGAACCATATCACTATATCCCATGAACCATGAATCAAATCTCATGGACCAAACCATATCCAATCTCATGAACCATACATCATGAACTGCAATGTCGACTACCCCTAATATATATACTTAGGGCTAAGTCAACCCCAATTGTCTTAGCACATATAACTAAGGCAAAATCATATCCAAATCGACAGAGTTCTAAATTATATACTTAGAATTCAATGAAATGATATTCGACTAACCCTGACACATATCCTTAGGGTCTAGTCAACCTTTTGCTCTAGCACATATACCTAGAGAGAAAGTCAAACTAAGTTCGACTAGTCCTAACCCATATACTTAGGGTCTAGTCAACCTTTTGCTCTAGCATATCTACCTAGAGTGAAACTCATATCCAATCGAGCTCTAATACATATACTTAGAGCTCATGCAAATCAAATCCGACGAACCCTAATACAGACACTTAGGGCTTAGTCAGATCCTCACTCTAGTACATATAACTAGAGTGAAAAATATATTATATTCGGTTAATTCTGATACATATACCCAGAAATTAGCCACCCGCCACTTTCATGCAAATCAAATCTGACCTACCCCAATACATATACTTGGGGTTCGGTCACATCTCCACTTGGGAACATACAACCAAGATGAACCCGACCGCCAAGTCGTTAAACTGAGCATCAAGACTCCAATCGACCACCAAGTTGTTAAATTGGATACTCAGTCTTATAAGATCCATGTACAGTGGGGGTACGCCCCTGCTTAAGCCATGTAACGGCAAATCATATGAATAAACTCTTGTTTGCCCGTTTTGTCTCTTTATTATCAGCATTTATATTTGGTCTCTTAATCGAGGGTTCCTTAACATTAAAAGTGTGGGGTAATTAACAATAGATGCTTGCGTTTATTAGAAGCCATGGATCCGCAATACCTGATAACCATATATACATAAATATTAATCTGAATCATGAATACTGCCCTACGAAAAATTCAAGATAAATTTCACCGTGCGAGGTACGTCATTCGTGGTGGCAGACATACCCCTTGACCCAGAAGCTTAGTTTGATGTGCAACGGACCCGCCACACACATAAGGGTTTGCAATCCTTATGCCTGCATGGCGTAATACAAAGCAACCTGAAATAATTATATATGATTGAAATTTGCAAATAAAGTGCCCAAATTTACAAACAAAGTGCACAAATTCGGTTTTATCCAACAATAGATCATAAATCAAATTAAAAGTTATTCCAAGCTGCGACTTATTTCAAAACTCCATAGTTCATCTTGTGCAATCATCCAACAAATGTTAACTCGCATGACCTCACTCCGCATTACACCCATTCCCGATAGGTGTACGCGAAAAATGTTCCTATAGTGGGCTGAGAAACTATAATAAGTTTCCCAGTGGGTACAACGAGCCGATGTAGGCAAGCTATATCTACTGGTCTAACAAATAAGAGTGCAATTGAAATAGTAGCATAAATAAACAAGTAGGAGAATGGTCATACAAGTAAGAATAACTAATTCTATCGTTATCCTATGAATAATTAGTGAATGAAGTGCTAGTTACATAAGTTACAATTGGATTGTCTATGCATCAAACCAAGATTTAAAGTGCCACCCTGTGTCGTACGGCACGGGGCGGCATATACCGTGCCACCAAGAAGGTGGCATGGTACAGGGGGGACCCCCTTCCGTGTCGCGGCACGCAGTGCCGTTGTCACGCCCCGAGCCCGATCCTTTTGGCCGGTTCGAGTGCGTCAAACAGACGCCGAACGGACAGAGCCTCCCCTGTCCGCCCAAGGCTCAATAATAGTACAGATAGAGTATAAAATTTTTACACATGCGGAAGCATACATAATGGCTTACACGAGGGCAAGCAATAGCCAAAGTGAAAGGACTATCTAATCAACATCATACAAGTACTATGATTTACTTTAAATCACATACATGCATACTACTTGAATCTTTAAATTCTTTACAACCTTTGCATCATTTTTTTTTTACTTCGGAAAGCACCACCCACCTTAGATGGTTGTAAGGATGCCCCGGTGAATTTCTTGGAATTTTCGGACTCCTATTCTGCATACTGCGGCTGTCTGTTAAAAATATCGCGTTTAGTCCATATCTTTTTGTACGCTCGTCGAATCGTCGAACCGAGCGCACCAACGCGTCGAACACACCCCTAATTAGGTTTCTACAAGGTCAATTTGCCTTAAAAACCACTTTGGGCAAAAGCCCCAAATTGGGTGCCCTAACAATGCCCTTTGCAAAATCCTTGGGTTTGATCTCTTACACAAGCAAAAGAAAGCTTATTGATCCTCTAGGAGTTCATCTAGAACCATCTAAACCATTTTTGGGGCATCTACTTGAAACCCTAGATGTTCACCATTAGAGCACATGAATCATCGATGGATTTTCATGGAGCTCGAGGCTCTACTAGGTTTCTATTCAGGAGAGAAGCTCAAAACCTAGTTTTCTAGGACATAAACCCAAACCCTAGCCTAGGTTTTTCATCAAAACCTTACCTTGGCCCAAAGCAATCTCCAGTCCTCCTTGTTGGAGAGCTTCAAGATCTTCCTCAAGCTCCAAAACCCTCCAAATCCACCTTCTCCTTCTCCTTCTTCTCCTCCAAGCCCTTGGAGATGATCTCTAGAGAGAGAAAGAGGGAAATGAGAGGGAGAGAAGAGTGGAGTCTATTTGCTGTGAAGAGGAGCGGTTTGGGTTATAACATGTTGCAACAATAGCAACTAAGCCCCCCAAATAATCTTATTTGCAACAGACTTCAATGTTGCTGCCAGACCAAAGTGTACCGGTACACTTTTGACCTGTCACCGGTTACACGATGGCGCAGAGGCAAACTCGAGAGCAGCTCTCTCGGTTTCGTGGGATTTGTACCGGTACACTTTCATTTTGTACCGGTACACTTTCAGAAAAATTCTCAAACCCGAGAGCTAATTTCCTCTGGGGTGGCGATGGTTGTATCGGTACAACCATCAACGTTGTACCGGTACACTTTGCTCCAGAGTGCTATTTTTCGCGTGTTTCGATTCTATTTCGCACCAAACAACGCTAAAACCTTTCTAACTCCTTTAGAACTTTTTTTTTAACCCTTCCAACATTATTGGGGTGATAATTGGAACTTATCCAATTATTTCTTTCGCGCACTTTAGTCAATTTGACTAAAGTTCGATACTTTCTACCGAGGTTTCGGTATGTTGCCCTTGAGACAGTCATTGCGCGACGACGCATGCCAGCGTAGTGTCGTGCCGACTTGTGCTAATTTTTTTTTTGCTTTTTTTTTCATTTTGTTTTGTTCTCAGGGATATTGTTACTCCACCCCCCCCCCCCCCCCCCCCCCCCCCCCCAAAGACATTGAAAATAAAAAATTTACTTATTAGGTAAATAAAAAAAAATATAATTTATTTTTTGTTTATCAATATATGGACAAAAGATTTGCCCGAGCCCTCCGCTTTCACCACAAATATCTATTTTTTTACAAATTATTTTATCAAAATTTATCGCGAAATTTTTGCGAATTAAGGGAACAAAATCGAACTCAATAAATACATTTTGAGCCACATCAAACATAAAATTTTATTTTTGTGCTAAAAGATTGAAAATACCGATAAAATTAAAAGCTAAATTAAATCAATTGATACTTAAATTTATTTGATTTATTTGTCATATAATTTATTATTTAAATTTTTTGATAGATCCACTAATTTTTTTAAAAAATTAATTAAAAAAATAAGTTTTTTCAAATACTTTCTAAAATAATTTTTTCAAATAATTTTTAAAATTATTTTTTCGTATTTTATGAAAGAAAGATTGCAATATGGTCAAAAGAAAAAAATAAAAAAAAAGTCTTTGCATTTTAAAAAAATTTAAACTGTAAAAATTTTTATTCTACATCAGGTATAATTGTACTTCACATAAAAAAAAGTTTACAAATATGTTAATTGATGAGTGTAGTAAGTTATACATAGTAAATATTCATAATTATTTGATTAAATCTTTTAAAATAACATTATAAAAGCCTATTACAATAAAAAAAATTGAAATAAGTCCGTGCCAAAGTATGCCATTAGGAGGTCGTGCGTATCCATCGGCATGCAAGCATTACCATGTGTTGGCACGGAAGCTTGCTGGTGTCGTACCATGCCAGGTGGACAGCGGCATGCCTCCGTGCCACGGCACTTTAAACCTTGCATCAAACTTATTACGAAGTCTCAATTTATGACCCAATTAGAGTATGTCCTTTCGGACCTCGGGCCATAAAGCCTAATTGGGGTTGCGTATGCCTAATGGGTCGAATTGCAGCATGGCAGCCGAATCGGGACCTAACTGGTCTAATTGCGACCATTTCTCCAGAAGAGCCACTCTACTATGAGGTTGCTCAGACCACCGTGGTGGTGTTAGGGGAACCTAACATTGAGTGGCAAGTCATCGTGCTCATGATCTTGGCTCCTACGTTACAACGAAGACATAGTCCGCAATTACAAGTTGCCAGGAAAGAGAATAATAATTCGGAGCCAAAACAAATTGTATAATCAAAATGAGCCAAAGCAAATTGTATAACCACAGATGCCATGAAAGAGTATCTTCAACAAAGCATGTTTATTAATGAATTACGATATAACAATGCAGAAATATTGTGTTAACAAATGCAACAACAAGACTAAACATGCTATATAAACATCTCATTAATACAGGAGTTAAAACTGAAAGAAAGGATAATCTCACATAAAAGCCAAGAATATGAAGAAGAATAGGAGTCTAGATAAGTGAAATTATACCTACTTCGAATATCTGACTACCCACCTTGATGTGTAGGACCTCTAAGTACGCTAGTCAAAATTCAGTTACTTCAATTCCTTTTGCAACCTAAGCTAACAAGTATTTACATTAATTTTCTATTTAATCATTCTTAATATGACTTTATAATTCTGAGTTCCCACTTTTGACGCTATTTGACAGTTACACGAAAAACCGTGAATCTCGTGTATATCTGGTAATTAGTTTTTAAAATTCTGCGATTAGTTCAGACCTAATCTCACTAAACGAACTACACAGTCACATGCAGGTTATTGAGACGAATCCATGGGTGGCTAAATCAACCGTATTCTAGCTATAATGAGAAAGTTACAGCTGATTTACATTTCTATTCCTAAACTATTTTCTGAATTTATATATGAGTCCTTTTGTGAGTTTTTGAATCTTCTCTCTTTCATTTATTTTTTTTTGACATAATTCAAGTTAGAAGGTAGTCAGGCCAAAACTAATTGTTATTTTTCTTAAACCCTAGAGGAAGACGGATCTTTTCTATTCTTTTTTCCCCCCCTTAAGATCTATCAAGAATTTGCTTAACCTAGATTCCTACATAATTCGATCAAAATTATTGGGTTTTATGGTGAGACTCACCCTTCCATTGTTACATGAAAAGTTCTAAAAAAGTATTTGTATAAAATTTTCCTAAATCTTAACTGAAGGAGATGATATAGAAGAGCAAACTAATTATTTTGTTATTAAATAAACCTTAATACAGATGCCGCCAAATGGAGTCGAGTCAACTCAACATTTCCAACCATAAAACGTCAGAAAATTTTTTCTTCCTTCCCTCTACCTCAGAGAAAAATGCCCATAATAGTTGGGTTCAACTTGGATTGGTCAATTCTCTAAACCCATTAAGCCTAAATCGGAGCCGATCACCATGCTAGCATGTGAGTCCCTCGGCCACCAATGAGATCATTATTTTGGTTCTTCACATAATTCATTGGACGTGGTCTTTACATCATGGTCCAAGGATTTAAGTTCCCATCGGTACGGGCTATATTTATCGTGTCATATGCAACGCCCCATTAGTCCAACATCGGATTCCGATCAGTTTATATGAGGCCTACACGCTAGTAATAATAACTGAGCTTAAGCATTTTGAGACAGTGGTTTGGGTCCAACAAGTTATTGTTGCTGGCGGGTCGGATCGTTACATTTGGTATCAGAGCCGAATACCAGCCGAAAGTGTGAGAGCTAAGTGCTATGTGGGACAAAGTGCTACACCAACGGATTTGGTGAGAGCCACCTCTTGAATCTCACATTGCCTGGTAATTCTGCTCTTGGTCTGTCTGTGATCTGGTTTGGACCCGACGAGAAAGTCACGGTCTAACAGGGGGAGTTTGTAAGCACTTAGCTCTCCGCAAACTTCCAGTACAGTGATACGCTCGATGCCAAAGCAACGACCCGACTCGTTAGCAATAATAACTCGTTGGGCCCAACCGCCGGTCCAAAATGCTTAAGTCCAGTTATTATTACTAGCGTGTAGGCCTCATATATTCTAATCAGAATCAGTATTCTATCCGGTGTGGGACTATTGGGGCGTTACATCATATCGTGCCAATAAGATATCAACACGGGCCGTATCTACCAGGTCATAGTGCCAAGAAGATATCGGCACGATATAGCCACTGTGCTGATGGCACAGTTCAAAACTTTCTATTCTTTAAATTAGCAAGTAATTTTCTCAATAAAGTTCAAAAGAATCGATAAAAATACATTATAAACAGTTAGACTATTTTGTTGCTAAAGAAAATAAATATTTCATGCTATTATATGTCCGCACACATAAAATTTTTGTCACTAGCACGCATCGGCACGACTCAGCATACACCATGCCAAACCATGTCGGCAAGTTTTCGGCACGACCCCGTGCCACGACACTTATATCATGGTCTATTACTATTTGAGTGGAATTAGAATATTACTTCAACTAAAAAGTAGACTATAGGGATAGACCTACCTACTGCACCGTAGATAACGGTATTCTTCCTTCAAGTCCGACAAGAGTACCATCCTTCGCATTTCTGTGACTATCGACAAGAGTACCATCCTTCGCATTTTCGTGACTTAATATTTCTTAAATTAATATTATCATAATTTCACTCAACTATCGATTCGAAGCCTGAGCTATCTCACATGCTAATATGCTTCGACCTAAATGATATGATCAGGTTCGCCTTAATTTGCTAATCACGACCACACATTTATTTTCTTGATTAGGCTTAATTTTTTGGGGTTATCTCACAATTTTATTTTCTTAATTATGTTTAATTTTTCGCATATAATCTCGTCTCACAATCTTAACTAATTAGGTGGTTTAGGTTGAGAATTAAGTCAATCTAGAATCATTAGTTGGCTGGATTCAAAATTTCATACACATCCCATTCATAATCAAATGTTCAAAATTCACATCTATCCTGATTAAAATTTTACTCATAAAATATCATCCCTATTAACTATTCTAAATACGGCGATACTTTTAAATCGTTATTAGTTGTTTTAATGAAACAAATGGACTGGATATCACACTTATTACAACCAAATAGGACTTCAAATCTTTGACCTATTAAATTCAACTGATGGAAAGTCTTAAGTGGTTAAGAAACAATTGTAGAATATAGTACGGATTATCACTCTATATTGATGTTTGAACCTCTGTATAATCATGCCAAGGGCTTGCTAGCACCATGTAGAAATGCTTATAATGGATTCCTATTGTGATGTCTCAGTTGCTGCCATATTCTGTTAGTGGACGGTACAAATTACTAAACGAGGTGTTGTGACACCTTAGGATTTGAAATAGTTTTATACAAGGTTTAAAGTGTATGGCACGGGGCGGTATGTACCGTGCCACCTAGATACAGGGGGTCTCGGATCCCCTTCAGTGCCGTGGCACGCAGTACCATACTGCACGAGACAAAGCGGCACGAAACAGCTGCCATGGCATAGTGCCGGCGTGGCACTGTGCTATTTTTTTTTTTTTTTTGCTTTTTTCTTTTTTCTTTTTATTTTATTTTGTAGGAATATCCAAAGCATTCTGGGGACTCCATGCCCCCCCCCCCACACCACCCCTCAAAAGTTATTGCAAATCAAAAATTTACTTATTAGTTAAGTCAAAAAAATTATAATTTAATTTTTTTTGTCTATCAATATACAGACAAAAGATTTGTCCGAGCCCTCTACTTCCACCACAGATATCTATTTTTTTTTCACAAATTATTTTATCAAAATTTGTCATACCGCAATCCACCACAGATATCTATTTTTTTTTCACAAATTATTTTATCAAAATTTGTCATACCGCAAAATTTTTGGCGAATTAAGGGAACAAAATCGAACTCAATAAACAAATTTTGAGCCACATCAAACATAAAAGTTTTATTTTTGTGCTAGCAGATTGAAAATACTGATAAAATTTAAAACTAAATTAAATCAATTGATACTTAAATTTATTTAATTTATTTGTCATATAATTTATTGCTTAATTTTTTTAATAGGTCTACTAATTTTTTGAAAAAATTAATTAATTTTTTTAAAATACTTTTTAAAATAATTTTTTCAAATAATTTTTAAAATTATTTTCTTGTATTTTATAAAAGAAAGACTGTAATATGGTATAAAAAAAAGAAAAAAAGATGTTTTTGCATTTTAAAAATTCTAATCTGTAAAAATTTTTATTCTGCATTAGGTATAATTATACTGTATATACAAAAAAGTTTTCAAATTAATTGATGAGTATAGTAAGCTATACATAGCAACTTTTCATAATTTTTTGATTAAATCTTTTAAAATAATATTATAAGAGTTTATTGGAACGAAAAAAACTAAAATAAATCCATGCCAAAGCTTGCCAGTAGGAGGTCGTGCGTATCCATCGGCACGCAAGCATACCTTGTCTCGGCACGGAAGCGTGCCAATGCCGTATCGTGCCAGGCAGACAGCGACACTCCTTCGTGCCACGACACTTCAAACCTTGGTTTTATATATAACGTATAATAGGATAATCTCAACCCGGTTATAGCATTTTGCACGGTGGCTACGGCCAAGAGGTTAAGAGGATTAAGTGTGCTAGAGATAGAATAGTTCTAGGATGGATGACCTCCCTAGAAAGCAAGGCATCATAGTTGGTTTCAGAGCCAATCACCAGCCGAAAGTGTGAGATGAGTTTCGGCTGAAAAAGGGTCTGAGTGACAGACTAAATTAGGGTTTGGAATAACAGATTTAAGTTAATGCTAAATGACAAGGCTAGCGAGATAAGTCTCACATTACCTGGTGCTTGTGAGTGTGCTCCAACCTAACGAGGATGTCAAAGCTTAAAGGGAGAAGGAATGTGACACCCTAGGATTTGAACTAGCCTTACATGTAAGGAATTATAGGGTTAAACTTCTAACCCGGTGTAACATACCACTTTCCCGTAAAACGTGTCGAGTTCCGTCGAAACGAGCGGAACGCTGAGTGAGACAAGTATCACTGGGTTCTAAGTGCATTGGAACCTATGTGTAGTAAAAAAGGGACCTGAGAGAGTGAAATTGCAAATATGGCGAAGTCCCAGATTTTGAGCTCTCGGGGATTGGTCCCTGAAGGAGAGACCGGTCCCCGTACGCGTGGTAACCGAGCAAGAGGAGAAATCGGCTAAGTCCTGGATTTGGGACCTACGGGAACTGGTCCCTGAAGGAGAGACCGGTTCCCCAGTGCGCAGTCAGCCAAGAAGAATGAGAAAAATGGTTAAGTCCTGGAAGGCAGACTTACGGGACGTTGGGAACCGGTCCCTGAAGGGAAACCGGTCTCCCAGGGTCCGGTGCCTGAAAGAGAGACCGGTCCCCGCTTGCGAAATTGGCCAGAAATGAGAAAATTGGCTAAGTCCCTGGAGGATGACCAACGGGGACCGGTCCCTGCTGGGAGGGACCGGTCCCCGCATGAGAAATTGCCCAGTCTGGGCTGTTTGGAAAATAGAAGAGTTGGGGGGTTTAAGTGCATTTGTGCAATATGAGGGGTGTATATGTGTATGTGTGTGTGTGTTAGGGCTCATTTTCCCTCGCACCAACAAAAGACCCTCCCCTCTCTCTCTCTCTAAAACTTCCTCTCCCTCTCCTTCTCCCTCTCTAGGGTTTGGTCAAGAGGAGCTTGGATGAGCAAGCTTGGAGAAGAAGCTCTCCAAGGTGAAGAGCAAGCTTGGGTAAAGCTTTTGAAGGAAAGCTTGGAACTCTAAGGTAAGTTTCCATGAGTTTGAGCTAGGGTTATGGTTATTTCCTTATAGTATGGGTTCTAGAAGATGAGTAGAGGTTTTTCCCCATAGTATTCATGCCAGGGACTAGATTGGGGAAGATGATTATGTACAAGGACCCAAACTTAGGATTTTTGGATTTTGAGGTCAAACTTTGGGATTGATCTCTTTCTAACCTAATTGGTAGGTTAACGAACGCGTTGGCGTGCTCGGTTCGTCGATCCAATGAACGGTTGCAGAGATATTGAAGCAACAAGTCGGTTTGGTACAGATTGCCGCAGCTTGCGGCGAAAAGCTCTAAGAATTCACGAAATCGGATCCACGGCATCCTAGCATCGTAGAAAGGCGGGGGGTGCTGTACGGAAATACCGGATCTCTTTCTATGTCTATGTCATTATCTTTGTGCATATTAGTGTATTAGTATTTATGCATATAGGGTAGAATGATGTATGGTTGCTTAAGAATCAATTGTATGCTTAGAGAACATATGAATTGACAAGAACTATGTGAACGATGACTGAAAAGACCCTATGTGTATGTGAATGCGAGAAAAGAGACTGACTATAGTAAATAATGGTGACATCGACATTAGTGACCAAATTGGCACCGAGAATAAGAACAGCTAAACAAAGTTTATCTATTGTGGCATTAGGACCATTGAGATATTGAGACAGGCTGGCTACATCCTCAAAATTGAGGATGGGATCATAGTCACATGTATCGATTCCGGCTTGTGTTAGGTCGCTTCTCCACAAGCGGTGTACTCCGGAGTGTAGACACCACGGGAAAGTACCCCGGCGAAGATCCCTCGGATGGTTGTGCCTCCCTCGGTAGACGGGATATATATATATTGTGAGTTGGGGTGAACTTGTTGAACCCCGGGATGATTGGGTAACGGCCAAAAAGAACAAGAACAAGAATGAGAACATGCATGTATAAATTTCATGTATTTGATTATCTATCAATCAGTTGACATCTGTTTTGCAGGCATTGTAATAGTTTGCATTAGTTGGTTAGCAAATCTATTCTTTCTTGAATTACATTTACTTGAAATAGACCTAGTGGGTGAATCGGCGCGGTCGGCGGCTGAACCGATTGGGAACTTCGTTGTAGTTCTCACACCACTATCCCTACATATCCGTGCGCGAGCGGGGCGGCGGAGAATCGAGGCAAGGGATTAACGCCATAGATAGCGGCCTCAGAGTTATAGGCATGTTCTATAGTTTACTTTCAACTTTTGTATGTTGAACTAGAAAAATAAAGAAATGTAATTCATATTTTGGTTAAGTACAATGTGATGTAAATGAATGAAAAGAATGGATGTGAATGTAAAAGAATAGTTATTGTATTTGGTTTAAAGTTAATCAAATATAATGTGATGGTTGTATGTTTAGTATAGTAGTTAGAACTTTCAATACTTATGTTGTTGCTTGCCCTTGTGCAAGCCTTGTACAATTATATTCCGCTGCATTGAAATGTTTGATTGTACATGTTGATTAGAGCCTAGGGCGGACAGTGGAAGGTGCTGTCCGTCCGGCGTCTGTTCGCGTGGCCCGAATCCGACCAAAGAGGCGGGCTCGGGGCGTGACACCCGGCTATAGCATTTTGCGCTATGGCTGCATCTAGGAAGTTATTAAGAGGGTTAAATATGCTAAGGATCGAGTAGTTCTAGAATAGATGATCTCCTGGGAAGCGGGTGGCATCCCAAGAGGTTAAGAGGATTAAGCATGCTAGGATTAGAGTAATTCTAGGTTGGGTGACTCCTCCCAGAAAGCGGGCTGTCACAAGTGCACTGTGGGCTGTTGCACTTGGTCTGTTTTGGCTTGAAATCCTATACTAGCAAATAGTGATCCCAACTGTTGGTACCCAATACTAATCAATGTAGGGATTGCTCTTGGCCACCTGTGTTGGTCCTTATTGGGCTAATTAATGAAGAGCCATACAAGAGGGTAATAATCTCTCAAGGGTATAAGGCATGTGAAGGTCGTTTCTAGGCCGTTTAAATTAGTTTGGTTCTGCAGTTTGTTTTTTAATTGAAACTTGAGTTTATCATCTTTTTCTTCTGGAATAGTGGGTAATCGGCAGCCTTTTATTGTTTGCATGAAAGAACATCTCTGTACAACATGAAATTCAAGCTTAAAGCATATACCTATTAAAATGGAAAAAATGGATATAATCTAGAACATAAAGCCAACTCATAAAAGAAATGATAACCTCCAGAGTGTTGTTTCCTATGCATCAAGAGGTCCCAGAAAAATGCATGGGAATGTTGATACTGATGCATGGTGCTTACGGCCACCCTGCAGAAGAAGATATGATGGGAGTAGTGTATACGTAGACTTTGTGTGTGTGACAAACCCTGTGGTTTGAGTACCCAGTTTAGCAACTATTGAGAATGAATATTTTGGGTCCAGAATACGCTTTTAACTTAACGAAATGTAATAAGTTAGGCATATGGCCATCTTGTTGAGGACATGCATGCTATGGTATCAAGTGAACTATCATGTCTTCGACTTTTGCCTATTTAGCTTAAAAAATTGTAGATGTTTCCTTGATTAATGATGTTCAGTCATTGCAGAGTGAAGAGCGTCATGGAACATTTGGATGGTTCCCGCAACTTTCCTCGGCTATGCATAGGTTCGTCTAGTCATCTTCACCATCATGCTTTTATTGTATCTCTCGGTGTTCCTTATGCTGCAATGATTTTGCCTGTTTGATGCTGTTAGGCATTGGCAATCCACCTGGAATGATGGATATGAGGGCTTTCCTTCTGCAGAAATTTAGTTCTGAGGAACGTGAGCAGGTACTCATTTTGACATATTTTCCATAAAATATATTACCTTGGAAAGAAAATTTTGATTGACAGTGTATTCTCTATTGTTCGGATATCCTTTCTCACCAAGTTATTTCTTTTGATTCCAACTGGTTCACTAGATATTACTGTGGTCAATAAACCGCTCAGTGCATCTCTTGGACCTTGGTTATTCACATTAGTATGCCGTAATTTTTATTAGCTAATTTCTTCATTTCAAATAGTGAGAACTGAGAAGTTTTCGTTGTTTCAATAAATATGCAAATTAGCATCTTCACAACTTTGAGAATTTGTGGCTTCCCTAGTTTACCCTTGCATACAAGCGGTCTCAATATGCAGAAAGAGCGAAAATGGTTTCTTTTAAGTTCAATATTTAAGATAAGTGCTACTTAAAATGGATCATTTATCATTTACATCTTGATGTAAGAAAAGTACTATTTATTTTTCTAAGATCATCAGTTTTACTGATTTGTTTTTGTAAGACATGTTTAGAAGCATTAGGTTGTTAGCGGTCTGATGATTTTGGTGTTTATATATTGATAAAGGCACCTTTGCTTTGATCGAAAAGCTCCTTTCGAAAGCCTCAAACTTGAGTATCTTCGACCTGTCCTTCATATTAACTTACGGTTCAATTACTTTGGATAGAGAAGATTCCACAAAAACTAATAGTCAGACTACTGGGTTGTAATCAGAAAAGACACCCCAATATTGCACTAGTTTATCTTTTGACAATGCTCGTCAATGTCTAACCTTGCCCTTAAGGAGATCATAAAATTTGATACAGGTAAAAGACATGATCTTTGGGATATCAATTTGATACAGACTTTGATATTGTGACTATGTTGCCTTTTTGTCCTTGAAAAAATTGGGGAAAGAGTGGTTGTTATGATTTTTGAAGATATATGCTACTGTTGTACTAACACAGTTTTTTCTTGCAACTAAGATAAATAGCACGCTAGACCAAGGGTTGGAGGCCGTGCGGACTCTGGTGCTCAAAGGTTTCAATGCGAGTATTGATAGATTCAACTTGGTTCAGAAGTACAAGCATCACAAAGTTTGAGATCATTTGATGGATCATCCGAGCCACTTCGGTTTCTTTTGGGGGAAGTGAGTAGCTACATTCTTGGCCTTGGCTGCAGTGCATAATCCCGTAATATTCCTTCAAGACGGCGTTCATGCTTGTGACTTTAGCAAGATGCAGATTTCTTCAGATTTGCCGGAATCAACATGATTAAACATGAACAAAGAAGAGCTTTAGTTGCGCATGTTCTAGCGGATAAATTGTGACTTAATGAGGAAAAAGTAGTCGCATAGCCAAGTAAAAGAGTTTTACCACTGAAAAATGGGCTTCTTTCAGCTGGGTGTCAGATTTTGCAGAAAAAGCTGCTTCTTGTGTTATTCATATGTGGTTAATGAAAATAATGCCTGTCTGTCCTCAGTGATCTCTATTTTTCACTAGCATTGTCTCTCTTGTGCATTGTTAATTGTTAATCTTAGAAAGATGCAAGTTTACAGTTATGTGATCTGTTTATTCGGTGTAATTGACTTGTGTTTCATCTGGCTAACTGCTTCATGTAGCCATACTGAGTGGTAGGTACTTTTGCGGGACCGAAAAGCGCTTTCAATCCTCATATGTAGAACAAGTCCAACGGTTATTAAGGTGTCAACAAGATTGTGTTGATTTTGTGACTGTTAGCATATTATTTCACTACTGATAGACAATTTTATTTCTTTGAATTTCTAAAAGGCCTTGGCCTTGTTTGCTTCAAATTTTTAAGATTCTTCGGAATGTGGGCTAGGAATTGATATTTTTTATGTTTTGCTTGCCGAAGGAATTTGACATGGCAGGAATTTTTATTTCTATTTATACAAAACGTGAGAATTTAAACCTCAATTTTTTTTTTTTTTTTTTTTTTTTTTTAACATATGGAATTTTGATTTACGTGGACTATTAAAATATCCCTTTAAAATCTGATATTTATTATCCTATTCAACATAAAACAATGTAATGTCAATGCTCCGTTTATAAGGGTATAATAGAAAATTTATTAATATATATTCCAGTTAATTTACGTTGGACTGAGCACATAAATGATATAATCTTAGATGTTTTAGTATGTGAGGGAAACAAAAATATTCCTACAATATTGAAAATTCCATTCTAGGGTAATAACTCGTGGAAAGCTTATTTTACATGGAAATTGTAAATCATGTGAACCAAGCATGCCCTAGTTAGTGATTATAGTTGAGCTGATTGTTCACTCAAAATTGTATATTATTGCATTTAATTACAGAGTCTCTGATGCATATTAATGGGAAGATATATTAAACATTTTTAGTTTTTGCGATCGATTGTTGCAAAAGTTTATCCTTGTTGATATCATTTTGCTTTATGCTCGGGACGTACGTGCACATATATGCTAAAACCTATTTGGATGTCCCAACAAACTATCTCACCATTGCATGCGGGTTATGGGATTTTTTATTTTTGCGAGTGCAAATGAAAATTTTGATTTTAGTTCAATATTGTAAGGTTCCTAGCTAGGATCATAATTCTTCAGCAAAGTGATATATTCCACCTACTATGGGTATCGTTCTATCATATTTCCATTAGCTGCAATACGGTTGTAGACCGATATTTTTGAATAAATCTTAATAACCATTTATTTTATTTTATTTTATTTTATTTTGAGAAATAGGTAGGAAGCTATCTGCTTCATTCATTAAGCGAAATGAACTAGGCGTACAAAATAGAAGGAGCCAGGGCCTCCGAGGGAACAGGCAGAAAAGGATGAAGTAAAATTGAAAGGCAGAAAGGAAAAAAGAGAATGAAAAGAAGAGGGGTGTTGGTAGGGAGAGAAGGGATAGTAGCTGAAGCTGAAACAACACATCACATCAATGAGTTCCAGTCGTGTAGCAGGAGTTTGACACGTTCAAGCGATCGGGTAGCGTTGTGCGTGATTCATCGGAAAATTGTGTTATTTCTATCTGTCCAGATCGCCCACCAAGTTGCAGCCAGGAGGGTCAAGCGTTGTGTTCTCGGAGAGTCAACCAGGATGTCACACGATCCAGTCCAGACAGTGTTGATGTCGCCCGTGCTGACATCAAATATACCCTAACCTTCCATACTGAGGAGCAAGTATCTTGCATATACGCATGTACAGAATAGATGGTCGCAGCTTTATTTCCGTGAGTACCGCACAGAAGACACAGTGCTGGTCAACGAGCATTCCGCGTTTGAGTAGTCTATCAGCAGTAGGTAATATGTAGCATATCGAAAATTCGACGATAAGATCGGACTTTGGCCAAATTGACTAAAGTACGAAAACAAAATAGTTGGACATGTTCCAATTGCCATTCCAAACTTCTTGGAAAGGTTAGAAGATAATCTAAAAGAGTTAAAAGGGTTTCGGCGTTGTTCGGCGCGAAGTAGAGTCGAAACGTATGAAAAACACAAGTACGGAGCACCCGTAGTGCGACCACGGTGTACGTGCAGGTATGGCCATCACACCCGAGAAGGGAAGAGCCCTCGGGTTTGATAATTTTATAGCCCATCTGTACGGCCGGTGTGTACCCGATATAGCCATCGCACGAGAAGGAGAGAGCTCTCGGGTTTGATAGTTTTCCTTGGCCCATACCGGTACAGGTCGCCCCATACCGGTATAGATGCTGCGAAACCGAGGGAAGCTGCTCTCGGGTTTCTGCCACTGTAGCACCCAAATCTGATTTTCCCCAGGTATGGGATGGTGCAATGACGGTTGTGAAGCTGCGCGAAATAAAAGAAGTAGAGGGGCTTTTTGGCTATTGTTACAACACAATAAGCTCTCCCTTCACTCATTTCACAGCACACACACACACTTACTCTCTTTTCTCTCACTTTCTCTCTCTAGAGGAGCTCTAGGGCAAGGAAGAAGAAGGAGAAGGAGTTGGAGAAGGTGGCTTGGAGCTTGTTGGAGGCTTCTTGGAGGATCTTGGAGCTCTCCTACAACAAGGGCTTGGGTTGAGCTTGCTACAAGAGGTAGGTTCTTGCAAGTTTAACCCTAGGGTTTCGATTTTAGCTTGAGATTTGGAGTTTCTAGCTTGTTGCTAGTGTTAGAGGGCTTGTTTGGCCATGAACTCCATGAAAACTCATGAGAGCTTCATGAGCTCTAATGGTGGTTGGCTAGGGTTTGTTGTAAACCCCAAATAGATGGTTCTAATGGGTCAAGGATGGTTTTAGAGAGCTTCTAGGTTGATCTAAAGCTATATTTTGCTTGTGAATGAGATCAAAACCCTAGGTTTGACATAGGGCATTGTTGGAGCACCCAAATTTGGGGCTTTTGAACATAGGGGTTCTTGGGTCAAATTGACCTTGTAGAAACCTAATTGGGGGTATTCCCGACGTGTGGGACAACTCCGTTTAATTAAACGAAAATCCGATATAGGGGCTATTATGTAAAATGGCCTGATTAGGTTCACTTTTAAACTGCAGGTTTTTACCTAGGCCTCGGTCGGTCGTGAAACTTCTTGGGCATCCTCACAAAATTATTTTAAGGTGGGGGGTGCATACCGGAATCATCGAATTCCCTTCTATGTCTGTTTTCACCTTTTGAGCATATCCTATGTATAGTATATTCATGCATGATAGGGTAGAGATTAATTATGCTATGGTTGAACTTCAATTATTGTTCTAGTATGAAATGAACTTAGAGATTGTAATGGAACCATAGAGGCATGAGAATTAGAACCCTACTTGTGTGAATATAGAATGGACTTGATCTTAGTCAACAAAGGTGATATTGAACATAGAGACAAGATTGGCATTGAGACAACCTTAGTTAAACATAGTTTAACTTAGTGGCATTATGGCAAGAATGATATACATGATTAGGTAGAAAACCTAACATTGACAATGGCATGGTAACTAGTGGCTATGAATCCTCAATGTGAGGATTAGATCGATACTCTTGACAAGTCTTGGCTTGAGGGAGGTCGCTCCTCCTCAAGCGGTGAGTTCCGGAACAGTCACCTAGGGGATCGTGGCCCCGACGGACGGTCCCTCGGGTCTTGTAGGCTTAGAGCCTCCTCGTTCGGTGAGGGATTTTGGGTCTTGAGTGTGTCGGGGTTAACTATGTTAAGCGGCAAGAGTGGGTAATGAGCCAAGTAAAGTAAAGTAAAGTAAAGTATGGCATAGAGCATGCATGCAAACATATCTAATTTCGATTATCTATCTATCTGACTCTTTCTTGCAGGCATAGTATTAGCATCTATATAGTTTGGTTACTAGTTCATTTTCGTTGAAATACTTATGCCTGGATAGACCTAGTGGGTAAGTCGGCGGGGTCGGTTGCGAGCCCACTGGGAACTTCGTTGTAGTTCTCACACCACTAACCCCACAGGTCCTAGCACGAGCGGGGCAGCGGAGGACCGGGGCAAGGGGTTAGCGCCATAGCTAGTGGCCACCGGAGTTTGCATCTAGACATTTCCTTTTTGTTATACTTGTGTCAACTTTATTTTGTTGAACTATAGATGTCAAGTTGTAAACAATTCAAGTAATTTTTGGGAGATGACAAATGTAAAAGAAATGATGTATTGAATGCTTAAAGAATGTAATCGACTAGTTTACTTGTATTTGGTTCAAATGTAATCAAGTTCACGTATGGTTTATATTCTAGCTTAGTGCTTACTCTTCCGCTGTGTTGTTGTTGCTTACCTTCGTGTAAGCCTTGTATAATTGAAATTCTCTTTGATTGTCAAATTATACTTGTTGTTAGAGCCTTGGGCGGGCAGGGGAGGCCCTGTTCGTTCGGCGTCTGTTGACGTGGCCGAACCCGACCAAATAGGCGGGTGGCGGGGCGTGACAGATAAAGTGGTATCAGAGCGTGAACGAAAGTAAGCAAAAGTCTAGGATTGACTTAAGAACCATAGGATTGGAGACCTTAGGGACTTAGGAAACGTTTAACGTGGATTTGGTAAACGCGAAAGCTAGTGGATTGGGTTGACATTAAGACTTCTCTAGAAGGAATTAGAGATGAATTTAAGTATTTATTTCTGCTTAAGGAACCTTGTGGGGCGGCCGACCACATGACACCTAGAGTGGGAAATAATTTACTTATTTGCTTTCGCTTAATTGGGTAGTTATTTTGGAACGTGTAGGAGTCACGTGTATTGAGTATTAATGTGTGTGCTACGTTTCAGGACGTGATGGCACCACGGGGACGCCCTCCTATGACGCGATCCACTGCGGCACCACCTCCTGAGGTGCCCGAGCAGTCGGGATCGGGCGAAATCTGTGTTGCAAGCCAAGTAGCGGCGTTGGCGGGGCTATGAAGCGGCGGCGTAGCGGCTTAGTAGGCTCCTGACTTGGTGGCCCGGCGGCGGCGGCGGCGCTGTGCCTCGGGACCGACGCCACTGTTGAGCTGCGGCACCACCTCTGTGGCGCGGCGGTACCGATGTGGATTGTACCACCGCCGGTTTCGGGTTCGTCGGCTTGGATCACGACACCCCCGAGGCGGAGCGGGAACGGGCGGTAGCGGTGTTGACGGCTTTCAAGCGGTTAAAGCCACCAACCTTCAACGGGGAAGACAAGGACCCGTGGATGGTCGAGACGTGGTTGATCGCTATGCAATCCTTGTTCGAGGACTTCTATACCCTCGAGCGGGACAAGGTGCATTTGGCGGCCCATTGCTTCGAGGGTCGGCGCGCCTTTGGTGGAGGCAAGTGAAAGAGGATCGTTCTTTGAACGATACCACCATGGCTTGGGAGACGTTTCGGGAGATGCTATTGATGGAGTATTTTCCCGCGATAAAAGAAAGATCGAGGAGGATTTGCAAGCTAAGACGAGTCGCACGGTGCGCGAATACGAGAGGAGTTCACGCACATGATTCATTGCGTGCGAGCTTGGTCCACGGCGACGGGGCCGGGCGAAGAAGTTCGGGCGTGGGTTGAGGCCGGATATTTTTAAGACAGTTGATTCTTTCCGGCTGACGACCTATGGAGAGGTTTTGGACCGCGCACTTTGGGTGGAGAGCGGCAATGCTATAGCGCGAGAGGAGCGCGAGGCTTTTGAGAGGGACAAGGACAGGGAGAAGTCCAAGAAGCGGGCATCGAGTGGGTTTGCGGGGCAATCGAGCTCTAAGCGGCCCCCTCGACCTCAGCGGTCGCAGTGGCGCGGCAGTCGGAGTTAGACTCAGAGTCAGACCTCCTACCCGTGTGTTATCTGCGGCGGGAACCACGAGTTGTTACTTGCCCTCGGCGGGAGGGCGATGTTTTCGGTGTGGCCGGGCGGGCCACATTGGTCGCAGTGTCCAGGGCGGCTCATCTCTGCACCTTGGCGGCTTCGATGCGGTACACTCCCGCGACGGTTGGCGGGGCGCCACCCGCTATGTCTGGGACGATCATCGGCACCTCGTCAGCAGGAGGCACCTCGAGCACCTAGTGGGCGGGTTTTTGCCACTGGGTTGGAGGAGCGATCGACTCCGGCCACCGGTTCCGAGATGATGTGGTGGCAGGTATTATTCTGATCCAAGGCACTCGAGCTAAAGCATTATTTGATACAGGTGCATCTCATTCATTCATACGTGCATCATTCGTCGAGGCTCATGGGGTAGAGATAGGGCGTCATGATGACCATTAGTGGGTCAACTCTATCGAGCACTCTTTTGCTGTGGATGAGGAGTGCGAAAATTGCCCCGTGCAAATTGGAGATTGGATTATGCCAATCGATCTCCTAGTGGTCGAGCGGTTATCGGGCTTCGACGTGGTCTTAGGGATCAAGCGGCTCTCTAAGTACTACGCCGTTATCGATTGTGAGAGGAAGGTTATCACATTTCGTGAACACGGACGAGAAGAAATGGTCTACCAAGCGTGTAAGGCGCACGTTTTGCGGCGACCATATCGTCGGTGAGGCGAAGAGGATGATCAAGGGTGGTTGCAAGGCTTATTTAGCGACCATCGTGGATACCCAAAGGAGCACCGGAATTGAGTAGCATTCGGGTGGTATGCGAGTACCGGATGTGTTTCGAGGCGGAGTTACCGGGATTGCCACCGGGCCGGGAAGTTGAGTTTGTCATTGACTTGGTCCCCGGGGCGGCGCCAATCTCGAAGGCTCCGTATAGAATGGCACCGGTGGAGCTTAAGGAACTTAAAGCCCAACTGCAAGACTTGCTCGATAAAGGCTTTGTGCGGCCGAGCGTGTCTCCGTGGGGAGCTCCGGTGCTGTTTGTGAAAAAGAAAGACGGCACACTTCGACTTTGCGTTGACTACCGCGAGTTGAACAAGGTCACAATCAAGAACAAGTACCCGTTGCAGATGATTTACTATCTATTCGATCAGTTGCAAGGGTCAAGGGTTTATTCGAAAATTGACCTTCAATCGGGGTATCATCAATTGAAGATACGGCCCAAGGATGTGCACAAAACGGCGTACCGTACGCGGTATGGCCATTATGAGTTCACGGTTATGCCTTTCGGGCTTACTAATGTCCCGGCGGCATTTATGGACTTAATGAATAGAGTCTTCCGGCCGCTATTGGACCGGTGGGTCGTGGTATTCATTGACGACGTATTGGTATATTCTCGGACCGAAGAAGAACACGAGGAGCACTTGAGAAACGTGTTGGAGACACTCCGGCGAGGGAAGCTTTATGCCAAATTGAAGAAATGTGAGTTTTGGCTACCGGAAGTTACTTTCTTGGGTCACGTTATATCTGGAGGCGGCGTCTCTGTGGACCCAAAGAAAGTTGAGGTAATTAAGGATTGGTCTCGCCCGACAAATGCAACGGAAATTCGGAGCTTTTTGGGGCTTGCGGGCTACTACCAGCGGTTCGTGGAGGGGTTCGCTAAAATAACAACTCCACTAACGCGCCTTACGCACAAAGGGGTGAAGTATGTATGGAACCCCGAATGTGAGCGAAGCTTTGAGGAGCTTAAGAAAAGATTGACGACGACTCGGTGCTTGCTTTGCCGACGCAGGGAGAGTTATGTCGTGTACAGTGATGCTTCTTACGTTGGTCTTGGGTGCGTTCTGATGCAAAATGGCCGAGTTATCGCTTATGCTTCGCGCCAATTAAAGACATATGAGAAGAACTACCCGATTCACGACTTGGAGTTAGCGGCGGTCATTTTCGCGCTAAAGCTTTGGAGGCATTACTTGTACGGGGAACATTGTGAGATTTACACGGATCATAAGAGTCTCAAGTATTTGTTCACCCAGAAAGAGTTGAATATGCGACGGTGGCGGTGGTTAGAATTGCTTAAAGACTATGATGTTACTATTCTATATCACCCGGAAAGCAAATGTCGTGGCCGATGCTTTGAGTAGAAAGTCGGCGGAGAATTTGGCGACGGCGATTACGCCTCAACCTGCATTGCACAAGGAGATGCAGCGGTTAGGGCTTGAAGTGGTGGCGGCGGGAGTGGCGGCAACGATTGCTATGTTGATTGGGCAACCCACCTTGTTGGAGGAGATGAAGGGAGTGCAAGTTTCCGATCCTTATCTCCAAAAGGTGCGGGTCGAAGTAGAGAGCGGTAGTGCCGAAGATTTTGGTATTGGGACCGACGGAACACTACGGTATCGGAACCGTTGGTGTGCGCCCAAGGACGATGATCTTCGGAGGGCAATTATGCAAGAAGCACACCAATCACCCTATAGCATTCACCCGGGCGGCACCAAGATGTACCAAGACTTGAAACTCCATTATTGGTGGCCGGGTATGAAAAGGGACATTGGAGAATTTGTGGCACAATGTCTCACGTGCCAACAAGTAAAAGCGGAGCGTCGCTTTCAATGAGGGAAATTGCAAAGTCTACCAATACCCGTGTGGAAGTGGGAAGACATTGCTATGGACTTTGTGACGGGTTTGCCTAGGTCACAAGGCGGGCACGACGCGATTTGGGTAGTTGTGGGCCGGTTGACAAAATCGGCTCACTTTTTGTCGATCCACAATACTTGGTCGGGAGACAAGCTAGCTCAAGTGTATCTCGACGAGGTCGTGAGGGTACACGGGGTTAGGTGTCAATTGTATCGGATCGGGACCCGAGGTTCACCTCTCATTTTTGGAAGAGCTTGCAAGATGCTTTGGGTACACGGCTCAATTTTAGCACGGCATTTCATCCTCAAAGTGACGGTCAATCGGAGAGGACTATTCAGATACTTGAGGATATGCTTCGGGCTTGTGCACTCGACTATAAAGGCGGATGGCACGATTTCCTACCAATGGCGGAATTCGCATACAACAATAGCTACCAAGAGAGTATTGCGATGGCGCCATTCGAGGCCCTTTATGGTAAGAGGTGTCGTTCTCCAATTCATTGGAGCGACGTGGGCGAGAGAGCGACTCTTGGCCCCGATGTTGTGCGGGAGGCGGAGGAGAAGGTCCGCCTAGCCCGACAAAGACTCACGACGGCGCAATCTCGGCAAACGAGTTATGCCGATAAGCGGAGGAAGGATCTAGAGTTTGCGGTTGGAGACCGCGTGTTTTTGAAAGTATCACCTATGCGCGGCATAAAAAGGTTTGGAGTTCGGGGGAAGCTAAGTCCCAGATATATCGGACCTTTTGAGATATTGGAGCGGATCGGTGCGGTAGCATACAAGTTGGCATTACCACCGAGACTTGCGGGAGTGCACAATGTGTTTCACGTTTCAAACCTTCGCAAGTATATCCACCATTCGGCTCATGCATTGGAGTATGAACCGGTGGAATTAAACGAGGACATGACCTATGAAGAGTACCGGTTTGTATTCTTGGGAAAGGCGAAAAGAAGCTTAGGAATCGCAAGATTTCCTACGTCAAGGTCCAGTGGAGCAATCATGCGGTGCGTGAAGCCACTTGGAAACTTGAGGACACAATGAGGAAGGAGTACCCTCACTTGTTCGAATCGACAAGCTAAGGTATGCGTTAAGTTTCGCGGACGAAACTAATTTTAAGGGGTGGAGAATGTAGCATATCGAAAATTCGACGATAAGATCGGACTTTGGCCAAATTGACTAAAGTACGAAAACAAAATAGTTGGACATGTTCCAATTGCCATTCCAAACTTCTTGGAAAGGTTAGAAGATAATCTAAAAGAGTTAAAAGGGTTTCGGCGTTGTTCGACGCGAAGTAGAAGTCGAAGCTTGTGAAAAACACAAGTATCGGAGCACCCGTACGTCTGACCACAGGTGTACGTATGCCGGTATAGCCATCACACCCGAGAAGGGAAGAGCCCTCGGGTTTGATAATTTTATGGCCCATGCAGTACGGCCGGGTGTACGTAGGTATAGCCATCCAGAAGGAGAGAGCTCTCGGGTTTGATAGATTTCTTTGGCCACGTACGGTGCAGTCGCCCATAGGTATAGATCTTTCTGAAACCGAGGAAGCTTCTCTCGGGTTTACGCCTTTGTAGCACCCTATCTGAGTCTGATTTCCCCATCTGGGTATGGGATGGTCGCAACAATGTTGTGAGCTCGAAATAAAAGAAGTAGAGGGGCTTTTTGGCTATTGTTACAACACAATAAGCTCTCCCTTCACTCATTTCACAGCACACACACACTCACTCTCTTTTCTCTCACTTTCTCTCTCTAGAGGAGCTCTAGGGCAAGGAAGAAGAAGGAGAAGGAGTTGGAGAAGGTGGCTTGGAGCTTGTTGGAGGCTTCTTGGAGGATCTTGGAGCTCTCCTACAACAAGGGCTTGGGTTGAGCTTGCTACAAGAGGTAGGTTCTTGCAAGTTTAACCCTAGGGTTTCGATTTTAGCTTGAGATTTAGAGTTTCTAGCTTGTTGCTAGTGTTAGAGGGCTTGTTTGGCCATGAACTCCATGAAAACTCATGAGAGCTTCATGAGCTCTAATGGTGGTTGGCTAGGGTTTGTTGTAAACCCCAAATAGATGGTTCTAATGGGTCAAAGATGGTTTTAGAGAGCTTCTAGGTTGATCTAAAGCTATATTTTGCTTGTGATGAGATCAAAACCCTAGGTTTGACATAGGGCATTGTTGGAGCACCCAAATTTGGGGCTTTTGAACATAGGGGTTCTTGGGTCAAATTGACCTTGTAGAAACCTAATTGGGGGTATTCCCGACGTGTGGGACAACTCCGTTTAATTAAACGAAAATCCGATATAGGGGCTACTATGTAAAATGGCCTGATTAGGTTCACTTTTAAACTGCAGGTTTTTACCTAGGCCCCGGTAGGTCGTGAAACTTCTCGGGCATCCTCACAAAATTATTTTATGGGGGGTGCATACCTAATCTTCGAATTCCCTTCTGTCTCTGTTTTCACCTTTTGAGCATATCCTATGTATAGTATATTCATGCATGATAGGGTAGAGGTTAATTATGCTATGGTTGAACTTCAATTATTGTTCTAGTATGAAATGAACTTAGAGATTGTAATGGAACCATAGAGGCATGAGAATTAGAACCCTACTTGTGTGAATATAGAATGGACTTGATCTTAGTCAACAAAGGTGATATTGAACATAGAGACAAGATTGGCATTGAGACAACCTTAGTTAAACATAGTTTAACTTAGTGGCATTATGGCAAGAATGATATACATGATTAGATAGAAAACCTAACATTGACAATGACATGGTAACTAGTGGCTATGAATCCTCAATGTGAGGATTAGATCGATACTCTTGACAAGTCTTGGCTTGAGGGAGGTCGCTCCTCCTCAAGCGGTGAGTTCCGGAACAGTCACCTAGGGGATCGTGGCCCCGACGGACGGTCCCTCGGGTCTTGTAGGCTTAGAGCCTCCCCTTCTGAGGGATTTTGGGTCTTGAGTTTGTTGGGGTTAACTATGTTAACCGGCAAGATTGGGTAATGAGCCAAGTAAAGTAAAGTAAAGTAAAGTATGGTAAAGAGCATGCATGCAAACATATTCAAATTCGATTATCTATCTATCTGACTCTTTCTTGCATAGTATTAGTATCTATATAGTTTGGTTACTAGTTCATTTTCGTTGAAATACTTATGCCTGGATAGACCTAGTGGGTAAGTCGGCGGGGTCGGTTGCCGAGCCCACTGGGAACTTCGTTGTAGTTCTCACACCACTAACCCCACAGGTCCTAGCACGAGCGGGGCAGCGGAGGACCGGGGCAAGGGGTTAGCGCCATAGCTAGTGGCCACCGGAGTTGGCATCTAGACATTTCCTTTTTGTTATACTTGTATCAACTTTATTTTGTTGAACTATAGATGTCAAGTTGTAAACAATTCAAGTAATTTTTGGGAGATGACAAATGTAAAAGAAATGATGTATTGAATGCTTAAAGAATGTAATCGACTAGTTTACTTGTATTTGGTTCAAATGTAATCAAGTTCACGTATGGTTTATATTCTAGCTTAGTGCTTACTCTTCCGCTGTGTTGTTGTTGCTTACCTTCGTGTAAGCCTTGTATAATTGAAATTCTCTTTGATTGTCAAATTATACTTGTTGTTAGAGCCTTGGGCGGGCAGGGGAGGCCCTGTCCGTTCGGCGTCTGTTGACGTGGCCCGAACCCGACCAAATAGGCGGGTGGTGGGGCGTGACATAATATCTTCCGAAGTAGCAACCAAACGAAGACTTTGATTTTGGTCGGTATTTTGAGTTTCCATATGTCACGCCCCGGGACCGATCCCTTTGGCCGGCCCAAGCCTGTCTTACAGACGTCAAACGGACAGAGTTTACCCTGCCCGCCCAAGGCTGATCAACACAAGTACATTTCAGATAAATACGAAAAGCACAAGCGAAAGCATACACAAATGGCTTACCCGAGGGTAAGCAATAGCCAAGTGAAAGAAAAATTCTAAACTAAACAACTATTACGATCTCATGACAATCACATACATTTATACTCATTTCATTTCCTCCAAAATAAACATTACATTCTTTTCTTCCAAACCATCATTTACATTTAGCTTCGAAAAGTAAATATACAAGAGTGGTATGCAACTAGAAAATAAACTCCAATAGGGCAGTCGCTAGCTATGGTGCGAGGCCCTTATCGCGATCGCCCGCTGGCTCGCTCAGTCCAGGCTTTGTAGAAGGAATGGGGTGAGAACTACAACAAATTTTCCAGTGGGCTTTGCCCCCAATCACACCGACTTTCCCACTAGGTCTATCTCAGGCATAATTTGAAAGGATAAGCAGATAGTAATCAAACTATAATGCATACAACTAATATGCCTGAACAATAATAAACATGCTCATGCTCAACATAATATTCATATGAATGCAAGATCTCAATCTCGATACCCAATCTCATGGCTAACCCATAGGTTTCGACGCTCATAGAACTCACCAACTCAAATCCCAATATCGGGGAGACTACTACACCCGACGGGACCGTCCTCTGGAATGACTCCATCCCAGTGGTGACCAACTCCGGAGCGCACCGCTCGAGGGGGAGCTACCGCCCCCGAGCAAGGATTTACAGGCGAGTATAATCAAATCCTTAACTATAAAGATGTAGTCCAAATCCATTTTCTTAACTATAAGGAAGTCTTGCACAATGACCCTTAACTATAAGGTTGTTGTCATTTGTTCATATTTTTTGTTCTTTGCATTCTTGTTCTTATTCTTGTCTTCATCATCATACTGACTCTAGTGTTCTTTGTTCTTGTTCTTGACCATGTCATTACACTAACTCTAGTGTTCTTTGTTCTTGTCGTGTCATCACACTAACTCTAGTATTCTTGCAACTCACTAATGCCACTCGATCTATATGTCGCAATTGTCCTTGTTCTTTAACCACTAGGTTCTTTGTCTCAATACATGCATACATAGGGTTCAATTCTTTTTCTTTGTTCTTAATTTTTTCATTTGCATCTTAACTCTAAACATGCAACACATACTCATTTACCCTATTATGCATAGAAAGCACTATATACAAAATGCTCAACGAGTGACATATAGACATAAAAGGAAGTTCGAGGTCAGTGGAAACACCCCCCACCTTGTGAGTTTACTAGGATGCTCGAGCTCAGTTTTCACGATCCTCGGTCGCCAATTTCCTTATCTGCGGCAAAATAAAGCCGAATTAGGCTTTTTGCTCATAACTTTACGTAGACTTTTCGTTTCGACGAACCGATCGCTCGAGCGAGTCGGAAATGTCCCCAATTAGGTTTCTATAGGATCAATTTGATCCAAGAACCCTCCAACTTAGAAATCCCAATCTTGGGTGCCCTAGGGTTAGCACAATAGCAAACCCTAGAATCGATCTCTACAAAGAGCAAAAGAAAGCTCAAAGCACTCAAGAGATTCCATCAAAACCATTTCTAGGTCATCTTAAACCCTACTTAGGGTTTTACCATTAAGGAGGGAAAAGCTTATCTCAAGCTTCCCTTCTCTTTGTGCTAAGGAAGAAGAAGAGGAAGATGCTCCACTTCCAAAGCTTCTTCTCCATCTTTCCTCCTCCTAGCTCCACCTCCAAGAGAGAGAGAGGGAGAGAATCCTAGAGAAAGAAAGAGAGAGCTCTTGAGTATGCTTGGGCAAAAAGAAATGAGAGAAAAAGCTCTCATCCCTACATACATAGCCTACTTAATGCACTTTTGCATATAGGCCTCTCAACTTTTATGTCACTGCTCAGCCCAACCAGGGCATTTTTCGTTCTCGGGGACCGGTCTCCCCATGTAGGGACCGGTCTCCGAGAGCCTCACATGTAACTTCTCGCAGCTGGGGACCGATCTCGGCCAATGGGGATCGGTTCCCGTACGCGGGTTTTCCAGGACATAGCCAAATTTTCCACCATCTCACTCTTTCACACACGGAGACCGGTCTCCACTTTGAGGACCGATCTCACAGGGATTGGTTTGTCCCACAGGGACTGGTTCCGTACGTTGGTATTTCGGGACTTAGCCGATTTTTCACCTCTCAAAATCCTCTATACAGACGGAGACCGGTCTCTGCCAATAGGGACCGGTCCCCGAGAGCTAAATTCTGCAGTTTGCAGATGTCTTCCCATTTTCACTTCTAATAGCTCTCGAAGCTCCCCTACAATGCACTTTTTGCATTGTAGACTCCTTCGGCCTTTTCGAAGCATTTCATCATCAAACTTTGGTCACTTTGACTGAAGTTCGATACTCGTTTACTGAGATTTCGGTATATTACACTAGATGTGCCGATTCGTTGGGACACGCCGTCTCGCGTCTGTGATGAACTGGTAGAGGGATTTGACGCTGAAGAGTTGATTGGAGGTCCATCTCTATTTAATTGAGTCTGGACTGTCGTAGGGGCAATGGCCTCGGAGCAAGTCTTTAAAAGTCGTTAACTGTCTGCGGTTTTCAATGGATTGTGACACTGAGTAGCCGCGACATATAAAGCGCCATCTCCATCCACCCTGATTCCAACACTGGGAAACACGAGCCTCCTTGTTCGTAGAGATCTGATAAATATTCGAGAAACAAGTCCTAAAGGGGGTTTCCCCTATCCAGATGTCGTTCCACATCGTAATGTTCTTCCCGTCCCCTAGCTCATAAGTCACGCTGCGGGCGAAAATGTCTCGCCACTGGACCACGCCTTTCGACCACTGTGAATGGGGAGCAAATGCTTTGCCCTCGAGTAATGGCCTTCTTCTGGTATAGTAAAGAGATCTGACTAATCTACACCAGGGTAGGTTTGGGTCAGTAAAGTTTCGCCACCACCATTTGGTTAAAAGAGCTAAATTCATGCATTCCATGTCAAGGATCCCTAATCCTCTATCCTTTTTGCTTCTGCTGATAGATTTCCAATTGATGAGACATGCCCCACTGGTAACATTTGAGCATCCTTTCCAGAAAAAAGCTCTTATGAGTCATTCTATCCAGTGCAATACCCATTGTGGTGCTTTGAAGATCGAGAAATAGAAAAGCGGTAGGTTGGAGAGTACCGAATTGACGAGGGTTAGTCTACCCCCTAGGGAGAGGAGTTTAGCTTTCCAACCATCGATTTTGGCCTCTATGCGGTTGATTACCACGAACCAGTGCTCCTTTCGAAGTTTCGAGTTGCGGAGGGGTAGTTCAGGTAGCGAAAAGGTAGCTTACCAACTTTGCATCATAGGATGTTGGCAAGTGTAACAGCTTTACGAGGGTTGGATCCCAAGTAGTATAGTTCCGATTTCCCTATATTGATCCTGATGCCGGAGGCCCATTCAAAGATATTCCAAAGAAATAATAGATTATGCATAAAACATTTTCTAGGCTCACAAAAGAAGATTGTATCGTCAGCATATTGAATGAGCACTGTCTGGCAATTATCGGAAGGTCCAATACCGCGTATCATATTGTTCCCCCACGCAGTATCGATCAACCTGGCTAGACAATCAGCCACCAATAAGAAAAGGTACGGGGATAGAGGGTCCCCCTGTCTAAGCCCTTTTCTAGTTTTCAACCACGGGGTTGGGACGTCGTTCACTAGGAAGGCGACTTTGGCATTGCATATACATTGTTCCATCCAGGCCCACCATTTGGCGTTGAAACCTAGCCAGTGCAATATACTCTTTAGGAATGCCCATCTAACACTGTCGAATGCTTTCTCGAAGTCTACCTTAATGCTTACACCTTCCGTCTGAGTTTTCGAGCACCAGTTTATTAATTCGCTTGCAGTGACGAACGAGTCAACTAAAAGACGGTCTTTGAGAAAGGCCGATTGAGTTGGAGAGATGATGGAAGATAATACGGCGGCCAATCTGTTGGCCAGCACTTTAGAGATGATTTTCTGTATTCTGTTAATGAGGCTAATAGGTTGAAAGTCCTTGATCTTGCGTGCTCCCTCCTTTTTTGGGATAAGGCACACGTAGGAGTATTATTATTATTATTATTAACCATTTATATGCAATTTAAGTAAATTAATAAGACATGTCAAAAAGAAAAAGAAATAATCTTTATGCATCCCAATGGGTTATGTTCTTCTTCGCCTACATACACATCTTAATCCTTTTTGCTTACTCAAGAGTCATGAGGTAATTAAAAGTCGTTGCATACCATAAACAAGAACTAGGCTACTGTACTATTAATAGCAGCACTAAATTATTGGTGCTATTAGATTAGATTTTCTGCCCTTGGATTAAAGGATATGCGGTTAGGATCATGATAATGCTCCTCTAGGGTTGAGCGGATAGTTGTTTGAGTAGTATGATCTATATAATGAGGGAAATTAGTCAAATTCGTAGATCTAGCAATGAAAAACTTGATAGTACCAAGTGTTTGGTGCTATTGTGTGATAGTATAGTAGCCGGATTATTCGTCTAAACAAGTATGTAATTTTCAAATTTCATTTCTTAAAAGCGTACTATCTTGAAAAATTAGAACTTGTGATGGACTGTAAACAAACTTTCAGATTGCAATCACAAAAATAAAAATTTCGACGACACTATATATATATATATATATATATATATATATATATATATATATATATATATATATATATATATATATATATAAATAAAAAGGTCATTATTTGGTCCAACATGCCCTTAGAAAACCCATCTGTTCAAAAGAGTTGGAGGCTGCTTGCGCAGGTGAGACATGCTTACCCCAGCTGACAGCAACCAAATACATTTCCCAGAGACAAAAAATGGAGTGCCATTTAAGTCTTAGCCCAGAAGCTTAAGCTAAAGCTAAGCTACAACTGAGACTTGTAAATCCTTGATGTTACTTGTAACATCCAGGTTACTTGTCACACACAAGATATAGAGGAGATACGATCCTCGTCCAAGGGCTTAGTTTTGACTTTTGTTTCAAGAATCCAAAACCCATCTCGATTCACAGCACTACTTTTGGCGAAACACCATTATATAACTCTTAAATAAATCAAAATTGGATTCCAAACTTCAAAGATTAGCTAGATATATATATATTATCTAAAAAGGGACACCTTAATTTAGAACTTGCATGCTCATATATAATATATCCTATCCTTTTCAAAATCCATATATAACCATATGTGCACAATAGGTATCATCTAGTCAAGCATCTAAACACCCTTTAACAGTCTCCTACATCCATGTGCATTCGTTCGTCGACACTTGTCGACGAATCCGTTTGGTTTTCGTAGACCTAGATGCGTAGGTGTCTCGATCGTAGTCGTAACATGCACGAATTTGTCTTTGCGATTCATGTTCGGCATAATTAAATTGACGAGATGGAGTAGATTACATGTTTTAATAAAACTCTGGACTTTCTAGACTCCATAGACTAAGCCATAGGTTTTTTTGTTTCTACATCAAATCCGAGATTAAAGTATGCTAGAGAATCACTTCATATGACTTTTAAGTGAAATCCACCTCAATCTTTGAGTCAAATAATTTATGGAGTTGGTAATGTCACTTGGAATAAAAGAAGGACATATTCTAGAGTTAATGCCCACATTGCTTGGATTGTTAACATGTTCACAACTTATTATATAAGATATCGATTCAATTATTTACTCATGTTAATTGCTTTAATCTATGTGGGGTCATCCAAAGGAATTGTTAAGAGATATGGTTGCTAAATTGGTGTTCATTGTACTAGTTTAAGAGGAAATGGATGAGATCATCTCGAGTTTATTATTCGATAAATGTCACGTCGGGAAAAAGAGGAGTATAATTTTCTTTAGAAGAACAACATTGTGGGCCTCACCTAGCATTAGCTTAATAGAAGATGTTGCCAACTAAGCCTAACAATGTATGGTTGAGGTCTAGATGAGGTGTTTTTGTATTGCGAGGTGGAGGCCATTAATTGAAGCAAGAAAAGCTATTGACCTACATATAGGAGTGCCTAATAATAAGGTTATGCATTATATATTGATCACAAGCTATATATGTGTACTATGCCAAATTATGGAAGAAACTCAAGCTTAGCTAGTGTGTCAATTCCTTAGAGATCGAATCGGAAAGAATCATGCTTACTTAGGGCTAACAATTATAAAAATAATACAAGTAATCTCTTTGAATTAAAATCCCTATTCGGATTGAATAGGGAGGAGAATCCTTCCTAGCTATTTATTCCTGCGTTGGTAAACTAATGACTGAAATTTCATTTGGTCGACAAACTCCAATTTTATTGAAATGAAAGCACTAAAGTATAAATTCTAGTTTTGTCAATGTCTCTCGATCTAATGGTTTAATTTATAACTTTCTTAAGAGAGGGATGATGATGAGGTTAATTCAACACATTCAAAAGATGGCATGGCAATGATGCAGTTTAATTTCAGCTGATACATCATCTTAAGACTAGCTATTTGAATGTGTAAATTAGTTCAACAACTACGTCATCTCTTTGTCATAAAATTTGAAACCAAAAAAAAAAAAAAATCAAATTCAATACCTGATCAGTAGTGATGACTTGAAGTCGGATGATCTAAATAAAATTTTATGTTAAGTTCACCGGCCAATAGTGTAACACTTTAAATTAAGCTTAATTATTAAAGATCACATGTTTCATTAAACATATATGTTTCCCCTACAATTCTTTAGGTAGTATGCATGGGACTCATTCCGAAGTTGCTCATACTATAAGCAAGTCATGAAGAACAAGGGAAAGGACAAATGAAAGAGAAACATGAAGTTAGATAATTAAGCCAAAGTTAATTATAAAATGTGGCAAGTTGTTTTCCTACAGAATTTAGGGTAGGTTCATAATGCCAAGCTTAGGGAATCTTAAAGCTAGTGGTAGTTGTAACATGACTAATATCTGAAGAAAAGATTTTCTTCAACCACTTTCTATTTGGTGAAGATAATAAAAGACAACAACTTTTCGCTAAAGAGGCTAAAACAAGGTTAAAAATATGGTAGAACTTCCCAACTAATCTTTGTCATTAACCTCATGTCATAGTACAATTAATTACAAAGCGAAAAATCACCGTAACAATAATGAACAGGTTGAAACGTACCAATACTAAAGTTATGACATCTCGAGTAAATGATAGATTTCTTTTATCAGCAATATGCGGATCGACAATAATTATTATTTTAAAAACTCGAGTTAAAAGAAAAAAGAGGTAACTAATTAACTTAAAAGTGCGACACAACGTTTGTGGATTTTGATTGTGCCTTAGCCATCCTGCCCTTTGTCATACGGATTGTAGAACGCAGCGGAAGTATTCGTTCGTACCTTTTTGCGGAAGCGATTCGCGTTACAACGCCCCGATCGTAAATGTTGATTCACGTGTCCTTGGATCGTCCTTGATCATTCTTCTTGCGCTCCGAACTCGCGGTGGATCGAACTACAAATGAGCACTATCGCAAATTCGCCGTTCAAGTCCCAAGTCCCTCTAGATTAATAGGTTAATGGAGGATGTGTAGAACTTGCGTTTTTTGCGTACATCGTTTAATGTGGGATCGCCCGTATATTTATAGAGGATTACAGAATCCTAATCGCATAAGAGATAAAGCCAAATCGGTTATAAATTGTTATCCTAACATGATTAGAATTTATCTCTAATTAGCTTTCCAATTAAAAGCGAGATTAATCCTAATCCAATTAGACAACATAACAACCGTCGGATCGAGCCCGATCATGGGCGCACCCGATTCGATTTAACCGAATGCCAACATGGATAGAATGCTGGCCTACTTGCGAATAATCTCCTTTGGCAGCTGCATGTACACATCGTAGCTTGCGCGAATCAAATTTTATCCATGACTTGCTCTAATGTTGTTTGTGGATTATTGGCTTTAACCACTACTCCAAAAGTTCAGTTGAAAGAAAGGAAGCAACCAATTCACTTAAAGCATTTAGACAAAACACCCGCCGGTCTCGATTATGATATGGCTGACTCTGATCTCCATCGTATGGGTAAAATATTGGTCTACCTGCCAACACAGTGGCATCAAATAACCTACAAAATGATTATATCTCATTATAAAAGTGGTTGGGACTTTGCTATTTGGGAATTATGACATGAAATTTACTAGCTAGTAATTACGAAAACTTATCTTCGATCATCACGACTAACAAACATCAAGCCAAATTGATAAAAAAATGATATTTCGTATTGTAGGGCAACAAAATTATTGTTTAGAAAGCAAATTTAATTCATCATCTTAAAATGCAGATGATGAATTACAATTTAGGTAGAGTTAAGGTTGTAAGATTTTTTTTTCTTTTGTAAGTGAAATGTGACTGTATCCAAGTGAAACGTGACTGTACCTAAGCTTTTAAA
The DNA here is from genome assembly GCA_025177825.1 of Aechmea fasciata. Classification (NCBI taxonomy): domain Eukaryota; kingdom Viridiplantae; phylum Streptophyta; class Magnoliopsida; order Poales; family Bromeliaceae; genus Aechmea; species Aechmea fasciata. The sequence goes on along the minus strand of CM045930.1, from coordinate 3,130,828 downwards.
TTGTTTGTAATGGAACTTAAAAAATCATTTGAGCTCTCTAAAGCATGAACTACCTCAATATTTAAATGTTCAAATAGGCCAGCTAGGGTTATAGAACAGCCATGCTTAAAAAGAGAACAATTAGTTAAAAAAATTAACAGGTCCAACTTGCTAATTACTATAAACATATGCCAATAATGGGTTAGAATTAGCTCAATATGAGATCAATAAGTCTAAACCTAAATTTTGATACTGTGTAAAAATCTACTATTTGACTCATCACCCTGCTCGTCAGGTCTTAACTTTAACAAGGGAGACCGATCGTCCCTAGCGCAAGTGGCAAAGGGCTTGGTGCACTACAAAAAAATTTGCATTTAAGGACACTTTAAATGATATTTAGCGACGTTTTAAAGCGTCGGCAAAAATAATTCCGACGCTTGTAAAAGCGTCGTGTAAAGAGTCGTTAAATAAATATGTCGGGATAAATATACCGACGTTTTAATATCGAAAAATTTATATAAATATTTGATAAAAATATGTTTATTGACGATGCTTAATCATAGTGTCGGTAAATGCTAAATATTAAAGACGTTAGAAGAAAGCGTCGTTTAAAAAGCGTCGTCTAAAACATATTTTGTTGTAGTGGTGGTTGATACCCGAGACCCGAGTTCGAATACTAGTGGATTCACATTTCCAGCTAAGCTTATTTCTAAATGAAATAAACGAAGCGGGTAGTGTGCTACCTATCTCTAAAAAAAAAAAAAAACTTTAACGAGTGAGAGGAAACTAATAAACATGTAGGTAATGATATATAATAAAGAATATAGCTTGTGCTTTTAGAAGTCCGAAGTTCCCTATACTTCTAAATTAGTTTTAATGATGATACTTTCGAATCGATGATCAACTATATTAGACTTGATTTTAGAACTATTTAAAATATCTAAATTACAAATTTTGTAATATTTTTATATTATTTATCTAGTGAACGAAAGAGCACAAAATCAAAAGTTGAAAATAAATTAAGATCTCACAAAAAAATGATGATATAATACTAAAATTTTAAATCAGATATATTATTCAAGAGTTGAGCTAGTAATTTTAAAAGAACGAAGGTCTCTGTACTTCCAAATTATTTTTGATGATTGGACTTTTGAATCGATAATAGGCTATATATATTAGACTTGATTTAGAGTATTTGAAATATCTAAAACATAGTTTTCGTGATTTTTTAATATTATTCATTTAATGATCGAAAGAGTTAAAAATCAATAACTAAAAATAAAAATCTCAAAAAAATAATAATATAACACTACAATTTTAAATTAAAGATATAAATCTTATTTTACATAGTATAAAGAATATTCTATCAAAATTTTACTTAATTTTAATAATTGTATACTATTAAACTTGTAAACAACTCACATCAACCATTAAAATAAGTTGATTTTTAGCATTCTCCATCACTATATAAATGATATTAAAAAATCATAAATTTATATTTTAAATGTTTCAAATATTTTACATCAAGACTAACAAAACCAATCATCGATTCAAAATTCTTATAATAAAAAATAATTTAGAAGAACATATAACACTACAAAAATTGCTACATTTAAGAATGATCTTTTTTATATTTAATGATGCTTAAAAGTGTCACAATATATTCCAACGTCATTTTTGAAAGCGTCTGTCAAAGCGTCGGCAAATGAAGAGTCGTCACGTATATATTGACGCTTATACCAAGTGTCGGTAAAATACAATCTGACGCTTTAAAGTGTCAGGATATACGCTTTAAAACGTTCGGATTTTTTAAATCCTGACACTTTAAAGCGTCAAAAAATAAAAAATAGGGGCAATTGCTTATATACCCTTGAAAAGTTCCCGATTTTCTGATTTACCCCTCTTAGAAGGCTAATATTGAAAATACCCCTCCTACGTTCCAACCTATTTCTAATATACCCTTAGAGTTAAAATCTGTTAAATAACTCTGTTATCTCTGTAAAATTACTATTTTGCCCTTTTCGAATATGCCCTTCTACCATTACTGTCTTTCTTATTTGCCCTTAAAGTCAGGGGCACAAAAAGTATTTCGACTTTTGGTCTTTTCCAATATACCCCTCTACCGTCATCAACCTTTCTTATTTCCCTTAAGTTAAGGGCAAAATTGGTATTTTAATTTTTTTTAACTGTGGTAAATATTTAACTCACGTTTAACCGAGATTAACTTAACAGGAGATAACTGTGGAGGTATTTTGCAATAACGGTGGAACGTATGAGGGGTATTTTAGAAAGAAAAAAAAAGTAGAGGTAGATCGGATATTTTCAGACGCATGAGGGGCATATAGGCAATTATCCCTTAAAAATAATAGTAAAATTTATCATCATTTAATAAATTATTTGATATCATATAACGACTCTTTTTGAAGCGTCGGTATTTTCTATAATGTAATAACGCTTGGAGACGCTTCCCCTAAGCGTCGTCTAAAAAGCGTCATTATATTAACTTTTTTTTTTTTTTAGAGATAGGTTTCCATGCATATAAAAGCATTCTAGCAGGACTCTATAATTAAACTCACCAATGTGAAACCAACTTCAAAAATTGATCCTACTTTGGCCAAGAATAAGCAACATCCATTTCTTATAAATTGAAAGGGCTAAGGAAATAAACAAGAAATGCAAGAGAAAAATTTGGGGAATGGTGGGACTTTGTGTGGAAATTTAGGGAAAGAGTTTGTAGAGAAGAGAATGATCAGTACTTATTAGAGTATTTGGGAACGACAATTAATGAATAACTTTATTTCTTTGACGATGTAGATTGTATATGTCCGTAGTAATTAAGTACCTGATGAAACAAAAAGTCCAACAAAATATTGATTATTAGTAGATAGTGATTTGTTTAAGATGAAAAAGTTATGATAAAAAAATATTCTATTTATTTTCCTATGTAATATACGCACCGAAAAAACGGAGATTCATTTTTGCATACCTTTCACCCTAATCTCATTTTGCCTATTAGCGCTAGATAAACTTCAATAACAAACGAATTTTGAGTAATATATTTTTACAAATTAGGCTTATAATTTATATTTATCAGTGCCAAATAAAAATATACCAAACCACATAGTTTAGATTATTAAAAGATCCAACCAGATGTTTAAGATCCTGTGAAAACAAAAAGCCTTTTATATATAGAGCCTGAGACGGAAAAAAAAAGAAAAAGAAAAGTCTGTACACTATTTATAAAAGTGAAAGTTTTGTTATTTTTTGTTTTCAAAATTGTCCATCTTTTTAGATTGAATATCATTTTACTTCGAAAAAACTAATTCCTTTATTTTTTTTTAATTTATCAATAGAAAGCTCATGTTTCAAATTTTTATTAAATGCATATTTAGAATATATTAATTTTGTGATATTAAATCTGATCCAAGGAATGCCAAGTAAAGTATCTTTCAATTTAGGAAAAACTTCAAATACCACTCTAATGGTTTCGTACTTTTTCACTTTAGTATTTTGTGGTTTATAAAAATATATTACTTTCATACTCTATGGTTTCATTTTTCTTTTTTATTATTCCTCTACTAATATTTTTTCGTAAATTAGTGACACTTTTAAAACTAAAGTACTAAAGTGAATATTTGATAAATTTATGTGAGGTATTTGAAGGTTTTTATATATGATTTAATAAAATATTAACGCAGGGGCCGATAAAAAAAGAAAAATGAAATTACATGGTACTAATTAAGTTGATGCACTTTTAAACCACATGATATTAAAGTAAAAAGTTCAAACCACATGAGTGGTGTTTAAAGTTTATCTTTCAATCTACATTATACCAAAAATATGTCTACGAAAATTTAGAGATAAACCAAATTTTTCGATAAACAGAATGAAATCTCCTTTATTTTAATTAACAAATTAAATATATCAAAAAAATGGCCTACACATAAGAGGTGCGAGGTCTCTCCTTATTTCAAATACAAAAGTTTAAAATTATATACAACTTTAGGATGAGAGAGAGTAAGACCGATATATACCCTTTTTGAAACACATAAATATATGTAGCTCTTCTCTTCTTCTTTTTTTTTTTTTTTTTGCTATTATTGAACCTCTTTCCCTCCCTTTCCTGTTTAGTGCCAACCCACCTACTATTTCATTAATTTTGTGTAGTCGTCTTTAGTAATCAGAAGTACGAGGTGTTAATCAGTACTATCAAATATGATTTAGAATATTTCAATTATTCATAAATCAAAACTATATAAATTTTTATTCATTATATCTAGTACATCAGAGATTAGAAAATGAATGGTTAAATCTGGATAATATTATGAAAATAAAGACCAGAGCCTCTCAAGAAGATTAGGATCATAAAACAAGATGAAAATAGAGAAAAAAAAAAAAAAAATCAAATTAATCGATTTGGATCATTCTATGCTGTTAAATAGTCCAATGATTTACATGGGCTATAAAAAATTGTCGAATCTGAGGTCTTTCGATTATAATGTTATAAATAACTTTTAAAAAATCACTAATTTGATTTTTTAGATTATTTTAAATATTTCAGATCAAAGTTCAATGATATCATGCAATTATCGATATAAACTCTTAATCATCAAAAACGATTTGACAGGAGAAGATGTTAAATTTTATTGGACTTTATTTTAATTTAAAACTTCTTAAAGCTTCTTGCAAGCCCAGAATTGTTAATGGGCCGCTTGGGAGCCCAACTTAATTTTCATGTGTAATGTTTAGTTCCACATTTGGAAATCAAAAAGGTGTTTGTGATTTTTATATATTCCTTTGTTCTTAAGCTAGCTGTTTGGAAGAAAATGAGAGTTATACTCTCGTTTAAACACATACACGCACATCACGAGCACAAGTCGGGCCGCGGCGTGCGGGTTCATACACCTGTTTTATTTTTTTTTTATTTTTATTTTTTGCTTTTATCTTTATCTTCATCCTAATCCTTACCCTTATCCATGTAATCTTAGGTTTATCTTGTTCTACCCGACTTTGACGAGTTGAAACAAGATTATGTATATGGGCGAGGTTGCACGAGTTGATTAATATAATAACCCGAGCATACCTAAAGCCTCTCGTCTTTTCCTACTTTCCGAGTTTTCGCCGAGTTTTCTTTTCGGATCCGAAGCTTGTTGGGTTCGTCTTGCGCCACCTTGGAAGCGTGCCGACGGGGTGGAACGTGGTCGTTGTATTGCTAAGACTAATTGCCAGGAAGCCTCGCACATGGAGGGGCAATTTTGCTTTTAGTACAGTGCTCTGCACGCCTCGGTCCACAAGCCTTATCTAAACTTTTTATTTACAGTATTTATTATTTAATTTTTGTTTTCGGAATTTGTCTAAATGTAAGGTACCGAACTTTTAAAACTATGAAGTTATGGTGTATGTTAGTTTGGAAAGCCATTGGAATGGTTCCAGTGGAATTCGAAAGCATTCGGGCGTTTTTGGTGCGAGTAGTCGCGAAACGGACCCGAAAGGCTATGTTGGACCATGGACTAAATCCGGCATTAGCGTGAATGAAAAGAGGATGAAAGCATGCTCGAAAATATGTTTGGAGAGTCTCGGTTCGATTTGAAATGAATCGGAGACCAAACGAGCGAAAACAAGCAAAAACGGAGAAGAAACGAAAAAGGCTAAAATTTGGCTAAGTCTGGAATTTTGGACCTACGGGGACGGGTCCCTCGGCCAAGGACAGGTCCCTCAGGGACCGGTCCCTCAACCAAGGACCGGTCCTCCGGGGACGGGTCCCTCATGCAAGGACCGGTCCCCGTAGCCCGAAAATGCCCTGCGCGGGCTGTGCACAAAGAAGCATTGTTTGAGGGGGTTATGGCAATTTTGCCATATGTTGAGTGTATAGGAATGGAGAGAGCTCACTCCCTCTCATTTCTCACACTCTAAACCCTAAACCTAACTCTCTCTCTCTCTAGAACTCTCTTGCTCTCTCTCTAGAAGTGGATCAAGAGACGAGGAATTTAGAGGAGATTGAAGAAAAGAAGGTGGGCTATCATCTTCTTCACCTCCTTCTTCACCATTGGAGGAGCTTAAGAGGTAAGCTTTGATAGCAACAATGGTAGATCTTTAAGGATGGGGTTTTATACCCAAAGAATGGTTTTAGTGGAACCTAATGATGCTAGATAGATGATTATTGTATGAATCTAGAGCTTTAATGGTAGATTTTGCAATAATGGCATATTAGGGCTCCAAAATGGGGTTTTGGTATTTAGATGAGTTTGATCTCATTTGAGGGCATGTAAACCTAATTGCTAGGTGTACGAACACGTTGATGAAGTCGGTTCGGCGATCTGTCCAGTCTACGCAAAGATATGGAGTAAACTGACACTCGGAGCTTCGTTTCGACCTGGAGGGCCGAGGCGACGTCCGAAAATTATAAAAATAGATCCCGAGCACCGTAGCACATAACCGAAGACCCATAATTTTTGGGCTTACGAAGCGGCGCACGGTTGGTGCGCGATTGCGAGTTCAGGCCGAGCCGGATAATGGGTGCCGCAAGCGGCCGATTGCAAGTGACTACAAGCAATCGGAGAGTAAGTTAAGATGGGTTGTGTTTACCGAAGCGACTAGGTTGCCTGCATGTCAAAGTAGATTGTAAGTTCCAAATGATGCATGTAGTTAACACTAAAGAAATGCATATTGACATGTTAATGTTTATACTAGGGATAATTGCATAATAATGCTTTGGAAAGTACATGCTAGTAAGTGCATGTTGATATGTATGCATGTAGTGAGCATGCTAGATGAGATGCATGTACATATGGACTCGATATGACAAATAGGATGTCAAGTAGATCGAGTGGCACTTAACCTAGTGTTAGTAAACATAGGTTGAACAAGAATGACATATGAACCTAGTGTTAGTAAACATAGGTTAGAATGAACCTAGTGTCAAGGACCCAGGAGGGATAAGAATGGTATATGAACCTAGTGTTGTTGAACCTAGGATAAATAACTAGTGCCATCTAACCTAGTGTTAAAGAACATAGGTTGAGTATGAACCTAGAGTCGGGATCTAGGTGTGTGGCATCTAACATAGTGTTAAAGATCATAGGTTGAGAACTGAACCTAGAGTTAAAGTAAACCTAGGTTATGAGATCGAGGCATTAGACCTTGAGTTAGTTGGGCCTAGGGTGGAAAGTGCATTGGACCTAGATAGGTCGATAGCATAGGGTTGGATATAGACCCTTGACTTGTGAAGTGGATTCTAGAATCCCAAGATTTGTGAACTCGATAGTTCTTGGACCGGGTGCATGTGGCATGTTCCTCTCCCACCGGAAGAACTTCGAGGATTGTGATTGAGCAAGAACAGAGAGCCCCACGGTGTATGTGGCATGTTCCTCTCCCTATCGGGGATCTTGTCTATGGGTGTATGCGGCATGTTCCACTCCCTCTTGCGGATCCCTGACCACGGTGCACACAGCGTTTGGCGGATCGTTGGGCAATGTAGTTCTCGGCTTGCAGGCTGAGGTGTATGTGAAGAGTTCCTTCACCTTGAGCCGGGCAGGGCGCGGACTATCCGCGATTGATTGACCCGAGACTGAGTCGGGTGGCTAGCTGGAATAAGGTAGAAAGAACCTTGAGGGCTAGTGGTAAATGTGATGGACCTAAGGTAATAGAAACCTTAGGAGTAAGTTGGACTTCAGATGGAAACCTAAGGTAGTAGAAACCTTAGAACTTCATGGCATGAGCTAAAGTTAGCAAAGTTGAACGTAGAATCAATAGATCTACTTATGATAGTTGTAAAGTTGCATTGTTGCATATAGCATTGCATTGTTACAGTTGTGAGGCAAAGCATAGCAATGTTAGTTGCATGTTTAAGATATATATCTATATGTTTATTGGACTAACATGTATTTGCCTCCTTTGAGCCTATTGGTTGAGCTTTTCCTTGGGTGACCGTACCCACCGGGAACTATAGAGTTGGTTCTCACCCCACGCCGTTTCGGGGTGTTACTGTGTTCGGACGTGAGCAGCGCGGTGGTGTGAGGCAAGGGCGTAGCTCCATAGATAGTGCCCTACCCAGAGACCAGAGATAGTAGTATCCCAAGTCGGCATAGCCTAGGGGTAGAAGGAAATGAAAAGAACAAAATATATTAACCTATAATATAATTGATGTAATAACTTAGATTGCTTTTGGTTGGAAGTAAATTGTAATCGAGATGTAAAAGCATGAATCTGAATGCTTGTAATAACTTAGCGGTTATGTTTTGATACTTCCTTATGCAATCTGTATGTTGAATACTGTTCCTAGTTGGAACCTCTTGTATTGTAATGATTGCGATGTCTTGGACGTACAGGGGAGACTCTGTCCGCGGTATAGGCACTAAAAAAAATTTTATATTTAAGGACACTTTAAATGATATTTAGCGACGCTTTAAAGTATCGGCAAAAATAATCCCGACGCTTGTAAAAGCGTCGTGTAAAGAGTTGTTAAATAAACATGTCGGGATAAATATACCGACGTTTTAATATAGCGTCGGAAAATTTATATAAATATTTGATAAAACTATGTTTATTAGCGACGCTTAATCATAGTGTCGGCAAATGCTAAATATTAAAGACGCTAGAAGAAAGCATCGTTTAAAAAGCGTCGTCTAAAATATATTTTGTTGTAGTGAGGGGAAACCCTATCCATTCGGCGGTCTGTTAGTATGCCCGAACTCGACCAAATAGGCTGGGCTCGGGGCGTGACACTAAACCTGAAATTGAACTTTCGAGTTGTTTTTAAAAAAATATTATAATAAAAGATCGGAAAGATATTTCCAACAATGTAGAAGCGAAATATTGATTTAATCTTTATGTTTCTTTTATTATAGTAATTAAAAAAAATTCGTAATATCTTTGAATAAAACGTAGAATCTCTTATTGTTATTTTTTTTGAAATTCAAAACAAGTTTTTAACATAACAATAGGATTATCGATCCGCGTACTTTTTATTATGAAGGATTCAGCGAAATCTTTTACTTTTGATGGTCGTAATTAAGAGGTGACAGAACTAAATGAGGTTCTGGCTCACCACACTCGGGCTGGTTTCTGTTATCTCGGATTCTGCCGAGAATGCCAGTGGATCTGCACCTGTAGGTGCAACCCAGAATGTGGGCAACAGACCGCTTACTCGAAGCCAAGTCTAGACTTGATCCACTCCTCCCACTATTGAAATTGCAACTACATCTACAATTGCAACCGTTCTCCCATTGACCATATCATGATCAATTATCATTGTTTAAACTAGATTCTTAGTACCCTATTGTGACGCACTGGACCTTTGCAAATTGCGAGGTTCGAGTGTTTGAATTGTGTTATGTGCATTTCCACATTTTTTGGAGGGTCGTAGATAGTGTTCCGACCTATGGCTCGAACCCCGAGAATGGAGGTTTAAAACTTAGCACCAAAACCCAAAAAATAGGATTTTGGGTGTGCTCTCGGGTTGGCCTCAGCAGGGCTGTGTACCGGTACAGATTGATGGTTGTACCGGTACATGTTGATGGTTGTACCGGTACACTTTGGATTTGTAGCGGTACACTTGGATAATCTTTCAAACCCGAGGCTCGGGTTTGCATTTTCGTAGGATTTGTACTGGTACACTTGCCCGTGTACCGAGACACTTTGACGCTTTCGAACCGTTGAACTCGCAGGGGTGTTTTCGCATTGTGGCTCATCTATATGTATACCCACGCCCCATTGTTGCTTCCCGAGCTTGGGAACAGAGGAGAGAAGGTAGGGGAGCCCTCCACTTCATCTTTTTTTATTTTCTTTTGATTTTAGCTTGGGGTTTTGAGGTTAATCTCTTCTTTTTGCTTCTTTCTCCTTCTTGGTGCTATTTTCACCATGAGAGAAGCCCTAGCTTGGTGGTTGGAGCTTGTGGCACGGAAGAACTTCAACCCTAGCTTACTTGGAGCATTGTTTGGAGCTTCTTGAGAGGTTGGTTGTCTACTCCTTCTCTTTTGAACATGATTTTCGTGGATTTTGAGTAGTAACCCTAGAAATGAAATTCTAGGATTTATTTTGGGGGTTTTTGATTAGAGGCTTTTGGGCCTTGTTTGAAAGGTGTAGAACCTTCAATTGAGTTGGAAGTGAAGCACTCCAACATTCTTTTTAGATTTAGAAGGGTTTTCTCCAACCTAAGGTGGGTTTTACTCTATTTTGGGTGATTTTTGGATGAACACAACATGTGTTCGTTCGAAGTGTTTAACCCTCTTAGAACCTTCATTTGGGAGCTAGGAGGCTTGGGGGCACCTTCGTCGGTGCTTACGAAGAGTGCAAGGAGTCACGGTGGGTTTGACTTCATGGATTAGGAGAAATCTTCTCCTAAGGGGTTAAATGTTTTTGTTTCATCGCATCGCATGCACATTCATACTAGATAGGATTTATATGAATTTTAGAATACTTAAAATGCATGTGTTATGTATCATAAAAATTCATCTCTATATAGTGGAGCCATATGTGTGTTAAGCATGCATGTGAAAAGTATTCTATCTTGCCAATTGGAAACTTGTCTCTTGTGAGGAAAATGATTGGAAATGTGTATACATGAACATTAAACTCATGCTTGAACATAGAAAACTAAAGTGTCATAAAGGGGCCCTTGATTTAGTAAATTGTGAAACTTCAATATAAAGATATAGTGATAGGTCATTAGGACATCGACTATATTTCATGTTTTAGACATGATGACATAGTGATAGGCCATTGACATAGTTGCTATATATTTTATATTTTAGACATGATGACTTGGGACTTGAGACGGATTCGTATACTTGCTTGCCATTGTGCTCATTCGCACATGCTTGTGAGGGTCGCTCCCCACAAGCCGGCACTGTGGAGATAGCCATCATGATACATGCTCGCCCCTGTGGGATTGGGCGCTGAAGTGGATTGCCGTGGGCAATGCTCATTCCTAGAGTGGGGATGTTGACTACCACAGGGCCATTAGGCATGGCACAGGCCAGACAGCCTACGGGTGGGTCTTCAGGCCAGATAGCCTACGGACGGGTCTTACAAGATTGGAACTTTAAGTAGTTAATATGCCATGTGGACATTGACTAGAATAGTATACAATGACATTTTACTATTTCGTTGTAGACATCATGTTGGTTGTATACTCATGCTTATTCATGTATAGAATAGCTTTCTTACTTATGCAATTTCATGCTAAGTAGATACATCATGTTGTAGTAAGCATACATATTTATTTACATGTCGTTCATATCGCTTTTACTTATTTACTTACCTGTTTAGTTTTAGGCCTAGTGGAGCACTTAACTTAAGTCAGTAATTGCCCACTAGAAACTATTATTTAATAGTTATCACGCCTTCTATTTTATGATTTATTTCAGAGCCTTCGACACCGGCGGAGGCAAGGGATTGCGGCAAGGGGGTCGCGTAGATAGCTAGCGGGGAGCTCTACTTTTTGTTTAGGTGGTTTTCTCTCTCGTTGTTTTTGTGAGAGAGGGAGAGGTTTTGTTGTATCCATGTATAGAGACCACCCATGTATTATCTTTAGCACTTGTTATGGTTTACTTGTTGTACTACCTTTTGGTTTACTTGTAGTGGTTGTTAGCTCTTTTACTCTTCCTATCATAGAATCTAGATTTTGTACTATGCTTTGATATCTCTAGATTTTTATATACTGTGATTTTATTATCGTTTTGTTGTAGACGCCTTATATGTTTTAAACATATGGCGGGTCTGGGCACATGCCAGGCGGGCTTCCGCCGGGTCCCGGGGCGTGACATCTATCTCGACAAATTATATGACATCTCGTAGTGCTACCTAGGAAACTTTGGACATTCTTAGAAAATAAATATGGTCAGGTTGATCCTACCCAGAAGAGATACCAGGCGTCTGATCTGATTAAATTTATGTTGGTAGATAATAAGTCCATGTTTGACCAGCTTCATGATTTTGAGCATATAGTTGAGCAGCTTAGATGTAGCAGTGTAGATCTTGATGAGAGTTTCTTAGTAGCCACCTTTATAGATAAGTTGCCATCCTCTTGGTTGAACCATGCAAACGATCTTAACCACAATCAGAGAGAGCTATCCCTAAATTATGTCCTAAGATCTATTTGAATAGAAGAGTCGAACCGAGCTAGGGATAAAAAGCCTAGTGAACCGTCAACCCAAGCCAGCCTAATAGAGAATCCTAAAAATAAGGGTAAAAATTTTCAGCCTCATAGGAACTTTAAGAAGAAGCTTTTCCACCGTAGGAAGTTCAACCTAAACTTTAAGAAACCTAAACCTAAGGAAAGTGGAGGCAACTCTGGTTGCTTTGTGTGTGGGAAGACGAATCAGTTTGCGAAGGATTGCTATTTCCGTAAGAATCGACTTTTGTACCTAAGAAGAAGAAGGAAGCTCCACTTGAGCGCCAAAAGAATATGCTGACTGCTGGGTCTAACCCTTTTGACTCCACTATCAGGTTAGGATCTAGTTCACCCAATGTTAATTTTACATATAGTTCTTTTGATTGGTGGATAGATACTGGAGCTAATGTTCATACTTGTTCTGATCGTTCGTGGTTTTCCACCTATCAGGACTTGTGTGGAGGATCGGTGAACATGGAGAATGCAGCCTCTTCTCACGTGCTAGGGATAGGTCGAGACCATTGGGAAGACCTTACCTTGCACGGAGTCCACCATGTTCTTGACCTTAGGAATAATTTGATTACTGGTTCTTTTTTAGTTCAGCAGGGTTTTAAGTTGGTTTTTTAATGTAATAGGGTAGTTATAACAAAAGGAGTGAATTTTGTTGGAAAAGAATTTTTGAGTGATGGTTTATTTAAATTATCTGTATTTTCTCCTTCTATTAATGAAAGTGCTCTTGTGATGAATATTATTTCTCCTAATATTTAGCATAGAAAATTGGGACATGTGAATTTTAATACTATTAAAAGATTGATACATCTTGATTTGATTTCTAAATCTGATTTACCTAATCATAGATGTGAAATATGTGTGCAAGCTAAGGAGCCTAGGAAACCTTTTAAATCTGTGGATAGAGATTGCGATATTTTAGAATTGGGGCACAGTGATGTTTGTGATGGAAGTAGAGTTAGTAGAGGTGGAAATAAATATTTTTTTGACATTTATAGATGACCATTCAAAATATTGTTATATTTATTTGATCAAATCTAAAGATGAGATTTTAAGTAGATTCAAAATTTATAAGACTGAGTTGAAAATCAATTAGATAAAAAAATCAAGATTTTGAGGTCTGATTGAGGTGGTGAATATACTTTGAATGAGATGACTACATTTTGTCAAGACTTTGGAATTGTGCATCAAGTGATTGGTCCTTATACACCTCAATTTAATGGAGTTGCTGAATATAAGAATAGGACTTTGATGGATATGCTGAATTCGATAATTATTAGTTCAGACGCACCCGAGAACTTGTGGGGGGAAGTTTTGATTTCTGCATGTGTGATTTTGAATAGAATTTCCCATAAGAATTCTAATGTGTCGCCATATGAGTTTTGGAAAGGTAGGAAGTCTAATTTGAATTATTTTAAAGTGTGGGGGTGCCTAGCTAAAGTGAAGATATCTGAGAATAAGAAGAGAAAAATTAGACCTAAGACTGTGGACACAGTTTTTGTCGATTATGCACTGAAAGCTATGAAACCCTAGGATCTAAAAGGTAATCAACACCTAGAGGGGGGTGAATAGGTGTACAATGGCTAATTAAAAATCTCGATGCGATTTTAAAGTAAATGCGGAAAATAAAATCAACACACCAAGATTTTACGTGGGAAAACTCCAAACCGGAGTGAAAAACCCACGGGACCGATCACACGAACTATCCACTAAGAAACAATTGAGTACAAGGCGATTTACCCACGACTTTACCCAATTTTACCGAATCTTCAACGTGGATCTCCTTCGCTGGTCCTCGATCGCTTGAAATCCTTCAACCGATCACGCCGCAACTCCTTGCCGCGCCAACGCCTTGACTCCTCAAAGCATCCACCGAGTCCTCGGCCTTCACACGCGATCCCCGCGCAAATTCTCCGTCCGGAGAGATAGTAACGATGATTTGTGGTGATCTTAACGTTAAAGTACCATAGACTATGGGGGAACCCTTTTAGTCAATCATCAAGTTGATTCATAAAGGAACATTCAAAGAAAAACCTAGAATCAACTCGACGATCAACAAAAACGAAACTCACTTTTAGAATTGAATCATAAAGCTTAAAAAGAGTTTCTAGGGTTTTAAGAGGATCTATAATCTAAGAATTCTAAGCATATCAATAATGAACCCCCCATGGTCTATATATAGTGTTAGAAGACTTAGAAATAGATTAGGATTGAAATCACCTTTTTGAAATAGATTAGGATTGAAATCACCTTTTATGGAAATTTTCGTGTCCAATGTCCTGGTCTTAATAGGAATGTCCAGGTCTTGATCTTTGTCCGGTCTTAGCTCCTTGACCGGTCCACCCTTCCGTCAATATTTTCGCAGAGTACTGAGTCCGGACAATGCCTGAGGATGTCCGGTCTGACCTTGCGTAACATTGAAACTTATTGTACTGAGACCGGACAATGCCAGGATGTCCGGACTTACATAAGAGTTATGCAATGTCAAGCCCACGGGATCCGGACATTGACCAAGGTCCGGACATTGACCTCATAAACCATAGTTTTGAAGATTTGTCAAATTAAAAGTATTTCAAGTCTTCTAACCACTATTATCTTAGTTTAAATCACCATAAATACTCTTTAAGACATACCTGAGGTATCGAGCTTCTCCGTCGAGCCTTGAGTCTTCAAACTTCATCTTTGTGCTCTTCACTTCTTCAAGACTCCAATAACTTCACGAAATCCGCCAACTTATAAAATCCTTAACATGCACAGATAGCAATACTAATAGATTTTTGGTGATGAATTATGAAATTAGTGAGATTTCTAACAATACTATTATTGAGGTTAGAGATACAGTATACTTTGAGAATGTTTTTTTCTTTTAGAACTAGAGTAGATAGATCTATTCCAGCTGAGCTTATAGATAGTTCTAGCAGACTTAGAATTAGTGAATCTATAGTAGAGATTGAACCAAGGAGAAATAAGCGTCCTAGAGTAGCGAAAAATTTTGGAGATGATTTTTGTGTCTTACTAGTAGAAGATACTCCATCTACCTTTGACCAAGCTATGACGTTTGTAGATGCATCGTTTTGAAAAGAGGCTATTAATCTTGAGCTGCAGTTTATTCTATAGAATCATACTTGAGAGTTGACTGATTTACCTTTAGTGTGTAAGCTTGTTGGTTGTAGATGGATCTTTAAGAAGAAGTTGAGACCCGATGGATTTGTAGATAAGTATAAGGCTAGATTTGTAATATACCAATATTTCGGTAAACGAACCTCGAACTTTAGTCAAAATGACCAAAGTGTGATGTTGGAACGCTTCGGAAAGGCCAAAGGCACCTACAATGCAAAAAGCGCATTGGAGGGGATCTTCGAGAGCTAAAAAGAGAAAAATCTGCAATCTGCAGATTTGGGCTCTTGGGGACCGGTCCCTGGTGGGACAGACCGGTCCCCGTACGCGTAGCAGCCGAGCAAGAGAAAGAAATCGGCTAAGTCCTGGATTTGGGACCTACGGGAATCGGTCCCTGAAGGAGAGACCGGTCCCCCAGTGTGCACTCAGCCGAATATGTGAGAATTCGGCTAAATCCTGAAAATCAGACCTACGGGAATCGGTCCTTGATAAGGAGACCGGTCTCCCAGGGTCCGGTTCCTGAAAGAGAGACCGGTCCCTGCCTGCGTAACAGCCGAGAAATGAAAAATTTGGCTCAGTCCCTGGAGACCTACCTACGGGAACCGGTCCCTTGTGGGAGAGACCGGTCCCCGCTTGAGAAAAAGTGCCGGGGAGGTGCTCTTGGGGACCAGTCCCCACTAGAGAGACCGGTCCCCGTACCCGAAAAGTGCCCAATCTGGGCTGTGTAATGGAATAAAAGTTGAGGGTTATTTGCATTTATGCAACAAGTGGGGTTATGTGAGGGGTATGAGAGCTCTTTTCTCTCATTTCTCACCCTCACACCCTCTCATATTCTCCTCTTTCTCTCTCAAGAAAGCAAGAAGAGGAAGAAGAAAATAAGAGAAGAAGAAGGAGAAAAAGGTAGAGAAGAAGAAGGAGTGAAGTAACCCTCTATCCTTCACCTCTAGCTTGAAGCAAGGAAAGCTTGAGGTAAGCTTTTCTCCATACCATGGTAGAACTCTAGAGTAGGTTTTGATTGACCTTGGAAGGGTTTTAATGGAATCTCTAGATGTCATGAAGCTTTCTTTTGCTTCCCTAAGAGATCAAAACTAGGGTTTTGTATATGTGATGGAGCCAGGGCATCCAAAAGGGGGCTTTTGCTTGTGAGGGTTTTAAAGTTAAATTAACCCTCTAGAAACCTAATTGGGGATGATTCCGACGCGCTCGAGTGATCGGTTCATCGAGACGAAGAGTCTATGTATTAATTAGAGCAAAAGCCTAATTCGGCTCCATTTTGCGGAGATAAAGTTGTAGTGGGCCAAGAAGCGTGAAACTCGAGTTCAAACGTCCTAGTAAACTCACAAGGTGGGTGGTGCTATCCAAACTCTTTGGAATTCCCTTTATGTCTAATGTGTCACTTATTGAACATACATAAATGTATTGTTGCATGCATTTTAGGGTAAATGAGATGATGTTATGTATATGTTTGCATTTTGTGAGTTCAAGTGCATCATGAGATGGTTGAGAACCTAGGAACCCTATATATGCATGAGATGTAATGTGAAAACCTAGTTGAGCCAAGGAACTTTGTGACACGATGACATATAGATCGAATGTCATTAGTAAATGAAACAGTGAACACTAGAGATAGTGTGTGGCATCAAAAAGAACAAAAGTGACATAGAGAATGATAAAAGCTAGAGTTAGCATCAGTGTGGTATCAAAGAATGACAAATGCTAGAGTTAGCAACAAGTGTGACATAAAGAACACTAGAGTTAGTGTAATGACAGGATCGAGAACAAAGAATGCAAAGAATATGAGATTGAGACACAATGACATGCAACCTTAGAGCTAAGGGTCATTTGTTCATAATTTCCTTATAGCTAAGGAACGGATTGAACTGGACATCCTTAGAGTTAAGGATTTGATCGTACTCACTATAAGTCCTTGCTCGAGGGTGGTCGCTCCCCCTCGGGCGATGCACTCCGAAATTTGTCATCACTGGGTTGGTGTTGTTCCCCAGAGGACGGTCCCACGGGAGGATGCTGAGGGCCCGATAAATGGAATTTTGAGTTGGTGAGTAAATGCGGCGAAACCCCCGGATTAGCCTTAAAATTGAACGAAAGATCAAGGAACTTGCATTCTTCATGTGTTTTTATATTGAGCATCATCATTGATAGCATTGTTCAGGCATATTAGTTGCATTGTATAGTTGGTTACTTATCTGCTTATTTTCTTCTATTATGCCTGAGTTAGACCTAGCGGGAAAGTCGGTGAGATTGGGGCCGAACCCACTGGAAACTTCGTTGTAGTTCTCATCCTACTATTTCCACAGAAGGCCGGGACCAGTGAGCCGGCGACGACCGCGTAAAGGTATCGCGCCGTAGACAGTGACTACCCCAGTCGAGCTTTACATTTTGTTAGTAGCATACCCTTCTATCTTCTTTTGTATTTGAAGATATTGATGTACAAAGCAAAGAATGAGTTTATGTAAAGCTTTATTTGGAAGAAAAGAATGTAATGTTTTATTATGAGTTAAATTATGGATGTATGTTTTATTATGAGTTAAATTGTGGATGTATATGGTTAACATGAAATCATAGTACTTGTACGTTGTATAGTTTAGAATTTCTTTCACTTGGCTATTGCTTACCTTCGTGTAAGCCGTTTTTGTATGTTTCCGCTTGTGCATTTCATTTCTGATTGAATTGTACTCGTGTTGAGCCTTGGACGGACAGGGAAAACTCTGTCCGTTCGGCGTCTGTTCGACGAGCTCGGGCCGGCCAAAGGGATCGATCCCGGGGCGTGACAAGATTAGTGGCACAAGGATTTGTACAGAATTGCAGGGTAGATTATTTTGATGTTTATGCTTCTGTTGCTAGGATTACTTCTATTAGAGTGTTGATTGCCATGGCCTCTATCCATGGTTTGATTGTTCATCAAATGGACGTTAAGACAACCTTTCTGAATGTTGATTTGGATCAAAAGATTTACATTGTAAGGAAGTGAATTCTCGAAATCGAGAGTTATACTTTATCCAGAATCGACTAATTGTCGAGTGGGTATGCTTCGAAAAAGCCGAAGATGTCTAAAACCCAAAAAGTGCATTGAAGTTAGAGTCCACGAGAGCAAACAGTGCAAAACTTTGCACTTGGCAGATTCTGCTTTCGGGGACCGTTCCCTGGCATGAGGGACCGGTTCCCGTAAGTGGGGTGCACTGAAAGAGAGCTCTGCGCGCAAGTTTGCTCTCGGAGATCGGTCCCTGGCGGGAGGGACCGGTTCCCCTAAGCAATGGAGTCCCTGTGAGGGACCGGTCTCCCAACGAAAGACCAATTCCCGTAAGTGTCCTACGAAAGCAAGCTCTCGGGGACCGGTCTTAGATGGAGGGACCAGTCTCTCGGAGACCGGTCCGCTTGGGGACAGACCGTGTAACAACCCACTTCCTTATAGGGCGTGCCGAGTTCCGTCGAAACGAGCGGAACCCGGAGTGGAGCGTGTATTGGTGGGTTCTAAGTGCATTGGAAGCGTGTGTAGGGAAAACGGGACCCGAGAAAGCGAAGCGCAAGTACGGAGAAGTTCCAGACTTGGAGCTCTCGGGGACCGGTCCTCCCATGATGAGATCGGTCCCCACGCACGTAATAGCCGAGCAGAAGAAAAATCGGCTAAGTCCTGGAGTTGCACCCTACGGGAACCGGTCCCTAGTGGGAAGACCGGTCTCCCAGGGTCCGGTCTCGGAATGAGAGACCGGTCCCCTTGTGCGCAACCAGCTGAAGAAGGGCTAAGTCCCGAGATCAGCCTACAGGAACCGGTCCCTGATGGGCAGACCGGTCTCTTGGGGACCGGTCACGAGGGAAGACCAGGTCCCCGCGAAAATTGCCCGATGCGGGCGGTTGAAAATTGTAAAGTTGAGGGGTTTAGTTGCAAATGTAGCAACACCATATATACCCCTTCCCTTCCTTCTTCACAGCTAATTCACCCTCACTCCTCTCCCTCTCATTTCCCTATTTCTCTCTCTAGGGATTAGCTCCTAGAGCTTGGAGAAGAAGGAGAAGAAGTTAAGAGAAGGACTTTTGGAGGCTTTAGTCGTGTGTGAAGCTCTCCTACAAGAAGGAGCTTGGACCAAGATAAGGTTTTCATAGAAACCTAGGCTAGGGTTTGGGTTTTGGTTCTAGGAAACTAGGTTTTGGTCTTCTTTTGGAATGAGAACCTAGTAGAGGCTTGAGCTCAATGAAAACCTATGGAATCTCAAGGTGCTCTCATGGTGGATTATTAGGGTTCGCAATAGAAACCCTAGGAGTGGTTTAAAGGGTTCTAGATGAGTTCCTAGAGGATCAACAAGCGCTCTTTTGCTTATTTTAGAGATCAAAACCTAGGGTTTTACATAGGGCATTGTTAGGGAACCCAATTTGGGGCTTTTGCCCAAAGGGGTTTGTAGGTCAAATTGACTTTGTAGAAACCTAATTGGGGGTGTGTTCGACGCGTTGACGCGCTCGATTCGTCGATCCGACGAACGTATAAAAAGTTATGGACTAAAGGTTAAAATTTAACAGATAGCCGCAGCACGCGGATTAGGAGTCCAAAAATTTCAAGAAAATCACCGGGACATCCCTACAACCCTACGAGGTGGGTGGTGTATGCCGAGGACCCCGAACTTCTCTTTATATCTAAAGTGTCATATTTGAGCATATACATGTATATTGAGCGTATTGCATAGTAGGGTTAATTATGAGCTTTTATTGTATTTTATGACTTCCAATGCATGTGGTATATTAGTATGAGGTTGAGAACGTTTAACCCTATGTATGCATGTTAAAGTACAAGAACCTAGTGTACTTAGAAAACAAATGTGACATTGGACATGAACTTAGTGAGTGGTATTGACGAGTCTAGAACACTTAGAAAACAAGTGTGGCATGAATGACCTAGAACAAGAACAAGTAGTGTACATAACACTAGTAGAGTTTAGAGAATGTAAGTAGATTGACATTGTGACATTACAACCTTAGAGTTAAGGGTCATATGAACATGTTTATCCTTGAAGTCAAGGAATGGATTGAAATTGAATCCTTAAAGCTAAGGATTGATCGTACTCACCTTATAGTCCTTGCTTGAGGGCGGTAGTTCCCCCTCGGGCGATGTGCTCCGGAGTTGTCATCACTGGGTAGTAGCGGTTTATCTCCCCAGAGGACGGTCCCGTCAGGTCGTAGCGGTTTATCTCCCTGACAATAGGGATTTGGGTAGGCTAGTATTGTTGAGGGCGAAACCTACGGGTTAGCCAAGAGATTGGGTAATGGATTTATGACCTTGCATTCATCATGAGCATACTATCGAGCATATTATTAGTTGTTGTTCAGGCATATTAGCTGCATTTGTTAGTTGGTTACTTTCTTACCTTTCTTCTATTATGCCTGATTTAGACCTAGTGGGAAAGTCGGCGTGGTTGGTTGCCGAACCCACTTTGGAAACTTTGTTGTAGTTCTCACCCTACTATTTTCACGGAGCGGGACCGAGCAAGCACATCGAGGATCGCAGTGAGGAGCATCGCGCCCTAGGTAGAGACCGCCCGAGTTGTTTTACTTTTTGTTATAGTTGCATTTCCCTTTTATATCATCTTTTGTATTTGATGATTACAGGTGCTACTTTAAATGTATTAAAGGTTCATTTTGGAGTAAACGTGATGTAAAAGAAATGATGCAAAGATTGTAAAGAATTTAAGATTCAAAGTAGCAAGCATGTATGTTATTTAAAGTATAAATCATAGTACTTGTATGATGTATGTTTAGTTTAGTACTTTCACTTTGGCTATTGCTTGCCCTCGTGCAAGCCATTATGTATATATGCTTCCGCATGTGTAAAAATTTATACCCTATCTGTACTATTGTTGAGCCTTGTGACACTCCATTGGGTTTATAAGAGACTTAGACACTAGTAATAATAATTGGGCTTAAGTATTTTGGGCCGGTGGTTGGGTCCAACGAGTTATTATTGCTAGTGGGCTGGGTCGTTACATTTGGTATCAGAGTCGGTTCACCAGCTGGACATGTGTGGCGAGTCTCGGCTGAGCTAGGGTTTGGATGACAAGGCTAGCGAGACGAGTCTCACATCGCCTGGTGTTCTTGGGCTGTGTGTGTGATTAGACTGACGACGATGTCAGGACCTTAAAGGGGACTTAGACACTAGTAATAATAACTGAGCTTAAGCATTTTGGGCCGGTGGTTGGGCCCAACGAGTTATTATTGCTAGTGGGCTGGGTCGTTACAAGCCTTGGGCGGACAGGGGAGGTTCTGTCCGTTCGGCGTCTGTTTGACGCTCTCGAACCGGCCAAAAGTATTAGGCTCGGGGCGTGACAGACCGGTCCCCCGTGCGCGAACACGCTGACAGAGTGCTTCAACCGCAAGGGGTGCTCTCGGGGACCGGTCATCCCATAGAGGGACCAGGACCGGTCCTCGAGCACGAAAAGGGCCCAGTCTGTGCTGTTGACAGGAAAACAAAGTGGAGGGGCTTGGCTGCAAATGTGCATTAGTGAGAGAGTATAGAGAGCAAAGGGCTCTCTTTCTTCTTTTATTTTCCTCACACATTCTCATTTCACCCCCCCTCTCTCTCTAGAAAGAAAGGAGAAGAAGAAAAAAAAAGGAAGAAGAAGAGGAAGGAGAAGAAGAAGAAGAAGAAGAAGAAGAAGAAAAAGGAGCACTTGAAGGAGATCATCTCCACCACCTCCCTCTCTCCCTCTTCATCTTATTGGAAGCTTGCTTGTGGTGAGCTACTAAACCCTATAATGGTATAACTTAGGGTTTTGAGTTTAATGCTTTAGAAATGGGTCAAATGGACCCTTAGCATGCTCCTAAGTAGATCAATCCTAGATTCTAGGGTTTTCAAAGGATAGTTTGCTATATGTGCAATCCTAGGGCACCCAAATTGGAGATTTGCTTACTAGAGGGGTTTGATCTCAATTGATGGTATCTAAATCTAATAGATAGGTGTCTAAACGCGTTAGCGAAGTCCGAATCGAGATTCGTCGAACGGGTGAAAAGCTATAGGCAAAATAAGGTGATCTGGACTTTGTTTCGACCTAGGAGGTCGAGACATCGAGGAAGCAAGTGACGAGGAGTCTTCTTAGGACCTCTACTACGTCGGAAACCTTCGAAAGGTGAGGAGTGTCATCCCGAAGCAACCGAACATCTTATTGTGTCTTAGATGTACATAAAATCTCATCTCTTGCATATGCATTGTAGGGATTGCATGTTTAGCCTTATTCCCTATGCTTTCTAAATACTAACCTAGTGTACATGGAATACTTGGTGAATTGGATAGGTAAGGATTGGGTCAGAACATTAGATCCTATAGTGCTAAAGAAAAAGAGATGAACTTGATGGTTGATGGTGTCATAACGAGCGGCATATAACCAATAAATGAACAAATCGAGTGGCATTAATGTAGTGTATTTGACACTAGAGGTTGAGAACTTAGGGATAGGTGGATTCCCTAGTAAATAACTCGTGAATAAAGAACTTAGTATAGCTAAGCATATGTATATGATGGTCGGAATAGGTGAGTTCCGAGAGAATTGTTGGCCCTAGTTCGTAGGGGATCCTCACGTGGAGAGGATAGATCAAGCTCATGATATGTAATTGGGATAGTATAGCCATCTATGTCGTCGAGTCCTCCGGAGTATCGTACGATCGAGACAACGTGGATGTCCGCAGACAATCCCGGGTTTGAGAGCACATGAAGTTTCCTTACCCTGAGGGAAGTTGATGTGAGGCGTTGGTAAACCTAAGGGTTTCGCCACTGATTGGGTAAATGAAAATTTAACATGTCATTGAACAATTACTTGTTGAACATAGAATAAACTTGATAGCATGATAGTAAACCATTACTATATGATGCATGCACTCATATCCATGATTATGGGCATAGTAGCATAGTTTTCCTATTATGTCATTTATCGCTTTCGATATCTATCTATATATCTATAGTTGTTACTTTGCCCACTTGGACCTAGTGGGGAGATCAGCGGAGTCTGCGGTCGAGTCCACTGGGAATTATGGAAGATAGTTCTCACCCCACATCATTACAGGGTCAAGTGCGGCGGACCGGGCGAGGACCGCAGCAATGGCATCGCGCCCGAGCAGTAGTTACATACTTAGTAGCTTTCCTATTTTGCATTAGAGTACCATTTTGTATCTAGATGTTTTATATTTTTGGGAAAGAACTATATATGTATTTGAAGACAAATGATCATGTATTTATTTTGGAGAAGAAAGATGTATTGTAAATGCAAATGTGATGTAATAGCCAGTAGATCTCTCTCTTTATTTCACTTGTTATGCTTGTGGATTACTTGCCCTTAGTTGTTGGCACTGGTTGTGCCCTTCGTTGATTGTGTATGTTTAGAATTTAGTTTTTCTAGGTAAATTCTTATACACAATCTATTATTGAGCCTTGGGCGGACAGAAGTCTTTGTCAGTCCGGCGTCGTTCAGCGCCGAATCGGACCAAATTGGTAGCGGTCTCGGGCGTGACGTGACATATATGAAGCAACCGAAGGTTTTATAGTTTACGGGTATGAGAATAAAGTGTGCAAATTGAATAGATCTTTATATGGACTTAAGTAAGCTCCTAAGTAGCGGCATTTGAAATTTGATTTTTTGGTTATATCAAATGGTTTTCATATGAACATGTCTGATGAATGCGTATATTCGAAGGAGTATGATGGACATATAGTGATCTTATACTTATATGTTGATGATATTTTAATTTTTGGTACTAATATGAATGTGATATATGATGTGAAGATATTATTAAATAAAAATTTTGATATGAAAGATCTTGGACAAGCAGATGTTATTCTCAACATGAAGATCATCAGAAAATCGAAAGAAATTATTATGAGCCAATCTCACTACAGTGAACAGTTATTGAAAATGTTTGGATACTTTGATGTTAAACCTGTAATGACACCTTATGATTCTAGTGTGCATCTTGAAAAGAATAGAAGAGATACAATGGATCAAAATAGATATTCATAGATTATTGGATCTTTAGGATATTTGGTGGATTACATTAGATACTATGAACCGATTGAGAATATATACCTATAATCCAAATAGAGAGCATTGGAATGCCTTGCAAAGAGTTTTGAGATATCTAAAGGGGACCGTATCTTATGGATTACATTACACTAATTTTCATGCAGTATTGAAAGAATATAGTGATGCTAATTGAATTAGTGATACAGCTGATATAAAGTCGACTACCCGATTTGTTTTCCTTCTAGGAGGAGCAGCTGTTTCTTGGAACTCAAGTAAACGATCTTTAATTGCTAGAAGTACTATGGAATCGAACTCATAGTCTTGGATACAAGCGTAGCGGAAGCTAAGTGGATTAGAGAGTTTCTTTATGATTTGCCACTTATGGAGCGACCTTTAGCACCTATACGTATTCATTGTGATTGTAGATTTGTTATAGATAAGTGTGTCCAAGAGAATGTGGAGACTAAGATAAATTGATTAATGAAAGTGAGACATAAATTCATTTGATAGAATTTGAAGAAAATTGTGATTGGATTGAAATTTGTAAAATCTACAAAGAATTTGGCTGATTAGCTTATGAAAGGATTATATATCTAGGACAGTAATTTTAGAATCGTCGAGGGGGATGGGGCTTAGCCCATAATAGAAGTTACCGGCGACGGTAACCCAACTTGTTGCAGGTTTAATGGGTAGAAACAAGTCGAACAGGTAGTTGTGAGGAGCACTGTTTTCATATCCTCATCCCTATAGCGACAATATTCATATTTGTAAGTGCATGGATAGGAAGAGTGCTGGCCCTGAATGGTTCCGAGACCTGTAAGGTAGGGTGTGAACCTGCAGATACCCTTTGAAAACCTACTATATGTGTGGAGTCGTGAGTCCGCGACTATGGGAAGACGATAGTTCCCTAAAACATAAAGGAAGTGATACTAGCGCATAACCATAAAAGCGCTCACCTGCTTAGAACTTAAACAACTGTACTATATGTGCTGTTCGTGGAAATCTAATTCACCGGTCTTGGTTCAAGGCGTAGTCCACTATCGTGCCCTCAGATGTACATTGACAAGCACTAAGTGAAGGTTCAAACCCGAAAGGTATCTTTACTGAATATGTGGTATAAGAGATCTAGAATTCTTTTAAATTGATTTGAATTTCAGTTTATTTATTTTCGTTATTTCAAGTTTTAAATTATGTGGGGGAATGTTAGATTTTATTGGACTTTATTTTAATTTAAAACTTCTTAAAGCCTCTTGACATTACAACAAAATATATTTTAGACGACGCTTTTTAAACGACGCTTTCTTCTAGCGTCTTTAATATTTTGTATTTGCCGATACTATGATTAAGCGTCGCTAATAAACATATTTTTATCAAATATTTATATAAATTTTCCGACGCTATATTAAAACATCGGTATATTTATCCCGACATGTTTATTTAACGAATTTTTACACGACACTTTTACAAGCGTCGGGATTATTTTTGCCGACGCTTTAAAGCGTCGCTAAATATCATTTAAAGTGTCCTTAAATGCAAGTTTGTTTGTAGTGTTGCGAGCCCAATAATTGTTAATGGGCCGCTTGGGAGTCCAGCTTAAATTTTCATGTGTGATGTTTAGGCCCACATTAAAAATCAAAAGGGTGTTTGTAGTTTTTATATATTCCTTTGTTCTCAAACTGGTTGTTTGGAAAAAAATGAGAGTTATGCTCTCGTTTAAACACACACATACACGCATGAGCTGAGCTGAGGCGGGCGGCGGTGTGGTTCATACACCCATTTTATTTTATTTTATTTTTATTTTTCGGTTTTATCTTTATCTAAATACTAATCCTTACTCTTATCCCTTATTTATGCAATCTTAGGCTTATCTTGTTCTACCCGGATTTGACGAATTGAAACATGATTCTCGCATTGATTATAAATATGGGGCGAGGTTGCATGAGTTGATTAATATAATAACCCGAGCATACCTAAAGTCTCTCGTCTTTTCCTACTTGTTGAGTTTTCGCCGAGTTTTCTTTTACTGGATCTGAAGCTTGTTGGGTTCGTTTTGCGCCACCTTGGAAGCATGCCGACGGGGTGTAATGTGGTCGTTGTATCGCTAGGAGTAATTGCCGGAAAGCCTGGCACGTGGAGGAGCAATTTCGCCTCTAATATAGTGCTCTGCAAGTCTCGATCCACAGGCCTTATCTAAATTTTTTATTTACAGTATTTATTATTTAATTTTTATTTTCGAAATTTGTCTAAACTGAAAATTGAACTTTCGAGTTGTTTTTAAAAAAATATTATAATAAAAGATCGGAAAGAGATTTTTAAGAGAAAAAACCTTTGTCTTATTAATAAGGTAGTAGTTGAATTCACTTGGTTTCATCCAGCGAGCTATTTTCTTTCTAGAGTGTACTTTTTTTGCTTTTTCCTCTCCAAACGTGTTACTCATGGTTCACCTGTTATTTTCAAAACCACCATCATAATTCTATTAGCTATTCATATAAACTTGTACCAAGATAACTACGAGCACTTGTATTTTTCCACCCGTCGAAGTAATTAACACTTTACGAGAAGAATTGCATGATTGCATTGATTTTGAGTTACCAAAAAGTGAACTTAAATTTGCACGCCTTACGCATTGCCTAATTATTTGTTTTGGATAAGGGAAGTAAAGAGTACCTCTAAAATGGATCGCAGGGAAAGTCCCACATGTTGGTACCGAGAAATTAATAGACAAGCACGTACTATAATAAAAATGGTCTATAGCGACACTTTTAAATATAGGTAGATATCAAAAAAGTACTGTTAGCTAAAATTACCGACACTTTTAAAAAGTGTTGCTATATATATGTGGGGTCGCTAACAGTTAAAGAGTGTCGCTGTAACCTTAAAGAGTACTGCTAATTTACCAATACTTATTTAAGCATTTAATTAGCAACCGCTGAAACTCTATCTCGTTGGCTGCGGTGGCGGAGGAGGACGATAGGAAAAGCTATTCGTCTAGAATTTCAGTGGATTGAGTAAAAAGAGAAGAGAAGATGATAATTGTTTTTTTTTTTTTTTTTGTTTTTTTTTTTGGTTTGTAATCGGACCAAATGGACTGTGTGTGGTGGGTTGAATAGAATAATCTTTTATTTTTGGTTAGATTGGGTTTTATATTTAAAGATTAATAGATGTCTTTTTAAGTTTTAGCATAAATGGGACACTGTTGATACCAAAATTGTGCCGACCTAACCCACGTACGAGCCAGCAAGGACACGTGGTACACCAAGAGTCGGCAATAAGGCGCGACAAGAAGGCGGGAACGGTTGAAGATTGGGGCGTAACTACCATGAGGAGTTGGCATAACTTCCATAAGGAGTTAGCATAACTTCCATGAAGAGTTAGTGTAACTTCCACATGGTTACAACCACTCCCCCACTACTTTCAACCAACTTTTAATGCAGGCTATAAATAGGAACTTTGAAGCCTGCAATAGAGGTCTTTGCCCCTGCGCACAAAAGACCACCCTTATTCTACCGCATCTTTCTTTCCTGCATTTACTGCTTTCCTAGGAGTAGCATGTAACCTAGAATTTTGGAGTCTGTCTGCCCTTCGGGCATCACTCCTGGAGTCTGTCTGCCTTCGGTGGCATCACTCCGCTCTTTGTTGTAATCTTTAGAGTCTGTCTGCCCTTTGGGCATCACTTTTGAGGATTACAGTCTATCCTTTGTATTCCCCTGTGTATTTTCTCAATATAAATCATTACTCGGCTGATCCGGGCCGACTGTTTAAGACTTTTTCTAGCCATTCGGCTCTTACTTTGCTTGATCTTTTACTTGTCTTTGGCTATTCGCTCTTTCGGCGAACCGAAGTGAGAATAGAGCTTTCGAACCCGATCGGTTTGATCCTCACGATCGAATCGTTTGAAGATCAGAAGGGCGCATTTCTCGAGGGTCATCAATCTGAACCGCTTTCTATCCCGACGCGCTTCCCGAGGAGGATCTAGTACCGGTTCTGGGATCGGGAGAATTTCAGAGCCAAACAATTTTGGCACGCCCGGTGGGACTTGGTCAGGTTTTTTCCAATCTAGTCTCTATCATATGGCTGACGATACTGCTATGAACTTCCGGCATAGAGCCATTCCCAGGCCTTCAGGGAATGACCAAGCTAATAGCGCCGAAAATGCGAATCAGACGGTCCTACCTGTTGGAGGAGAGACTAGTGGACAGTCGGCTCATCAAGAGCCGAGTCTAACTCAGGCACTCGGCCAGATGAGCCGAGTCCTGCAAACTTTAGATCAAAATATTAATCAAAGTACCGCTCGACTAGACGCGGTGCTGGCCGCCATCACGGCCTATAATGAAAATATTGTTCAAATCAGACAATTATTTACCCGAAACGAGGAACTTTATGGGGGGCAACAAGGGCCCCTAAATGCGCCGGTGCAACAAAATCCAGTCGTGTCGGAGGTTCAAGCATTTATAGGCGGCAAATATAAACGCCGACCGCGATCGGAGATTGCATAGGGTTTAACTCCCATACTAGCTTACCAACTCCAAAATGTAGGGGCTAGAGCTTGGGGGCAAGCTCCGAATATGAAAGGCGTAAACTCTATAATACCGAATTTCGGTCTACTGCAAGGACCGAATGTAGTACAAGCACATGTTCCTTTGCAGGGGAACAATAATGAAATATACGCACTAATTGAAGAAGTCATTCGAAATACTTTCGGACTTGGCGTGATCGACGGTGCGGTACGTATTTAGATCTCCATATCCGCGAACATCGACGTGGAGCATCCGTATCCGGCAAACTGGAAAATGCCGAAGTTCGACAAGTTCTCAGGCGATGACACTGAGAATACAGTCGAGCATATAGCCCGGTTCACGGCCCAATGTAGAGAAGCGGCCGCTGACTCATTTTTGAAACTTCGATTATTTAACACGTCGTTGACTAAGACGGCATTCACTTGGTATACGAGTCTACCGGCTAATTCCGTTCGGGATTGGGACGAATTAGAAAGAAAATTTTATGAACGATTCTATAGGTCGGAGCCACAATTATCGGTCGCCGACTTATCTTTATACCGACAAAAGCTAGGTGAAACGGTCGAAGAGTATTTGAGCCGTTTCAAAATAGCCAAAATTCGGTGCTTTACGAGAATGCCGGAATCAGAGTTCGCCAAAATAGCGTTAAATGGTCTACATTTTAAAATAAAAGACCATTTTGAAGATAAATATTTTTCTAACATATTTGATTTAGGTGTTCGAGTTGCCCAATATGAGCAATTCCGAAAGAAAAGTGAGGACGATCGGCTGCAATGGAGCCGATATAAAAATAAAAGAAAAGGCAAGGAAAAATCCTTACTAGAAGAACAGTCGGTTCAAAAAGAGCCGAGCCAATCAGATGAAAGTGAAGAATCGGTGATGAAGCGACTTTCTTCAAGGAGAAAATCTTTGATAGAAAAACATTCGGTCCAAGAAGAGCCGAACCGATCGAATGAAAGTAAGAATCGGTTGATAAAACGAGATATAAGCGGCTAAGATTATAAAGAGCTGTTTTCTTTAAGCCGACCAAGACCAGCGAAACTAAAGTTTGGGTCTCGGCTGAGCAGTCGATTTGGCACCAATAGTCATCCGAATGTTCATTCGAAAGACTATTGGGGGGGCATTGTTGATACCAAAATTGTGCCGACCTAACCCACGTACGAGCCAGCAAGGACACGTGGTACACCAAGAGTCGGCAATAAGGCGCGACAAGAAGGCGGGAACGGTTGAAGATTGGGGCGTAACTACCATGAGGAGTTGGCATAACTTCCATAAGGAGTTAGCATAACTTCCATGAAGAGTTAGTGTAACTTCCACATGGTTACAACCGCTCCCCCACTACTTTCAACCAACTTTTAATGCAGGCTATAAATAGGAACTTTGAAGCCTGCAATAGAGGTCTTTGCCCCTGCGCACAAAAGACCACCCTTATTCTACCGCATCTTTCTTTCCTGCATTTACTGCTTTCCTAGGAGTAGCATGTAACCTAGAATTTTGGAGTCTGTCTGCCCTTCGGGCATCACTCCTGGAGTCTGTCTGCCTTCGGTGGCATCACTTCGCTCTTTGTTGTAATCCTTAGAGTCTGTCTGCCCTTTGGGCATCACTTTTGAGGATTACAGTCTATCCTTTGTATTCCCCAGTGTATTTTCTCAATATAAATCATTACTCGGCTGATCCGGGCCGACTGTTTAAGACTTTTTCTAGCCATTCGGCTCTTACTTTGCTTGATCTTTTACTTGTGCTGGCTATTCGGCTCTTTCAGCCGAACCGAAGTGAGAATAGAGCTTTCGAACCCGATCGGTTTGATCCTCGCCGATCGAATCGTTTGAAGATCGGAAGGCGCATTTCTCGAGGGTCATCAATCTGAACCGCTTTCTATCCCGACGCGCTTGCCGAGGAGGATCTAGTACCGGTTCTGGGATCGGGAGAATTTCAGAGACAAACAGACACTTACTTAAAAGTGTCCCAAACTTATGTCCCTATAATTTAATTCTGTTGTAGTGAACAATCTAATAATAAAAATCCTACCTTCAGAGACTGTTTGGTTTTCCGAAAAGAAAAAAAAAAATTAAGAAGAAAATTTTTCATAGAAAACAGTTGTTTCAATTTTTCATCAGTTTGATTCTAACAAAAAAAAACTTATTTTAAATTATTTTATGGAAAACTAGAATCTTCGTTTCTTAAAAAAAAAAAATCAAAAAAAGAAAATGCTAATTTTCTTCAAAATACAAAAATAAGATTTTTAAAAATACTTATTTTTCTTCGAACCAAACGGGCGAAAAATTAAAAAAGAGGTTTTTTTCACGAAAATCATTTTTTGCATGGACAAACCTGATCCAACCAATTTGAATTATCGATTTCAAATTCTAAAACATTGAATCTTTCAAATGCTACCTAATTTGGTTTTGGGCATAAATTGTGAACCAACATAGTAGTAACCTATGTTTTTTTTTTTTTAGAAAGAGAAAAATAACATATTATCCGGCTTATTTTTGTAGAAATAAACTCAGCTGGAAATATGAGACAACTAAGCTTCGAACTAGAAATTTCGGGTATCAATTATTAAATCCTTTGTCACATGTGTTAAGGATAGTTGGTAACCTAGTAACCTATATTTGAATTAGAACTTGATAGAGAAATATTGTGGAATTCAAGTTCTAACTTTGTCGATTTGGCCAGTTGCAATTTCAATTATGTCACAATTTTAAATTTTATTGAAATTTTCTCACAAAGAAATGATGGAGTAGAAATGATGTAGTAGTCAATTTGGCAACCACAACATTTACATGAGATAAAATTTTCTTAATCAAATTGCCATGTCAATTTTTGCTAATGTTGTAACGGTTGAATCTTTAATATTCTCATGATTATACAACAATAATTCAGCTGCCATACTCTACTGACCATCACTTGTAAATTAATTAATTGTTGAATTCAGGTATAAGATTTATTGCAATAAGTTAGCATACTGCTACATCATCACTTGTAAATTAATTAATTGTTGAATTCAGGTATAAGATTATTGCAATAAGTTAGCGCATATATATATATATATATATAGAATTGAGCTAGAATACTTTTGGAAGCACCAACTTTTGGTGCTTCTAAGTTTCTAGCCATTGGATCTACTTTTTTGACTACTAATAGCCTTTGGATCTAACACTATTCCACCTACCACCCCCTATCCCATCAACCACCACCTATCACCATCATCTCAACCTTACATCTCCCCATCCACTGTAACTCAAAGACCACCCTAATTGCTTTTGAAAAGATTCCCAAATTAACTTCTCTCTCTCTCTCTCTCTCCTCTCTCTCTCGCTCTCTCTCTCTCTCTCTCTCTCTCTCTCTATATATATATATATATATATATATAGTCTCCAATACTCATAATAGTATAGTAGTCGTGGCCTATATATATATATATATATATATATATATATATATATATATATATATATATATATATAGAGAGAGAGAGAGAGAGAGAGAGAGAATTGAGCTCCTATGCTTTTAAAAGTACTAAGTCATTGACGCATGTAAGTTTTTAGCCCTTAGATTAATAGATGTGCGGTTAGGATGATGTGGGCTCCCTTGGGTTAAGTGAGTGGTTGGTTTAGTAGTATAATCTAACGGATGAAAATGATCAAAGTCGTAGATCTAACGGTAAAAAATTCACAAGCACCA
Organism: Aechmea fasciata; assembly: GCA_025177825.1. NCBI lineage: Eukaryota > Viridiplantae > Streptophyta > Magnoliopsida > Poales > Bromeliaceae > Aechmea > Aechmea fasciata. The sequence goes on along the minus strand of CM045930.1, from coordinate 3,098,396 downwards.
AGTGCTTGGTGCTTTTACAAGCACCATAGCCGGACTCTCTCTCTCTCTCTCTCTCTATATATATATATATATATATATATATATATATATATATATATATATATATATATATATATCTAAGTCCGGCTATGTTGAGCCATTGAAGCGCGGACAGTTGGCACGCCGAGTCCTTGCAAGGGCAGCGGCCTCGGTAATGCACCGGGAGCGCGAGAAGAGGTGTAAACCGCGCTAGGTCGAGGGAGTTACAGTAACCGCAAGTAGTTGCAAGCGGTCCTGATCGGCTGGAGGTGGTCCGAAATGTTAAGAGATGGTGGCCGATCGTGTAAAAGCTATAACTGATCCAGGGGTGACCTATAAATAGGTCAATGATGCCCTAAAAAAAGGTCTTTTCTCCTGTGAATAAAAGACCACCCTTATTTTCTCGCATTTTACAGTATTTTCTAGGAGTAGTCTAAGTATAGCCCTTTCTTTCCGCATTTACAGTCTTTCCTAAGAGTAGCTTGTAAGGTAGATTCCCCGGAGTCTGTATGCACCAGGGGCACACTCTGTTGTAAACTACATTTTCGGAGCTTGTATGCCCTTCGGGCATACTCTGTTTTCTTAATATATATAGGCATTCGGCTCTTTAGGCCAAGCAATTCCTGTGTTGTTTAGCCATTCGGCTCTTCTGCTGATTTCAATCATTGCTTGGTTCGAACATTCGGCTCATCTGGCCGAATCGAGATTAGAATAGAGTTTTCGAACCCGACTGATCTGATCCCTTATCAGCCGAATCGCTTGACCAGTAGAAGGGCGCAAACTACGAGGGTCATTATCAGTTGCCGTTTCTCATCCTGACACGCTCCCCAAGGAGGATCTTTGACCGGGTCAAGGTCTCGGGAATTCGGCAGCCCAACAATTTTTTGACATGCTCGGTGGGACACATTTTAAGGTAAATTTTCATTTTATATAAATTATGGCTGTTGAACCTACGTAATAGGGCCGTTCCTAGAAGCTCTGGGAGCGAACAACCCACAAATTCAGACAACGCGGTGGAGCACCGAGCAGTCTTACCTGTTGAGGGTGAGATAAGTTGTAAATCTGACCAGCCGGAACCTAGTTTGGCTCAGGCGCTAGGGCAGATGACATGGGTCCTCCAAGTGTTGGACCAAAATAGCCATGCTAGCACAGCACGGCTAGATGCAATTTTGGCCGCAATACGGCCTCTAACGAGAATATTGCTCAAATAGGGCAATTATTAACTCGAAATGAACAGCCACAGAAGGCTTACAAGCATCTATACTAACACCGGTGTTACAAAATCCTGTAACACCGGCTAATGGATTGCCCCAACACCAGGGGGCACCGTTTCAGGCAATTTATAGGCCGACGGTTGCCAACGTCGGCCAACAACCGGAAATAGCATCGGGGTTACCATGTCCTCCGCCGATAGCGGCTTACCAGCCCCAAAATGTAGGGGCTAGGGGGCAGGCTCCGAATGTACAAGGGGCTAACCCCGTGGTACAAAATTTTGGTCTACCACAAGGACCGAATGCAGCCCAGGCGCAAGCTCAAGTCCCTTTACAGGGGATTAATAATGAAATATATGCACAGATCGAGGAAGCCATCCGAAACACCTTCGGAGTAGGCGCAAGGCCCGCAATGCGGCCTGTATTTAGATCACCATACCCTACAAATATAGATGTAGAACATCCATATCCGGCAAATTGGAAAATGCCGAAGTTTGATATGATTTTCGGCGATGAGACCGAAAATACGGCCGAGCATGTTGCACGGTTTACAGCTCAGTGCCGTGAAGCCGCGGCAGATCCATTTTTAAAATTGAGGCTATTTAACACCTCGTTAACCAAGACGACTTTTACTTGGTATACAACTTTGCCAGCTAATTTTGTCCGAGATTGGGACGAATTAGAAGGTAAATTTCATGAGCAGTTTTATAGAACCGAGCCAGAATTATCGGTTGCCGATTTGGCTCAATTTAAACAGAGAACGGGAGAATCCGTTGACGAATATCTTAACCGATTCAAGATGGCCCGAAGCCGTTGTTTTGTAAGAATACCAGAGTCGGAATTTGCCAAAATGCCATTTAACGGCTTGCATTTTAAAATTAAAGATCATTTCGAGGAGAAGTTTTTTCCAAATCTCTTCGATTTGGGAGTTCGAGTTGCTCAATATGAGCAATTTCGAAAGGGTAACAATGAAGATCGGCCTAGATGGAGCCGAAGTAAAGAATGGAACAAGGAAAAAGAGAAAAATATCTCTTTCCTTGAGGAGTCTTCGGCTCATGAGGAGCCGAATTCGTCGGAGGAGAATGAGGATTCGGCTGATGAAGACAAAGTATGTGTTGCCGAGATGGTAAAAAACCGTCAGCCATATAAGTGTGCTTTATTAAAGCCCGCCAAATCGCGCGAAGTAAAAGCGCAGATTTCGGCGTACACTTATTCGTTTGATGCATCAAAGACCGATCTAATCTTTGATCGGTTACCAAAAGATGGTCGAATCCAATTGCAGGAGGGACAAACGATACCTCCTGTGGAAGAATTAAAGCGTAGGAGATATTGTAAATAGCACCATTCATGGAGCCATAAAACAAATGAGTGTACCGCCTTTAAAAGGCAGATACAAAAAGAAATAAACGAAGGTCGGCTCATGTTCACCGACCAAGAAAACAAGAATATGGAGATTGATAAGAATCCTTTTCCATCACAGGTTAACGTGGTGAATATGAAAGGAAAAAGAAAAAGTGGTTGCAAAAAGACAGATCCAAGAAGAAATAGACGAGGGTCGGCTCATTTTAGCCGACCAGGAAAATAAAAATATTTTAATTAATAAAAATTTGTTTCCTTTCCAGGTTAACATGGTGAATGCTAAAGAAAAGGAGACTGCGGGCAAGGTGACCGCAGATGACGTGGCACATGCGAAAAGAAACCTTCGGCTTTGCATAAGGTGCAATGTAATATACCGAAATCTCGGTAAACGAATATCGAACTTCAATCAAAATGATCAAAGTTCGATGACAAAATGCTTCGGAAAGGCCGAAGGCATCTATAATGCAAAAAGTGCACTGTAGGGGATCTTCGAGAGCTAAAAAGAGAAGAAAACGAGAAAATCTGCAAATCTGCAGGTTTAGCTCTCGGGGACCGGTCCCTGGTGGCTGAGACCAGTCCCCGTATGCGTGAGGAATTCTTGAGGGGTGAAAAATCGGCTAAGTCCCGAAATTCCAACGTACGGGAACCGGTCCCCATTGGCCGAGACCGGTCCCCGTAGCTGTGAAAATACCAAAAATGGTTGTTGGCTAAGTGTTGACTTGCGGAGACCGGTCCCTGTTGGGACAGACCGGTCCCCGTGGGTCCGGTCTTCAAGTTGAGACCGGTCCCCGTGTGCGAAAGAGGAAAGTGAGTGAAAATTTGGCTAAGTTCTGGAAAACCCACGTACGGGAACTGGTCCCCAGTGGTCGAGACCGGTCCCCAGTTGCGAAATATCTCAGGAGGGGCTCTCGGAGACCGGTCCCAACTAGGGAGACCGGTCCCCGTACCCGAAAAGTGTCCAAGTTGAGCTGGGCAGTGGGATGAAAGTTGAGGGGTCTAACTGCAATTATGCATTATCTGGGCTATATGTGAGGGGGTATGAGATATTTCTCTCATTTCTTTTTGCCCAAGCACCCTTAGGAGCTCTCTCTTTCTCTCTCTAGGATTCTCTCCCTCTCTCACTAAGGGGTGGAGCTAGAAGAAGAAAAAAGTGGAGAAGGAGCTAGAGAAGTGGAGCATCATCTTCTTCTTCCTCTTTGGAGCAAGATAAAGGAAAGCTTGAGGTAAACTTTTCCCTCTTTCATGGTAGAACCCTAAAGTAGGGTTTGAATGATCTAAGGATGGTTTTTATGGACTCTCTTGATGTCAAGGAGTTCTCTTTCGCATTTTGGGGAGATCAAAACCAAGGTTTTGATATATGTGTTGGAGCTAGGGCACCAAATTGGGACTCTAACTTGTGAGGGTTTTTGGATCAAATTGATCCTATAGAAACCTAATTGGGGACGTTTCCGACTCGCTCAAGCGATCGGTTCGTCGAAACGAAAATTCTACGTAAAGTTATGAGCAAAAAGCCTAATTCGGCTTTATTTTGCCGCAGATAAGGAAATAGGCGGCCGAGGATTGTGAAAACTGGGCTTGAGCATCCTAGTGAACTCACAAGGTGAGGGGGTGCTTCCACTGATACTGAACTTCCTTTTATGTCTATATGTCACTCGTTGAGCATTTTGTATATAGTGCTTTCTATGCATAGTAGGGTAAATGAATATGTGTTGCATGCTTAGAGTTAAGATGCGAATGAAAATGGTCATGAACAAAGAAAAAAAGAATTGAACCCTATGCATGCATGAGTTGAGACAAAGAACCTAGCAGTTAAGGAACAACAATTGTAACATATAGATCGAGTGGCATTAGTGAGTTGCAAGAACACTAGAGTTAGTGTGATGACACGACAAGAGCAAAGAACACTAGAGTTAGTGTAATGATATGGTCAAGAACAAGAACAAAGAACACTAGAGTTAGTGTGATGATGAGAACAAGAATAAGAACAAAGAATGCGAACAAATGACAACAACCTTATAGTTAAGGGTCATTGTGCAAGACTTCCTTATAGTTAAGGAAATGGATTTGGACTACATTCTTATAGTTAAGGATTTGATTATACTCGCCTGTAAGTCCTTGCTCGAGGATGGTAGCTCCCTCTCGAGCGGTGCGCTCCGGAGTTAGTCGCCACTGGGATGGAGTCATTCCAGAGGACGGTCCCGTCGGGTGTAGTAGTCTCCCCGATACTGGGATTTGAGTTGGTGAGTTCTATGAGCGGCGAAACCTACGGGCTAGCCATGAGATTGGGTGTCACGCCCCGAGACCGCTACCAATTTGGTCCGGTTCGGGCACGCCGATCAGGCGCCAAACGGACATCATCTCCTCTGTCCGCCCAAGGCTCGACAACCAAGTCATGTACAAAGAATTACCCAGGAACTAATTCTAATTCATACATGACAAGAACGAAGCACCTAAAGGTGCGACCAAGTAAAAGCAAGATACAAGTAATCATACAAGTAAACAAAGAGAGATAAGTCTATCTATTACATCATTGAACCATTCACTTACATCCAGTTTACTTTTGTAACTTCAAAATGAATATACACATCACAATCTCCAAGATACATAGATGACTACATCTCAAAATATACCACGGGAGGCTCTAATGCACTGGAAGGCTGCTACTCAACTAGGGCGCGACGCCCTTACCACGGTCCTCACTGGCCGCCCGCATGTTAGAACCTGTAATGGAGTGGGGTGAGAACTATCTTCCATAGTTCCCAGTGGGCTCGGCCGCCGACTCCGCCGATCTCCCCACTAGGTCTAAGCAGGCATAAGCAGATAGATAGATAGATAGATAGATATCTTTAAAGCTGTAAATATGCATAGTAAAGGAAATGCAATAATCTACTATGCCTGTAACAACAAGGGTATAAATGTAGCCATGAGATATCTAACATGCTACTATGTCTCTATTAGGTAATTTGCAATTATATCATGCTCAAAATGTACTTTGTGCCCAATTACATAACCTCTTTGAGTTAAATACCCAATCCTTTGGCTGGCCCATAGGCGTGCCCACGACTCACATTTCGAACCCGTCTATGAAGGGGGACTCGAACCACCCGAGGGGTTGTCTGCGGGACCCCACATAGGCTATCCCTTGGGACCCAAAATAGGCGATCCCAATCGAATCACGTGCCAAGACCTCCGGAGACTCGCACTACCCGTGTGGCGCGACCACCACGAGCGCTGAACATGCTGTGTGAGTATGATCTCATCCTCCACCTTGGAGGGCATCCTGTCACAAGGGTCATCATGCACAAGTGTTCTCTAACACTATATTCCATTGCCAACCATCAAGTTCTATACTTGGTTCACATGCCTCTAGTGTTCTTCACACTAAGTTATAATGCAATGCCATTCATCAAGTTCTATACTTGGTTCACATACCTCTAGTGTTCTTTACACTAAGTCATAATGCAATGCCATTCATCAAGTTCTATACTTGGTTTACATACCTCTAGTGTTCTTTACACTATGTTCAATACCAATCATCAAGTTGTCTACTTGGTTCACATGCCACTAGTGTTCTTTACACTATGTCATAATGCCAATCATCAAGTTCTCTACTTGGTTTACATGTCTCTAGTCATCATGCTCATGCAAGATCAAGTTATTATCCAACTTATCTCTATAGGGTTCTATGTCACAACATCATTCTCATGCACCCAACAATCACATGCCAAGCCTACTATGCCACATAAAGAGAGCATGCAAGAATAGTAAAAGTACTACATAATCCTATCATGCATGAAGCTACACATATATGTATATATGGAATATGACCAATAAGGGTACTTAAACATAAAAGGCAGTTCGACTGCTTCGGGATGGCACCCCCCACCTTTTATCGCGTTCCGATTGCTTGTCGTCACTTGCAATCGGCCTCCCGCGGAGCACGCCGCTCGGCTTGACCCAACTCACGCGTGACTACCGAACGACCTCCCATCCGCGATCCGAAAAATAAAGGTCTTCGGTTTCTTGTTACGATGCTCGGAATCCGATCCCGTGATTTTTGGACGTCGCCTCGGCCCTCCAGGCGGAAACGAAGCCTAAACGTCCGTTTCTTTAATAACTTCGCGTAGGCACGACGAATCGCCGAACCGACTTCGCTAACGCGTCAGAAAACCTAGCAATTAGGTTTATACATGATCAATTTAGATCAAACCCTAATATTTTCAAAAATCGCATTTTGAATCCTAGTATGAAATTAACCTCAAATATTTCCAAATTAAATGGAGAAACATGCTAGTAATGCTCTTGAGATTATTAGAATGCTAAGTATTAAGGATTTAATCAAATCCTAAGCATTTTACCCAAATTGTGAACGCGAGACGAAAATACGCAGCTCTAACGGGCGCACGAAAGCTCGATCCGTCGCTTCCAACGCGTTCACGAGATCGCTCTCCGCCAACGCCGCGAATTTGGGAGAAAATGATCAAGAGAGTTGAGAGCTATTTAGAGAGAGAAAGAGAGGGTTTTCTCTCTCCTTTTCATGTGTGCGTGTGAATGGAGGTGCTGCCAGGGAGAAGAAGCTAGTTGCTTCTTTAATAAGCAACATCCAAACACTATTCACACTATTCACACTCAGTTTTAGCTGAAGCTTAGATATGTTTCGTCTGCCCTTCGGAATGTCCGTTTGAGCTCAAATTTGACAGTTATGTTCGGTTTTACTTAACTTAACAAAAGAAATTTTAATCTTTCAGTTTCGACCCCGTTTGGTCACTGAAAGCTCAACCGAACCGTAATCGCTATTAGATAGCATTCGGTTTTATTTCTCATCTTCCGGGTGTCAGAATGGCACGAAACTTTAAATCTAGTTTCGTACAAATAATCCTGACATATGCCCCAGTTTTCATAATTTTCTGACACTGCATTTTCTGCTAATTTATCTGTTCCGTTTCTCAGAGAAAATTCGAGTTTTCTGTTTTCGCTCCGATTTCAGCACAGGTCATTTATAACTTATACCTTACTTCTCTAAGTCCAATAAAAAGTAGCGTCTCACACTATTTTTATTTATATTTGTTTTTAAACTGAGAATCCGGTATACTACATCTCACCGCAACTTCATAATTTCGGAAGTTCGGTACCTTACATTGGGTATCGAGATTGAGATCGAGCATTCATCATCATATTATGTTGAGCATGAGCATGTTTATTATTGTTCAGGCATATTAGTTGTTATGCATTATAGTTTGGCTACTATCTGCTTATTATTAGTTGTTATGCATTATAGTTTGGCTACTATCTGCTTATTATTTCAAATTATGCATGAGATAGACCTAGTGGAAAAGTCGGTGTGATTGGGGGCCGAGCCCACTGGGAACTTTGTTGTAGTTCTCACCCCATTCCTTCAACAGAGCCTGGACCGAGCAAGCTAGCAGGCGATCACGGTAAGGCCCTCGCGCCATAGCTAGCGACTGCCCTAGTGGAGTTTATTTTCTAGTTGCACACCACTCTTGTATATCTACTTTTGGAAGTTAAATGTAAATAAATATTTTGGAAGAAAAGAATGTAATGTTTGTTTTGGAGGAAATGAAATGTTGTAAAGAGTATAAATGTAAGTGAGTGTATGTGATTATCATGAGATCATAATAGTTGTTTAGTTAGTATTTCTTTCACTTGGCTATTGCTTACCCTCGTGTAAGCCGTATCTGTATGCTTTCGCTTGTGCTTTTCATTATGATTGAATTGTACTCGTGTTGAGCCTTGGGCGGACAGGGAAAACTCTGTCGTTCGGTGTCTGTTCGACGGGCCCGGGCCGGCCAAAGGGATCGGTCCCGGGGCGTGACAGATGTTTTGGTATCAGAGCCTAAAGTGAAAGAAAATTAGGAATTGACCTAGAAACCCTTAGGATGGACAAGACATAAGGATCTACGAAATGCAAGTGGCGTGGAATCTAAGTTAGCGAAAGCACTTGATTGGGTTGAAGTGTGTCGTCTCTAATGTGATTAGAGACTAAGCTAGGATGATATAGGTTCTCTATACCTTGTGTAATGTTGGGTGGCCAACAACATTACGCTTGGGATGAGGACAAATATAAGTGTTGCTTTCGCCTAATCGGGTATGTTCGAGTAATATTGATTGTGTAGCTAATGTATATGCTACCTTTTAGGTATGATGCCTCGTGGACGACCTCGAACGCGGTCGATGCCGGAGGAACCGAGTGTGGCTCCTGAGCAACCCGGAGCAGACGGCAACGGGGAGTTATGGGAGCAGTTGTCCGCACTAATCGGAGTAGAGCGACAGCAAGCGGAGTCGGTGCGAGCTCAGGGAGAGCAGATTCGGCAGCTTCACGAGACGGTGGATTACCTTGTGTAATGTTGACGGCCTTTCCGAAGCATTTCATTCTCGAGCTTTGGTCACTTTGACTAAAGTTCGATATTCGTTTATCGAGATTTCGATATATTACATTCTCCACCCCATAAAAATAGTTTTGTTCGCGAAACTAAGCATACCTCAACTAGTAGACTCGAACAAGTGCGGATACTTCTTCCGCATCGCGTTCTCGTGCTCCCAAGTGGATTCCCGCACTGCATGGTTGCTCCATTGGACTTTCACGAACGAAATTTTGCGATTTCGCAACTTTCTTTCTTCTCGATCGAGGATACACATCGGGTGCTCCTCATAGGTCATATCTTCGCGCAATTCCACGGTACTCTAGCACATGTGTCGAATTGTGGATATACTTTCGGAGATTCGACACATGGAATACATTGTGAACTCCCGCTAATCTTGGCGGCAATGCAACTTTGTATGGCACCGCGCCAATGCGCTCCAACACCTCAAATGGTCCGATATATCGGGGACTCAATTTTCTGCGGACCCCAAATCGCCTCACTCCACGCATCGACGATACCTTCACAAATACACGGTCTCCAACCGCGAACTCTAAATCCTTACGGCGCTTGTTGGAGTAACTTTTCTGTCTCGACTGTGCTGTCACAAGCCGCTGACGGGCAAGGCGAACTTTTTCTCCGCCTCCCGTAACACATCGGGGCCAAGAGTGGCCCTCTCGCCCACCTCGCTCTAATGAATCGGCGAACGACACTTTCTTCCATACAAAGCCTCAAATGGCACTATCGCGATACTCTCCTGATAGCTGTTGTTATACACAAACTCTGCCATCGGCAAGTAGTCGTGCCATCCACCCCTATAATCAAGTACACAGGCTCGCAACATGTCCTCGAATATCTGTATGGTCCTCTCCGACTGTCCATCACTTTGAGGATGAAACGCTGTGCTAAAATCGAGCCGTGTGCCCAGAGCATCCTGTAACCTCTTCCAGAAATGAGATGTGAATCGAGGGTCTCGATCCGACACTATAGATACCGGAACCCCATGCAGTCTCACAACCTCATCGAGGTACATCTGAGCCAATTTATCTCCCGACCACGTAGTGTGAATCGGCAAGAAATAGGCCGATTTTGTCAACCGATCTTCTGCGACCCATATCGCATCTTGTCCGCCCTGCGACCGTGGCAAACCCGTAATGAAGTCCATCGCAATGTGCTCCCATTTCCAAATGGGTATAGGCAGACTTTGTGCCTTCCCGCGAAATCGGCGCTCGTTTTTACTTGCTGGCACGCGAGACACTACGCCACGAACTCTCTAATCTCTCTTTTCATACCCGGCCACCAGTAATGCACCTTCAGATCTCGGTACATCTTAGTGCCGCCCAGGTGAATACTATAAGGAGACTGGTGTGCTTCTTGCGTAATCATTCTTTGAATCTCCTCATTCCTGGGTACGCACCAACGGTTTCTGAACCGAAGCACGTCATCAGACCCAATGCTAAAATCATCAGCACTACCGCTCTCAACATCCCTCCCCACCTTCTGGAGGTATTCATCTGAAGCTTGCAACTCTTTGATTTTCTCCAATAAGGTCGGTTGCACTACTAACGCCGCAAGTGTTGCCGGCACTCCCGGCGCCACCACCTCAAGACCCAACCGTTGCATCTCTCTCTGTAACAACGGTTGTGGCGTAATTGCCGTCGCCAAGTTCTCCACAGATTTTCTACTCAGCGTGTCGGCTACGACATTGGCTTTTCCCGGGTGGTATAGTATAGTGACATCATAGTCCTTTATCAACTCCAACCACCGCCGCTGTTGCATGTTCAATTCTTTCTGGGTGAACAAGTATTTCAAACTCTTATGATCTGTGTAAATTTCACAGTGTTCACCATATAAGTAATGCCTCCATAGCTTTAGTACAAATATCACCACAGCTAGCTCCAAGTCATGTATCGGGTAATTTTTCTCATAAGTCTTCAGTTGGCGAGAAGCATAAGCTATCACTCGACCACTTTGCATTAGCACACACTCGAGACCACTATACGAGGCATCACTATACACCACAAAGCTCTCCCGCGGAGTCGGCAAAGCTAAAACCGAGGTCGACGTCAACCTGTTCTTCAACTCCTCGAAGCTCCGATCACAGTCGTCGCTCCAGACATACCTCACTCCGTTGTGCGTTAGGCGAGTTAGCGGAGTGGTTATTTTCACAAACCCCTCCACAAACCGTCGATAATAGCCCGCAAGTTCAAGGAAACTGTGGACCTCCGCAACACTCGTCAGGCGAGGCCAATCCTTTATTGCCTCAACCTTTTTCGGATCTACCGAAACTCCGCTCCCGGATATCACGTGGCCTAGGAAGGTAACCTCCGATAGCCAGAGCTCGCACTTCGTAAGTTTAGCATAAAGCTTCTCTTTGCGAAGTATTTGCAGTACGATCCTCAAATGTTCCTCGTGCTCTTCTTCACTCTTCGAATAAACCAACACGTCATCTATGAACACCACGACGCATCAGTCCAACAACGGCCTGAAGACCCAGTTCATTAAATCCATAAATGCTGCCGGGGCATTGGTAAGCCCAAACGGCATTACCGTAAACTCATAGTGGCCATACCGTGTACGGTATGCCGTCTTGTACACATCCTTCGGCCGAATCTTCAATTGGTAATAACCCGACTGAAGATCAATCTTCGAATACACCCGCGACCCTTGCAACTAATCAAAGAGATCTTCAATCCTTGGCAATGGTACTTATTCTTTATGGTCACCTTGTTCAACTCGCGATAATCTACGTAGAGTCGAAGTGTACCATCCTTCTTCTTCACAAATAGCACCGGAGCACCCCACGGTGACACGCTCGGCCTCACGAAGCCCTTATCAAGCATGTCCTGTAGTTGTGCTTTCAGCTCTACTAACTCCACCGGTGCCATTCTGTAAGGAGCCTTTGAAACTGGCACCACCCCGGGAACCAAGTCTATAACGAACTCGATCTCCCGGTTCGGTGGCAATCCCGATAACTCCGCCGGAAATAGGTCTAGATACTCACATGCTACCCGTATTTTTCCAAGTTCCGGGTACTTCTTCTGGGTGTCCACAATGGTTGCCAAATAGGCCTTACATCCACCCTTAATCATCTTCCTCGCTCTCAGCGCCGACACAGTCGTCGCGAAGCGCGAGCTCTTACACGCCTGGTACACCAGATCCTCGTGATTAGGCTCACGAAAAGTGATCCTCTTGCTCTCGCAGTCGATTACCGCATAGTACTTGGAGAGCCAATCGACCCCCAAGATTACATCGAAGCCCCACATCTGCTTCATCACTAACAGATCCGCCGGCATAATCCAATCTCCTATTTGTATCGGACAATCCGGACACCAATCGTGTATATTAAACGTATGCTCTGGTGCGTTGACCCACCAACGATCAGAGCTAAACTCCACATCAAAATCATGCATCTTCGCAAATAATGCACCAACAAATGAATGCGATGCTCCTGTGTCGAACAATGCTCTAGCCCTAGTGCCTTTAATGAAATTATACCTGCCACGACATCATCCGATGCAGCAGGTTGCTCCTCCACCTGAGCGGCGAAAACCCGTCCGCTCGGTGCTCGTGACCCCTCCGGCTGGGGTGAGGTTGTTGCACGCCCGGCCGACATTGCCGGTGGTAATCCCGCAAACCGTCTCGGGGTAGACGGTGATGATGCCGCTGTCGGCGCAGACGACGCCCACTTTGGGCACTCCCGAATCATATGCCCCGCCTGACCGCACTTAAAGCATCTTCCCTCTTGCTGCGGACAAGCCCTAGGCTAATGCTCACCGCCACAAATAACACATCGAGAAGGTCTCCAACTTCTCGACTGCTGTCGGGGATACCGAGAGGGTTTCTTAGCATTTGGCCTGCCCCCCGCACCGCCCGCCGTCCGCTTCTTTCCTTTGTCGCGCGACTCCGCCATGGACTCGCGCCCATCACGGGCGTAGGCGCTACCGTGCTCCGCCCACAAGGCTCTATCAAAGACCTCCGCAAAGGTCGTCAGCTTGAGGATCTGCACCGCCTCATAAATCCTCGGCCGGAGTCCTCGTAAGAACCAATCGGCCCGATCCCGGTCATCACGAACAACATCCGGGACGCAGTCGATTACGTGGGAGAACTCTTGCTCGTAGTCCTCTACCAAGCGAACCCCCTGCCTCAGTTTGCGAAACTTTTCTTGTAACTTCCGCTTTACCGTGTCTGGGAAGTAGTTGGCGAACACCGCCCTCTTGAACTCCTCCCAGATCATCGGGGGAAGGTCGGAAGACCTATCACGTTTAATCCGCCTCCATCACATCCTCGCTGTCTTGCCCAAGCAACGGGTGGCAATGTAAACCTTATCCTTCTTCGAGGTGCTAAGGTCCTCGAAGAGGACCCACGACTTCACCACCGAGGGTTCCGTCATATCCTCTTCAAGTACTGGTGGGTTGAACTTCTGAAAACTTGACGAGAGCCGCCAAAGCACGCTCCCGCTCAGCCTCTACCGCCACGCTGTCGGGATCTGAGGTCCCCGACCCGGCCGGTACTACAGTAACAGGAACGGCCGCCACAGGTACTCCCTCGGCCGCGCCCGGCACCATAACAGGGGGCGCAGGAGGCCCTCAACTAGCCTGAGCCGCCGCCGCCTGTTGCCGCTCCACCGTCTCGTGAAGCTGCCGAATCTGCTCTCCTTGAGCTCACACCGACTCTGCCTACTGTCGCACTACCCCAATTAGCGCGAGCATACCGCTCCCGAAGCTCCCCATCACCGCCTGCTCCGGGTTGCTCAGGAGCCACACTCGGTTCCTCCGGCATCGATCGTGTTCGAGGTCGTCCAGGAGGCATCGTTCCTGAAAGGTAGCAATTCACATTAGCTACACGATCAACATTACTTAAACATACCCAATTAGGCGAAAGCAACACTTATATTTGTCCTCGTCCCAATGCGTAATGTTGTTGGCCACCCAACATTACACAAAAGTAGAGGACCGATGTCATCCTAACTTAGCCTACAATTACATTAGAGACAACACACTCCAACCCAATCAAGTGCTTTCGCTAACTTAGATTCCACGCCACTCGCGTTTCTTAGATCCTTATGTCTTGTCCATCCTAAGGGTTTCTAGGTTCATTCCTAATTTTCTTTCACTTTAGGCTCTGATACCAAAACATCTGTCACGCCCTGGAACCAATCCCTTTGGCAGGCCCGGGCCCGTCGAACAGACGCCGAACGGACAGAGTTTCTCCTGCCCGCCCAAGGCTCTCACAAGTACAATTCAGATAAATATGAAAAGCACAAGCGGAAACTTAAAACAACTTACACGAGGGTAAGCGATAGCCAAGTGAAAGAAATACTAACTAAACAAGTAAAATTATTACATTCTTCTCACTCTACGCACTTTACATTCTTACTTGTCTTTCAAAATAAGCATACAAACGGTATGCAGCTACAAAATAAACTCTAGGGCAGTCGCTAGCTACAGTGCGAGGCCCTTACCACGGTCGTCTGTCGGTTCGCTCGGACCCGGCCCTGTAGAAATAGTGGGGTGAGAACTACAACAAAGTTTCCAGTGGGCTTGGCCCCCAATCACACCGACTTTCCCACTAGGTCTATCTCAGGCATAATTTGAAAGAATAAGCAGATAGTAACCAAACTATAATGCATAACAACTAATATGCCTGAACAATAATAAACATGGTCATGCTCAACATAATAATCATTATGAATGCAAGATCTCAATCTCGATACCTAATTTCATGGCTAGCCTGTAGGTTTCGCCGCTCATAGAACTCACCAACTCAAATTCCAGTATCGGGGAGACTACTACACCCGACGGGACCGTCCTTTGGAATGACTCTATCCCAGTGGCGACCAACTCCGGAGCGCACCGCTCGAGGGGGAGCTACCGCCCCCGAGCAAGGACTTACAGGCGAGTATAATAAAATCCTTAACTATAAAGATGTAATCCAAATCCATTCCTTAACTTTACGAAAATCTTGCACAATGACCCTTAACTATAAGGTTACATGTCATTTGTCGCAATCTCATGTTCTTTGCATTCTTATTCTTATTCTTGTTCTCGTTATCACACAAACTCTAGTGTTCTTTGTTCTTGTTCTTGACCATGTCAATACACTAACTCTAGTGTTTTTTGTTCTTGGATGCCACTCGATCTACTTGTCACAATGTCACTATGTTCTTTAACCACTAGGTTCTTTGTCTCAATACATGCATACATAGGGTTTAACTCCTTTTCTTTGGTCTTAATTCTTTCATTTGCATCTTAACTCTAAGCATGCAACACATACTCATTTATCCTACTATGCATAGAAAGCACTATATACAAAATGCTCAACGAGTGACATATAGACATAAAAGGAATTTCGATATTAGTGGAAAGCACCCCACACCTTGTGAGTTTACTAGGATGCTCGAGCTCAGTTTTTACGATCTTCGGCCGCCTATTTCCTTATCTGTGGCAAAATAAAGCCGAATTAGGCTTTTTGCTCATAACTCTACGTAGACTTTTCGTTTCGACGAACCGATCGCTCGAGCATGTCGAAAATGTCCCCAATTAGGTTTCTATAGGATCAATTTGATCCAAGAACCCTCCAACTTAGAAATCCCAATTTTGGGTGCCCTAGGGTTAGCACAAAGCAAAATCCTAGACTCGATCTCTACGGAGAGCAAAAGAAAGCTCAAAATACTCAAGAGAGTAGTCCAAAACCATTTCCAGATTACTCTAAACCCTACTTATGATTTTACCATACATGAGGGAAAAGCTCACCTCAAGCTTTCCCGATTCTTGCACCTAGGGAGAGGAAGAAGAAGCTTGTCTCCTTCTTGATCTTTTTCTCCACCTTGTTCTTCTCCTAGCTCCACCCCTTAGAGAGAGAGGGAGAGAATCCTAGAGAGAGAAAGAGATAGCTCTTGAGCACTTGGGCAAGAAAGAAATGAGAGAAAAAGCTCTCATCCCCATATACATAGCCTACTTATTGCATAAATGCAAATAAGCCCCTCAACTTGTTTCTCAATACACAGCCCATCCAGGGCATTTTTCGTGCACGGGGACTGGTCTCCCCATGTAGGGACCGGTCTCCGAGAGCCCCTCCTGAGACATTTCGTAACTGGGGACTGGTCTCTGCCAATGGGGACCGGTTCCCATACGTGGGTTTTCCAGGACTTAGCCAAATTTTCACTCACATCCCTCTTTCGCACACGGGGACCGGTCTCCACTTGAGGACCGGACCCACGGGGACCGGTCTGTCCCAACAAGGATCGGTTCCTGTACGCTGGAATTTTGGGACTTAGCCGATTTTCCACCCGTCTAAATCCTTACGCATGGGGAGACCGGTCTCTCCCTCTAGGGACCGGTCCCCGAGAGCTAAATTCTGCAATTTGCAGAATTCTCTCTACTCTCACTTCTAACAGCCCTTGAAAATCCCCTACGAGGCACTTTTTGCATTGTAGATGCCTTCGGCCTTTCCGAAGCATTTCATTATCGAGCTTTGGTCACTTTGACTAAAGTTCGATATTCGTTTACCGAGATTTCGGCATATTACAATGTTAGAGTATAAATAATGGTATAACTCTTGAGAGTACCTAGTGAATGGGTTTGACAAGTGGTTAACTTGCGTGATAATATTACATTTGTTATAGACAAGGTGAATGAAACTTAGCATTATTTGTATGATAATATTACACTTTTTATAGGCAAGGTGAATAAAACTTAGCATTACTTGATGACAATATTACACTTGTTATAGACAAGATGAACGAAATTTAATATTACTTGTATGATAATATTATACTTATTGTAGACAAGGTAGTTGTGACGTTGTGACATAGTGCATGATATGGTCATCATAAAGCTAAGCTTGGTACATTTAACCAAGTTGAACAACTAGAACTTGGTATGTGACATTGTAACTTGGTGCAATTAACTTTGTAGAACAACTAGTAATTGTCTTTGTGATATTGCACTCAATCTAGGGATCGATTGTCACGCCCCGAGACCCGCTACCAATTTGGTCCGGTCCGGGCACGTCAAACAGACGCCGAACGGACAGCACCTCCCCTGTCCGCCCAAGGCTAAAGCGACGAGATCATGTACAACAAGTTCCCAGAAACAACCTGGAATACGTACAAGATCAAACGACAACAACGAGAGCACAACAGTGCTGAACATGCAAGAGCAAGCATCACGAGTAACATACAAGTGAATAAAAGAGAGATACTAATCTATTACATTCATACAAACACTTAATACAAATTGATTGCCATATGACTTCCAAAATATGAACATAAAGCTTACATCCTAGAGAATATAACATAAAATGTACAATCACTCAAAATACCTCACCACCTATACATCATCTACTCTCCAATATACATATGAAAACTCTAATGCAATTAGGAAGCATCTACTCACTAGCACTAGGGCGCTAAGCCCTTACCACGAACCTCAGCTGGCGCACTCGTACCTGTACCTGTAATTATACCCCAAACCACATGGGGTGAGAACTATATAAATATAGTTCCCGGTGGGTTCCGCCGCCGACTCCGCCGATCTTCCCACTAGGTCCAAGGAGGCATAGAAAGACAGATAGGTAGATAGATAGATAGACATAATGAAAATCAACAGCTATACTGTAAATAAGGATGCAAATATCCTACTATGCCTCGAGTCAATGAATGAATGGATAAACTCATAGTGAAAGCTAGCTACTATACCACTATGTTCAATGTCATCTAGCAACCTAACATCATGCTAGTGTACTTCAACTATGTAATGAATACAACTATAACATAGTTATACAGTCTACTATATCTAGTATGGTATGAATGCAAATCCTCTTATGCTATTCATGTTATGACCCAATTCATGACCCAATCCCTTAGGCTACCCCGCCTAAGACTACAAATCCTGTGACCCAATCCCTTAGGCTACCCCGCCTAAGATTTCAAATCCTGTGACCAAATCCCTTAGGCTACCCCGCCTAAGATTTCAAATCCTGTGGTCATCTCACTCTACTAGTCCCAACTCATATCTCAACTCTCATAGGTGAAGGAATAGCATGTCCACTCACGGTCTGAAGATAAATCCATTAGGCTCTCTACTAGGCGACTATGCTCAACGACAATACGACTCATAGTAAAGGCTAACCACTATACTATTATGCTCAACAATGAATAGGTTCTCAAGTCACCCAATCTTGCTGTGAACCCGAGGGCTCGTCTTTCCATCTCACACTCTTAATCTCCTAGGGGCGGAGTCACACTGTGCAACCATCCCCCGAGATCGCCTGCGGACAGATACTTTAGTCCAAGGGCAACTACTTTAGCCCTCCTCTTAGTGACAACTCCGGAGTGCACAGCCTGTGTGGAGCGACCAACCCCAGGCGCAGACAGGCATGGTGAGCACGATCCAAATCCTGTGAACCGGGAGACCCTACCAACTAGGGTTGTCATCATCATAGAATCCAACTATCCTTATGTTCAACATCACAGTGTGTCAACTACACTAATATCAATTGTCACTCTCAACAACACGGGAAATCCTCTATCCCTATATCCATATCATAGTGTTAATACTACACTTGTATTTCACATGCCACTCACCTAGATCTAACTGACTCTAGGTTCACTATCAATCTATGTTCCACAACACTAGGTTCATATCTGACCTATGTTAAATAACACTAGGTTAATGCCACTCTTGATCCACCCTAGGTTCAATAACACTAGGTTCATATCTGTTCAACCTATGTTCACGACGCTAGGTTAATGCCACTCGATCTATCCTAGGTTCAATAACACTGGGTTCATATCTGTTCAACCTATGTTCACGACACTAGGTTAATGCAATATGCCACAATTAGGGAAATGTACCTATCCCTATGTTCAATACCGTAGTATTCACTACACTAGGTTCTCATGCAACACGCCACAACTAGGAAAAATACACCTATCCCTATGTTCAATACCGTAGTATCAACTACACTAGGTTCTCATGCAACATACCACAACTAGGGAAAATACACCTATCCCTATGTTCAATACCGTAGTATCAACTACACTAGGTTCTCATGCAACATGACACTCGTCCATAGATTAACATTAACTAAATACCACTCGTCATGGTTTAATGTTCTCAACACACTACTTGCACATATTCACTAAGTTGTCATTCAACTAGAGTTTAATCCACATTAATAATGTCATTATAGGGTTTCACAACACTATGTCCCAACCTCATACATGCTAAGTTCTTCTTCCATTTAGCATCATAGGTTCACAATGTCATCTCCTAATCCTCATGTTCATTACATCAAGTGTCCATATCATAATACTATATTAACCATAGACATCATACAAGGAGTAGGAATGCATATATCATTACCCTATAATGCAGTACACTGTACAACATGCTATATG
The DNA here is from genome assembly GCA_025177825.1 of Aechmea fasciata. Classification (NCBI taxonomy): domain Eukaryota; kingdom Viridiplantae; phylum Streptophyta; class Magnoliopsida; order Poales; family Bromeliaceae; genus Aechmea; species Aechmea fasciata. The sequence continues at coordinate 3,079,023 of CM045930.1, read as the reverse complement.
CAAATCGATAAAGCACTAAGACATAGAAGAAAGCTCAGTTGCTTCGGGATGGACACCCCCCATCTTTTACAGCGTTCCGATTGCTCGTCGTCACTTGCAATCGGTCTCCTGCAGCGCACGCCGCACGGCTCGACTCCTCGGGTCAATACGAAGCTTCAGGCCTTTGTTTTGCTCGGATCTCTCAAACCGCTCGTCGGATCGACGAACCGTCGCTTCCTGCGCGTTCAAATACCTAACAATATGTTAGATATGCGATTAAATTAGACCAATTTCTATCGATTCCAAAAACCCTAATTTGGAGCCCTAAATTTCGCCCGATGCAAAACTCCACATTAGAGCTCCAATTTCTTGCACAATTCATCTCTTAGGGAAGCTAGGGCTCTACTAAAATTATTTTTAGAAGATAAAACCCATTCTAGAACAATCTACCATGAAAGCTCATCCTAAACCCTAGATTTGCAACTAGGCAAGAATCCGCCATTAGAGCCTTAGATTCAAGCTCTAATCATCCATTTAGTATGCTAGGGTTCTACCAAAACCATCCTTAGAGTTTAAAACCCAAACCCTAAAGATACACCATTAAAGAGGTAGTAAGCTTACCTCTTAAGCTAGCTCTTGAACCAAGGAGGAAGAAGAAGAAGATGTTGATCCTTCCTTCTAGCTTCTTCTCTTTTTTTTTCTTTCTTCTCTTCTCTTTTCTTTGTTTCTTTCTTTTCCCTCCTTTGGTCGACAGAGAGAGAGGGAGAGAGCTAATCTAGAGAGAGAGAGAGAGTGTGTGTGTGTGTGTGTGTTAGGGTTGAGAAATGAGAGAAATGGAGAAGCCCCAGCCTCCATACCCTCTCATAATGCTACAAACGCAAATAACCCCCTCAACTTCTCTTTCAATGCACTGCTCCCGCGGGGCCATTTCTGCATAAGGGACCGGTCCCTGGAATTGAGGGACCGGTCCCCGAAGGTCCAGAATTCCAGCACTTTAGGACTTAGCCAAATTTTCAGCTTTTTCACCTTCGGGTCCGTTCTCGCTCGTTTTCGCTCGTTAGGCCTTCGATTCGTTTCAAATTGAATCGAGACTCCCTAAACATGTTTTTGAGCGTATTTACATCATCCTTTCATCCACACTAATGTCGGATTTAGCTCACGGCCCAACATAGCCTTTCGGGTTCCGTTCTCGCGCCTGCGCGCCGAAACGCCCGAATGCTATCGAACTTCACCGAACTTCACCAGAACCATTCAAATGGCTCTCCAACCAAATGTACACCATAACTTCATGATTTTAGAAGTCTGGTACCTTACATCGATAGTTGCATTCCATGTGTTGGACATGTGAATTGAGATTTGAATGCCCTTGGGCGAATGACAAGAAGGAATAATGCATGTAAAATAAATTGGTGGAACTCACTTGCATGATATTAATTCTATTCCATATAGTAGGGACTTGGTAAAAAAAGTATATGCATGACATGCATCGTAAACATCTCGTGATACCAATGCATATGGCATAAGAAAGTGATCCTCTTGGTTATAGTGGAATAGTATAAGTGTAAACTCTCTCAATTGGAGACTTGAGCAATAGTAAACTATCTTGCTTAGGATAATGACAAGAGCTATATACTTGTGAACTAGTGACTTATACTTGACATACTAAATATGAACGTCATAAAGTGGCATTCGATTTAGTAAACGGTTAAACCTTTACACAATGACATAGAACTAGACCTTTGGGTTGCTAGCAATTATACCATGTTTGAGACATTACGATTGTGTACTTGAGATAATGATCATGCTTGCTTGCCATTTGTGCTCATTTGCACATGTTTGTGAGAGTTGCTCCTCACAAGCCGGCACTTCGAAGTTAGCCTACACGACATATGCTCGTTCGTGTGGGATTGGATGCCTATTGGACCGACGTGGGATAGGCTCATTCCTAGAGTAGGAATGTTGGACTACCACGGGCAATTAGGCGGCACATGCATACTGGGCCGGTGTGGGATAGGCTCATTCCTAGAGGGGGAATGTTGGACTACCACATGCAATTAGAGGACACAAGCTGGACTACACTTGTATAGATTCATGACGAAATTGAATAATGACACCTAAAGTGTAATGTGGAAACTACTATTAGAAAGTGCATATTAGTTGGACCAGTGGACATGCATGGTATTGTATATTGTGGATTTTATGTCAGTCATTCATAACATTGACACTCTAGTGGTAGTATATTTATATCTATATTGATTAGTATAGATGTATGAGTAGAAAAGCAATGAAAAGCATATTCATTCATTGTAGCATTACGGAAAAATGAACATGCATGCAAACGGACATTGACATATAGTTGAACATGCATGTAAATTGACTTTGACATATAGTGGAATAAATGAAACTAAAATATCATACTTGATAGTAAATCCTTTAATAGAGGCATGACTATGAAGTGAATATGTTTATTTACTTGTCTTTTATAATTATTGCTTACTTACCCCTTATAGTATGCCTCAGTTGACCTAGTGGTGTATTTCGCTATTCTCGGCGGCTTACCCACTGTGAGTTATTGTTTAATAGTTCTCACCCACATTTGTTGTTGGTTTTTATTTTAGAGCCTTCCGCGACGGGAGAGGCTAGAGATCGTGGACAAGGGTTAGCAACTAGCTAGAGTCTCTACGGGGATATTCTAGATGAACCTAATGTCATTTTTCCTTTTGTATTTGTGAAAAGATATATTATGTACTTAATTTAGAGTTGTTGTTAGACTTTTGGATTTAGTTGTATATAATTTGTATATTTGTGGATCTCTTTCTGATAGACATTAGTGATTCTATATTACTCGCTCTGATAGCTTTGTTAGAACTTGATCTTATTCATTTTTGTATTAGTAGACGTCTGTGCATCGTGATTGTGGTATATACCGTGGCGACTTCACTGGTCATGACACCGGTGTATAAGATATTCGTATATATATATATATATATATATATACATATATATATATGTATATATATATATATATATATATATATATATATATATATATATATATATATATATATTGTTTGATTTTAACTTTAACATAAATAAAGTTTAACTTTAACAAGTTAAAACTATCTAGTATAAGACCTCCAACTTTAGCGATTTAGTTAAAAAATTTTATTTATAAAATAGGTATCAAAACTATTAAATTTAATTAAAATTTTAAAACAAAATTATTAGAATACTTTAACTATATAAATATTAAAAGTTAAAAAATATTAATAAAATAATTATTTTTTAGAAAATTCTGTACATTACACTGCATACTACAACAAAAAGGTTTATAGCGACAGTTTTAAAAATCGGTATAGGTCAAAAAAAAATGCTGCTGACTAAACTACCAACACTTTTAAAAAATGTTGCTATATATGGAGTCGCTAGGTATATAGTGTTAGTTAAAGAGTGTCGCTATCACCTAAAAAGAATGCTATTAATTTACCAACACTTATTTAAGTATTTAGCAACCGACGAAACTCTACTTCGTTGGTTGCGGTGGCGGAAGAGGGCGAGAGGGAAGGGCTCTTCGTTGAGAATTTCAGTGGATTGAGTGAAGGGAGAAGGAGAGATGGTAATCGAATTTTTTTTTCGGTTTGTAATCAGGCCGAATGAGCTGAGTGGGGTGGGTTGAGTAGAGTAACCTTTTATTTTTAGTTGGATTGGACTTTTTATTTAGTCATTAGTAGATGTTTTTTTAACTTTTAGTACAAATGAGACACTTATACAAAAGTGCCCCAAATATTTGTTCCTATAACCTAATTCTATTGTAGTTGTTGAGGCCAAAATTGAGGTATGCCGGCCTGAACCACGTATGAGCCAAAGAAATAAGGACACGTAGTACCCCAGGAGTCGGCAATAAGGCGCCTGAAGGACAAGAAGGCGGGAACGATTGAAGATTGGGGCGTAACTTCCATGAGAAGTTGGCGTAACTTCCATAAGGAGTTAGCATAACTTTCATGAGGAGTTAGTGTAACTTCCACGATCATGGTTACAACCACTCCCCCCCAACTACTTTCAACCAACCAATAATGTGGGCTATAAATAGTAACTTTGAAGCCTGCAATAGAGGTCTTTCTCCATCCTGAGCGAGAAGACCACCCTTATTTCCTCTGCATTTCTAGGAGTAGTCTTAATGTAATCTTTTTATTTTCCGCAACCATCGTTTCCTAGGAGTAATTTGTAACTTAGTTCTTTGAGTCCGTCTCGCCCTGCATTACTCCCGGAGTCCGTCTCGTCCCGCAGCATCACTCCATTGTAGACTACGTTTGTAGAGTCTGTCTGCCCCACGGGCATCACTCTGTTTTATTAATATATAAACATTCGGCTCTTTTAGCCGATCAATCACTGTGTACTTCTTCCATTCGGCTCTTTCAGCCATTCTGTGTACTTCTTCCATTTGGCTCTTCTGCCAACATTGATCCCTGCACAGCTCATACATTCGACTCCTCCAGCCGAACCAATTTTATAGTGAAAGTTTTCGAATCCGGTCGATCTGATCCCTCATTAGCCGAATCGCTTGATCCAGTCGAAGGGCGCAATCTTTGAGGGTCACTATCCGCAGCCGTTCCGTACTCCGACGCGCTTCTCGAGGAGGATCTTTGATCGGGTCAAGGGTCAGGAAATTCGGCTCCTAACAATTTTGGCACGCCCAGTGGGACTCACTCAGATTTTTCTAATCTAAACTTTATTATATGGCTGACGATACTGCTATGAATCTCCGAAATAGAGCCATATATTCCCAGGCCTTCAGGGAATGACCAAGCTAGTAGCGCCGAAAATGCGAATGAGAATCAGACGGTGCTACCTGTTGGAGGCGGGACTAGTGGACAGTCGGCTCATCAAGAGCCGAGTCTAACTCAGGCACTCGGCCAGATGAGCTGAGTCCTGCAAACTTTAGATCAAACTATCCATCAAAGTACCACTCGACTAGACGCGGTGCTGGCCGCCATCACGGCCTATAATAAAAATATTGTTCGAATCAGACAGTTATTTATCCAAAACGAGCAACCATATGGGGGGCAACAAGGGCCCCTAAATGTGCCGGTGCAACAAAATCCAGTCACGCCGGCGGCTCAAACTGTTTTTAGGTCGGCGAATATAAATGTTGGCCCGCAGTCGGAGATTGCATCGGGTTTACCTCCTTTACCAGCTTACCAACCCCAAAATGTAGGGGCTAGAGCTGGGGGGCAGGCTCCCAATATGCAAGCAGTTAACCCTATTATATCAAATTTCGGTCTACCTCAAGGACTGAATGTAGTACAAGTACATGTTCCTTTGTAGGGGAACAATAATGAAATATATGAACAGATTGAAGAAGCCATTCGAAATACTTTCGGAGTTGGCGCAAGGGCGGCAGTGCGGCCTTTATTTAGATCCCTATATCCCGCGAATATTGACGTGGAGCATCTGTATCCGACAAACTAGAAAATGCCGAAGTTCAACAAGTTCTCGGGTGATGAGACCGAGAATACAGTCGAGCATATAGCCCGGTTCACTACCCAATGTAGGGAAGCGGCCGCTGACTCATTTTTAAAATTTTGATTATTTCACACGTCGTTAACTAAGATGGCGTTTACTTGGTATAATAGTTTATCAGCCAATTCCATCCAAGATTGGGACGAATTGAAAAGAAAATTCCACGAGGAATTCTATAGGTCGGAGCCACAATTATCGGTCGCCGACTTGGCTTTATACCGACAAAAGTCAGGTGATCGAAACGGTCGAAGAGTATTTTAACCGTTTCAAAATAGCCAAAATTCGGTGCTTTACGAGAATGCCGGAATCAGAGTTCGCCAAAATTGCGTTAAATGGTCTACATTTTAAGATAAAAAACCATTTTGAAGATAAGCATTTTTCTAACCTATTTGATCTAGGTGTTCGAGTTGCCCAATATGAACAATTCCGAAAGAAAAGTGAAGACGATCGGTTGCAATGGAGCCGATATAAAAATCAAAGCAAAAGCAAGGAGAAATCCTTGATAGAAGAATAGTCGGTTCAAGAAGAGGCAAGCCAATCGAATGAAAGTGAAAAATCGGCTGATGAAGTCGAGATATATGCGGCTGGTAAAAAGCCACTTTCTTCAAGAAAAAATTCTTGATAGAAGAACATTCGGTTCAAGAAGGGCCGAACCAATCGAGTAAAAGTAAAGAATTGGCTTATGAAGCCGAGATATAGCTACTTTCTTCAAGGAGAAATCCTTGATAGAAGAACATTCGGTTCAAGTCAAGAAAAGCCGAACCGATCGAGTAAAGTAAAGAATCAGTTGATAAAGCCGAGATGTATGCGGCTGTGATAATAAAGAGCCATTTTCTTAAAGCCGACCAAGACCAGCGAAACAAAAGTTTGGGTCTCAGCTGTGTCATTGAGCAGTCGATTTGGCACCAATAGTCATCCGAATGTTCATTCGCAAGACTATTGGGGGGGGTGGCATTGTTGAGGCCAAAATTGAGGCATGCCTGCCTGAACCACGTATGAGCCAAAAGAAATAAGGACACGTGGTACACCGGGAGTCGGCAATAAGACGCCTGAAGGACAAGAAGGCAGGAACGGTTGAAGATTGTGGCGTAACTTCCATGAGAAGTTGGCGTAACTTGCATGAGGAGTTAGTGTAACTTTCATGATCATGGTTACAAACACTCCCGCCCCCAACTAGTTTCAACCAACCAATAATGTGGGCTATAAATAGTAACTTTGAAGCCTGCAATAGAGGTCTTTCTCCATCCTGAGCGAGAAGACCACCCTTATTTTCTCTGCATTTCTAGGAGTAGTTTTAATGTAATCTTTTTCTTTTCCGCATTTACTGCTTTTCTAGGAGTAATTTGTAACTTAGTTCTTTGGAGTCTGTTTGCCCCTCGGGCATCACTCCTGGAGTCTGTCTGCCCCCAAAGCATCACTCCGTTGTAGACTACGTTTGCAGAGTCTGTCTGCCCCACGGGCATCACTCTGTTTTATTAATATATAAACATTCGGCTCTTTCAGCCGATCAATTACTGTGTACTTCTTCCATTTGGCTCTTTCGGCCGAACCAATTTTATAGTGAAGGTTTTTGGACCCGGCTGATTTGATTCCTCATCAGCCGAATCGCTTGATCCAGTCGAAGGGCGCAATCTTCGAGAGTCACTATCCGTAGCTGTTCCGCACTTCAACGCGCTTCCCGAGGAGGATCTTTGACCAGGTCAAGGGTCGGAAAATTCGGCTCCTAATAGTAGTGATATACAGTACAACAAAAATTCTATTCCAGATACAAAGAAATGAAGATCGTAATGTGGAACAGTTATATAAAACAAATGAATTATCAGAATATGAAACAAATAGGTATTGTGGAAAAAAACTAAAATATTATATTTTTGCCGCATTGCGCGGGCCCTTAGCTAGTTCCAGCACCAAGTGAGATCGAACCCAAGTTGGTGGGCTCCCGTCTCTGCGTCAAGAGTATATATAATTAAATTATTGTTCTGAGCAGTGGGGTCAAAGTAAGTAAACTTTTTGTTATCTATGGTGAAATGATCCAGTGGCTAATGGTGCAGTTTAGTGTTTACACTTATCCACAAATTTACATCACACCATTATCATATACATACGTTGTCTCTACTAGAGACTAGAGCTATATGCCTATGTAGTGTATATAATGTATATGTACACATACTAGCTTATTAAATAAGCCACACTCCATGAATACAAAACGACTTTAGCTGAAGAGACCAACATTATAGGCGCAATCTAACCCCCCTCTCTCCTCATTCTCAGTGGATTCTGTTCCCCTACAAATACATTATTTCTGTGTTCTCATCCCCTATCTCCCTATTTCATTTTTTTCTTTTTCTTTTTTTTTACTTCCTTCGCCATACATATTATTCATATTATATATATACTACTCAAATCATTCACCTCGGCATCCAGTTGTGCGCCTCTCCCTCTTCCATATTTCCTCTTCTATCTTTAATTCTTTCACGAGTGTCGTTGCTCGAGACCTTAATATATATATCCACGATGAGCAGCTCCAGGGTGAAGCTGTTCGGGTTTCAGGTGTCCGCGGAGGACTACGACGAGGCGACGGCAGCGGCGATCGGGAATTCGGAGTCGCCGTCGTCATCGTCGTCGACCACCACGACGACGACGATGACGGCGACGGCGGGGGACGGGAGGAAGTACGAGTGCCAGTACTGCTGCCGGGAGTTTGCGAACTCGCAGGCGCTGGGCGGGCACCAGAACGCCCACAAGAAGGAGCGCCAGCAGCTGAAGCGCGCCCAGATGGCCGCCGCCGCCGCTGCCGCCGCCTCCTCGGCATACCGGTCGGGCGGCGCGGCCGGGGCGCTCTTCCCCCGCGCCAACCCGATGACCTCCGCCTTCGCCCCCCGCCGCACCTCCTCCCCGCCGACTCCTCCGCCTCCGCCTCCTGGGTCTACTTCTCCCGCAGCACAGCTGCCGCCGCCGCCGCCGCCGCCGCCGCGCCGTTCCACGTGTCGCACGGCTGCGTGTTTCGAATTCCCCCGCACCGCCGCCGCCGTCGAATTCCGCCGCGCTGTTCGTCTACAACCGAGTCGGCGCGGGGCCCACCGGGAGCCCGGTGGGGCCGACCGCCGCCGCGGCGGACGGCGGGTTAGACCTGCAGCTCAGCCTCGCGCCGGCCGGGTCTTGACCGAGCCGGCTGGTCCGACTGCCGGTAATAGCTCGGAGGTCGTAGCGTACCTTGATCATTAATTAATTTCTATTATTAATAATTAATTAATTAATTAATCTTCGTGATATATAACTTGTTAATTATTATTGACTCCGACCGAGAGGGTTGAGTTGAGATAACCCATGTAAGGTAAGGTATTTTAGTTAGTTTTCTATTAATTTTTGTAATACTTTGCGTTTTGAATGATGCATCTGGCTCTCGCATGCTCCCACGAAATCATGATGTCATTAACTATTTATGTTTTTTTTACAAAAAAAAAATTCATTATTTTATTTTATTTTCTTTTCTTTGCCCTCTTGGTAGAATACGATGTATATATACTATATACTGACTCTGGGGTCCATACGTAGAGAGTGATTCTCTCTCTCTCTCTCTCTCTCTCTCTCTCTCTCTCTCACACATAAGGGTCCCTACTTTATTTTCAAACACTGTATTAATTAGTATTCAAAAATTGTATTTTTGGATACTAATTAAAATAAGTTATTAGATATAAACCCGTATAAAGTTGAATGTACAAATTTTTAATATATTATTAAAAAATGTTAATATATTAATAATAATATACATATACATAGTGTGCAGATTTTTAATTAATTTATATATCTACCGCTTAAAATATAATAAAAAATTTCTAATATATTAAATTTTTGTAAGAGCAATATTCTAAAAAGAAGATTCAAAGTATTTTTCCTATACTTTATTTAAAATTCAAGGATAAAGTGGTTTTCTTGTACGTGCATGGTGTATACGAATTTGCTATAATGCTACACGTGTAAATGATTGTTCACGTTTAACTATAATTTAATCTTCACTATCCGAACATTATTATTAAATAAATCATTTTAAGTTCTTGAAGTTTAATTAAGATTTGAAATATTTTTGGAATATTATATATTTTATATTAATTTGTAATGAAAGTTTATTGCTAACTTAATCATCAAGCTTCTTGAGAATAGACTATTAACAATTCCCATCAACGTAACTATGAAAATAAGAATATTTAATAATCCATAATAATCTAGCTAGTACTGTTTAATTCCTTAAGCTTGGAATGTATAATAATTGCACTATGTCACTAACATCTTTTGCAGCTGCTTAATTTCAGTTGAATTGCATGTGATTTGAATATTTTTAATAGCAAATATGTTGGATTAATTACTATATAGAATATTACAAACTATGAGCCAAACGAAACTTAATTACAGGTATTGAAAATTGATGTATGAAATAATGTTGAATTGGAATCTAATTTTAAATGCAAGATGAATATTGGATTTGAACATTGTGGTAGATAGTTTCATAATGACGTTGTTTTTTCAGTTTGTCATAGTTAATATAATATCCAGCTAATAAATAATGATTGAAATCTAGTAAAGAAAAGATTGAATCATAAACTTACTTAGATATATGTAAGTAAACAGAATTAAACTAAGTAATTAGCATATTGTAATTGTGTATTTTCAGAGTTAGCTAGACATAAGCTCACATGCGGGCATTAGCATAAAATTAAGCAACTCCCAAAGAGTGTTTGTTGGCAACTGAAATGAAGGCTAAAATATATATATATATATATATATATATATATATATATATATATATATATATATATATATATATATATATATATATATAGTAGGTCTTGTGTGCTATTAGAGTACGGAGTCCTCCGTGCTCTAAGCCGATGATGGAGCAATCGACGATCGGCTCCGTTGGACTTGATCTAGCGTATTTAAAGTTTCTAGAAAATAATTTTTACGATTTTTTAATATCATTTACCTATTGACCAAAAGGTTTCAAAAGCAATATTTTTTAATGATTGATATTTACCGTTTTCAAATTTAACGGTTTCGATGCATTCAAATCGGATGAAATTTTGATACAAAATTCTTTATACTATCTACAACAAGATCAATCGATTGAAAATTTTAGTGCTATATCACCACTTTTTATAGGATTTTTATTTTAGTTAAAAATTATTGATTTTGAATTGTTTCGATTGCTAAGTAAATGATATCGAAAAATTGCAAAAATTATTTTCTAGAAACTTCAAATATGCTAGATCAAGTCTAACGCGATCGTCGATTCGAAACTCCGTCAGAGCGATTAGGAGCACGGAGGGCTCCGTGCTCCTAATAGCACGCAAGACCTACTCTATATATATATGCTCCGTGCTCCTAATAGCACGCAAGACCTACTATATATATATATATATATATATATATATATATATATATATATATATATATATATATATATATATTGTGCTCTAAGTTTTTAACCATCCATCAATTTTAATGGAGGGTTAAGATGAGAAAGAAAAGAGAAATTGATGAGATATTCAAAAAGATGAGCAATTGAGAACCTTAATTTCTCTCCAAATGCTCTTCTCTCTATTACCTTAACCACCCATCAAAATTGATGGATGGTTAGAAACTTAGAGCACCTGTGTATTAATAGTAGCCTCTATATATATATATATATATATATATATATATATATATAGTCCATTTGCTATCTTTGTCAATAGCACGAACCACTTGGTGCTACCAGTTTTCCAGTTAGATTCACCCCTTTGATGATTTTTATCGTTTAGATCATACTATTCACCACCAACCTGGGGGCCACATCTAACCACACATCTCTCAATCCAACGGTCAAAAACTTGGTAGCACATATATATATATATATAACTAGGCTACTATGCTATCAATAGCACCAAGTTATTGGTGCTACCAAGTTTTGACCGTTGGATTGAGAGATGTGTGGTTAGGATGATGTGGGCCCCTAGGTTAAGTGGGTGGTTGGTTGAATAGATTGATCTAACGGGTGAAAATCATCAAAGGGGTGGATCTAACGGTGGAAAACTTGATAGCACCAAATGCATGGTACTATCGATAGTATCAAATAGGACTACTATATATATATATATATATATAGAGAGAGAGGCCACTGCTACTATACTATTATGAGTATTAGAGACCTACTACTCATAAGTTGTTTTCGATGATAGAGCTTCCGAATCGACGATCCACTCCGTTAAATATGATCTAGAGTATTTGAAACTTGTAGAAAATAAATTTCGTAAATTTTCGAAATCATAATAAAGTCCATCTAGTTGGCATAAAATGAACGGTCAAAATCGAACGACGTCCTAAAAAAGGATGATCGGATACTTTAATTCAAGATCGAGTTATTGATCTTTATCTATGTAGTGAATAGAATTTTCTATCAAAAATTCAACAAATTTTGATTCTTTTATACCGTTAAACTAGCAATAATCCCATATCTGCCGTTAAAAATTGTCAAATTTGTGACCTCTTGATCGTAAGGTAAATGATGTCAAAAAATTATAAAATTTTATTTCTAGAAGTTTTAAATCTGTAAATAACGTTTAACGGTATGGATCGTCGATTCGGAAGCTCTATTATCGAAAACAACTTATGAGTACGAGGCGATCGTACTCATAATAGTAAGTAATGGACTTATATAGGCCATAGCTACTATATATATATATATATATATATATATATATATATATATATATATATATATATATAGAACTCGACAACTATGCTATTAATAGCACCAAGTCATTGGTGCTACCAAGTTTTTGGCCATTAGATTGAGAGATATGCGGTTTGGATGATGTGGGCCCCCTGGGGTTAAGTGGGTGGTTGGTTGAATAGTATGATCTAACGGGTGAAAATCATCAAAGGGGTGGATCTAACGGCGGAAAACTTGGTAGCACCGAGTGCTTCGTACTATTGATAGCATAGCAGCCGGACTCTCTCTCTCTCTCTCTCTCTCTCTCTATATATATATATATATATATATATATATATATATATATATATATATATATATATATATATATATATATATATATATATATATATATATATATATATATATATTCTATTAATAGGATATGAGCACTTGTCCTATCAAGTTTTTAACCCTTGGATGAGAAATTGTAAGGTTAGGATGATATTAGTCGGTTAGAGTTGAATGGTCCCCCTAGGGTTGAGTAGTCCCCACTGGGTTATAGTATTTAATCCAGTGGTTAGAAATAATGATAAAAGTTGATCCAAAGGCTAAAAAGCTGATAGAACAGTCTTTCATATCCTATTAAAAGAATAGTAGCGGACTATATATATATATATATATATATATATATATATATATATATATATATATATATATATATATATATATATATAGAGTGGAGCTAGAATACTTTTACAAGTATCACATGGGTGGTACTTTAGTGTTTTTAGCCCTTGAATGGAGAGATGTGAGGTTGAGATGTTGGTGGTAGGTGGTGGTAGGTGGAATAGTGTTTGATCCAAGAGGTATTAGTAATCAAAAAGTAGATCCAATGGCTAAAAATCTAATAGCACCATGGAGGTGATACTTGTAAAAGTATCCTAGCTCAACTCATATATATATATATATATATATATATATATATATATATATATATATATATATATATATATATATATATATGAATATGATTATGCTTTGAATTTTACCATCCTAGATTTTCAAAACATGTACAAAATCCTTAATTTTGATTTCTGCTATCTTAAGAACCATATTCTGTAAATTTATCGTCAATGAAAAAAAAACCCTAATATATTATTTGAAAAATTAAGTATTTGTATGTCCAGAAAAGCTATTCCGATCAAATCTTACCCAGAATAAACCGCTGTTTTCCACCTCCTTTGAGGAGTTGAGCGATTTTCATATTTATGCTCAGCTTATTTAATATAATTAAAATAATAGAAAAGTGTGATTATATACTACAACAGAATTAAGTTATAGGAACACATGTTTGAGACACTTTTGAATAAATATCTCATTTATGCTAAAACTTAAAAAACATCTACTAATGTCTAAATATAAAGTCCAATTCAACCAAAAATAAAAGATTACTCTATTCAACCCACCACATCCAGTCCATTTGGCCCGATTACAAACAGAAAAGAAAAAAAAAAAAGAGAAAAAAAAATCAATTACCATCTTCTCTCTCTTCACTCAATCCACTTGAAATTCTAGACGAAAAGCCTTTTCTGCGTCCCTCCTCCGCCACCATGACCAACGAGATAGAGTTTGGCGGTTGCTAAATGCTTAAATAAGTATTGGTAAATTAGTAATACTCTTTTAGGTTATAGCGACACTCTTTAACCATCACTATATACCTAGCGACCCCACATATAGCAATACTTTTTAGAAGCGTTGGTAATTTTAGCTAGTAACACTTTTTTGACATGTACTTACATTTAAAAGTATCGTTATAGACCGTTTTTGTTGTAGTTTGTAGTGATATATATATATATATATATATATATATATATATATATATATATATATATATATATATATATATATATATATATATATATATATATATAATTGAGCTCCTATGCTTTTAAAAGTACCAAGTCATTGGTGCTTGTAAGTTTTAGCCCTTGGATTAATAGATGTATGGTTAGGATGATGTGGGCCCCTTTGGGTTAAGTTGGTGGTTGGTTGAATAGTATAATCCAACGGATGAAAATGATCAAAGGCATAGATCTAACGGAAAAAAATTGACAAGCACCAAGTGATTCGTGCTTTTACAAGCACCATTTCGACTATATATATATATATATATATATATATATATATATATATATATATATATATATATATATATATATATATATATATATATATATATATAGTTGAGCTCGAATATTCTCAAAAGCACCAAAAGGTTGGTGCTTTTGAGCTTTTAACCCTTGAATGGAGAAATATAAGGCTGGGATGATGGTGGCAGGTGGTGGTAGGTTGAATAGTGATTGATCGATCTAAGGACTATTAGTAATTAAGGAGTATATTCAAGTACTAGAAATCTAGAAGCACCAAGAAGAAGATACTTCTAAAAGAATTCTAGCTTAATTATATAGAGAGAGAGATTTGAGCTAGATTATTTTTGAAAGCACTAATCCCTTGGGGCTTTTAAGTTTTGAGTCCTTGCATCTACTCCTTAATTACTAATAGTCTTTGGATCTAACACTATTACACCTACCATCATCTCGCCACCATCATTTCAACCTCACAAATGGATAAAAACTCAAAAGTACTACATTCATGGTTCTTGTGAGAGTGTTCTTGCGCAACTCTGTGTGTGTGTGTGTGTGTGTGTGTGTGTGTGTGTGTGTGTGTGTGTGTGTGTGTGTATATATATATATAGACCTTGGCGTGTATGCTATCAATAGCACCAAGCGTTTGGTGCTATTAGGTTTTTGGCCCTTAGATGAAAAAATGAACGGTTAGGATGATGTGGGCCCCCTAGGGTTGAGTAAGTTATTGGTTTAATAGTATAATCTAACGGGTGAAAATAATCAAATGGTTAAATCTAACGGTGGAAAACTTGATAGCATCAAACGCTTGGTGCTATCGATAGTATCCTAGCCGGACTCCCTCTCTCTCTCTCTCTCTCTCTCTCTCTCTCTCTCTCTCTCTCTATATATATATATATATATATATATAGTAGGTCTTGTGTCACACCCCGAGCTCTGCCTATTTGGTCTGATTCGGATACGTCAACAGACGCCGAATGGATAGCACCTCCCCTGTTTGCCCAAGGCTCCAACACTTGTACAATCAAGGCAATTCAACACGAAGTGAATGTAATCATACACGGCTTGCCCGAGGGCAAGCAACAACAAGTTGCGAAAGCTCTAACAACTACACATCCACATACAACCATATACATGTCATTTGATTACATTTTAACCAAATACAAGTAATCTAATCATATTATATCCATTCATTTCCATTTCATACATTGTTTACATCACATAATCATCCAACCCAAAATAAAGGATCACATCTCTATGCATCATCTCTTTCCAACATGCAACAGATGAATGTACATAAGGAAATGTCTATACTCTGGTGGCCGTTAGCTACGGCGCTAAACCCTTACCTCGATCCTCCGCCGCCCCACTTGCGCTCGGATTTGTAGAGTTAGTGGTGTGAGAACTACAACGAAGTTCCAATTGGGTTCGGCCGCCAATCTCGCCGACTTACCCACTATATCTAATCAGGCATATGTTTTTCAAGAAAAGAAGGTAACAAACCAACTAATGCTACTACTAATACAATGCCTGCAAGAAAGTTAGTCAACAGATATATAATTTCAAGTATGATACATGCATGCATGATGTATAACCATCTGGCTTTTACCCAATCGTCCCGGGGTGCTCCTGGTTTACCCCGACTAACAACCCAAAATCCCTGTCGATCGGGGAGGCTCCAAGCAGTACCACCCGAGGGACCGTCCTCTGAGACTTCTCTCCCAATGGTGTCAATTCTAGAGCGCACTGCTTGAGGGGGAGCTACCTCCCTCAATCCAAGACTTATGTGAGTATGATCCAATCCCCAATTTGGGTACGTATAGCCACAGTTGCCACTTGTCTCAATACCAAAATGAACCATTAGGTTCGTACCTTGTCACAACACTATTCTTTGGGCCACACTTTCCCTAATGCCACAATAGGTTATACATTGTCCAGCATATCACAATCTCAATGCCAATCTTGTCGCTAATGTCAATGTCACATTTGTTTACTATTATCATAGTCCAGTATAGGGTTAAACATACATATCTCATATGGTTCGATATCAATTCATACGTTCTTCCACATTAGAAACATACAATTGAGTTTCAACTAACAATCACTTGTCAACTACCCTATTATGCATGAATGGCAATATACACATATGCTCAATAAAAGGCAACATAGACATAGAAGAAAATTCAGAGATTCCGGATAATACCCCCCACCTTGTAGGTATGCTACGTGTTCACGATCCAAGTTTAAGAATTTTTGGACTCCTACGCCGCTTGCTACGATAATCTATACCAAGACGGGCCTTTTCACCAATATCTCTGCGTACACTTATCGGATAGCCGAACCGATTGCGCCAACGCGTCAGAAAACTTACCAATTAGGATAAAAAAAGATCAATCCCAACTTTGACCTCCTAATCACAAAACCCTAACTTTATGTCCCTACACAACTTCATCTTCTCCATTCTATGTCCCTAGCATGGATGCACATGGAGAAAACCACAATAGGTGCTCCTAGATGCTACTACTAGAAGTATACACCAAACCCTAGCTTAAAAACCCATGAAAACTCACCTTGGGCTCAAGCTTTTCCTCCAAAAGCTCTTGCTCAAGCTAGCTTCCACCTAGGCAAGCTTCTACTCCAAGCAAAGCTCCTCCAAATCCCTTATTGGTCCAAGCTCTAGAGAGAAGGAGAGAGAGAAGAGAAGGTTTTAGAGAGAGAGAGAGAGAGAGAGAGCCCTAAGTGTTGGTGTGGGAGCAAATGAGCTCTCACACAAGCTCTCACATATCTATACACCCCTCTCATAACACAATTGCACATAAAGCCCTCCAATTGCCACAATTCACAACAGCCCAAACAGGGTAATTTTCGCCTATGGGGACTGGTCTCTCCACTCAGGGACCGGACCCCGAGAGCAGAATTTCCAACACTTGGCCACTCCCCAATTTTCCGCCTACGAGGACCGGTCTCTCCTTTCTGGGACCGGATCCCGAGAGAAAAAATTCTGGGACTTAGCCATTTTCTCAGCCCTTATTCTTTTGGATCCATACACCTTATACAATGGCTCTAACACCTATAGAGCCCATTGTAGACCATTCCAACTCGTCCGACACCGCATTCCGCTCATTTCGATGGAACTCGGCACGACTTATAGGGATGCGATACGTTACATTCCCTACCCCTTAAAAATAGTTTCGTTCGCGAAACTTAACGCAACTTATTTGCTCGAACAGGTGAGGATAGACCTCGCGCATCTTCTCCTCGAGTTTCCACCTGGATTCACGCCTCGAGTGATTACTCCACTGAACTTTGACATACGAGATGATCCGATTTCGTAGCTTCCGCTTCTCTCGAGCAAGAACACTCAATGGAAATTCTTCGTAGGTGACATCCTTGTGTACCACTACCGGCTCATGCTTCAACGCATGTGAGTAGTTATGAGAATACTTGCAGAGATTCGAGACGTTGAACACATTGTGCACTCCCGCAAGCCTCGGTAGTAATGCTAACTTGTACGCCACCGGCCCAATTCGCTCTAGAACCTCATATAGTCCAATGTATCGAGGACTAAGCTTTCCTCGGATCCCGAACCGTTTTACCCCTTGCATGGGCGATACTTTGAGAAATACACAGTCTGTAACATATCGAAATTTAATATAAAAATTAAGTGTAAATAAAAATAGTGTGAGATACTATTTTTATTGGACTTAAGGGTGTAAGGTAAAGGCTGAAAATGACCTGTGCTGAAATCGGAGCGAAAATAGAAGATTTAGAATTTTCTGTGAGAAACGGGACAGATAAATTAGCAGAAAATGCACAGTGTCAAAAAATTATGAAAACGGGAGGGTATGTCAGGATTATTTTCCTGAGGCTAGATTTAAAGTTTCATGCTATTCTGACATTCAGAAGATGAGAAATAAAATTCGAATGTTATCTGATAAGGATTACAGTTCGGTAGCGCTTTCAGTGACCAAACGGGGTTGAAACTGAAAGATTAAAATTTCTTTCATTAAGTTAAGTAAAACCGAGTATGATTGTCAAATTTGAGCTCAAACGGATATTCAGAAGTGCAGGCAAAAATATCTGTACCTAAGCTGAAAGTTGAGTGTGAATAGTGTAAAGTTGAGGGGTTATCTTGTAAAAAGGGGATTTTCTTCCCTTTCTTCTTCCCCCTGCTTCTTCAACCGAGCAACACCCACACTCACACACACGCACACATGGAGGGAGAGAGAAAACCCTCATTTCTCTAAATATCTCTCTCATCTCTCTATATTTCTCGCTCAAATTCGCGGTGTTGGTGGAGAGCGATCTTGCGAACGCATTGGGAGCGACGGATTGAGTTTTCGTGCGCCCGTTGGAGCGGCATGTTTCCGCCTTGGCGTTCATATTTTGGTAAACTTTTGGAATTTGGCTAATTCCTTTATGCTTAGTGTTCTAATAGTCTCTAATGTGATGCTAACATGTTAAATTCTTAATATTTGGATTATTTGGAGCATATTTAGAGACTAGAGTTTAGAAATGCGATTTTTGCTAATAGAAGGGTTTGATCTAATTTGACCCTCCGTAAACCCAATTGTTAGGTAAACGAACGCGTTGGCGAAGTCGGTTCGGCGATTCGTCGAGCCGTTGTGAAGATATTAAAGAAACAGGGTTTAGGCTTCGTTTCCACCAGGAGGGTCGAGGCGACGTCTAAAAATTACGAAATTGGATCCCGAGCACCGTAACAACAAAACGAAGACCATTTTTGCCCGAGGCTGCGAAGCGATGCGCGGTTGGTGAGCAATTCCAAGTTCGGGCCGAACCGGGCACCGGGTGCCGCGGGAGGCCGATTGCAAATGTCGACGAGCAATCGGAACGCGACAACAGGTGGGTTGTGCTCACCGAAATGTCTAGCTCGCTTCCATGTCGAAGCAAAGTAATGTTCATAATTGATGCATATAGTGGTAGTTAATTGTGGATATAAATGCATGTGATTGATGCTAGTTGAAAGCATAAGATATATACTATATGTATTGACTACCATTGTAGAACTAAAGGATAGATGCATGTTGACATATTGCTAGAATATGTTAGAGATAATATGCATGTTGATAAATCATGGAACATGTTAGATGGCATATGAATATTGGCATTGTGAAAATGTGCTAGTTGGTATATGTATATAGACATATTTTTGAATATGATAAATGGAATATGCATGTTGACATTGTGGAGTATGCTAGATGAAATAATGCATGTCGGTAAGTTATAAAATGTGTGCTAATTGAATGTGAAAGACACATACTAGTAATAGAGATGCTAATTATGAATGAGAATGCATAATAGGGATGCTAATTATGAATGAGAATGCATGAGTTATGGGCTAAAATGTATATTGATTACTATATAATAAGAACATCGACATGTTTAGGAAATATTAAAGAACACATGTATGTTGACATAATGTAAGAATATGGTAGATTCATATGCATGTGCATTTGGGTCGATAACTCTAAGTAGAGCAAAGAACTTGACATTAGAAAGTAAGTGTAACGACCTAGCCCACTAGCAACAATAACTCGTTGGGCCCAACCACCGGCCCAAAATGCTTAAGCCCAGTTATTATTACTAGTGTCTAAGTCTATTATAAACCCAATGACAATCCCTTTCCCATCTGATGTGGGACTATTGGGGTGTCACAGACTCCCCCCGTTAAGGCCCTGACCGTCCTCGTCAGTCCAATCCGATGTGGGAGATGTGGGACTATTGGGGTGTCACAGACTCCCTCCATTAAGGCCCTGACGTCCTCGTCAGTCCAATCACACACACAGCCCACGATCACCAGGCGATGTGAGACTCGTTTCGCTAGCCCGTCATCTAGACCCTGGCTCAGCCGAGACTTGTCACACATGTCTAGCTGGTGAGCCGGCTCTGATACCAAATGTAACGACCCAGCCCACTAGCAACAATAACTCGTTGGGCCCAACCACCGGCCCAAAATGCTTAAGCCCAGTTATTATTACTAGTGTCTAAGTCTATTATAAACCCAATGACAATCCCTTTCCCATCCGATGTGGGACTATTGGGGTGTCACAGACTCCCCCCGTTAGGGCCCTGACGTCCTCGTCAGTCCAATCCGATGTGGGAGATGTGGGACTATTGGGGTGTCACAGTAAGAACATTGAGTGGCATGTCAATTAATAATCCTAAGTGTGAATAATTAGGATGACAAGTATTGTGGATGGCATTTAAACCTAATGTATTAAACAAAGGTTGAGAATTGAACCTAGAGTTAAATAAACCTAGGCGAGTGGCATTAAACCTAGTGTACTAAACATAGGTTGAGAATTGAACCTAGGGTCAAGTAAACCTATGTTATGACACGAGTGGCATTGAACCTAGAGTATAATGGAACCAAGGTAGTAGTGACATCGGACCTAGTGTTATAAAACCTAGGCAATGAACATAGTGACGTTGGACCTAATGTTAGTAAACTTAGGTTGAGTAATGGTTTGAACCTAGAAAGGTTGACATAGGGTCAGACCAACCCTAGAGATGTTGAAAGTGAATTCCGGAATCCCAGGTCTTGTGGCCTTAGTCAACATGGTATGCTCATGGTTGTGGATTGGATCATACTCACCTATAAGTCCGATGCTTGAGGGCGGTCGCTCCCCCTCAAGCGATGAGCTTCGGAGTAGTCATCACTGGGTCGTAGCGAGTATCTCCCCAGAGGATAGTCCTGTCGGGTTGTAGCAAGTATCTCCCCGATTGATGAACTCCGGAGTAGTCATCACTGGGTCGTAGCGAGTATCTCCCCAGAGGACGGTCCCGTCGGGTTGTAACGAGTATCTCCCCGATAGTAGGGATTTGAGTTGGTGAGTTTAAAGACGAAACCTACGGATTAGCCGAGAGGATAGGGTATTGATTGTGGCAAGTGCCATGCACCATGAGCAGTACGTACGTTGGTTCTCCTCGCCCGTTCGGCGATGTGGTTTGAGGATTTAAGGTTGAGGTGTATGCGAGACGTCCTTCACCTCAAGCCTGACAAAGCGCGGATTATTCGCAGATGATTGACTCAAGACCGAGTCGAGTGACATAGTTGCCTAAGGTAAATATAACCTTACGAAAGAATTACAAATAAGTAAAGTGTGGCCAAGAATAAAGGGTAAAGAACGGCAAGTGCTAAAGAATAGCCAATAATAAAGAATGTCAAAGAATAAAGAATTGCAAGTAATAAAGAATAATAAGTGATAAAGAGTTGCTAATAATGATAGAGAATTGCAAATGATAAAGTGTAGAATTACTTAATCTACTTGCATGAGTTGCATGATTTGCATATTGCATATTATGAGGCATGAACATGATAATTGTTAGTCGCATAAATTATATATCTGTGGATACTTGTTGGACTAACATGCTGCAGTGCCTCCTTGGACCTGGTGGGTCGAGCTTTACCCTTGGGTGGCCGTATCCATTGGAAACTATGGACAATAGTTCTCACCCCCGTATTGTTTTTGGGGGTACAGGTTTACACGTGAGCGGCGCGGCGGCGCGAGGCGAGGGCGTAGCTCCATAATTAGCGCCCTACTACCGATACCAGAGATAGCATTACCCCGAGTCAGCTTAGCTAGGGGTTGTAGAAAAGTTGAAAAACAATATTGTAATAATCTTGATTGTATTTGGAAGCTTATAAAAGGAAATGTAATCTTTAAAAAAAAAGCATGTGATGTGAATGCTTGAAATAGCTTAGTTGTTTATGTGTTTGATACTTCTTTATGCAATCTCTTGATTGAATACTGTTCCTGGTTGGAACCTTTTGTAATGTATTGATTGCGACACCTTGGACGTACAGGGGAGACTCTGTCCGCAATACAGAAAAAACTCTGTCCGTTCGGCGGTCTGTCGGCTTGCCCGAATCCGACCAAAGAGGTGGGCTCGGGGCGTGAGACAGTCTCCAACCGCGAATTCTAAATCCTTCCAGCGCTTATTCGCATAACTTCGTTGCCGCGATTGTGCAGTCAACAACCGTTGGCGAGCAAGGTGAACTTTATCCTCCGCCTCTTGCAACACATCCGGGCCAAAGGCGATTCTTCCAGCCACCTCGCTCCAATGGATAGGGGAGCGAAATTTTCGCCCATAAAGTGCCTCAAATGGTGCCATCGCTATACTTTCTTAGTAGCTGTTATTGTAGGCGAACTCCGCCATCGGCAAATACTCATGCCACCCTCCTTTATAGTCAAGCACACACGCTCGCAACATGTCCTCAAGTATTTGAATAGTCCTCTTCGACTGCCATCACTCTGAGGATGAAACGCTGTACTGAAATCGAGTCGCGTGCCCAGAGCATCTTGCAAGCTCTTCCAGAAATGAGAAGTGAACCGGGGGTCTCGATCTGACACAATCGATGATGGAGCCCCATGCAATCTCATTATCTCGTCCAAGTATACCTGCGCAAACTTGTCTCCGGACTACGTGGTGTGGATCGGTAAGAAATGAGCCGGCTTTGTCAAACGGTCCAACACCATCCAAATGGCATCATGTTCGGCTTGCGATCGGGGTAAATTGACCACAAAGTCCATCGCAATATCCTCCCACTTCCACACGGGTATTGATAAACTTTGCAACTTCCTCGCGGAAAACCGACACTCAGCCTTTCTTTGTTGGCACCTCAAGCACTGTGCCACAAACTCCTCAATGTCTTTCTTCATGCCCGGCCACAAGTAATGTATTTTCAAGTCCTTGTACATATTAGTGCCGCCCAGGTGTATACTATACGGGGAATGATGTGCTTCTTGCAACACCGCTTTGCGGATTTCATCATCCTCGGGCACACACCATCGGTTTCTGAACCAAAGTGCATCGTCGGATCCCACGTTGAAGTCACAAGCACGTCCGCCCTCAACATCACTCCGCACCTTTTGGAGATACGGATCCTCAACTTGTCGCTCCTTGATTCTCTCCAACAAGGTCGGTCGAACCACTAGCGCCGCCAAAATAGTCGAAACCTCCCGCGCTACTACCTCCAATCCAAACCGTTGCATCTCCCTTTACAACAACGGTTGATGCGTGATCGTCGTTGCTAAGTTTTCCACTGATTTTCTACTTAGCGCATCGGCTACCACATTGGCCTTCCCGAGGTGGTATAAGATAGTAATGTCATAATCCTTTAATAACTCCAACCACCGCCGCTGCCGCATATTCAACTTTTTCTAGGTGAATAAATACTTGAGGCTCTTGTGATCGGTATACACCAAACAATGCTTACCGTAAAGATAGTGCCTCCACAATTTTAGCGCAAAAATAACAGCAGCTAACTCGAGGTTGTGTATCGGGTAGTTCTTCTCATAGCTTTTCAACTTTAGCAAAGCATACGCAATGACACACCCACCTTTCCTAACAACACATCCGAGACCGCTGTAGGAAGCATGACTATACACCACAAAATTCTCCCTCGGCGTCGACAAAGCAAGTATCGGGGTCGATGTCAATCTCTCCTTTAGCTCCTGAAAGCTTAGGTCGCAACCGTCGCTCCACACAAACATCACTCCCTTGTGCGTAAGACGCGTGAGAGGAGTAGTCAACTTAGCAAAAGATATCGATAAATGTGGCAGGAAGCTCCATCAACCATTAAAATGCGCGTGAGAGGAGTAGTCAACTACACCGTTGAACTTGCAAACGGTATACATCAACCATTAAAAATTATTAATTTTGAACATTTTCGATCGCTAGGAAAATGTTATCGAAAAAATGCAAAAAATATTTTCTAGATAGTTCAAATATGCTAGAACAAATCTAACGGAGCCGATCGTCGATTCGGAAGCTCCATCATCGAAAACGGTTTAGGAGCACAGAGGCCTCCTGCTCCTAATAGCACACAAGACCAACTATATATAAATATATATATATATATATATATAAAGAGAGAGAGAGAGAGAGAGAGAGAGAGAGAGAGAGAGAGATCGAGCTAGAGAGAGAGAGAGAGAGAGAGAGAGAGACGAGTGCCTTCGTGCTGGCTGACCCCGATGAATTGTGGCAATGCTCAAAAAGCACCGATGAAAGAACCTCCGAATCGATGATTCACACCGTTAAACGTTATCTAGAGCATTTAAAATTTCTAGAAATCAAATTTTATAATTTTTCGACATCATTTACCTTACGATCAAAACGTCACAAAATTGACAATTTTTAACTGCCAGTGTGAGATATTTGCTAGTTTAATGGTGTAAGAGAATCGGAATAGGTTGAAGTTTTGATAGAAAATTCTATTCACTACATAGATAAAGATTAATAACTCCGTTCTTAAATTGAAGGATTCAATCATCCATTTTTAGGATGCCATTTGATTTTAACCGTTCATTTTATACCCACTTGATGGACTTTACAATGATTTCGAAAAATTATGAAATTTATTTTCTAAAAGTTTCAAATACTCTAGATCATATTTAACAGTGTGGATCGTCGATTCAAAACCCAACATCAAAAACAACTTATAAGTAGTAAGGGCTCTATAATCATAAGAGTATAGTAGCCCTACTCTATATATATATATGTGTCACGCCCCGAGCCCGATCCCTTTGGCCGGTTCGAGCGCGTCAACAGACGCCGAACGGACAGAGTCTCCCCTGTCCGCCCAAGGCTCAACAACAGTACATATAGCGTATAATTTTTGCACTTGCGGAAGCATACAAAAATGGCTTGCACGAGGGCAAGCAATAGCCAAAGTGAAAGTTCTAAAATCTAAACATACAAGTACTATGATTATCTTTTAATCATATACATGCAAATATCTTCAAAACCTTTAAAGTCTTTACATTCATTGCATCATTTCTTTCATACACCATATTTTTCCAAAATGAAACTTTAATACATTTAAAGGTTATACATCTATGATCATCAAGTACAAAAGATGATAAGAAAGGGTATGCAACTACAAAAAGTAAAATAACTCGGGCGGTCTCTATCTAGGTCGCGATGCCCTTCCCGCGATGGTCGGCCGGCTCGCTCGGTCCCGGCTCTGTGGAAATAGGGGGGGGGGGGTGAGAACTACAACAAAGTTCCCAGTGGGTTCAGCAACTAACCACACCGACTTGCCCACTAGGTCTAACTCAGGCAATATAGAAGTAAGGTAAGTAAGGTAACCAACTAGCAAATGCAGCTAATACGCCTGAAAATAAATAACAGTATGCTCAATATCATGCTCATGATGGATGCTAGATCATAATTCCATAACCCAATCTTTTGGCTAACCCGGAGGCTTCGCCCTCACAAACTCAACCAACCAAATCCCTATTGTCGGGGAGGATCAACCACTACGACTCGACGGGACCGTCCTCTGGGGAGGATAAACCACTATGACCCAGTAATGTCAACTCCGGAGTACATCGCCCGAGCGAGAGCTACCGCCCTCGAGCAAGGACTATATGGTGAGTACGATCTACCCTTAACTTTAAGGATTACAAGTCAAATCCATTCCTTGACTTCAAGGAGACTATGTTCATATGACCCTTAGCTCTAAGGTTACAACGTCATAATGTCTTTATTGTTCTCGTTCTTGTTCTTTAATGTCGCACTTGTTTTCTAAGTATTTCTAGACTCGTCAATGCCACTCTACAATCATATCCAATGTCATATTAGTTCTCTAAGTATACTAGGTTCTCATTCTTTAACATGCATACATACGGTTCTCATTCTTTAACATGCATACAAACATATCTCATGCATTTGAACTCACAAAATGCAATAAAAATACATCATTAACCCTACTATGCAATATGCTCAATATACATGTAATGCTCAAATATGACACTTAAACATAAAGGAAAGTTCGATGTCCTTGATATGCACCACCCTCCTCTAAATATTGTAGATGGGTTGCGGTTCGCGTATCGTGGTTAACCGACACCTATCTTGCAACCTGCGCGTTAAACAAAGCCCAAAGAAGGCTAGTTTACATGGTAAGTCATAGATAGGATTTTCGTTTAAACAAACGGAGTTGTCCCACGAGTTGGGGATACTCCCAATTAGGTTTCTACAAGGTCAATTTGACATTGGAACTCCTATGGGCAAAAGCCCCAAAATTCGTGCCCTAATAATGACATTTAGGGTTTTCTCCTAGATTGATCTTATCACTAAACAAGAACTAGCTTAGAGTCACCTAGGAAGCATTCTAATGTCATCCTTAGGCTTATAGAACCATCCCTAGGGCTTCCATGGTGAACCCTAATGATCCACCATGAGAGCACTTGAGCTCTCATGGCATTCATGGAGCTCCAAGCTCCCACTAGGTTTTCTACTCAAAGAGAAGGCTAAAACCTAGTTTTCTAGGTCCAAAAACCCATACCCTAGCCTAGGTTTCCATAGAAACTATACCTTGGTCCAAGCTATCCCAAGTTCTCCTTGTTGGAGAGCCCTTAGAACCACCCAAGACTCCCAATGCACCTCTCCAACCTTCTTCTCCTTCTTTTCCAACCTCTTGGAGAGGATTTCTAGAGAGAGAACGAGGGAAATGAGAGGGTGAGAGGTTAGGGTGAAATGGCTGTGAAAGAGGAGGGTTGGAGTGTTTATTGTGCTGTTATAATTGCATTTAAACCCTCCAATTTTGAAAATTTGCAATATGCCCAGACTTGGCACTTTTGGGCATCAAGACCCGTCTTGATCTCCAAGACCGGTTCCCGAGAGCTGGTCGTCAGGGACTTAGCCATTTCTGACTGATTGTGCAGACCAAGACCGGTCTCGACCACCAAGACCGGTCTCGGGAAGACCGGTCTCCGTTTCAAGACCGATTCCCGCAGAGGGAATTTCCACGACTTAGCCAATTTTTCATTTTGCTCGGCTCACACGCGCGAGGTCCGGTCTCCACCCGTGAGGACCGGTCTCAGTGAGCTCCAAGTCTGGAATTTTTCCAGACTTGCGGTTTTGTTTTCTCGGGTCCCGTTTTCACTTCACATT
The DNA here is from genome assembly GCA_025177825.1 of Aechmea fasciata. Taxonomy (NCBI): domain Eukaryota; kingdom Viridiplantae; phylum Streptophyta; class Magnoliopsida; order Poales; family Bromeliaceae; genus Aechmea; species Aechmea fasciata. The sequence continues at coordinate 3,051,765 of CM045930.1, read as the reverse complement.
GGTTCCAATACACTTAGAACCCCTCAAAACTCGCTCCACTCCGGGTTTCGCTTATTTCGACGGAATTCGGCACCCTTTACAAGGAAGTGGATTGTTACATTCTCCACCCCTTAAAATTTGTTTCGTCCGCGAAACTAACTTACTTACATTCTAGATTCATATCTCAATCCAGATTTTCGAAGAGATCGGGATAGTGCTCCCACATCGTGCTTTTGAGCTCCCACGTGGCCTCTCGGTCGTTGTGGTCTCTCCAACGGACTTTAACATACGGAATTTTTCGGCTCCGTAACTTTCTTTCTTCCCGATCGATAATATACGTTGGGAACTCCTCGTAGGTCATATCCTTTTGAATTTCTTAAGGTTCAAACGCGAGAATATGGTTGGGATCATGAAAATATTTGCGAAGATTTGATACATGAAACACATCGTGAACTCCCGCAAGCCTCGGTGGTAATGCTACCTTGTAGGCCACTACTCCGACTCGCTCCAAAACCTCAAACGGTCCAAGATACCGAGGACTTAACTTCCCCCGGACTCCAAACCATTTAACTCCTCACGTTGGCGATACTTTTAAGAACACATGGTCGCCAACATCAAACTCTATGTCCTTTCTTCGTTTGTCGGCATAGCTCTTGTGCCGCGATTGCGCCGTCGCAAGTCATTGGCAGGCAAGGCGAACTTTCTCCTCCGCCTCCCGCATTACATATGGGCCGAGAGCAGTTCTCTCGCCCACGTCGCTCCAACGAATTGGAGAACGACACTTCCTTCTATAAAGACCTCAAATGGCGCCATCGCGATACTTTCTTGATAACTATTATTGTACGCGAATTCTGCCATTGGTAGATGATCGTGTCAATTGCCCTTGTAGTCCAGCACATATGCTCGAAGCATGTCCTCGAGTATTTGTATCGTTCTCTCCGATTGACCATCACTTTGAGGATGAAATGCCGTGTTTAAATCAAGACGCGTGCCCAACGCTTCCTGTAGGCTCCTCCAAAAGTGAGAAGTGAACTTCGGGTCCAGATCCGATACGATAGACGCCGGTACCCCGTGAAGTCTCACAATCTCGTCGATATAAACTTGAGCCAACTTGTCCCCCGACCAAGTAATATGAATCGGTAGGAAATGTGCCGACTTCGTTAATCGGTCCACGACCACCCAAATTGCATCGTGTCCTCCTTGAGATCGAGGTAACCCGTTCACAAAGTCCATGGCGATATTTTTCCATTTCCAAACGGGTATAGGTAAACTTTGTAGTTTCCCTGCGAAATCGCCGCTCCGCTTTTACTTGTTGGCAAGTAAGACATTGCGCAACAAATTCCGCAATGTCCTTCTTCATACCCGGCCACCAATATTGCAACTTTAAGTCTCGATATATTTTGGTGCCGCCCTGGTGGATACTGTAAGGAGATTGATGGGCTTCTTGCATAATCGCCTTGCGGAGATCCCTGTTCTTGGGTACACACCAACGGTTTCGATACCGAAGGGTGCCATTGGTCCCAATGCCAAAGTCATCGGCACTACCATTTTCCACTTGCCCGCGCACCTTTTGGAGGTACTCGTCGGAAGCTTGCAACTCCTTGATCCTCTCCAATAAGGTCGGTTGCACCACTAAAATAGCAAGTGTAGCCGGCACTCCCGGCTCTATTACTTCCAATCCAAATCGTTGCATCTCTTTTTGCAACAACGGTTGGGATGTAATTGCCGAGGCTAAGTTTTCTCCCGATTTTCTACTTAGCGCATCGGCTAGACATTTGCCTTTCCGGGGTGGTATAGAATCGTGACATCATAGTCCTTCAACAACTCTAACCACCGCCGTTGTCGCATATTAAGCTCCTTCTGGGTGAACAAGTACTTTAGACTCTTGTGATCAGTGTAGATCTCGCAATGTTCACCATATAAGTAATGCCTCCACAATTTTAGCGCGAAAATCACCGCGGCTACCTCCAAGTCGTGAATCGGGTTGTTCTTCTCATAAGATTTCAATTGGCGCGAAGCATATGCTATGACTCGCCCATTTTGCATCAAAACACACCCGAGACCGACGTAGGAAGCATCACTGTACACAACATATGTCTCCCCCGGCGTCGGTAGAGCAAGCACCGTGGTCGTCGTCAATCTCTCTTTCAATTCCTTGAAGCTTCAATCACAATCTTCGCTCTAAACATATTTGATACTCTTGTGTGTGAGGCGCGTTAGCAGAGTGGTTATTGTAGAAAACCCCTCCACGAACCGCCGATAATAACCCGCAAGTCCTAGGAAACTGCGAATTTCCGTTACATTCGTCGGGCGAGGCCAATCCTTAATTGTCTCCAGTTTCTTCGGATCCACCGAGATGCTGTGAGACCCCAGTTAGTCCTATATATAAGATATAATAGGGCTAAAACTCTTAACCCGGCTTAAGCATTTTGGGTGGTGGCAAGACCCAAGAGATTAAGAGAGTTAAACGTGCTAGGACGGGAGTAGTCCTAGGATGGGTGACCCCCTGGGAAGTTGGGGCGTCACAGATGGTATCAGAGCCAATTACCAGCCGGAAGTGTGAGATGAGTCTCGGCTGAGCCAGGGTCTGGATGACGGGCTGGCGAGACGAGTCTCACATCGCCTGGTATTTGTGAGTCTGAGCCTTACGAGGACGTCAGGGCTTAAAGGAGGGGAGATTTGTGAGACCCCAGTTAGTCATATATACAAGATATAATAGGGCTAAAACTCTTAACCCGGCTTAAGCATTTTGGGTGGTGGCAAGACCCAAGAGATTAAGAGAGTTAAGCGTGCTAGGACGGGAGTAGTCGTAGGATGGGTGACCCCCTGGAAAGTTGGGGCGTCACAGATGCCCTCACCTGAAATCACGTTTTCTAGAAAAGTGACATCTGAAAGCCAAAATTCACATTTCTTCAACTTGGCATATAACTTCTCTTTTCGGAGTATTTCCAAGACAAGCCTCAAGTGCTCCTCGTGTTCTTCCTCGGTACGAGAATATACCAATACGTCGTCAATAAAAACCACGACGCATCGGTCCAATAGCGGACGAAAGACTCGATTCATTAGGTCCATAAATGCCGCTGGGGCATTAGTAAGCCCAAATGGCATGACCGTGAACTCGTAGTGGCCATACCGCGTACGGTACGCCATTTTGTGCACGTCCTTGGGTTAAGTGGGTGGTTTGTTGAATAGTATAATCTAACGGATGAAAATGATCAAAGTCGTAGATCTAACGGTAAAAAATTCACAAGCACCAAGTGCTTGGTGCTTTTACAAGCACCGTAGTCGGACTCTCTATATATATATATAGAGTAGGGCTACTATACTATTATGAGTAGTGGCCCCTTCGTACTCATAAGTTGTTTTCGATGATGGAGCTTCCGAATCGACGATCCACTCCGTTAAACATGATCTAGGGTATATGAAACTTCTAGAAAATAAATTTCGTAATTTTTCGAAATCATAATAAAGTCCATCAAGTGAGCATAAAATGAACGGTCAAAATCGAACGATGTCTTAAAAATGGATAATCGGATCATTCAATTTAAGATCGGAATTATTGATCTTTATCTAAGTAATGAATAGAATTTTCTATCAAAAATTCAACCTATTTGGATTCTTTTGCACCGTTAAACTAGCAAGTATTCCATACCGGACGTTAAAAATTGTCAATTTTGTGAGCTTTTGATCATAAGATAAATGATGTCGAAAAATTATGAAATTTGATTTCTAGAAGTTTTAAATGCTCTAGATAACATTTAACGGTGTGGATCGTCGATTCGAAAGCTCTATCATCGAAAACAACTTATGAGTACGAGGCGATCGTACTCATAATAGTATAGTAGAACTATATATATATATATATATATATATATATATATATATATATATATATATATATATATATATAGCTGAACTAGAATACTATCGGTAGTAAACGAGTCGTTTTACCACCGATTTGTTTTCGATGATAGAGCTTCCAAATTGACGATCGACTCCGTTAAATATGATCTAAACCATTTAAACTACCTAGAAATCAAATTTCACGTGCTTTCGATATTGTTTTTTTATCCATCAAGTGAACGAGAAAAATGAATGGTGAAAATGAACACTCTTTAAAAAATTATGATAAGAATCTTGTAATCGGGATCAAGAGTATAGATCTTGTTTTAAATAGTTTAAAGAATTTTCTAACAAAATTCAATTAATTTGGATATCTTTACGCCGTTAAACGAGAAAATGCCTCTTATCGACCATTAAAATTACAAATTTTGAAACCCTTTGATCATTAGGCAAATGATGTCGAAAAGATTTGAAATTTGATTTCTAGATAGTTTAAATAGTTTAGATCATGTTTAACGGTGCCGATCAGCAATTTGAAAACTCTATCATCGAATACAAATCGGTAGTAAAACGGCTCGTTTACTACTGATAGTATTCTAGCAAAACTCTATATATATATATATATATATATATATATATATATATATATATATATATATATATATAGAGTCCGGCTACTATCCTTTTAATAGGATAGGAGCACTTGTCCTATCAGTTTTTTAGCCTTTGGATCAATTTTTTTTATCATTTCTAACCATTTGATTAAATACTATAACCCAGTGGGGACCACTCAACCCTAGGGGGACCATTTAACTCTAACCAACTAATATCATCCTAACCTTACAATTTCGCATCCAAGAGTTAAAAACTTGATAGGACAAGTGCTCCTATCCTATTAATATGATAGTAGCCCTAGCCTATATATATATATATATATATATATATATATATATATATATATATATATATATATATATATATATATATATATATATATATATAATTGAGCTCCTATACTTTTAAAAGTACCAAGTCATTGGTGCTTGTAAGTTTTTGGCCCTTGGATTGTTAGATGTGCGGTTAGGATGATGTGGGCCCCCTTGGGTTAAGTGGGTGGTTGGTTGAATAGTATAATCTAATGGATGAAAATAATCAAAGTCGTAAATCTAACGGTAAAAAATTCACAAGTACCATGTGTTTGGTGCTTTTACAAGCACCGTAGAACTCTATATATATATATATATATATATATATATATATATATATATATATATATATATATATATATATATATATATATATATATATGGAGGGCTTAAAGAAGAATACAATATATAGAACTATATATGGCTAGTCCATATTTAATTAGTTAATCCACTTACTAGGATTAGTGTGTCAACAAGTATACAGTAATGCAGCTAGTGATGGATACATCATCCTAAGATTCGTATCGCTTAAATTAATCACTTAGACGTGGCTTATAATCCCCACCAAACTACTCTCTCTCTCTCTCCATGAATGAAGCATATCACACACACACACACACACACACACACACACACACACACACACACACACACATATATATATATATATATATATATATATATATATATATATATATATATATATAGAGTTTATCTTGGTATGCTTTTATAAGCACGGAGGGCTCGTGCTTCCACTTTGTTTCGATGTTCGGATTTTCGAAACGACGATCGGCTCCGTTAGAGTTGATCTAGAGTATTTGAAGTACCTAGAAAATAAATTTTGCGATTTTTCGATATCATTTGCCTAGTGATCGAAGAGGCTCAAAATCACTAATTTTAACTACTGTGTGGTGAGCCGGTTGCAAGTTTAACGGTGTAAAAATATCCAAATCACATGAAATTTTGATAGAAAATTCTTTATACCATATAAAACAAGATCAATAACTTTGATCTAAAATTTTAATGTCATATCATCATATTTTGTAAGATTTTTATTTTCAGTTGATTTTGAGCCACTTCGATCACTAGGCAAATGATATCGAAAAATCGCGAAATTTATTTTCTAGATACTCCAAATACTCTAGATCAAGTCTAACGGAGCCGATCGTCGATTCGAAAGTCCGAACATCGAAAACAAAGTGAAAGTACGGAGGCCTCCGTGCTTCCATAAGCACCCCGCACTCTATATATATATATATATATATATATATATATATATATATATATATATATATATATATATATAGAGTAGAGGCTACTATACTATTATGAGTAGTGGCCCCTTCGTACTCATAAGTTGTTTTCGATGATGGAGCTTCCAGATCGACGATCCACTCAGATTAAACATGATCTAGGGTATTTGAAACTTCTAGAAAATAAATTTCGTAATTTTTCGAAATCATAATAGAGTCCATCAAGCGAGCATAAAATGAACGATCAAAATCGAACGATGTCTTAAAAATGGATGATCGGATCCTTCAATTTAAGATCGGAATTATTGATCTTTATCTAGGTAATGAATAGAATTTTCTATCAAAAATTCAACCTATTTGGATTCTTTTGCACCGTTAAACTTGCAAGTATTCCATACCGGCCGTTAAAAATTGTCAATTTTGTGAGCTTTTGATCATAAGGTAAATGAAGTCGAAAAATTATGAAATTTGATTTCTAGAAGTTTTAAATGCTCTAGATAATGTTTAACGGTTGAATCGTCGATTCGGAAGCTCTATCATCGAAAACAACTTATGAGTACGAGGGCGATCGTACTCATAATAGTATAGTAGCCGGACTCTCTCTCTCTATATATATATAGAGTTGAGCTAGAATACTCTTAAGAGTACCGAGCCCATTTTACTCTCGAATTGTTTTCGATGATAGAGCTTTCTAATTGACGATCGCTCGTTAAATATGATCTAAACCATTTAAACTACCTAGAAATCAAATTTCACGCACTTTCGATATTGTTCTTGTCTCCATCTAGTGAACAGAAAATGAATGGTTGAAAATGAATATTTTTTAAAAAATGATGATAGGAGTCTTGTAATCAAGATCAAGAGTATAGATCTTGTTTTAAATAGTTTAAAGAATTTTCTAACAAAAATTCAATTGATTTGGATATCTTTACACCGTTAAACGAGAAAACGTCTCTTATCCACCATTAAAATTACAAATTTTGAAACCCTTTGATCATTAGGCAAATGATGTCGAAAATATTTGAAATTTGATTTCTAAACACTTTAAGTGGTATAGATCATCAATTTGGAAGCTCTATCATCGAAAACAACTTGAGAGTAAAATGGGCTCGGACTTTTTTAAGAGTATTCTAGCTCAACTATATATATATATATATATAGTTGAGCTAGAATACTTTCAAAAGCACCAGTGAGGTGGTGCTTTTGAGTTTGTAACCATTGGATGTGGAGATGAAAGGTTGAGATGATGGTGGTAGGTGGTGGTTGATGGGATATGTGGTGGTAGGTGGAATAGTGTTAGATCCAAAGGCTATGAGTAGTCAAAAAAGTAAATCCAATGGCGAGAAACTTAGAAGCACCAAAAGTTGGTGCTTCCAAAAATATTATAGTCCAATTCTATATATATATATATATATATATATATATATATATATATATATATATATATATAGTTGTGCAAGTATGCTTATGGAAGCACGGAGGCCTCCGTGCTTCCAAGTTGTTTTTGATGTTCGGACTTTCGAATCGATGATCGGCTCGTTAGAGTTGATCTAGAGTATTTGAAGTATCTAAGAAATAAATTTTACGATTTTTCGATATCATTTGCCTAGTGATCGGAGCGGCTCAAAATCAATAAATTTAACTAGTGGTGAGTGCAAGTTTAACGGTGTAGAAATATCCAAATCACGTGAAATTTTGATAGAAAATTCTTTATACCATATAAAACAAGATCAATAACTTTGATCTAAAATTTTAATGTCATATCATCATATTTTGTAAGATTTTTATTTTCAGTTGATTTTGAGCCACTTCGATCACTAGGTAAATGATATCGAAAAATCGCAAAATTTATTTTCTAGATACTTCAAATACTCTAGATCAAGTTTAACGGAGCCGTTAAATCGATTCGAAAGTCCGAACATCGAAAACAAAGTGGAAGCACGGAGCCTCCGTGCTTCCATAAGCATCCTAAGCCGCACTATATATATATATATATATATATATATATATATATATATATATATATATATAGTTGAGCTAGAATACTATCGGTAACAATTGGGCTCCGTTGCCATCCATTTATTTTTGTTGATGGAGCCTCCAAATCGACGATCGGCACCATTGAATATAATTTATACCACATAAAGTCTCTAGAAATCAAATTTGAAATCTTTTTGACATTATTATCTAATGATCAAAGATTTCAAATTTTGTAATTTTAATGGTACGAGACGTTTTCTCGTTTAACGGTATAAATCTATCAAAATCAATTGAATTTTGATTAAAAAATTCTTTAAACTATTTAGAACAAGATCTATAGTCTCGATTGGTTGCAAAATTTCTATCATCACATTTTAGAGGATATTCATTTTTAGTCGTTCATTTTTACGCGACTTGATGAATAAGAAAACAATATCGAAAAAGTATGAAATTTAATTTCTAAATACTTTCAAGTGGTATAGATCATTTTCAACGGTACCGATTGTCGATTTGGAGGCTCCATCATCGAAAATAAATAGATGGCAACGAGCCGTTTTACTGTAGATAGTATTACGAGACATATATATATATATATATATATATATATATATATATATATATATATATATATATATAGAGGGTCCTTAATATACTATTATGAGTACGATCGTCCTCGTACTCATAAGTCGTTCGATGATAGAACTTGCGATCGGATCCACACCGTTAAACGTTATCCTGAGCATTTAAAACGTCTAGCAATCAAATTTTATAATTTTTTGACATCATTTACCTTACGATCAAGAGGTCACAAAATTGACAATTTTTAACGGCGGTATTAGATACTTGCTAGTTTAACGGTGTAAAAGAATCAATTTGTTGAATTTTTGATAGAAAATTTTATTCACTATCTAGATAAAGATCAATAACTCCGATCTTGAATTGAAGGGTCTGATCATCCATTTTAGAACGTCGTTCGATTTTAACCATTCATTTTATACCCGCTTGATGGACTTTATTATGATTTCGAAAATTTACGAAATTTATTTTCTAGAAGTTTCAAATACTCTAGATCATATTTAACGGAGTGGATCGTCCATTCGGAAGCTCCATCATCGAAAACAACTTATGAGTAGTAGGGCTCTAATACTCATAATAGTATAGTAAATATATATATATATATATATATATATATATATATATATATATATATATATATATATATATATATATATAATAATTGTATTCATTTCCACAAAGTGGAGGCCCACTTGGAGTTGAGCTAGGATATTTTTAGAAGCATCACTACTTGGTGCTTAAGTTTAGTCTTTGGATCCACTCTTTAATTACTAATTTCTCTTGGATTAAACACTATTCCACCTACCACCACCTACCACAATCTACTACCATTATCTCAACCCTATATCTCTCCATCTAAAGACTAAAAACTCAAAAGACCACCCACTGATTGCTTTTAAGATTTCTACCCTACTTGTCATTGTGCCGTGCTCTGAGTTCCGTGTCGGTTGAAACGAGAATATAATATAATATAAATTAGTATAATATTATTTTATATGTAGCAAAATGTTGATATCTTTGAGACATGCACTTCACTTAGTCAAATATCTGCAATCAACATCAAGGGACAGATGTCAATATATATACATGCATGTAAGACTCCCGATTAACAAGAATGTGCGTGTTAGCTCAAGTGTTTGAAATGTGCGTATATATAGTCTTCAAACTTTTAGTTCCGACGTTTCAGACCCTAAACTTTAAAATTTATTTTATTTTAGTCTCAATTCTTTTTTGCTCGGAGCGAAAAAAAAAAAAAGAAAAAAGAAAAAAGAAAAAAGAAAAAAAGGTCACATGTGGTGTATCTCTATATTCGTAAACTATGTTCTACTAATCATTAATCTTTTATCTGGTATTCAAATTCTACTGTCGGTGAAGTTGCAGCTTTTGTGCGTTAACGGATATATAAATTTAGTGACTAAAAAAATTCCTCTAGGACCAATAATTTAAAGTTTGAGAACTTAAATTTTAAAATTATAGTTCGAGAAACAATAATATAAAATTTGACTAGGATTTCAAGGGACACAAGTGGTGAAATTCGCAGTATTTTGAAAAGGACATTTCAACTAATAATCTAAGCTTGCATCATATCATTGGATCCTGTTTTACTTCGGGTTATGTGTCTAATATATATGATGAGATACATAGAATGGTGTGGATCCTTGTACGACTCTTTTGATAGGCAGGTAAATTGCGCTACTCGTCGACCCTGAGCTTTTAGTTGATTTCTTTTAACTTGTTTATGAATTACTTTTGATTTTTCAGCTCTAGCAAGGTTTTAATCCAGTTTCAAATGTTTATTAGTATTTTATTTTAGTCCTTGTTTTAGATTAAAAATAGCTGCTCGTGCTTAGATTATATATGTTTATTCTTACATTATAAATGTAACATTTCTTCATTTATCTCGTCTAATTTAGTTTATAGATTTAATTTTTATGTAGAGACAAATTATAACTGTAGAATGCAGCGGAAGTATTTGTTCGTAACTTTTTGCGGAAGCGATTCATGTTACAACGCAAGGATCGTAAAGGTTGATTCACGTGTCCTTGGATCGTTCTTGAAAATCTTTTTGTGCTCTGAACTCGCGGTGTATCGAACTACAAACGAGCATGATCGAAAATCCACCGTTAAAGTCCTTCTTGATTAATAGGTTAATGAAAGATATGGAGAACCTTCGTTTTTCCGTACCTCGTTTAATGTGGAATCGCCCGTATATTTATAGGAGATTAAAATATCCTAATTGCATAAGAAATAAGGCCAAATCGGTTATAAATTGTTATCCTAACATGATTAGAACTTATCTCTAATTAGCTTTCCAATTAAAAGCGAGATTAATCCTAATCCAATTAGACAACATGACAACCATCGGATCGAGCCCAATCATGGACGCACCCGATTCGATTTAACCCAACAATAATGTAACAGGAGGAGGTAGATGGCAGGATTGAAATATGTAATGAAATATATATATATATATATATATATATATATATATATATATATATATATATATATATATATATATAGGGTCCTTACTATACTATTATGAGTACGATCGCCCTCGTACTTATAAGTCGTTTTCGTTGATAGAGCTTCTGAATCGACGATCATACTGTTAAATGTTATTTACAGTATTTAAAATTTATAGAAATCAAATTTTATAATTTTTCGACATCATTTATCTTACGATCAAGAGGTCACAAATTTGACAATTTTTAATGGCTAGTATGAGATACTTGCTAGTTTAAGGGTGTAAAATAATCGAAATTTGTTGAATTTTTGATAGAAAATTCTATTCACTATATATCTAGATAAAGATCAATAACTCGATCTTGATCAATTGAAGAGTCCGATCATTCTTTTTCGGGACATCATTCGATTTTGACCGTTCATTTTATGCCCACTTGATAGACTTTATTATGATTTCGAAAATTTATGAAATTTATTTTCTAGAAGTTTCAAATAATTTAGATCATATTTAACGGAGTAGATCGTTGATTTGGAAGCTCCATCATCGAAAACAACTTATGAGTACGAGGACTCTAATTAATACTCATAATAGTATAGTAGCCACATGTGTATATATATATATATATATATATATATATATATATATATATATATATATATATATATATATATATAGAACTAGGCTACTATACTATTAATAGCACCAAGTCATTGGTGCTACCAAGTTTTTGGCTATTGGATTGAGAGATGTGTGGTTAGGATGATGTGGGCCCCCTAGGGTTAAGTGGGTGGTTGGTTGAATAGATTGATCTAACGGGTGAAAATCATCAAAGGGGTGGATCTAACGGTGGAAAACTTGATAGCACCAAATGCATGGGTTAATCCAAGGGTAGAAAACTTACTAGCACCAAATTCGTCGTCTTATTAATAGCATACAGTAGGACTCTATATATATATATATATATATATATATATATATATATATATATATATATATATATATAGAGTCGGGGTGGTATGCTATTAATATATTAACCAATTTAATCTTTAGTAAGTTTTCTCCCTTGGATTAACCCCTTTGATTAATTTTACCCGTTAGATTATACTATTCAACCAACCACCCACTCAACCCTAGGGGGCCCACATCATCCTAGCCGCACATCTTTTAATCTAAGGGTAGAAAACTTACTAGCACCAAGTCATGGTGCTATTAATAGTATTCCTAGTTCTATATATATATATATATATATATATATATATATATATATATATATATATATATATATATATATATATATATATATATATATATATATGGCTATTATACTATTATGAGTATTGGAGCCCTACTACTCATAAGTTGTTTCGATGATGGAGCTTCCGAATCGACGATCCATTCCGTTAAATATGATCTAGAGTATTTGAAACTTTTAGAAAATAAATTTCATAAATTTTTGAAATCATAATAAAGTCCATCAAGTGGGCATAAAATGAACGGTCAAAATCGAATGACATCCTAAAAAGGATAATCGGATCGTTCAATTCAAGATCGGAGTTATTGATCTTTATCTAGATAGTGAATAGAATTTTCTATAAAAAATTCAACAAATTCCGATTCTTTTACACCGTTAAATTAGCAAGTATCTCATATCGGCCGTTAAAAATTGTCAAATCGTAAGGTAAATGATGTCAAAAAATTATAAAATTTAATTTCTAGATGTTTTAAATGCTCTAGATAACGTTTAACGGTGTGGATCGTCGATTCGAAAGCTCTATCATCGAAAACGACTTATGAGTACGAGGCGATCGTACTAGTATAGTAATAGGACCCTATATATATATATATATATATATATATATATATATATATATATATATATAGGGTCCTACTATACTATCTATAATACGGTAATACGGGAGCTCCCGTATTATAGTGTTGTTTTCGATCTTCGAGCGTTCAAATCAACGATCCACACCGTTAAAACTGATCTAGAGTATTTAAAGTTTTTAGAAATAAAATTTTATTTTTTTACATAGTTTACTTTATAATCAAAATATTTCAAAATTATCAATTTTCAATCGCTATTATGATGAGTTTGGAGTTGAACGGTGTAGAAGATTCTAAATTTCTTCAAATTTTGATAGAAAATATTTGAAACTATATAGATTAAGGTTAACATTCTTGATCTGGAATTTAAAAGTCCTATACTCAAATTTTAAAAGTATTCAATTCTCACCATCCATTTTGACATAATTTATTTACTAAGTAAATGATATCGAAAAGAACTAAAATTTTATTCTTAAGAATTTCATATGCCCTATATCATATTTAACGGTGTGGATCGTTGATTTGAACGCCTAAGATCGAAAATAACACTATAGTACGGGAGCTCCGTACTATAGATAGTATAGTAGCCTAATTCTATATATATATATATATATATATATATATATATATATATATATATATATATATATATATATATATATATATATATACAAACCGAGATGAATCAACAAGTGGATTTTAGGTGGGTTTACGTAATGTTGACGTGACTAAAAATATGGACGAGATATTACTAAACCTCACTATCACGTTACATATATTAATATTTAATTCAAGTAGGTGAACATTTTGATTGTTATGAAATGCGAAAGCACTAAAAATTCTGAGATGAGAATAATAACTACGATAAGCTATTTGTGGTAAATAGGTGATCTTTTTGAGACCATTTGTGTAACTGCGGGCTAAATAGGAAACTCATAGTGCATGTGTTTCCTCTATTTTTGAAGTGTGAACATGCTGGCTTAAATGGGAACCTAGCTTGATATTTTGTAGGAAGCCCTTTATATGCAATTACACTATAAAGTACATGGGCAATTTTAGATGTATCTTTCAAACTTTTAAAAATATCACAGTTATCATTTTATTTTGATGATAAAATATGTATTACAATAGTTGTAAGGATGAGAGGGATAAAATAAGTATGTAAACAATAATTTTGGTGGAATATGAGTAATTAAAGTGGATAGTTTTGATAATTTTATTAAATTTAAAGAGCATTTTTGGTATTGATCAATAGCTTTTAGAGGGTACGTATCTATGTAAGGAGTGGATGGGAGAGTATTGTGTGCCACTAAGGGGTGTTTATCTAGGGATGAAAACTGTTGTGCGTGGAATATCAAATGGTGGCTATTCGTATACACTTTATCAAGTCAAAGGATTAATATATTTATACTAATCTTATTAATTATTTTTTAATATTAAAAACTTGATGACTGTAGAATTTATCCCAATTTGCATAAAAGATTTCACTCATTTTGCATTTTTGCAAAAATAGAGTTTTGCAGTTTAATCTGAATTTTTAGTATACTAACCAAAATATCATTATTCTTCTTTCTTTCTTCATTCTATCTTATTAGTTTTCTCTATTCCCTCTTCCTCTCCCTCATTCTCACCGTTCCTTCTTCCTTTTCTTCTCCCACTCTCTTTCTCTCCTCTTTCTTCTCCATTGCACTTATGTCTTGTCCACACCTCTTCCTATGTCGATGATAGCATCGTGGGATCGGATATGGTACAAATCGCAAAGATGAGGTTGTGGTGAAGGGCATGACCATAGACAGTGACGGCAATAAAGGTGTCGTAGGATTTAAGAATGATCGGGCGGAAGAGCGTGTAGGGGCGGAGGTGGCAGTGTGGTAGAGGGTGAGGGTGTGGGTGCAGTAATGGAAAAGAATGGAGGGGGAAAAAAATGAAATAAAATATATTTTCTTTCTCTTTGAAAAGTCATCTTGTGCCGTCGCTGCTACAGGAAAGGCTAAGAGAAGAGAAAAAAGAAGAAGAAGAAAAAGTTGAACTATTTGAGATTAACTTGTGCTGTTTGAGATTAAATTGCATCCTTTATTTGTGACTAAGTTGCACAATCAAAAATGAAAATTACACTATTTGAGATCAAGTTATACTTGTTATGAAGTTGTACAAATTGTCTCAAACAGTGCAACTTAGTCTTAAACAATGAAACTTCCTTCTTTTTTTTTAATGTAATTTAGTTTCCAATAGTTTCAAATGGTATAATTTAGTCTCAAACTTTAATATACCAAAACTTCCGTAGGTTGTACCGAACTTCGTGTCAAATTGACCGAAGTGCAGAGTGGGACTAGTTAGGCTTAATTTGGTATTGAGGTCTATCTAACGCTATTAGATAAAATGGAGTTGTGGAAAAAGCATATATGGATATGCTTCTGCGTTCTCTAGTGGGACCGTAGAAAATATAGCGTAACCGACTCATCGCGATATGCGGAACGCAATATTATATATAGAAACAAACATGGTATTTTTCCAACGTAATTTTTCACCGCACGTAACACAATCTCCTCGCAATCCCAAACGAAGCCGTAGAGTGGTCCGTTAATCATTCCGAATGTCTCAGAGTGTATATTATGAGTGGTAGGACCTTGGAGAGCAAGCTGAAAAATTTTCAGCTTAATTCATGTTGGAAGTGCTCTCAGGGTCCGGACCCTGTGCAAGGTCCGAACCCTGTACACGCAAATGCATGGGTTTGTTCAGTACAACAATTTGGTGAGGGGTTTAAGTGCAAATGTTGTGTATGGGACCATATAGCTGAGTTTGGATGCTCTAAACTCATTCCCCTGATTTGTGAACCAAAGAGAAAAGTTCTCTCTTTCCCTTTCTCCCTTCCTCTCTATAGGGTTTGGTCCAAAAGAAGGGTTTTGGTGGAGAAGAAGGTTGCTTAGGGGTGAAGCTATCTCTTGAGCAAGGGTTTGAGGAGAAAGTTTGGAACTCAAGGAGAGTTCTAGTGGTTTTATGTTTGTAAACTGACATTGACATATAGATGAATGTGCATGTAAACGAACTTTGGCATATAGTTGAACATACATGTAAACTGACTTTGGCATATAGTTGAATAAATGAAACTAGAATATCACACTTCATAGTAAATTCTTTAGTAGAGGCATGACTATGAAATGAACATGTTTAATTACTTATCATTTATATATGTTGTTTACTTATCCCTTTGTAACATGCCTCAGTTGACCTAGTGGTGTATTTCACCACTCTCGACGGATTACCCATTGGGAACTATTGTTTAATAGTTCTCACCCCCATTTATTGTTGGTTTTTATTTTAGAACCTTCCGCGATAGGAGAGGCTTGGGATCGTGGTAAGGGGCTAGCGACTAGCTAGAGCCTCTACAGAGATATTTTAGATGAACCCAATGTCATTTTTCTTTTTGTTTTGTGGAAAGATGTATTTTGTATCTGTTTTAGAGATGTTGTTAGACTCTTGGATTTTGTCACGCCCCGCTACCCGCCACTTTGGTCGGGTTCGGGTCACATCAACAGACGCCAAACGAACAGGGCCTCCCCTGCCCGCCCAAGGCTCTAGCAACAAGTATAATAAAGCAAACAAGAGAGATTTGCAATTATATAAGGCTTGCACAAGGGCAAGCAACAACCACAGCGGAAGTGAAAGCTCTAAGCTATAATATATTTCATACATACTATTTGATTTCATTTTAACCAAATACACATAACTAAAACTATTACATTCTTTTTCATTCAAACATCATCTCTTTTTACAATCAAACATCCCACAAAATTATATGATTGTTTACAACTTAACAATTATAGATCAACAAAATAAAATTGATACATGTATACCAAAAATGGAATGCCTAAAAGTATATACTCCGGTGGCCACTAGCTATGGCGCTACACCCTTGCCCCGGTCCTCCGCTGCCCCGCTCGTGCTAGGACCTGTAGGATTGTTGGTGTGAGAACTACAACGAAGTTTCCAGTAGGCTCGGCAACCGACCTTGTCAACTTACCCACTAGGTCTATTTAGGCATAAGTATTACAAGAAAAGGAAATAGTAACCGAACTATATGCTAATACTATGCCTGCAAAAGAGAGGTTAGTGAATAGATAATCAAGTGTAAATAACTATGCATGCATGCTCTTTACTTTACTTTACTTGGCTCTTTACCAAATCTTACCGGTTAACATAGTTAACCCTAATAACTCATAACCCAAATCCCTTTAGTTCGGGGAGGCTCTAAGCACTACAAGATCCGAGGGACCGCCTTCGGGGACCGCGCTCCCCGTGGTGACTGTTCCGGAACGCACCGCTCGAGGAGGAGCTACCTCTCTCGAGCCAAAACTTATCATGAGTATCGATCTAATCCCCAACTTGAGGATTCATAGCCACTAGTCACAATGCCACTATGTCAATGATAGGTTGCTACCTTATCATACTATGTCTTTCTTGCCATAATGCCACTAAATTTAAACTAGATTTAACTATTGTCATCTCGATGCCAATCTGGTCTCTATGTTCAATGTCACCTTTGTTTACTATGATCGAGTCCATTGTCATACTCACACATGCATAGGGTTCTAGTTCATATGTATCCTATGGTTCCATTTCAATCACTAAGTTCATCTACATTAGAAACAAAGCACTGAGGTTCAACCATAAGTATAAATTCCAACTACACTATCATGCATGAATATTCTATACATAATATGCTCAACAAAAGTGAAACAGAGATAGAAGGGAATCCAACGATTCCGTAATGCACCCCCCACCTCTAAATATTATGGTGGAGTTGTGGTTTGAGTCCCGTGACTATCCGATGTCTAGGTTGTGACCTGCGCGTTAAACAGAGCCAAAATCAGGCCGATTTACATGGTAGCTCATATCTAGGCTTTTCGTTTCGACAAACGGAGTTGTCCCACGCATCGGGAATACCCCCAATTAGGTTTTCACAAGGTCAATTTGCCTTGGAAACACTTTAGGGCAAAAGCCCCAATTTTCAAACCCTAACAATGTCAATTTAAGATTTCTCCTAGATTGATCTCATCCACAAGCAAAAGATAGCTTTGGATCACCTAGGAAGCTTTTTAGTACCATCCTTGGGCCATTAGAACCATCTACATGGCCCCTAACTCAAACCCTAGCCAACCACCATGAGAGCACTTGAGCTCCCATGGGTTGTCCATGGTGTTCTTTGCTCTACTAGCCCTCTAACACTAGCAAACAAGCTAGAAACCTCAAAACTGAAGACAAAACCCTAACCCTAGAAGTTTACTTGCAAGAACTCACCTCTTGTAGCAAGCTCTTCCAAGGTTTGCCTGTTGGAGAGCTCTAAAGTCCTCCAAGCCTCCAAAATCTCCTCATTTTTTCCTTTTTCTCCTAGCCCTAGAGCACCTCTAGAGAGAGAAAGAGAGCAAAAGAGAGAAATGAGAAAGAGAGAGGAGTGTGCTGTGAAAGAGAAAGGGGATGGGCATATAACATGTTGCTACATTTGCAACTAGGCCCTCCAAACCCTTTTATTTACAACTTGCCATACTGGGCAGTTTTCGAGCCTGAAGACCGGTCTTGCCATCCAAGACCGGTTCCCGTGAGCAGGTCATTAGGGACTTACCCAATTTCTGGCTGATTGCGCAGACCAAGACTGGTCTCGACCTCCAGGACCGGTCTCGGGAAGACCGGTCTCCAAACCAAGACCGGTGCCCGTAGAGGGGATTTCCAGGACTTAGCCGATTTTCCACTTGCTCGGCTCATACGCGGGTGAGGACTGGTCTCCGAGAGCTCCAAGTCTGGAACTTCTCCAGACTTGCAGTTTTTCTTTCTCGTGTCCCGTTTTCACTTCACATGGGTTCCAACACACTTAGAACCCATCAATACTCGCTCCACTCCGGGTTTCGCTCAATTCGACGAAACTCGGCACGCTCTACGAGGAAGCGATATGCTACATTTAGTTGTATACACTTTGTATATTTTTTTTGGATCTCTTTGTGAGAGAGAATTAGTGATTTTATATTACTCGCTCTGATAGCCTTGTTAGGATTTGATCGTGTTTATTCTTGTATATATAGACGCCTTGTGTGCATCGTGGTTCTTGGGTGTACACGGTGGGTTTATGCACGTGCCGGGCGGGCTTCCGCTGGGCCGGGGCGTGACAAGTGAGATAATGAATGCTAGAGAATGTGTCACGCCCAGGGGTCGGCAGGACCTTCCCCAAAGCGTGCCCAGACCCGCCATATGCCAACACATACAAGGCATCTAAATAAAAACAGCGGAATTAAAAAAAATATAAGGCTACAATTAGGAATATCAGAGCCACATACAGCTATCCCTATCAACAAGTAGGAAAGAAAGAGAGTACGAAACAACATAAGGTACTAAAACTATAAATAAGTAAGAGTAGAAGCAACATCAGGTAACTATCATAGAGTACAACTGGTAGTCTCTACAAAAGGGTACCAAACTCTCATCCTCTCCAACAAAAACCAAAGGAGAGATGAACCACCTAGCGAGGCTCCTCGTCGCTAGTCTGAGGCGACACCCTTGCCGCGATCCCTGGCCTCCCCCGCTGAAGGCGCTGAAACACGTCAGAAACAGAGGGCGTGAGAATTATAAAAATATAGTTCCCAATGGGCAATTACTGACCTGCACAGATTGCTCCACTAGGCCCAAAAGAAGTAATAGTACAAGTACTGAAGTAAATAACTGTAAATAAAGCATAACAGTAAATGCTAAATAATTAACCCAAAAAAAATATGGTACATGCTTTATTCAACCCGAAATGTCAACTTTAAACAAGTACTTTCATAAGCTCTCAAGTATACTATAATAGAAATGTTGATCTATAAAGTATACTACATATGTCCGATACTATGCCACAATATATCCGAGTATCCAACTACTAAGTCCTATCTAGTAGTGATGTCAATTCTCTATTACATGTCACTGTTCAATTCTCTTTCTGGGATCTACACAAGTGTAATCCAGCTTGTGCCGCTTAAGTACCGTGGTAGCCCCAACATCCCCCGCAAGGAATGAATATGTCCCAAACGGTCCCGTAGGCTTCTCAACACCGCACGCGCGAACGAATCGCGAAGGCCAACTCCGGAGTGCCGGCTTGTAGGGAGCGACCCTCACAAGCATGTGCGAAGAGCACAAATGGCAACAAGCACAGTCCAAGTCCCAAGTCTCTCACATAGCAATGTCGCTAGCAACCCTAAGGTCTAGTACAATAATTCTCATGACACTAGAATTTTCTATGTCAAGTATTCCACAACGAGTCTATTGCCACTAAGGTCAATAACTCACTAAGTTCATTGATGCCAAGCTTAATGCCGCTTTATGACATTAGCTTTTCTCCTAGGTTATACCTAGTTCTATGTTCAAGTTCATCACTTTACATGTCATTTCTCCTATGTTTCACATGTTCTCGAACCACTCGAAGAATGCCACACTATGCCTAAGTCCATAAGTACCTCTCTACTACATAGAGTCGAAAATTTCATTATACATAAGGCATATAAGTTAAGCATTCTAAAATTCAACGATGATATATCTAATACAGAAATGCAAAATTTTCCATTTTACGACATTCGAAAAGCCACAATGAGATTTTTCATTGTTTTATGAGGTCAAACCCACCGATGATCCTCGTACGCTCCGGGTCGCCAACCCTGACACTTTTCAGACTCCTTATACCCTAGAAAGGTCACACAAAAAGTTTCAAAATCAACTGGCGAGTCCACGACTCAAACTGCGAATATCAGAATCGGAGAACTGGGAAAAACTCACCTATGAGTGAAATCCCTCTCGAAACCTCAAATGGAGGCTAGATCCCCTCTAAGGCAATCTAAGCAAAGATTCTAAACCAAATAATTAGGTTCAAGAAGCCTTAGAAAACACCCAACACAAAACCCACAAAGCAAAGGGTAAAACTCACCTCTAAGGTAGCAATCCCTCAAGAGATCCCAAAAGCAAGGTAGGGTCACCTCAAACCAACCTAAAGGAAGGTTCTAAACCCATCAATTAGGCTCTAGATGCATCAAATCAAAAAGCCCCAAAGTAAACCCTAATATCAACTTCTAGGGTTTCATCTCAAAAGAGAGCATCTAAACCAAAACTAGAGGAAAGAAGTATGATGTTTACCTCTTTGAAGCTTTCTTCTAGCTCCAAAATCCTCAAGGCTTGAAGTTCCACCCTCAACCAAGCACCAACCTCAAGCTCCAAGCCTCTACCATGGTGGAAAAAGCACCAAAAGGCAATAAGAGAGAAAAAGAGGGATTAATCTCTTAAAATCCACCAAGAATCCAAAGAAAAACCAAAGGAGTAGAGAGAGAAACTCTCCTACCTCTTTCCCTCTTGTTCTCAGCACAAGGAAGAAGCCCTAAGGGCTTGGGTGCTGATATAAGAGGCAACAAAATGCCAAAAAGCCCCTGCAGTTTCAGAATTTCGAAAGCGCAGCCGTATGCGTACACGGGCACTGTGTATCGAGATATCTGGCACTGCCTGTAGACTGTGAAACCAAACCCGAGGCTCGGGTTGGTGCCTCACAGCCCTCCCATACCGGTATAGAACTCCCTGTACCGGTATAGCAACAATTGTTGTCCCGGTACAGCAACTTTTCCTGTACGGGTATAGACCCCCAAACATGCAATCCGAGAGCAACCTAAGATCCAACTTTTTGGACTTTAGTGTTAGGGATTCATCCGCTAACCTCGGTACACGTGCCATAGGTCGGAACACAGTCAACGACCATCCAGAAAATCTGAAAAAACTCAGATCTCACACCTAACACTCGAACCTTGCTATTTGCGAAAGTTCAGTGCGTCACATTCACCCCTCCTAAAAAGGGGTTTCGTCCGCGAAACTCGAAATTAAAGTCATACCTTATGACTCCATCTGAAAGAGATGGGGGTAGCGATCTCGAAGCGCGCTCTCCAGCTCCCATGTGGCCTCCCGCTCTTCGTGGTTGCTCCACAGGACTTTCACATAAGAAAGTTCCCGGTTCCTTAGCTTCTTCACCTCGCGAGCTAAAATCTTCACGGGTTGCTCCTCGAAGCTCAAATCCTCTCTCAGCTCTAATGGTGTAGAATCCAAAACATGAGCTGGATCATGAATATACTTCCGGATGACCGATACCTGGAAAACGTTGTGTACACCCGATAGGTTCGGCGGTAGAGCAAGTCTATACGCTACCGGGCCCACACGCTCAAGAATCTCATACGGTCCAATGAATCAAGGGCTCAACTTACCCCGAATCCCAAATCTCCTGACTCCTCTGGTCAGCGAGACTTTCAAAAAGACATGATCTCCAATCTGAAACTCCAAGTCTCGTCGACGCCTGTCGACGTAGCTCATCTTCCTACTCTGGGCTGTCAACAACCGCTCCCTAGCAATGCGAACCTTGTCCTCTGCTTCCTGGAGCACATCTGGGCTTAAAGCCAAGCTCTCACCAACTTCACTCCAATGAAGTGGCGATCTACATTTCCGTCCATAGAGTGCCTCAAATGGCGCCATCTTGATGCTTGCTTGATAACTATTGTTATAAGCAAACTCAGCCATCGGTAGATGCTGCGACCATCCTCCCTGGAAGTCGATCACGCAGGCTCGAAGCATGTCCTCAAGTGTCTCTATAGTACGCTCTGACTGCCCGTCACTCTGAGGGTGGAAAGCAGTGCTGAAGTCCAATCGAGTACCTAAGGCGTCCTGCAGACTCCTCCAAAAGTGTGACACAAAACGTGTGTCCCTGTCCGATACAATAGAGGTAGGTACCCCATGAAGTCGCACAACCTCGTCCAAATAAACCTGTGCGAGTCTCTCTCCAGTCCAAGTAGTATGGATAGGTATGAAATGCGCCGATTTCGTCAACCTATCCACGATCACCCATATAGCGTCATGCCCTGCCTATGAGCGAGGCAAACCCATCACAAAGTCCATGGTGATCTTCTCCCACTTCCACACTGGAATGGGTAAGCTCTATAATTTTCCCGCGGGAACTCTATGCTCAGCTTTTACTTGTTGGCAAGTTAGACAACGAGCTACAAACTCGCCAACATCCATTTTCATCCCGGGCCACCAACTAAGTAACTTCAAGTCCTTATACATCTTGGTGCCTCCCGGATGTATAGCATAAGGTGCACGGTGTGCTTCTAGAAGAATCTCCTCTTTAAGCGTCGATTCCGCCGGTACACAAATCCGCCCACGGAACCGCATCAAGTCACCACCGTCAACGGTAAAATCACCGGTGCAACAATCAACTATTTTCGCTCGAACTTTTTGCAACTCCACGTCGTGAGCTTGCTTTTCCTTGATTCTTTCCAATAAAGTTGGTTGCACCACAAGAGTCATCAACCTCATAGGTGTATCAGGAGCCACCACCTCCAACTCCAACCGCTTCATCTGCTCAATCAACGGCGGTTGAGTAACCATCATCATCGCTAATTTTTCTGTCGATTTCCTACTTAGCGCATCTGCCACCACGTTAGCCTCGCCTGGGTAGTAAAGTATCGTCGATCATAATCCTTGAGGAGCTCCAACCATCCGCGCTTGTCACGCCCGGGACCCAGCGGAAGCCCGCCCGGCGCGTGCCCAGACCCGCCGTATGTCTACAACATACAAGGCGTCTAACGAAAACGATAAATAATCAACAAGAAAGAGGCATCTAGTAGTATCAGAGCGAAATAAAACAACTAGATCTCTACATAGGAAAAAAAAGCACTAACATCCACTATGAAGTATAAAAAATAAATACAACCAAAACTCCACCACCAAAAGCTATAAAAGGTACATGGTAGTCTCTATACCGGAATACAAAAATCTCTCTCTCACAAATACCAAAAGAGAGAAAAGTAGAACCATCTAAAAGAGAGTAAAGCGAACTAGACGCGACTCTCTTGCCGCGATCCCTTGCCTCCGCCGGTGCCGAAGGCTCTGAAACACATTAGAAAAAGAGGGCGTGAGAACTATTAATTAATAGTTCCTGGGCAATTACCGACTTCGCTTGCATGCTCCACTAGGCCCAAAACTAAACAAGTAACGATAAACTATGCATAAGTAAAGAAAACGACAAGTAAAATAAACATGTAAGCTACTAAACATGCTATCTCTACTTAGCATAATTAAGAATAAGAAAACGACTAATCTAAGACCGATTAGTAAGTTCAATTACTAGTATAATGTTCCCAAATTTAATAGTAAAGAATTGAAGTTTACTATTCTAGTCAAATCCACAATGTCCACAAATGATAGTAAAGTGTTAAAGTTTACTATTCTAGTCAAAGTCCACAATGTCCACAAATGATAGTAAAGTGTTCAAGTTTACTATTCTAGTCAAAGTACACAATGTCCACAAATGATAGTAAAGTGTTGAAGTTTACTATTCTAATCAAATCCACAATTTCCTTTAAACTGCTTTAAGTTTAAATACAATAAAATCAACCCGAAGGCGATATGGCCGATGCCCACCCGAAGGCTGCCTAGCCCAAATGCCGAGCCTAATGGCCCCGTAGTAGTCAACATTCCCACCCTAGGAATGAGACTGTCCTACGGCAATCCACTTCCGCGCCCAATCCCGCACGGCGAATACATGAAACGCGTTGGCCAACTCCGAAGTGCCGGCTTGTAGGGAGTGATGCTCACAAGCCTGTGCGAATGAGCACAATGGCAAAAAGTCACAAAACTCGTAATATGTCCCAAATCGTCATGTCTCTAACATGGAATATACAAGTGTCCAAAAGGCCTATCTCTATGTCATCATGTCTCTAACATGGAAATAATAGATGTCCAAAGGGCTATGTCAAATCTCTCTGTTGCAGTGGCATAGTTTTCTAAGTTAAGTGCCGCTTGAAGGCACTTAAGCTTTTCTAAGTTCCAACACAAGTTTAATGTTCACAATTAACATTATTTAAGCTATAATCACCATAAATGGCACACTCCTGTGCGCCCACAAGAACCACCCCCACATGCAGGCAATTTAACCCAGATAGCTCTACTATATAGAGTGAAAATTTTATCATACATAAGGCATGCATTTTAAGTGATTCAAAATTCATAATAAATCTATTTAGCATGAATATGCATTCAAAATAATTAAATCAAACCGAATAAGCACTTAGGAGCCATTTGCCCCTATGCTCATGAAGCCAAACCCACCAAGTGCGTGTAGCGTTGCTTCGAACCGCTAACGAAGCTTCGATAATCACTCCTTGAGTCCTAAGAAGCACACCCTAGGAGTTACAAGCTAAGAAGTTGAACCATGAGTTCACACTTTAAGAAATTCCACAAAAGGTTGGAGAAAACTCACCGAGTGCGAAGGAAACTCTCTCGATCTCCAAATGGGAGTTAGAGTCCTTCTAATCCAACCTAAACCAAAGTTCTAAACCCATCAATTAGGTCCCAAAGGCCCTAAATCGAAAATCCCCAAATTCTAACCCTAGAATCCAAAACTAGGGTTTCATCTCAAAGAAACCTCCAAAAAACAGAATATAAGTGAAGAGAGCTTGTTGCATACCTCTAAGAAGCTTCAAACCAAGTCCAAAAGGCCCAAGGGTTGAAGTTTGATCCACCACAAAGCTCCACTCACCAAGCTCTAAGCTCCAACAATGGAGGAAATAGGCTCTACCAAGCAAAAGAGAGCAAAGAGAGGGTTTTAATCCTCAAAAACCCATCCAAACCAAGGAGAGAAGAAGGAGATGGAGTGGAGGGAGCTCTTACCTCTCCTCTTGCTGTGAAGAACACAAAGGGAAACCCTAGGGGGCTTGCACTAATAGAAGTGCAACAATAGCTAAAACCCCCGCAGCTCAAATCGTCGAAATCCGCTGTGCCAGTACAGACAAGCCATCCCATACCTAAGATAGACCTCAAAATGCCCAAACCCGAGGCTCGGGTTGGCGTCCATCGCCTCTCCCATACCGGTAGAATCCATCCCGTACCGTATAGCAACAATTTCTCGTACCGTATAGCAACAATTTCGTACTGCACAGACCCTCCGTACCTCAATCCGAGAGCAACCTAAAATCCAACTTTTGGACTTTAGTGCTTAGGATTCATCCGCTAGCCTCGACACGTGCTCTAGGTCGGAACATAGTCAACGACCCTCCGTAAAACTGGAAAAGCTCCGAACTCACGTCGAATACTCGAACTCCGCAATTTGCGCAAGTCCGATGTTACATTCACCCTCCTAAAAAGGAGTTTCGTCCGCGAAACTCTAAAGCGAACTCATACCTCAAGATTCCATCTGAAAGAGATGGGGATAGCGCTCCTGCAGTGCGCTCTCAGGCTCCCACGTGGCCTCTCGCACCTCGTGGTTGCTCCAAAGAACCTTCACGTACGGAATGTCCCGATTCCGCAATTTCTTCACCTCACGAGCCAAGATCTTCACGGGTTGCTCCTCGAAGGTCAAATCCTCCCGCAGCTCTATGGGTACAGCCTCCAAAACATGAGCCGGATCGTGAACAAATTTTCGAAGGACCGATACATGAAAGACGTTGTGCACGCCCGATAGGTTCGGTGGTAGAGCAAGTCGATACGCTACCGGACCTATACGTTCCAAGATCTCATATAGTCCAATGAATCGAGGGCTCAACTAGCCTCGAATTCCAAATCTGGGGGGTGCGGGGACGGCGAAACTTTCATGAAAACATGATCTCCAATCCGAAACTCCAATTCCCGTCGACGTCCACAAGATAGCTCTTTTGCCTACTACAAAATACCAACAACCGTTCTCTAGCAATGCGAACTTGTCCTCCGCCTCCCTCGGGGCACTTCGGGCCTAAAGCCAAACTCTCGCCAACTTCACTCCAATGGAGTGGCGATCTGCATTTCCGTCCATACAGTGCCTCGAACGGTGCCTTCTTGATGCTTGCTTGATAACTATTGTTATAAGCAAACTCCGCCATAGGGAGATGCTGCGACCATCCTCCCAGGAAGTCGATCACACATGCTCGAAGCATGTTCTCAAGAGTCAGTATAGTACGCTCCGACTGCTCGTCACTCTGAGGGTGAAAAGCAGTGCTGAAGTCCAGTCGAGCACCTAAGGCGTCCAGCAGACTCCTCCAAAAGTGTGACACAAAACGTGTCCCGGTCCGATACAATTGATGTAGGTGCTCCGTGTAGTCGCACATTCTTATCCAAATATATCCGTGCGAGTCTCTCTCTAGTCCAAGTAGTATGGATAGGTATGAAATACGCCGATTTCGTCAACCTATCCACGATCACCCATAGCGTCACGCCCGACCTGTGAGCGAGGCAATCCCATCACGAAAATCATGGCGTTCTTCTCTCACTTCCACGCTGGAATCGGTAGGCGCAAGGAAGTCCCCGCGAAAGTTCTATGGTCGGCCTTCACTTGTTGGCAAGTTAGACAACGAGCTACTAACTCGCCAACATCCTTTTTACATCCCGAGCCATCAGCAAAACAACTTCAAGTCTTCTCCGAGAAGTTCCTTCTCTAAAATGCGCTTGTTCGACAAGCTATTCATTTGGTCATCATCAAAACCAAGTGCTCCCAAAAGCTGAATTCTAGTCCTCACCTTCCTCGTCTTAGTCGAGGGCGAAGCCTAGCTCTGCCTCAATATACTCGTACAATTGGAATTCCGCTATATAGCTCGCTGAGGCGGATCCAACAAAACCGCTCGTAGCAAGAACCCGGGGTTCAAACCCGTTACCTGATCCATCAACGCTCCATCGGAATGCTTACAAAAGAGATGTGATACAATATCTAATCGTTGGCTCTAATCCCAACAATGCTTGCTCAGCTCCAAGTCAGATCTTGTTAAGAGATTGCACTACTGAGTGTAAATCCAATCCATAATGATCGTCTCTTCCGATTGTCGCGACATTCGACAAGTCGTCCAATTTGTTCTCCAGAGATGGTTACCCGATTCACCAATCGGCATTGTACCCCCAATGCCTCCACAGTAATCTCAACTCCACCACTGGGGCGGTACTCACTGTTTCTCTTCTATACATATGGTCAGGAACCATATCCCACACACATCCTCGATCTACTAAGGTCATTCCCTTAGTCTCAACTTGATGTCTCAAGTAAACTCTTCATAAGCCTACGCCGAGAGCTTATCTTCGGTAGGGAATCTCATAGCACTAACTGCTCAAGCGCTCAAAACGAATCATTCGAAATTTCTTCTCCACAATGCTTCCCTTAGCATCGGATAACCTGTATCCATAGTCACAGAGCTCAACTCAAGTGATAGAGAGGGTTCCATTTACAATTAGTAGTAGCTCTCTAACAAGGTCACCAGAAAGTGACCATCGACCAGAACGTCGATCGCAACCACTCTTCCACGAAGTCTCCATTGCAAGGAACGTAATTCCACATGCAACATCCGAACAAAGAAAAATCAGTACCTGGTACTTTCCCTCACGAATTCTTCCCGACAACTTGATCCCACAGTGAGAGTTTACACTCCGCTCACCTCAGTACGCTTCCACAGTTGATCCTCGTAGATCTTCCTCAATACCCATGGCCGTCTACGACCGGTTCCACCAATCCATCTAGAGGGCTCGGAATTATCATTCCGCAAGACCCTAACGTTGGTGAAGTACTACAGGCTTCAGCAACGTCACGCTAATCCCCGTGATGTCCCAAACAGGTGCCAACATTCGCTTGAGGTGCAGCCTCAAACACCAACACAAAAAGGTATTACTCCCGATTGCAATACGATTCGATCGAGTACGCCAAAATCACAAGACTAATCGAAACGATCAACGAGCCTCTACAGCCGAGCAAAGGCCCAATCGTGATTCACTTTAGATCACGATGGCCGAAGTATAGTTGAAACGACCCTACAGGTCCTACCTCAACAGAGGGTGTTTCTCACGAAGCGAAACGCGAAATGCAAAGATCTCCCTGCCACTTGAGCTCACAATTCGTGACTCCGTCAGGAGAGCATCAACAACTCCAAAGGTATCCTTCAATCTGAGGATCCTCGAGCAACCAAAGGTAATGGCCAGTTAGGCCCCAAATCCTCTCCAATACTTACCTAGTTTTAGGTAAGGGAGATAGTCGCCACAACCAGTGGGACAAATCCTCAACATGCACTATTTCGTGCTCAAAATCCCAAGGCGAGTTAAATCAGCTCGCAAGTCCCAAGGTACAAGGTACCTCACAACTCCACACCACGAAAGCCAATCTATTTGTTGGCACGCAAGACCTTCTCGCAAGGTAGGGTGTTCGAAACGACACACCCGATCATCCTATTAACATCGAAGAATGATCAATGCTAGAAATTCTCGGGTTGATTCACTACACACTCGGTGTATCCTCGATCTCACGATCCCACACGTGGCATTCCACGCTCTTGGGTCAAAACTCGGACTACCGTCCTGACCAAAACTTTGCCCTACCCGAAGGCACCATTGTCACTCACCTAATCGCGCCGCCCAAAGGGCCTGTGCACCGCAGCCTACAATCGGTCCAGTGCACGGGTCGTCCCCGAGCACCATCCGGCTACCAGCCGATCTAGGGATGCAACTAATGCAATAGTCGTGAGATCCAAATAGCATAGCAGAAAGC
The DNA here is from genome assembly GCA_025177825.1 of Aechmea fasciata. Taxonomy (NCBI): domain Eukaryota; kingdom Viridiplantae; phylum Streptophyta; class Magnoliopsida; order Poales; family Bromeliaceae; genus Aechmea; species Aechmea fasciata. Next base: position 3,022,380 of record CM045930.1, on the reverse strand, counting down.
TACCCACAACCCGCAGACTAACCGTCTCAGTCAAGGCTAATCCTCATCACAAACGGCGATCAAACGTGATGCAATGCATCTCGGCAAATAGCCGATCAAAGGATAGGTGCAAAGCACCGGCATCAACCAACACACACTCGAAAATCATAGTGCGAACCAAAACAAGTAGTTGCCGTCGCTTCCTCGTCCGAATCAGTATACATGCGGCCGTTCGGGGCCTGTTGTGGCTCCTCCGTCTGTCTCTAAACAGGTTGCCTCCCAGAGTGCGTCTGACTCGCACCCTCGGTCATGGGCCTCTAGCCCAAATCCTTAATCTAAGCCTTCTCGACGAGCGCGCAGTTTACCACATCTTGGCAAGTCTGAAGATTGGGATGTTGCGCCTACCGAAAGATCAACGGCCGAAGTCCTCACAGTCCCGCACTACAACGGCACACCATCGGGGAGTCGAGGGAACTCCCATTCGTACTCGGCCACAGTCCGCTTCCCTTGGGGCATATCCACAGATACTGTTCCGACTTTTTCCTTGACACTGACATTGAAGTAAAGCCTCAACGGGAGTTCCTTGAACCTCCCTCAAGTAGTCGTCACCATATCAGCATTGGGGTTATCCTGACTATCCAACCACCAGCTATAGACTTCATCTTCCAGGTGGTGATCGGCGAGCCAAACTCTGCCTCTCTCTTCCACGAATGTGTCTCCAACTCCAACCGCTTCATCTGCTCAATCAACGGCGGTTGAGTAACCATCATCATCGCTAATTTTTCTGTCGATTTCCTACTTAGCGCATCTGCCACCACGTTAGCCTTGCCTGGGTAGTAAAGTATCGTCAGATCATAATCCTTGAGGAGCTCCAACCATCTGCGCTTGTCACGCCCCGGGACCCAGCGGAAGCCCGCCCGGCGCGTGCCCAGACCCGCCGTATGTCTACAACATACAAGGCGTCTAACGAAAACGATAAATAATCAACAAGAAAGAGGCATCTAGTAGTATCAGAGCGAAATAAAACAACTAGATCTCTACATAGGAAAAAAAAGCACTAACATCCACTATGAAGTATAAAAAATAAATACAACCAAAACTCCACCACCAAAAGCTATAAAAGGTACATGGTAGTCTCTATACCGGAATACAAAAATCTCTCTCTCACAAATACCAAAAGAGAGAAAAGTAGAACCATCTAAAAGAGAGTAAAGCTAACTAGACGCGACTCTCTTGCCGCGATCCCTTGCCTCCGCCGGTGCCGAAGGCTCTGAAACACATTAGAAAAAGAGGGCGTGAGAACTATTAATTAATAGTTCCCAGTGGGCAATTACTGACTTCAGTTGCATGCTCCACTAGGCCCAAAACTAAACAAGTAACGATAAACTATGCATAAGTAAAGCAAACGACAAGTAAAATAAACATGTAAGCTACTAAACATGCTATCTCTACTTAGCATAATTAAGCATAAGCAAACGACTAATCTAAGCATGATTAGTAAGTACAGCTACTAGTATAATGTTCCCAAATTTAATAGTAAAGAATTGAAGTTTACTATTCTAGTCAAATCCACAATGTCCACAAATGATAGTAAAGTGTTAAAGTTTACTATTCTAGTCAAAGTCCACAATGTCCACAAATGATAGTAAAGTGTTCAAGTTTACTATTCTAGTCAAAGTCCACAATGTCCACAAATGATAGTAAAGTGTTGAAGTTTACTATTCTAATCAAATCCACAATTTCCTTTAAACTGCTTTAAGTTTAAATACAATAAAATCAACCCGAAGGCGATATGGCCGATGCCCACCCGAAGGCAGTATAGCCCAAATGCCGAGCCTAATGGCCCCGTAGTAGTCAACATTCCCACCCTAGGAATGAGACCGTCCTACGGCAATCCACTTCGGCGCCCAATCCCGCACGGCGAATACATGAAACGCGTTGGCCAACTCCTCGAGTGCCGCCAGGTAGAGCGACCCTCACAAGCATGTGCGAATGAGCACAATGGCAAAAAGTCACAAAACTCGTCATATGTCCCAAATCGTCATGTCTCGAACATGGAATATACAAGTGTCCAAAAGGCCTATCTCTATGTCATCATGTCTCTAACATGGAAATAATAGATGTCCAAAGTGGCCTATGTCAAGTCTCTATGTTGCTTCATAGTTTTCTAAGTTAAGTGCCGCTTGACGACACTTAAGCTTTTGTAAATTCCAACACAAGTTTCATGTTAACAATTAACATTATTTATGCTATTATCACCATAAATGGCACACTCCTGTGCGCCCACAAGAACCACCCCCACATGCAGGGCAATTTAACCCGTATAGCTCTACTATATAGAGTGAAAATTTTATCATACATAAGGCATGCATTTTAAGTGATTCAAAATTCATAATAAATCTATTTAGCATGAATATGCATTCAAAATAATTAAATCAAACCGAATAAGCACTTAGGAGCCATTTGCCCCTATGCTCATGAAGCCAAACCCACCAAGTGCGTGTAGCGTTGCTCCGAACCGCTAACGAAGCTTCGATAATCACTCCTTGAGTCCTAAGAAGCACACCCTAGGAGTTACAAGCTAAGAAGTTGAACCATGAGTTCACACTTTAAGAAATTCCACAAAAGGTTGGAGAAAACTCACCGAGTGCGAAGGAAACTCTCTCGATCTCCAAATGGGAGTTAGAGTCCTTCTAATCCAACCTAAACCAAAGTTCTAAACCCATCAATTAGGTCCCAAAGGCCCTAAATCGAAAATCCCCAAATTCTAACCCTAGAATCCAAAACTAGGGTTTCATCTCAAAGAAACCTCCAAAAACCGAATCTAAGTGAAGAGAGCTTGTTGCATACCTCTAAGAAGCTTCAAACCAAGTCCAAAAGGCCCAAGGGTTGAAGTTTGATCCACCACAAAGCTCCACTCACCAAGCTCTAAGCTCCAACAATGGAGGAAATAGGCTCTACCAAGCAAAAGAGAGCAAAGAGAGGGTTTTAATCCTCAAAAACCCATCCAAACCAAGGAGAGAAGAAGGAGATGGAGTGGAGGGAGCTCTTACCTCTCCTCTTGCTGTGAAGAACACAAAGGGAAACCCTAGGGGCAAGGCTTGCACTAATAGAAGTGCAACAATAGCTAAAAACCCCCTACAGTTCAAACTGCTCGAAATCGCAGTCAGTATACAAGCCATCCCATACCCAGTATAGACCTGTGAAATGACCAAAACCCGAGGCTCGGGTTGGCGTCCATCGGCTCTCCCATACCGGTAATCCATCCGTCTGGTATAGCAACAATTTCGTCTGGGTATAGCAACAATTTACGTGCATGCACCTCCAGACCTCAATCCGAGAGCAACCTAAAATCCAACTTTTTGGACTTTAGTGCTTAGGATTCATCCGCTAGCCTCGGTACACGTGCTCTAGGTCGGAACATAGTCAACGACCCTCCAGAAAATCTGGAAAAGCTCCGAACTCACGTCGAATACTCGAACTCCGCAATTTGCGCAAGTCCAGTATGTTACAGCGCTGCCTCAAGTTCAATTACTTCTGAGTAAACAGATACTTTAAACTTTTGTGATCCGTATACACTTCACACCGCTCGCCATAAAGATAGTGGCGCCATAGTTTCAGTGCGAACACTACGACCGCCAACTCCAAATCATATGTGGGGTAATTCCTTTCATACTCCTTCAGCTGGCGAGAAGCATACGCGATCACCCTTCCATCCTGCATCAACACGCAACCCAATCTATTAAAGGAAGCATCGCTATAAATCACATACCTTGCTCCAGCAACTGGCAAGGTTAGGATTGGTGCGGTAGTCAATCGCAGCTTCAACTCTTGGAAGCTTTTCTCACACGCATCATTCCAAATGAACTTGGTTCCTTTATGCGTGAGCCTCGTGAGGGGATTAGATAACTTAGCAAATCCCTCAACAAACCTCCTGTAGTAGCCGGTCAAACCAATAAAACTCCGTATCTCCGTGACACTCGTCGGTCTTGGCCAATCCTTGACGGCTTCAATCTTTTTAGGATCCACGGCTATACCTGATCCCGAAATCACGTGGCCCAAAAATGCCACCTCTCTAAGCCAAAACTCGCATTTCTTCAACTTGGCAAAGAGTTTCTTTTTCTGAAGCACTTGAAGTACAAGTCTCAAGTGTTCCTCGTGATCCGCATTACTTCGGAAATAAACCAAAATATCGTCGATGAATACTACGACGAATCTGTCTAAGTATGGCTTGAAGACACGGTTCATCAAATCCATAAAAGCTGCCGGGGCATTAGTAAGCCCAAACGGCATAACGGTGAACTCATAATGTCCATACCGTGTCCTGAAAGCCGTCTTCGACACATCTTCAGGCTTGATCTTTAGCTGATGATATCCCGACTGTAAGTCTATCTTGGAATACACGCTCGATTCCTGAAGCTGATCAAACAGATCATCGATCATCGGCAACGGATACTTATTCTTAATCGTGACTTTATTGAGTTCACGATAATCCATACATAAGCGAAGTGTTCCGTCCTTCTTCTTTACCAAAAAGAACCGGCGCTCCCCAAGGTGACACGCTCAGTCTCACATAACCTCTATCCAAAAGGTCCTACAACTGTGCCTTCAGCTCTTTCAACTTTGCTGGTGCCATCCTATAGGGTGCCTTTGAGATTGGAGTAGTCCCAGAGACGAGATCTACCACAAACTCAATCTCCCTATCAGGCGGCATACCTGGTAGCTCAGCTGGAAACACGTCCTGGAACTCCCTCACCACAGGAATATCCTCAATCCTAGGAGAGTCCTCAACATCTCGGAGTGCAATATTAGCCAAATAGGCTATGCACCCGCTAGTAATCAACTGTCTAGCTCGGGAGGAGCTAATAGTCATCGCAAACAGCGAACTCTGGCACCCCCGAAAAACAACCTCCTCGTGACCCGGCTCTATAAAAGTCACCGTATGACTCACACAGTCGATCGTAGCAAAGTACTGGGTCAACCAATCCATGCCCAAAATTATATCAAACTCCCCGAGTTTGTGCACCACAAATAGGTCCACGGGCATGATCCAATCCCCAATCTGAACCGGGCAACTAATACAACACTCTCGAACATCTATAGAATGTCCAGGTATAACAACTCGTCCCGAAAGTGACAAAGGTGTCCTAGGGATGTCATGCAACTCGGCAAACAGCCGATCAATAAAAGAGCAGGATGCACCGGTATCAAATAAAGCACGTACTCGAATGCTGGAAATCAAAATGATACCTGTAACGACATCCTCAGCTACTGCCGCTGCCTCAGTCTGGGCGGTATACAAACGCCCACTCGGGCCCTGTCGAGATCCCTCGCTCGGCCTCTGCACGGAAGGCCTCCCAGCCTGGTAGGATGCAGTAGGTGTCCCCGGCCGGAACACAGCGATGCGGGTCTTTGGTCGATCTTGTCGATGGCGCCGGAGCGATCCTCGGGCGTCCGACCGAAAGTGGCCCTCCGGCCACAAGAGAAGCATCGGCCCGACCACTGCGGACAACTTTGTTGGGGGTGATGGGGGCCGCTACAAATCACACAGCGCTGTGCCTGTCGTCGATCTGATCCTCGGCGCTGCTGTGGGGTACCTCGTCCTCGAGTCTGGCTCCTGGGGTACTTCGACGGCTTCCTAGAGTGCGTCTGACTCGCACCCTCGCCTGTGGGCCTTTTGCCCTTGCCCCGATCCAAGCCTTCTTGCCGTTCCTTCATGACTATCGCGCCCCGCTCTACAATGAGAGCGCGATTTACCACCTCACGGTATGTGCGCAGGTTAGCGGACTGCACAAGCCTAAAGATAGAAGGCCTCAGTCCACTCTCAAAAATCCTGGCCTTGTCCTCGTCGTCCCGTACGACGAAAGGTACTTAGTGTAGATGTCTGGTAAACTCCCGCTCATACTCTGCGACTGTCCGCTCCCCCTGGCGCAAGCTGCGCAGATCCGTCTCCATCTGGCGTCGAACACTATCGGGAAAATAGTGCTCGAGTAGCAGTCCCTTGAACCTCGTCCAAGTCATCGATGCCAAGTCGGTGCTCGGGTTCTCCTGGATGTCCCGCCACCACTGATAGGCCTCGCCGTCCAGATGGTGAGTAGCGAGCCAAACTCTGTCCCTCTCCTCGACAAAAGTGTCGCGAAACAGCTTCTCCATATGCATAAGCCATTTCTCGACAATCCAATGATCCACGTTCTCGCCGTCGAACACCCGTGGATTGCACCTCCTGAACTCGTTGAGGCGGCTCATCAGTCGGTCTCGCTCTAGCCCCTCAACCATCGTCGGGAACACCGCTCCTCCTGGAGATATCTGAATTGGCGGTGCCGTCGCCACCCTCTCCTGCCGTGCCACCGACGGCGCAGAATGTGAAGATCCGGCGCCGGAGTCGGCGCTTCGGTGCTACCACCTCGCCGGGTATCGGTGGTGCCGGAGCCCTGGCCTCCCCGCGCCCGCCCTCGCGAAGGAGGTCCTCCAAGCGCTTCATCCGCTCGTCCCGTCTCGCGCGCCGCCTTGGCTCTTCGCGGGCCGCCGCCGTCTCGCCGAGCCACGAGGTCGCGTGAGGATCCGCCACCGGTCCTCGCTCGCGGACCTCGCCGGACTCGAGAGGCCGAGGTCTCGGCCTCCGCAAGGGGTGCCATGTTATCTGCCCCGACAGATTTGGAGCGAGTAATAGGCATCAACCCTGCAACAACATAAAAGCGCAAGTTAATAAAACCCACGCTATCGCAATCCCCACTCAGAAACCCAAATCATGCGAAAGTAAAGAAGTGTGCTTCACAACTAACTCCCGATGTTACGTTGTCGGCCGCCAACGTAACCCTCCGCGAAGCTAGAAGCTATACCTCGATTAAACTCCAAGTTTTTAGAGTTATAATAAAACCCAATCAAGTACTTTCGCTCACAAGTCAAATAGACCTCGTCTCTCACGAGCCTATTTCCTATAGTCCAACCAGCCTAAGGTTTGCTAGGTCCTCTAAGACGTCACCCTAGGCTCTGATACCAAATTAATCTGTCACGCCCCGGGGTCGGCAGGACCTTCCCCAAAGCGTGCCCAGACCCGCTATATGCCAACACATACAAGGCGTCTAAATAAAAACAGCGAAATTAAAACAAATACAAGGCTACAAGTAGGAATATCAGAGCCACATACAGCTATCCCTATCAACAAGTAGGAAAGAAAGAGAGTACGAAACAACATAAGGTACTAAAACTATAAATAAGTAAGAGTAGAAGCAACATCAGGTAACTATCATAGAGTACAACTGGTAGTCTCTACAAAAGGGTACCAAACTCTCATCCTCTCCAACAAAAACCAAAGGAGAGATGAACCACCTAGCGAGGCTCCTCGTCGCTAGTCCGAGGCGACACCCTTGCCGCGATCCCTGGCCTCCCCCGCTGAAGGCGCTGAAACACGTCAGAAACAAAGGGCGTGAGAACTATAAAAATATAGTTCCCAGTGGGCAATTACTGACCTGCACAGATTGCTCCACTAGGCCCAAAAGAAGTAATAGTACAAGTACTGATGTAAATAACTGTAAATAAAGCATAACAGTAAATGCTAAATAATTAACCCAAAATAAATATGGTACATGCTTTATTCAACCCGAAATGTCAACTTTAAACAAGTACTTTCTATAAGCTCTCAAGTATACTATAATAGAAATGTTGACCTATCAAGTATACTACATATGTCCGATACTATGCCACAATATATCCGAGTATTCAACTACTAAGTCCTATCTAGTAGTGATGTCAATTCTCTATTACATGTCACTGTTCAATTCTCTTTCTAGAATCTACACAAGTGTAATCCAGCTTGTGCCACCTAAGTACCGTGGTAGCCCCAACATCCCCCGCAAGGAATGAGTCTGTCCCAAATGGTCCCGTAGGCTTCTCAACACCGCACGCGCGAACGAATCGCGAAGGCCAACTCGAGTCTTGTAGGAGCGACCCTCACAAGCATGTGCGAAGAGCACAAATGGCAACAAGCACAGTCCAAGTCCCAAGTCTCTCACATAGCAATGTCCCTAGCAACCCTAAGGTCTAGTACAATAATTCTCATGACACTAGAATTTTCTATGTCAAGTATTCCACAACGAGTCTATTGCCACTAAGGTCAATAACTCACTAAGTTCATTGATGCCAAGCTTAATGCTGCTTTATGACACTAGCTTTTCTCCTAGGTTATACCTAGTTCTATGTTCAAGTTCATCACTTTACATGTCATTTCTCCTATGTTTCACATGTTCTCGAACCACTCGAAGAATGCCACACTATGCCTAAGTCCAGAAGTACCTCTCTACTACATAGAGTCGAAAATTTTATTATACATAAGGCATATAAGTTAAGCATTCTAAATTTCAACGATGATATATCTAATACAGAAATGCAAAATATTTCATTTTACGACATTCGAAAAGCCACAATGAGATTTTTCATTGTTTTATGAGGTCAAACCCACCGATGATCCTCGTACACTCCGGGTCGCCAACCCTGACACTTTTCAGACTCCTTATACCCTAGAAAGGTCACACAAGAAGTTTCAAAGTCAACTGGCAAGCCCACGACTCAAACTGCGAATATCAGAATCGGAGAACTGGGAAAAACTCACCTATGAGTGAAATCCCTCTCGAAACCTCAAATGGAGGCTAGATCCCCTCTAAGGCAGCCTAAGCAAAGATTCTAAACCAAATAATTAGGTTCAAGAAGCCTTAGAAAACACCCAACACAAAACCCACAAAGCAAAGGGTAAAACTCACCTCTAAGGTAGCAATCCCTCAAGAGATCCCAAAAGCAAGCTAGGGTCACCTCAAACCAACCTAAAGGAAGGTTCTAAACCCATCAATTAGGCTCTAGATGCATCAAATCAAAAAGCCCCAAAGTAAACCCTAATATCAACTTCTAGGGTTTCATCTCAAAAGAGAGCATCTAAACCAAAACTAGAGGAAAGAAGTATGATGTTTACCTCTTTGAAGCTTTCTTCTAGCTCCAAAATCCTCAAGGCTTGAAGTTCCACCCTCAACCAAGCACCAACCTCAAGCTCCAAGCCTCTACCATGGTGGAAAAAGCACCAAAAGGCAAAAAGAGAGAAAAAGAGGGATTAATATCTTAAAATCCACCAAGAATCCAAAGAAAATTCAAAGGAGTAGAGAGAGAAACTCTCCTACCTCTTTCCCTCTTGTTCTCAGCACAAGGAAGAAGCCCTAAGGGCTTGGGTGCTGATATAAGAGGCAACAAAATGCCAAAAGCCCTGCGGTTTCGAATTTGGCGCCGGCATCTGGTACACGGGCACTGTGCGTGCAGGGCCTGCAGCTTGACCAAACCCGAGGCTCGGGTTGGTGCCTCCGACCCTCCACGTACCGGTCTGAACCCGCATATAGCAATTGTCTGGGCAATAACACTCTCTTGTGTACGACCTGCACCCATGCAATCCGAGAGCAACCTAAGATCCAACTTTTTGGACTTTAGTGTTAGGGATTCATCCGCTAACCTCGGTACACGTGCCATAAGTCGGAACACAGTCAACGACCCTCCAGAAAATCTGGAAAAACTCAGATCTCACACCTAACACTCGAACCTTGCTATTTGCGAAAGTTCAGTGCGTCACAGAATGAGACACTTTGTGTTGTGACATATGTGAACATGGTATCCTCTTAGTGAACATGGCATCCTCAGAGTTGTGGATTGGATCATACTCATCTGTAAGTCTTGGCTTGAGGGCGACCGTGGAAGTGGATAGGGAGCGTGCACTTGTGGCTCTCATGATGTTCAAGAAGTTCAATCCACCAGTATTTGACGGGGAGAAGGTAGAGCCGTGGATGGTGGAGTCTTGGATTGACTCAATGGAAACGCTCTTCGAGGATATCTATATCTTGGAGAAAGATAAAGTTCACCTTGCCACACATTGTTTAGAGAAGGTGGTGAAGGTGTGGTGGAAAAGAGTGAAGCGAGATCGACCTTCTAACCTTCCGCCTATGGTTTGGGAGGAGTTTCGGGGGTTAGTATTTACAAATTACTTCCCCGATTGTGAGAAGAAAAAGCTTCAGGGTAAATTTCGAAAGCTAAGGCAAGGAGACTGCTCGATGGGTGAATATGAGCGGGAGTTTTCCTACATTATCGACTGTTTCCCGGATGTTGTTCTGGATGACAAGGATCGGGCCGATTGATTCTTGCGAGAACTTCAACTGTGGATTTATGAGAAGGTGCAGATCCTCAAGCTCACGACCTTTGTAGAGGTTTTAGATCGGGCATTGTGGGCGGAGCATGGTAGTGCTTATGTGCGTGGGGAGCGCGAGTTTATGGAAAAAGATAAATGTAGAGGAAAGAAGCGTACTGCGAGTGGTACCGGGGATCGGTCGAGTCCTAAGAGACCTCCCCAATATCCACGACAGTAGTCAAAGAATTGGAGACCTACTCGATGTGTTATCTGCGGCGGTGATCATCGACCGTCGGCCTGCCCACAGCTCGAAGTGGCCCACAGCGAGATGGAAGATGTTTTAGATGTGGTCAAGCTGGACACATAGGTCTGGAGTGCCCGAGTTGGATGTCACCTGCCCCGACTGTCACGCCCTGAGCCTCGCCTATTTGGTCGAGTTCGAGAACACCGACAGACCGCCAAACGGACAGAGTTTTTCCTATACGTCCTAGGTGTCGCAATCAATACATTGTACGAGGTTCCAACCAGGAACACATTTCAATCAAAGATTGTGTAAGGAAGTATCAAAAACATGAAACTACTAATGCTATTACAAGCATTCACATTACATGTTTTTACATCTCAATTACAATTTACTTCCAACCAAAAGTAATCTAAGTCATTACATTATTTATATTACAAGTTAATACATTTTGTTCTTTTCATTTTCCTTTACCCCTAGGCTATGCCGGCTCGGGGTATTGCTATCTCTAGTCTCTGAGGTAGGGCGATATCTATGGAGCTACGCCCTTGCCTCGCGCCACCGCGCCGCTCATGTGCGAACGTGTAACACCCCAAAACAACGTGGGGTGAGAACCAACTCCATGATTCCCAGTGGTTGCGTTTGGATTGGGTGCAAGAGGGGGGATAAGGGGGTTATCCCCGCTCTTGTACCCAAACAAGAATGGGAAGGGTGGGAACTAGTTGTTCCCACCCACCTGGTATAACCGGGTACAACTAGTTCCCACCCTGGGGTGGAACAAGTTGTACCCTGTCTTGGTACAAGGCACAAAGAGAGAGAGAGAGAGAGAGAGAGAGAGAGAGAGAGAGAGATCTAGATATATATATATATATATATATATATATATATATATATATATATATATATATATATATATATATATATATATATATATATATATATATATATATATATATATAAACCCTAAACCCTAAACCCTATATATATATATATATATATATATATATATATATATATATATATATATATATATATATATATATATATATATATATATATATATATATGTTAGAAATTTATAATTTTAATTAAATTATATATTTTAAAATTTAAATTTTAAATTTGATTTTTTTAGTTTTTAAATTTTAAATTTGATATTTTATATCTTTCAAATTTAAATTTATTCTTAAATTTAAAATTCGATATTTAAAATTAAAATTTTGAAAATTAAAATTTTAAATTTTAATTTCAAAATTTAAAATTTAAAATTTAAAAGTTAAAATTTTTAATTTAAAATTATAAGATTAAATATTTAAATTCAATAATAAGAATAATATTATTATTTTTTATTTATAACTATCAACTATTCCACCTTATACTCACATTTTCATCCAAACGCAATTTTTCTAGTTCCTGCTTATACTCACAGTTTCATCCAAACAAAAAAATACTCTTGTTCCTACGAAAATCCATACTTGTACCTATCCCCGGTATAACTAGTTCTTGCTTATACACGAGCCAAACGAAGCCAGTGGGTACGGCCACCCAAGGAAAAAGCTCGACCAATAGGTCCAAGGAGGCACTGCAATCATGTTAGTCCAAAAACATCTACAGATATATATATCATTATGTAATTATGCAACTAACAAATAAGATGCCTCACAATATGCAATATGAATATAAGCAACAACTAGTAGATCTATTGATTCTACTTTCAACTTGGCTAGACTTAGCCATGTCATTCAGTTCTAAGGTTTTTACTACCTTATGTTTATAACTCAAATTCCACTTGCTTCTAAGGTCTCTATTACCTTAGTTCTTGCCTCTGTCACTAGCTTATAAGGTTTCTACTACCTCATCTAAACTAACCACCCGACTCGGCCTCGAGTCATTCATCCACGGATAGTCCGCGCACTAGCTGCACCTCAGCCTGGCCGCCGTCACAGCCTACTGCACCTCTTGACTTAGCCATCTGGCGGTGAACGCATCACCCTTACCAAGCAAGACTCAAGTCATGACTTAGCTATTTGGCGGCGAACTCATCGCATCTCACCCAACAATGGTTCAAGTCATGTCTTGGTCATCTGGCGGCGAACGCATCGCCCTTACCCAGCAATGGTTCGAGTCAATCCAGGTGGCATCATTCAGTAAGCTAAATGGGTGAGAAGAACCACACATACCCATTTCAGATTTATTCTCATGGCATCCCGGGCGAGGAGAACCACACATACCCGTTGAATCACTGCTAGGTGAGGAAAACCACACATACTTGCAGTTATGATTCGCTTGCCATCACTTGTATCTTGCTGCAAGTTTCTACCGCTTCTCTTGCGGTCACATCACTAGGGATTCCATATTCCACTTTATATAGCTCAAGGGTTGGTCTCAAACTCTATAGTATCGACCTATCTAGGTCCGATGTCCTTTCCACCCTAGGTCCAACTGACTTTGGGTTCTATGCCTCTATCACATAATATAGGTTTACTTTAACTCTAGGTTTAATCAACAACCTATGTTCTTTAACACTAGGTTCGATGTCCACTCACCTAGATCTTGACTCTAGATTCACTTGTTCAACCTATGTTTAATAACACTAGGTCCATAGGTCCTTCTTATACATCTAGGTCCATGACACTAGGTTCAATGTCAACCTATGTTTACTAACACTAGGTTCAATGTCAACCTATGTTTACTAACACTAGGTTAATGGCACAGATATCCACCCTAGGTTCACAACACTAGGTTTATTTCCAACCTATGTTTATTAACACTAGGTTAATGCCACTCGATCTACTTGACATCCTAATTGTCCACATCGAGTTTACAAAGCTAACAAGCATCTTATTTAACATAATCAACAATATGTTCATATGCATGCTCTCTAACATGATCTCACAATGCTAACATGTAACTAGAATTTATTCCACTATGCATGTATACTAACATGCAATCATGCATTCATCTAGTATTTACTTATCATGCTCATCATGCATTCTAGCATTTCTATATCACATCATATGCATCCACTTAGCATTTTACATTATGTTATTAACATGCATTCCTTTAGTATTAACTACATGCATCATCTAGCATTTACATGCATCAACATGAATTCACATCTTGCTTAGACATAACGGTGATCTAGTCGCTTCGGTGAGCACAACCCACCTCAATTCGCTCTCCGATTGCTCGTAGTCATTTGCAATCTGCCATCCGTGGCACCCGCTATCCGGCTTGGCCCAAACTCGCAATCGTGCACCAACCATGTGCCGCTTCGCAGCCCCAACAATTATAGGCCTTCAGTTATGTGCTACGGTGTTCGGGATCCGTTTTCATAATTTTCGGACATCTCCTCGGCCCTCCAGGCGGAAACGAAGCTCCGAACGTCTGTTTAGTCCATATCTTCGCGTAGACTCGAGGGATCGCCAAACTGACTTCGCCAACGCGTTCGTACACCTAGCAATTAGGTTTATATGCCCTCAAATGAGATCAAACTCATATATTAACAAATACCCCCTTTAGAACCCTAGATTTGCAACTATTGCAAAAACCATCAAATCCCTTCACAAATTAGGTATCATTCATCTAGATAGCATGCTAGGTGTCACGCCCCGGGACTCAGTGGAAGCCCGCTCGGCGCGTGTCCAGACCCGTCGTACGTCTACAACATACAAGGCGTCTACGAAAAACTATAAATAAAACCACATGATAGAAATATCTAGAAGTATCAGAGCAATATAATAACTAAATATCTAAACTAGTAAGCATAAGAAAAGCTAACAAATAAAAGTATCAATCTCCACTATGAAACTATAAAGAGAGTACAACAAAAGATCCTCTAGTAACAATAAAAGAGTAAAAGGTGGTCTCTATACATGGATACAAAAGTCACTCTCTCACAAAACACAAAAAGAGAGGAAAAAAACACCTAAGCAGTGGTAAGCAGCTATCTATCTAGGCGATCCCCTTGCCGCGATCCCTTGCCTCCGCCGGTGCCGAAGGCTCTGCAACACATAAGAAGCAGAGGGCGTGAGAACTATTAAATAATAGTTTCCAGTGGGCAATTACTGACTTCAGTTGCATGCGCCGCTAGGCCCAAAATAAGGTAAAAGGTAAGTAAACTGCAAAAGCACAAGTAAGTAGAATATGTAAACTATTAACTATAATGTCTCTACTTAGCATGAACTTGCACAAGTAAGCAACTATTCTAAGCATGAATAGTAAGTATCCGACTAACCCAATATCCATAAGCAATAGTAAAGTGTTGAGTTATAATATTCTAGTCAATGTCCAATATCAATAAAACTACTTTAGTTTAAATCTCATAAGACCCACCCGAAAGCTGTCTGGCCTGAAGACCCATCCGAAGGCTGTTTAGCCGATGCCGAGCCTAATGGCCCCGTGGTAGTCAATATCCCCACCCTAGGAATGAGCCTATCCCACAGCAATCCACTTCGGCGCCCAATCCCGCACGGCGAATAAATATCGCGTTGGCCAACTCCGGGGTGCCGGCTTGTAGGGAGCGACCCTCACAAGCATGTTCGAATGAGCACAATGGCAATGTAATCATAGAACCGTCTCAAGTACCAAGTCGTCATATCTAAAACATGGAAAGTAAAGCTATTGTGTCCAAGGCCTATCTCTATGTCATCATGTCTCTAACATGGAATGTAATAGATGTCCAATGGCCTATGTCAATGTCTCTATGTTGCAGTTTCACAGTTTCTAAGTTAAGTGCCCCTTAATGACACTCAATCTTTCTAAGTCCCAACATGAGCTTAATATTTACAAATACATTATTTAAGCTATATTAAACATAAGAGGCACATTCCCAAGCGCCCACGAGACCCACCCTCATATGCATGCAAAATACCCCAGAATGCCCTACTACATAGAGTGAAATTTTCATAATACATAAGGCATGCATTGTAAGTGTTCTAAAATTTATATAAATTCTATCTAGCATGAATACGAATGTCAAATAATTTATTGATAACAATTAACCACGTAGGAGACATTTTCTCCTCTACTTGTGAAGCCAAACCCACCGAATGCTCCGAGCGTTGTTCCGAAACACTAACGAAGTTTATATTGTTGCTCCTAGTGCCCTAAGAAGCAAACCATAGGAGTTACAACCTCATACGATGAACCGTGAGTTCAATCTTTATGAAACTCTACAAAATGGTGAAGAAAACTTACCGAATGCGAAGGAAACTCACTTGATCTCCAAATTGGAGTTAGAATCCTTCCAATCCAACCTAAACAAAGGTTCTAAACCCATCATAAGGTCCCAAAACCCTCAAATCGAAAAGCCCCAAATAAACCCTAGATTTTCCAAAACTAGGGTTTCATCTAGTAGGAAGCATCAAAACTTAATTCTAGAGGAATAGAAGGTGATGCTTACCTCTAGAAGCTCCAAAACCAAGATCAAAACCTCCTTGAAGTGATGATCCTTCCTCAAAGCAACCTCCAAGTCCAAGCTCAAAGCTCCAAAGGTGAGGAAGATGAAGAGATCCCAAGCCCACAAGCAAGCTCTCCTCGATCTCCTCCTTCACTTCTTCTTCTTCTCCTTCTCCTTCTCCTTCTCTTTCAAGGTGTGTGAGAGGGTGAAATGGGAGGAGAAGAGAAGAGGCAGCCATATAGGTCCTCTAATGTAACAAAATCCCGAAAAGCCCCTCAACTTTGCAAACTGTGCACAGCCCGGGTCTGGGCAGTTTTCGGGCTTTGAGACCGGTCTCCACAAGTCAAGACCGGTCTCGGGTGGCCTTCCCGCAAAAACAGCATACTAGAACCGGTCTCTGGTAGTCGAGACAGGTCTCCATAGCCCCCTCCGTAGACTGCGCGCATCGGAACCGGTCTTCATAACTGGAGACCGGATGCCATACCCTCCTGCCGCAATCACTGTTTGGGGAGACCGGTCTCTCCCTTTGGAGACCGGTCTCAGAGAGTAAACCTCTCGAGACAAAGCCAAAAACTTCAGAAATTCGAACCGTGGGTCGGAACTCCGTCTACGACTTCCCACAAAGTGTGGAATCGTTTGATATACCACTCGAACACTCGAATCGCGCAATTTGCGAAGATTCAGTGCGTCACATTCACCCCTCCTGAAAAAGAGTTTCGTCCGCGAAACTCGAAAAGTGAACTCATACCTCAAGATTCCATATGGAAAAGATGGGGATAGCGCTCCTGCAGCGCACTCTCAAGCTCCCACGTAGCCTTTCGCTCCTCGTGGTTGCTCCAAAGAACCTTCACGTACGAAAGTTCCCGATTTCTCAGCTTCTTCACCTTGCGAGCCAAAATCTTCACGAGTTGCTCCTCGAAGCTCAAATCCTCCCTCAGCTCTATGGATACAGAATCCAAAACATGAGCCGGATCATGTATGTATTTCCGAATGACTGATACGTGAAAGACGTTATGCACGCCCGATAGGTTCAGTGGTAGAGCAAGTCGATACGCTACCGGACCTACACGCTCCAAGATCTCATATGGTCCAATTAACTGAGGGCTCAACTTGCCCCGAATCCCAAATCTCTTGATTCCTTTAGACGGCGAGACTTTTAAGAAAACATGATCTCCAATCTGAAACTCTAAGTCTCGTCGGCGCCTATCAGAATAACTCTTTTGCCTACTCTGGGCTGTCAACAATCGCTCCCTAGCAATGCGAACCTTGTCCTCTGCTTTCTGGAGCACATAAGGGCCTAAAGCCAATCTCTTGCCAACTTCACTCCAATTAAGTGGCGATCTACACTTCTGTCCATAGAGTGCCTCGAATGGTGCCATCTTGATGCTTGATTGGTAACTATTGTTATAAGCAAATTCTGCCATCGGTAGATGCTGCGACCATCCTCCCTGAAAGTCTATCACACAGGCTCGAAGCATATCCTCAAGAGTCTGTATGGTGCGCTCTGACTGCCCGTCACTCTAAGGGTGGAAACGATCGAAGTCCGATCGAGTACCTAAGGCGTCCTGCAGACTCCTCCAAAAATGTGACACGAAATGGGTGTCCCTATCTGATACAATCGATGTAGGTACTCCATGAAGTCGCACAATCTCATCAAGGTACACTTGTGCGAGCTTCTCTCCTGTCCAAGTAGTATGAATAGGTATGAAGTGCGCCGACTTCGTCAACCTATCTACGATCACCCAAATAGCATCATACCCGACCTGAGAGCTAGGCAATCTGACACAAAGTCCATGGTGATCTTCTCCAACTTGCACACGGGAATAGGTAAACTCTACAGTTTTCCCGCCAGAACTCGATGCTCTGTCTTCACCGGTTGGCAAGTTAGACATCTGGCAACGAACTCGCCAACATCCTTCTTCATCCCAGGCCACCAATAAAGCAACTTCAAATCCTTATACATCTTGGTGCCTCCTGGATGAATAGCATAAGGTGCTCAGTGTGCTTCCTCAAGGATATCCTCTCTAAGTCCCGAATTAGCTGGCACACATAGCCGTCCACAAAAGCGCATCACTCCCTGGTCATCCACAAGGAAATTGCCGGTGCAACCTTCAACCATCTTGTCCCGAATCTTTTGCAACACCATGTCAAGAGCTTTCTTCTCTTTAATTCTATCCACAAGTGTAGGTTGTACAACCAATGTCATCAACCTCAAGGGTGTATCAGGAGCCACAACCTCCAACTCCAACCGTTTCATCTGCTCAATCAACTGCGGTTGAGCTACCACATGCATCGCTAAGTTCTCAGTCGATTTCCGACTTAGCGCATCCGCCACCACGTTATCCTTGCCCGGGTGGTAGAGAATCGTCAAATCATAATCCTTGAGCAGCTCCAACCATCTGCGCTGCCTCAAGTTCAACTTTTTCTGAGTGAAAAGATATTTCAAACTCCTGTGATCCGTATATACTTCACATCGCTCGCCATATAGATAGTGGCGCCATAGCTTCAAAGCAAAGACTACAGCCGCCCACTCCAAGTCATGCGTAGGATAGTTCCTTTCATACTCCTTTCACTGGCGAGAGGCATACGCGATCACCTTGTCACCCTGCATCAAAACACAACCCAATCCGTTAAGAGATGCATCACTATAAACCACATACCCTGCTCTAGCAATAGGTAATGTGAGGATCGGAGTGGTGGTCAATCTCAGCTTCAGCTCTAGAAAACTTTTCTCACACGCATCATTCCAAATGAACTTGGTTCCCTTATGGGTGAGCCTCGTGAGGGGAGTAGATAACTTCGCAAATCCCTCAACAAATCTCCGGTAGTAACCGGCCAATCCAAGAAAACTCCTGATCTCGGTGACGCTCGTCGGTCTTGGCCAATCCTGGATGGCTTCTATCTTCCTAGGATCCACTACAATGCCTAATCCTGAAATCACATGCCCCAGAAAAGCCACTTCTCGAAGCCAAAATTTACACTTTTTCAACTGTGCAAATAATTCCTTTTCCCAAAGCACTTGAAGTACCAATCTCAAATGCTCCTCGTGATCCACATCGCTTCGGGAATAAACCAAGATGTCATCGATGAACACCACGACGAACCTGTCTAGATAAGGCTTGGAAACACGGTTCATTAGATCCATAAAAGCTGCCGGGGCATTAGTAAGCCCAAACGGCATAACTGTAAACTCATAATGACCATACAGTGTTCTAAAAGCCGTCTTTGCCACATCTCATGGTGCAATCTTTAACTGGTGGTATCCCGACTGCAAGTCTATCTTGGAATACACACAAGATCCCTGAAGTTGATCAAAAAGATCATCAATCCTCAGCAATGGATACTTATTCTTGGTCGTGACTTTATTAAGTTCACGATAGTCCACGCAAAGGTGAAGTGATCCGTTCTTCTTCTTGACGAATAAGACTGGCGTCCCCCAAGACGAGACGCTCGGTCGAATAAAGCCCTTGTCCAACATATCCTGCAACTGTGCCCTCAGCTCCTATAGGGCGCCTTCGAGACTGGGGCAGTCCCAGGAACGAGATCTATCACAAACTCGATTTTCCTATCAGGTGGCATGCCTGGTAGTTCAGCTGGAAACACGTCCTGAAACTCGCGTACTACCGGGATATGCTCGATCCTAGGGGTATCGTCCTCACCCCTCAATGCGATACTGGCCAAATAGGCTACGCATCCACGGTTGATCAGTTGCCTAGCTCGAGACGAGCTGATCGACATCGCAAAAAGCGAACTCTGCTATCCTCTAAACACCAGCTCACTCTTACCCGGTTCTCTGAAAGTAACCGTTCGATTAACGCAATCGATGGTGGCGTAATATCTCGTCAACCAATCCATACCTAAAACCACATCGAAATCCCCCAGCTTGCGCACCACTCGCAAATCCACGGGCATGATCCACTCTCCTACCCGGATAGGACAACTGGGGCAATGCTGTCGCACGTCCACAATGTGGTCGGGTACGACGATATGTCCAGGATGTGGTAAAGGAACAAACTGGATGCCATGCAATTCGGCAAATTGCCGATCTACAAATGAACATGATGTACCGGTATCAAATAATGCACGTACTCTAATGCCATCAAGTAAAATGATACCTACCACCACATCCTCAGCTATCGCCGCCGCCTCGGTCTGGGCGGCGTACATGCGGCCACTCGGCGCCTGACATGACCCCTCGCTCTGGCGCTGGATGGTCGGCCGCCCAGTCTGGTATTACGTCGACGGGGTCCCCTGGCTGGCGGCTGGTAGAGCCAGTGCCGATGCAGATGACGGTGTCGGTGACGAACCTCTTAGGCAATCGGTCGGGATGTGGCCCTCACAGCCTGCGGAAGCACTGCCGCGCGTGGACAACTGCGGCGGGTGGTGAGGTCCACCGCAGATCACACACTGGGAAGGCCGGCATCGATCTGGTCATCCTCGCTGAGTCGGTTCGCCTCGACTGCGCTGCTGGCTCTTAGGGTGCTTCGGCAGCCTCCTAGAGTGAGTCTGGCTCGCCCCCTCAGCCGCGAGCCTTTTGCCCTTACCCTTGTCCATGCCCTCGCGCCGCTCCTGAACAATCGCTGCGCCGCTCTCCAGGATGAGCGCGTGGTCCACCACCTCCCGGTAGGTTTGGAGGTTAGAGGATTGCACGAACCGGTAAATCGACGGTCGCAATCCACGCTCGAAGATGTGGGCCTTGTCCTCGTCGTCCGGCGCGACGAAAGGTACACAATGCAGAAGCCAAGAAAACTCCCTCTCGTACTCAGCTATAGATCGACCCCCCTGGGTCAGGTTGCGCAGACTTTGTTCCATCTGCCTCTTGACGCTAACGGGGAAGTAGTGCGCCAACAGAAGCTCCTTGAACCTCACCCACGTGATCGCCGCTAAATCCGTGCTGGGGTTCTCCTGGATATCCCTCCACTAGCGGTAGGCCTCGCCGTCGAGATGGTGAGTGGCGAGCCAAACTCTATCCCACTCCTCCACAAAAGTGTCGCGGAGCAGTTTCTCCATATGCATCAACCACTTTTCCACGATCTAGTGGTCGACCTTCTCTCCGTCAAAAATTCTCGGATTGCACCTCCTAAACTCGTTGAGGCGATTCATAAGTTGATCCCGCTCGGCTCCCTGAGCGATAACCGGGAATGCCGCTGCCACCGGTGACGCTCGAACTGGCGGGGCGCCCCGATCCTCTTCCCGGCGTTCTACTGCCGGAGTCGTCTGGTGTGAGCCGACCGCGGGGGACTGCGCCTGCGGTAAGTCAACCTCGGCTGGTGCTGGCGGTGAAGGGGTCTGAGCTTCCCTGGCAGCCGCCTGCTATAAGAGGAGATCCTCCATCCTCTTCATGCGCGTCTCCTATCTCTTCGCCGCCGTCGCCTGCTGTGTCACCAAGTCGGTGAGAGCCGCCAACTGGCTCCTTAGCTCACGGACCTCGCCGGATCCGGAGGTAGCGGAGGTTTCAGCCTCCTCAAAAGTCGCTGCATTGTCCGCTCCAACGGATTTAGAGCGAGTAGTCGGCATGTTACTACAACATCATAAAAGCGCAAGTTAGTAAGCTCACGCAATCGCATCCCCGCTCAAGCTATAAATACCCAAATCATGCAAAAGTAAGGAAGTGTCCATTACTACTAACTCCCGATGTTACGTTGTCGGCCGCCAACGTAACCCTCCGCGAAGTTAGGAGCCATACACTTCGGTCCAACTCTACTTTCTAGAGTTATTCAAGATACCCAATCTTAATACTTTCGCTCATAACAAATAGACCTCGTCTCTCACGAGCCTATATCCTATAGTCCAACCGGCCTAAGGTTTGCTAGGTCCACAAGAAGACTCAACCCTAGGCTCTGATACGAATTTGATCTGTCACGCCCTGGGACCCGGCAGAAGCCCGCCCGACACGTGTCCAGACCCGCCGTACGTCTACAACATACAAGGCGTCTACGAAAAACTATAAATAAAACCACAGGATAGAAATATCTAGAAGTATCAGAGCAATATAACAACTAGATATCTAAACTAGTAAGCATAAGAAAAGCTAACAAATAAAAATACCAACCTCCACTATGAAACTATAAAGAGAGTACAACAAAAGATCCTCTAGTAACAATAAAAGAGTAAAAGGTGGTCTCTATACATGGATACAAAAGTCACTCTCTCACAAAATACAAAAAGAGAGGAAAAAACCACCTAAGCAGTAGTAAGCAAGCTATCTATCTAGGCGATCCCCTTGCCGCGATCCCTTGCCTCCGCCGGCCGGTGCCAAAGGCTCTGCAACACATAAGAAGCAGAGGGCGTGAGAACTATTAAATAATAGTTCCCAGTGGGCAATTACTGACTTCAGTTGCATGCGCCACTAGGCCCAAAAGAAGGTAAACAGGTAAGTAAACTAGAAAAGCACAAGTAAGTAGAATATGTAAACTACTAACTATAATGTCTCTACTTAGCATGAACTTGCACAAGTAAGCAACTATTCTAAGCATGAATAGTAAGTATCCGACTAACCCAATCTACATAAGCAATAGTAAAGTGTTGAGTTATACTATTCTAGTCAATGTCCAGTATCAATAAAACTACTTTAGTTTAAATCTCATAAGACCCAACCGAAAGCTGTCTGGCCTGAAGACTCACCCGAAGGCTGTCTAGCCGATGCCGAGCATAATGGCCTCGTGGTAGTCAACATCCCCACCCTAGGAATGAGCCTATCCCACGACAATCCGCTTCGGCGCCCAATCCCGCACGCCGAATAAATATCGCATTGGCCAACTCCGGAGTGCCGGCTTGTAGGGAGCGACCCTCACAAGCATGTGCGAATGAGCACAATGGCAATGTAATCATAGAACCGTCTCAAGTGTTACGGATTTTATGTTGGCATATTTCGTGAAGTGAGTCCGGAGTCTTGAAGGTTTAAAGAAGAAGGGATAAATCGAAGAATCGAAGACTCAAAATATGAATCCATAATGCTCGGTAAGTTCAAATATTATTGATGATGATTTATAAATATTTAAAAGTGTTTAGAAGACTTAGGATGTTTTTAAATTAAATATATGGACAAAATTGATTTTAAACAGGTTTTCAAATCCTAGTCTATCTCTTTGTTTTCTAATTGATTTTAAACAGGTTTTCAAATCCTAGTCTATCTCTATATTTTCTAATTGATTTTAAACAGGTTTTCAAATCCTAGTCTATCTCTAATTTTATTTCCAAAATTAGGTTTTCACAATCCTAGTCTACTTCTAAGTCTTCTAAATCTATAAATAAGCGATGGGGGTTCCATTAATTCGTATGCTTAGAGTTTAGACCATTATGAAACCCTAAAAACTTGTTGGGTGCTCTCTTTCTTTCTTCAACAACAAGTTTCTATCGGATCAATTCTTGAAACCCCAATTTCTCGTTCTTCATGAAGAATTGATCCGGCTATTGCTTAGAAACATCTTCTACGGTTCTTTAATGATTATCTAAGCAATAAATCATCACCGATCGTATTGTTTTTGCTCCGGACGGAGCGTGCTCGTGGATTCAAGTGGGCGTCGTGGATTCGACGTGATCGGAGGCTTCGTGGATTCGAAGTGGAGGCGTTCGTGGACTCGGACGTGAGGGCGTGGACAACCCGGCGGCATGCGCGAGATCCGAAGAAGATAAAGAGAGGTTTGAGTCCGTGGATTCGGTAAATCACCTTGTAATCTTTTATTCATAGTGGATTGTTATCGCGTGTTGGTCCGTGGGTTTTTAGTCCGAGTTGGAGTTTTCCCACGTAAATCTCGGTGTGCTTTTTATTTTCCGCATTTATTTTTATTGCATCGAGATTTGTGTTTTTTGGCCTTTACACCTATTCACCCCCCTCTAGGTGATTAGATATGATCTAGATAGATCCTTGGGGCTACCCTATAACTAACAATTGGTATCAGAGCGGGATCTAGATATATTGCTATCTAATGGCCGAAAAGTTAGTAGGTGTGTTGCAAACTTACGATATGACTTTTCCTACTAACCAATCTTCTTCCAAGTCTTTTTCTCAAAGTAATAGGGTTGCGTTGAAAACATCAAAGGAAGAAGACGTGAACTCGGATTCCGGCGATGAGGAATCAAACGATGAGGAATTAGCGGAAGCATATCATCAACTCCTCGTCGAATCCAAAAAGATGGCGAAGTTCAATAAAAAGTTAAGGCGTCGTCTATTGGAACTTGAAAAGGAGAATAATAATTTGAAGACATCGAATAAAGCTCTTGAGGAGGAGAGGGAATCAATTTTGAATAACAATTCGGTCCTCCAAAAGAAGCTAGATGAAGCGGATTCAACGATCAAATCCTCTATGGATAAAATTAAAATTTTGGAGCATCAATATGAGGAATCGCACAAATCCAACAAAGAGTTAACTAATCAAGTTCATCAACTCAAGTCCGATCTTTAAAAATTTTCTTCGGGATCGAAGAAATTAGATCACATGCTCGGATTGGGTCAAACGATCAAGGTTGGACTTGGGTACGAAAGAATATATGTTGAGAAGGGTCAAAAGATGACATCGAAAGTCTCAACAAGTTTGAAGGAGAAGGTGTGTCATAGATGTGGCATCAAAGGACACATCAAAAAGAGTTGCCCGGACAAAAATTTCAAGTCTCAATCGGCAACTTCGAAACGACAATTGGTATCAGAGCCCACCGAGGTTGTTGATACTATCACTATCCCCAAACCTCGAACTAAGTGGACTAAGGACGAAAATGAACTTTCATCTTGTAACGGGAAGGGGATTAATGCTTTATTTAACTCTTTAAATCAAACCGAATTCTCTCGGGTTTCGGCGTGTGAAACCGCCAAAGAAATTTGGGATACACTTAAAACCACTCACGAGGGAACTAGTCTAGTCAAGGTTCAAAAATTACAGATGTTGACTAGTCGTTTTGATTCGATTCATATGGAAGAGAATGAAAACTTCACCGACTATTACACTCGTCTTCAAGACATAGTCAACACTTGTTCCAACTTGGGTGAAAAAATACCCGAAACCAAGATTATTCGTAAAATTTTAAGAACTCTCCCCGAGCGTTTCCGTGCAAAAGTTGCGGCTATTGAAACCGTGAAACACCCGGATGAGATGCAAGTGGATGAACTAGTTGGCGCTCTTCAAACATATGAGATGACTTTCCCTTCAAACTCATCTTCTTCGAAGTTGTCTTCTAAGTCCACAGGGATGGCGCTTAAATCTACCAAGGGAGGCAACGCGGATGCATCTTCTTCCGAGACGGACTCGGATGTTACTTTGGAGGACTTTGAGAAGCAACTTGCTCTCCTAACAAGGAAGTTCCGACGGAACTTTAAGAAGAAATATCCTTCAAAGTCATCTTCTTCCAACTTCAACAAAGCTAAAGGGAGTTCTTCTTCTTCTTCTTCTTCTTCTAAGTTTAAAAATTTTGAAAATTCTTCTAAAGAAACTTCTAAGGATAAGAAAAGTGGAGAAATCCAATGCTATAAGTGTCGGGGATTTGGACATATAGCATCGGATTGTCCGACTAAGAGTTCCAATAAGAAAAAGGCGATGCAAGCCATCACTTGGGATGACCCTTCCGATGAGGAGTCAACCTCAAGCGATGAGGAAATCAATGCCACGCCCTTGTTGGCACTTGATTCGCAGTTTATGTGTTTATCTTCTATTGACTCAATCTCCATGCCTTCTATGCATGAACATTCTTCACCGGAGAACGTGACGGACGAAGAATCGGATGGAGACGATATGATTGATGCATATCGGCAATTAGTGGTGGAATCAAAGAAGATGGCCAAGCACAACAAGAAGCTGCAACAAAGGATTGTTGATCTAGAAGGAGAAAATGCCAAGTTGATCACTTCAACAAAAACTTTGGAACAAGAAAGCAACGGATTGTCAAAAGCCTACAAGTCAATTGTAGAGAAGGTCACTATACTTGAAAACGAACGAGAAACTAGGGAAGAAAACTTTAAGTTTCTCAACAAACAACTTTCGGAGGCGAAGGATGCAAACTTAGAGTTTACAAAGACGATTATTCAACTTAGATCGGACTTGAACAAATTCTCCTCTGGAACGATCAAACTTGATAGGATGCTTGGACTCGGTCAAACTAACAAGTTGGGACTTGGATATGAACGGACTTATATTGACCAAGTCTCGAGAAACTCCACTCCTATGGCTCAAGGTATGGTCACTCACTCTAAGAAATTTGTTTCTACTAACAAGGTATGCCATCTTTGTGGAGTTCTAGGTCATGTGAGGAAATTTTGTAAACAAAGGAAGAACCCCATAAAGCCAATGAACAAACGGAAGTTATCAAAGCCTTCAATGCAAGTTCCAAACGTGAAGGCCACACAGACTTGGAGACCAAAAGTGGATCAAATGTTTAAACGAACCACAAAAATCGTCGACAAGCCAAGACAACCAACAATCCGACAAGTTTGGATCCGGAAAGGTGATATCTTTCCTTGCTCCTCGTCTTAGTTTATTTTTATTTTTATAATGCTTTGATTGGTGCTTATTGCATATTTTTCTTTCATTGCATTACATGTTTAGACGGGGTTTGAATTGTTTAAAATTTTGTTTTGAAAATCTTGTTGAGGAAAGGTAAAGGGAAATTTTTAATTTGATTGAAAATTTACTTGAGAAAGGAGATGATTGAAAATCATAAAGTTAGAGAGATTACAGGTTTTTTAAAGAGCCTTAAACGGTATTTAAAGTCAATTCAAATTGAATTAAATTTATATTAATTATCGATTTTACTCCACTTTTTATTATTTTGACGATAATTTAATATGTGATTTCTTCTTACATACATTCATCAAAATTTTGAAATTAATTTTAATCTCTTGGTAATTAATTTATCTTGGTAGTGAATGTTGAATATAATTGATGGATATTTGCTAATCGACTAAAGTTCGTCAAAATTATTTTCAAATGTGAGATTGTCTAATTTAGGGGGAGTTTGAATATTTAAAAAAAGGAAAGAGAAACTCCTATGATTAAAAAGATGTGGAAAGAGTTACATCCTAAAAGGGAGTGTGAAAACTACCACCACATGTAGGAAAGAGCTACCACCCCGGTCGTCCGGTACGTGTGTGAAGCTACCACATCGGTAATTATATGAAAAACCGAAAAGGTTGAAAAAAAAATATATATATGTGAATATTTTAGAATTTTCGGCGTTATAAGGTGGTAGATTGAAAAAGATGCTCAAAGAGCCACCCCTGTTTATCAGCTAAATCTCTATTTTGAACGGGTTGCGTCAAATTGGTGTCAATTTTGCTAAATTTCTAGAAATTATTTTTCATTAATTTGCATCTTGATGACTTTAAATAATTAGATTATTCTTAATATCAAATTTTGATGTTTTGATGTCTTTTGTGTTACGGATTTTAAGTTGGCATATTTCGTGAAGTGAGTCCGGAGTCTTGAAGGTTTAAAGAAGAAGAGATGAAGATCGAAGACTCGCATACTCAAAACATGAATCCACAATGCTCGGTAAGTTCAAATATTATTGATAATGATTTATAAATATTTAAAAATGTTTGGAAGGCTTAGGATGTTTTTAAATTGGATATATGGACAAAATTGAGGTTTTCAAATCCTAGTCTATCTCTTTGTTTTCTAATTGATTTTAAACAGGTTTTCAAATCCTAGTCTATCTCTATATTTTCTAATTGATTTTAAACAAGTTTTCAAATCCTAGTCTATCTCTAATTTATTTCCAAAATTAGATTTTCACAATCCTAGTCTACTTCTAAGTCTTCTAATACTATATAAAGACCATGAGGGGTTCATAAATCGATATGCTTCATGAATATACATGTTTGAGAAACCCTAGAGGCTAGGAATTGATCTAAAATCTATTTTCTACTTCATAGCCTCTTTTAGGTCAAATCGAGATATCGTATTGAATATCTATATGTCGATTTGATCTACGATTTGCTTGGAGTTTTCTTCTTCGGTTTTCTACGATACTCCTAAGCGAAGGATCACCATATTCATGCTTCTCATGAACGGCGTCGTGGATTCGGCGCGTTGAAGGCGGTTCGTGGATTCGGATCGTTGCCTCGTGGATTCGAGTGGCGTCGTGGATTCGGCGTGATAGAAGCTTCGTGGATTCGAAGTGGTGGCGTTCGTGGACTCGAACGTGAGGGCGTGGACAACCCGAAGGAGGATTGCGCGGAGATCCATAGGAGAGTTAGAGAGGTCGAGTCCGTGGAGTTCGGTATCACCTTGTAATCTTTTCTCTTATTGATTGTTTATTCGCGTGTTTGTCCCGTGGGTTTTTTACTCCGAGTTTGGAGTTTTCCCACGTAAATCTCGGTGTGTTTTTTATTTTCCGCATTTACTTTTTAAAGCATCGAGATTTGCGGTTTTTGGCCTTTACACCTATTCACCCCCCCTCTAGGTGTGGGATAAGGTGTAAGATACAATCTAGATAGATCCTTGGGGCTTCCCCATAACTAACAATTGGTATCAGAGCGGGATCTAGATATATTGCTATCTAATGGCCGAAGAGTTAGTAGGTGTGTTGCAAACTTACGATATGACTTTTCCTACTAAGCAATCTTCTTCTAAGTCTTTTTCTCAAAGTAGAGGGATTGCGTTGAAAACATCAAAGGAAGAAGACGTGGACTCGGATTCCGGCGATGAGGAATCAAACGACGAGGATTTAGCGGAAGCGTATCATCAACTCCTCGTCGAATCCAAAAAGATGGCGAAGCATAACAAAAGGCTTAGGAAGCGTCTACTTGACATTGAAGAGGAGAACAAAAATTTGAAAACAATGACGAAAGCTTTCGAAGAGGAAAAGGAAGCAATATTGAAAGATAATTCGATCCTCCAAAAGAAGCTAGATGAAGCGGATTTAACGATCAAATCCTCTAAGAACAAAGTTGAATTTTTGGAGCATCAATTTGAGGAATCGCACAAATCCAATAAAGAGTTGACCAAAGAAGTTCATCAACTCAAGTCCAACATTCAACAATTTTCTTCCGGATCGAAGAAATTGGATCAGATGCTTGGGTTAGGTCAAACGAATAAGTTGGGCCTCGGATACGAACGAACCTATGTTGAGAAGGATCAAACGTCAACATCTAATGTCTCAACAAATTCGAAGAAAAAGGTGTGTCACCGATGCGGCATCAAAGGACACATCAAAAAGTGTTGCCCGAATAAGGATAAGAAAAATCGATCGGCAACATCGAAACCTCAATCGGCATCATCTACTACTCGGCTTCCCCCTTGGAATCAAAAGACAAATTACTTGAGTCGAGTACCTCTTGCGAATCGGTTTTCTAAGGCACAAGTACATGTTCAACCGAACCTTCAACCGAACCGGATTTCTAAATCAAAGTCACAAGCGGTTTGGGTTACTAAGCCTCAACGACAACATCAACCGAAGAAGCAATCATCGAAACGACCAACGGTTGATCCAAAATCAAAGCAACTCAAACCTAACGTCGACAAGCAAAGCCAACGAAAGATCCGACAAGTTTGGATCCGGAAAGGTGATATCTTTCCATGCCTTTCGTCTTAGTTTGTTTTTTGTTTATGTAATGTTTTGATTGGTGCATATTGCATATTTTTCTTTCATTACATTACATGATTAGACGAGGTTTGATCTTTAAAATTTGTTTTGAAAATCGTTTTTAAGAAAAGGTTTTTGGGGAGTTTTTAATTTGATTGAAAATTTTTGAGAAAAGAGATGATTGAAAATCATTAAATTAGAGACATTAAAGGATTTTAAAGGAGCCTTAACCGGTATCTAAAGTCAATTCAAATTGAATTAAATTCATATTAATTATCGGTCTCACTCCACTTTTTATTATCTTGACGATAATTTAATATATGATTTCTTCTTACATACTTTCATCAAAATTTTGAAATTAATTTTAATCTCTTTGTAATTAATTCATCTTGGTTGTGAATATTGATTATAATTAATGGATATTTGCTAATCGACTAAAATTCGTCAAAATTATTTTCAATTGTGAGATTGTCTAATTTAGGGGAGTTTGAATATTAAAAAAAAGAGGAGAAACTTCTAAGTATAAAAGATGTGGAAAGAGTTACATCTGAAAGGAGTGTGAAAACTACCACCACATGTAGGAAAGAGCTACCACCCCGTGCAGTACGTGTGTGAAGCTACCTCATGGGTAATTATATGAAAAACCGAAAGGTTGAAAAAAATATATATGAATATTTTAGAATTTTCGGTGATATAAGGTGATAGAATGAAAAAGATACTCAAAGAGTCACCCTAGGTGTTTATTAGTTAAATCTCTATTTTGAACGGGTTGCGACAAATTGGTGTCAATTTTGCCAAATTTCTAAAAATTATTTTTCATCAATTTGCATCTTGATGACTTTAAAACATTAGATTATTTTTAATATCAAATTTTGATGTTTTGATGTCTTTTGAAATCGCTTAATATTTTATCTTCATCGTAATAATTTTTGGAGTACAACTTTTAATTTTTATGAAATTAATCTAATTTTGAAGGATTTTTGAGAAAACAAGGCAAAATTTTTGATGAGGAGGGCACGGAGTGATTTTATCTTTTTGAGCTTCATTATTTATATTTTATCTTTTCTCTCCTAGGATTATTTCTAGTTTCCTTATTTTTGGTATCTAGATTTATAACTATGACATGACTACTTTCTTTTTGCTAGTTTGCTTTTCTCTCTATTTGTGTTTCTTTTTGGCAATTTTTGACAAAAAGGGGAGAATGAAGAACAAGGTATAGAGGAGAAGATATTTGGTATTTGACGCATACACGAAGGGGAGACATGATGAGATTAAGGAGGAGAAGGAGAGAATATTTTTGAACAACGAGAAGTTGGAGAAAAGAACAAAGAGGAGAAGAGGTATAAAATATTTTTGAATATTTGTTGAAAATTTGTTTTGCAGGAAATCAATTCTTCAAGTCTCCTAGTTGCGTCTAAGTCATAGAGTTTGTTTAGGAGTTGCAAAATTGTAATTTTGTGTTTCCTTGGATCTTTCACGCGAGAAGTTCATTGTTTTGGTGATGGCAATGAATTTCAATTTTTATTTTTGGAGAGATGAGCGTTGTGTGTATTTTTATGTATTTTTGGGTTTTGTCACGAAATTGCCAAAGGGGGAGATTGTTACGGATTTTAAGTTGGCATATTTCGTGAAGTGAGTCCGGAGTCTTGAAGGTTTAAAGAAGAAGAGATGAAGATCGAAGACTCGCATACTCAAAACATGAATCCACAATGCTCGGTAAGTTCAAATATTATTGATAATGATTTATAAATATTTAAAAATGTTTGGAAGGCTTAGGATGTTTTTAAATTGGATATATGGACAAAATTGAGGTTTTCAAATCCTAGTCTATCTCTTTGTTTTCTAATTGATTTTAAACAGGTTTTCAAATCCTAGTCTATCTCTATATTTTCTAATTGATTTTAAACAAGTTTTCAAATCCTAGACTATCTCTAATTTATTTCCAAAATTAGATTTTCACAATCCTAGTCTACTTCTAAGTCTTCTAAATCTATAAATAAGCGATGGGGGTTCCATTAATTCATATGCTTCATGAATATACATGTTTGAGAAACCCTAGAGGCTAGGAATTGATCTAAAATCTATTTTCTACTTCATAGCCTCTTTTAGGTCAAATCGAGATATCGTATTGAATATCTATATGTCGATTTGATCTACGATTCGCTTGGAGTTTTCTTCTTCGGTTTTCTACGATACTCCTAAGCGAAGGATCACCATATTCATGCTTCTCATGAACGGCGTCGTGGATTCGGCGCGTTGAAGCGGTTCGTGGATTCGGATCGTTGCCTCGTGGATTCGAGTGGCGTCGTGGATTCGGCGTGATAGAAGCTTCGTGGATTCGAAGTGGTGGCGTTCGTGGACTCGAACGTGAGGGCGTGGACAACCCGAAGGAGGATTGCGCGGAGATCCATAGGAGAGTTAGAGAGGTCGAGTCCGTGGAGTTCGGTATCACCTTGTAATCTTTTCTCTTATTGATTGTTTATTCGCGTGTTTGTCCCGTGGGTTTTTTTACTCCGAGTTTGGAGTTTTCCCACGTAAATCTCGGTGTGTTTTTTATTTTCCCCATTTACTTTTTAAAGCATCGAGATTTGTGGTTTTTGGCCTTTACACCTATTCACCCCCCCTCTAGGTGTGGGATAAGGTGTAAGATACAATCTAGATAGATCCTTGGGGCTTCCCCATAACTAACATTTTGAAATCAAATAATATTTTATCTTCATCATAATAATTTTTGGAGTACAACTTTTAATTTTTATGAAATTAATCTAATTTTGAAGGATTTTTGAGGAAACAAGGCAAAATTTTTGATGAGGAGGACACGGAGTGATTTTACCTTTTTGAGCCTCATTATTTATGTTTTATCTTTTCTCTCCTAGGACTATGTTTAGTTTGCTTATTTTTGCTTTTAACTATGACACGACTACTTTCTATTTGCTAGTTTGTTTTTCTCTCTATTTGTGTTTTTTTTTGGCAATTTTTGACAAAAAGGGGGAGAAGAATTGAAAACTTGAATTTAAGATCAAAGGGGGAGAGCGTGTAATTTTGTATTTCTTTAGATCTTTCACGCGAGAAGTTCATTGTTTTGGTGATGGCAATGAATTTCATTTTTTTGTGAGTTGAGCGTTGTGATGTAATTTTGGGTTTTGTCACGAAATTGCCAAAGGGGGAGATTGTTACGGATTTTATGTTGGCATATTTCGTGAAGTGAGTCCGGAGTCTTGAAGGTTTAAAGAAGAAGGGATAAATCGAAGAATCGAAGACTCAAAACATGAATCCACAATGCTCGGTAAGTTCAAATATTATTGATGATGATTTATAAATATTTAAAAGTGTTTGGAAGACTTAGGATGTTTTTAAATTGAATATATGGACAAAATTGATTTTAAACAGGTTTTCAAATCCTAGTCTATCTCTATGTTTTCTAATTGATTTTAAACAGGTTTTCAAATCCTAGTCTATCTCTAATTTTATTTCCAAAATTAGGTTTTCACAATCCTAGTCTACTTCTAAGTCTTCTAAATCTATAAATAAGCGATGGGGGTTCCATTAATTCGTATGCTTAGAGTTTAGACCATTATGAAACCCTAGAAACTTGTTGGGTGCTCTCTTTCTTTCTTCAACAACAAGTTTCTATCGGATCAATTCTTGAAACCCCAATTTCTCGTTCTTCATGAAGAATTGATCCGGCTATTGCTTAGAAACATCTTCTACGGTTCTTTAATGATTATCTAAGCAATAAATCATCACCGATCGTATTGTTTTTGCTCCGGACGGAGCGTGCTCGTGGATTCGAGTGGGCGTAGTGGATTCGACGTGATCGGAGGCTTCGTGGATTCGAAGTGGAGGCGTTCGTGGACTCGGACGTGAGGGCGTGGACAACCCGGCGGCATGCGCGAGATCCGAAGAAGATAAAGAGAGGTTTGAGTCCGTGGATTCGGTAAATCACCTTGTAATCTTTTATTCATAGTGGATTGTTATCGCGTGTTGGTCCCGTGGGTTTTTTAGTCCGAGTTGGAGTTTTCCCACTTAAATCTCGGTGTGCTTTTTATTTTCCGCATTTATTTTTATTGCATCGAGATTTGTGGTTTTTGGCCTTTACACCTATTCACCCCCCTCTAGGTGATTAGATACGATCCAGATAGATCCTTGGGGCTACCCTATAACTAACATCAAGTACCAAGTCGTCATGTCTAAAACATGAAAAGTAAAGCTATTGTGTCCATGGCCTATCTCTATGTCATCATGTCTCTAACATAGAATGTAATAGATGTCCAATGACCTATGTCAATGTCTTTATGTTGCAGTTTCACAGTTTCTAAGTTAAGTGCCCCTTGATGACACTCAATCTTTCTAACTCCCAACATGAGCTTAATATTTACAAATATATTATTTAAGCTATATTAAACATAAGAGGCACATTCCCAAGCGCCCACGAGAACCACCCTCACATGCATGCAAAATACCCCAGAATGCCCTACTACATAGAGTGAAATTTTCATAATACATAAGGCATGCATTGTAAGTGCTCTAAAATTCATATAAATTCTATCTAGCATGAATATGAATGTCAAATAATTTATTGATAACAATTAACCACATATGAGACATTTTCTCCTCTACTTGTGAAGCCAAACCCACCGAATGCTCCGAGCGTTGTTCCGAAACGCTAACGAAGTTTATATTGTTGCTCCTAGTGCCCTAAGAAGCAAACCATAGGAGTTACAACCTCATACGACGAACCGTGAGTTCAATCTTTAAGAAACTCTACAAAAGGGTGAAGAAAACTCACCGGATGCGAAGGAAACTCACTCGATCTCCAAATGAAAGTTAGAGTCCTTCCAATCCAACCTAAACAAAGGTTCTAAACCCATCAATTAGGTCCCAAAGCCCACAAATCGAAAAGCCCCAAATAAACCCTAGATTTTCCAAAACTAGGGTTTCATCTAGTAGGAAGCATCAAAACTTAATTCTAAAGGAATAGAAGGTGATGCTTACCTCTAGAAGCTCCAAAACCAAGATCAAAACCTCCTTGAAGTGATAATCCTTCCTCAAAGCAACCTCCAAGTCTAAGCTCAAAGCTCCAAAGGTAAGGAAGATAAAGAGAGAGGTGTTACAAGCCCACAAGCAAGCTCTCCTCGATCTCCTCCTTCACTTCTTCTTCTTCTCCTTCTCCTTCTCCTTCTCCTTCTCTTTCAAGGTGTGTGAGAGGGTGAAATGGGAGGAGAAGAGAAGAGGCAGCCATATAGGTGCTCTAATATAACAAAATCTTGAAAAGCCCCTCAACTTTGCAAACTGTGCACAGCCCGGGTCTGGGCAGTTTTCGGGCTTGGAGACTGGTCTCCACAAGTCAAGACCGGTCTCGGGTGGCCTTCCCGCAAAAATAGCGTACTGGAACCGGTCTCTGGTAGCCGAGACCGGTCTCCATAGCCCTCCGCATGAGGCGCACCGGAACCGGTCTTCATGGAGACCGGATGCCACACCCTCTCGCGCAGTTTCCCTTGGGGAGTTTGGAGACCGGTCTCAGAGAGTAAACCTCTCGAGACAAAGCCAAAAATTTCAGAAATTCAAACCGTGGGTCGGAACTCCGTCTACGACCGCCCACAAAGTGTGGAATCGTTCGATACACCACTCGAACACTCGAATCGCGCAATATGCGAAGATTCAGTGCGTCACACTAGGGTTCCAAATAAACCAACTCTAGAGATTAAAAATCCATCTCTAAGAATCTACCATGAAAGCTCCTTGAGCTTACCTCCAAAAGTTTGCTCTAAGCTTGAGAAGAAGAAAATGGAGATGATGATCCCACTCTGTTTCTTCTCCACTACTTTCTCCTCCTCTTGATCCACCTTGGAGAGAGAGAGCAAGAGAGTTCTAGAGAGAGAGAGAGAGAGGTGTTAGGGTTGGGAGAGTGTGAGAAATGAGAGAGAATGAGCTCTCTCCATTCCTATACACTCAATATATGGCAAAATTGCCAAAAACCCCTCAAACAATGCTTCTTTGTGCACAGCCCACACAGGGCATTTTCATGCTACGGGGACCGATCCTTGCATGAGGTACCTGTCCTTGGAGGAACGGTCCTTGGCTGAGGGACCGGTCCCTGAGGGACCTGTCCTTGGCCGAGGGACCCATCCCCGTAGGTCCCAAATTCCAGACTTAGCCAAATTTCAGCCTTTTTCGTTTCTTTTCCATTTTTGCTCGTTTTCGCTCGTTTGGCCTCCGATTCATTTCAAATCAAACCGAGACTCTCCAAATATATTTTCGAGCGTGTTTTCATCATCTTTTCACCCACGCTAACGCCAAATTTAGTTCTCGGTCCAACATAGCCTTTTGGGTCCCGTTCCGAAACGCCCGACGCGCACCGAAACGCCCGAATGCTCCTAAACATCACCGTACTTCATCGTAACCATTCAAATGGCTTTCTAACCAAATGTACATCGTAACTTCATAATTTTAGAAGTTCGGTACCTTACACCGATGGTGACGTCAGTTCAGTACACCTCGAGGCATCTCGCGGAACTGTCACCTACTATGTCGGCTGGACGCTCATTAGTGTCGCATCAGCCGGAGGGATCTTGAGTGACACCGAGTGGCAGGGTTTTCGCCGCTCAGGTGGAGAAGCTTGCCGTACTTGATGATGTGGTGGCAGGTATTGTTTTAATTAATGGCATTAGAGGTAGAGTATTATTTTACACGGGTGCATCCTATTCATTCATTGGCGCATCGTTCGCTACAACTTATGGTATTGAGGTGTCGGATAGTCCGGATGCTTGGTGGGTTTATGCACCATAGCATACATTTAGTGTCAAAGAGGAGTGCACGGCTTGTCCGGTGCAAATTGACGATTGGATTATGCCGGCGGACTTGCTTGTCCTGACCCGAATGTGGGGCTTTGATGTAATTCTTGGAGTAGACTAGCTCTCGAAATATTGTGCTATCATTGATTGTGAAAGCAAGGTGATCACTTTTCGTGAGCCCAACCAGAAAGAAGTGGGGGTGTATCATGCGTGCAACAGCTCACGCTTCACGGCGATAGTGTCGGCGGCGAGAGCGAGAAAGATGATTAAGGATGGATGTGTGTCACGCCCCGGGGTCGGCAGGACCTTCCCCAAAGCGTGCCCAGACCCGCCATATGCCAACACATACAAGGCGTCTAAATAAAAACAGCGGAATTAAAACAATAATAGGCTACAACTAAGAATATCAGAGCCACATACAGCTATCCCTATCAGCAAGTAGGATCAAAAGACAGGTAAGAAAGAAAGAGAGTACTATAACCGCTACAAGTAAAAAGTAAATACAACAGAGTAAACCAGTAGTGTAGTTCTAGGTACAAAGGGGTAGCCTCTACCAAAAGGTACACACACTCATCCTCTCCAACAAAAACAAAGGAGAGATGAACCACCTAGCGAGACTCCTCGTCGCTAGTCCGAAACGACACCCTTGCCGCGATCCCTGGCCTCCCCCGTTGAAGGCGCTGAAACACGTCAGAAAATAGAGGGCGTGAGAACTATAAAAATATAGTTCCCAGTGGGCAATTACTGACCTGCACAAGTTGCACCACTAGGCCCAAAAGAAGTAATAATCCAAGTACTGAAGTAAATAACTGTAAATAAAGCATAACTGTAAATGCTAAATAATTAACCCAAAATAAATATGGTACATGCTTTATTCAACCCGAAATGTCAACTTTAAACAAGTACTTTCTATTAATCTCTTGAGTATACTATAATGAAAATGTTGACCTATCAAGTATACTACATGTGTCCAATACTATGCCACAATATATCCGAGTATCCAACTACTAAGTCCTATCTAGTAGTGATGTCAATTTTCTATTATATGTCACCGTTCAATTCTCTTTCTAGGATCTACACAAGTGTAATCCTTGTGCCGCCTAAGTACCGTGGTAGCCCCAACATCCCCCGCAAGGAATGAGTCTGTCCCAAACGGTCCCGTAGGCTTCTCAACACCGCACGCACGAACGAATCGCGAAGGCCAACTCCGGAGTGCTTGGCCAGGTGAGCGACCCTCACAAGCATGTGCGAAGACCACAAATGGCAACAAGCACTGTCCAAGTCTCAAGTGTCCAAAACCTCATGTCACCCTCATGGCAAATGTCACTAGTAACCCTAAGGTCTAGTACAATAGTTCACATGACACTAGAATTTCTATGTCAAAGTTCGAATCCGAGCCTAATGCCGCTTGATGACATTAGCTCACTAGTTCACAAATCGATGCCAAGTCTAATGCCGCTTAATGACATTAGCTTTTCTCCTATGTTATACATAGTCTAAGTTCAAGTTCACTTGTTCTCATGTCATTTTCACTATATCCAACATGCTCTCAAGCCACAAGTAGAATGCAACACTATGCCTAAGTCCACAAGCCACTCTCTACTATATAGAGGTCAAAAATTTCATTACACATAAGGCATAAGTTTTAAGCATTCTAAAATTCAACAACGATGCAACTAACATGAAAACACATAATTTTCTATTTTACGGTGCTCAAATAATCCCAATGAGAATTTTCATTGAATTTGGAGGTCAAACCCACCGATGATCCTCGCACGCTCCGGGTCGCCAACCCCGACACTTTTCAGACTCCTTGTACCCTAGAAAGGTCACACAAGAAATTTCAAAGTCAACTGGCAAGCCCACGACTCAAACTGCGAAGATCAAAACTAGCGAACAGGAAAAAATTCACCTATGAGTGTAATCCCTCTCGAGGCTTCAAATGGAAGCTAGAACCCTTCTAAGGCAACCTAAGCAAAGATTCTAAACCAATTAATTAGGTTTAAAAAGGCTTAGAAAACACCCAACTCAAAATCCATATAGAAAAGGGTAAAACTCACCTCTAAGGTAGCAATCCCTCTAGAGATCCCAAAAGCAAGCTAGAGTCTCCTCACACCAACCTAAAGGAAGGTTCTAACATCATCAATTAAGCTCTAGATGCACCAAATCAAAAAGCCCCAAAAACAAACCCTACTATCAACATCTAGGGTTTCATCTACTAGGAAGCAATAGAAGCTTAATCTAGAGGATTAGAAGTAATCCATACCTCTTAGGAGCCTCCTCTCAAGGTTCAAAACCATCTATAAGCAAAGATCTTCCTCCAAGAAAGCTCCCAAGCCAAGCTCAAGCTCTCCAATGGTGAGGAAGATGAAGTAGCAAGCACCAAAGCCACATGCAAGCCTCCTCCCTAGATCTCCTCCTCTTCTTTTTCTCCTTCTCCTCCTCTTTCTCTCTCTAAGTGGGGGAGAGTGTAAAAATGAGAGGGAGTGAGATGGGAGCAGCCATATAGGCTGTTAAGAGGTAACAAAATGCCGAAAAGCCCTCAGCTTTCGGATTGTCGAAATCACTTGTACCAGGTACAAATCCGGTTTGTACAAGATAAACCTCATAACAAGAAACCCGAGCCTCGGGTTTGCCCACGCTTCATCTATACCGGTATAAATCTCAGCTTGTACCGGTATAGCCATCATTTTGTATCGGTATAGACACCATTTTGTACCGGTACAAAGGCATAAAATTCCAATCCGAGAGCAATCTAAAATTCAGCTTTTTGGACTTTAGTGCTTGAAAATCATCCACTATCCTCGGTACTCGTGCCATAGGCCGGAACACAGTCAACGACCCTCCAGAAAATCTGGAAAAGCTCAGATCTCACAACCGACACTTAAACTTGCAATTTGCGAAAGTTTAGTGCGTTACAATGTGTTGCCTACTTGGCAACGATGGTGGAGATTCAAAGGGAGCTCCCAACACTTGGGAGTATTTTGATAGTGTGCGAGTTTTCGGATGTGTTTCTGGCGGAGTTACCGGGATTGCCAATGGACCAGGAGATCGAGGTCATCATTGACTTGGTTCCCGGGACGACGCCAATTTCGAAGGCTCCATATAGAATGGCACTGGCAGAGTTAAGCGAGTTAAAAGCTCAATTGTAGGACATACTCGATAAAGGCTTTATGAAGCCGAGTGTGTTGCCGTGGGGAGCTCCGGTGCTATTTGTGAAAAGGAAGGACGGAACATTTTGGCTCTGTATGGATTATCACGAGCTTAACAAGGTGACGATTAAGAACAAGTACCCGTTACCGAGGATTGATGATCTGTTCGACCAGTTGCAAGGGTCTCGGGTATATTCGAAGATCGATCTTCAGTCGGGGTATCACCAATTGAAGATCAAGTCGGAGGATGTGCATAAGATGACGTTTCGTACGCGATACGGTCATTATGAGTTTACGGTGATGCCGTTCGGGCTTACTAATGTCCCTGCAGTATTTATGGACTTGCTGAATCATGTTTTTCAACCATTGTTGGATCGCTGCGTCGTGGTATTCATTGACGAAGTATTGGTCTATTCTCGAAGTGATCAAGAGTACGAGGAGCATTTGAGAACCATGTTGTAGATACTTCGGAAAGAGAAGCTTTATGCCAAGCTAAAAAAGTGCGACTTTTGGTTGCGAGAGGTTACCTTTTTAGGGCTTGTGATTTTCGGGAGTGGTGTCTCGGTTGATCCAAAGAAAGTTGAGGTGATTAGTGATTGGCCTCGTCTGACGAGTGTCATGAAGATCCGCAGTTTCCTTGGATTGCACCTCCTGAACTCGTTGAGGCGGTTCATAAGCCAAACGTGCTCCGGCCCCTCAACCGTCATCGAAAATACTGCTTCTGCTGGGGGCGTCTGAACTTGGGGTGCCGTCGCCACCCTCTCCTGGGGTGCAACTGATGGTGCCGTCTGCGAAGAACCGGGTGGGGGTGACTACACCCTCGGTGCTACCACCTCGGCTGGTGTAGGTGGAATAGGAGCTTGGGCCTCCTTGGCAGCCGCCTGCTGCAGAAGAAGGTCCTCCAGGCGCTTCATCCGAGCCTCCTGCCGGCCTGCCGCTTCGACCTGCTGCTGGGCCGCCGTCGCCTACTGGGCCACAAAATCAGTGAGGGCCGCGAGCTGGCTCCTCAACTCACGGACCTTACCGGATCCGGAGGTAGTGGAGGTCTACACCTCCTCGAAATGTGCCGTGTTCTCCGACCCGACGGATTTGGAGCAAGTAGTCGGCATTATCACTGCAACATTATAAAAGCGCAAGTTAATAAAACCCACGCTATCGCAACCCCGCTCAACAAGTAATACCCAAATCAGGCGAAAGTAATGAAGTGTGTTTCACTACTAACTCCGGATGTTACGTTGTCGGCCGCCAACATAACCCTCCGCGAAGTTAGAAGCTATACACTTCGATTAAACTTCAACTTTTTAGAGTTATATAAAACCCAATCAAGATACTTTCGCTTACAAGTCAAATAGACCTCGTCTCTCACGAGTCTATTTCCTATAGTCCAACCGGCCTAAAGTTTGCTAGGTCTACAAAGACTCTACCCTAGGCTCTTATACAAAATTAATTTGTCAAGTCCCGGGACCGGCGGAGGCCCTCCCGGTAGCGCACCCAGACCCGCCATATGTCTACACATATAAGGCGTCTACAATAACAGCGGAAATAAAATGAAAGATAATATGCAACTAGAGATATCAGAGCAATAATAAGCTAAGTTCTATCAACAAATATAGGTGAAAGAGAACTAAACAATAACGATGAATCATCAAGTAATACAACAACTATCTTAATAATCCAAAATGGGGTGGTCACTCTATACACAGGTAACTCTCAAAACCTCTCCAAAATAAACCACTGAGAGGTAGACCACCTATCAACGCGATTCTCGCGGCAGCTAGCTCGAGGTAATACCCTTTCCTCGATCCCTGGCCTCCCCGGCGCGGAAGGCTCTAAAAAGAAATATAAAACAGGGGGCGTGAGAACTATAATTTATAGTTCCCAGTGGGCAATTACTGACCTGAGCAAAATGCACCACTAGGCCCAAAAATAAGAAAAGCATAATAAGAAGTCATAATAATCAGCTGTAAAGAAAGTATATATGAAATGCTAACTACTATGCCACAAAGTACATGATGTATATAAATGCTATCATGATCATAGTTTCCAAAAACATGATGAGTATGCTCTATCATGGCAACCTAGTATACTATGATGCAACAAGTAAGGCTATCAAGTGTACTACATGTCCCAAAGTTATGCTATAAGCATGTCAAAGTAATCCTACTACTATAACATATCTAGTAGTGATTGTCATTTACTAATTAATGTCATTGTTCAATCTTGTTTAGGATCTACACGAGTGTAGTCCGGCTTAGGAGTGGCAATCCAGCTCGCTGTTCGCGAGCCAGCTCGTGTTCTGCTCAAAATGAGCTCGAGATCGGCTTGCTCGTTTAGTAAACGAGCCGAACACGCACCACAACAAAAATGGTTTATAGCGACACTTTTAAATGTAGGTACATGTCAAAAAAGTGCTGTTAGCTAAAATTACCGACACTTTTAAAAAGTGTTGCTATATGTGTTCGGCTCGATAACGTGTTCGGCTCGATAACAGCCCGAATACATATATTTTATATTTATATAATGTATTTAATTTATATTTTTATATATAAATAAATAATTATATATAATATATATTTTTATTATTTAATTTTTAATAAAATAAAAATATAAATGCGAGCTTAATTATAACAAATCTCATTTTATATAAAGTTTTAACTATTAGATCAAAGTCTAATGGATAAGATTTTATAAATTTAATTTTTTTAATATATTTAATCTATTTTTTTTAATTTATTGTTCGTTGGCCAGCTCGTGTTTGGCTCGTGTTCGGCTCGTTTATTAAACGAGCCGAATTTTTCGGCTCGATACTTTAATGAGCCAGCTCGTGTTCGGCTCATTTAATAACGAGCCGAACACGAGCCAACCCCGGCTCGCTCGTGTTCGGCTCGTCTCCGGCTTGTGCCACCTAAGTGCCGTGGTAGCCCCCAACATCCCCCGTAAGAAATGAATCTATCCCATTCGGTCTCGTAGGTTTCTCGATACCGCACGAGCGAACATAGGTCGCAAAGGCTAACTCCGGAGTGCTGGCTTGTAGGGAGCGACCTTCACAATCATGTGTGAATAAGCACAAATGACAAGCAAGCATGGTCAATATCTCAAGTATCCAATCATCATGTTTCTAACATGGTAATAGTCACTAGTGGCCCGACAGGTGTAGTGCAATGCCCCTTTATGACATTACATTTAATAATGTACAAATTCGGTTCCAACACTAATGCCACTTTATGACATTAGGTTTACTGATTCCACACATAATCCAAGCCTAATGCCACTTTATAACATTAGCTTACTATTTCTCACATAAATGTCAAGCCTAATGCCTTTTTATGACATTAGCTTTCTCTATACGTACATCACTCTATACTAATGCCACTTTATGACATTATGTATACTCCTATGCTAAGCATGAGTTCTAAGTCCAAGAGTGCATGATACATGTCATTTTACTATAAAAAGCATAATGTCAAGTCTAATAAAGAATGCTATTCACACGCATGTTTCCAACACAAAGAGCTCTCTACTACATAGAGGTCTAAATATGTATCATACATAGGATATGCATTTTAAGCATTTTAAAATTTACAAATAATCTATCTAGTATGAATATGCATGC
Organism: Aechmea fasciata; assembly: GCA_025177825.1. NCBI lineage: Eukaryota > Viridiplantae > Streptophyta > Magnoliopsida > Poales > Bromeliaceae > Aechmea > Aechmea fasciata. The sequence goes on along the minus strand of CM045930.1, from coordinate 2,979,535 downwards.
AAATCCGTTAATTTTATGATAAGTAAAAACCATCAAAGGAAATTTTGTCCCATTTTTGACGAGGCCAAACCCACCAAGAGTTCCGCTCGGCCTTCCGAAATGCTAACGAAGTTTCGATCTACAGTGCTAGCACCCTAAGAGTTAAGCTAAAAGGGTTACAACATTGAAACGAAGAACAATGAGTTCAAACATTAAGCATCTCAAGCAAAAGGGGTAAAAACTCACCTATAGTGAAGAAATCCCCTTCTAAAATCCAAATGGAAACTAAAGTCCTTCCAAAGAAACCTAAACCAAGGTTCTAATTCAATTAGATATATGAGCTCTAAAAACTTCTAATCAAAAAGCCCTAAAATAAACCCTAAGTTCCAAAATCTGGTGTTTCATCTAGTAAAAAGTATCAAAACTAAAATCTAGAGGAAAAGATATGTAGCTAACCTCTTAGAAGTTTCAAACAAGGATCAAAATCCCCTAGGCTTGAAGATCTCTCCTCTATCAAGCTCCAAAACCAAGCTCCAAGCTTTTTCAATGGTGGAAAGACCTCCAATAAGTAAAAAGGAGCAAGAAAAGAGATGTTTAATCTCTTAAAATCCAACCAAAAATCAAAATAATCAAAAGAGGGAGTGTGGAGGGCTCCCTTACCTCTTTTCCCTCTGTTCTGAGCACAAGAGAAGCTCTAGGGGGCGTAGGGTATTAAGTAGAATGGCCACATTGCAATTACACCCCTGCAGTTTAAACCATTCAGAAACTGCCAAAGTGTACCGGTACAAATCCTACAAAAATGCAAAACCCGAGCCTCGGGTTTGCATAAAATCCCTATTTGTACCGATACAAATCGATGGTTGTCCCGGTACAACCATCAAGAATGTACTAGTACAGCCATCAATCTGTATCGGTACACTTGCCTGCTGAGGCCAACTCGAGAGCTGCCTTAAGTTCTCCTTTTTGGCGACCTTAGGGCTACTTTAAATACCTCAATTTTTGGGGTTCGAGCCATAAGTCGGAACACTGTCTACGACCTTCCAGAAATCGTGGAAATACTCGGAACTCACATCAAACACTCGAACCTCGCAATTTACAAAGGTCCAGTGTGTTACAGGAACTCCCCTGCGTGGTACCAGTACTCAGCACTGAAATCTGCAGTTTGCATATTCCAATGTCAAAACTCTGTTCTCGCGTCGCACTGAGTCCGTTTTGTGTCCATTTCGCGCTAAAACAACTCCGGCTTGTCCCGACACTCTCCAGATGTGTCGACAAGCCTCAGATGCTGGAATCCTCAGGCAACCCCACAAACCAAGGATACTACATATTCAAATTCAAAGATATTTGATTTTTGGTATTTCGAGTAGTGCAAAACATTTCTGAAGGTTCTAATCGTCAAATCAAATGCTCGAGAATTAATTATGGGAAAGAAAGATTTAGGCTTAAATCCTCTAAAAGAATCATGGTCTCACTTATTGATAAATTTTAATTTAAAAGCTACAGTAGTTTTTAATATGGAAACTCTTTGCAGGGAAAAGAACCATGGGCTAAAGAGGAGAAAACTTCGCTATGAGAAAAAAAATTGGTGTATAATTTCTGGAGAATACAATTTGTGACACGCCTCTAGGGCAAAAGAAAATAAAGATGACTCATTTGCTCCTAACAGGTTTCTTTAGTAATTAGTATGATCCCTTCATTTCCACTACCGACATTCTTTTTTTCTTCACAAATTATTTTCTCAAACTTTGTCGCACAACGAACTTGTCGGTGAATCAAGGGTACAAAATTGACCTCGATAACAAAATTTTGAGACACATCGAATATTGATCAAGATTTCAAAAAGTATTTTCTAACAAACCAACTTAATTGAGTTACATTTAACTGTTAAACTAACAACCACATTCACTCACCGATTGTCCCTAGTACAAGTGGCAAAAAGTTTGGTTGTTGGTACCTAAGATCCCAAGTTCAAATCCTATTTGTTCATATTTCTAGCTAAGTTTATTTCTAAAAAAATAAACAAAGTGGGTAACATACTCTCTCTCTCTCTCTCTCTCTCTCTCTCTCTCTCTCTCTCTCCACAACAAAAAAAAAAAAAAAAAAAAAAAAAAAAAAAAAAACCACATTCACTTGACCACTAAAATAGCCAAATTTGAGATAGCTTAAGGGACAAATAGCAAGTATTCAAATTCAAAGAAATTTAATTTTTGGTATTTCAAATACTGCAAAACATTTCTGAAGGTTCCAATCGTCAAATCAAATGCTAGAGAATTAATTATGGGAAAGAGATTTAGGCTTAAATCCTCTAAAAGAATCCTCGTCTCACTTATTGATAAATTTTAATTGAAAAGCTACAATAGTTTTTAATATGGAAACTCTTTGCAGGGAAAAGAACCATGGGCGAAAGAAGAGAAAACTTCACTATGCGTAAAAAAAATGGTGTATAATTTCTGGAGATTACAATTTGCGACACGCCTCTAGGGCAAAAGAAAAGAAAGATGACTCATTTGCTCCCAACAGGTTTCTTCAATAACGAGTACGATTCCTTCATTTCCTCTACAGACATTTTTTTTTTCTTCACAAATTATTTTCTCAAACTTTGTTGCACAACGAACTTGTTTTTTTTGAGAGATAGGTAGCACGCTACCCGCTTCGTTTTATTTCATTTAGAAATAAACTTAGCTATAAATGTGAATCAACTAGGATTCGAACTGGTCTTGTACCAACCACCAAGCCTCGGCTACTCTGGTTTCTGTGGACTGCTGCACAACCCAACTTGTTGGTGAATCAAGAATACAAAATTGACCTCGATAACCAAATTTTGAGACACATGGAATATTCATCAAGATTTCAAAAAGTATTTTCTAACAAACCAACTTAATTGAATTACATTTAACTGTTAAACTAACAACCACATTCACTCACCGATTGTTCCTAGCACATACAAGTGGCAAAAGGTTTGGTTGTTGTTACCCAAGGTCTCAAGTTCAAATCCTATTTGTTCATATTTCTAGCTAAGTTTATTTTTAAAAAAATAAACGAAGCGGGTAGCATACTACCTTTCTCTCTCTCTCTCTCTCTCTCTCTCTCAAAATAAATAAATAAATAAATAAATAACCCACATTCACTTAATTGACCACTAAATAGCCAAATTTCAGATAGCTTAAGGGACAAATAGCAAGTATTCAAATTCAAATTCAAAGAAATTTGATTATTGGTATTTCAAATACTGCAAAATATTTTTGAAGGTTCTAATCGTTAAATCAAATACTCGAGAATTAATTATGGAAAGAAAGATTTAAGCTTAAATCCTTTAAAGGAATCCTGGTCTCACTTATTGATAAATTTTAATTTAAAAAGTTTAATTGTTTTTAATGTAAAAAATTGTGAGAGTGGAAAAAGCAACATGCAAAGCCATGCATATAATAATTATGAGGGTGGCATCATAGCCTGAATCTAACTAAACAATCACAAAAAGGAATATGTTTTCCTTGTGACTAAAGAATCCCATGTATATAAAATTTGCTTGTACATCCATGTGGGTCTCTATCATCAAGATGTCCAACTACAAACAAATCCAAAAAGAGAAGATATGCAACCTCCTTTGTTGGTATCATAAAGAGCCCCTTTTGTAGTACTACTACATATAATTTTATTTATAACCTTATCCTAGTTGAAATTTTATTAGTAGTGGCCCCTAAACTAAATCCAATTAGGGTTCCTATTCATGTAGGCGCCGAAAGTTAATTGGTATGATCAAATTGCAACTAGATCGAGTTTACTTGATAAAATTCTTTGCCAAGCATATATCGTTTGAATCTCCAAAAGGGCACTCTAAATTGAGTCAAAGGGATATATTATAGAGATGCCAAAGTTAGAGAAAGATCCAAATAAAGCAAGTAAAGAAAGAAAGAAGTGTGAATGGATCATATGTGACATGTACTTTTAATAAGAAAATACTATCAATAAGTATACTAGCTAGCTATATAACTAGCTAGGCTGTACATCTTACATCTATTATTCAAAGACTTAAAGATTTACTTTGAATTTTTAGAAATAAAAAAAAATAAAGTCGATAAGACTAGTATAAATATATTAGTCGTTGGATGGCTAAGGTGTAAAATTTACACCACACTTCTAATTGTACAGGTGGTATTACGCTTTGATTAAATAAAATTTAAGATGGGACAAGTTTTGGAGTACTGAAAGGGTTCTGTGTCCACTATGAAAGTACCTTAAATTAAGAAAAAAAAAAAGCTTTTTTTATTTCTTATTTGTTATTGATGCTTGTGCAATCATCACACCTTTGTGGGGGTCTAAATGAAATTAATTAAGGGCAGTCAATTTCTTCCTTGAAATCATGGGAGACATTTGTGTCCTAACACTCAATTATGTGGGGCCTTTTCCCAACTACTAGTACACTAATCAACAAGTGGAGCAAGAACCAAGGCACTCAACCTTATAGGGAATTAAATAGAGCACCCAAGTACTAATTAAAAGAAGGTTTGTTTCTATTATACTAAAGGATACCTTACAACACATGCAAGGCTAAAGAAAAAAACAAATAGAAGTTGGTTATTTGATGAGATTAAAGCTTGGGCACTTTACGCTGTAAGTACTTTCCCCTTGTTTACTTGATATCCCTTAGTTTTTTGCCTGGACTTGCCTGGACAAGATATGGGGAGAAGAATGTTTCTTTTAAGATTTAGTCGAGCAAAAGTTAGACTGCGGCTAATGTGCTATTCAGATTTGTTGGCTTAAATTGGCCAACATTTTGTCTATGGCAGAAGGCCTGGTTGGGTCGAGTCATATTTCAAATGACGTTAGATTGTGTCGGCTGAATCATGTTCGAAGTTGCGTGCGCCTGGTTGGGCCGAATCACAATCGAGATCCGTGCACGCTGCATCTGTACGATTTTAAATGCATTAGTTGCGTATTTTTAACAACTCAATCTTTTAAAATTAATGGTAAGCACCAACGATCTGATCGACGGGTTTCAACCTTATTATTTATCATGCTGGAACCTCATTTATAACTTTGACAAAACAAGGCGAAAAAAGAAAAGAAAAAATTAATCCAACTCCTTTTGAACATTTGTTCTGTCTAATTCCTAGCTATCACCTCAACCAATTGATTCCCTTTCAATATAAATAAACAATTGCAATAGTTTCCTTTATCAGTGTTTTAGAGCAGTGAAAATGAATTGTGGTGATCTGTGAAGCTGCAAACCTTAGAGTTTCAGTGATAATGATCGAAAGAATTTAAAGAACCAAAATTAATATATTCTCTAAACAATTACTTGGTGCAACCAATGCCCGCAAAACAAACGGAGGACATCAATTAAACTAATTAAACTTTAGAAAAGTAACTTCAAAGAATATTTCAATTCAAAACCAATTAAAGTCATTAATTGTTCTAGATCTACAAAATTCAAAGTACGTATTTCTAATAAAATTTTAACTAATTTTCTTTTAAAAAAAAAAAAAAAAAACTATACCTGTTAAATATATATCAGCTGGTACCAACCATTAGAAATTGTTCATTTTAATATTGCAAAGAATTTCAATTACTGTAGACATGTTTTCTAGTGTGGTAATTTGTTTTGATGCCCTTTCAATAAAAAAAATAGATCGTTAGCGTCAACATGTACGTACTATCAAGAGTGTCATCGTTCGTAGAATTAATTTGTAATTCCATGAATTGATTTTGAGCTTGAATTTTTTGTTTTGCGTGAATAGAATTGGATTGAATTTTAATTAGTACTTAGTTTTTCTATTTTGACTTGCAGTCATATGGCTGGTAAAGATATTAAGAGGGAGGGTGTTTTTGGAGAGAGGATCATTGGATTTTTTTTTTATATAATGAAATCATCCCAAATTATGGCAAATCAATCTCAAATTATACATACATATATTAATTTGACACCCCAATAATTTTACATCGGATAATGTGGGCACGACTGTGGGCCATGCTGGGCCATATCTACCCTGCCCGTAGCTCGGCCGTGTGCGGGGCTACAAGGCCGAATGAGGCTGGTAAGGCCCAGTCTATTTAAGATCGGGCCTTAGTCTCGCGTCGACCCTTTTCTTTCTTTAATAGTTTTCTTATTTTTATTTATTTTTCAAAATTAATTTAAACTATTCAAAATTTAAAGAGTTTTTCTAAAAAGTCATCCAAAATTTATTTATCTATACTATATATAAAAGCGTATAGGAATTCGACAATGACAGACGGAATCCAAAAAGAATAAAAGAATATTCCTTATATTTTTTTCAAACGGATATGATCACTTAATTAAAAAACTCTCAAATAAGAATGAACGGTTATAATTAATCTGAAGGAATCCAAAAAGGAATAAAAGAATATTCTTTATATTTTCTACCGGGTATAATCAAGAATATTCCTTATATTTTCCACAAACAGGTATGATCGCTTAATTAAAAAAATCTCAAATAAGACGACGGTTGTAATTCACCTGTAAAAATATAGCATTCTTATCCATCTATAAAATAATCCAAAAGAAATAAAAGAATATTCTTTATATTTTCTATTGGATATGATCACTTAGGTTAACTTTAAAAGAATATAATGTGTGAATTTATAAAATATAATTTTATTGTAAATTTTTGGATAAATATAATGTACAAATATATATTAATTTTAAATAAATTAAAACAAGTGTTACGTGGATTTGCACGTACATTTGGCTAGTTTAATTGAAAAAAATAAACAAATTTTATGAAATCAATTGAACTTTTTTTAAAGAATCAAATTAAAATACAAACGAATAAATATATACTAAAATGGACCTGCCTATGGCCCAACACAGTTAGATCCGGTTCAGGCCATGGGCCGTACGTGCTCGGCCATAGTCCAACTAGAGCTGGCTCGGCCCGGCCCGATCCGGTTAAAACTTTTGGCCGGTATGTTCCAACCTTGTGGTCCGTTTCGGCCTGAGATTACATCCCTACTTATAAGAAACAGATGTACAGATAATAATGACCGAACTTAAGCAGTTTAGACGGTGGTTTGGCTTAACGAGTTATTATTGCTGGCGGGTTAGATTCGTTATATTTTGATATCAGAGACATAACCAGCTGAAAGTATGGGATGGATCTTACATCGTCGTATGAATTTGGAGAGCTATGTGTGTGATTGGGTCTGGCTGATGAGAATGTCGGGGCCTAAATAGTAATCGGTTTTAAGTATTTTGGGCTGGTGATTTGGCTCAACGAGTTATTATTGCTAGTAGGTCGGATCATTTCAACTAGTATTTTCAAACACAACATCAATGAATTCTGATATACAACTTTGGAGGATTGCAAATTGGGAGCGAATGAGGGCAAATGCAGAAAATAATTTTGGGCTGGAACATAATTTCTTAAAATAGTGACTTCGTTCAAGTCCACAATGGTCCTAGTCCATTAATCTAAGGTGACCCCAAATTTAAAATTTCCACTCAAATTATCTTTTCAAGAATCACTCTTCTAGAATTAATTTTTAGTATTGGAGGTATATTTTTATTTTCCAATTTCGGGTAAATATAGAAAAAAACTCAGTAATGTCAATAAGTTTATTACTCTAATATTGTTACTAATAGTGATTAATATTATACAATCTTTTATATTGAATGTTGAGATCGCTATATTTTGATAGTTTCAAAGCATAGGCTTAAATTACAAAGAAGGAAATTAATATAATAAATCTAGTAATATGGTGGGTTTATATTTAGGATATCCTTATCTAAACCCCTTTTGGAGAAAAAACAGTTTTGAGGCCTCTATTCTCATTTAAGGCTAATTTGCATAAAAAATCCACTAGTTTTGGGCTTTTAGAAAAACTGGGCCACATTTTTCGTTTTTGCAGATTCGGACCGATTTTTTAGCCGTTTGACCAAAATGCCTCTCGTATACAAATGTCTTTCGTATATTTCTTGAGATACGTATACCCGTCGTACGATCCTGGGCCGGCATTAAATGTGGCCCCATGCGCTTTACGCAACCTCGCTTATTTTCGGGCCGTACCACATCCGTTCTGCTATTCGCGAGCTCTGTTGTTTGCTGTTCGGCTTTAAGAATTTCAAATATCTGAAGCTAAAAGTCAAGAACTGCGCGGCCCGCAACAGAGATAATAGTGCAACGCCCCGGAGCAACGCGAGGAAAAATAGTGCATCATCGCTGCTAAGAGTGCATCCATCGGGTCGCTCCAGTGCAATTTCCACTAAAGCGATGAACAACACTCGCCGCAATCTTCTCTCTCACAAGGGCAACCTCCACTCCCACTTCCGAAACCATAAAAAGCATAGGGGAGTTATTGGAATAAGCTCTGTAGAGGGACATGACTTTAGGGTCTAGAACTGGAGGTGGGAGGAAGTGGTTCTGCGGCGACGGTTTATGACGGTCAGCGGCGGGTGCGGCGTTCGAGTGGTGCGACATAACTGCTAAACGATTCAAGAAGATAATAGTGTAAAGTTTCTCATAAAATCTCACGCCCTTTTTTCAACTGTATAATAAATTCATTGTTAAACGCGAATAATAGTGCAAGAGTAGGTGAAAGGCTGCAAGAAAGCTTATAACAGTGCAATACGGTCCTAATAATAGAGTAACATTCAATGTAACAGTGCAATGTAGTTCTAGCCAGGTAACAAACCAGTGGAACACTGGTAATAAGTGTCACGCCCCGGGCTGCAGCGAAAGCCCGCTGGGTACGTGCAGAGACTAGCCGTGCACACTAAAAACCACAATGTACACAAGGCGTCTACAACAATCGTAGAGAACGTAGTAAAATCCATCCTAAGAAGGTAATCAGAGTGAGACCATATAACAGTTAGATACAAAATTTTGAATCTAAAATCTCAAGGTTACAACAATTTTAACAAGGGGTACAATATGAATACATACTCTCACATATTGTACAAATACATCACTAAATTAATCCACTAAATAAATCTGTGGGTTCATCTATTACACTTAGTGAGGCTCTAGCTAGTAGTTGCCTCTCTTGCCACGGTCCCTAGTCTTTCCCGCTGCAGAAGGCTCTGAAACAAAAACAGCCAACCAATGGGGATGAGAACTATTAAACAATAGGTTCCAGTGGGTAAGCCGCCGAGAGTGGCGAAATACACCACTAAAAATATGAAATGTAAAAGCAACAAGTTTTAGATTAATTTCAATATCATGCCTCTACATTAAGTATCTTTAACATGTATATAAATTCTACACTATCAAATATACAAACACTTATATAAGAAATCATATATGCTTTTATATATATCTTTAAGCTACATGTCACAGGTTGTGTAAATCTTTCATTAATTTTCACTAGCTAATGCCATCATATAGCTATAGTTCCATACTATTCAACATAAGTATAAGTTTGCTACAACTAAGGTTGTCAATGCAAACAATAATCCATATGAATGTACCACTACTATGAATATATCAAATAGTGTCACAAAATAAATGACCTATTAGTATACCCGTCTACTATGTCAAGTTTAATTAACTTTTGAATATCATAGTTCAATCCATCTGGACCTGCACAAGTATAGTCCGGCTTGCGTCGTGCCTAATGGCCCCGTAGTAGTCAACATTCTCACTCTAGAAATGAGCCTCCCCCACGGCATCCCATTTCGGCGCTCAATCCCGTACGGACGAGCTTGTGTCGCGTAGGCTAACTCAGAATGTCGGCTTGTGGGGAGCGACCCTCACAAGCTTGTGTGAATGAGCACAATCGCAAGCAAGCGTGATCATTATCTCGAGTCCATGATCTTCGTGTCTAAAATATAGAATAATTAAGTACCAATGACCCCACCGTCTATTTCTATGTCATCATGTAAAGGTTTAACCAATTGCTGGTGATTGGCCTCAAATTTTCTTTGTGGAGTTGTTCATATTTCAAAAAAATAAAAGAGTCTACTATTCTTCCGAGACCACAAGATGAATTCACATATATAAACATATATAAATTATACATATGTATTAGTTGGATGTTTATATTGTTTGATTGTTTTTCCCTTGCACTCTAGTTTTCCCTGAAATTTGTACTATTTGTTCTTTTCTTTTAGTTTCTAAAGAACTAAAAATTTTCTTCTTGTAGTATATGATGTGAGGACACTTACCAGAATTTATATTGGATAGTCTATATGTACAGCAAATATTTATTTGTGCGGCATTTTGACAAATGGAAAGAACTCTTACTGAAGTTTCGAATTCCCATTTGGTTTTAGATGATGAATGAGTTTATAAGTTGTTATAATATCAAGAATAAGCTAATAATTTCTGCAAATTTTGCTGTTTCTTCGGTTTGATTCCCCTCAAGGGAAGAGAAAATGTACTAGGTGCAGTAGATCATGCTGGTAAAATTTATCTGCTTTGGCTTCGTACCTATTTTAGAATTAGCAAATACATTGGCGCACTCACGGTTCCCTCTTCCTAATTTGTGGTTATAGTGCTGCTGCTGTGTCTTCGCTTTTTCAATTAATTTACCAGTTTGAAGCGAGGCCGGGTTTTGGCGATAGCTTGAATACGTCCATTTATAGTTTCTTATTCCAAAATTCTTTACAATTTCGTGCTTTATCGCCTGAATACGTCCATTTATAGTTTCTTATTCCAAAATTCTTTACAATTTCGTGCTCATGAATTAAGTTTCTTCAACCTGCATCAAATTTTCTTCCACAAATCTAATTTCAACTGCAAAACTTCAAGACACACCTACTTTTGCGAACTATTTACTTGTCTAGCCTCTTTACAAAAAAAATTTCCCTATTTAGTATCCTTTTGAAAAATATTGCGAATCTAGACTTAGTTTTGTAGATTAGAAAAAGAATTATAAGTTAATAATTTTTATATAGATTAATATATTAAGTGGGTGGAGATTATTTTTTTTTCTCTCCTTTTAAATTAAGTGAATGTAATGTGATTTTATAAATGAGCATTTTTAAATTATATTGACTTGTATAATCAAATTAAATATTAGTAGTACTAATAAAAAATTATAATTTAGAAATATTATTATTTATTATTAATAATAAATAAATTTTTTATTAAGTGTTCATATATAAAATCACATTACATTTACTTAATTTAAAAGGAGAAAAAAGATAATCTCCACCCACTTAACATATTAATCTATATAAAAATTATTAACTTATCATTTTTTTCTATTCTATAAAAATGAGCTCTAGGTTAGGAATATTTTTCAAAAGAAAATTTAGATGGAAAAAAATTTTGTTGTAAAGAAGCTAGACAAGTAAATGAATCTACTTTTGACTAATTTGTCCGAAACTTTGGGGTTTCCTCACCCCAGACTATATTACTTAAAAAAACGCTAGAGACGAGCTCCTTTTCTTCCACCAAAGCTGCTCCACGAAAACACACTGTTTGGCAAATTCAGCTGCAAAAACTTCAAATAATGATTAAAATTTTTTTGACAAAAGTAGGACTACACATGCTCCTCTCCTTATATATCTCACGTAATGAAATTGTTTTATTATGATTTACGATTTTAAGTAATGTCTAAAATATAAAATATTTTTATTTTTTTAAATATTTTTATTATTATTATTTATTATTTATTAGGGTATGTTTACTGTAAATTTGTTCACCCGCCGTGAAGTGCGGATCTTTAACTAGTAATATCATTCGATCTAGAAATTAAACTAATTTTGTTTGAAATACGTCAATCATTAATTTAACTAAAGTTTTCTACCTCGCTAATGCTAGTAAAGTATTATAAAATCTATTTATGGTGTGCAGCATTACTCTCCTATGGTGCTCTACGGCATCGGATGCTCGGTCCAACTAAATATAAGTAGTTTTTCTTTGTCCATGCATAATTACGTACGTACATACGCCAAAAATTATAGTACTTTGAGATTTAGAAATAAAAGAAGTGCTCTGAAATTATACTGATAATAATAAAGAGAAATAGTACGTACGTACGTACGGTCCCACATTATAATTAAGTTTGTGCTATAACCAACGACGAAGTCTTTTTGGCCTAAATAGCGACAATTCCAAAGCAACATCAATCACATTACGATCTGCAATAGTCCCAAGTTTAATTGGGGATTGCACTGCAGCGGCATCAAATTAAGTAGGCCCCGGAATTATTCTGAAAAGACCACTAAGTAATCTAGTTGGTAATATCATATTTACTTACGAATGAGATTCATTCCAAAATTCAAATCTTATTCACTTGAGGGAGGTAATCAATATGTCTAATATCTTTCTTTCTCTCTACTTAAGTTAATATTTTTTTTTTCACACTCTAATTAATCTCATATCTCTTTCTAAACTTATCGTTTTCTCTCTCTAAACTAAGCTCTCTCCCTCTTTTTCTAAAATCTCAACTCTCTCGTTCCTTCTAATCTCGACTCTATTTTTCTTTCTATTTTTATAATTATGCTCTCTCTCTCTCTAGCATATATTCTATTTTTCTTTTTTCTAAAAAGATGTTGAAATTATTAATAGAATTATCTAAAATTAATTAAAAAAATAAATTAATTGTATATTTTTTGTAATCTTAAATAACATCACTAAATAATATGACCATATGAACCAAACACGAAATGCCATATTTTTAGTAATAGGATGAATAAGAATAAGATTACAGTGTTGGTGGGATAATATATAAATAAACTACAAAAAGTATTTAACACTAGAATAATAAATTTTATTAATATAACCAAACTTCAGTACACTACAACTGAATAATACAATTTGATCCACACTTCACACCTCTACACAATAAATTACACGCCCTTTATTTATAGAGTATGAAACGACGTAACTCTTCACGAAAATAAAGACAACCTTTCACTAAAGGACATGACCCTAAACCAAAAGACACAATCCTTACAAAAGAACACACGTACCCTTTCATAAGATACACAACTTTTTAACAAAACAAATAACATTAAACAAATAAACAAGCTTATAAACTACCCCTTAAGCTTGTTTATGCAAAACTATCGACGTCTTCTTCGATTGGGTTTTCATAATCTTCGAGTTTTTTTCTATAAGACTATCTTGTCTGAATCAAACTCCTAATTTTGGATGCCTGCTCGTTGATTGCATTCTCCAGAAATTTATTCTCCAAATTCAATGTCATATTTTATTTTTCCAAATTTTTTGTAAATTTTTCTAAATAAATATTTTTTGATCAAGAGAAACCATACCTGTGATACTCACAAAAGCGAAATGTGCAACATCTCGTTCCGCTTCCTTCTTTGATTTTTTTACATCACTCATATAAGTGAAATTTTCAAATTCGACAAATGAATAAAATTCTGGAACGTGAATAGGTCCTTCTTGATAAGTGCGATATTGTGGCAGCGGTATTTTCATCTTCTAACAGTATTCTTGAAGTAATTTTTGTAGTACACCCTCACTATCACTTTATTCTCCATATTTTTCTTTTCTCCAATGTTTAAATATCAACTTAATTGTTTGTAAAAGATATCAATTCTCCATTCACTATTTATAGTTATGAAAAGGTTTCTAAAATTAAATGACACACCCTTTCAAATTTTAAGAGACACATCTTTTCTAATTTAAAAACTGTCAACTACCCGGTGGTTAATTTTTTAAGAGACACATCTTTTCTAATTTAAAAACTGTCAACTACCCATACGGGTCAACAAACACTGGTCAAACTGTTTTACCCATTTCTTAATACAACCAAAAAGACTGCAGGGCTCCCAACCACCCGTTTGGTAGTCAACAAGTCAACTTTTCATTTATTAATTATCATCACCTGGATGCATCAATAATTAACCTCTTTCTTGTAATAATTATAAACTTATCTGCATACCCTGCGTGGTTAAAGGGAGCAACCTACAATGTATATTTTTTTTAACTTCTTCACGAAGAAAATGATATCTTGTGTCTATATGTTTACTTCTCCCATGATGCACTAGATTTTTAGATAACTCGATAGTTGATTTATTATCAATATATATTGGGGCAGGGGAATTTTGTATATAGCCAAATTCTTGTAGTACGTTTCTTAACCATATTGCTTCACAAACTCCAGATGTCGCAGCAACATATTCATCCTCATACGTTGATAAGGTGACAATTTGCTGTTTTTTAAAACTCCATGTGAAAGCTGTAGAAACTATAAAGAAAACGTACCCCGTAGTACCACTACAAAAAAAAGTTAATATAAGGACGCTTTTTAGACGACGCTTAGGGGAAGCGTCTCCAAGCGTTTTATAATAAAAAAAAAATACCGACGCTTCAAAAAGCGTCGTTATATGATATCAAATAATTTATTAAATGATGATAAATTTTACTATTATTTTTAATTTTTCGACGCTTTAAAGCGTCAGGATTTTAAAAATCCGGACACTTTAAAGCGTATATCCTGACGCTTTAAAGCGTCAGAATATATTTTACCGACGCTTGGTATAAACGTCAATATATACGTGACGACTCTTCATTTGCCGACGCTTTGACCGACGCTTTCAAAAGTGACGTTGGATTAAATTGGGACACTTTTAAGCATCATTAAATATATAAAAAAGCATCCTTAAATGTAACATTTTTTGTAGTCTCTTTCTTTCATCTTGATCTCCGGTCAAATCACTATCTGTGTACCCAAGTAATTTTAATTCTTTTGACTTTGTATGATATAATACATGACCAATGATACTTTTTATATATCTTAAAATCCGTTTTGCAACTTGCCAGTGCGATTCCATTGGATTTTCCATATATCGGTTGATTAATCCGACTCCATACATAATATATGGTCTGCTCACTATTAAATAGCGAAGACTTCCTACTAGGCTTTTGAATAGAGTAGAATTAACTTTCTTTTCAGTATCACTTTTGCTGAGTTTGATTCCACGTGCAATCAGTATATTAATTTCTTTACTATTTTCCATTTTGAATTTCTTCAAAATATTTTCAGCATACCTCTTTTGAGTGATAAAGATTCCATTTCCATCTTGTTTCATCTCAATACCGAGAAAATATGATATAAGTCTTGAATCTGTCATTTCAAATTCTTTTATTATGATACTCTTAAAATCATTTATCACCTCTTTGCTACATCTTGGGATTAGTAGGTCATCCACATACACACGTATAATCAAAACATCTCCTTTTTTATTTTTATTTTTCTTGATATATGTCACATACTCGTAAGAACATTTACAAAATCCATTATTTTGAAGATAATTATCAAGACAAGTATTCCAAACTCGTGGAGCCTATTTTAAGCTATACAAAGCTTTATTCAAACTGTAAACTTTATCTTCCGCATCATTTATTTTGTAGTCTGGAGGTTGTTCAAAATAAACTGATTCCTCAAGAAAACCATTTAAAAACGCCGATTTTACATCCATTTGATATACCCGCCAAACATGATAAGCAGCTATTGCAAGAATAAGTCACATTGTATCAAGTCGAGCTGGTACAATTACTTCTTCATAGTCTACACCTTTTTCTTGTTTATATACCTTTGCGACTAGTCGTGCCTTATATTGTATTATTTATCCATTTGTGCTTAATTTTATATATCCACCTTACTCCAATAGCTTTCTGTCCTATAGGAAATGAAGTTAGTTCCCACGTCTTATTTTTCTCTATTGCTTTAATTTCTTCATTCAATGCAGTGCGGCAAACATTCTTTTGTAAAGCCTCTTCAACAGTTAATGGTTCTTCGTTAAGATGTAAACAAAGTAAATTCTTACTATCAATCACATCCGTTTCATCATATATATCTTTAAGTCTTCTTAATCGATTGGACTTGATGAACTTGAAGGAGTGGATGATAAAGGACCAGGTAATGCTAACGTTGGAGTCATTGGTGATGGAGTGTCATTATCAGTTGGCATATTGTCGGTTTCTTTAATTTCATGATCTATTAATCCTTTTCCTTTTCCTTCTGTATTCCAATTCCATGTACCATTTTCGTCGAAAATAACATCTCTACTTATAATTACTTTATTGGTTATTGGATTATAGAGTTTGTAAGCTTTAGAATGCTCACTATAACCAATAAAGATAATATTTTTCGCCTCGATCATCTAACTTTTTTCTTTTCTCCTTAGGAATTTGTGTATAAGCAATATATCTGAATATTTTGAGATGTTTAACTCCAGGTTTATATCCACTCCATCTTTCTTCCAGTGTCACATTCTTTAGACTCTTAGTTGGATTTCTATTAATTAAATATACTGCACATGCAACTGTTTCTGCCCAAAATGAGTTAGGCAAATCTTTTTCCTTAAGCATGCTTCTTGTCATATCTAAAATGGTTCTATTTTTTCGCTCGGCTATACCATTCTGTTGTGGATTATATATTGTAGTGAATTGCTGCTGAATAGCTTCTTTATTGCAATAATCTTTAAATTCATTTGAAGTGTATTCTTCTCCTCTGATCTCAATATTTTTATTTTGTTTCCACTTTCCCTTTCTACTAAAGCCTTAAATTTTTTGAGAGCAGAAAATGCAGCAAATTTCTCTATGATAAAGTAAATCCATATCTTTCTAGTGCAATCATCAATAAAAATGATCCATATATCAGTATGCACTAAATTTAGAAGTTTCTATGCAAATTTTGTTTTGCTACTAATAAAAGGAAGTCTTGTTTGTTTTCCAATTATACAGCCTTCACATATTATATTTGAATGTTTGATAACGAGAAGACCATGTACCATTCTTTTAGATGATAACGGTTTTAAACTATTGTAATTTAAATGCCCGTACCTCAAATGCCATAATTCTGATTTTTCTTTAAATTTATAGTAGTACATTTCAATTTATGACTTTATGTTTATAGGAAACATTCGATTCTTCGACATATGCACATTCGCAATCATTTTGCCTTTTTTATCATTCAAAGTTAGAATAAAGCCTTTTATATGAACAATATATCCTTTCTCAACAACTTGTCCGATACTCAGTATGTTGCTCTTTAATTCAGGCATATAATATACATCGGAGATGAATTCTTCTTCACCATTCTTTGATGTCAACATAATTTCACATTGCCGTCAACATTCTCATCCATTTCAACAAATAGTTCTCTTCTTCCACACATATGATTTGAAGCACCGAAATCTAGAAACCAAACTTATTCTAGATCTTTAACTTCATCTTGACATGCAAGTAATAGTATAACATACTACTTCCTCGTAAAACGTGCCGAGTTCCGTTGCAATGAGCAGAACGCGGAGTGGAACGAGTATCACTGGGTTCTAAGTGCATTGGAACCTATGTGTAGTGAAAAGGGACTCGAGAGAGCGAAATTGTAAATCTGGCTAAGTTCCAGATTTTGAGCTCTCGGGGACCGATCCCTAAAGGAGAGACCGGTCCCCGTACGGGTGATAGCCGAGCTGAGAGGAAAATCGGCTAAGTCCTGAAAATGCACCCTACGGGAACCGGTCCTTGGATGGAAGACCGGTCTCCCAGGGTCCGGTCCCTGAAGGAGAGATCGGTCCCTCAGTGCTTAGTCAGCCAAAAATGTGAAAATTTGGCAAGTCCTTGAAAATAGGCTTACGGGAATCGGTCCCTGAGGGGAAGACCGGTCTCCTAGTGTCACGCCCCGAGCCCGATCCTTTTGGCCGGTTCGAGAGCGTCGAACGGACAGAGTCTCCCCTATCCGCCCAAGGCTCAACGAGTACAGATAGAGTATAAAATTTTACACATGCGGAAGCATACATAATGGCTTGCACGAAGACAAGCAATAGCCAAAGTGAAAGAACTAACTTTAAACATACAAGTAACATGATTAATTGCAATCACTTACATGTCATTCTTTGCATCATTTCTTTTTACATCCCAATTTTCTCAAAATAAAGTTTTAATACATTTAAAGTTAACAACTATAATCATCAAGTACAAAAGATGATATAAGGGGATGCAACTATAACAAAAGTAAAATAGCTCGGGCAGTCTCTACCTAGGGCGCGATGCCACTACCGCGATCCTCGGCGGCTCGCTCGGTCCGACCTGTGGAGATAGTGGGGTGAGAACTACACCGAAGTTCCTAGTGGGTTCGATAACCAACCACGCCGACTTTCCCACTAGGTCTAATTCAGGCATAATAGAAAAAAGGTAAGATAAGTAACCAACTAGCAAATGCAGCTAATATGCCTGAAAGTAAACGATAATATACTCAAAATAAAAGCATGCAAGATCATAAGTTCAATACCCAATCTCTTGGCTAACCTGTCGGTTTTGCTCTCAACAAGACTCAACCAACTCAAATCCCTACTATCGGGGAGATATTCGCTGCGACCCGACGGGACCGTCCTCTGGGGAGATACTCGCTACACCCAGTGATGACAACTCCGGAGCACATCGCCCGAGGGGGAGCTACCGCCCTCGAGCAAGGACTATATGGTGAGTACGATCAATCCTTAACTTTAAGGATTCCAAATCTCAATCCGTTCCTTGACTTCAAGGAAAACTTATGTTCATATGACCCTTAACTCTAAGGTTGTATATGTCATAATGTCAATCTCAAGACTCTACTAATGTCGAGTACTCTACTTGTTCTTGTTCTTTGATGCCAAACATGTTGTCTAAGTATTCTAGACTTATCATTGCCACACTTGTTCTCTATGTTCATGCCCAATGTCAACTAACTTGTCAAGTACACTAAGTTCTCTAGATTCCTGTTCTTTAGCATGCATACATAGGGTTCTTTGTTCTTTACCAATAATGTCATACAATTATCTCTCATGCATTTTGAACTCTCAAATTGCAATATAAATCTCATAATTACCCTACTATGCAACATGCTCAACATATATAAGAATGTTCAATCATGACACTTAGACATAAAGAGAATTCCGGTGTCCTTGGAATGCACCACCCACCTCTAAAAATTATGGTGATGATGTGGTTCACGTTTCGTAGCTATCCGATGTCTACGTTAAAACCTGCGCGTTAAACAGAGCCTAAATCAGGCTAGTTTATATGGTAGCTCATAGATAGGCTTTTCGTTTAAATAAACGAAGTTATCCCACGCGTCGGGGATACTCCCAATTAGGTTTCTACAAGGTCAATTCGACCCTAGAACCCCTATGTTCAAAAGCCCCAAATGTGGGTGCTCTACTAAGCCCTATGTGAAACCCTAGGTTTTGATCTCTTACACAAGCAAACGAAAGCTTGTTACACCTCTCGGAACTCATCTAAAACCATTTAAACCATATCTAGGGCTTCTACTTGAAACCCTAGATGTTCACCATTAGAGAACCATGAGCTTCCATGGATTTTCATGGAGCTCAAGCCTCAAGAGGCTTCTAAACATGAGAGAAGCTCAAAAACCCTAGGTTACATGGAAGAAAATCCAAACCCTAACCTAGTTTCTCATAGAAACCTCACCTTGGTCCAAGCTCCACCTTGTAGGAGAGCTTCTAGGTCTTCTCCAAGCTCCCAAGCCACCAAGTATCCTTCTCCAAGCTCTTCCTTCTTCTTCTCCGAGCTCTAGGAACCAATCTCTAGAGAGAGAGAAAGAGAAAAATGTGAGGGAGATGAAGTGGGGTGAGTGGCTGTGAGGAGAGGAGTGGGACAAGCATATAACATGTTGTAACAATTGCAACATGGCCCTCCAACTCCTATTATTCATATTCAGCCAAACTGGGCATTTTTTGGGCTTGATGTCCGGTCTTGGACCAATGTCCGGACCCCGCAAGCCACCCCACCAGGACTTAGCCATTTTTCTGGCTTCTCGCAGACGATGTCCGGTCCTGATCGCGATGTCCGGTCTTGGGATGTCCGGTCTCGGCTCATTGTCCGGATCCCGCAGAGGGAAAAAACAGGACTTAGCCGTTTTTCTGCCTGTTACGCAGAGGATGTCCGATCTCAGCATGGATGTCCGGGCTTCAACCAATGTCTGGATCCCGTGCGCTAGGATGTCCGGTCTCAGCATGGATGTCCGGTCTGCGGATGTCCGGTCTTCAACCAATGTCCGGATCCCGTGCGCTGGAATTTCAGGACTTAGCCAAATTCCCTCTCCGCGCGGCTGGGCTCCCGTGGCATCCGGTCTCCATACATGGGGACCGATCTTGGCTGGTGCAAATCCGAAAATTTTCTAGATTTGCAGATTTACACTCGTGGGTCCCATTTTCACTACACGTAGGTTCTAAAACACTTAGAACCTTGTGTTACTTGACTCACTCCGCGTCCCGCTCATTTTGATAGGACTCGGCACGTTCTACGAGAAAGTGGGTTGTTACACCCAGGGTCCGGTCCTTGAAAGAGAGACCGGTCCCCGCCTACGTAATGAGCCAGAAAGCTGGAAATTTGGTTAAGTCCCTAAAGGATGATCTACGGGGACCGGTCCCTGCGGGGAGAGACCGGTCCCCGCACACGAAAATTGCCCAGTCTGGGTAGATTGCAAAAATACAAAGTTGAGGGTTTAAGGTGCAATTATGTAAAGATATGGGTGTATGTATGTGAGAAAGCTTGTAATATGGCTCATTTCTCACCCTTACACAGCAACATTTCCCTCTCTCTCTCTAAACTCTCATGTCCCTCTTCTTCTCCCTCTCTAGGGTTTGGTCAAGGGGGCTTTTGGAGGAGCAAGCTTGGAGAAGAAGCTCTCTAAGGTAAAAAGCAAGTTAGAGCAAGGCTTTTGGAGGAAGGCTTTGAACTCCAAATGTGAGTTCTAGGGTTTTTAAGCTAAGATTTGGCATTTTTCTCTTCTAGCATGCTTCTAGGAGATGTGTAGAGGATTTTCCCCATGTTTTTCATGCTAGGGACTATATTGGGGAAGATGATTATGTATAGGGACCCAAACTTGGGTTTTTGGATTTTTAGGTCAAACTTTGGGATTGATCTCTTTCTAACCTAATTGGTAGGTATTTCGACGCGTTGGGGCGATCGGTTCGTCGATCCAACGAACGGGTAGAAAGATATTGAGGAAACAAATCGGTTTGGTATAGATTGTCGCAGCTTGTGGTATAGGGCTCTAAAATTCACGAGGTTGGACGCACGGCATCCTAGCATCATTAACAGGTCGAGGGTGTTGTCCGAAAACACCGGATCTCTTTCTATATCTATGTCATCCTTTTTGTGCATACTAGTATAGTAACATTCATGCATATAGGGTAGAATATTGTATTGATGAATGAGATTCAATTATATGCTTAGAAAAATATATATGTTGACAAGAACCAAGAGGACAATGAATATGACAAAGAAGCCAATGTGTATGTGAATATATGAAAAGAAAAGAAAAGACTATGACACTAGTAAACTATGGTGACATTGACATTAGTGACTAGATTGGCACCAAGAGCATGAATGAATGAACAAAGCTTTAGCTTATTGAGACAGGTTGGCTACATTTCCTCAAATTGAGGAATGGATCGTACTCACACTGAAACCGGCTTGAGGGTGGTAGCTCACTCTCAGCGGTGTACTCCGGAGTGTAGACACCACGGGGAAGTACCCCGGCGAAGGTCACTCGGGCGGTTGTGCCTTGTGCCTCCCCCGGTAGACGGGATATAAAGATTGTGAGTTGGGGTGAACTTGTTGATTTAGGGATGATTGAGTAAAGGCCAAAAAGAATAAGAACAAGAACAAGAACTTGCATGCATACTTACCATGTATTGAAAATATCTATCTGCCGATTGATATTTGTTTTGCAGGCATTGTATTAGTTACATTAGATGGTTTGCACTTCTATTCTTTTTGAATTACATATGCCTGAAATAGACCTAGTGGGCGAATCGGCGCGGTCGGCGGCCAAACCCGCTGGGAACTTCGTTGTAGTTCTCACACCACTATCCCTACAGATTCGTGCGCAAGCGGGGCGGCGGAGGATCGAGGAAAGGGATTAGCGAAGTAGATAGCGAGCTCAGAGTATATATATAGGCATTCTCTATAGTTTGTTTTCAACTTTTGTATGTTGAACTTAGAAATATAAAATGATGTAACTCATATTTTACAATGGAAAATGTGATGTATTAAATGGTAAAAGAATAGTACTTGTATTTGGTTTAAATTAATCAAATGGCATGTGATGGTTGTATATTTAGTATAGTAGTTAGAACTTTCACTACTTTGTTGTTGCTTGCCCTCGTGCAAGCCTTGTATAATTATATATTCTGCTGCGTTGAAATGTTTGATTGTACATGTTGAATAGAGCCTAGGGCGGACAGGGGAGGTGCTGTCCGTCCGGTGTCTGTTCACGTGGACCGGATCCGACCAAATAGGCGGGCCTGGGGAGTGACAGGTATTGTGGTATCAAAGCGGTGAAAGTAAAAGGTCTAGGATGGACTTAGGGACCTTAGGAATGGAAACCATACGAAACAGGAGACATTTAGCTTGAACTTGGAAACGCGGAAGCTAGATGATTGGGTTATGACTAGAACTTCTCTAGACAAAGTTAGAGATGGATTCAAGGTTATGTTTTCTTTCTTCTTAAGGAATTACGTAGGTCGTGCGACTATATAATGCCGAGAGTAGAAAATGAGCATACTTGATTACTTTCGCTTAATTGAGTAGTTATTTGGAACGTTTAAAGGTCTCGTGCATTATGATGATTAACCTACTTGTTGCGTTTCAGGAGCTATGGCACCAAGGGGACGCCCTAAGACGCAATCCACTCACACCACCTCCTAAGGTGCCGAGCGATCTGGATCGGAGGAAGTGCGAGAGTTGTGGGCCCAAGTAGCGGCTTTGGGCGGGGCTATGCGACAAGGGAGTAGATAGGACAACTCGGGAGTTGGTGGCTCAAAAGGTGACGGTGGCTACACTGCACCCCGGGACTCTTTGCACAGCAGCGCCTCCTCCCGGAGCGCCGCGATGCTTGGTGACAGTTGTTCCTCTGCTAGCTTCGGGATCATCGGCTTCTATCACCGATGCGCTTGAGGCCGAGCAGAAGCGGTCGTTGGCGATGTTGACGGCCTTCAAGAGGTTCAACCCTCCGGCCTTCAACGGTGACGACAAGGATCCGTGGTTGGTGGAGTCATGGTTGGCGGCGATGGACTCGTTGTTCGAGGACATCTACACCCTCGAGCGAGACAAGGTTCACCTGGCGGCCCATTGCTTTGAAGGGTCGGCGAGATTATGGTGGACTCAGATGAAGAGGAGTCGCTTACTAGATATTGCTTCCTTGGCGCGGGAGGCATTTCGGGAGATGTTACTTATGGAATACTTTCCCGAAAGCGACAAACGGAAGATCAAGGAGGACTTCCGCAAGTTAAGATAAGGAAATCGAACAATGCGGGAGTACGAGAAAGAGTTCACGCACCTAATTAGTTGTGTCTCGGGCTTAGTTCATGGCGACCGGGACCGAGCGGAGGCCTTCGAGCACGGATTGCGACCGGATATCTTCAAGACTATTCACGCACTCCGGTTGAAGACTTATGAAGAAGTTCTCGACCGGGCACTATGGGTGGAGCGCGGCAATGCCATTGCGCGGGAAGAGCGCGAGGCATACGAGAGGGACACGGACAAGGAGAAGTCCAAGAAGTGAGCGGCGATCGGTGGGTCTCTGGGGCAGTCGAGTTCTAAGCGACCCCCTCGGAACCCAAAGTCACAGTGGCGAGGAGGCAGAGGCCAGTCAAGGAGTCAGACGATTTTCTTTCTGTGCGTCATCTGCGGCGGGAACCAAAAGCCGAGTGAGTGTTCTGGAGGTGTTTCCGATGCGGCCAAGCGGGACACATGAGTTGGGATTGTACGGGTGGCGCTTCACCGGCACCGTCAGCTGCTTCGGCTCAGTATGCTCTGAGACAGCTCACAGGACTGCCCCCTGCTATGTCGGCTGGGCGCGCATCATCACCGCGACAGCCAGAGGGATCAAAAGCACCAAGTGGACGGGTTTTCGCCACTCAGGTGGAAGAGTACCCTGCCGTACCCGACGACGTCGTGGTAGGTATAATTCTGATTAATGGCACTAGAACCAGAACTCTTTTCGTGACGGGTGCATCGCATTTATTTGTTACTGCATCATTTGCTAAGACGCATGACATGGACATAGTAGATAGCCTTGACTACTGGTGGGTCAATGCTTCCGAGCATTCTTTTAGTGTTAAGGAAGAGTGCTTAGATTGTCCAATGCAAATTGGAGATTGGATCACGCCAGCAGATCTGCTAGTGCTGAAACAGATGTGGGGATTCAATGTAATCCTCGGAGTAGATTGGCTCTCCAGGTACTATGCTAGTATTGATTGTGAGAGTAAGGTAATCACTTTTCGTGAGCTTGATCAAGAAGAATTGAAGTATCGCGCGTGTAAAAGCTCGCGTTTCATGACGACGGTAATAGCGGCGAGGGTGAGGAAAATGATCAAAGGTGGATATAAGGCCTATTTTGGCAACCATCATGGATACTCAGAAGGAGCACCCACAACTTGGGAATATTCGAGTTGCATGTGAATTTTCAGACGTATTTCCGACGGAATTACCGGGATTGCCACCGGATCGGGACATCGAGTTTGTAATTGACTTGATACCCGAAGCGGCGCCAGTTTCGAAAACTCAGTATAGAATGGCACCGGCGGAGCTCAAAGAGTTGAAAGCCAAGTTACAGGACTTGCTCGATAAAGACTTCGTAAGGCGGAGCGTGTCATCATGGAGAGCTCCGGTGCTGTTTGTAAAGAAGAAGGACGGCACACTTCGAGTCTGCGTAGATTATCGCGAGTTGAATAAGGTGACGATCAAGAATAAATACCCGTTGCCGAGGATAGACGACCTGTTTGATCAGTTGCAAGGGTCGCGGGTATACTCGAAGATAGATCTTCAGTCGGGATATCACCAGTTGAAGATCCGACCGAAGGATGTGCACAAAACGGCGTACCGTATGCGATATGACCATTATGAGTTTACGGTGATGTCGTTTGGGCTTACAAATGCCCCGGCAGTATTTATGGACCTAATGAACCGAGTCTTCCGACCACTATTGGATGGGTGCGTCGTAGTGTTTATCGACGACGGTGTACTCGCGGTGTGAGGAAGAACACGAAGAACATCTAAGAGCCGTGTTGCAGATACTCCGGAACGAGAAGCTTTACGCAAAGCTTAAGAAGTGCGAATTCTGTCTTTCGGAGGTAACCTTCTTGGGCCATGTAATTTCTGGAAATAGAGTCTCAGTGGATCCAAAGAAGATTGAGGCTATTAGAGATTGGCCTCGTCCGACGAATGTGGCGGAAGTCCGCAACTTAATCGGATTGGTGGGCTACTATTGGCGTTTCGTCGAGGGGTTTGCAAAGTTGACCACTCCTCTCACACGCCTTACACACAAAGGAGTGAAGTTTGTGTGGAGTGAGGGTTCCAACCGAAGCTTCCAGGAGTTGAAAGATAAGCTAACAACGACCCCGGTGCTAGCTTTGCTGACGCCGGGAGAGAGTTTCATGGTTTACAGTGATGCTTCCTATAGTTGACTTGGGTGTGTTCTTATGCAGAATGGGCAAGTCATTGCTTATGCTTCGCGCCAGTTGAAGAGTTATGAGAAGAACTACCCGATACATTATCTGGAATTAGCGACGGTTGTTTTCGCGCTAAAGCTACGGAGGCACTACCTTTACAGTGAACATTGTGAGGTGTACACGGATCATAAGAGTCGAAGTACCTGTTTACGCAGAAGGAATTGAATATGCAGCAGCGGCGGTGGTTGGAGCTATTGAAGGATTATGACCTTACTATTCTATACCACCCCGGGAAGGCCAATATCATCGCCGATGTGCTAAGTAGGAAGTCAGTTGAGAACTTAGCGACGATGATCACTAGCCAACTGTTGTTGCAAAAGGAAATGCAACGGTTTGGATTACAAGTAGTGGTGCCGGAGGTTCCGGCCATCTTGGCGGCACTAGTGGTTCAACCGACCTTATTGGAGAGAATCAAGGAAAGGCAAGTTGAAGATCTATATCTTCAAAAGGTACGGAGTGACATTGAGGGCGGACGCGCCGGTGACTTCGGCGTGGGATCCGACGGTGCACTTCGGTTCAGAAACCGGTTGTGTGTGCCCAAGGATGAAGAAATTCACAAGATGGTATTGCAAGAAGTGCATCATTCCCCGTATAGTATACACCCTGGCGGCACTAAGATGTACAAAGATCTAAAGCTACATTATTGGTGGCCGTGCATGAAAAGAGATGTTGGGGAGTTTGTGGCGCAGTGCATAACGTGCCAACAAGTAAAGGCCGAGCGTCGATTTCCCGCGGGCAAATTGCAAAGCCTACCAATCCCCGTGTGCAAATGGAACGACATTTCAATGGACTTTGTGGTCTGTCTACCTCGATTACAAGCAGGGCACGATGCTATATGGGTGGTTGTGGACCGTTTGATGAAGTCGGCTCATTTCTTGCTGATCCACACCACATGGTCTGGAGACATGTTGGCACAGGTCTACTTGGATGAGGTAGTGAGATTACACGGGGTTCCAGTGTCGATTTTATCAAATCAAGACCCTTGGTTCACTTTCCATTTCTGGAAGAGTTTGCAAGATGCTCTAGGCACGCGACTCGATTTTAATACTGCGTTCCATCCTCAGAGTGACGGTCAGTCAGAGGGGGCAATTCAGATACTCGATGATATGTTGCGAGCATGTGTGCTTGACTACGGTGGAGGATGGCACGAGTATTTGCCGATGGCGGAGTTCGCTTACAATAACAGTTATCAGAAGAGTATAGCGATGGCGCCATTTGAGGCACTTTATGGACAAAAGTGTCACTCTCCTATTCACTGGAGCGAAGTGGGTGAAAGAGTTACCCCTGGACCAGATGTTGTGCCAGAGGCAGAGGAAAAAGTTTGTCTTGCTCGGCAACGAATATTGGCGGCACAATCGCGGCACCGAAGCTATGCGAATAAACGCCAAAAGGATTTGGAGTTTGCGGTTGGCGACCATGTATTCCTCAAGGTGTCGCCAATGCGCGGAGTGAAGCGATTTTGCATTTGAGGGAAGCTCAGTCCCCGATACATTGGGCCGTATAAAGTACTAGAACAGATCGGGCCGGTGGCGTACAAGTTTGCGTTGCCACCGAAGCTTGCTGGAACTTGTTTCATGTGTCGAATCTCCGCAAGTGTTGTCATAACTCCTCACATATGTTGGAGTACGAGCCGGTAGAGTTACACGAGGATGTTACCTACGAGGAGTTCCCGGTGAGTATTTTGGCTCGAGAGGAGCAAAAACTACAAAATCGGACCATTCCGTATGTAAAACTGCATTGGAGTAATCACTTGAAGCGTGAATCCACGTGGGAGCTCGAGGAGAAGATGTGCGAGGTCTATCCTCACTTTTTTGAGCAAGTGAGCCAAGGTATGCGTTAAGTTTCGCGGCCGAAACTATTTTTAAGGGGTGGGAAATGTAACATACCACTTTCTTGTAAAACGTGCCGAATTTCGTTGAAACGAGCGGAACGCGGAGTGGAACGAGTATCACTAGGTTCTAAGTGCATTGAAACCTGTGTAGTGAAAAGGGACCCGAGAGAGCGAAATTGCAAATCTGGCTAAGTTCCAGATTTTGAGCTCTCGGGGACCGGTCCCTGAATAAGAGACTGGTCCTCGTACGCGTGATAGCCAAGCTGAGAGGAAAATCGGCTAAGTCCTGTAAATGCACTCTACGGGAACCAGTCCTTGGATGGAAGACCGGTCTCCTAGGGTCCGATCCCTGAAGGAGAGACCGGTCCCTTAGTGCTCAGTCAGCCAAAAATGTAAAAATTTGGCTTAGTCCTTGCAAACAGGCTTACGGGAACCGATCCCTGAGGGGAAGATCGGTCTCCCAGGGTCCGGTCCCTGAAGGAGAGACCGGTCCCCGCCTGGGTAATCAGCCAGAAAGCTGAAAATTTGGCTAAGTCCCTGAAGGATGACCTACGGGGACCAGTCCCTACGGGGAGAGACCGGTCTCCGCACACGAAAATTGCCCAGTCTGGGCAGATTGCAAAAATGCAAAGTTGAGAGGTTAAGGTGCAATTATGTAAAGAGATGGGTGTATGTATGTAAGAGAGCTTGTGATAGGGCTCATTTCTCACCCTTTCACAACAAAACATTTCCCTCTCTCTCTCTAAACTCTCCTCTTCCTTTCCTTCTCCCTTTCTAGGGTTTGGTCAAGGGGGCTTTTGGAGGAGCAAGTTGGGAGAAGAAGCTCTCCAAGGTGAAGAGCAAGTTTGAGCAAGGCTTTTGGAGGAAGGCTTTGAACTCCAAAGGTGAGTTCTAGGGTTTTTAAGCTAAGATTTGGTATTTTTCTCATCTAGCATACTTCTAGGAGATGTGTATAGGATTTTCCCCATGTTATTTATGCTAGGGACTAGATTGGGGAAGATGATTATGTATAGGAACCCAAACTTAGGGTTTTTGGATTTTGAGGTCAAACTTTGGGATTGATCTCTTTCTAACCTAATTGGTAGGTATTTCGATGCGTTGGCGTGATCGGTTCGTCGATTCGACGAACGGGTAGAAAGATATTGAGGAAACAAGTAGGTTTGGTATAGATTGTCGCAGCTTGCGGTATGGGGCTCTAAAATTCACGAGGTTCGACGCACGGCATCCTAGCATCATTAAAAGGTAGGGGTTAATTGTCGGAAACATCTCTTTCTATGTCTATATCATCCTTTTTGTGCATACTTGTGTAGTAACATTCATGCATATAGGGTAGAATATTGTATTGATAAATGAGATTCAATTATATGCTTAGAAAAACATATATATTGACAAGAACCAAGAGGATAATGAATATGACAAAGAACCATACGTATATGTGAATGTATGAAAAGAAAAAAAAAAAAAGACTATGACACTAGTAAACTATGGTGACATTGACATTAGTGACCAGATTGGCACTAAGAACATAAATGAATGAACAAAGTTTTAGCTTATTGAGACAGGTTAGCTACATTTCCTCAAATTGAGGATTGGATCGTACTCACATTGAAATTGGCTTGATGGTGGTAGCTCCCCCTCAAGCGGTGTACTCCGGAGTGTAGACACCATAGGGAAGTACCCCGGCGAAGGTTCCTCGGGCGGTTGTGCCTTGTGCCTCCCCCGGTAGACGGGATATAAAGATTGTGAGTTGGGGTGAATTACATATGTCTGAAATAGACCTAGTGGGCGAATTGGCGCGGTCGGCGGCTGAACCCACTGGAAACTTCGTTGTAGTTCTCACACCACTATTCCTGCAAATCCGTGCGCGAACGGGGCGTGGAGGATCGAGGCAAGGGATTAACGTCGTAGATAGCAACCTCAGAGTATATAGATATTCCCTATAGTTTGTTTTCAACTTTTGTATGTTGAACTTAGAAATATAAAATGATGTAATTCCTATTTTGCAAAGAAAAATGTGATGTATTGAATGGTAAAAGAATAGTACTTGTATTTGGTTTAAATTAATCAAATGACATGTAATGGTTGTATGTTTAGTATAGTAATTAGAACTTTCACTACTTTATTGTTGCTTGCCCTCGTGCAAGCCTTGTACAATTATATATTCCGTTGCGTTGAAATGTTTGATTGTACATGTTGATTAGAGCCTAGGGCGGACAGGGGAGGTGCTGTCCGTCCGGCGCCTGTTCATGTGGACCGAATCCGACCAAATAGGCGGGCTCGGCACGTGACAAATAGTGATGTTTCTGCAACTTCATCTTTTATAGTACTGTCGATGTAGTGATTCACTTCTTCAGTCTTCTTATACCAGCAATCTTTGTTGTAGTGACCATATTTTTTACAATTATAGCATTGTATATTTGATCTTGAACCACCATAAGACCCTAGGCGATTGTTATTTCGTCTACCTCTTTTTGGTCGATATACATGTTGTGAATTGCAACTACTGTTGTTGCTATTCTATCGGTCATTGTTACATCTCTTTTGTTTCTTATATATATTATAATTATTTTCTCCACGATTTTTGTCTTTTCTATTATCAAGTTTCAATTTTGACTTGAGAGCTTGCTCAGTCGACTCGTCTTTAGACACCTTTTGTAGTACTTGAAGGGATCCTGTCAATTGGTCGATAGAAAGAGTACTGATATCTTCTGACTCTTCTATGATGACAACAATATGCTCAAACTTTGATGTGAGGGAACGAAGAATCTTTTCTACAACTCGTTCATCATTTAGTTCTTCCCCATTTCGCTTCATTTGGTTGGCAATTACAAAAATGCGAGAAATATAGTCCGCGGCACTTTCGAATTCCTTTATTCGGATTACTTGAATTTTGCTCGAAACTTTTGTAGACGAATCCGCGACACTTTTGGATTCCTTTAGGATTCCTTTATTCGGATTGGAATTTTCTCGAAACTTTTGTAGACGAATCCGCGACACTTTCGGATTCCTTTATTCGGATTGCAATTTTGCTCGAAACTTTTGTAGACGAATCCGCTTTACTTTGTCATCTCCTTTAAAGACGGTGGCAAGAATATCTCATGCTGTTTTGCTCGAAATTTCTTTGGTAATTTTCTC
Organism: Aechmea fasciata; assembly: GCA_025177825.1. Classification (NCBI taxonomy): domain Eukaryota; kingdom Viridiplantae; phylum Streptophyta; class Magnoliopsida; order Poales; family Bromeliaceae; genus Aechmea; species Aechmea fasciata. Next base: position 2,949,194 of record CM045930.1, on the reverse strand, counting down.
GAACGTCGACTTGTCTAATACTTGGTAAAGATAAAAAAAATATCTTTTTGTCCTTCTTTCTTAAATCCTTCAAATCGTTTCGTCGGGCTATAACTAATGTAGCTTCTTCTTGCTCTGTGTATTCTTGGTACCCAGTTTTAACTAAGTTCCAAAGGTCTTGTGAATCGAGAAGTACTTTTATTTGAATACACCAATTATCATAATTATCTTTTACTAAGATACACAATTTTTCAACAAAACAAATAAAATTAAACAAGTAAACAAATTTATAAACTAACACTCGGACATCTTTTTATTTCTAGTAATTTTTCATAGTGCGAACTAAACGGGACCAAACAATAATATTTTTAATTTCCTTTTTCTGACCTTATTTTGTAGTTTTTTTAATTGTAGTTTTTATCGGAAAAGCAGAAATCATGAAGAAAAAAACATATATAAAAAAAAAAATCGTGAGAAACTTCTTTCTTGACAAACACTTTGTTAGGGAATTTTCTTATGTAGCTCTGGCTAGTGTACTAGCAAATACTCATATAGAGCAGGACAATTTGAAAAAGGCGCAAAAAGAAAAGAAAACAAAAAAAAAGTAACAACATCAGACGACAATAAGATCGACTTTTCTGAATTCTGATTAGTTGATGAGCTTGTAGATAAAGACACATACGTATAAGTTTATATATATATATATCAGCAGCAGCGAAAAGTGGCAGTCATCACATGATCAAGAGCTGGGTCCGGGTCCGGATCCGGAGCCGGCGGCGCTGTTGTTGTTGGTCATCATCTTCTTGAACTCGTCGAAGTTGACGCTGCCGTCGCCGTCAGCATCGACGGATCGGATCATGCGGGAGCAGTCAGCGACGGAGCACCTGTCGCCGAGGCGCTTGAGCACGAGGTGCAGCTCCTCGGCGGTGATCCGGCCGTTCCGGTCGAGGTCGTACATCTGGAAGGCGTCGCGCAGCTCCGCGTCTGCGGCGGACGGGCGGGACGGGCAGTGGAAGGCGGCGAACTCCTGGAGGTTGACGAAGCCGTCGCGGTCGGCGTCCATCTCCTCCATCATGCCGCGCAGCTCCTCGGGGCGCACGTCCGAGCCCAGCGCGCGCACCACGCTCTCCAGCTCCGACGCCGAGATCCGCCCGTCGCCGTTCGCGTCGAAGCGGGAGAACACCTTCTCCACCTCCGCCATCGACCCCAGCCCCTGCGCCGGCGACGCCGCCGGTGACGGCGAGGCCTTCTCCCGATCCGGAGTTTGGGGATTCGACATGGGCACCGCGCTTTTACTGGGTCCACCCACGACTTGCGATTATACGGCGGAACAAACTAGAAGAAGAGAGTTGCAACGACGGGCCCCTAGTTATAGTGAGGAGAAAATTGTACGGAGTGCCCCTCAACTATAGATACCTTCGTAATGGCTCCCTCAGCTTATATTATTATTATTATTATTATTATTATTATTATTATTATTTAAAGATAAAAATTTGTGGAGATCCAATGCCATTCTTATTATATGTAGTATATCGATCTAACTTCTACCCTCTAGAATTTTGATGGTCCATATTTTGCCACATATTTTATTTATTTTTTTGTAAATAAATTTATAAAAATTTTGTGGACTCTGAAATATAATGATGTAAGATCGACACTCTTACAAAGGACGTACATACAGTATTTTTCACTCAATTATACTGAGGGAGACGCATTAGTTTTTCAGTTTGGCAAATAGACTTTTATAATTTTATCAAACTGAACCAGAGTGTTCATAATGCTAGGCAAATATTACATATTATAGACCTTTTTTATTCCTTAATTCTAGGCTAGTATAACCACAAAATAATAAACCCTAAAGTATCACAGGCTTAAAAAATTTATAATATGCATCATTTATATACTATTAATTAATAGTATTTCAGCTATACTCTAATAAATAACTAACTTTTATTAAAATTGCAAATTATACATAAATTTCAGTCCTTTGTCCTGCATAATGTAAATTGTAATTGCTAGCTTCTCTCTTGACTAGAGGAGCTTATTCACTATTTGAAAAAATTTAAAGAACTTTATTGCCAAATTTACAAGTTAAGAAGGTTCATGTACTTTTTTTTTTCTTATTTACATCTCTTAATTCTTAATTCTTAAATCAAAATTTCAGTTAATTAATTAAATTTTAATTATTTTAAAAATATAAATAATTAATAAGGCTATTAAATTTAAATAAAAGCTTTCAATCTAATTAATATAACTAGATGGATAAAAGGATTTTAAAAAATTAGTAGTCAAAGAATAAAGATGAAGGATCATTTTCAAACTTTCGGCAAGTTGGGAGTCCCCGTACGTTTTTTTTAAATCTTGTAAGGAAAGGAAAAAGTAAATGCGGTTGTTTATATGGATTGCCGTCGGATTCAGCCACCGACCCGTCATCATCACAACCGTTTGCTTCCCCTACGGACATGCTGGGGATCCGGTACTGTTCACGCGGTCTCTTACCGCGTAAGGATGAGCTGTCCGGCCAGGAGCAGCAAACGCCTGATGATCGAGGCCTCTCCAGCGGACGCGTGGCTTCTGAGATTTAGTTTTTTTTCTTTTTTAAATTGCCGTCGTGATCCTTGCTGGCGTCGATCCGAAAAATTTTATTCTCCGGACCGACCTGAACCGTCAGGCCGAAAGACAGACAGCCCATCTGGCACTTGGGATTGCGGACGTACCAACAGGACACCACATCCCACATTTTTTTTAATATGAAAAATTAATCCGAAATATTGATCTACCACATCCAAAGACTAGGGCGGCAAATAAGCGAGCCGGCTCGTGCTCTCGACTTCGCGTTCGAACGATTGGAGATACCAATGGTTTCAAAGTGTTTCCGGAAGAGTTAATTCTGAAGTCGATGAACGGCTAAATTTAGGCTGAACAATTTAGATCAACACTGCTCAGCTGGTAGACATTGCATTGCTCGAACAGCCAAAGCCTCAAAACTCACTCAAATATATATATATAGAGTCATTTCTTATCTTTATTATGAGTACGATCGCCCTCGTACTCATAAGTTGTTTTCGATGATAGAGCTTCCGAATCGACGATCCACACCGTTAAACGTTATATAGAGCATTTAAAACTTCTAGAAATAAAATTTTATAATTTTTCGATATCATTTACCTTACGATCAAGAGGTCACAAATTTGACAATTTTTAACGGCCGGTATGGGATACTTGCTAGTTTAACGGTGTAAAAGAATCGAAATTTGTTGAATTTTTGATAGAAATTTCTATTCACTACATAGATAAAGATCAATAACTCCGATCTTGAATTGAAGGATCTGATCATCCTTTTTTAGGACGTCGTTCGATTTTGACCGTTCATTTTATGCCCGCTTGATGGACTTTATAATGATTTCGAAAAATTACGAAATTTATTTTCTAGAAGTTTCAAATACTCTAGATCATGTTTAACGGTGTGGATCGCCGATTCGAAAACCCCAATATTGAAAACAACTTATGAGTAGTAAGGGCTCTATACTCATAATAGTATAGTAGCCCTACTCTATATATATATATATATATATATATATATATATATATATAGTCTACAATACCATTAATAGTACCAACCACTTGCAGTTAGGTTTTCGGTCATTGGATGATGAGATATGTAGTTAGGATGATGGTGATTCTCTAGAATTGAGGTGGGAGATTAGTTGAATAGTATAATCTAATTGGTGAAAATGATCAGAGGGTTAGATCTAACGGTACAAAATTCGATAACGCTAAGCATTTTGTACTATCGATAATATAGTAGCCAGACTCTCTCTCTCTCTATATATTCTGGCTACTTTACTATCTATACTATTGATAGTACTGAGCATTTTGTGCAATCGAGTTTTCTATCTTTAGATTTACCTACATATATAGAGTTAAATCAGATATTATAGTACCAAGCATTTGGTATTCTCGAGTTTCTGCCGTTAGATCACTACAAAAAATGTTACATTTAAGGACGCTTTTTTATATATTTAATGATGCTTAAAAGCGTCCCAATATAGTCCAACGTCACGTTTAAAAGCGTCGGTCAAATCATCAGCAAATGAAGAGTCGCCATGTATATATTGACTCTTATACCAAGCATCGGTAAAATACATACTGACGCTTTAAAGCGTCAGGATATACGCTTTAAAGCGTCCGAATTTTTAAAATCCTGACGCTTTAAAGCGTCGAAAAATTAAAAATAATAGTAAAATTTATCATCATTTAATAAATTATTTGATATCATATAACGACGCTTTTTGAAGCGTCTGTATTTTCTATATTATAAAAACGTTTGGGGACGCTTCCCCTAAGCGTCGTCTAAAAAGCGTCCTTATATTAACTTTTTTTTGTAGTGGATCTATCCCTTTGGCCAATTTCATCCGTTAGATCACACTATTCAACTAGCCACCATCGAACCCTAGGAGGCTACTATCATCCCGACCGCCCGTCCTCATACAAGGGCCGAAAATCTAATAGCAAGCCATTTGCACTATTAATAGTATAGTAGTCTAAATATATGTATATATATATAGGCTAGGGCTACTATACTCTTATAAGTATAGATCTCTTTATACTTATAAATTTTCGGTCATTAGATGTGACACCCCAATAGTCCCACATCGGATGGGAAAGGGATTGTCATTGGGTTTATAATAGACTTAGACACTAGTAATAATAACTGGGCTTAAGCATTTTGGGCGGTGGTTGGGCCAACGAGTTATTGTTGCTAGTGGGGTGATCGTTATATTATCTGTGACGCCCAACTTCCCGGGGGTCGCCCACCTAGGACTACTCCCGTCCTAGCACGCTTAACTCTCTTAACCTCTTGGGCCTTGCCACCACCCAAAATGCTTAAGCCGGGTTAAGAGTTTAGCCCTATTATATCTCATATATAGGACTATCTGGGGTCTCACAATCTCCCCTCCTTTAAGCCCTGACGTCCTCGTCAAGCTTAGACTCACAAGTACCAGGCGATGTGAGACTCGTCTCACTAGCCCGTCATCCAGACCCTGGCTCATCCGAGACTCATCTCACACATCCGGCTGGTAATTGGCTCTGATACCATCTGTGACGCCCCAACTTCCCAGGGGGTCACCCATCCTAGGACTACTCCCGTCCTAGCACGCTTAACTCTCTTAACCTCTTGGGCCTTGCCACCACCCAAAATGCTTAAGCCGGGTTAAGAGTTTAGCCATATTATATCTCATATAGGTAATAATCGATATTTTTGTCATAATAAATAAACCCTTTTGTTGACGATGTTATTGTGTGTAATTTAATTATAAGAGCACTCGTCAAATTTCAAGTGAAAATGAGCTAAAATGAAAAATTTACGCGATCCAGAAATCTGACTTAAAGTGAATACTAACTCCGGATTTTCAGTAAATCGCGGAGTAGAGAATGGTCCCGATGCGTACAGAACTCCGAATATAGGACTTCAATAGCTCGTTTCGAACGGCTCGACTATTCTGAATCCAATGGCACTGACGGAATTGGATTCTGATGCACGGTTGTCAAGAAAAAGACATTTGAATGATTATGCATATATAATTAAATAAATGGAGATTATGGAGGAAATAGAGAGGGAGTGATTCTTCGCGAATCGGAGATCAAATCGAACGGAACAAAATGCTAGATTCGATTTCCCCGTCGTGCTGAACGCGCTGGTGCGATCAGATCGGAAATCCGACGGACGGATCTTCGGGAATTGCAAGAAGAACACATAGAGGTCAAAAGCGCAAAACGGCGAATCGCGATAAAACCTAATATTTTATGCGCCGATATGCGAGATTTCGAATGGAGAGGGTCTTACACTCATGATACACCTACTGGCAGGGACTGGAGCATAATTTATGGGCTGAAGTAGACTAAGATGCAAAATGGTATTGGGGTATAAGTAAGTGTATTAGGGTTTCTCAATGAAACCCTAACCCTAATCCATCTATTCACCTTCCCAGCCCCCTAACCGCCTTGGCCCTCCTCTGCCCTCTTCGTGCGCACGCCCCCGGCCACCAGCAGATTCCTCCGGCCGCCGGAAAAGCTTCCCGAGCCGGATTTCCCTCCTCTCCATCCTCCCTTTTCCCCTTGTTGGCCGAGAGACTCAAAGAAGGCAAGGGGAAGCCTCCAAACTCTGGATCTGACATCCCTAGGCAAGGTCCACCCCGAGGCGCGCTTCTCCGGTGGTCCCCGCCGTCGCCGTGCGTCGTCGGAGCCGCAGGAGGAAGCTGCGGCTATTTTTGCTCCACCCAGGCCGAGCTTTTTACCCTCGTCTCGCCCAGTTGGGACAACAGCCCTATCTTCCCCTTATTAGGAAGTTGATTTTGTCTGAACACAAGAAGTGTGATTGACCAGTACCCAAGGATGATACCGCATTAGCGGAGCAGTATCCAAATTCATCACGGTGGGTATGTGGTCAAGTTTCGGGGACGAAACTTCTTTTAAGGGGAGAATGATGTAATAAACCAATTTTTTCTCAGGATGGAATTTGACCTTCGATTTTAAACGTTATTGTGCGTAATTATATTATAAGAGCACACGTCAAATTTCAGGTGAAACCGAGCCAAAACGGAGAAGTTACGCGACCCGGAAGTTCGCCTTAAAGTGAATAGTAACTTCAGTTTTCCGGATGAGCCGGGAATAGAAGTTAGGTTCGGGTATGTGCCGAATTCCAAATATAAACTTCCAATAGCTCGTTTCAAACGGCTCAGATATATTGGAACCGTTGGCACTGACAGAATCAAATTAGATGCACTATTTGTCGAGAAAAAGGGTCGACGATATTACATATATAAAGTATATATGTTAATAAGTTGGTTTATTACGGGAAAAGACGGAGAGATGGGTTCGTCGCAAAACGGAGATCAAATTGAGTGAAACAAAATGCTAGTTTCGATGTCCTCGACGTGCTGAACGCGATGGCGCAATCCGTTTGCAAATCCGACGAACGGATCGCCGGATATTGCAAGATGATCGAAGATGGGTCAATGTTGGCAAATGGGATTGCTGGAGAGAGGATGGATTCATCACGAATCTGTGACCGATCGAGGCAAAACAAAATCGTGAGTTTGATGTCTTCGACGTGCTGATCGCACTGGTGTGATTTGTTCGTAAATCTGACGAACGGATCTGTGGAAATTGCACGTTGATCGAGGCGAGGTCGGTGTTGGCGAATCGGTGTTTTTGCAAAAGTCCCAATATTTTATATACCAAATCGCATGGGATCGTACGTGGAGGTGCGTACGAGTAAATTACACGTGCGGTGAGGGACTGGGATGATAATAATTATCTTTGGGGGACTTTTCTGCATAATTGCAAGTTATATATATAGTTGCACTAGGGTTCCTTAGCCTGAAACCCTAGATCCAGCCGTCAAAGCCTCCAACAGCGCCCCTTAACCTCCCTCACCTCTCTACCCTACTCGTGCTCATGCTCCGGCCGCCGGTGATCAACCCCCGGCCGCCGGAAAAAGCCCCCGGCCTCCTCTCCACTTCTCTATGGCTCTAGCTGGTCACCCTCTTCGTTGCGGTACTCAGGGAAGCGCCTGAACCCGAGCGCCATCATTCTCGGGCCGAGACCCACCTCCGGTGTCACCACCGCCGGCCGCCGTCGCCTGCGTGCGCCGTGCCGCCCCCTGCGTTCTGCTGTTGGCCGAGCCGAGGCGACCTCTCGCCTCCGAGGGTGCCGCCGCTGATCCATTAGGAGACCTCCTCGTGACCACCGGCCCCGGACTTCCGGCCAGAGTGGCGCCGCGGCGCTCTTCTTGTTGCGGCCAACCCAAGCCGGATACGGCGTGGGTGGCCGGATCTCCCTCCCCGTCGCCGCCGCCGCCCCGGGATCGATCGAGCCGTCCTCCTCGACCTCCCGCATGCCGCCGTCGTCGCCGTCAGAGCTACCGGCCGCCGCCGTGGCCGCCGGCCGCCGCCGTGGCCGCCGGCCGCCGCTTCCTTTTCCTACGGCGCGCGAGGTACGTGCGATCCGAGTCTCACCAGCGCCGCCGTCGCCGCCCGCCGCCGGCGAGCGCGAGCTCCGGCTCTGGCCGGCCGCACTCGTCCACCGCCGGCGATCCCGCCGCCGAGCTCCCGCCGGCCGGTTGGTCCTTCTCGGGTTTGGGAGCCTAGGGCATCAATGCCCTTCGTCGTTACCGCCTCCTGCCGCCTGCTGACGCGAGCCCCGATCTCCTCTGACCTTCAGCATCTGTCTCCTGGCCGGCCGCCCGCCGCCGGCCACCCCCGCTCTCCACCAAGCTCCGGTAAGCTCTAATATAGGGCTGTTTATAGGTGTTTTCTTGTTCTATGCTTCCCGGGCCTCCCCGATCCGCTGTTTCGGCAGTGCCAGTCCTTTTTGGACCTTTTTGGCTGCTGTCTCGGCTTGCGCGCGTTGTTTCGAAGATCCGAGGCTGTTTCGGTGCCTCCGGAGGGGAGCACGATGATCGTCTGTCAGTGCTGATCACAGTGGTCACCTCATTTAGGGTAAACGAGTCCCTGGTTAGTGAGAATTTGCATGTTTTTCATGCAGTGCGCGCAGTTCGCTGAACTTCGGGTTGCTCCCGTGCAGTTCGGTGAGCACGGCCTCCGGCATGCCGAGACCTATCAGCGAGTGTCTTGGTTTGGCTGAATGAGTTCTGGTTAGAGTAGTCGGACCATAAAAGCCCGGAAATCACATAAAATAGTGCGATTTCGGGTAATCCGGAGGGCTTTTATGCAATTGTTCTCGTAGTGGCTGTTATTGACAGCATGTGTGAGTTGTGGGTAACCTATAGACTGATCGTCCAAGGTCCCAAGCTCCCGTGGAGACCGAAAATTGATTTCCGGCGCGTTTCTCGGCGAAATGCACCGACGGAACGCGGGTTTGGTTCGGAATTCTTCCGACGGTGCCTCGCGAGCTATTGTAGTATCACTGAGCCTTGTTGGCTGATCACCCGCGTCATTTCGAGGGTTTAGAAATGACGGGTGAGCGACGGTAGGTTCCGGTGTCGAAATAGACACTTCCGGGAACCCGTATTCGTATAATTATCCGACGATAATTGTATTGTAGTGTTATCTTGTGTTTGCTGCCAAAACATCCAAATATGAGTGTTTTATGGCAGCGGGTGACTCGTAAAATGAGTTGGTGAGTTCCGAAACAGTTCGTGGGTCCCGGCGGAGTCCCGGTGCGGTTTACGGGACTTCCAGCGAGTTACGGTAATTGGTTTCGAAAAACCAATCTCCGTGGGATTAGTTTGTGGGATGTGGAGTCAGTGTTTATTAGTGGTGGGTTAGACACTAACCCAGTGGACCTTCCTTAGGCCCGGTTGACACTCTTTTGCAGTCAGGAGGCAGACGCGACAGTTGTACAGGTGGGTACTTCGATCCGACGTCCGTACAGTGGTACACGCTGGTGACGTTCCTTCCACCCTTACTGTTTATGTCTTTATCCTAGATATATTTTGCACCTGTTTGTTACAGTATTACTCTACTCAGTGTTTCCATGTTTAGTATCATGTGTAGGAGTAGAGTAGATTACTTCTTGTCAGCCTATGACATCTCGACTGTTCGGTCGGTTTACTTGTATACTCAGTGACCTTGTTGTTCGGTTGGTCAGTTCTCGTGTTTCCTTCAGTAGTACTTGTATACAGTTGAGAGGATGTTGAGTTGTTCCATCCTAGTTGACCTGAGTGGTCAGTTCTTGTGTTTTCTTGAGTAGTACTCGCATACAGTTGAGAGGATGTTGAGTTGTTCCATCCTAGTTGACCTGATTGGTCGGTTCTGGTACTTCCTTACAGTTTGACAACCTTTACGGTCAGTGCGCCCAGAGAGGCAAGATTGTCGGCTGGTTGCCGACGTTTGGCTATTGAGCCTATCAGCATCGATCGCTCGAGACTCATGCATTTCATGAACACCAGCGGTTTGGCCACCGCAAGAGGGTGTTCTTTTCCGAAAAAGTGGTTGCAGTGGTTCGACCCATGCGCCCTAGAGTGGGTAATATGCACCATGTGGGCCCAGCGGTCAGTACTGGATTGTACACAGGTAGAGTAGCAGTGGGCATAGGCCTGAGGTCTGCGGACCAATAGGGCAGTTTCCAGATTGGGTGTTTTTGTACTTTCGTACCGTTGACGCATACTTACAGTAGCTGTTGTTTCATATCTGTATATCTCTCCATTTACTTGTTTATTATAGCTACTGTACTACTATCTTCTCCACTTGTGTTTATCTCCGCGAGGTATCCACTGGGAGGGGGAGACATGTTTACATGTTCTCATCCCTCGCCTTCTTTTTTAGGTGACGTTGCAGGTCATAGTGGGTCAGCTGGTGAGGAGCGAGTCTAGTTCGCGACATAGCTCCGTCCCTTCGTCGGTTATCCCTTTACCTTTCCTGTTTTATGACTTAGACTTATTTATGGTTTAGTTCAGTATTTACTTTTGAATATGAGATGTTTTATAATGTAATAAAGAATGTGGATTTTATGTGATAAAATGGTCTTCTACCCCCCGTGGTAGCGTGTTTTTAAAAGAAAAGGCTTTCATGTGGTTTTATCAACTTATTTATATCTCGAAAGTGAACCTGTGGTGAATGGTGTATGAATTAATATAACTGTTGGACGTTGTATGTTCATTATTGTGGTTGTTTCCTGGTAGTCTACTACACTCTGTACATGTGCGACGTCGTGCAAGTACAGGGGAGACTCTGTCCGTGTGAACAGTGGGCTCCCTATATTTGTGGCGGATCTGGCATACCTTGGGGTCAGGCTTTCAAAAAAAAATTCCGCTGTATTTTTCACTTTATTATTAACCCCGGGGCGTGACATTTACGGAATACTTGACCTTGATCGCTAGAAAACTTAATGAGCAAATCCACGGGATTCTCTGAAGTGCCAATCTTCTCATTCTCCAATTACGCCTTTTTGCAACCTCTGTTGCATCAGAACGACAACTTGTCGTAGAGCGAAACTGTTAGAGCGATCAAACTTTTCGATCTCAAATTTGTCGACGTCTTAAACACCCAAATGAACACTCCGGCTCTGATACCAGTTTGTTAGAACTAAAATCAAGAAGATCTAGTTCGTCGGGTGCGAAAATACCAAAAGAGATCCGAGAAAGAGAGAAGAAAATAAAGCACACAATATTCACGTGGTTCGGCCATCGGCCTACGTCCACGGGCGAAGACGGAGTGGAGATTTTCATTATAATCAAAGTGGTGTACAAAATATGCCTCTCACAAAACCCTAATCTCAAAAAATATACTCACATTCTGTAAGGACATGAATCCTCGATGCATGAATCCGAACCTCGATCCAAAATGATCGAGAGTGAGTTCGGGATGCTTCGAAAAGGCCGAAGGTGTCAGAAATGCATAAAGTGCATTGCAGAGGGTCTTCGAGAGCAAGCTGGAGCAAGTCTGCAAGATTGCAGCTTTTGTGCTATCGGGGACCAGTCCCTTAGTTGGAGGACCGGTCCCCGTACGCGTGGGAAATGGGCAAGTGCCCATTTCTATGATGGACTATTCTCGGGGACCGGTCTCTCGGGCGAGGACCGGTCTTCCAAGGTCCAGTCTCTCGGGGAAGGACCGGTTCCCGTGAATAAAGAATTTAAGGCTGGAGTTGTCCTGCGAGAGAGCTACTCTTGGGGACCGGTCCCTCTGGGGGAAAGACCGGTCCCCGTGTGCGAAAAAGGCAGGAGCAGTGCTCTCGGGGACCGGTCCCTGGCTGGAGAGACCGGTCCCCGAGCACGAAATCTGCCCAATCTAGGCAATGTGTAAGAAGCAAAGTGGAGGGGCTTATGTGCAAAATGGCTTTGTGTAGGGTTGTATGAAAGGGGTGAGCCTCTCTCTCTCTCTCATTTCTCACCCTCTGCCCTCCACAAATATCTCTCTCTCTCTCTCTCTCTCTCTAGAAAGAGAAGAAAGAGAAGGATGAGAGAAAGGAAGAAGAAGAAGGAAAAGAAGGTGAAGAAGATCAAGATGACGAGCACTACCATCTTCTCCATCTTCTTCCCTAGCTTGTAGAGGTGAGCTTTTGCCTCCTCTCATGGTAAATCCCTAAGTAGTGGGTTCTAAACAATAGAAATGGTATTTTTGGAACCCTAGGATGCTAATGAGATGATTGTTGCCTAAATCTTGGGTTGATTTGGGGTATTTAGCAACAATGGCATCTATGGCATCCAAATGAGGGTTTTTGTTAATAGATGGGTTTGATCTCATCTAACCCCATGTAAACCTAATTGTTAGGTATACGAATGCGTTGGCGAAGTCGGTTCGGCGATCTATCGAGCCCACGCGAAGATATGGGTTAAACAGAGCTTCGTTTCTGCTTGGAGGGCCGAGGCGACGTCGAAAAGTTATGGAAACGGATCCCGAGCACCATGGCACATAACCGAAGACCTATAATTTCCAGAGCTACGAGGTGGTGCACGGTGGGTACGCGATTGCGAGTTCGGGCCGAGCCGGATAGCGGGTGCCGCGAGTAGCCGAATGCAAGTGACTACGAGCAATCGGAGAGTAAGTTAAGGTGGGTTGTGCTTACTAAAGCGACTAGGTCGCCTACATGCCAAGGTAGACTGTAAATTCCAGATGATGCATGTAGTTAACATTAAAGAAATGCATGTGCATGTTAATATGATAAGAAACATGCTAGTGATAAATTGCATAATAATGTATTGGAAACACTACAACAAAATAGATTTTTTGTGGCCATTTATTTGTGGCCATTTAGAGATCGCATCTAAATGTTTCACTTTTGTGGCTAAATTTAATATTTTGCTACTATTTTAGTTTGATATGAATTTCTAGATATTAATTGTAGAAAATCTTATAAAATGGCCACAGATTATAGGTACTTTTAGTAGCTAAATTTAAATTTCGTCACTAAAAAGAGAATGTAATTTCTGTGGAGGCCTATTTCTCGATAAATGTAAAAAATGTTAGTGACGGACTGTAGGTTTGGCCATTAAAAATACTCTTTATTTTTGTGGCTTTTTATTTTCCTATAAATGTTCCGTGTATTAGTGGCACATTTAATAGTTTGACACTATTTTAATTTGATATAAATTTTTAGATATTAATTATAGGAAATCTTTTAAAATGGCCGCAAATTATGGATACTTTTAGTAGCTAAATTTAAATTTCGTCACTAAAAGGAGAATGTAATTTCTGTGGTGGCCTATTTCTCGACAAATGTAAAAAAATGTTAGTGACGGACTGTAGGTTTGGCCATTAAAAATACTCTTTATTTTAGTGGCTTTTTATTTTCCTATAAATATTCCGTGTATTAGTGGCAAATTTTATATTTTGACACTATTTTAATTTGATATGAATTTCTAGATATTAATTATAGGAAATCTTTTAAAATGGCCGCAAATTATGGATACTTTTAGTAGCTAAATTTTAATTTCAAACCGAAAAGAGAATGTAATTTCGTGGGTGGCCTATTTTCGATAAATGTAAAAAATGTTAGTGACGGACGGTAGGTTTGGCCATTAAAAATACTTTTTATTTTAGTGGCTTTTTATTTTTTCATAAATATTTCGTGTATTAGTGGTAAATTTTATATTTTGCTACTATTGTATTCTAGTGTTATTTTATTTACATTATTTGTAGAAGTTTTCAAAAATAGTTGTAAAATATATTTAATTATAGTAGCAACAGTTTAATTTTGCCACTAAAACATGTCGAAAGTCTAGGAATAATAGTAGCAAGTTTTTCTTTTGTCATTATTACTTAGAGTAGAATAAATTTTTGTTTCAAAAATATCTCAAATAATTTTTATATTTTTATTTCAAATTAAATTAAATTTTTTAACTTTAACTTTCAGTTAAAATATAAGTTGAATTTTAGAAATTAACTTTTTAGTTTTAGATTCTAATTTGAACTTAAATAAAAAATAAAAAAATTATTTAAATTTTTTATTATTATTAAATAATAAATTTATATGGATTTTAAATTTAATTTTATAGATTAAAACTAAAATTTAAATTGTAATTTCAAGTGCAAATTTGAATAAAATCAAATTTTAATTTCATCTTTTAAATAGTTCATTCAGTTTCAAATTTTAATTTTTAAAAAATTTATACATTGCGTAGAAATTCCTAATTAAGTTTATAATAAAAATCAAATATGATAAATGTTACGGGTAGGGATGTAAATAGGTATGGATATCCGAAATTTTATTTGAACTCGAATCCGAATAAAACGAATAGAAACGACGAATATGGATTCGAGATATGGATTTTGATTGTACCAGATCGGAACCAAAACTTGAACCCGAATTTATTTTATATATATATATATATATATATATATATATATATATATATATATATATATATATATATATATATATATATATATATATATATATATATATATATATATATATATATGATGTTATATTCGAATTTGTATTTAAAAATTTTAGATTTAATATAATATATTTTGAAATATTGAAAAAGAAAATAATTATTTCGGGTTTAAATTTTCGGGTTCGAGTTCGATTTTGAATTTTTGATCGAATTCGGGTTTGGATATGGACTTTTAAAATCGTCGACTCGGATTGATTTGGATCTCGGGTTTGGAGTTAGGTTCATGTTCGGATTTTGAAAAATTCGAATCCAACACATTGATATCTCTAATTAGGGTTGAAAGTCTATTTATTCTAAAAAGAAATAATATGCTTGTACTTAATCACTTAATTGCAACCCCAATACGTACTCGAGAGTCGAGATTCCTAATTAATCTCGGCGTACGAGATTCCTAATTAATATATCTCCATTACGTACTCAGTGTCGATATTCCTAATTAATCTCGGCGTACGAGATGCCTAATTAATATCATATATATATATATATATATATATATACATCCATCTCCGTATCTCTCTTTTGCCTTTCGCTTCGCGCGATACGTACCCTAACCATTCGCGCGATACGTATCCTCTCCGCCTCCTTCTCCTCCTCTATTCCTCTAAAATCCCCGCTCGTTCCACCCGGCTAGATAGCCGTAGTAGAGCGGCCTCAACCTTCACCGAGTGTTCACGTCGGCGACACCGTCCTCAACGTCGTGCATTTGCTCCTCCTCGATCAAGGTAACAACAATCATAAATATTATTAAAAATATATATTTTGAAGGATTTAAAAGATTATGTTTCTTGATAATTTGTGATTTATAGATTATTTGCATATTTAGGGTGTGTTTGGATCGGCGGAAAACTAATCGGACAATTTTTTTTTCTCTCCAAAAACGATTTTCGGATGTTTGGTTGTGCGTAAAATCAAAAAATTTGAAAAAAAAACTTTTACAAATTCTGAGAAAATATTGGGTTTTCAAAAACGAAAATCCATGGCCAAAAAGTGCGCGAATTAATTAATTAATTTAGTCGCTAGTTCAAAGTTGGTTTATTTAATACAATTTTATAAACTAGCTAGCTACGAATTTTGATTTGCTTTTTTTTTAAATTTTTTTTTTGGGATTGTTTTACGAAGTCTTCTCCTGATGCTTTTTCCGGCTTGTTTTGATATGGATTGGAAAATGAGATTTCTATTATATGAAATTAACCATAAATTTATGGTGCTAAGCTTCTATACTTTTGAAAGTACGAAAATGTTCATATTTATAAATTATTTTTAATGATGAGATATCTAATTCGACGATTGATTTCGTTAGGCATGATTTAAATTATTAGAACTATTTTGAATCTAAATTTTTTAATGTTTTAACTTCGTTTGCCTAATAAACGACGTCTCAAAATGAATGACCAAAAATAAAAATCTAAAAAAAAAGAATAATAAAATACTCAAAAAATTTTGAATCGAAAGTATTGAACTTACTCTTGATACATATTATATTATATATATTAATATATATGGCACTATAGGCGACCTACGGCTCCAAAAGACTTTTAATTAATTAGCGCACGAAGGACCGTCATCACGGCCGATGAGAGCAAGTTATTTAATCAGGGTCACTACTTTGGCCATATATATATGTATATATATATATATATTCGAAAAGTAAGTCTAATTTAATGACAATTAGACTTATATTTATAATCAATATAAGTTAAAATTAAAATTAAATTTATTTTATTCTAATTAGATTAGAATTTATTTTTACTTTAGATAGTTACAAATTTAAGTCAAATTAATATATATTTTATTTATATAATAAAATATATTAAATAGTTTTTTTTTCTTATAACCAAACAACTGTCATAAAAAATTTCCACCAAAAATTTTTTCCACCGAATTTTTTTTTTTTACAGTTTTACGTGGAATCAAACACACCCTTAGCATCTTTTATATTATTTTCTCTAGCATCATTTAATTTATATTTTTGTTGTTTTGTTTTTTTATTTTTGGGCATAAACAAATTTAGAAAATGAGATTTTTAAATACTCTATAAATTTAGAAAATAATATAAAGTAATAAAATTAAATAATCCTAATAAGATAATTTTCTACTGTTATAAAAAAATCTCAAGTTTGCTTTTATCATTCTATTAGGACACATATACTCTCCTTTATTAATAATGCATGTGGATATTTTTAATATCCAAATATATTGCAGATATATATTTATATATCACGATGGATAAAAGTTGGATGGATATTGATAATAGACAACATCCGAATTATATAACAGGAGTGCATGATTTTCTTGACTTCGCATTTGCACATGCAGTGAGAGGAGATAAAATTCGATGTCCCTGTTATAAATGTGTCAATGGTGCTTTTCATACTCGAGATATTGTATTCGGCCATCTTATCTTGCATGGGATATTAAAAGATTATAAATGGTGGTCGAGTCATGGGGAAGAATGTCCAAATCAGAGTAGTGAAAGTAGTGACAATAACAATGAAGAACAACAAAAGGAGAGTAGTGATGATGAAATACATGAACTTCTACAAGACTTGAACCCAATTGAAGATATAAATCACTCGACGCATTCCAACTTTGATGAACCTAATGAGTCTGCAAAAAAATTTTACCAATTATTGATGGACGCAAAGCAAGAATTGTATCCCGGATGTAAAGAGTTTTCCAAGCTAGAGTATATTGTAAATCTATTACAACTTAAATGTCTTCATGGTTGGAGTGACAAATCATTTACTGCATTACTTCAACTGAAAAAAAGAGCACTTCCAGCTGGTGAAACACTTCCGAAAAATTATTATGAAGCAAAAAAATATATTAGGGATCTAGGTTTGGACTATATAAAAATTGATGCATGTAAAAATGATTGTATTCTCTATTCGAAAGAATACGAGAAATATGACAATTGTCCAGTGTGTCAAGCTTCTAGGTGGAAAGATGGTGATGATAATCAAAATAACATTCGTGGCCGCAGAATAAAGAATGCAAAAAAGATCTCACAAAAGTCTTTGCGCTATTTTCCTCTCACGCCAAGATTGCAAAGATTATATATGTCATCGAAGACTGCTTCTCACATGAGATGGCATAAAGAGAAACTATGTGATGATGGGCTATTAAGACATCCAGCTGATTCTTTGGCATGGAAGTCGTTTGATGAATTACATCCATCCTTTGCTTGTGATCCACGTAATGTCAGCTTAGGTTTAGCAAGCGATGGCTTTAATCCCTTTGGAAATATGAGTACTTCCTATAGTATATGGCCAGTTGTCTTGGTTGTATACAATTTGCCACCATGGATGTGTATGAAAAGTTCTTATTTCATAATGTCAATGCTTATTCCGGGTCCAAAAGCACCAGGGAATGATATTGATGTATACCTACAACCTCTAATAGATGAATTAAATGGATTATGGAGTGTGGGAGTGGAAACTTATGATGCATTAAGTAAATCCAATTTTCAACTCTATGCTTCATTATTGTGGACAATAAATGACTTTCCAGCATATGGCAATTTATCTGGTTGGAGCACTAAAGGAGCATTAGCTTGTCCTAATTGCAATAAAGATACTTGCTCTATTCGATTAAAGCATGGGCGAAAAATGTGTTATATGGGACATCGACGCTTCTTAAAGCGCGACCATAAATGGCGTAAAGATAAAAAGTCTTTTGATGGAAAGATAGAAACTCAACAAGCACCAAAACAATTATCTGGTGATGAGATACTTGAACTAAGCAATATTACAAATGTGACATTTGGCAAACTTACGAAAAAGAAAGCGGAGTGAGCCTACTTTAATATATAATTGGAAAAAAAAAAGTATATTTTTCCAATTACCTTATTGGAGAACTCTTCCAGTGCGTCATAATCTTGATGTTATGCACATCGAAAAGAATATCTGTGATAGTATTGTGGGCACGCTCTTTAATATTGATGGGAAAACAAAAGATAGTTTAAATGCTCGACTTGACCTTAAGGAAATGGGAGTGCGATCTGAATTACATCCTATAGATAATGATGATAGTTATGTCATTCCACAAGCATGTTACACCTTAAGTTTGAAAGAAAAGCGAGATGTATGTGAATGTTTACTTAACTTAAAAGTGCCAGATGGATATTCGTCCAACATATCTCGGTGTATCAATAAAAAAGAGGGAAAGCTATTTGGATTTAAATCTCATGATTGTCATGTCTTTCTCCAAGATCATCTAGCACCAGCTTTTCGTGGCATTTTAGGAAAAGAGGTTTATGAACCACTAGTAGAATTAAGTGTATTTTTTAAGGAGTTATGTTCGAAAACATTACGATCAGATGTGTTAGAAAGATTAGAGCATAACATTATAATTACACTTTGCAAGTTAGAAAGGATATTTCCACCCGCATTCTTTGATATTATGTTACACTTGCCTATTCACCTCCCGCAAGAAGCAAGGTTAGCCGGTCCAGTGCATTATCGATGGATGTATCCATTTGAGAGGTAGTAGGCCTTATCTACTTTATTATTTATATTTATTTTTTTCTCCTTTCATTACTTTCATGGATAGGATATTCTAAGATTTCTTGGTGATAGGTTTTTGCGTAAGTTGAAGTCTTATGTGCGTAATAAAGCACGTCCAGAAGGATCTATTGCAGAAGGTTATATTGCAGAGGAGTGTTTAACCTTTTGTTCTAGGTATTTGAGTAAAGTCGAGACAAAATTCAGTCGACCTGAGAGAAATTTTGAGGGTAACGAAGATCATAGATCAGAGTTATCCATTTTTCGACGAAACGGGAGACCACTTAATGATGGAAAGGGAGTGTTCAAGCAACTAACTTATGAAGAATGGCATCGTGCACAACTTTATGTGTTAAAAAATTGTGAAGTTCAACCTTTTCTTGAGTAAGATTACTAATAAGTAAATTTTTTTTTGTTTACTAATTTTCTTTTTCATTTGTTAGTTATTTATCAAAATTCATAGTTATACTTTTTTGCTAATTCACATATATAGAGAACACCAAAGAGAACTGGAAAAAGAAGATTGCACTAATGTGTCAGAATTACAGGATACAACATTTGTTAAATGGTTTAAACGCCGAGTAAGTGAGTGTATTATAATATTATATAATTATTAATAATTATTATTATTGTCTAACTATTCTATATATTTACCTTGTAACAGGTTACATACTTATATCACGAAACTACTGAAAAAGTGCGAAAAGAACATTTGAATTTAGCTTATGGTCCCAATACAGTAGTTAATCACTACACTGCTTATATAGTTAACGGCTACGGGTTTCACACTCATAAGCGTGAGGCTAAGCGTCAAACTCAAAGTAGTGGTGTTGTGGTTAAAGGTGACGAGCAATCGGGAAATAGAGATTATTATGGAGTTTTGCAGGATATTATTGAATTGGATTATAATGGTGAAAATAAAATAACAATTTTTAAGTGTGACTGGTGGGATACTTATGATGAGGGTAGGGGTTTTAAGAAGGAAGCCAATGGAATCACCCTTGTTAATTTTACTCGGCACTTGGCGGTCAATGAGCCTTATGTGTTAGCATGGCAAGTGGAACAAGTTTATTATGTAGTAGATAATAAGAATCCTAATTGGCGACTCGTTATCAAAACTATACCTCGGAACTTTTATAATTTTCCTATTACTGATGAAGAGTCAATTGACGACGAAGAACGATTTAGAACAAGTGGTTATGGAAGTTAATACAACCAATTTATTACCAGAATATATTGCTAGTAGTGATGATGCCATTGTTTCTTTGACGAGAAATGATGTTGACGGCATTATTTTTGATAAGAACCATGCATTATTTAAAGAAATAAATCAAGTTGGACAGGGAAATAATTTAGTTAATAAAGAGTTAGAGGAGGATAATGAAGGCGAAGAACAAATGGAAGAAGAAGAAGATGAGTAGAATATACATGAATAATTGGTATGATATTGTGTGTGGTATGTTATTTTATCTCAATTTTTTATTATATGTTTGCTTCTTTATAATTATTTCTAAAAAAATCTATTTGTATTTACATGAATTTTATTTATAGGTATCTTATGATGTAATTGACATATTTATTTTCTTATAGATATAATGGCAAGCGAGAATGAGATCGGGAAGCATTAGGACTAGAGGTGGAGTTCAACGAGCAATTCCAACACCACCAATCAAGAGATCGGCGAGCATGAACTACCAATGGAATTGAATGTGGCACAACCTCGGGAAGAGCATCCTTCGATAGATTCACATGATGGACTTAATAGGAGTAGTGTTGGTATGATTAATTATTTGAGCATATTTATATTCTTATAAGATATTATTGATAATACTTTACTTTCTAATCTCATTCTTCTTGATCTTATGCAAGTTGTTAAATTTTTTAGAAGATGAGTAATCTTCATATTTATTATCTTGTGAAATAACAAATATTACTTTTTATGTTAGCTTCATGTTCCAATAGAAAAAGAACACGTGGACAAACGATGGGTATAAAGTGGGCCAAGAAAAGGAAAGGTGAAAATGCCAAACCATCGCTAGAGATTCCAAAGGACTTACGACGAGTAGTTGGTGACAACGCCCAACAATTCATCACAGAGACATCTCAAATAGTCAAACAACATGCTCCCTTGAATGTTGGGAAGTGGAGTAACATTCCTACTTATATCATTGATAAGATGATTCAACTTGTTAATGTAATTAGTAATTTTTAGAATTTTATTTTATTATTTTGTGTCGATCATAAATCTTTTATAATTACTATTTATCTAATTTTTCTCATATTTTTTTTATTCTTTTCATATTTTTGTTATTTTAAAGGAGAAATTTAACCTTCCGGATGAACTTCACACTCTTGGTGTCATTATACAACAACTTCGTGATCATTTCAATGCATGGCGTTATCGCTTGTATAAATTTCACTATAAGAAGTATAAGATGAGCAAAGACGAGCTCATTGCCCAAATGATATTGATCAAGAGGATTGGAATTGGCTTATTAACTATTGGAGTGATCCAAAGTTCAAGGTAATAAAATTTTTTATAATTTTAAAATGTTTTCATTTGTTTTTTACATTCACTAACTATTTTTTTTAATTAATAGCGTGTTAGTGAGGCAAATAAAGCAAATAGAGCCAAACAAACTATGATTGCTCATGTGGGTACAATGTCTATTGCTAGGAATATACATAAAATGGTAATTTCTTGTGACTATTTAACATCTATTAATTTTATGTTAAAGATAATATATTAGCTTTATTTTTAGCATGTAATTATTATCTAATTTTTTTTATGTGATTTCACAGAAAACCCGTAGAAAACTTAACACCGAGCAAGTACAAGAGTTAGAGCAAAAGCCTGAATATATGAGACTATGGGAAAAGGTGAGAAGGAAAAAAGATGGTAATTGGGTTGATGATGATGCTAAAGATGCATATAAGCGAATGAAAGAACTTCATGACGACCAATTAAAACAGTACGGACAGGACACACTATCTACAGAACGAGCATATACATTAGTACTTGGCCATCGATCTAGCTACATCCGTGGTATGGGCTCAGGTCCTATTCCTTTGGAAAGTGGCGGTACTAGAGGACAAAGGATTCGTGCACAAATACGAGCAGAAATAGAACAAGAAATGGCTACACGAATTCAAACTGAAGTGGAGGAACGAATGAGCCAAAGGGAAAGAGAAGCTGAGACACGAATTGCTGAAATGCAAGCACAGATGCGTGCTGAGATGCAATCTCAGATGCGTAGCATGATGGAGCAGCTTTCACAAATGGGATTGCCCATTCCTACTCAACAAGCATCGAAAGAGAATGTAAGTTAGTTAGTTTCAATAAAATGAATTGAATAATTGCAAGTTAAATTATTTGGTGTATTAGAAATAGATAATTGTGTTTGTTATGTTTAATTTTAAAATACATACTTAAAGTATTAATCTAATCTTATAGTATTTTTGACTTGATATGTTTTAAATATAAGTTGATAGTATCTTTTATTATTTTGAATAAATAAATAGATTATATTCATAATTCTAATCATTTTTTTTCTTATTTTACGGATTAAACCTAGTGGCTCAACATATTGGACTTGGATTGTCTCAAGAACTTTATTTTATTTTATTTTTTTCTAGAGTTTTTTCTACCTTAGTTCTAAACTTTACTAGTATTAGATTAAATTTGGATGAAATTGAAACTTGTGGTTTGATACATACAATACTTGATGTGAACATTTGGAGTAGGTTTATTTTAGTTTTGCTAATTGAACTACTTTATACTTTTTAGTGAATATATCTTAATTGTTGTGATTGATTGTTTGTTTAAATACCGATTGAGAAGTATTAAATAGTTATGACATGGTGATTATGTGTAAATTTTTGTTTCCGATTACAAATGTAAAACATTAAATAGTATTGCATCAGTTCTGTGGCCAAATAATAATAGTCATAATTTGTTATATAATAATAATAAAATCTAAAAATTTTAAAGTGACCGAAATTAAATTTTGCCACAAATTACACATAACTATTTATGTCCAAAAATAAATATTGCTATAAAATATATAATATTATTTGTAGCCATATAGAATTTTGCCATAATATATATTAAACCTTATATGTCCAAATGTCAAATATCGCCATAAAAATAACAATACTATGTGTGACCGATATTAAACTTTGTCACAATATGTAAAGGATTATTTATGGCCAACCAGTAGTTTTCGCCGCTATATGATCAATATTAGTTGTGGCCATTTTTAAAATTTGCGACAACATGTAAAGCATTTTTTATGGCCAAACAGTAATTTTCGCCGCTATATGATCAGTGCTAGTTGTGGCCATTTTTTAAATTTGCCACAACATGTAAAGCACTATTTGTGGCCAAACAGTAATTTTCGCCGCTATATGATCAGTGCCAGCTGTGGCCATTTTTTAAATTTGCCACAACATGTAAAGCATTATTTGTGGCCACACAGTAATTTCCGCCGCTATATAATCAGTGCTACTTGTGGCCATTTTTTAAATTTGCCACAACATGTAAAGGATGCAAATTTTCGCTATATGATCAGTGCTACTTGTGGCCATTTTTTAAATTTGACACAATATGTAAAGCATTATTTGTGGCCAAACAGTAATTTTCGCCGCTATATGATCAGTGCTAGTTGTGGCCATTTTTTTAATTTGCCATAAGTTATATATTACTATTTGTGACCAAAACTATTCTACTCACAAAATATCATGTATTTTCTTATTATTACTATATATATTTATGGCCATCTGATTCTTTATTGCGGCGAATTTCAAAACAGTTGTGTCCAATAAAATCGCCACAAAAAGTATGTGTTTTTTGTCGCAAAATTGTTTTGGCCACCGTAACCTTTTGTAGCGGTTATACTGTGGCGACCTTGTAGCGAAATTATTTTCGCCACAAAATGGTTTTTGTGGCCAAAATTTATATTTTAGTGGCGATTTTATGCGCCACAAAAAATCTATTTTGTTGTAGTGAAAGTACATGCTAGTAAGTAGATGCACGTTGACATGTATGCATGTAGTGAGCATGCTAGATGAGATGCATGGGCATATGGACTTGATGCAACAAATAGGATGTCAAGTAGATCGAGTGGCACTTAACCTAGTGTTAGTAAACATAGGTTGAACAAGAATGACATGTGAACCTAGTGTTAATAAACATAGGTTACAATGAACCTAGTGTCAAGGGCCTAGGAGAGACAAGAATGGTATATGAACCTAGTGTTGTTGAACCTAGGATAAATATCGAGTGGCATCTAACCTAGTGATTAAAGAACATAGGTTGAGGACTGAACCTAGAGTTTAAGTAAACCTAGGTTATGAGATTGAGACATTAGACCTAGAGTCAGTTGGACCTAGGGTGGAAAGTGCATTGGACCTAGGTAGGTCGACAGCATAGGGTTGGATATGGACCCTTGACTTGGAAAGTGGATTCCGAAATCCCAATACTTATGAGCTCGATAGTTCTTGGACCGCAGGTATATGTGACATGTTCCTCTCCCACCGGAAGAACTTCGAAGATTATGATTGCGCAAGAACAGAGAACGCTAGGATGTATACGGCATGTTCCTCTCCCTATCGGGGATCGTGGCTATGGGTGTATGCAGCATGTTCCTCTCCCACTGGCGGATCCTTGACCACGGTGCATAGACCTTCGGGCGGACCGTTGGGCGATGTGGTTCTTGGCTTGCGGTGAGATGCATGTGAGAGTTCCTTCACCTCGAGCCGGGCAGTGTGCGGATTATCCACAGTTGATTGACTCGGGGCCGAGTCGGGTGGCTAGCTGGAATAAGGTAGAAAGAACCTTGAGGGCTAGTAGTAAATGTAATGGACCTAAGGTAATAGAAACCTTAGAAGCAAGTGGGACTTGAGATGAGAACCTAAGGTAATAGAACCTTAGAAGCTAGTTGATAGAGAGCTAGTTGGTGAGATAGAAATAGAATTGGTAAATCTACTTATGTTGGTTGCATGATTACATATAGCATTGCATTGTTACAGTTGTGAGGCAAAGCATGGTAATGTTAGTTGCATGTTTTAGATATATATTTATCTGTTTATTGAACTAACATGTTTTTGCCTCCTTTGAGCCTGTTGGTTGAGCTTTTCCCTTGGGTGGCCATACCCACTGGGAACCATGGAGTTGGTTCCCACCCCACGTTGTTTTGGGGTGTTACAAGTTCGCATGTGAGCGGCACGAGGCAAGGGCGTAGCTCCATAGATAGCGCCGTACCCAGAGACCAGAGATAGCAGTACCCCGAGTCGGCATAGCCTAGGAATAGAGGGAAATGAAAGGAACAAGCTGTAACTAAATGATGTAATAACTTATTTGCATTTGGAAGTTGAATGTTGTCACGTCCCGCTATCGCCAATTTGGTCGATCCGAGCTCGTACACAGACGCCGAACGGATAGTACCTCCCTTGTCCGCCCAAGGCTCAACAACAACGAGTACATATATAGAGAAATAAACAATTCCCATGATAACATTTCAATATACATGATGTGCACGAGGGCAAGCAACACAAGCAAGTGAAAGTAAACTAACTAAAGCATTCGTACATTGTATAATTGTATCTTGATTACTTTAAATCAAATACAAATCTGACATAGTTATTACATTCATTCTTTCAATATATACATTTGTCACCTCTCAAATGAATAATTTACATTTGCTTTCATCACTATAAATAGATGAAATATATAAGGTACAACTATACTCAATGGATGTCCACTATCTATGGAACGCTGTCCATGCCACGATCCTCGATCACCCCACACAAGCTAGAACCTGCATGGTTAGTGGTGTGAGAACTACTAAAAGTTTCTAGTGGGTTCGGCCGCCTACCCCGCCGACTCACCCACTAGGTCTATTCAGGCATATATAGACAAGAAAAGAGAATAGATTACCAGCTATAACATGTAACTACTACAATGCCTGTACAAAGCTAAAAGAAACAGTAGATAACATATGAAATTGATGCATGCATGCTGCTAATAATCTTTACCCAATCAAACTGGTTAACCATTTGGTTAACAATAGCTCACCAACCAAATCCCAAGTATCGGAGAGACGCAAGCTACATCCCGGCGGGACCGTCTACTGGACAAGTACGCTAGTCCATGGGCAAGTACGTTAGCCCATCTTGTGACAACTCCGGAATGCACTGCTTGGGTGGAGCGACCACCGCCAAGCCAAAAACAGACTATGTGAGTATGATCTGATCCTCACATAGAGGATCCAACAACTGATAATGCCACACTTTAACTTTAACTAGCTCTTTATGCTAGTTTTTAGAGTGTCAATCTCGAGGCTAACTAATTCTCTAGTCATAATGTCACCAAATTTACTATTGTCGTAGTCCACAATAAATTCACACATTCATAGCGTTCTATGTCCATATTCTATGGTTCACCTATCCTTTACATTGGCACCCAATCAATTGTTCATTACACTACAATGACATTTACGCTATATGCATGAATACACTACAATTCACATATATATGTATGCTCAATAAGACGACATAGACATAAAGAGAGATTCGAAGATTTCGGATAGCACCACCGACCTTGTAGGGATGCCGAAAAGCTAAACCCAACATCTCGAAACGTGTAAACACCAAGCCCCCGCGACTCAATGCCAAAACAGCTAGAACGAAGTGTTTCTAAATTTGCACGTCGTAGGTCCGTCGGAATATCAATTTGAACTTCCGAGCACGTCAAACTTTCCTTCCTAGAGGAATAAAAGATATTAAACTTAAGTTACATGTGCATCTTTACAAACTTTGCATTTCAACTCCAACTTGCATATATGTATATAATATCAACATATACATATACATAGTCTTTCTATTAAGTTTCCTATGACAGTTTAGGGTTTTGGAAGCTAGAATAACTCATAATTAACCCCCTTTGGGTAGTAAATATCAATCTTTAATATTACAATCCTTGCTACAAGTTCCACTTTACTCTAAACAATAGCTCACATATCAACTATATAACGTATAGTTTACTATAGGTTCATCTATGGCCGCATCCATCTAGAAGTTAATTTACTCATAGCTTAACCTCTAGAAGTCTAATCCTTTAAAGTTTTACTTTTCTTACACACGGAATCGCATCACTCGAATTCAAAATTTAAGGTCAATTTACCCCAGGTTTCATTTCTAATAAATTATGCATACATATAGCTATATACATGTATATGTTGTTTTCAACATAATTCCAAGGTTTCTACATATTACTACAAACTCCTAATCACTTAAAACCCTCTCAGCTCAAAATCAGCAATATGTTCCATTCCAAAAACTGAAAGTGCAACTTTACAATAGAGGAATTCTGTTTTAAAGATTAGTCCCTGCAGTTTCTGCACTTGGTAGCAGCTGAAATTGCTATTTACAAATAGGTCCCTGCAGCTGTTACAAAACAAACCCTGTAGTTTCTTTTTTGCATTGGACAGCAGCAGCAGCAGCAGCAGTAGCTGCAGCACTTAGCAGCAGCAGCAGTAGCAGCAGCAGCAATAGCAGCAGTAGCTGCAGCACTCAGCAGCAGCAGCAGCAGTGATTGCTCTTAAGCCCTCACATAAATTTTGTTTTTACAGATTGTTCCCTGCAACCTTTTTAGTGCAAAATCTGCATTTGGCACCCTTGTTTCCAAGGTGATTTCACACTTCCACTTTGTTCCGAACCCTTTAAACCCTTCTAAACTTGTAATTAGCTACCCCATCATGACCAATTTAGCTCGGGGACTAACTAATTTATATTCTCGCATTACTTTGGTCACTTTGATCAAAGTTAGCTTTGTAGTTGGAGACTCGACATATTACACCTTATTATGGAGATAGCCACCTTCATTTCAAGTCTTATTCCCAACAACCATTCACATGGATACAACTAATCTATACACATAACATCTAGCTTTTCTAGATCCTTTTTCATAGTAACATAAACTCTAGAAGCTAGAAACTTATAGCTTAACCCTTTATAGTAATTAACACCACTCAAATCAGGGATTTACATCACCATTCAGCTCAACTCTTTACCTAGTAGCTAACCTCATTCAAACCAGGGATACTTTCCCTTTTTCTTTCTTAGATTTGATCCTTACAACCATTCATAAACATATTCATACATATAAGCTTTCCTTAATACCATTTCTAGGTTTCACTATACATATATCCATATATCTATATGCAGTTTTGTACAGTTTTTAAGTGCTAATTCCAGCCTTAACAATCCAAATTAGTGATTCAAATCCTTAGATTAAACTACTTATACAACCCCCCTCCCAACCAGAAATCAACTTCCCTATACATCAAATTCAGTTTTTAACAGCAATTTACATTCACATACTCACAACATGTTATCTTTAGCATAATTTCTAGATTTTACAACTACTAATACAACTTCTAACCTGTTAGAGCCGTCTCATAGAGTAACTAGACCAAATCCTGGCTGAGGAACAGCTCCTTACCTCAATTTCGAGGTTCCTCCAAAAGATTCCTAGCTCCAAAAGCTTTCTTCGCAGCTCATAAGTCAAAGCTCCTACCTGTCCCCTTCAATTCGGGCCCCCAGAACTCCACCAACCTGCAGCCACTTCAACAGCAAGAAACTCAACTCCATTTCTCTTTTAATTTTCCTTCCAAAACTCTCAATCCTTGTCTTTTCTCCCTTTCTCTTCCTTTCCCTCTCTCTCTCTCTCTCTCTCTCATACGTATAGGATGAAGGGGATAAGGATAGAGAAGATCCCCGCATGCGCACCATGGCTGGGATGAAGATAAGGCTAAACACAATTGCACATAAACCCCTCACTATTGTTGAAATTTCTTTCTTTAATACGGTTCCCAATTCAGAATATGAAACCTATCGCCGAAGCCTCCGTTTACGCTCAAATTTGACAGTCATACTCGATTTAACCTACTGAAAATAAATATATCTTAACTTTTCACCGAAAGCTCTACCGAACGCTCTACCGAACTGTAATCTCTAGCAGATAGCAGTCGGATTTTATTTTCCAGCTTCTGGGTGTCAGAATGACATGAAACTTTAAATCTAACCTCATAAAAATAATTCTGACATATTCTCCAGTTTTTATAATTTTCTGACACTGCATTTTCTGCTAAAATATCAGCCACGTTTCTCACAGAAAATTCTAAATCTTCTATTTTCGTTTCGATTTCAACATGAGTCATTTCCGACTTATATTTTACTTCTCTAAATCCAATAAAAATAGTATTTTATACTATTTTTATTTACATCTATTTTTATATTAAAAATCCGTTATATTACAAATGTAAATGTAAAATGAAAGCTGAGATGAATGCTTGTAATAATATAGGATATGTTTATGTTTCCGATACTTTCTTATGCAATCTGTGTATTGAATGATGTTCCTATCTGGAACCTCTTGTAATTATCTGTGCCCAAAATCGACCAAATAGGCGGGTTTGGGGCGTGACATATTCCCTCTCTCATCTTCCGCACTAAATCAATATAACAAAAGGTATATTTATAATAGTGGCTAAATCCTAATACGATTAGGAATACAAACCCACTAAGATTAGAAATTTTTCAATAAAATTAGGCATAATCTAAATTTAACTTAATGGGATGATCAAAATAGAATAGGGATAGAAACCTTGCCGTATTAGAATTCAAGACATATCTAACAATTATTTTAATTTTATTCTTTTTCTCTTCTGTAGGTAGTTCATCGTGATTTTTAGGACAAAAAAAGATGATGAATTGCAAACTCTCTTTTTTGTTTCTAAGCGGATCTTTTTTGAAAAAATAGTGATAGTCGTTGCCTTTATATAATACTTTGTTTTCTTTTTGGTGAATGTTGACTATATATGTAATAGTGTGATGGAAACTATGGTGTGATGGAATTGAAACTATATGTAAGAGATGAATGTTTTAAAGAAAAGTATGAATATTGTGGATGCTAATTAATTACTTCAATTGTTAATTAAGTTTTATTATATATCTAAAAATTGTGGATTTGTTGTAAGCTTGTTTATATATATGTGTGTGTATATATGTATTTATATTATTGTGTATGAACAGTATTTATGTGATTAAAAATAATAATAGGTTAAAAATAAATTATGATCTCAAATGCAATATTTATATTATTAACGACGGAAAGTGTGGTCGTTTACTAATATAACTAATAACGACGATAAAAGATTTGATCGTTAGTAGTCTATAACGACCAGCGGTTTATTTTGATCATAAATGTTTTTAACGAAGAAAGCTTTTACGACGGATCACGACGGATAAATAGTCCATCATTATTGAGTATTAACGACAGACGTATGTGTTTATAACGACGGTTTATCCTTTCGTTAATTGAAGTATTTCCTGCAGTGCCCACTTGTGAATAGTGAAAGATTTTTTTACTAGTTACATTAATATGATTAATGAAAGTTATTTCTGTTAGGATTTCCATATATTGTGGCCTAATTAGTCATATATAAATTAGGATTTGCTATAGATAAAGGTCAAATCCTAACGGATATAGAACTATTTGATATGGTATATTTTATCCCTATTACATCTATTTTAAATTTAAATAGAATCCTAATCAGACTTTGATGGGCAGTCGATCTGGACTCTATATAAAGGGGTATTGGTCCTGCCACCTTCTCATACCCATTCCAGTGAAGAATTACCATCGATTCCATACCATACGGCAGAGTGCATGAGATAGGAGGAGAAACCAAATCACCCAAGTTCGGTTCGTGACTTCCATATCATAGCCGGACTTTTTTCGCTTTCGCAGATTTATCAAGGATTTCTTCTCTACGGCGCTCTGTGAGTTATTTTATTTGATCCTGAATTAAGGTATGTATTTAATTTGCTATTTGTTTTACATGCCTTGAATTTCCATCAACTGGTATCAGAGCCGAATGCCATAATTCTGATCCTGATCTCTGTCATCTGGTTTGGACCCGACAAGGACGTCAGGCCCTAAACATGAGGAGTTTGTTTGTAACGCCCCCAATAGTCCCACATCGGATATACGAGTTTCGATCAGTTTATATGAGACCAGAGGCTAGAAATAATAACTCCTGCAAGATTTTGAAGTAGGTGGTTGGGCTAACGAATTATTATCTTGCTAGCGGGTCGGGTCGTTACAGTTGGTTGATCGTGAAATTAAATATTGTATGTATTATATAATTGGATCAAATTATGATTAATTTTGAGTTTTCATAATAAAAGGTTTTATGGTTCTTGATCCAAATTAAGGTTTTATTGTACGTACGGAAGGTTTTATGTAGTGATTCAATCTTTAAAATATTATAAAATATTACACATGACGTGATCTTAATTTGTGGGCCAATTAAGTTTCCATCCTTTTGATCACATGAGGCATGGTCGACTGCGGCGGTGACATGAGACTGTGATCGTTAACCCTTCGGAAATTAGGTTAATATTAAGGTGCGGCACATGTTGACCGCGCGGCTTCGTACATAGTGGTCAAGATTTATTAATTAGTTGGCTTCTTTAAACTAATATTCATTAGCCAATTACAGATTCGTTCTATTTAAATGCATTATTTTTCATGTTGCATTAAAATTAGAGCCCGTTGTAGTCTCGTTGATGAGGCGAAATTATTTTGGAGATGGTCGAGTCCGATTAATTAAAATTTTTTCTTTGGTTCTGTATCGGACCTCAAGCATTATTAATTAATTGCAATTAAGGTCCGTTTGACTCTGTGTTTATACAACCTCTTTTATTCAATGGAGTTTGTATATATCAAAATTTGATCCTCAAGTTTGCTAAAGTATCGTGAACATAGAGAATCCGTTCACATATGGATTTAATTCTGCATACAATATTTAATTTACCATAAAGTTATTAATCTTATATTTGTGGTCAAATTAGAATATATAAAGTTTAAATTTTATTGCGATATTATGTTTTAAATTATCACAACTATATTCTTATTTTGATCGGATAAACATGAAAATTAACTAATCATAATTATTTTTCAATTATTTAATATTTGACGCTAAGTTAAATTAATTTTTTATTTTGATTGGTTAGGTGCAAGCCAAATCGGTCCTAATTAAAAGAAATAATAATTTAATTTACTTTAAAGTAGCGCTTCCGGACAATTTTCATGTTAATCTTGCAGCACTAAGTCAGATTAATGAATTGCTTCAACTGTTCGGGTGCAAGCCAAAGCGGGCCCGACCGGAAGAAAAGATAAATGAATTGCTTTAAAGAAGTGCATGCGAAAATTGCACCCTAATATTATGTTTAGTCTGCTCCCAAAGGAGGTCTAAACATGAAGGTAAATGGGTGGTGTTGTGACGCCCCAACTTCCCAGGGGGTCACCCATCCTAGGACTACTCCCGTCCTAGCACGCTTAACTCTCTTAACCTCTTGGGTCTTGCCACCACCCAAAATACTTAAGCCGGGTTAAGAGTTTAGCCCTATTATATCTTATATATAGGACTAACTGGGGTCTCACAATAAAGGGTTTATTTATTATGATAAAAATGTCGGTTAGGATGGTAATTCTCTTATAACTCGTTTGGAGAAATTTGCCTGGCCCAAGCTGACAATTTCTTCATATGGAAAATTTGAAATTATCACGACCTACAGAAAGTTTAAATTAGTCTCTAATAAAGAGATTGCATATTTATGCTCATAACTCAGCTCTCCAAATGAGGGGTTGTGATGTCATATAAAGTATATGCATAAGGAATGAAAAATACTTATGTTCATAACTCTGCTCCCAAAGGAGGGGTTGTAATGTCATATAAAGAGTATTTTTCTAATTTTGGTGTGGTAATTTTGATGTGGTATTTTATTGATAAAAACATGCATTTTATTTTCCAACAATGACTCTATTTTCTGTTCCTATTGGTGAATCTGTTTCTATACTTAATGGTTCTAATTATTCGGAGTGGATATAGCAGATCATGCTTACATTAGGGTATATGAATTTAGATTTGGTTCTGCGCGTTGAGCAACCGCCTAAGGTAGTAGGGTCATTGACTCCACAGCAGAAATCCGCGCAGGAAAAGTGGGAGCTATCCAATCGCTTAAGTTTGATGCTCATAAAGTTAAGGGTATCAAAAAGCATAAGGGGATCAATCCCAGAATGTGATGAAGCCAGAATTATCTAAAAGCCATTGAGAAGCAGTTTGTTAGCTCCGATAAAGCCTTTGCTAGCACCTTAATGAATAAACTATCTTCCATAAAGTACTCCGAAAATGGCTCGACTCGCGAGCATATTATGAAAATGCGAGATATTGTAGCGCAACTCACCGCACTTGAAGTAACCATCTCTGATTCATTCTTAGTGCACTTTATTTTGAACTCTTTGCCATCTGAATACGGACCATTTCAGATCTCTTATAACACACATAAAAGATAAATAGTCAATTAATGAATTGTTGACCATCTGTGTGCAAGAGGAAGGCAGATTAATACAAGAAAAATAAAATGCAGTCAACTTTGTTTCTCGAAAGAGACAAATAAAGCGTACTAAGAATGGTAAGGGCAAGAATGACTTTAAAAGAAAGAATTAGGAGTTTCCATCTGGTTCACAAGACCAATCAAGTAATTGGACTCCTAAGTGCTTCTTTTGTAAGAAAAGGGTCATATAAAGAATAACTGCCAAAAGTATCAAAAATGGCTCCAGAAGAAAGATAAATTTCTGATTTTGATGCATGAGTTGCATTTAGTTTCTGTTCCATCTAATACTTAATGGATTGACTCTGGTGCCACATGCCACGTGGCAAATTTCGTGCAAAGATTTCAGAATCGCAAAAAAATCCAGTAAAGATGAAGCGACTATCTATATAGCTGAAGAAAATCCAACTAATGTAGAATTTGTAGGAACATTTAGATTAGTTCTTTCTATTGGTCATATTTTGGATTTAGTTGATACATTTTATGTTCCAAATTTTTCTAAGAATTTAATTTGTATTTCAAAACTTGTTGGATTGGGATATAGTTTTAATTTTGATAGTAAAGTTTTTTCATTATCCTATGAATCTCAGATAGTTGGCCCTGGTGTTTTAGAAAAATAATCTATATAATATAAAGAATTTTTAGATGATTCATTTAGTGAAATCCTCCTCACCATGTACGAAAATGTTGGGTCAAAACGTGACATTAATAATGAAATGTCATCTATATTATTATGGCATGAAAGGTTAGGACATATCTCGAAACAGAAAAATCTAAAGATTAATTAGAGAAGGCATTTTAGATGATTTGGACTTCTCTGACTTTGGATTATGTGTGGATTGCATAAAGAGAAAGCAGACCAGAACCTCTTCTAAAGGTGCTAGAAGATCTGATGGAACATTAGAGTTGATTCATACCGATATATGCGGACCTCTTCCTCTATCATTTACTGCATGGCCATAAATATTTTATCACATTTACTGATGACTACTCTCGATATGGCTATCTCTACTTGCTTAAAGAAAAAATCTGAAGCATTAGATGCCTTTAATTAAGGCATATAAAGCTGAGGTAGAGAATCAACTCGAGAAAAGATAAAAGTAGTTAGATCAGATAGGGGTGGTGAATATTTTGCTAGACAAACAGATAAAGGCCAAATCCTGGGCCTTTTGTTAAGTTTCTAGAGCAGTACGGAATTGTTCCACAGTACACTATGCCAGGGACACCTGATCAGAATGTTGTTGCTGAAAGAAAAAACCGCACATTAATTGATATGCTTAGGAGTATGATCAGTAATTCTACTCTTCCGATATCATTGTGGAGTGAGGCACTCAAAACTGTCTTGTATATTCTTAATCGGGTCCCCACTAAGGCTGTCACTAAGACTCCTTTTGAGCTTTGGACGGGTAGGAAACCCAGTTTAAGACATTTTCATACATGGCGTTGTCAAGCTGAGGCCAAATTGTATGATCCACAAATAAAGAAATTGGATCCTCGAACCATATCAGGATATTTTATTAGTTATTCAAAAAGGTCCAAAGGGTATAGGTTTTACTGTTCATCACTTCCTATAAAGATTGATGAAACTAAAACAGCACGCTTTATTGAGGATGGTGCAATTAGTGGGAGCTCTGAACCTTAGTTCATTGAATTTGAGGAAATTCAAGAGCATCCGGATTCTTTACCTAACAGACCCACTATTGTGTAACAACCCACTCCCCCGTAAAGCGCGTCGAGTTCCGTCAAAATGAGCGGGACCCGGAGTGGAGCGAGTAAGTGTGGGTTCTATGTGCTTTGGAACCCGTGCGCAGCGAAGTGGGGTCTTGGAAAAGCTAAACCGCAAGTCCGTGGAAATTCCCAGGACTTGGAGCGAGACCGGACACCCAAGGGTTGTCCGGATGCCACCAAGTGCCCCATTGCGATGAGGAAACCAACAGACGAGACGACAATCACCAAGACCGACAAATTAAGACCGACCACCAAGACCGGACAAAGGCTGCGTAACATGCGAGAAAAATGGCTAAGTCCCGGAAAACCACGTATCGAGATCGGACAACCGGCCGAGACCTGACAGTGACCCGAAACCGCGATTTTCGCAAATGGAGGGGCTTTTTGGCAATTGTCACAACACAATATATACCCAATGGCTTCCTCTTCACAGCCATTCACTCACAATACATCCCTCTCTCATTTCTCTCTTTCTCTCTCTAGAAAACCTCTCCTAGAGCTTGGAGAAGTTGGAGAAGGAGCTTGGAGGAGATGATCTTGGAGGATTTGGAGCTTGGGGAAGACCTAGAAGCTCTCCTACAAGGTGGAGCTTGGGCCAAGGTGAGGTTTCATGGTAAACCTAGACTAGGGTTTGGGTTTTAAGCAAGGAACTTAGAGTTTTGAGTCTTCTCTTTGGTGTAGAAGCCTAGTAGAGGCTTGAGCTCCATGAAAACCCATGAAAGCTCAAGGTCCTCTCATGGTGGATTCTTAGGGTTTCAAGTAGAGGCCCTAATGATGGTTTAAATTGTTCTAGATGAACTCTAAGAGTAACAACAAGCTCTCTTTTGCTTGTTTAAGAGATCAAAACCTAGGGTTTTGCATAGGGCTTGGATAGAGCACCAAATTTGGGGCTTTTTGCCATAGAGGTTCTAGGGTCAAATTGACCTTGTAGAAACCTAATTGGGGGTATCCCCGACGCGTGGGACAACTCCGTTTAATTAAACGAAAAGCCTATCTATGAGTTGCTATGTAAGTTAGCCTGATGTGAAATCTGTTAACTGCGCAGATTGTAAAATTGGCCTCGGTTAGCTACGAAACTCGACGGGCAACCCATCCGTAATTTTAGAAGGTGGGTGGTGCATTCCAAGGACACCGAAATTCTTTCTATGTCTAAGTGTCACTTTTGAGCATTCTATATATGTTGAGCATAATGCATAGTAGGGTAATTTATGAGTTATATTGCAATTTGTGAGTTCAAATGCATGAGATATAATTGTATGAGAACATATGCTAAGAATGAGAACCCTATGTATGCATGCTAAAGAACAAGAACTAGAACTTGGTGTAATTGACAAAGATGAGTCTAGAATACTTAGACAACATGTGTGGCATTAAAGAACAAGGACAAGAACAAGTAGTGTATATAACACTAGTATAGTCATGAGATTGACATTATGACAACAACCTTAGAGTTGAGGGTCATATGAACATAAGTTCTCCTTGAAGGCAAGGAACAGATTGAGATTTAGAATCCTTAAAGTTAAGGATTGATCGTACTCACCATATAGTCCTTGCTCGGGGGCGGTAGCTCCCCCTCGAGCGGTGCGCTCCGGAGTTGGTCACCACTGGAATGAGTTTTCCAGGGCATGAGTTTTCCTAAAGACGGTCCCAACGGGTCGATATTGAGCCTCCCGTATACTATGGGATTTTGAGTTTGGTTGAGTCTTGTTGAGGGCGAAACCCACGGGTTAGCCAAGAGATTGGGTATTGAACTTATGATCTTGCATGTTTTACAGTTTGAGCATATTATCTTTACTTTCAAGCGTATTAGTTGCATTTGATAGTTTGGTTCTTATCTTACCTTTCTTTCTATTACGCTTGAGTTAGACCTAGTGGGAAAGTCGGCGTGGTTGGTTGCCGAACCCACTGGGAACTTTGTTGTAGTTCTCACCCCCCTATTTCCACAGAGCCGGGACCGAGTGAGCCGCCGACGATCGCGGAAGGGCATCGCGCCCTAGGTATAGGCCGCCCGAGTACTTTACTTTTGTTGTAGTTGCATTACCCTTTTGTATCATCTTTTGTATTTGATGATGGTAGATGCTAATATCAAATGTATTTAAGCTTTATCTTTGAAGACTATGAGATGTAAAAAGAAATGATGCAAAGAATGTAAAGAATGGTAGTCTTTAAAGTACGCAAAGTTGTAAGAATTATGCATGTATGTGATTGCAATTAATCATGTTACTTGTATGTATTACATTAGTTACTTTCATTTTGGCTATGTTGCTTACCCTCGTGTAAGCCTTTTGTGTATGCTTCCGCATGTGTAAAAATTATACTCTATCTGTACTTGTTGAGCCTTGGGCGGGCAGGGGAAGCTCTGCCCGTTCGGCGTCTGTTGACGCGCTCGAACCGGCCAAATGGATTGGTCTCGGGGCGTGACAGATAAAATGGTATCAGAGCGGGTATAAAGCCAAAAAGTGAAAGCTTAGGATGGACCTAGGGGCCATAGGATTGGAAAGAACCTAAGGACCTAAGGTAACGTGAGTGACGTGAACAAGTATAGCGAAAGCATGTGATTGGGTTCATGTCTTATGTCTCTAAGATGATTAGAGACTAACTTTAAGTTGCTATTTGTTTTCTATTCCTTGTGTTGTGATCGGCGACGACATGATACTATGGAATGTTAATGAATGCGCTTATTTGCTTTCGCCGGATTGGGTATATCCGAGTATGTGGGTCAAGTGTCTAATGTGAGTTGCTTCTTTTCAGGAAGCAATGGCACCTCGTGGTCGACCCCGAACAAGGTCGATGCCTGAGGAACCGAGTGCGGCTCCTGTGCAACCCGTAGCCGGTAGCGGCGGGGGGCTTGAGGAGCAGATGGCCGCGCTTATTGGCGTAGTGCGGCAACAAGCTGAGTCCGTAAGGGCTCAAGGCGAGCAGATTCGACGGCTCCAGGAGACATTGGAGCAGCAGCAAACGGCGGCGCAGGCAGGGGCTGAGCACCCTACACCTCCTGCTAGGATGCCGACCGTAGTCGATGGTGCGGCGGCGGCGGATCCAGTTGCGGCCGTACCAGTTACGGCGATTCAGGCCGGATCGGGGACTTCAGACCCGGGTAGTGCGGCGAACGACGAGGAACGGGAGCGCACATTGGCGGCGCTCATTAAGTTCATGAAATTCAAGCCACCTATCTTCGAGGGAGGAGTGGTGGAACCGGCGGTCGTGGAGTCGTGGGTCGACTCCATGCAAACAATCTTCGAGGACTTCAACACCCCGGAGAAAGACAAAGTACACTTCGCCACCCATTGCCTAGACAAGGCGGCGAAGGCGTGGTGGAAGCGGGTTAAGCGGGATCGGTCACCCGATCTACCGCCAATGTTGTGGGAGGAGTTCAAGAGAGCGGTATTTTCGAACTACTTCCCCGACTCCGTGAAGCGGAAGATGCACGAGAAATTCCGCAAGTTGAGGCAGGGGGACCGCTCTGTGGCGGACTATGGGCTAGAGTTCTCCCACATCATTGATTGTGTCCCGGACGTTGTACGTGACGGCCGGATCGGGCCGATTGGTTCTTGCGAGGACTTCGGCCGAGGATTTGAGGCGGTGCAACTTTTCCACCTCACGACCTTTGCGGAGGTCTTCGACCGGCTCTATCTGCGGAGCACGGCGGCGCCTATGCGCGGGAGGAGCGCGAGGCCATGGCGGAGTAAGGAGAAAGGCAAGAAGCGAGCGGCGGGTGGTGCCGGGGCCGCCAAACGCTAAGAAACCCCCTGGTATCCCCGACGAGCCGAAGGGCGGGAGACCCTTCCGTTGTGTTATCTGCGGCGGCAACCATCAGCCGGCGACATGCTCGCAGCGAGAAGGGAAGTGCTACAAGTGCGGTCAGCCTGGGCACATGATTCGAGAGTGCCCGAGCTGGGGATCTTCTGCACCGTCAGCAGCATCAGCTCCTTCTACGCCGAGGCAGCTGATGGGACTGCCACCACCTATAGCGGCTGGGCGCTCATCATCGTCGCGCCAGCCGGAGGCATCGAGAGCACCGAGTGGGCGGGTTTTTGCCACTCAGGTGGAGGAGCAGGCTCCAGCTCCCGACGACATTGTAGCAGGTATTATTTCTATCAATGGAGCGAGAGCTCAAGCTATATTCGACACTGGTGCATCGCATTCATTTGTAAGTGCATCGTTTGCTAGTGCTCATGACTTAGAGGTTTTACATGATGAGGAAGGTTGGGATATTAAATCCCCTGAGCACGCCTATACAGTCTACGACGAGTGTCCCGTGTCCGGTCCGGATAGGTGATTGGGTCATGCCGATCGATATGCTAGTGCTAACTCGGTTGTGGTCGTTTGACGTGATCTTGGGGCTAGACTGGCTTACCAAGTATTATGCGGTCATCGACTGCGAGAGAAGGGTGATCACTTTTCGTGAGCCAAATCAAGAGGAAATGGTGTATCGAGCGTGTAAGGGTGCGCGCTTTGCAGCGACCATATCCACGGTTAGGGCAAGGAAGATGATAAAGGGTGGTTGCAAAGCTTATTTGGCGACCATCGTAGATGACCGAAAGGAACACCCAGACTTTGAGGGCATTCGGGTGGTGTGTGAGTTCCCGGATGTATTTCCGGCGGAGTTACCGGGATTGCCACCGGACCGGGAAGTTGAATTCGTAATTGACTTGATTTCCGGGACGGCTCCAGTTTCGAAGGCTCCGTATAGGATGGCACCGGTGGAGCTAAAGGAGCTTAAAGCACAGTTGGAAGACTTGCTTGACAAAGGCTTTGTGAGGCCGAGCGTGTCTCCGTGGGGAGCTCCGGTGCTATTCGTCAAAAAGAAAGATGGCACACTTCGACTTTGCGTGGATTACCGCGAGTTGAACAAGGTCACGGTGAAGAACAAGTACCCGTTGCCAAGGATCGACGACTTGTTCGATCAGTTGAAAGGGTCAAAGGTGTATTCAAAGATAGACCTCCAGTCGGGGTATCATCAATTGAAGATACGGCCCAAGGATGTGCATAAAACGGCGTACCGTACGCGGTATGGCCATTACGAGTTCACGGTAATGCCATTCGGGCTTACTAATGCATTTATGGACTTAATGAACCGTGTCTTCCGTCCGCTATTGGACCGATGCGTCGTGATCATCATTGACGACGTATTGGTATATTCTCGGACCGAGGAAGAACACGAGGAGCACTTGAGACTTGTCTTGGAAGTACTCCGAAAAGAGAAGTTATATGCCAAGTTGAAGAAATGTGAATTTTGGCTTTCGGAGGTTACTTTCCTAGGACATGTGGTTTCGGGTGAGGGTATCTCAGTGGACCCGAAGAAGGTAGAGGCAATTAAAGATTGGCCTCGCCCGACGAGTGCAACGGAAATCCGCAGTTTCCTTGGACTTGCGGGTTATTATCGGTTCGTGGAGGGTTCTCCAAAATATCCACTCCGCTAACGCGCCTTACACACAAAGGAGTCAAGTATGTTTGGAGCGAAGATTGCGATCGAAGCTTCAAAGAGTTAAAAGAAAGGTTAACGACGACCCCGGTACTTGCTTTGCCGACGCCGGGGGAGACATACGTCGTGTACAGTGATGCTTCCTACATTGGGCTCGGGTGTGTCTTGATGCAAAATGGGCGAGTTATAGCTTATGCTTCACGCCAATTGAAACCTTATGAGAAGAACTACCCGGTTCATGACTTGGAGCTAGCCGCGGTGATTTTCGCGCTAAAGTTGTGGAGGCATTACTTGTACGGTGAACATTGCGAGATCTACACGGATCACAAAAGCCTTAAGTATTTGTTCACCCAAAAAGAGCTAAATATGCGACAGCGGCGGTGGTTAGAGCTGTTAAAGGACTATGATGTCACGATTTTATACCACCCCGGAAAAGCAAATGTCGTAGCCGACGCGCTAAGTAGAAAATCTGGAGAAGACTTAGCATCGGCAATTACGCCTCAACCGTTGTTGCAAAAGGAGATGCAACGGTTTGGATTGGAAGTAGTGGCACCGGGAGTGCCGGCTACACTTGCTACCTTGGTGGTGCAACCGACCTTATTGGAGAGGATCAAGGAATTGCAGACTTCCGATGAGTATCTCCAAAAGGTGCGCGGTGAAGTGGAAAACGGTAGTGCCGAAGAGTTCGGCGTTGTGACCGACGGCACACTACGATTTCGAAATCGTTGGTGTGTACCCAAGAATAAGGATCTCCGTAAGGCGATTATGCTAGAGGCGCATCAATCTCCTTATAGTATCCACCCGGGCGGCACCAAAATGTATCAAGACCTAAAGTTGCAATATTGGTGGCCGGGCATGAAGAAAGACATTGGAGAATTTGTTGCGCAATGTCTTACTTGCCAACAAGTAAAGGCGGAGCGGCGGTTTCCGGCGGGAAAGTTACAAAGCTTACCTATACCCGTTTGGAAATGGGAAAATATCGCTATGGACTTTGTGACCGGATTGCCTCGATCTCAAGGGGGACACGATGCAATTTGGGTGGTCGTGGACCGGTTAACGAAGTCGGCGCATTTCCTTCCGATTCATATTACTTGGTCGGGGGACAAGTTGGCTCAAGTTTACATTGATGAGATTGTGAGACTTCACGGGGTTCCGGCGG
This sequence comes from Aechmea fasciata, assembly GCA_025177825.1. NCBI lineage: Eukaryota > Viridiplantae > Streptophyta > Magnoliopsida > Poales > Bromeliaceae > Aechmea > Aechmea fasciata. The sequence goes on along the minus strand of CM045930.1, from coordinate 2,907,576 downwards.
CTATCGTATCGGATCGGGACCCGAGGTTCACTTCTCATTTTTGGAGGAGCCTACAAGAAGCGTTGGGCACACGGCTCGACTTTAGCACGGCATTCCATCCTCAAAGTGACGGACAATCGGAGAGGACAATCCAAATACTTGAGGATATGCTACGGGCGTGTGTATTCGACTACAAGGGCAATTGGCACGACCATTTACCGATGGCGGAGTTCGCGTACAATAACAGTTATCAAGAAAGTATCGCGATGGCGCCATTCGAGGCCCTTTATGGAAGAAAGTGTCGCTCTCCAATTCATTGGAGCGACGTGGGCGAGAAATCTGTTCTTGGCCCGGACGTAGTGCGAGAGGCGGAAGAGAAAGTTCGCCTTGCTCGCCAACGACTTGCGACGGCGCAATCGCGGCATAAGAGTTATGCCGACAAACGAAGAAAAGATATTGAGTTTGAGGTCGGCGACCATGTATTCTTAAGGGTGTCGCCTACGCGAGGAGTTAAACGGTTTGGAATCCGAGGAAAATTAAGTCCTCGGTATATTGGACCGTTTGAGATTTTGGAACGAATCGGAGCGGTGGCTTACAAACTAGCATTACCACCGAGGCTTGCGGGAGTTCATGATGTATTCCATGTATCAAATCTCCGCAAGTATGTTCATGATCCCGATCATATTCTCTCGTATATACCATCAGAGATTCAGGAGGATATGACCTATGACGAGTTCCCGGCATACATAATCGGTCGAGAAGAAAGAAAGCTACGGAACCGGAGGATTCCGTATGTCAAGGTCCGTTGGAGCGAACACAACGACCGGGAAGCTACGTGGGAGCTCGAGAACGTAATGCGGGAGCACTATCCCCATTTATTCGAAAATCTGGATCAAGGTACGAATCTAGATTGTAGATAAAGAAATAGTTTCGCGGACGAAACTAAATTTAAGGGGTGGAGAATGTAACAACGCACTCCCCCGTAAAGCGCGCCGAGTTCCGTCAAAATGAGCGGGACCCGGAGTGGAGCGAGTAAGTGTGGGTTCTATGTGCTTTGGAACACGTGCGCAGCGAAGTGGGGTCTTGGAAAAGCTAAACCGCAAGTCTGGTGGAAATTCCCAGACTTGGAGCAGCCGAGACCGGACAGCCAGGGGTTGTCCGGATGCCACCAAGTGCCCCAGCTGCGCAGTGAGGAAACCAGCGTACTGAGACCGGACAGCCAGCCAAGACCGGACAGTCCAAGACCGGACAGCCAGCCAAGACCGGACAGTGGCTGCGTAACATGCAGAAAAATGGCTAAGTCCTGGAAAACCAGCGTACTGAGACCGGACAACCGGCCGAGACCGGACAGTGGACCCGAAAACTGCCCAGTTCGAGCGGTTTGTAATTTTCGCAATTGGAGGGGCTTTTTGGCAATGTCACAACACAATATATACCCAATGGCTTCCTCTTCACAGCCATTCACTCCCAATACATCCCTCTCTCATTTCTCTCTTTCTCTCTCTAGAAAACCTCTCCTAGAGCTTGGAGAAGTTGGAGAAGGAGCTTGGAGGAGGTGATCTTGGAGGATTTGGAGCTTGGGGAAGACCTAGAAGCTCTCCTACAAGGTGGAGCTTGGGCCAAGGTGAGGTTTCATGGTAAACCTAGACTAGGGTTTGGGTTTTAAGCAAGGAACTTAGAGTTTTGAGTCTTCTCTTTGGTGTAGAAGCCTAGTAGAGGCTTGAGCTCTATGAAAACCCATGAAAGCTCAAGGTCCTCTCATGGTGGATTCTTAGGGTTTCAAGTAGAGGCCCTAATGATGGTTTAAATTGTTCTAGATGAACTCTAAGAGTAACAACAAGCTCTCTTTTGCTTGTTTAAGAGATCAAAACCTAGGGTTTTGCATAGGGCTTGGATAGAGCACCAAATTTGGGGCTTTTTGCCATAGAGGTTCTAGGGTCAAATTGACCTTATAGAAACCTAATTGGGGGTATCCCCGACGCGTGGGACAACTCCGTTTAATTAAACGAAAAGCCTATCTATGAGTTGCTATGTAAGTTAGCCTGATGTGAAATCTGTTAACTGCGCAGATTGTAAAATAGGCCTCGGTTAGCTACGAAACTCGACGGGCAACCCATCCGTAATTTTAGAAGGTGGGTGGTGCATTCCAAGGACACCGGAATTCTTTCTATGTCTAAGTGTCACTTTTGAGCATTCTATATATGTTGAGCATAATGCATAGTAGGGTAATTTATGAGTTATATTGCAATTTGTGAGTTCAAATGCATGAGATATAATTGTATGAGAACATATGCTAAGAATGAGAACCCTATGTATGCATGCTAAAGAACAAGAACTAGAACTTGGTGTAATTGACAAAGATGAGTCTAGAATACTTAGACAACATGTGTGGCATTAAAGAACAAGGACAAGAACAAGTAGTGTATATAACACTAGTATAGTCATGAGATTGACATTATGACAACAACCTTAGAGTTAAGGGTCATATGAACATAAGTTCTCCTTGAAGGCAAGGAATAGATTGAGATTTAGAATCCTTAAAGTTAAGGATTGATCGTACTCACCATATAGTCCTTGCTCGGGGGCGGTAGCTCCCCCTCGAGCGGTGCGCTCCGGAGTTGGTCACCACTGGAATGAGTTTTCCAGGGGAATGAGTTTTCCCGAGGACGGTCCCAACGGGTCGATATTGAGCCTCCCCGGTATACTATGGGATTTTGAGTTTGGTTGAGTCTTGTTGAGGGCGAAACCCACGGGTTAGCCAAGAGATTGGGTATTGAACTTATGATCTTGCATGTTTTACAGTTTGAGCATATTATCTTTACTTTCAAGCGTATTAGTTGCATTTGATAGTTTGGTTCTTATCTTACCCTTCCTTCTATTACGCTTGAGTTAGACCTAGTGGGAAAGTCGGCGTGGTTGGTTGCCGAACCCACTGGGAACTTTGTTGTAGTTCTCACCCCCCTATTTCCACAGAGCCGGGACCGTGTGAGCCGGCCGACGATCGCGGGAAGGGCATCGCGCCCTAGGTAGAGACCGCCCGAGTACTTTACTTTTGTTGTAGTTGCATTACCCTTTTGTATCATCTTTTGTATTTGATGATGGTAGATGCTAATATCAAATGTATTTAAGCTTTATCTTTGAAGACTATGAGATGTAAAAAGAAATGATGCAAAGAATGTAAAGAATGGTAGTCTTTAAAGTACGCAAAGTTGTAAGAATTATGCATGTATGTGATTGCAATTAATCATGTTACTTGTATGTATTACATTAGTTACTTTCATTTTGGCTATGTTGCTTACCCTCGTGTAAGCCTTTTGTGTATGCTTCCGCATGTGTAAAAATTATACTCTATCTGTACTTGTTGAGCCTTGGGCGGGCAGGGGAAGCTCTGCCCGTTCGGCGTCTGTTGACGCGCTCGAACCGGCCAAATGGATTGGTCTCGGGGCGTGACATATTGTCCCTCACGATTTGATGGTTCCTGTTCCAGTAGAACAACAAGTCGTTTTGGAACCACAAAATGATTGTGAACCTATCATTGATAATTCACATCAAGATGTACAAGTGGATAATTCATATCAAGATGTATAGGTGAATAATCCACATCAAGTTGTACATATGGATAATTAGATAGATTTAAGAAAATCCTCAAGACAGAGAAGACCGGCTATATCCAATGATTATATTATCTATTTTTATGAGAATGGTCAGAGTTTAGATGATCCTCTTAGTTTTTCCGAAGCCATTAATAGTGATAATTCTACGGAATGATACAATGCCATGAAGGATGAGATTGAATCCATGAACCACAATAAGGTATGGGATCTTGTTGAGTTACCTATTGGAGTTAAACCAGTAGGATGCAAATGGGTTTATAAAATCAAATAGGACTCCAAAGGTAACATAGAGAGATACAAGACCGTCTTGTGGCAAAAAGATTTACTTAGAAAGAAGGCATTGACTATAAAGAGACTTTCGCTCCAGTATCTAGAAAGGAATCTTTCCGTATTATTATGACTCTGGTTGCTCATTTTGATCTCGAGCTACATCAGATGGATGTTAAAACTGTTTTTTAAATAGGGATCTCTATGAAGAGGTGTCTATGAATCAACCTGAAGGATTCTCGCAAAAGAAAAAGGAGCGCTTGGTATGCAAATTAAAGAAATCAATATATGGACTAAAGTAGGTCTCTCGACAATGGTATTTAAAATTTAAACAAACTATTTTGACCTTTGATTTTAAAGAAAACATTGTTGATCAATATATTTATCTAAAAGTTAGTGGGAGTAAAATAATTTTGTTAGTCCTTTATGTTGATGATACTTTGCTTATCAGTAATGATCTTGGGCTATTGCATAATACTAAAGAATTTCTTTTCCAAAATTTTGAAATGAAAAATTTAGATGAGGTCTCATATGTTCTTGGTATTGTAATCAAAAGGGATATAAGGACGCGTTTGGTTCGAGTTATGTAAAATTACAGAATATCTCAACATATCCAGGTATCTTGGATTTCGACGTGAGATTACTACTGATGCTACATTAGCGCGTTTGGTTTAATGCAGTAATGTAATACTGGATTGCAGTGTTTATAACATTATTATGTTTGGTTCAGTTTATAAAATTTAGTAATCCTGATATAAAAACGTTGTTTTTCCAAAATTGTCATTGTTGTAGTCATTTAAATATTATTTGACGAAGTTTCCTTGAACACTCCTTAAATCGACGAAAAAAGGAAAACAAATAACACCAAATCAAATCTAATTTCAGTTCGAAAATAATGTGTTGGTAGTGAGAGAGAAAAAGTGATTAAATATGTATGCGGAAATGACGAATAGAGAGAAGGAGATCGTAATGATTATCTGGAAGGACGATGCAATAGAAGATGATATATTCGTGCGAGAGAGAAAGAGATAGAAAGAGAAAGAGGCGTGCAAGAGAGAGACCGAGAGAAAGAGGCAAGCGGGAGAGAAAGGAGAAGAAGAAGGAGATATGAAATTAATATTGTTAATCGGGTTTCGGGTTGTTGGAGGGTAAAATTGTCATTTTACATAATAAGTAGTATTACCGGATTTAAGTAATACAAGATACACGACCTCCCTCCCGTTAATATTTTCGGTGTAATCCTGCTCGATTTGTAATGCTACATTAACGAGTAGATTAGATAGTGGATGAACCAAACACAGTAATCCTGGCAGGATTGGCTGTAATCCTGCCAAGATAACTCGAACCAAACACGCCCTAAAGGTTTATTCGGTGTATCTCAAAAGGCCTACATAAAGAAAGTTTTGGAAAATTTTGAAATGCATAATTGTAAGCCCAGTGTTGCTCATGTTCAGAAAGAGATAAGCTTAATGCTTTTCAGTGTTCGAAGAACCAATTTGAAATTGAACAGATGAAAGACATATCCTATGCCTCTGCAGTTGGTATGCACAGACGTGCAGACGTCCGGATATTGCTTTTGCGGTTGGATTACTTTGCAGGTATTAAAGTAATCCAAGCATTGAGCATTGGAAGGTTGCTAAAAGGGTTATGAGGTATTTAAAAGGAACTTTGGATTATATTGCATATTACGAGACCACATTACAGACTATTTGGCTTAGGAATTTTATCACAGACTTAAGAATTGTGGACTCCGGTGTTCGTCCAATAAAAATTTTCTGTGATAGTTCAGCTGCGATTTCCTTTGCCAATAACAATAAGATTACAGCGGGATGTAAACACTTGGACACCAAATATCTTGTTGTGAGAGAAAAGATAGAGAAAGATTATGTTACAATTGAGTACATCAGTTCCAAGTGTATAATTGTAAACCCAATGACCAAGGGTCCGGCACCTGGGTCATATACAGATCGTATTAAAGTATGTGTTTGAGTAGTTCTTTTGATGTATAAAGTTGTAACATCTATTTTTTCAATAAAGTTAAAGTTTAATGCAGCTGTGTTGGGCCATTTAATAGGCATAAAGTTTCGTCTATTAACGAATGAACATACAATTTAAGTTTATTCATAAAGTTGTGCCATATAAAGTACTCGGCTAGGAGATGAAGATGATACGGTAATTATGGAAGAAAAATTTTGTTATGAAGAGGTGGATCACCATAGTTCCTATCATTGTAGTCTTTTAGTTTGAGCTAAAGATCAAGTGAGTTCTAAAGTATTTGACTATAAAGTTTCCAATAATGCGCAATAAAGTTTGGAGTATAGAAAATTCCTTCATGGAATATAATTAATATGAGCCAAGTGGGAGATTGTTAGGATTTCCATATATTGTGGCCCAATTAATCATATTTAAATTAGGATTTGCTATAGATAAAGGTTAGGGATAATTGCCTATATACCCCTCATGCGTCTGAAAATATCCGATCTACCCCTACTTTTTTTTTCTTTCTAAAATGCCCCTCATACGTTCCACCGTTATTGCAAAATACCCCCGCAGTTATCTCCTGTTAAGTTAATCTGGGTTAAACGTGAGTTAAATATCTACCACAATTAAAAAAAATTAAAATACCAATTTTGTCCTTAACTTAAGGGCAAATAAGAAAGGTTGGTGACGGTAGAGGGGTATATTGAAAAAAACCAAAAGTCGAAATACTTTTGTGCCCTTGACTTTAAGGGCAAATAAGAAAGACAGTGATAGCAGAAGGGTATATTTAAAAAGGGCAAAATAGTAATTTTACAGAGATAATAGAGTTGCTTAACAGATTTTAACTCTAAGGGTATATTAGAAATAGGTTGGAACGTAGGAGGGGTATTTTCAATATTAGCCTTCTAAGAGGGGTAAATCAAAAAATTGGAAACTTTTCAGGGGTATATAAGTAATTGCCCCTAAAGGTTAAATCCTAACCGATATAGAACTACTTGATATGGTATATTTTATCCATATCCCATCTATTTTAAATTTAAATGGAATCCTAATCAGGCTTTGATGGGAAGTCGATTTGGACTCTAGATAAAAGGGTATTGGTCCTGCCACCTTCTCATACGCATTCCGGTGAAGAATTATCATCGGTTCCACACCATACGGCAGAGTGCATGAGATAGGAGGAGAAACCAAATCACCCAAGTTCGGTTCATGACTTCCAAATCATAGCCGGACTTTTTTCGCTTCCGCAGATTGATCAAGGATTTCTTCTCTACGGCGCTCTGTGAGTTATTTTATTTGATCCTGAATTAAGATATGTATTTAATTTGTTATTTGTTTTACATACGTATGTGTTTATAACGACGGTTTATCCTTTCGTTAAATGAAGTATTTCCTGTAGTACCCACTTAAAGATTTTTTTACTAGTCGCATTAATATGATTAATGAAAGTTATTTCACCATTAATGAGTGGGGGGCTACAATAAAATATGTTTTAGACGACACTTTTTAAACGACGCTTTCTTCTATGATTAAGCATCACCAATAAACATATTTTTTTTCAAATATTTATATAAATTTTCCGACGCAATATTAAAACGTCGGTATATTTATCCCGACATGTTTATTTAACGATTCTTTATACACGACGCTTTTACAAGCGTCGGGATTATTTTTGCCGATGCTTTGAAGCGTCGCTAAATATTATTTAAAGTGTCATTAAATGCAAGATTTTTTGTAGTGGGTGTATATTATACAGTCCTTTGGGATTGTATAAGTAACTATTTTTTCTTATCTTACTACCTTATTTAATTTATTTAGATTATTATTATTGTCTATAATTTATAAAAGTACTGTTTAATTAGCATAGTAATCGATGTCTCTGAATTTTGTACCAAAAGAGCGCAGTCGATCGAGTTAAATCAAATGAATAATATCGTTGGATAGTAAAAATAATAGTTTAAACGATTAGATAATTACTTTTAAATAAAGTCAAAATGTAACAATTTCTCACCGCATTTCTCGAGCGATTTCTTTGAGAGTGTTCTTCTCCTCCCTGGGGCCCCCAGATGAGTTTTGTTCTTCGGAACGATTCAACGATTCGCGCGTTGGTGTTGGGCTGGGTCTCCGGAGTGATCTGGAAACTTCATAAACTCAAAAGGAGACTTCTGGAATCACCTCTCTGTTAGAAAATTACGTACGGTAAAAACGCAGCGGAAAGAAATCAAACAAATTTGATTTTAAAAACTCTTGAGATTCAATCTCAAAAACCACGCAATTAGGATCCCTCATGTTCTTTAAGATTAAAGGAGAAAAGCAAGATCGTATCTTTACCTTTTTCGCGGATAGATCTTCACCTCAATTTGATGACCGTGGAATCCGGTTCTCTTGAAGCCGCACACGCGTCCGGCCTCTATAGGTATCCACACGAGGTTCTTGATTTGATCGATGTCCTCACCGGGGTGCTAGCTCCCTTGCAAAGAATGTCGTTCTTGCTAGTATATAGAGAAGAGAGAGGAGAAGAGAGAGATGACCATTAGGGTTTTCTAAAAACCCCCATATATTATATATAGGAATATAATCCTATTCCTAATAATATAATGACAATTAAGGATAAGTATAACTCTAGATTTATCCTTTCCTTAATTGGTTAGGTCGATCAAATCCTAATTTGATTCGACTTGATTTTATATTAATTTGATCATATCAAATTAATAATACAACATTTGCACATAAGTCCTTTTATAATTTACTAACTATTAGTAAGTCCTCTCATGTAACATTTACACCTTAATACCACTAATTTGTAACAATTATAAATTAGTCCAATTATCAACATATTGACAATTAGGTCCTCCGGCGATTCAATAATCGCGATCTAGCTATCCGATCAATCATAACCTCTTATGTGTGTGACCCCATAGGATCTATTCTATCTGGTAGTGAGATATATTTTGATCACTATCAACAATATCACTGAAACCCCTTTCAGTGGATCGGAACAATTCCAACTCAGCCCAATAAGAATTATCGATCATCTAGATAATTCTCATGAGTCTCACAATCCACTAGTGACGCCTAGCAGCATGTAGTGGTATTCCAGTAGAATGGAATACTGAACCTCTTGGTGCAGTTACCGTGTGATACAATCCTTCTATCATGAGTCCCGACGAGACGGAGGTTATGGAATAACTCGTCAAACCCCATCGTCGTCATATGTTAAATTTATTCGACTCGAGTTTCTAATATCGGAAATCCTTTTCCGCTATTAACTCGCCCTGGCCAAGGTCTTCTAAACTCGGTCTCATAAATCACATAGGACTAACACCCCTATCTACCAAGGAGATAGATTCCATCTAAGTGCGCACTATTCCTACAATGAAACTATCTGCAGCCCAACATGCACCGCATGGACCCGAATGGCTAGGGACCAAGTGTATGTACAGTCAAACTACAGTAACCTCATTGTGAATAGCCGAGGCACCGCAGGTCAAAGGACCAGTCACACTACTGCAACATTGAGTAAGTCACTGACGAGTGAGTAGACATCCAAGTGACTTCTCGCATTGATCACGCTCGGTACCCTTGTTCTCTAACAACCACCTGCATATTCGCTTCAGTGTCCCCACACTGTCGACCCGAGACCCGTCTACCCAAAAGGGAAGCGACCTATGCACCAATCTCACCGGATCAATCACCGTCCCCGTGATGATCCATTGAACGGGAGCATTTAGGAATTAACCATCAATGACACATGTCTCTAATTCTCAACTCTTGAGAATATATGTCATCATCTTATTAATTCCTTGGACGATTTATGGACACATACACAACATGAATGGAAATAAGAACCCAAATATATTCATAATATTTTAAATTCAAATACAAATTTATGTCCTAGAAAGAATACATGTGTCGGCCTGGTTGGCTTCTAGGGCATACATCTAACAATCTCCCACTTGCACTAAAGCCAATCAGCCATATACCTAAGCCCCATCTTCTCAAGGTGGACTTGGGCTAAGTGGTTTAGTCAATGGGCCTGCCACGTTATCCGTGGAGTCTACTCTCTGCATCTCGATGTATCGAGATAGTCGCGTATAATCTGAAACCGCCGCCCTATATGTTTGGACTTCTGATGAGACCTGGGCTCCTTAGCTAGGGCTATGGCGCCAAAGTTGTCGCAATAGAGTGGTATGACATCCGATGGCATCACACTTAATTCCGCGACAAACTTCATGAATCAGAAGACCTACATTAAATGCGGCAATATACTCTGATTCCATAGTAGGGTGGTTGTTTGGAACTCTTCCAATATACCAAGCCACTATTGCACAAAAACACACATCCCGACGTAGACTTTCTATCATCAATATCAGACTTGAAGTCTGAATCAGTATATCCCTGTACTCTCAACTCTCCTACTCCAAAGACCAAGAACATATCCTTAGTCCTTCTCAAGTACTTGAGTATGTTCTTCTCAGCAGTCCAGTGCTCCTCGCATGGATTAGATTGATAACTACTTGTGACACTCACGGCAAGAGCGATATCAGGTCGTGTACACAGCATGGCGTACATAAGACTCTCTATAGCTGAGGCATAAGGTATCTTACTCATACGTTGAATCTCTTCAAATGTATTGGGGCACATTTTCTTTGAGAGATAAATTCCATGCCTAAGAGGTAAAAGTCCTCTTTTGGAGTTTCCATGCCGAACCTTTTCAGCACCTCCTCTATGTACATTTTCTGTCAGAGGCCTAGCATCCTTTTAGATCTATCTCTATAGACCTTTATCCCCAAAATATAGGTTGCTACCTCTAGATCTTTCATGGAGAATTCTTTAGACAACCATATTTTAACTGAGGTCAACATTGGAATGTCATTCCCAATTAGAAGAATGTCATCCACGTACAATACGAGGAATGTGACAGCTCTCCCACTGACTTTCTTATAAACACATGGTTCCTCCTCATTCTTAACGAAATCAAACGATTTAATCACGTCGTTGAAACGAGTATTCCAAGTCCGAGATGCTTGCTTAAGTCCATAAATGGACCGTTGCAACTTGCATACTTTGTGACTTTTGTCACTGGAAGTGAAACCTAGAGGCTGCTCCATATAGATATCTTCTTCAAGATATCCATTTAGGAAATCAGTTTTCACATCCATTTGCCAGATCTCATAATCATAGTATGCTGCAACGGCAAGCAGTGTTCGAATGGATTTAAGCATGGCCACAGGTGAAAAGGTCTCCTGATAGTCAATGCCTTCGTGTTGACTATAACCTTTTGCAACTAGCCTTGCTTTATAGGTCTCCACCTTTCCATCCGAACTTATTTTTCTTTTGTAGATCCATTTACACCCGATAAGTACTATACCTTCTGGTGAGTCTACCAAAATTCAAACCTTGTTGGAATGCATTGAGACAATTTCTGACTTCACGGCTTCTAGCCATTTCTCGGAATCGATGTCAGACATCGTCTCGTTGTAGGTTTTGGGATCATCTCCATGTTCCCTATCTCCCATGAGAAACATTTCCTCTACTTCCTCTGTAATGATACCTAAATATCGTTTATTAGGATGGGAGATTCTACTCGACCTACGAGGTGGAGGAGGTACTACATGTACTGGCTCAGCTTGAATAGGTTCTATAGGTCTGATGACTCGTTGCTCTTCAAAGACTCTCTCTTCGAGCTCAATTTTTCTCCCACTAGCTTCTTCTTGAATAAACTATTTTTTCAAAAATAGCATGTTTACTCACAACTAGATTGTGATTCTCTGGGATAAAATTAGTAACCTAAAGATTCTTTAGGATCGATATCCAATAAAACGAGCCCTCTCAGACCTAGCCTCTAACTTGTCCGCCTGTAGTCGCTTGACATAGGCCGGACACCCCAAATCTTGATATGACCAAGACTTGGTTTCTTACCATGCCACATCTCATACGGCGTGGTAGGAATGGTTTTAGAGGGAACTCTATTTACCAAGTAAGCTGCGGTAAGCAAAGCATGTCCCCAAAGAAATAAAGGAAGATCAGTGAAGCTCATCATGGATCGAACCATATCCAATAAGGTTCAGTTTCTCCGTTCTGACGTCCCGTTGAGTTGAGGTGTTCTCGGAGGGTCCTTTGTGAGACTATGCGTTTTCTTTGAGATGATTTAGAAACTCTCCACTAAGGTATTCTCTCTCCTCGATCAAATCGAAGAACCTTAATGGATTTTCAGTTTGCTTTTCTACTTCATATCTGAATTCTTTGAACTTTTCAAAAGCCTCAGATTTGTGTTTCATAAGATACACTTACCCATATCGTGAATAATCATCAGTAAAGGTTATGAAGTAGAGATAACCACCCCCTAACATGCACATCAAATGGCCCACACACATCAGTGTGTATCAGGGAAAGTATCTCAGTGGCCCTTTCCCCTTGTCCTACAAAGGGTAATTTAGTCAATTTTCCTTGAAGACGAGATTCACAAACTGGATAACACTCTGAAGTCAATGAGCCGAGAAGCCCATCTTTATCCAATTTATTGATCCTTTCTTCTCCAATATGACCAAACCTGAGGTGCCACATATACTTTAGGTTCAACTCATCTCTAGGTCTCTTAGACCCAACAGCACTCACTACTTGCTCAGTAACATTTACAGATACATCCATATGTAAATGATAAAAATCAAACAAAAATCACGGCCAATAATTTTATTTCTAAAATAAATTATGCAGTAATCTTTATCAAAATATAACCATCCCGTGCTAAAAGGAATCAGAAATCAAATTTCTGCTAGCAGGAGATATGTAATAACCATCTTTGATAAAACATATCCTGACGGTAATCGCAAAGGATAGGTGTCAACAGCCACAGTAGCAACTCTTGCCCCGTTGCCCACCCGTAGGGTCACTTCACCTTTCCTAAGCCCTCTACTTTTTCTTAGACTCTACATTAGAGTCAATAACTCAACTGGAAGTAGAGGAAACCATAAGGTTAGTTTCTATTACGAGCAAGTCTGACATACCTTCCCTAAGGTGTGTCTTTCTTCATATTCTTCAAGCTCTCCAGGTAGAAAGGACAGTTCCTTTCCAAAATGACCGTCAACAGTACAGTGGAAACATTTTCCTTTGTTAGCGGCCTTTTTCTTATGAACTACACTTTCGGGCATGTTCTCCGTCTTTTGTTTCTTAACGGGTTTCTTCTTCCAATTAGACGTTCTTTTGGAAGAGGAAGCCCGCTCCACAGCAAGAACCGTATCCTTTGAACTTTTCAAAGTCCCCTATGTTGTTACCAACATGTTCAATAACTCTACGTTGTTGCAGTCAATTTTATTTATATGGTAATTTACAATAAACTATCCATATAGTACAGGAAGAGATCAACTTGCAATTCCTTATCTATTTCTACGCTGAGCTTCTCAAACTCCGCGAGGTTTTTTATCATTGTCAAACAATGACAGACTGCCCTTCGGTTAGTTATTAGACGGTTTGATAACAAGAGATTTACTTGGTCGAGAACATTGCAAAGCTTCTTGGAACTTAAAACTATTTTAAGTTCTTTAGCCACTCATTATAATTAGGTTCGATCAAGTATTTGGTGTCGAGAATACAAGAGAAAATTGGAAGCATATATTTACTTTGCAGAGATTAAAGATTCAAGTTAGATATTTGTATTTGTTTTGAAAATTTATTTTAGGGATTTTTAAAAAAATTTAGCCTCCCACTATTTTCTCGAGTCTCTTACACTCCTCGGGTAAAGAAACGGAAACCCAACGCAACAAAAGGTTTCAAGTGGGTACTGCGGTCTCACCAGTTTAACGTACCACCTCACCTGACAGTTATTGGTGATATGCTAACCAATGAGTGGACAACTCTTGTCCAATGCTTCTCAAGCAAATTGCGTGATCGGTCTCTAAGTCCCGTAGGCCTCACCTGACAGTTATTGGCCCCAATCTTTAGTTAAGTCAGACCCACCGTTCAAACGCGTAAGCAAAGCCGTCATTGAGTCCCTCACCTGACAGTTATTGGGCCCAACCCCATCTTTACTCCGCAGCATCTCATGCTAATAGAGTGGTTGCGCATTCCCGATGCAATTGACCACTGTAACCTAGTCCCAATCAACACCGAGAAAAACGCCCTCACATCTACAACGGCGGAAGACCGCTCGACTTAATATTTGTGAGGAGATTTAAATTTAGGTCTCAAAACACTATATTATTTATTTACATCTAATGCAAATAAAAATAATCCACGCATGAAAAATAAAATATAACTGGTGATGATCATGGATCTTAGAATTGGATTCGGACTCGAGCCACTGAGTCGGAATCGGGGTCATAGGGTTATAAATTACAAGCACACACACGCCATTGGTTTGATCGTCTTCAACTTCTTAATCCGATCTCGAGCTTCAACTTGATCCGATCCTTATCAACACCTTGATCCGACCGCCATCAAGTATTCGTCTCTATCCGGGCCTCGCGAACTTTTAAGCTTGCAACCGATCAACCAATGACGTGCAACCATACATTATACAACCCAATAATAACAATGAATTGAAAATTAATTACATTTGATAACTTTTATCTCTAACCTATTAAGACACGCAGGTCTCCAAATAAATCGGCTTGTGCTCGCAGGCACAAATATAGCCATCTCTAATACAAAGTCCTTAATTTAAACAAATTTAAAATTACAGGATTCTGCATACACATCATACATCACATGTCGAATAAAAAACAAATAGGTCGCTATCCATGATCATCACCGATATGTATCTCATACATCACCAGCATATAATAATAATAAATTTGGGTATTCTAATTAACCGTTAACCGATGATTCGAAAAATAATAGTGACCAAATCACTAATACAATCAATCTTATTGATCGTTTATACTTTCTATCAACAACTTAATCTTCAAGAATAACAACTTGATCTCATCAAGATTTGATCTAATCAAGTTAGATCCTTATCTTTTATCTTTATCTTTCAAAAATTTAATCGTAAAAAATAACAACTTGATCTCATCAAGATTTGGTCTAATCAAATTAGATTTTTCTTTATCTTTTATCTTTCAAAAATTTGAATTGATCTAATAAATAAAAAAAAAAAAATTAAAATAAAATAAAATCCAAAAAATTCCGTACGGATTGCTACAGTAGCATCCGTACGGATTGCTACAGTAGCGGGTTTTTTTTTTTTTTTTTTTTTTTTTTGTGTAAAAAAAAAAAAAAAAAAAAACGTCGATTAAGTTGTTTGATCAATTCGGATTTTTCGAATTAGCCAAAAACGATCTATAAATCGTTCTACCGTGAAAAACGGTTTAAAATACCCAAAATCATAATTTTAATCTTAAAAACATGAGGATGGCTCTGATACCACTGTTAGAAAATTGCGTACGGTAAAAACGCAGCGGAAAGAAATCAAACAAATTTGATTTTAAAAACTCTTGAGATTCAATCTCAAAAACCACGCAATTAGGATCCCTCATGTTCTTTAAGATTAAAGGAGAAAAGCAAGATCGTATCTTTACCTTTTTCGCGGATAGATCTTCACCTCAATTTGATGACCGTGGAATCCGGTTCTCTTGAAGCCGCACACGCGTCCGGCCTCTATAGGTATCCACACGAGGTTCTTGATTTGATCGATGTCCTCACCGGGGTGCTAGCTCCACTTGCAAAGAATGTCGTTCTTGCTAGTATATAGAGAAGAGAGAGGAGAAGAGAGAGATGACCATTAGGGTTTTCTAAAAACCCCATATATTATATATAGGAATATAATCCTATTCCTAATAATATAATGACAATTAAGGATAAGTATAACTCTAGATTTATCCTTTCCTTAATTGGTTAGGTCGATCAAATCCTAATTTGATTCGACTTGATTTTATATTAATTTGATCATATCAAATTAATAATACAACATTTGCACATAAGTCCTTTTATAATTTACTAACTATTAGTAAGTCCTCTCATGTAACATTTACACCTTAATACCACTAATTTGTAACAATTATAAATTAGTCCAATTATCAACATATTGACAATTAGGTCCTCGTGATTCAATAATCGCGATCTAGCTATCCGATCATTTATAACCCCTTATGTGTGTGACCCCATAGGATCTATTCTATGGTAGTGAGATATATTTTGATCACTATCAACAATATCACTGAAACCCCTTTCAGTGGATCGGAACAATTCCAACTCAGCCCAATAAGAATTATCGATCATCTAGATAATTCTCATGAGTCTCACAATCCACTAGTGACGCCTAGCAGCATGTAGTGGTATTCCAGTAGAATGGAATACTGAACCTCTTGGTGCAGTTACCGTGTGATACAATCCTTCTATCATGAGTCCCGACGAGACGGAGGTTATGGAATAACTCGTCAAACCCCATCGCCTGTCATATGTTAAATTTATTCGACTCGAGTTTCTAATATCGGAAATCCTTTTCCGCTATTAACTCTGCCCTGGCCAAGGTCTTCTAAACTCGGTCTCATAAATCACATAGGACTAACACCCCTATCTACCAAGGGAGATAGATTCCATCTAAGTGCGCACCCTATTCCTACAATGAACCTACTGCAGCCAACATGCACCGCATGGACCCGAATGGCTAGGGACCAAGTGTATGTACAGTCAAACTACAGTAACCTCATTGTGAATAGCCGAGGCACCGCAGGTCAAAGGACCAGTCACACTACTGCAACATTGAGTAAGTCACTGACGAGTGAGTAGATATCCAAGTGACTTCTCGCATTGATCACGCTCGGTACCCTTGTTCTCTAACAACCACCTGCATATTCGCTTCAGTGTCCCCACACTGTCGACCCGAGACCCGTCTACCCAAAAGGGAAGCGACCTATGCACCAATCTCACCGGATCAATCACCGTCCCCGTGATGATCCATTGAACGGAGCATTTAGGAATTAACCATCAATGACACATGTCTCTAATTCTCAACTCTTGAGAATATATGTCATCATCTTATTAATTCCTTGGACGATTTATGGACACATACACAACATGAATGGAAATAAGAACCCAAATATATTCATAATATTTTAAATTCAAATACAAATTTATGTCCTAGAAAGAATACATGTGTCGGCCTGGTTGGCTTCTAGGGCATACATCTAACACTCTCTAGACGCCTCCACACATTTCAAGCGAGGGCGATACACTCGCATATATAACACCCACGTCTCTGCAAAATATATATGTACTCCCACATAGCCATCTTTATTCAAATATCCAACAATCTATCCTACAGAGCAGCTGTGTCATCATTATATAGTACAAGAAGATAAGATAAATATATGTCGCTCTTTCCGCGCATGCTGGGACTGTGGCCGTGGGACTTCGCCCGCGGCTTCCCCTACGAGAACGTCGCATCCGACGACCTCGCGGACGCCCCGCTCGACTGGAAAGAGACGCCGGACTCACACGTGATCACGATCGACCTCCCGGGACTGAAGAAGGAGGACGTGAGGGTGGAGGCGGAGGACGGCAGGGTACTCACCGTCGGCGGCGACCGCGGCCCGCGCGACGAGGCCGGCCGGGAGGGCGAGAAGTGGCACTGCACCGAGCGGAGCGCGGGGAAGTTCGTGCGAAGGTTTCGGCTTCCGGATAACGCGAAGGTCGACGAGGCGAAGGCCAAGATGGAGGACGGAGTGCTGACGGTGATGGTGCCCAAAGAGAAGAAGGCCAAGAAGCCGGGCGTGAGGAGAGTTGAGATTCTCGGCAGAGGAGGCAAGAAGGGAGATAGCAAGAGCAAGGAAGGGGCGGTCTGTTGCAGGTTTTGGCCGTGACGTACGTGTATATACTAGCCAGTGGCTTAATTTATATAAGCGGTGCACTCTAATTTAATTTGGTGCGCGTGTGTCCAATAAATTATGAATTATGAATTATGAATTATGAATTATGAATTATGAATACGGGTGTGTGAAATTGTTTTGTATTGTAGAAATTTAGAGATGTTGATGGTGGTAAATGTGTGGAGGTCACCTTCTTTAATATTTTGTATTGATCGTAGACGAGGAGTTTGAATTTGTTGTACAGGGCTTGTACGTACAATAGTTTCTTTCTTTTTACATGAAGTGAGGTTAATCTGGCGGGTATTACATATATAGCAATATCGTTGTGTTCATATTATACTTAAAAATACAAGTAAAATTGTGTTTAATTTATAATATTATTATTTTTAGAAATAATTGATTTTTTTTATTAGTTTTTTAGAATAATGGGAGATAGTGAAAATAGTGGTGGCACAATTTGATATAAAATATGATTTATAAAATATAATTTAATAAAAATATTTTGCAAAATTTTATTTAAAATTAAATTTAATAAAAATAGTTTATTATAATATTTTAAATACAAATAATATGTACTAATCCATTATAATTAATAATTTTTGTAAGCCCCGAGTTGGCGAACCACGGCTTGATCTCTCTCATCCCGCGCCACCGTCGCCGCTTCATCGCCTGCCACCGTGTCCTGGAGCCCCCCTTCGGTCAGGACCCACCCATGGTCGCTGGTGTCGACCAACCCGAGCCGTTTGGTGATTGGGGAATGAGTAGAATATAGTTAAACATGAGTAAAATAGTTAATTCTAATTAGTGATTGAGTTAAATTGATCTTTTTACCCCACTTATATTATAGGGTAAAATATATTTTGAGATGATATTTTTGTATAATTTTAACCGTTGGGAATTATAGAAAAATATATTTGTAAGGACAAAATATCATTTCACTTATCTGTTAATAAAATATAAATCATGCTCTAACTATAACAAATTAGAGAGATAAATATGAATATCGCTAAACTTTTATGAAAATAAAAATAAAAAATTAAATTTTGTAAAAATATATGTAACATGCCAAATTTCTACAATTATGAAGTATCGGTGGGAATTAACTTAAAACGCGAATTAAATACGTTCCAACAAGATTTGGAGAGCAGTGGAGTGTTTTCGATGCAAACTGGGCACGAAAATGAACTCGAAAAACTATATTAGCCTTTGGCCAGATTCGGCAAAGTACATATAATAAGGAATTGAATTCTCGAGATGCAAGAGTTAGCCTTCGTTTAGAATCGACTAATTATCGATTGGGTACGCTTCGGAAAGGCCGAAAGCGTCGGAAACCTAAAAAGTGCATTGGCGAGGGCTTCGGAGAGCAACATGTAAAAATCTGTAACTTTGCAGATTTTGCTCTCGGAGACCGATCCCTGGTGGGAGGGACCGGTTCCCGTAAGCAGTGTGTGCGGCAGAAAACTCTGTGCACGAAATTTGCTCTCGGGGACCGGTCCCTTGTGAGACAGACCGGTCCCCGTACGCGTAGAAAGGGAGGCAGAGACCTCTGTCCGCAGGAGTTGCTCTGGGGGACCGGTCCCCGTGCCCGAAAACTGCCCAGACAAGACAGGGCATGAGAGGCAAAGTGGAGGGGTGTATAGGCAATTGTTATATGAGTGAGGGGTATAGAGGGGAATGAGCTCTCTCTTTCCCTCATTTCTCTCCCAACCTAGCTCCCTCTCTCTCTTTCTAAGCTCCTTTCTCTCTCTCTAGAAGGTGATGAAGGAGGAGGATTGACTGGAGGACCAATCAAGGAGAAGGGCTAGCATCATGTTCTTCTTCCTCTCCACCATTGGAGCTTTCTTTGGAGGTAAGCTCATGAGAGCTTTCATGATAAATTCCTTTAGATGGGTTTTTATCTTTTAGAATTGGTTCCATTGGATCTCTTTGATGCCCAATGGAAGGTTTATGCTTGAATCTTGTGACTAGACATGGATTCTTGCATCGGTTGGAACCTAGGGCTCCAAATTAGGATTTTTGAAAGTAAAGGTTTTTTATCTAAATTGATCATGTATCAACCCAATTGCTAGGTGTCTAAATGCATGGGAAGCGACGGTTCGTCGATTCGTCGAGCGATTGCGAAGGTATAGCTGAAACGAAAGCTTGGAGCTCCGTGTTGACTCAAAGAGCCGAAGCGGCGACTGAGGAATGCGCAAACGAGCTACCTATCCTTGTAACATCAAGAAAAGGTGGGGGGTGTCATCCCGAAGCAACTGGGCTCCTCCCTATGTAGTATTACTATGTTGATCTCCATATGTTGTAGTATGCATGATAGGGTGTCTAGTAGTTACTTATACTATTCTTGCATGCACCCTTGTAATGCGACATAGTAGGCTTGGCATGTGAACCTAGGGTGCATGAGAATGAGCCATTATGACATAGAACCCTATAGAGATAAGTTAAATGATAACTTAATCTTGCATTGATGATATATGACTAGAATGGTCGAGATAATGCATCATGACGAGTGGCATGTAAACCAATTAAACAACTTGACGAGTGGCATTAGAACTTAGTGCTAAAAGAACACTAGTGACATGATGACTTAGGAGATAGATGAGTCTCCCTATTGGACATCTTGCATGAGATTGGTGTGACAGTGTTGACCCTAGTGGCAGGGTATCCTCATTGGACGAGGATTTGATCATACTCACATTGTCTGTTCAGCGCTTGTGGCTTTCGCTCCGCACAAGTAGTGCGCTCCGGAGTTTGGCACGTGAAAGATTGGGATAGCCTAAGTGGCACTACAAAAAATCTTGCATTTAAGGACACTTTAAATGATATTTAGCGACGCTTTAAAGCGTCGGCAAAAATAATCCCGACGCTTGTAAAAGCGTCGTGTAAAGAGTCGTTAAATAAACATGCAGGGATAAATATACCGACGTTTTAATATAGCATCGAAAAATTTATATAAATATTTGATAAAAATATGTTTATTGGTGACGCTTAATCATAGTGTCGGCAAATGCTAAATATTAAAGACGCTAGAAGAAAGCGTCGTTTAAAAAGCGTCGTCTAAAACATATTTTGTTGTAGTGTGGGTCCCAAGGGATAGCCTATGTGGGGTCCCGCAGACAGTCCCTCGGGTGGTTAGAGTCCCCCATTAAAGACGGATTTGAGATGTGAGTTGAGGGCGCGCCTACGAGCTAGCCAGAGGATTGGATAATAAACTCAAGAGAATTATGCAAATTGGGCACATTGAGCACATTGAGTATAGTAGAGTTGCATTCATACTTGATTGAGTTATAGTAGCATGTTAGTGATTACATGGCTATATTGTTTACTCATATATTTTCACGCATAGTAGAATATTGCAATTCTTTCAATATGCATCATTTACAGTTTTAGATATCTATCTGTCTATCTACTTATGCCTGCTTAGACCTAGTGGGAAGATCGGCGAAGTCGGCGGCCGAACCCACTGAAAACTATGGAAGATAGTTCTCACCCTATTTTATTACAGGGCCGAGTTCGAGCATTCCCGGCGAGGACCATGGTAAGGGCATCGTGCCCTAGTTTAGCTAGCAGCTTCCCTTTGCACTAGTGTACCCCGTTGACATATGATGTAGATGTACCTTGGGAGTTGCTTATGTATTTTGGATGAACAATGTATATATTTATTTTGAAAGTTGCAAAATGTAAATGAGTGGTTGAATGGATTTAATAGATAGACACCGGTAATAATAATTGGGCTTAAGCATTTTTGGCCGGTGGTTGGGCCCAACGAGTTATTATTGCTAGTGGGCTGGGTCGTTACATTTTGTATCAGAGCTGGTTCACCAGCCGGAAATGTGTGGCGAGTCTCGACTGAGCTAGAGTTTGGATGACAAAACTAGCGAGACGAGTCTCACGCCCCAGGCCGGCTTCCGCTGGATCCCGGGGTGTGACACACCCAAACAAGTTGGGTTTTCACTAAGATCATAGAAAAGAAGAAAAAAAACTACTTGGTAGTAACTCGAGAGAAATAGAGGTCGAGAAGAAGCGTATTGAACCACAAGCTCCCGCAAAGGTTGCTTTAATCGATCGCTTGAAAACCTAAATGCTTAGTTTCCTGTCCAAATATTGAACCACACTGCCTTTGATGATGATGACTTGCTTCAGATTGTAGGGTGAGAAAAGTGGGAGTGGTGGGAGAGGGGAGGGAAAAGATGGCCAGGTTGAGAGAGTGGTGGGAAAAGGGAGGGAGAAGATGGCCAGGTTGAGAAAAAAATCTCAGGGGGAAGAGTAGAGGTAGGTAAAAAAAGTAGAGCGTAATAAAAAGAAGTCACTTTTTCCTGTAGAATCGCGCCTTAGGATGCGAGCGCCTTTGGGCTTTTGCGACAGGCCAAATCCAAATTAAGATAACCAAATAATTTTTGGTCGCTAAAAATCTGGCTCTTTTGGATAGCCTAAAAGTTGATTTTTATTTTTTGCACTTTTAGTAACCACTTAGGGAGACTGGTCACCTAAAGTACGTTGGTCACTAAAAAGCCTTTTTCTTATAGCGAGTAATGCATCATTTACAATGTTGTTGCAATTATTAAAAGATGATATTCTACCAAGTGGAACAAATTTTCCTAATTCATATTATAAGGCGAAGAAGATTATTCAAGATGTTGGTCTCTCTTATTAAAAAAATTGATGCATGTATAGTGGTGAAACCAAGCAAAAGGATCCACTAAAGCCTAGACTTCAAAGGTTGTTTATGTCCAAAAAGACAGCCTCCTTAATGCGATGGCATATTGATCAAAGGGTTGATGATGGAGTGATGTGACTTCCAGCTGATTCAATGTCTCGGAGATCCTTCAATGAACTTCATGAATCATTTGCATTGGATCCTCGCAATATGAGTGTAGCATACCGCTTCCCCGTAAAGCGTGCCGAGTTCCGTCGAAATGAGCGGAACTCGGAGTGGAGCGAGCATGGGTGGTTTCTAAGCACATTAGAACCCATGTGAAGTGAAAACGAGACCCGAGGAAACCAAGTTGCAAATCTGGAAAAGTTCCAGACTTGGAGCTCACTTAGATCGGTCCCCATGGCTGGAGACCGGACCTCACGCGCGCAGCAGCCGAGCCAGAGGGAAAATCGGCTAAGTCTTGGAAGTTTCCCTTTCGGGAACCGGTCTTGGTGGCGGAGACCGGACTCCCGAGACCGGTCTTGGTGGTGGAGACCGGTCTTGGTCTACGTAATCAGCCGAAAAATGGCTAAGTCCCTGAAGAGCTGCCCACGGGATCCGGACTCGATGACGAAGACCGGTCTTGGTGCCCGAAAACTGCCCAGTCTGGCAGGTTGTAATTAAATGAAATGGGAGGGCCTAGTTGCAAATGTTACAACATGTTATATGCCCATACCCTTTCATTTTCACAGCACACCACACACACACTCTTCTCTCTTTTCATTTCTCTCTTTCTCTCTCTAGAAAAGCTCTAGGGTTTGGAGAAGAAGGAGATCAAGGAGGAAAAGCTTGGGGAGGAGAAGGCTTTGGAGCTTTTTGGAGGATCTAGGAGCTCTCCCACAAGGAAACCTTGGAGGAGTTGGGCACTAGAGGTGAGTTTATGCAAGTAAACTTCTAGGGTTAGGGTTTTAACCTAAGTTTTGGAGTTTCTAGCTTGTTTGCTAGTGTTAGAGGGCTAGTAGGGCCATGAACACCACGAAACCTCCGTGAAAGCTCAAGTGCTCTAATGGTGGTTGGCTAAGGTTTGTACTAGAGGCCAAATAGATGATTCTAATGGCTTAAGGAAGATACTAGAGTGCTTCCTAGGTGATCCAAAGCTATCTTTTGCTTGTGGATGAGATCAATCTAACAGCAAACCCAATTTGGCATTGTTAGGGTTTGGAATTTGGGGCTTTTGCCCTAGGGTGTTTTCAAGGCAAATTGATCTTGTGAAAACCTAATTGGGGGTATTCCCGACGCGTGGGACAACTCCGTTCGTCGAAACGAAAAGCCCATATGTGAGCTACTATGTAAATCGGCCTGATTTAGGCTCTGTTTAACGCGCAGGTCACAACCTAGGGATCGGATAGCTACGAAATTCGAACCACAACTCCACCATAATATTTAAAGATGAGGGGTGCATTCCGGAATCGTTGGATTCCCTTCTATGTCTATTCACTTTTGTTGAGCATATTATATTGTAGAATATTCATGCATGATAGGGTAGTGAGTATTTATACTTATGGTTGAACCTCAACACTTTGTTTTAATGTGGATGAACTTAGTAATTGAAATGGAACAATGGGAGACACAAGAACTAGAACCCTATTTATGTGTGAGTATGACAATTGACTTGATCATAGTAAACAAAGGTGATATTGAACATAGAGACGAGATTGGCATCGAGATGACAATAGTTAAACCTAGTTTAACTCTAGTGGCATTATAACAAAAATGACATAGTATGATAAGGTAGTAACCTATCATTGACATAGTGACATTGTGGCTAGCGGCTATGAATCCTCAAGTAGAGGATTAGATCGATACTCATGATAAGTCTTGGCTCGAGGGAGGTAGCTCCTCCTCGAGCGGTGCGTTCCGGAACAGTCACCACGGGGAGCGCGGTCCCCGAAGACGGTCCCTCGGGTCTTGTAGTGCTTAGAGCCTCCCCGAATTAAAGGAATTTGGGTTATGAGTTATTGGGGTTAACTATGTTAACCGGCAAGATTGGGTAAAGAGTCAAGTAAAGTAAAGTAAAGAACATGCATGCATAGTTAATTACATTTGATTATCTATTCACTGACCTCTCTTTTGCAGGCATAGTATTAGCATATAGTCTGGTTACTATTTCCTTTCCTTTGTAATACTTATGCCTAAATTGTCACGCCCCGAGGTCGGCAGGACCTTCCCCAAAGCGTGCCCAGACCCCCCATATGCCAACACATACCAGGCGTCTAAATAAAAACAGCGGAATTAAAACAATAATAGGCTACAACTAAGAATATCAGAGCCACATACAGCTATCCCTATCAGGAAGTAGGATCAATAAACAGGTAAGAAAGAAAGATAGTACTATAATTGCTACAAGTAAAAAGTAAATACAACAGTGTAGCTCTAGGTACAAAAGGGTAGCCTCTACCAAAATACAGGTACACACACTCATCCTCTCCAACTAAAACAAAAGGAGAGATGAACCACCTAGCGAGACTCCCCGCCGCTAGCCGAAGCGACACCCTTGTCGCGATCCCTGGCCTCCCCCGCTGAAGGCGCTGAAACACGTCAGAAAACAGAGGGCGTGAGAACTATACAAATATAGTTCCCAGTGGGCAATTACTGACCAGCACAGATTGCTCCACTAGGCCCAAAAGAAGTAATAGTCCAAGTACTGAAGTAAATAACTGTAAATAAGGCATAACTGTAAAGCTGAAAAATTAACCCAAAGTAAATATGTTACATGCTTTAATATACCCGAAAAGTCAACTTTAAACAAGTACTTTCTATTAAGCTCTCAAGTATACTACATATGTCCAATATTTTCGAGTATCCAACTACTAAGTCCTATCTAGTAGTGATGTCAATTTTCTATTACATTTCACAGTTCCATTCTCTTTCTAGGATCTACACAAGTGTAATCCTGCTTGTGCCGCATAAGTACCGTGGTAGCCCCAACATCCCTCGCAAGGAATGAGTCTGTCCCAAACGGTCCCGTAGGTTTCTCAACACCGCACGCGCGAACGAATCGCGAAGGCCAACTCCGGAGTGCCGGCTTGTAGGAAGCGACCCTCACAAGCATGTGCGAATAGCACAAATGGCAACAAGCACTGTCCAAGTCTCAAGTGTCCAAAGCCTCATGTCACTCTCATGGCAAATGTCACTAGTAACCCTAAGGTCTAGTACAATAGTTCACATGACACTAGAATTTCTATGTCAAAGTTCAAATCCGAGCCTAATGCCGCTTGATGACATTAGCTCCCTAGTTCACAAACCGATGCCAAGTCTAATGCCGCTTAATGACATTAGCCTTTCTCCTATGTTATACATAGTTCTAAGTTCAAGTTCACTTGTTCTCATGTCATTTTCACTATAACCAACATGCTCTCAAGCCACAAGTAGAATGCAACACTATGCCTAAGTCCACAAGCCACTCTCTACTATATAGAGGTCAATATTTTTATTACACATAAGGCACATGTTTAAGCATTCTAAAAATTCAATCATGATGTAAATAACACGAAAATATATGATTTTCTATTTTACGGTACTCAAGTATTTCCAATGAGAATTTTTATTGAATTTGGTGGTCAAACCCACCGATAGTCCCCGCACGCTCCGGGCCGCCAACCCTGACACCTTTCAGACTCCTTGTACCCTATAAAGGTCACACAAGAAGTTACAAAGTCAACTGGCGAGCCCCCGACTCAAACTGCGAAGAACAAAACTAGAGAACAGGGAAAAATTCACCTATGAGTGAAATCCCTCTCGAAGCTTCAAATGGAAGCTAGATCCCCTCTAAGGCACCCTAACCAAAGATTCTAAACCACATAATTGTTAAGGATTTTGTGTTGGCAAGTTTCGTGAGTTGAGTCGGAGTCTTGAAGGATTGGAGCGGATCGAAGATGATCGAAGAATCCTAGACTTCGAAGAAAAGAGACATGTTGAATCACGACGTCAAGGTAAGTGTTTAATTCATGTTATGGTGATTCATACTTAGTTATAGGCATTAGAATCATAAAATCATTGTATAACGGATTAGAAATTGTATCGGAACTTTGTAGTTTTCGAAAAGTGAAATTTCAGCAAAAATACAAAGTTATACCGGTATAAAATTGGTTTTGTACCGGTACAAAAAAGTTGCTATACCGGTATAGCCATCAATCCGTTACCGGTAATGGCCCTTCGCAGAAAAATCTTCCGTCATTGCATTACCGTGTGGCCTGTTTTTATGCTTAGGTACAAGAAGGTAAAAACCTGATTTTTCTCTAATCCGAATCTAATTGATTCTAAAGTCTATAAATAGGTTCTTAGGGTTCTCTAATTCCGTGTACTTCATCATAATACATGTTTGAGAAACCCTAGAGGCTAGGAATTGATTCAAAACCTATTTTCTACTAAATAGCCTCTTTTAGGTCAAATCGAGACATAGTAAATCCTTCTCTATATGTCGATTTGATCTACACTTCGCTTGGAGTTCTCGTTCCCGGTTTTCATCGATACTCCAACGAAGGATCACCATATTCATGATTCTATTCATGGTGGCGTCGTGGATTCGGCGTGATTGAAGACTTCGTGGATTCGGAGTGTGGCGTCGTGGATTCGGCGTGTTGAAGACTTCGTGGATTCGGAGCGTGGCGTCGTGGATTCGGCGTGTTGAAGACTTCGTGGATTCGAAGCGGAGGCGTTTCGTGGATTCGGAACGTGGCGTTCGTGGATTCGGGCGTGATCGTGGACAACTCGGTGGAGTGCGCGGAGATCCATAAGAGAGTTAGAGAGGTTAAGTCCGTGGAGTCGGTAATCACCTTGTAATCTTTTCTTTTAGTGGATTGTTATTCGCGTGTTGGTCCCGTGGGTTTTTTTCTCCGAGTTGGAGTTTTCCCACGTAAATCTCGGTGTGCTTTTTAATTTCCGCATTTACATTTTTAAAGCATCGAGAATTGTGGTTTTTGGCCGATACACCTATTCACCCCCCTCTAGGTGTTGTTTGATACAATCTAGATAGATCCTTGGGGCTTCCCGTAACCTACAATTGGTATCGAGCGGGATCTAGATATATTGATATCTAATGGCGAAGCGGTAACATTAATCGACCTCCTTTTACGGCACGAATTATGCCTATTGGAAAGTTCGCATGAGAGCTTTTCTAATTGCAATCGAAGAGCGGGTGTGGAAATCAATTGAGTTCGGATGGAAACCTCCAACCGAAAAGGTCGATAATGTTGAGAAGCCTAAACCACGAGACAAGTGGACAAAAGATGAAAACGAGGCATCTTCGTTTAACGGCAAGGGCATAAACGCTTTATTTAATGCCTTATCTCAAACGGAGTTTACTCGCGTTTCGGCTTGTGAAACCGCGAAAGAGATTTGGGATACTCTACAAGTTACGCATGAAGGAACAAGCTTAGTAAAGGTCCAAAAATTACAAATGCTTACTAGCAAATTCGATTCGATCTCTATGGACGAAAACGAGACCTTTACCGAGTATTATACGCGTCTACAAGATATTGTAAATACATGCGCTAACTTGGGAGAGAAAATCCGAGTCAAAAGTCATTAGAAAAATTCTTCGAACTCTTAGGAACGTTTTCGGGCAAAGGTTGCGCGATCGAAACGGTTAAGCATCCGGATGAGATGAAAGTCGAAGAATTAGTAGGCGCTTTACAAACGTATGAGATGACTTTTCCTACTAATCAATCTTCTTCCAAGTCTTTTTCTAAAAGCACGGGGATGGCACTCAAATCAACAAAGGAAGAAGACGACAACACGGATTCCGACGAGAATATTACGCTTGCGGATTTTGAACATCAATTGGCGCTCCTCACGAAGAAATTCCGACGGAACTTCCGAAAGAACAATGCTTCATCTTCGAAGCGGAAATCTTTTTCTAAACCTTTTTCTAATTCTAAGGATAAGGATAAAAAACTTGCAAAGTCTTCAAAAGAGAAAGATGAATTTGAAGGGGAAATCCAATGCTTCAAGTGCAAAGGCTACGGTCATATAGCAACGGATTGTCCTTCAAAGAAGACATATAAACAAAAAGCTTTGCAAGCAAAAACTTGGGATGATTCTTCTTCGAGTGAATCATCACCAAGTGATGAAGAAAAGGATCATATTGCTTTAATTTCTAAGTCTTCTTTGCCTTCCTCTAATGCTATTTGTTTATCCTCTATTGCTACTAATTCTAATGTTTCTATTTCTTCGCATGAATCTTCGGGCGGGAATGGCGAAAGCGAGGAGGAAGCAAACGACGAGGATATAGCGGAAGCATATAATCAACTTCTTATTGAATCGCGAAAAATGGCGAAGTTCAATAAGAAGTTGGAGAGTCGTTTGTTGGAGATTGAAGAAGATAACAACAATATGAGGATCATGAATGAAGCTCTTGAGGAGGAACGGGAATCAATTTTGAATAACAATTCGGACCTCCAAAAGAAGCTAGAAGAGTCGGAATTAATAATGAAATCTTATAGGGATAAGATTGGATTTTTGGAGCAACAATTTAAGGAAACCTACACATCCAATCAAGTGTTAACCAAGCAAGTTCATCAACTCAAATCGGATCTTCAACAATTTTCCTCGGGTTCGAAAAAGTTGGATAACATGCTCGGGTTAGGTCAAACGAACAAGTTGGGCCTCGGATACGAAAGGACATATGTTGAGAAGGATCAAAAGACGACATCGAAAGTCTCAACAAATTTAAAAGCAAAGGTATGTCACCGATGCGGAGTCAAGGGACATATCAAAAAGAGTTGCCCGAACAAGACAACGAAATCTCAATCGGCACCTTCTTCTATTCGGTATCTCCCACGGAATCAAATAGGAAATCAATTGGGTCGAGTACCTCGTGCAAAGCGGGAGACTAAGCCTCAACGTAAA
Organism: Aechmea fasciata; assembly: GCA_025177825.1. Lineage (NCBI taxonomy): Eukaryota > Viridiplantae > Streptophyta > Magnoliopsida > Poales > Bromeliaceae > Aechmea > Aechmea fasciata. The sequence goes on along the minus strand of CM045930.1, from coordinate 2,878,387 downwards.
TATCAACCGAAGAACCAAGCATCGAGACAATCATCGGTTGAACAAAGGTTGAAAGAAGTCAAGCCTCACGTCGACAAGTCAAAGCAAGGAAAAATTCGACAAGTTTGGATTCGGAAAGGTGATATCTTTCCTTGTTATTCTTCTTAGCTTGTTTTTCGGTTATGTAATGCTTTGATAGGTGTATATTTCCTACTTTTATTCATTGCATTACATGCTTAGGCGATTTTTGGTACTTAGTGAATATTTTTGATGCTTGAGTTTCTTTTGTTTGAAAATCGTCTTTGAGGAAAGGTAAAGGGGAGTTTTTAAAATTTTTGAGAGTGGCAATGATTGAAAATCTTTAAAGTAGAGAGATTAATGGTTTTTCAAAGAGAATTAACCGATTTTTAAAGTCAATTCAAATTGAATTAAATTCATATTAATTATCGATTTTACTTCACTTTTCATTATTTTGACGATAATTTATTATGTGATTTCTTCTTACATACCTTCATCAAAATTTTTGAAATTAATTTTAATCATTTTGTATTTAATCCATCTTGGTAGTGAATGTTGAATATAATTGATGGATATTTTCTAATTGACTAAGATTCGTCAAAATTATTTTCAATTGTGAGATTGTCTAATTGAGGGGGAGTTTGTTTTATTTAAAAAAAAGGGAAACTCCTTAGTTTAAAAGATGTGAAAAGAGTTACATCCAGAAAGTGTGAAAACTACCACCACATGGAGGAAAGAGCTACCACCCCGTCGTGCGTGTGTGAAGCTACCACGTGAGAAATTATGAGAAAAACCGAAAAAGTTGAAAAAAAAAAATGTGAATATTTTAGAATTTTTCGGTGATATAAGGTGATAGATTGAAAAAGATGCTCAAAGAGCCACCCCCAGTGCTATATTAGTTAAATCTCTATTTTGAACGGGTTGCGACAAATTGGTGTCAATTTGTTAAATTTTTAGAAAATTATTTTTCATCAATTTGCATCTTGATGATTTTAAATTATTTGATTTTTCTTGATTTCAAATTTTGATGATATGATGTCTTTTGAAATCATAGAATATTTTATTTTCTTCATAATAATTTTTGAAGTGAAATCAGTAATTTTTATAAAATTAATTTGAATTTTGGAGAATTTTTGAATGAAAAAGGCTATTTTTCGATATTCTGATTTTTTCTACCGGTATAAACTCATCCTATCTGGGTACAAAATCTGTAGCCGTGATATAATTCGAAACCGACCGATCTCTCTCTACACTCACTCAAAACACTCTCTCTCTCTCTCTAAAAATCCCCCGAGCCCTCCTCCTTCTATTCTACACGATTTCCATCCAGATTAACAGGTATTATGCTCGGATTTAAAGATCAAACCCGATTTTTGCATTTTTTTTAATATTCCGGGACAAGAGTTCGATCTCTGTTTTTACCCGTTTTTGATGCAATTTCTTGCTATAATTCACTATCTGAACTGATTATCTTGCATCTAGAACACCTAGAACACATTAGTTTGCGTTATTTTTGACAGATTTACGCTCTAGGTTTCTAAAATATTGGATTTTCGGGAAAAATTGTTTAATCTCTGTTTTTGTTCCTTTTTGATGCAATTTTTTGCTGTAAATCAGTGATTGGACATATAATCTTGCTTCTAGAACACTTAGAACACTTTGGAATTCACTGTTTTTTACAGATTTACACTACAACAAAATAGTATTTTAGCGGCGATTATTTTTCAAATTAGCGGCAATTACAATTGCCGCTAAATAGTTTAGCGACAATTTTAACAATTGCATTGTTGGCGAGTCGCTAAAAGTTTTAGCGACATTTATTCCGGCGGTTGGTAAAAATCTAAATAAATGCCGCTAAATCCTACCCAATAACAACAATTATAAATGCCATCATAATTAATTATAATTGCCACTAAAAGTAGACTAAATAATTACTAAATAAAACTTATAGCGGCAATTGCAATATATATTAAAACACTTAAATCCACAATTAAATATTTCAATAAATTGAAATTAGAAAACATGCATTACCAAAAAGCAATCATAATTTGCAACAAATCACAGTTTCAATATTAAAAATAAATTTCATACATGAGTTTCAACTACAAAATGCTTGTTTGAATTCTAGCCAAACAATAAATTCTAAATGATGTTAAACATCTATTATCGCGAAAAAATTCCAAACGACGGCGTGAGAGCTCTAATGAGTTCGGACTTTAGTTTAGACGTTCAGCGGCTCCTCTTCACCATCCATCTCCCTTAAAGCAGTCCAATCTTGCGGCTCTGCAAAAAATTATGAAGCATAACATTCAGGACGGAGAAAATATCAAACACTTGAGTTGAACCACGTATCCCGGATGAAATGAGCTGCCTGGTTGATGGCGTGAATGATAAATTAATAATGTTAAATTACTTGATTTGGGGCGATCTGCGATGACCATTAGACGCCTCTGCAAGATTGAGGCCATGAAAAGGAATATGGAGTACATGCCGAACATGATGGTGATGGGGAATGCATTCACCTTCAAAAACAGGACGAGACAATATTAGCCTCTTTGAGGAAGTACACTTTGCACCTTCAAAAACAGGACATTTAAGGCTAGTTTGTCTCATGATTTGTAACGATCCTCCAAATTTATTTTTTGCTAATGTGGAAATAATAAGGTAGAATTAAACAGACAAAGAAAACAAATCAAAATTACTCCATATACTAGACTAGGTCCTTGGACTTTCACATGTCGTGATCGAATGCGGAGTCTACTTTACAAATATCTCATTAATCACATAATAATGATTAACCCTGTGTGATTTATACTTCAACATCAATGAGTTCCACTTAATGTCGTAGAAAATTACCAGTTGTTGTGACAGAACTTGTTTTTGAATCATATGATATGATCAAACTTAAGCATTCAATTTTTGGGAAACAAATCTTCAAATAATGCAGGTTAATTCATCAATAAACTTAAGCCTAAGTTGAGCCCCCTTATTGAACTTTGACAGAGACATTATAATGAAACTAACCAAGATTAGAAGCCCGGCCAACATGCCATAATTGGCAAAAGATGATGCTTCCCTTGGCATGGACGGCGTTCACCACCTTCTTCCATGCCTCTATCTGCTCTCTCGTGTAAATCCCAGGGCAATGAGGAAACCTTCATGAAGCAGAAGAGTTCGCATAAGCATCTCAATTTGATTTGTCTGACTAATCACATTAATGGAACTTCAAAAATGAAAAAAAAAAAGCTGTTTCACAGATTTTCTAAAAAGGAAAGGTGAAGGATCTTACTGGTAGTTAGAAATTGCCGAATAAGAAATTTAGTCACAATTTGCTACTCGAGGATCCTTTGGTAGACCAAAAACTCATTTTTAACATCAAAAAATGCAATCAAAAGGCTAATTTTCAATCCAGACTCAATTCACACAAATTGAAAGTTCTAGTATTTCTCTTTTCCCTTCTTTTTTCTAAATCTGCGATCCATGTACGAAGGTCTTCTTCTGCTGGCAGCGGCAGATCAGCTTCTTCTTGGTCTTTGCAATGATATCGCTTTGGAGGAATTTCCTGCAATAGCAGCAGCAGGGGAGGGGAATAGAGACGGAAGAAAGAGAAGGAAGAGAAAGGAGAAGAAAAGGAAAGAGGGACGAAGGAAAAGAAAGAGAAGGGAAGGAGAAACTAAGAGAATTCACATTCTTTTCCAACTTCTTCTTCTTCTTCTCCTTCTTCTTCTTCTTTCTTTTTCTTTTACTTGCTCTCTTTCTTTGATGAAATCTGAGAGAGAGGGAGAGAGAGAAAGAGGATAAGAGAAGAGAAAAAATCTCTTCTCTTTCTCTCTGTTAGTGGAAATCCACTAAGAAGGCCATCTTGCAACTTAACCCAATATAATTGCCAATTGCAAAATTAGTCCTTCATAAACAAGTAGCCCAATAGAAATTTGAGAGAAAATGGACAAAGAAATCCCAGAACTGCAGTTATAAACAGGGAAAAATGTTGAAAAATAAAAGAATATATACTTTGTAGACCTTTTTATGCAATGCGTGAACAAACGATAGATAATTGTAAAGCAGGTAAAACATTTGCTATGTTCTACATCTTAGATGCAATATAAGTTGTCGTATATTGGCTATGTGTTGTCCTAATTAAGAGTAATAAGAATTCTAAACTTCAGAATTCTCTGCAAAATACAAATACTTGAACAAGGTTACCTGTTCACAGCAGAGGAAGAATAACCGGTTTTCCTTAGAAAGTATGGTATCTGGACTTTTGCAGCCATTGCATATGATAAATTTAAGAATAACTGAAGCAATACAAAAGAAATTCTCAATTTGCATTCTCAGCTTCTATTAATAAAGCAGTAAAATGCCCACAAAATTTAGCAAAGCCAGAATACCTGTAGCACAAGAGCACCATTCCGAACATTCAATTGATTAGCAATCAAATCTGGGGCAATTTCCACATTTAAACCAGCACGAACAACCTTACAAGAATTGCAGGAGGGAATGAAAATATAAGTGTCAAGCTAAAATATTTCCAGCAATAAAAACAGCAAAGAAAATTAGATAAACAGAGTGAATTAGCTAGATTGTCAATAGAACTAGTCAATAGCTAATATGAGGATAATTAACAAGTAAATCAAGTTTATGTAGATCTAAGTTGGTTGCATGATTTCTCTAATCTAAAGTAAAGGATCTATACTAAGCGGAATGCACCAAATGAAGTAAGGCTTCTACACTTGATTTCTCTAATTTGTTCGTTAAAAACAAGGATTGAAACTTGAGATATCGCCAAATAGCTAAAATCGGACATGGACCGAGCTATAAAGCATCATTGTGTTGAGTTAAAGCGTACGTGATCGGAATCCATGACGTATAGGGGTGATATACGTTATACGTATGCTTTTCGAGCTTGAACAGATACTCGTACCACACGTAACCAACCTGAAGAAACAAATTGTTGATTCGTCAATGAAAATTTGAAGTGTCATCAACAAGAAATAACAGTTAGGATTAGTACCAGTAGGCAAATTGTGGCAATGGATGATTTGATCAGTGCTTGAAGCGAAACTCGGTTTTTCCGGTTTCTCCATCCACCTCTCGACCTTATATCAAACAATCAAAAATGAATTAGTCGAGTTCGTTGTTTTTGGTTTGAGAAATGTTCCTGAAATGGAATTTGAGATTCATTACAATTCTTTAGGAGTACAAATCGAGTCATTTACATAAAGCGATTTAAGCGTTGAGCATTAAATCGACAAAATCCCGAATAACTTAAAATCTTTTAAAAATTTGAATCGAATTTGCAAATTTATACAAAGAGTTCCCAAACATTAATGAAAAACATGTTGAAAACTCACCGTCGAGATGATAATAGGCATAAATCATTCCCACGATCCATATATACCGATCGAGCCCCGACCGAAATGCCATTCATGCATGGGTGGATATGGTTCGCTTACGTCCAGGATCATTATAAAAGTGCATTTGTTTGACAATAAATCAAACAAAAAGTAAAGAAACCATGGAAGAAACAAAAAAAAAAGAAGAAAGGTTTGTAAGAACTGACCTAGAAGGAAAGCGAATGGGCTCCACACGAAGTCAAAGACATTAGGGACTTCCCACACAATAACAATGACCGAAAAGCAAGCAACAATTTGAACCGCGATGACCCGCCATGTTTATTGTACTTGTTAAAGAGGCCAAGCGCGCAATACACCAATAGAGTGAAGAAGGTGTGCATTGGGCGGATGTAGTATAACATGTAATGGTTGTCGAGAGCAATGCAAAGAAACACAACGAAGAAATTGAGCCTCCACATCATCGTTCGAACACAAAGGAACCGCCATTCGCAAAGGCAATTTCAAAAGGCCAAAATGCGAGAAAAAGCGGGCGCCGAGACGAGCGTATATACGTGTAGATAGTATTTTAAGAGCTCTAGATTTTGTAATAGAATAGTAGAAGGTATGGTTTATACTACTAGTGTTTCTAACTCATCATTTGATGTTAGAATCGTAGAAAATTGTAAAACTCACTTCTTCGAGGGATTCGAGTTGCTTAGATGTTCCAACAGCTCAGAATAAAGCCATGCTACAATTACGAGGCAAAAGTGAAAGATGTAATGAAACTGCTACAAAGGGCATTTCATCTTAGAATCGGAAAATATCTAAATCAAATGAAAAAAATAAACCACTTTTAGCAACATTTATTCATCAATATACATAGCGAACCAAAAGAAATGCATTAAAGATCCAGAAAAGATACCATTGAATCCAATGAATCTCAGTAACAAAACCCAAAATCAGAAAACTTTGATTCTGGGATTATGAACTTCCTTTTTAAATAGAATCTTGTTAAAAGTATTATAAGCGAGATAGTGAATTTATTAAGCTCAAAAATAACATATGCAAAATCATTTAAAAAACACACCTGTAAGCACTAATATAGTTAAACAAGTACTTAGACCATTTGTGTTTTATACATCTTGGAGTATATTTGCAAACTAATGATTTCAGATACTCCACAGAAGTTAATAAACCTTAAAGTGCATAGATACCAGGCCAAATACATAAACGATCGTAGCTTCATATAGCTTGAAACATCATTCACAAAATCATGATTCCGATGCACCAAAGAGTCAAGAAACTCTAAATTACTCATATACTCACCAAACACCTATACAATTTGCGTTTTATACAGCTCAAAATATCATTGTCAAGTGATGATTCCAAATACTCCAAGAAGCCAAGGAACCATTGAACTACGGTAGTGCTGATCTTACTTGCCTTCATACTTCAATTCCATCAAGTTCAAATCAAACACAATGTAAAATTACATAGTAAAATCAAAATTGTCGAAGTACATGTGCCCTAAACTTTAGGCACGGATGTACCCGAACTAAGCTTTTTTTTTTCTTTACTAAATTTCATTAAGGTCATCAATTTTTAGTCGGTGAACCAATCAACCGATGACATTCAATAAGCAAATGATGAGCAATCATATAGTAAGGCATTAAACCAAAGTCACAAGGTACATGCAAAAAGAAATTAGGATATTAATCAAAATACTCACCAAGATGGTTTCAAATTGGACGCGATGAACAACAAGTAGCCACGGTGCCAAGCACGAGCACTCTCTTCGACCCCAAAACCCTAACCACGGCGGAGGCCACAACCGAGAACGAGAGTAAACGAGAGGTACGAGAATCCCCGGAGAAATCGTTCCCGAGATCCTCCTCCTACACGGGACACCCAACTACACACATCAACAACAACACGAATCCATTTGGAAACCCTAAGAGAGGCGAGAAGAGCGCTCACGGTGGTCTCCGGTTACGGGCGGCGCCATGGCGGAGAAGACGAAGAGGAAAGCGGAGCTAAGTATGTGCACATACCGGCGTGGTTCCGTCGAATTGTCGCCCTAAACGAGGATCCCGCCTCGTTCTCCACGTCGACGACCAAGGGCGCGGCCTCTCTGCCATGGCTACACCTCGGAGAGCTCCCTCTCTCTCTACGAGCGGCGCGCTTCACGAGGATCCTCCGCCGATCTTCGCCGCCGCCGCCGCCTCCTCCTCCGCCGCCGCCTCCGACGAGACGTCGCTGGTGACGGCGACCTGGCACGCGACGCACCTTCGAGAAGCGGCGACGTGGGGGAAGGGAGGGATCGGAGGGCACCAAAGAGAAGGAGAGGGAGGAGAGATCGGGCGCCGGTGCACGCGGGGTCGGACGACGATTTAGGAAGAGAGATCGAGAGAGGTGAAGGAGAGGGATGAGAGGAGAGGGAGGAGAGAGAGGTGAAGGAGAGGAAGAGGGAGAGGGAGAGGGGGATGAGGTGAGGTGATCGACGACGCGGGGTGTTCGATCGGGTGGGTTGGGTTAGGGTTGAGTTTAAGTTAAGAATTATTATATTTATTTAATAAATAAATATTAGTAAGTTAAAGATATATATTTGAACATAATTGTCGCTAAAAGTAAAATAAAATAACAGTAATAGCGGCCGTTTTATAATCACCGTTAAATAATTGCCACAAAAAGTCTCTTTTGGTGTAGTGTTATGTTCTAGGGTTCCTTTTTGGTGGAATTTCGGGATTTTTGAAAATGTGCCAAATTTAATGAAATTTTCTGCATGATTCAAGTTTGTTATTGCTTTATTATTTATTCTTGAATTATTTGTGAATTTTTCACAATTTTTAGAGAATTTTTTCAAAAATGTGTTCATGTGAGGTTTTTCGCGTGTAGGACAATGGCTTTTTCGCTCGTACTCGTGCTCTTGGTGCTCATGGCCACAGGTGGTGGTCGCCGTGGTAGTGGAGGCCGACGGAGTGTCTCTAAAAGGACACGTCTTTCTTGAGGAGTCGGAGAGATCGGACCCACTATCGGTAGCCGAGGAGGTGAAGAAGAAGAGAAAGAAGCTGAAGAGCCTGTTTTCCGTCCCGACAAGGGAAAAGGCATTGCTAGTGAGTCATCACGCGGAGGTGGTGCTACCAGGGAGCGTCGAGCCAAGAGGGATGCTGATGTTCCTCCTGCGAGAGCTCGAGCTTTCTCTACTCGTTCTTGTATTGCAGAGCGGCATGTCAACTTCAAGGAACTCACTGAGCAGGTTCCTGAGTTTGGTCGCCTTATGCTGAGAGTCCCCATTGAGCCGGTTGGTCGTGTTCAGGCTCGCTCACCTTTCTGCGTGGAGCTCATTAGGGAGTTCTATATGCGTGGTTTAGTTCTGGCTGAGGATGAGGAGACATTGAAAGTTTTGGGGAAGCCCCAAGGATCTATCTAGATTGTATCCGACACCTAGAGGGGGGTGAATAGGTGTACCGGCCAAAAACCACAAATAATCGATGCGTTAAAAGTAAATGCGGAAAATAAAAAGCACACCGAGATTTACGTGGGAAAACTCCAACTCGGAGTAAAAAACCCACGGGACCAACACGCGAATACCAATCCACTAAAAGAAAAGATTACAAGGTGATTACCGACTCCACGGACTTAACCTCTCTAACTCTCTTATGGATCTCCGCGCACTCCACCGAGTTGTCCACGATCACGTCCGAATCCACGAAACGCCTTGCTTCGAATCCACGAAGTCTTCAATACGCCGAATCCACGACGCCACGCTCCGAATCCACGAAGTCTTCTATACGCCGAATCCACGACGCCACGCTCCGAATCCACGAAGTCTTCAATCACGCCGAATCCACGACGCCACCATGAATAGAATCATGAATATGGTGATCCTTCGTTGGAGTATCGATGAAAACCGAAGAAGAAAACTCCAAGCGAAGCGTAGATCAAATCGACATATAGAGAAGGATTTACTATGTCTCGATTTGACCTAAAAGAGGCTATTTAGTAGAAAATAGGTTTTGAAGGAATTCCTAGCCTCTAGGGTTTCTCAAACATGTATTATGATCAAGTGCACGAAGTTAGAGAACCCTAAGAACCTATTTATAGACTTTAGAATCAATTAGATTCGGATTAGAGAAAAATCAGATTTTTACCTATACGTAGGTACAAACTTGAGCTGATTCTAGGTTCCATAAGGACGGAAGATTATTTTTCGAAGCCTTGGAACCGGTAATGGGATTGATGGTTATACCGGTATAGCAACTTTTCCCATACCGGTACAGCATCTTTTTCCATACCGGTATAACTTTGTATTTTTGCTGATTTTTCATTTTTCGAAAACTACAAAGTTCCGTTACAGTTTCTAATCCGTTATTCAATGATTTTATGATTCTAATGCCTATAACTAAGTATGAATCACCATAACATGAATTAAAAACTTACCTAGGCATCGTGATTCTCATCGTGAGCCAATTCCTCTTTCTTCGAAGTCTTTGATTCTTCACCGTTCTTCGATCCGCTCCGATCCTTCAAGACTCCGACTCAATTCACGAAACTTGCCAACACAAAATCCTTAACAAGGCACTTATGTCTTTGAGACTTCTGTGCGAGGAAAGAAGTTGACTGTCACTCCTTATGATATTGGTGAGCTTTTGGGGATGGAGGTTGATACTACTGGACTTCATTATACAGCGGGGCCACTTCAGTCTTCGACAGACTGGGAGACTGTTGTTGCAGCGATCTGCAAGCCGGGCGTTCGGACTGATCGTGCATTATTGGAATCTAAGGATCTGCGCTCTGAGTATCATCTCCTATCTTTGATCATGTGCTACAATGTTCAGCCTACTATTGGGACAAAGAGGCTTCGCTGGGAACGCTTTGTGTTGCTCTATCTCTTTGGACATCCTGAGCAGGCTCATGGGTTGAACTTGAACATTCCATTCCTCATTTGGCAGCGAATGGTGCACGTTATTCAGTCTTCTACACGGCGCGATCTACTTCCGTATCCATTGATGATTACTCGGATTTTGCGAGCAAACGGGGTAGATACTGAGTGTTGAGTGTGCCAAATATGATTTTGGGCTGGGCTCGATTGATGCGGTGACTTGGGCAAAATCAGTGAGCACTTTGAAGACCTTTCAGCAGACAAAGGGAGCTACACCGCATACTGCATCGAGTCCTGCTGTACCTCCTCCACCTCCACCATCACGACGAGCAGAGCGTGCAGCGCCTGCAGGGTCTTCTAGCTCCACTGGAGTAGTCACTTTGGACTCACTTCATCGTGATGTGGGCGCACTACAGACTGATATGGGTGAGCTGAAGAAGGATATGGGCTTTCTGAAGAAAAGTTTCAAAAGTCTCGAGAAAGGAGTGAAGAGGATCTTGGAGAAGATGGGGTGCACGCATGATGATATCTTTCCATCGACCTCAGCCTATCAGCGCTCCGTGTCTCGCCAGCCGTTCCTACCTGGTGTCGGTCCAGAGGCTGGCGGTTCTGGATCTCCTGCTGGAGGAGACGATGATGACGACGAGGCGACTGAGTGATGCCTCGCGCTTTCCTGCTTATCTTTACTGCTTATCTTAGGATTATGTCTCGTCTCTTTATGCTCATTGCTTGATGTTTTTCTCTTTACTTTGTTTTCTTATGCATCTAGGTTTGTAACTATGATTTGACTACTCTCTGTTTAGTTTGTGTTTCTTTCTTTCTCTGTTTCTTTTTGGCAATTTTTGACAAAAATGGGGAGAATGGACTACAGGTACAGGGGGAATTAATAGTGCATACACGTAGGGGGAGATGCATACAAAGGGGAGAAATGATTAAGGAGGAGAAGGAAATATTTATGAGCAAAGGGGAGAGTTTGAAAAGTTGATGGAACAAGGATAAAAGAGGGAGAAGAGGAGAAGAGAAGATGAGAATAAAGAGATTGTTGATTGATTAATGTTTTGATTTTCTAACTTCGTTTGAAATTGTTTTGCAGGAAATCAAGACTTCAAGACTCCTAGTTGTGTCTAAGTCATAGAGTTTGTTTTAGGAGTTTTTGATGTATTTTTTGATCTTTATTGTATTTGGATTACACGCGAGAAGTTTAATGTTTTGGTGATGACATTGAACTTCGTAGTTCTTTTAAAATGTAATTTTGGTTATGTAACAACCCACTCCCCCGTAAAGCGCGCCGAGTTCCGTCAAAATGAGCGGGACCCGGAGTGGAGCGAGTAAGTGTGGGTTCTATGTGCTTTGGAACCGTGCGCGGCGAAGTGGGGTCTTGGAAAAGCTAAACCGCAAGTCTGGTGGAAATTCCCAGACTTGGAGCAGCCGAGACCGGACAGCCGGGGGTTGTCCGGATGCCACCAAGTGCCCAGTGCGTGATGAAAACAATCTTGAGGCAGGACCGGCCAAGACCGGACGATCAAGACCGGACGACCAAGACGGACGATGGGCTGCGTAACATGCGAGAAAAATGGCTAAGTCTGGAAAACCAGCGTGCGAGGCAGGACAACCGTAGAGACCGGACAGTGGACAGCGCGATTCGAGCGGTTGTAATTTTCGCAAATGGAGGGCTTTTTGGCAATTGTCACAACACTATATGCAACCCACCCTCTCATCTATTCACGGCCATTCTCCCCCAACACACTCTCTCTCATTTCCTCTTTCTCTCTAGAAAAGGAGCCCTAGAGCTTGGAGAAGTTGGAGAAGGAGCTTGGAGGAGGTGATCTTGGAGGATTTGGAGCTTGGGGAAGACCTAGAAGCTCTCCTACAAGGTGGAGCTTGGGCCAAGGTGAGGTTTCATGGTAAACCTAGACTAGGGTTTGGGTTTTAAGCAAGGAACTTAGAGTTTTGAGTCTTCTCTTTGGTGTAGAAGCCTAGTAGAGGCTTGAGCTCCATGAAAACCCATGAAAGCTCAAGGTCCTCTCATGGTGGATCCTTAGGGTTTCAAGTAGAGGCCCTAATGATGGTTTAAATTGTTCTAGATGAACTCTAAGAGTAACAACAAGCTCTCTTTTGCTTGTTTAAGAGATCAAAACCTAGGGTTTTGCATAGGGCTTGGATAGAGCACCAAATTTGGGGCTTTTTGCCATGGAGGTTCTAGGGTCAAATTGACCTTGTAGAAACCTAATTGGGGGTATCCCGACGCGTGGGACAACTCCGTTTAATTAAACGAAAAGCCTATCTATGAGTTGCTATGTAAGTTAGCCTGATGTAAAATCTGATAACTGCGCAAATTGCAAAATAGGCCTCGGTTAGCTACGAGACTCGACGGGCAACCCATCCGTAATTTTAGAAGGTGGGTGGTGCATTCCAAGGACACCGAAATTCTTTCTAAGTCTATGTGTCACTTTTGAGCATTCTATATATGTTTGAGTATGTATGCATGATAGGGTAAATTATGAGTTATATTGCAATTTGTGAGTTCAAATGCATGAGATGTAATTGTATGAGATTATATGACAAAGAACAAGAACCCTATATATATGCATGTTAAAGAACAAGTAGTGTAATTGACAAGTGAATGTGACATTGGACATGTATTAGAGAATGTGACAAAAATGAGTCTAGAATACTTAGACAACATGTGTGACATCAAAGAGCAAGAACAAGAACTTGTAGTGTACATAACACTAGTAGAGTCATGAGATTGACATTCGACAATAACCTTAGAGTTGAGGGTCATATGAACATAAGTTCTCCTTGAAGGCAAGGAACAGATTGAGATTTAGAATCCTTAAAGTTAAGGATTGATCGTACTCACCATATAGTCCTTGCTCGGGGCGGTAGCTCCCCTCGAGCGGTGCGCTCGGAGTTGGTCACCCTGGAATGAGTTTTCCAGGGAATGAGTTTTCCTAAGAACGGTCCCAACGGGTCGATATTGAGCCTCCCCGGTATACTATGGGATTTTGAGTTTGGTTGAGTCTTGTTGAGGGCGAAACCCATGGGTTAGCCAAGAGATTGGGTATTGAACTTATGATCTTGCATGCTTTACAGTTTGAGCATTTTATCGTTACTTTCAAGCGTATTAGTTGCATTTGTTAGTTGGTTATTATCTTACCTTTCTTTCTATTACGCTTGAATTAGACCTAGTGGGAAAGTCGGCGTGGTTGGTTGCCGAACCCACTGGGAACTTTGTTGTAGTTCTCACACCCCTTTTTCCACAGAGCCGGGACCGAGTGGGCCGGCCGACGATCGCGGTAAGGGCATCGAGCCCTAGGTAGAGACCGCCCGAGTTACTTTATTTTTGCTATAGTCGCATTTCCCTTTATATCATCTTTTGTATTTGATGATTATAGTTGTCTAACTTTAATTGTAATCAAGTTTCATTTTGAGGTAAATGTGATGTAAGAAAGAAATGATGCATTAAATTGTAAAGACTTTAAAGAATTCAAGTTGTAGAGAATTATGCACGTATGTGATTGCAATTAATCATAGTACTTGTATGTTTACATTAGTTACTTTCATTTTGGCTATGTTGCTTACCCTCGTGTAAGCCTTTTGTGTATACTTCCGCATGTGTAAAAATTTTATACTCTATCTGTACTTGTTGAGCCTTGGGCGGACAGGGAAGCTCTGTCAGATTCGGCGTACTGTTTGACGGGCTCGAACCGGCCAAATGGTTCGGGCTCGGGGCGTGACAGATAAAATGGTATCAGAGCGGGTATAAAGCCAAAAAGGTGAAAGCTTAGGATGGACCTAGGGGCCATAGGATTGGAAAGAACCTAAGGACCTAAGGAAACGTGAGTGACGAGAACAAGTATAGCGAAAGCATGTGATTGGGTTCATGTCTTATGTCTCTAAGATGATTAGAGACTAACTTTAAGTGGCTATTTGTTTTCTATTCCTTGTGTTGTGATCGGCGACGACATGATACTATGGAATGTTAATGAATGCGCTTATTTGCTTTCGCCGGATTGGGTATATCCGAGTACGTGTTTAAGTATTAACGTGAGTTGCTTAATTTCAGGAAGCAATGGCACCTCGTGGTCGACCCCGAACAAGGTCGATGCCTGAGGAACCGAGTGCGGCTCCTATGCGACCCGCAGCCGGTAGCGGCGGGGGCTTGAAGCGAGATGGCGCGCTTATTGGCGTAGTGCGGCAACAAGGCGAGTCCGTAAGGGCTCAAGGCGAGCAGTCGACGGCTCCGGGAGACATTGGAGCGCGAAGAAACGGCGGCGCAGTGGGGCCGAGCACCCTACACCTCTGCTAGGATGCCGACCGTAGTCGATGGTGCGGCGGCGGCGGATCCGATTGCGGCCGTACCGATTCTGACGGATTCGGGCCGGATCGGGGACTTCGGACCGGGTAGTGCGGCGAACGACGAGGAACGGGAGCGCGCATTGGCGGCGCTCATTAAGTTCATGAAATTCAAGCCACCTATCTTCGAGGGAGGAGTGGTGGAACCGGCGGTCGTGGAGTCGTGGGTCGACTCCATGCAAACAATCTTCGAGGACTTCAACACCCCGGAGAAAGACAAAGTACACTTCGCCACCCATTGCCTAGACAAGGCGGCGAAGGCGTGGTGGAAGCGGGTTAAGCGGGATCGGTCACCCGATCTACCGCCAATGTTGTGGGAGGAGTTCAAGAGAGCGGTATTTTCGAACTACTTCCCGACTCCGTGAAGCGGAAGATGCACGAGAAATTTCGCAAGTTGAGGCGGGGAGACCGCTCGTGGCGGACTATGAGCTAGAGTTCTCCCACATCATAGATTGTGTCCGGATGTTGTACGTGACGACCGGGATCGGGCCGATTGGTTCTTGCGAGGACTTCGGCGAGGATTTATGAGGCGGTGCAACTTTTCCACCTCACGACCTTTGCGGAGGTCTTCGACCGGGCTCTATCTCTGCGGAGCACGGCAGCGCCTATGCGCGGGAGGAGCGCGAGGCCATGGCGGAGAGTAAAGAGAAAGAAGCGAGCGGCGGGCGGTGCCGGGGGCCGGCCAAATGCTAAGAAACCTCCTCGGTATCCCCGACAGCAACAGAAGGGCGGGAGACCTTTCCGTTGTGTTATTTGTGGCGGCAACCATCAGCCGACGGCATGCTCGCAGCGAGAAGGGAAGTGCTACAAGTGCGGTCAGCCTGGGCACATGATTCGAGAGTGCCCTAGGTGGGGATCGTCTGCACCGACGGCGGCTTCATCCCCTTCTACGCCGAGGCAGCTGATGGGACTGCCACCACCTATAGCGGCTGGGCGCTCATCATCGTCGCGCCAGCCGGAGGCATCGAGAGCACCGAGTGGGCGGGTTTTTGCCACTCAGGTGGAGGAGCAGGCTCCGACTCCGACGACATTGTAGCAGGTATTATTTCTATCAATGGGGCGAGAGCTCAAGCTATATTCGACACTAGTGCATCGCATTCATTTATAAGTGCATCGTTTGCTAGTGCTCATGACTTAGAGGTTTTACATGATAAGGAAGGTTGGGATATTAAATCCCCTGAGCACGCCTATACAGTCTACGACGAGTGTCCAGCGTGTCCAGTCCAGATAGGTGATTGGGTCATGCCGATCGATATGCTAGTGCTAACTCGGTTGTGGTCGTTTGACGTGATCTTGGGGCTAGACTGGCTTACCAAGTATTATGCAGTCATCGACTGCGAGAGAAGGGTGATCACTTTTCGTGAGCCAAATCAAGAGGAAATGGTGTATCGAGCGTGTAAAGGTGCGCGCTTTGCAGCGACCATATCCACGGTTAGGGCAAGGATGATGATAAAGGGTGGTTGCAAAGCTTATTTGGCGACCATCGTAGATGACCGAAAGGAACACCCAGACTTTGAGGGCATTCGGGTGGTGTGTGAGTTCCCGGATGTATTTCGGCGGAGTTAGGGATTGCCACCGGACCGGGAAGTTGAATTCGTAATTGACTTGATTCCGGGACGGACTCCGGTTTCGAAGGCTCCGTATAGGATGGCACCGGTGGAGCTAAAGGAGCTTAAAGCACAGTTGGAAGACTTGCTTGACAAAGGCTTTGTGAGGCCGAGCGTGTCTCCGTGGGGAGCTCCGGTGCTATTCGTCAAAAAGAAAGATGGTACACTTCGACTTTGCGTGGATTACCGCGAGTTGAACAAGGTCACGGTGAAGAACAAGTACCCGTTGCCAAGGATCGACGACTTGTTCGATCAGTTGAAAGAGTCAAAGGTGTATTCAAAGATAGACCTCCAGTCGGGGTATCATCAATTGAAGATACGGCCCAAGGATGTGTGCAAAACGGCGTACCGAACGCGGTATGGTCACTATGAGTTCACGGTAATGCCATTCGGGCTTACTAATGCCCCAGCGGCCTTTATGGACTTAATGAATCGTGTTTTCCGTCCGCTATTGGACCGATGCGTCGTGGTATTCATTGACGACGTGTTGGTGTATTCTCGTACCGAAGAAGAACACGAGGAGCACCTGAGGCTCGTCTTGGAAATACTCCGAAAAGAGAAATTGTATGCCAAATTGAAGAAATGTGAATTTTGGCTTTCGGAGGTTACCTTTCTAGGACATGTAATTTCGGGTGAAGGTATCTCGGTGGACCCGAAGAAAGTAGAGGCAATTAAAGATTGGCCTCGCCCGACGAGCGTAACGGAAATCCGCAGTTTTCTTGGACTTGCGGGTTATTATCGGCGGTTCGTGGAGGGTTCTCCAAAATAACCACTCGCTAACGCGCCTCACCCATAAGGGGTCAAGTATGTTTGGAGCGAAGATTGCGATCGGAGCTTCAAGGAGTTAAAGGAGAGGTTGACGACAACCCCGTACTTGCTCTACCGACGCCGGGGAGACGTATGTCGTGTACAGTGATGCTTCCTACATCGGGCTAGGGTGTGTGTTGATGCAAAATGGGCGAGTCATAGCATATGCGTCGCGCCAATTGAAGCCCTATGAAAAGAGCTACCCAGTCCATGACTTGGAATTAGCCGCGGTGATTTTCGCGCTAAAATTATGGAGGCATTACTTATATGGGGAACATTGTGAGATCTACACGGACCACAAAAGTCTTAAGTACTTGTTCACCCAGAAGGAGCTTAATATGCGACAACGGCGGTGGTTAGAATTACTGAAGGACTATGATGTCACGATCTTATACCACCCCGGAAAAGCTAACGTCGTAGCCGACGCGCTAAGTAGAAAATCTGGAGAAGACTTAGCATCGGCAATTACGCCTCAACCGTTGTTGCAAAAGGAGATGCAACGGTTTGGATTGGAAGTAGTGGCACCGGGAGTGCCGGCTACACTTGCTACCTTGGTGGTGCAACCGACCTTATTGGAGAGGATCAAGGAGTTGCAAACTTCCGACGAGTACCTCCAAAATGTGCGCTGCGAGGTAGAAAGCGGTAGTGCCGATGACTTTGGCATTGGGACCGACGGCACACTACGATTTCGAAATCGTTGGTGTGTACCCAAGAATAAGGATCTCCGTAAGGCGATTATGCAAGAGGCGCATCAATCTCCTTATAGTATCCACCCGGGCGGCACCAAAATGTATCAAGACCTAAAGTTGCAATATTGGTGGCCGGACATGAAGAAAGACATTGGAGAATTTGTTGCGCAATGTCTTACTTGCCAACAAGTAAAGGCGGAGCGGCGGTTTCCGGCGGAAAAGTTACAAAGCTTACCTATACCCGTTTGGAAATGGGAAAATATCGCTATGGACTTTATGACCGGATTGCCTCGATCTCAAGGGGGACACGATGCAATTTGGGTGGTCGTGGACCGGTTAACGAAGTCGGCGCATTTCCTTCCGATTCATATTACTTGGTCGGGGGACAAGTTGGCTCAAGTTTACATTGATGAGATTGTGAGACTTCACGGCGTTCCGGCGTCTATCGTATCGGATCGGGACCCGAGGTTCACTTCTCACTTTTGGAGGAGCCTACAAGAAGCGTTGGGCACACGGCTCGACTTTAGCACGGCATTCCATCCTCAAAGTGACGGACAATCGGAGAGGACAATCCAAATACTTGAGGATATGCTACGGGCGTGTGTATTCGACTACAAGGGCAATTGGCACGACCATTTACCGATGGCGGAGTTCGCATACAATAACGATTATCAAGAAAGTATCGCGATGGCGCCATTCGAGGCCCTTTATGGAAGAAAGTGTCGCTCTCCAATTCATTGGAGCGACGTGGGCGAGAAATCTGTTCTTGGCCCGGACGTAGTGCGGGAGGCGGAAGAGAAAGTTCGCCGTGCTCGCCAACGACTTGCGACGGCGCAATCGCGGCATAAGAGTTATGCCTACAAACGAAGAAAAGATGTTGAGTTTGATGTCGGCGACCATGTATTCCTAAAGGTTTCGCCAACACGGGGAGTTAAACGGTTTGGAATCGGAGGGAAATTAAGTCCTCGGAATATTGGACCGTTTGAAATTTTAGAACGAATTGGAGCGGTGGCTTACAAACTAGCATTACCAGAGGCTTGCGGGAGTTCATGATGTGTTCCATGTATCCAACCTCCAAGTATGTTCATGATCCCGATCATATTCTCTCGTATATACCATCAGAGATTCAAGAGGATATGACCTACGACGAGTTTCCGGCGTATATTATCGATCGGGAAGAAAGAAAGCTACGGAACCGGAGGATTCCGTATGTCAAGGTCCGTTGGAGCGAACACAGCGACCGGGAAGCTACGTGGGAGCTCGAGAGCGTAATGTGGGAGCACTATCTCCATTTATTCGAAAATCTGGATTAAGGTACGAATCTAGATTGTATATAAAGAAATAGTTTCGCGGACGAAACTAAATTTAAGGGGTGGAGAATGTAACAACCCACTCCCCCGTAAAGCGCGCCGAGTTCCGTCAAAATGAGCGGGACCGGGAGTGGAGCGTAAGTGTGGGTTCTATGTGCTTTGGAACCGTGCGCGGCGAAGTGGGGTCTTGGAAAAGCTAAACCGCAAGTACGGTGGAAATTCCCGGACTTGGAGCGAGAACCAGGACGACGAGGGTTGTCCGGATGCCACCAAGTGCCCCAGCTGCGCAGTGAGGAAACCAATCTTGAAGACGACAGCCAAAACAAGACGATCCAAAAGGCAGACAACCAGCCAAGACCGGACAGTGGCTGCGTAACATGCAGAAAAATGGCTAAGTCCTGGAAAACCGGCGTACTGAGACCGGACAACCGGCGAGGCCGGACGGATGGACTCGCCCGATTCGAGCGGTTGTAATTTTCGCAAATGGAGGGGCTTTTTGGCAATTGTCATAACACTATATGCAGTCCACCCCTCTCATCTATTCACAGCCATTCTCCCCCAACACACTCTCTCTCATTTCCCCTCTTTCTCTCTCTAGAAAAGGAGCCCTAGAGCTTGGAGAAGTTGGAGAAGGAGCTTGGAGGAGGTGATCTTGGAGGATTTGGAGCTTGGGGAAGACCTAGAAGCTCTCCTACAAGGTGGAGCTTGGGCCAAGGTGAGGTTTCATGGTAAACCTAGACTAGGGTTTGGGTTTTAAGCAAGGAACTTAGAGTTTTGAGTCTTCTCTTTGGTGTAGAAGCCTAGTAGAGGCTTGAGCTCCATGAAAACCCATGAAAGCTCAAGGTCCTCTCATGGTGGATCCTTAGGGTTTCAAGTAGAGGCCCTAATGATGGTTTAAATTGTTCTAGATGAACTCTAAGAGTAACAACAAGCTCTCTTTTGCTTGTTTAAGAGATCAAAACCTAGGGTTTTGCATAGGGCTTGGATAGAGCACCAAATTTGGGGCTTTTTGCCATGGAGGTTCTAGGGTCAAATTGACCTTGTAGAAACCTAATTGGGGGTATACCCGACGCGTGGGTCAACTCCGTTTAATTAAACGAAAAGCCTATCTATGAGTTGCTATGTAAGCTAGCCCGATGTAAAATCGATAAGCTGCGGCAGTTGCAAAAGAGGCCTCGGTTAGCTACGAGACTCGACGGGCAACCCATCCGTAATTTTAGAAGGTGGGTGGTGCATTCCAAGGACACCGAAATTCTTTCTAAGTCTATGTGTCACTTTTGAGCATTCTATATATGTTTGAGTATGTATGCATGATAGGGTAAATTATGAGTTATATTGCAATTTGTGAGTTCAAATGCATGAGATGTAATTGTATGAGATTATATGACAAAGAACAAGAACCCTATATATATGCATGTTAAAGAACAAGTAGTGTAATTGACAAGTGAATGTGACATTGGACATGTATTAGAGAATGTGACAAAAATGAGTCTAGAATACTTAGACAACATGTGTGACATCAAAGAGCAAGAACAAGAACTTGTAGTGTACATAACACTAGTAGAGTCATGAGATTGACATTCGACAATAACCTTAGAGTTGAGGGTCATATGAACATAAGTTCTCCTTGAAGGCAAGGAACAGATTGAGATTTAGAATCCTTAAAGTTAAGGATTGATCGTACTCACCATATAGTCCTTGCTCGGGCGGTAGCTCCCCTCGAGCGGTGCGCTCCGGAGTTGGTCACCTGGAATGAGTTTTCCAGGTAATGAGTTTTCCTAAGGACGGTCCCAACGGGTCGATATTGAGCCTCCCCGGTATACTATGGGATTTTGAGTTTGGTTGAGTCTTGTTGAGGGCGAAACCCATGGGTTAGCCAAGAGATTGGGTATTGAACTTATGATCTTGCATGCTTTACAGTTTGAGCATTTTATCGTTACTTTCAAGCGTATTAGTTGCATTTGTTAGTTGGTTATTATCTTACCTTTCTTTCTATTACGCTTGAATTAGACCTAGTGGGAAAGTCGGCGTGGTTGGTTGCCGAACCCACTGGGAACTTTGTTGTAGTTCTCACACCCCTTTTCCACGGGCCGGACCGAGTGGGGCCCGACGATCATGATAAGGGCATCGAGCCCTAGGTAGAGACCGCCCGAGTTACTTTATTTTTGCTATAGTCGCATTTCCCTTTATATCATCTTTTGTATTTGATGATTATAGTTGTCTAACTTTAATTGTAATCAAGTTTCATTTTGAGGTAAATGTGATGTAAGAAAGAAATGATGCATTAAATTGTAAAGACTTTAAAGAATTCAAGTTGTAGAGAATTATGCACGTATGTGATTGCAATTAATCATAGTACTTGTATGTTTACATTAGTTACTTTCATTTTGGCTATGTTGCTTACCCTCGTGTAAGCCTTTTGTGTATACTTCCGCATATGTAAAAATTTTATACTCTATCTGTACTTGTTGAGCCTTGGGCGGACAGGGGAAGCTCTGTCCGTTCGGCGTCTGTTTGACGCGCTCGAACCGGCCAAATGGTTCGGGCTCGAGGCGTGACAGGTTAGTTTTTGTGTTTTGTCACGAAATTGCCAAAGGGGGAGATTGTTAAGGATTTTGTGTTGGCAAGTTTCGTGAGTTGAGTCGGAGTCTTGAAGGATTGGAGCGGATCGAAGATGATCGAAGAATCCTAGACTTCGAAGAAAAGAGACATGTTGAATCACGACGTCAAGGTAAGTGTTTAATTCATGTTATGGTGATTCATACTTAGTTATAGGCATTAGAATCATAAAATCATTGTATAACGGATTAGAAATTGTATCAGAACTTTGTAGTTTTCGAAAATGGAAATTTCAGCAAAAATACAAAGTTATACCGGTATAAAATTGGTTTTGTACCGGTACAAAAAAGTTGCTATCTGGGTATAGCCATCAATCCGTTAGTGTAATGGCCCTTATGAGAAAAATCTTCCGTCATTGCATTAGGTAATGGCCCGTTTTTATCTTAGGTACAAGAAGGTAAAAACCTGATTTTTCTCTAATCCGAATCTAATTGATTCTAAAGTCTATAAATAGGTTCTTAGGGTTCTCTAATTCCGTGTACTTCATCATAATACATGTTTGAGAAACCCTAGAGGCTAGGAATTGATTCAAAACCTATTTTCTACTAAATAGCCTCTTTTAGGTCAAATCGAGACATAGTAAATCCTTCTCTATATGTCGATTTGATCTACACTTCGCTTGGAGTTCTCGTTCCCGGTTTTCATCGATACTCCAACGAAGGATCACCATATTCATGATTCTATTCATGGTGGCGTCGTGGATTCGGCGTGATTGAAGACTTCGTGGATTCGGAGTGTGGCGTCGTGGATTCGGCGTGTTGAAGACTTCGTGGATTCGGAGCGTGGCGTCGTGGATTCGGCGTGTTGAAGACTTCGTTGATTCGAAGCGGAGGCGTTTCGTGGATTCGGAACGTGGCGTTCGTGGATTCGGGCGTGATCGTGGACAACTCGGTGGAGTGCGCGGAGATCCATAAGAGAGTTAGAGAGGTTAAGTCCGTGGAGTCGGTAATCACCTTGTAATCTTTTCTTTTAGTGGATTGTTATTCGCGTGTTGGTCCCGTGGGTTTTTTTCTCCGAGTTGGAGTTTTCCCACGTAAATCTCGGTGTGCTTTTTAATTTCCGCATTTACATTTTTAAAGCATCGAGAATTGTGGTTTTTGGCCGATACACCTATTCACCCCCCTCTAGGTGTTGTTTGATACAATCTAGATAGATTCTTGGGGCTTCCCCGTAACCTACAATAATTAGGTTCAAAAGCCCCAGAAAAAAATACCCAACATAAAACTCACATAGAGAAGGTTAAACTCACCTCTAGGTAGCCACCCCTCGAGAGATCTCAAAAGCAAGCTAGAGTCTCCTCAAACCAACCTAAAGGAAGGTCCTAACATCATCAATTAAGCTCTAGATGCATCAAATTGAAAAGCCCCAAAGTAAACCCTAATATCAACTTCTAGGGTTTCAACACAAAAGAAGCAATCAAACTCAAATCTAGAGGAAAGAGATGAGAGGAAAGAGATGAGTTGCTTACCTTCTAGGAGCTCCAAAACAAGGTTCACAATCCTCTAGAAGTGAAGGTCTTCCTCCAAAAGAGCTCCAAGATCAAGCTCCAAGCCTCAACCAAGAAGATGCTAGCACAAGCAAACAAAAGAGAGGAAAAGAGAGGTTAATCTCTTTAGAAATCCATCCAAAAACCCAAGAAATCCATGAGATGTAGAGAGAGAGGCTTCTTACCTCTATTCCTCTTGTTCTCAGCATAACGGAGAAGCCCTAAGGGCTGGGGTGCTATATTAGAAGCAACAAAATGCCAACTAGCCCCTGCAGTTTCGAATTTTCGAAAACTGCCAGCTTGTACCGGTACAAATCAAGTTTGTATCGGTATAAACCCTGCGAAACAGCCAAACCGAGCCTCGGGTTGCCTAAGCTGCCCCTCTATATCGGTATAAATCTTGGTCTGTACCGGTATAGCCATCATTTTGTACCGGTATAGACACCATTTTGTACCGGTACAAAGGCCTAAAAATTCCAACCCGAGAGCAACCTAAAATCCAGCTTTTTGGACTTTAGTGCTTGGAATTCATCCACCAACCTCGGTATTCGTGCCATAGGTCGGAACACAGTCAACGACCCTCCAGAAAATCTGGAAAAGCTCAGATCTCACATCCACACTCGAACCTTGCTATTTGCACAAGTTCAGTGCGTCACATAAATAGACCTAGTGGGTAAGTCGGCGAGGTCGGTTGCCGAGCCCATTGGGAACTTCGTTGTAGTTCTCACACCACCAACCCTACAGGTCCTAGCACGAGCGGGGCAGCGGAGGACTGGGGCAAGGGTGTTGCGCCATAGCTAGTGGCCACCGGAGTTACATTAGACATTCCCTTTTTGGTATACTTGTATCAACTTTATTTTGTTGATCTATAGTGGTTAAGTTGTAAACAATCATGTAATTTTGTGGGATGTCAAATTGTAAAAAGATGTGATGTTTAAAGAAAAAGAATGTAATAGTTTTAGTTATGTGTATTTGGTTAAAATGTAATCAAATAGCATGTATGGTTTACTTAATAGCTTAAAGCTTTCACTTCCGCTGTGTTTGTTGCTTGCCCTCGTGCAAGCCTTGTATAATTGCAAATCTCTCTTGTTTGCTTATTATACTTGTTGCTAGAGCCTTGGCCGGGCAGGGGAGGCCTTGTCCGTTCGGCGTCTGTTGACGTGACCCGAACTCGACCAATGTGGCGGGTGGCGGGGCGTGACAGTGAGGCTTGGTCTTGCTAGTGATGGTTTCCAACCATTTGGAGATTCGAGAAAACCATATAGCATTTGGCCGGTAATATTAATTCCATACAACTTGCCGCCATGGATGTGCATGAAGTAATCTAATTTTATTCTATCAATGCTTATTCCCGGACCCGAGAGTCCTTGATATGCAATTGATATATATCTCCAACCATAAATTTCATATATTTTTCGTTGATAGAACTATTAAATTTGTTCTAATGTTTGTCTTTTTCTCTTGTAGGTAGTCTGCAGCAATTTTGGGCTAAGAACATTGCTAGCAGATGAAGTGCAAGCTATGAAGTTATGATTCTTTTTTTGTTTCCTTTTGAAAATTCACTACAACAAAACTAAGTTATAGCTACACTTTTAAGTGTCCCTGAAATCTAAAAAAAGTGCTAGGGTATATAGTGACACATAATAAAGTGTCGGTATATCCCAAAATAAGTGTTGCTGTTTAGTGACACTTTTTTTTTATTTTAGTGACACACTTAAGTGTCCCTAATTTTTTTAAAAAAAATAATGTTTTTTATATAGTGACACTTTATAAGTGCCCCATTGTCATTCAAAATAAAATATTTTATTTAAACATCCAATATTAAACTTTAGTTAAGCTAATCGCATTTACATTAAATCGATGAGACTGAGAAAACACAATCAACAAAATTATTTTAAATTCTTGTTGAAATGATAAAACTAAAAAGCAATATCCACACATCACAACAACAATATCCACTCACATGCATGTTATACTAAAAAAGTTACAAAAAATTAAAAATTACATGATAACAAAACCAAAAAGTGTATAAATGCATTTTAATCCACTCCACGACTATATACTTGAATCTGCACATTTCATTGGCTGGGTAGCATATTTCATTGTCTATAACACGCATGCTTTCTAATAATATGCAAGAACGGTTAATATTCAAAACAAAGGTTAGCAAAAAGATTGGAGTTATTATTTTGCACAACACAATGCGCAATCATATATTCAACAAGTTAAGAATATTAACTACTGTAACACATTAAATCAAAACTGACAAAATACAATATGAAAATGTGTGTAATCTTTCTCAACTCCCAAGCCTACCTACATGACCAGTTAGATGTGACAGGTAGAAAGAAGCCCCAGCATCAGGATGGAAACCAATATGGATTTCCGGAGTAGCAAAGAACTGGATGGAAGAACAATTAAAACAAAAAATACATGTAAGTATGTTAGGATAATGATGGTTGACACAAGCATAAGATACAGAAAACAGCCTTAAAATGAATAAACTGACTTTACAGGGACATGCATTGAAATAGCAAACAACTATGAATCTTACGATTATATCAGTAGCTACATGAAACGTTCCAGGAATTGAAACTCCTCCACCACCAACCATGGTGATACCATCCAAAATTGCCAGCTATTTGAAATGACAAAGTCAGCACTAAAACCAAAGATTAATTGAACGGTCTAGTTGCCTAATGTTTAGCAATTTGTTGCAGCATAATTTACAATTTCAAGAAGTAGAACAGAGTAAAAAAGAAAGAAAGAAAAAAAAAAAACAAAAACACTTTGAAATGACAGCCAAGAATAGGTTAAGGGCTTAAGGCAAAACGAAAAGTGATTTTAACTAAAAGAAAATAGTCATTAAAAAAAGTAAATGAAAGAAAAGATTAGTACGAAATCGCATAGCAATGTTCAAAATTTGGTGAGTAAGTATAGAAAAAGAAAGCAGGATTAACAGACTATTAGGACTAGCACAACCCTTCAATGGTCTATGAAGAAAACTTGTGAACATAGAAAGGCGAAAGCACCAAAATGAAGCAAGAACTAACTCTAGGAAGACACTTCGACAAAGTAAGGCATGATTTCATTTGTTCTATGCTTCTAGAGTGCAACAACAAGATGCATTTATTTGATTCATCAACGATTGGAAAAGGGAACTAGAATGGGCTTGTAGTGAAGTTGGGATGATTGAGTCTCCAACATGTTTGCTACTTAACTGGGGTAGAAAATAAAAATGATAGTCATGTGGCAGAGGCAACAAGTTGAGGGGTGAGAAGCAAAAGAATAAGTCTCAAGGACTATTTCATTATACATTTTTACCCGTTTTATTGATAGCAAAGAGTCGAAACACAGATCTTGCTGTTTTACTCCATGCTTTGTGTATCCAAGTATAATTTGTTCCTACAAAGCTTATGTGCTTGTTGTAAATGAATGTGAATGATGGACGTTATAGTTAACATAAAAGTTTTTGCATTCCCTGTTTGATGAGAATTAAACGGGTAAAACAATACAAATTATTGATTAATGAATAAGTTTTGAACATATAATAAGGCTAAGATGATTAAATTTAACTAATGAACAATAAGCTCATGGATGAACATCACAGATGAGAAGCGGATGCATCCGAAGCCTAAGAGAGTAATAAATATACTACAATTAGTGTCAAAGAAAGCTAATTTAAATAGTCAATTTAGCACATAACTTTGAGAAACGAAATTGATTGGAACTAACAATTTTTTTACGGCGTCTAGATTTTTTGCACTTTCAGCTGCCATTTTGATGAACTGAATCTAAAGCATTTCTCGCAGAACATTCTTCAACTTCACTAGCTCTTCCAATAAAGGGTTCACCAAGTTGGCCACACTGTTAAAAAGAAAAGTAAGTTGCTCGCAACAGTCAAAAGCATATAAACTATTGGGAAGTAGGCAAATATTCTTTTGTCATTCGAAGTTACCTCTATTGCTTGGCCAGTTGCTAAGCATTGTACCATATGTTTTAATTCTATGATAGTATTGTTTTGCTCTCGTATTTGCTTCTCTAATCGCTCCACATGTTCCTTCATTTGTCGCATTTCTTTTTCAACTGTTATCTCATCAAATGTTGTCATTTTTAAACCCTCAAAGCGTGCCTTGAAGATTTCACTTGCAGAAGGACCCAATTAATCCTATACCGCGCACGTGTCCGCGTTTTTCCTTTCCTAAGATTTGGGAATATGGATCACCCTCCCATGCGATCTTTCCACGTGATGACGATCCCTCAGAGTTTTCAAGTATCTTCTTCTACAAATCAACCTATAACTAGAAGTTATAATAACACTCAATAAATATTTATAAATTTGTATTGAAAGATATAATAAATTAAGGGTTATTTACATACAGGTCCCTGCAAACATAGTCAATTGCGGAAATATCCCTGCAAAAGCGAAACTAGGTGAGATGTCCCTACAAAAGTCCAAAATTATGCAGATATGTCCCTGCCGTGCCTTTTGCAAGGACATATCTGCATAATTATTTTTCAGATATGTCCCTGTAAAAGGCACGGTAGTAGTTTCGCTTTTGCAGGGATATTTCCGCAATTGACTATGTTTGCAGGGACCTGTATGCATTTGACCCATAAATTAAAGTCATACGGCTATTTCGTCATTCATGAATGTTCCATTCTTGTGCTTGTGAGTACTCAAATAAATTTCAGCACGTTGAGGTTGTTTCATTTGGGGATGATTTTTTCCCTACAAAAATAAGATAAAGCTGCAAAAATTAAATATTTTTTAAAGAAAAAGAGTTAAAAAAGATTCACATTGGTAATTATCTAAATACAATAGTAATTACCATATCCTCCGCTACACATGCAAAACCTTTCGTTCAGCAGTATGAGTTGTTTCAAACATTGCACGGTTTCTTGTATTTCGTATGCTACGAGCCTAAGCATATATAATAAATTTGCAATTAGTAAGTCAACATAAAAGCCATAAAAGCCAAAAATGCTAATATCTAAAGACAAAGTTGTAAAGCATATTGGCATACCAATTTTTATATTAATACATATAATCAAGTAAAATAATAGGGATGCTTATACCATTCCTTCATTTGATTTCCAAAAATCTACAAGATAAATCCATTGATCTTTAATGGCATCCTTTGGAATAAGATTATATACTCCTTGAGGCTAGCTTTTTCATCAAAGTACGCAGCTTTTAGATCACATTTGTAGTCTTTCCACTTTCTCCCCGTTGACTTTAAAATCCATTTTTCACATCTTGTAGGATAGAAGAACTTTCCCTACAATAAAAAAAATAAGTAATTCAAGCAAATTACAACAATTAATGTAATATTTTAATGTCCAAGTTTGTGCATAAACCTTCACTTGTGCGATTATATCTTTCTCAGCATCTTTTTTAACATATCTCCAATCTTTATGGCTTAGGGTACATATTCCTCCATTTCTAGCTATGGCGCCTAAAAATTGACCCAACAAACCACCTTCATTTCCAATAGGTTGTCCTTGAGTATTGCAATTTACTACAACTCGATGCCCTCGTGGTAGATTCCACAAATCAGCTAGTTTAGTCTTCCCACGCCTTCTTTGTCCATTCTCATCTAAAATTTCAAAAAAAAATCTTATAAATAATAAGAAGGTTTGTAAATAGTAATCTTATGTGATAAAGTTCATATATAATAGAATTTCTCTCTTTAAGGTACTATTTATGCTTAATATTTCATATAAACATGCACAAAAATAAGTAAGCAACAAAGAACACAGTTAAAATAGAAATATAATGCATCAATGTTGGGAGTTTAATAAACATTCATTTCATACCTTCGATATTCACTTCATCTCCTTCTTCTTGATTTATATTTATAGAAGTTTCTGCATGTTCATCAATTTGTGCTTGCTGATTGGAATTAGATTGAGGCTCCTTCCAATATTCATCTTCACTTTGAGTTATTCGGATGCGTTTGCGCTTTGTCATCTCTTTCAACAAAATCAAACAAACAGAGCTAGCCTCTTAGAACTATGATTGTTCACGTATAAAGAGCACTGTTTGGATGCATGAACATCTAATTCGGCATATCATTTACTCAAAAAGCTTGTAGTATTTAGAAGATGAGGACCCGATTATTCTTTTCTCAAATTGCGTTTATAATTGAGTTGAAGCAAAGCATAACCATTTGATGCAGCTAAAACCAAGGCTCCAATTGGACCAGATTCAATGTATACTTAAAAATTGACTTGGACTAGGAAGGAAATATCTCAATCCAAGCTTAAATAACTTGGATAGGCTTTGAGTCCACACCCAACTTAAACTGAAACCAACTTGATTCTCATTTGATATATGTAAATTTGTGTACATGGGGGTTTAAAAATATAAATTGTTGCAGTGTAAATTGATGTCCTGCAAAAGAAATAGAAACTAAAGATCGATGTCTTTAAAACCATACAAGCACATAGGTACTAAGAAGTCAAATTGCAATTAAATAACCCCATCTCTTAGCATAGAAAATGTAGATGTAGATAAGCAAATCAAAGAGTCAACAAATAGTACCAGTGATTGAGTGAATGTTATGCAACTACAACCAATTATTTTTTTCTCCTTTTTCTTTTCTGTACATATAACTGTTCATGAAATAGTAAATTGCCTTCAGATTTTGTATGCATATAGTCAGAAGAGTTAGAGCTTACACTGGATTAGTTGGTTGTTCACTGACTAGTTCAAAAAGAGTAGTCCTTGGAGTGCAGACTGGCAGCAAACCTCTGAAGGGCGCGGATGTTCTGTTGGTGAAGGAACCACAAGTTTGATATCTGGCAAAAAGATATATAAAACAACAGGGAGAAAATGTAATTTGAGGTTTAACAGAATCATCTAAATTAGAGATTTGCTAGCAATTGATTGCTAATAGTTAATGGCACCTGCAAATTCATTTTGCTAGCACAAATGCCATTTTAATTTAACAAAATCATTGATAAAGTTAACGAGATCCAGAATATAACTAATCAAAACATCTTAAATCAAAGAGATTAAAGCTGGAAACATGTCAAAATAAAGTTAAACTGCTACATACTACTGCAATTTGTTAATTAGTAGACCCAAATCATGTAATCACATATAATAAAACTATCAAATGGACATGTGAAATAGCATATACTAATACTAAATCTTCGGTTCTACTCTATTAAAACCCAAATTAATGTACGAGTTTAAGATACTAGCTAGCTAGCGAGCCTAATGATATACTTAATCAAAGAGATAAGATCCGATTCATGCACAAACAAGCAAGCGATTCTCACAAGAGATTACACCCTAAACCCTCATGATAAGAAACCCTAGTATCGATCGAGCTTACCTTCTCCTTCTCCTCGTTCCGCACCTTCAACGCGCCGCGAGCACAGCCAGGAAGCGGTCGCCGGACTCCTCCCCCGACACCGCCACCGCCGCCTCGACGTTTAGTGCCAACTACACCGGCGACCGTGGCGTCTCGAACCTTATATCTTCGGGTGCTACGGCGGAGGAGGAGGAGCGCGAGGGCCGATTTCTAGGGTTTTGATGGGTTTGGTGAGGGGAGAAGAGGTGAGAAGAGGTGGTGAGGGGAGAAAAAGGGATACGACCCAGGGTAATACGAAACAGGGTAACGGGTTTGGTAAGGGCTGATCCTTTTTTTTTTTCTCTTTTTTTTTATTTTTTTGTAATTGAGGTGTTTATTTGGGCTTTGCAAATTTTTTAAAAAATTTTAAAAATTTTTAAATATATTTGGAACACTTACACTAAAGTGTCCCAAGAAAGTGTCGCTAAAACCTAGTTTTGTTGTACTGAAATATGATGAATTACTAATTTTGTTGTAACGTTTGGTAAATGTATATATGCTACATATGTAGGTGACCTTCTCACATATATGTAGTGTATGGATAATTCAGAACTATGTTTAATATGTGAATGTTGTTATTATACTATTAATGAAATACTATTATAATTTGAAAATGATTCTTTTGTTGAAACTTTGGTTTTGTATATATTGTGAATGTGAAAGAAGATCATGTAGAATTTAAATAAATAGCATGCTAAATCATAAAATCATGAAATAATTTTTGTTTTTAGCCACATGAGGATTGGTTGTTATAATATTGATTTAAAATTAATTATTAAATGGGATATTTTTGTTAGCGACGGAAAAAATGGTCGCTATTCCATACTAGTTATTGGTAAAATTGCATTGCTAAATCTCAACTGCGTCAGTAAGATTGGTCATTACTTAATGATTTTTTTGTCATTAATACTACTCATTAACGACGGAAAGGTTTCCGTCGGCTTTTGTTATTAACGATTGATACAGTGATTAGGTCGTTAATGCTTTTAACGAATGAAGCAATAACGACGGTTGATGACGGTTTTCATGACCGTCGTTATTGTTTTTTAACAACGGGAAATAAATCTATAACGACAATTTTTTCCTTCTTTATATATAATATTTCATGTAGTGCACATTGTGAGAGTCTTCGGTATCAGCGAATGAATAAGGTAAGGGTATCGCAAGCTACATAGCATCTCCTAGGACCACACTGATATTATAGCTAGATGTACATGCTGTACCTAGAGTGAGAAAATGGTATTGTCTATTATTTTTCGTTGTGCAATAGGGACATGTACAATTGTAGTTTAGTGTATAGTTATACATAGACTCCTGTACATGTTTATCATATATATGCTGTATGTTTATGCTTTGTACAGGATGGTTGTGTTACACTTCGTGTGTACAGCGAGCATCCTTATACATACGTCAAGTCTGTTGGCATATCAAGGTGCTTCTATTATAATCCAGGGCGTGATACTTTAGATTCTAATTTTACGTTAGAGAATAATTATTCAATAACATCATATTCAGTATGAAAATTTTCTATTATGATTGGAAGCTAGGAATGTGATCAAAATGTTTAGAATAAAATAATATATTTATCTTCTAAATTATTTATTAAAAAATAAAATAAATTATCATAGATGAAATATGTTATCTTACCGTAATATAAATCTAAAGCCTTTCAAAGAAAAAGAAATCAAACTCCCACATTTTAACTACATAAGAAAATTTTTGTACCGAATAAATTGTCATCGGATAACTTATTTCGACATTTAAATAAAGCCTTAATTATTATAGAAGGGGAACTCTAATATTGTACTAGTTTTTGGTATCATATCCAAACAAAAGTACTCTTCGAATATAACTGTAGGCATCTCCGTGTCTCTCATCAACCACCTACTCCTTGAGAAAACCATAGAGATTTTTGGCACCAAAAAGAACCCTAAAGAAGATCCTTTCTAAATTTAGTACACTACCCAACTGAGAAGACAGTTGGACGAATTAATTATTAGAGAATTGGTAGTCATTGTCAAACCACTTAGACAAGAGAGAAGCACTTCGAGCTGATAATTGGGAGATAATGGTGAATATGAGTTGAGAATAGGTTAAAGAAAGGAAGGGGATTATATTACTTAATACGTTTACAAGACCGAAATAAAGCTAGGTATGTTTTCAATATTTGAAATACAGCTTAATTACTGGTAAAATAGTTTCAAAGGAGAGTTTTTCCTAGTCAGATTGTTTGTTGTTCTTGGGGAGGTATTTTAATTCCATGGTCCACCTGCAATTCATATATTTCAATTTCTTCCTGGAAATGCACAACCAAGTTAGATCATAATAGCGCGCTTTAAATCAGCGTCCTTCAGATGGATAAGAGTTCTCTTTGCCCAACCAGTTGAGAATTCTAGATTAGGGACAAAGAATCAATACATTGCATATAAAATTATATTTTGGATCATACATTTTGGGACTCAAAGCAGGTCAATTTAGGGCATGTTTGGTTCATATATTTTGGATCCGGAATTAAAATTGGTTTGATCAAATCCGGCTAATTTTGTTTGGTTCAAAGAAATCGGTTTGGGACTCCTATTCCAAATCGAAATTGGAATGGCCCATTAGCTTACAAATTAATTCCAGTCTCCAAATTCGGATTGAAGTTTCAATTCCAAGTCCAGACTTACCTTTTCCTTATGCCCAATATTTCTCTATCTTATCAATTTTTTTTTTCTCTTCCCCTCTTTTCTTAGCATTAAAAAAAAAACGTGATATATTATTTTTATTATAATTTTATTCAAAAAAATTATGTATTTTTTTAAAATAAATTAAAATTTTTTTTGCATAGCTCTAACTTGAGAGTAGTATTAATTTTTTTTATATAAATTTTAAATAGTTTTATAAAATTATATTTGAAAGTAAAATTAGTATTATGTTATTCTATTATTTTTTACTTTGTATCAACCAAAGAGCTAGTGAAATAGGAATAATTTATTCCGATTTTCAATCCAGAAATAAACCAAACGTTTTAGGGGAGTACTGAGGCAATCCGATTACCATTCCAATTCATTCCAATTTCACTCTGGAACCAAACAAGCCCTTAAGGTTTTCAACGTCACCGCTGATTTCGTATGCTTTGATTGTATGATGAAAAACGCTCATCAAATATTATATAATTTGTCTCCTCATAGCACTTACGATTCATCTCTTCCCCTAACGTTTCATGACATTCTATCAAATTTACAGTAATCATAACTAAAAAATAGATAATTTTGCTTTATCAGTGTTCAGGAAAAGAATAACCTTATATCATGAAAATACCATATGCAAACTAAACACCGTATTACAAAGAAATAATATATACAACTCAAATATTCATATTCCTCTAAGTGAGGCATTTCCAACTCTTTGTTACATTACTCAAAAAGGGCTGCTTAATCGGGGAAACATACATAGTAGTGCTAGCTTAGTAGGTAGAGTACCTCATGCACTATTGTTAGGCGTTGTCGACTTGCTCATCCATCTATCTGTCACAGAATCAGGAGAATATGGTGGATTCTTCCTCAACAAGTAGGCGTCCTCCTGAGCCAAAGCATCCTTGCCCACATTCCCCACGTTGTTGGCCCCGTCTCGTATACCTCTCAGCACTTCCAAAACCTCCTTTATAGGAGGCCGCATATCCCTCTCTAATCTCAAACATCTGAATGCCAGTTCAGCCACTTGAGCAATCATCTTCTTCATTTCCGGGTCTGAGTGATGCCCAATTTCCGGGTCCACCAACTGATCAAGCTCATTGCTCTGGATCTTACTGATAGCGAAGCTAGCCAGATTGACCTCATATCTGGACCTATTTATGTCAACCGCCGGCTTGGATGATATCAGCTCCACTAACACCACCCCGAAGCTATATACATCACTCTTATCTGTGAGTTGGTAGCATTGGTAGTACTCTGGGTCCACATACCCTGGTGTGCCTTGTGGTGCAGTAGAGACATGGGTGACATCGAGAGGGAATAATCGGGACATTCCGAAGTCACCTACCTTTACATGAAAACTGTTATCAAGGAGGATGTTAGTTGTCTTAACATCACGGTGTATAATCTGAGGCTCGACAGCATGGAGGTAAGTCAGTGCATCCGCTGCTTCTATGGCAATATTCAACCGGACGGACCACGTTAGGGCTTGTTCCCCAGCAAGGGAACCATGGAGGTGGTCTGCAACAGTTCCATTCGGTACGTACTCATACACGAGGAGGAGCTCACTGCTGTTGTGGGACGTGCAGCCATAGAGGGTAACAAGGCTCTGGTGACGCAAGCGAGAAAGGATGTCCACCTCATTCATGAACTGCTCAACCCGCTTGTAGCTGTTCTCGTATAGGCGTTTCACTGCAACAGTGCGTCCATCTCGGAGCTTCCCTGCAGGCAATTATGCAGAAGGTAAGGATTGAATTGATTGAACAAAAAAGCCCTTAAAAGAGTTTTTGATCTTTGCAAAAGGCAAGTAACAATATTGTACAAATAATGAGAGAAGATAATTTGTACCTTTGTAGACTCTGCCAAAGCCACCATCGCCAAGTTCTTTGGATGCATTGAAGCCATCGGTGGCTTCTTCAAGTTCCTCATAGGAGAAAATGTGGGTACGATATTGTCCACTATTTAACTCAAGGTCAAGAATTTGCCGAGAAGAGTTGGTTTGTATGAGCTGATGTGAAGAGGAGGGTGTCTGCTTTCTTTTCTTTTGTTTGTACACAAGAAGGCAAACAAAACTTGCTACAAGAATACCTCCTGCACCTGCACCAATTCCTGCACTTGGCAATATATACAAGAGGTTATCAGTTGCTGTGATGGATACATGCATTCAAAGCACTATATGTTGCCAAAATTAAAAATAAAATATATATAAAAAAAGATTATAAAAAAAGGATAATACGACATGACGAATCTTAAATGATGTGATCACTTATTCCAAAACTTTGACAGTTTATGTACGAGGAAATACATGTGGTTTAGATTTTTTATTTTTAGAACTAGAACAGTAGTAAGGACATAATTGATATGATAAAGTAAAAAGAAAGAGACATCATGATATATAAAAACCAATTAGAAATAGTGAATTGGCCGCTTGCAAAAAGATAATGTTTACCTATTCCAATCTTCTTCCCAAGACTGCTTTTCTCTGCAGTAAACAGTGAAAAGGACAAGCAGAGTTTAGTGAAGAGCTTGCAAATTCATAAAAGAATTACATAATACTAGTCTCAAGAGATTTACATCTACACAATATACAAGAACAGTATAAAATGTTAGGACATTAGTCTAAATGTGGTTACATATAGCAACCTTTAAATAAAGCTTGAATTATTGCTGTCACTTTTTTCCTTCAAAGTGTTACGTGATAACACTCCTCCTCTACTTCATGAGTAAAGCTAATTTAATAATAGCAATTAATAAATGTAAAATAAAAATCTTGAGGCCTATTGGGAAGAATGCAGTAAGCAAAGCCTGTCAAAATGATTATAATCAGATCTGAACATTATGCTTTTTCAAAAGTTAGATACTCAGCAACTTCCAAATGCTCCTGAGCCTGAGGTCTTTGCTGAAGTTGAGAAAATTTCATTTGGAAGAGCACATTAGCTAGTAGCTACAATACCAGTACAGCCAAGGAATTATCATTCATGTAACCACCTTGCACAACCCAAGAAATAGTGAATAATTATTTTGCAACGACCCGACCCGCCGCTAGCAATAATAACTCGTTGGGTCAAACCACCGGCCCAAAATGCTTAAGTCCAGTTATTATTACTAGCATGCAAGTCTCATATAAACTGATTGGAATTAGTATCCCATCTTATGTGGGACTATTGGGGGCGTTACAAACTCCCCCTGTTTAGACCCCGACGTACTCGTCGGGTCCAAACCAGATCACAAACTAGGACCAGAATTACCAGGCGATGTGAGATTCTAGAGGTGCCTCCTACGGGTTCATCTCTACGGATTCAAGAGATGGCTCCCACCAAATCCATTGGTGTAGCACTTTGCCCCGCATAGTACTTAGCTCTCACACTTTCGGCTGGTATTCGTCTCTAATACCAACTACAACGACTCGACCCACTAGCAACAATAACCCGTTTGGCCCAAACCACCGGCCCAATATGCTTAAGCCCGATTATTATTATCATATAAACCGATCGAAATCAGTATCCCATCCGACGTGGGACTATTGGGGGCGTTACATATTTACAACTAAAACAAGCATTAGATCTCATTCACATTAATGTGGCATAGTATATTATTAGTATTCACACAACCCTATAGAGATGGTTTTGTAAAAATTCCTGGAAATGCTTGAGGTTCCATTGATGGCGGTAATGCCTGTCTAGGCGTGTACAACAATGTACCTAATTAATCTTTTCCAAAGATATAAACCTAATTTCTAGCATAAAATAATACACTAGGAGAAATTACAAGATGTATTAGGGCATACGAAATATGGAAAGAATATGAAAAAAGAAAGTATTCACGCACTCAATAAACGTAATTGACATGCATAATCGTGCACAATTAGAATTTTATTCATGCACTCAATCAACATAATTGAGATGCACAATTATCAGACACAATTAGTGCAAAATCAAAATCACATTCAGAAAGTATGACAATGATTAATAAGGACGAGACTACAAACTCGAATTCATCTTTTCAATCATCCTCTTTTGAACCTTTTTTTCTCTTTTGCGTGAAGCCTTAAGATTTATTACACATAATCCTATTTCAACTATTTTCATGCAAGGTTTCATCATTCACATGTAAGAACAAGCAGAATGGAATCAAATTTGATATCTGAATTGGACATATCAAAGAAATTGGCATCAACAATTTTTTGCAAATCTTTCGGAGAACAATGTGTTTATACCATTCATTTTCCCTATTCATTATGCCTTCCATTTTTCATAGTCTTCCTCATTCAATTGTATAGATCTATTTGCAACTCTTTGGTATCTCTAGCACTATGGTTCTTTCAAATTGTCATTGATTCTTCCAAGTAATCTGCTTATCATTATGCTTCTTGAAGCAAAAGTGCTCAAAGTGTGGTTAGACCAAAATCGCCAACCCTTGCAGATTGCCAAGGCATATCATATACTTCTTCAGATTGATGAAATTTTAACTCTACTAAACTATAGTTGGTGATCATCACTTTGTTCCTCATCCGCACATAATTTGTCTGGTGCAACTTCACATTCAATGCTTCTATTTGGTGACAAACTTCATGATGGAAAGTTAAAACTGTCTTATGACAAGCTTCTTTTCTTTTTATGGTTCAAATCGCATATATCCCCTGAATTTTATTACTTTTTGGAAGCAGACCTCTAAACTATTAATTTTTACAATCAGCACACTGAATTTTATATGAGACGGCACTTGTTTGTAGGTAAGTAGTTAATAAAGGTATAGGTCTGAATTGATGTGACAATTTCCATTAATTTGTTTTGAACGAAGTGAAAGTGGAAGGATCGAAGTGAAGTCTTGACTTAGCAAGCTTCCTTGTGACTGCCTCGTTTACACCCTTTAGTCTGCATGGCTCAGTTTGCCTAGCTTTGAGAAGATAGCTGAACTAAACTGATTAAATTGGTTTACTAAAAATAAGAAAAGAAATCTACTAGGTTCCGACGAGAGTTTGTGCCTTGTGGGGCAATTTCGATGACAGTTTGGACCTCAGGTTGGGCTCGGAAGTATCTCCTGGTTACTCTAAGGCTCAACGGAGCAGGTCCCTTATCTCCGACCGTCTAAGCCACAAAGCTTGTGGTTTAAATACAGGGTTTAAAAAATTCCAAAACTTCCAAAACTACCATCTTTGCCCTAGATCTTGTCGGGCTGCTTCTCAATCCTGTTCTGTTGAAACCTAACTCACCATCATCTTCTTCTCAGCCCTACTACATAAATATACATCTACTACTGCTTAAACTCTACTCCATGAGCTTTTTAATTCAAAGTCGAATTGGGAGCAAATTTAAGACCAACTCAATAGACTCGCATAAGGCCACAGGCTCAAGTAATATGAGCTTTAGAAAGGTATATAGCAATCCTATGTTTATCATGTTCAAGGCGAATGTTTCAGGTTTGAGATCATCCGATGAAATTTGTCAAATGCAACTTCACAGCAACAGTTACCGATTCTATGCTGCTACAAAAAACCAGTATAAGCTCGTATCGGCAACCGTTCATGCGGAGGAACAAGTTCTCTCCAAAATGCTCTAGATAAAAGTTCTTCAGTTCAGATTAATCTTCTCGCTGAAACAGTTCAGATAGTAGATTTTCAACACAGACTGCAATATGTAGAAGTCGAATCTACAAACATAACAACGGAACCATATGAGAAATGACACAGCGCATTTAGAAAAAGGCAACTTAGTAATTAAACTCAAAGTTTTGGTATTACATGTAACCTCATGTTGCTTTTGAATTAGGCGCCTGAACTTAATATTTTTTTATTCTAGTACCCAACCTTACAATATCTGCTATGTATCACGAACATTTCTACATGTCTTGCATGTCCGTGTCGGACTCGTGTGTCCAACGCAAACACATCATGGACACACATTCGACGCGATTCCATAGCACCTCTCACTAAAAATATATATATAATTTTTTTTATTTTAATTTTTTTATGCATACATAATATAAGGTGATAAATATTTTGGCTTTTTGATGAATG
This sequence comes from Aechmea fasciata, assembly GCA_025177825.1. Taxonomy (NCBI): domain Eukaryota; kingdom Viridiplantae; phylum Streptophyta; class Magnoliopsida; order Poales; family Bromeliaceae; genus Aechmea; species Aechmea fasciata. The sequence continues at coordinate 2,839,243 of CM045930.1, read as the reverse complement.
CATATAATTTTTTTGGATAATATAAGTAAAGTATGTATGATGGAGAAATTCTTTTCTTAAAATATATAAACTATCAATGAGAATTTTAATACTTTCTATATAGTAATATAAAACTAGGCTGGAATACTATCAATAGCACCAAGCTATTGGTTCTATTAGGTTTTTGGCCCTTGATGAAGAAATGTACGGTTATGATCATGATATGGGCTCTCAAGGGTTGAGTGAGTTATTAGTTGAATAGTATAATCTAACGGGTGAAAATAGTCAAAGAGTTAAATCTAAAGGCGGAAAACTCGGTAGCACCAAGTGCTTGGTGCTATCGATAGTATCCCAGTCGAACTCTAGTAATATATATTATTATATTAATATATTCTATTTTATAAGCGGTGTCCATACCGTGTCCGTGTCCTAATTTTTGGAAGGTGCCGAGTTACAATGTCCGAGTCGAGTCGTGTCCCATGTTCCGTGTTCATACGATCTTGACGCCTAGCATATCCGTAACATTCTTGATGAAAATTCCATAACCTTAACCGAATTTGCTGTTACTTGACGGAATCAACAGAATGACCAAAAGTAGTACCACAAATTGCACAAGTTATGTAAAGTTTGTCATGAGTAAGGAGTTCAAGAAGAAAACTTAGCAAAAGGATCAGAACACTCGGAAAGTACAGCTAATTGCATACTTATCTTTAACAACTTCATGGTTTGATTGGCAATACTATAGAATTCTCCTTTTTCAATTTTAGCTGCTCATTGATCATATATATAAACATTATTCCAAACTCCGGGAAAGGATTTAAGATGCGGAATTAATTGGTAAGCAATATGAGGGAAAAAAAAAAGCTCACTGCAGCTTCTTAAATGGGGCCGATCAGGACAAATGCACATGAAGGCGGCGGAGCCATCGTAGCCACACTGGCCGTTGCTCGCCTCGCACTGGGAGCAATCGGCCACCGTCCACTCCGCAACCCCGTTCCGCAAGAGCTCCTCATAGCCACTCGCGTTTACTCCCTCGATCCCCACGACCGGCACGACGGCCGCCTCGCAGTCTCTCGACGGATTCAGCCCCTCGAGCTCCGCATCGAACCCGCCGAGATACACAGAGGTATCGTTCGCGCAGGGGACACGGTAGTAGTAATTCGCCGCGGAACTAGTTCCCGAGCAAGCGTAGAAGAAGAAGAGCTTCGCATTGACGGCGCTGATGGACAGCGGCGAGAGGCTAAACGTGAGGTTGAAATGCGGGAGGGGGCAGGTGTCGTGCAGCCAGTTGCTGTTGCCGAGCCAAACGGAGCTATTGTGGTAGAAGATACTGCGAACGAAGTAGTAGCCATCGTAGGAGGATTTGAGGGCCGGCACGCCGTCGCCGTCGCCGTCGCCGCCGCAGACGAGCTCGAAGGCGGGGTGGCCGCAGTAGCTGGGCTGCCGCCCGCCGACCCAAAAGGGGTACGAGATGTGCGTCACGTTCCCGCAGCTGGCGGGCTGGCAATCGCCGATTCTCGGACTGACGGAAAGAGAAGGAACGGGCGAGGAGAGGATAGCGACGAGGAGGAGGATTAATAGTTTCATTCGGAGCGGACGGAGATGCAGGGACAGACCGATACGAGAGAGAGGGGTTTGTGCCGTGGGTATTTGTGTCAGCGAGTAGGTGCATGATGATGACCAGCTGAAATATTTGACCGGTCGTTTTCGATTTTTAGACCAACATGCTTTGCAATGTGCTGAGGAAAGGAAAGTCTCCAGCTGAACTGGGAAAAAAAGGATAGCACAAGGCCGGCGTCGCGAGTGGTTTAGCTGCTGGCCCCGCTTGCGCAGCGAAGAAGTGCCAAAGCAGGTGGACTTTTGTCGAATCTTCCGGAAAGAAAAGGCGTACGTTCAATCTTTGACATACGATCGATTTCTTTTTGGAAAAAAACGAACAAAAGAAGAATTCGTGGTCCCAAAACAAAACCAACTACAAAACCCCCCCACGACATATATAGCAATTTTAATTTTAAATTATTAAAATAAATAAGAATATTTTTGGTATTTTTAAGTTTTGTTCTGTATAAAGATAATACTTTTAGCCACTATATTATCAAATTAGATCAAAAAATCTTGATACGACGCAGATTGAGATTCAAGTCAATCCTAACATTCACATTTCCAACTAAGTCTATTTCATGCTATCTTTCTCTTAAAAAAGATCTATAATAAAAATAAAAGTATTCTAAACTACTTAACCAACTAAGTCCTAAATGGTTGGCTGACTCGTATTTCTTTTTCAAAATTTTTCTAGTTCATATGTATAGATACTTCTAGCTTGAACTAAATTTTTATGTACAATTTTTATCATATTAATTTATATCTTTTATAATATTTTGGTACAATTTTAAATCATAATGTTTTGAATCAGAGTGAAAAACATTTTTTTGGAATTTTTCATTTTTTTTTTCAGTTTTTTATTTAACACCCATTTAAATAAACAAAATTTTGTTTAACTAATATTCAAATATCAAGCACACTGAAAAGAAGGTGATGGAGTTTTTTTTTTTTTTTTGAGAAATAGGGAAATAGGTAGCATATACCGCTTCATTCATTAAGAAGGTGAATTAGACTACAATTAATGTGAGACAACTGAACCTAGAGAAACAAAACAAACAACGAGAAGAAGAAAACAAAAACAAAAACGTGACTGACGGACACAGAGCAGGAGCTCCATTAGGGAGGAGCTGACAGGCAAAACTAAAAACTTTGGTAGTAGATATCGAACTTTAGCCAAATTGACTAAAGTATGCGAAAGAGACAATTGAACAGGTTCCAATTAACATTCCAACGATATTGGAAGGGTTAAAAATAAGGTCAAAAAGAGTTAAAAGGGTTTTAGTATTGCTCGGCGCGAAAGGAAGTCGAATAACGCGAAAAACTACAGTCTGGGTAAAGTGTACCGGTACAACCACTGCCACCCGAGAAGAGCTGCTCTCGAGTTTGAGATCTGCTAGAAGTGTACCGACACAAAATGAAAGTGTACCGGTACAAATGCTACGAAACCGAGAAACTTGCTCTCAGCTTTACCTCTGTGCCATCGTGTTACCGGTGACAGAACAAAGTGTACCGATACACTTGGGTCTGGCAGCAACATCGAAGGTAGTTGCAAAATAGAAGAATTGGAGGGCTTTATTGTAATTGTTACAACATGTTAATACCCCAAACACCCCTCCCTCTTTCTTTTCACAGCCAACTCATCTCCTCTCTCTTTTCTCTCTCTAGAATGAAACCCTAGGGCAAGGTGGTGAAGGAGAAGAAGGAGATTTGGAGGGCTTTTGGTGGCTTTGAAGGTGCAAGAAGCTCTCCTACAAGGTGGACCTTGGGGATAGCTTGGGCTAAGGTGAGTTTTATGCAAAAGCTCAACTAGGGTTTGGACTTTTACCATGACACTTAGGGTTTTGAGTCTCTCTCATGTTTAAAAATCCTCTAGAGGCTTGAGCTCCATGAAAATTCATAGAATCTCAAGGTCCTCTCATGGTGAACTTCTAGGGTTCATCTTGGATGCCCTAGAAATGGTTTAGTTGGCTTTAGATGGACTCCTAGAGGGTAGACAAGCTCTCTTTTGCTTGTACAAGAGATCAAAACCTAGGATTTAGCCAATAGTGGCATTAGGGCTCCAAAAAGGAGATTTTGGTAAGTAATGGGTTTTGGTTTAATTTGATTATGTACAAACTTAATTAGGGGTATAACGAACACGTTGGTGCGCCCGGTTCGACAATTCGACAAGCGTACAAAAAGATATTGACTAAATGCCATTTTTGTAACAGATAGCCGCAGCACGCGGAATATGAGTTCAAATATTCCAAGAAATTCACCGTAGCACCCTTGCGACCATATAAGGTGGGTGGTGGATGCCAAGGACCTCGAACTTTTTTTTATGTCTAAAGTGTCATATTTGAGCATGTACATCTATATGTTGAGCATATTGCATAATAGGATAAATGGTGAGTTTTTTTCACTACAAAAAAAAGTTAATATAAGAACGCTTTTTAGACGACGCTTAGAGGAAGCGTCTCCCAGCGTTTTTACAATATAGAAAATACCGACGCTTCAAAAAGCGTCGTTATATGATATCAAATAATTTATTAAATGATGATAAATTTTACTATTATTTTAAATTTTTCGACGCTTTAAAGTGTCAGGATTTTAAAAATCCGGACGCTTTAAAGTGTATATCCTGACGCTTTATACGCTTTAAAGCGTCAGAATGTATTTTACCGACGCTTGGTATAAGCGTCAATATATACGTGGCGACTCTTCATTTGCCGACGCCTTGACCGACGCTTTCAAAAGTGACGTTGGAATATATTGGAGCGCTTTTAAGCATCGTTAAATATAAAAAAGAGCATCCTTAAATGTAACATTTTTTGTAGTGTTTATTGCATTTTGTGGGTTCAAATGCATGTGGAACACTTCTATGATAAATGAGAACTATAAACCCTATGTATGCATGTTTAATGGCAGGAACTAGTGGACTTAGAAAACAAATGTGACATATGGACATGAATATAGAAAATGGCATTGGTTGGTCGAAAAATACTAGAGTTGAACACTTAGAAAACAAGTGTGGCATCATAGTATGGGTATAAAGACAAGTAGTGTACATGACACTAGTAAAAGTTAAAGAATGCAAGTAATGGGATAGCAATATTATGACATAGAAACCTTAGAGTTAAGAGTCATATGAGTATGGTTCTCCTTGAAGTTAAGGAATAGATTGAACTTGGAATCCTTGAAGATAAGGATTGATCGTACTCACCCATAATCCTTGCTCTAGGGCGGTAGCTTCCCCTCGGGCGATGTGCTCCGGAGTTGTCATCACTGGGTCGTAGCGGTTATCTCCCCATAGGGCGGTCCCGTCGTGTCGTAGCGGTTATCTCCCTGACAATAGGGATTTGGGTTGGTGAGTTTGTTGAGGGCGAAACCTACGGGTTAGCCATGAGATTGGTCAAGGATAACGTAATATTGCATTCATCATGAACATTCTATCGAGTATAGCATCATTTATTGTTCAGGGATATTAGCTACATTTACTATTTGGTTACCATCTATTCTTTCTTCTATTATGCCTGATTTAGACCTAGTGGGAAAGTCGGCGTGGTTGGTTGCCGAACCCACTGGAAACTTTGTTGTAGTTCTCACCCCACCATTTCCACAGAGCCGGAACCGAGCGAGCCGACGGAGGATCGCGCTAAGGGTATCGTACCCTAGCTAGAGACTACCCGAGATACTTTACTTTTTGTAGTTGCATTTCCCTTTATATATCATCTTTTGTATTTTGATGATTATAGATGTTAAAGCACATGTATTAAAGAGATTAATGATGTTAAATACAAAGGGCTTATTTTGGGAAACTTGAGATGTAAAAAAAATGATGCAAAGAATGTAGAAAAATTTGAAGGTTTAAAGATGTATGCATGTATGTGATTTAAATTAATCATAGTACTTGTATGATGTTTAGTTTAGTACTTTCACTTTGGCTATTGCTTGCCCTCATGCAAGCCATTTTGTATGCTTCCGCAAGTGTGAAATTTTATACTCTATCTGTACTGTTGTTGAGCCTTGGGCGGACAGGGGAGGCTCTGTCCGTTCGGCATCTGTTCGACGCACTCGAACCGGCCAAAAGATCGGGCTGGGGGCGTGACAAAAATACACCCCGCCCGAAGTCCAATATTGTAGATGTTATGTCCCGGACATTCCGGACGTCCCTTACCATCTGCTGCTGGGAATGTTTTTGCTTCTGGAATATACGCCTATTTCATTGAAGCCAAATCACCCACCAGGAGCATGCAATAGTCGCAAGCTCCTGCATCCGTAATGAGCTGCTTCTTATTCTACTATTCTCCCACAAAGCGAAGGCTGACTTGCAACTATTGACTCCCTTCTTATTGTTCATCAAACACCCCATAATGTTTCTGGAAACTTCACAAGTAGCAAACAGATGATCGATCAAATCCTCCTCATCTAAGCAAAGCACACAATTTTGGTCTCCAACCCAACCCTTTTTTCGGAGGTTGTCCAACATAAGTGCCTTACCTTTAAGAACTAGCCAAGCGAAAATTTTAACTTTCAACGGGATTCGAATTTTCCATAACTGGAGTCTCCACTAGCTTTGACCCCCCCTCCCCCTTCCCCCGCGTCCAGTAGGAAATTGTACAACGACCTTACAAAAAATGTACCCGACTTAGCCTACCTCCACAGCACTAAGTCCTTCAAGTTATTCAGTCGGATAGTAGATAGGTGGTTCTGCAAACCCTGTACCAACCCTCTCTCAAGATCCGAAACTAGGGTGAGCTCTGCCAATATTACATCCCACTTCCAAGCAATCCCTTCGAAGCAATTGCTTACATTGCAACGCGTACTGACAACCTTCCTAAAGATCTGGGGGTACATAGTACTTAGGGGAGCTTCTCTGCACCAAATGTTAATCCAGAAATTCACACTACTTAGGGGAGCTACTCTCTAGTCCGTAAGATCCCTTACCACCACTGAGAGTAAGGTCTAAAGGTCGAACCTTCTCTCAACACTTTCCTCCGAGAATAGTATAGGGCCCTAAGTAGGGGGCCCCACTGGTGAGTCAAGTTCGAAAGAAACCTCCACCACTATTTCGATACCGGAGCATCCCACTCATTCATTTTGCATATGAGCATGGTATTTCCTCGTGTCCACTGAATGTGCCGCTCTGGATTGAGACGCCTTGTGGTGATCTAGTAGCTGATTGGTGCATCTTGTCGTACCCTGTCATGTTGGATGACCGGTCTTTCTTGGCAAATCTGGTGGTACTTCTAATGAAGAATTTCGACGTGGTGCTTGGGATGGACTGGCTCAAATCCAAAGGTTAAAAATGATCAAAAGGGTTGATCTAAGGGCCAAAAAGTTGGAAGCACCGGATTCTCTATGCTTCCGATAATATAGTAGCTCTACTATATATATATATATATATATATATATAGAGAGAGAGAGAGAGAGAGAGAGAGAGAGAGAGAGAGTCCGGCTGTGGTACTATTGATAGCACCAAGGATTTGGTGCTATTGAGTTTTCCACCGTTAGATTTAACCCTTAAATTATTTTTCCCGTTTGATTATACTATTCAACCAACCACTCACTCAATCCTAGGGTGCTCACATCATCCTAACCATCCATTTCTCGATCCAAGGGCTAAAAAATCAATAGCACCAATAGTTTGGTGGTATTGATAGCATTCAGTCTAGTTCTATATATATATATATATATAGAGAGAGAGATAGAGAGAGAGTTAATTTGCTATGCTATCAATAGCACGAAGCACTCGGTGGTACCAAGTTTTCTGCCGTTAGATCCACCCTTTGATGATTTTCACCCATTAGATCATACTATTCAACCAATAACTTACTCAACTCTAGAGGGTCCACATCATCCTAATCGCACATCTCTCAATCCAATGGTCGGAAACTTGGTAGCACTAATGACTTAGTGCTATTAATAGCATATAGTTATATATATATATATATATATATATATATATATATATATATATATATATATATATATATATATATATATATATATATATATATAAAGAGAGAGAGGCGAGAGAGAGAGAGAGTTGGACTACTATTAGTAGCAAAATCCCATTGTTGCTATCAATTTTTTAGCCTTTGGATCAACTCTTTTCATCATTTCTAACCATTGGATTAAATACTATAACCCAGTAGGGACCACTCAACCCTAGGGGGACCACTCAACTCTAACTGACTAATATCATTTTGACCCTACAATTTTTCACCCATGAGTTAAAAACTAAACACCATAGCGGGACTCTCTATATATATATATATATATATATATATATATATATATATATATATATATATATATATATATATATATATATATATATATATATATATATATATATATATATATATATATATATATATACTATTATAAGTATATATAAGTATTATAAGTATTGGAGCCTTACTACTATACTATTATGAGTATTGGAGCCCTCGTATTCATGAGTTGTTTTCGATGATGGAGCTTCCGAATCGACGATCCACCCCGTTAAATATGATCTAAAGTATTTGAAACTTCTAAAAAATAAATTTCGTAACTTTTTGAAATCATAATAAAGTCCATCAAGCGGGCATAAAATGAACGGTCAAAATCGAACGACGTCCTAAAAATGGATGATCGCTTCAATTCAAGATCGGAGTTATTGATCTTTATCTAGATAGTGAATAGAATTTTCTATCAAAACTTCAACAAATTCCGATTCTTTTACACCGTTAAACTAGCAAGTATCCCATAGTTAAAAATTGTCAATTTTGTGACCTCTTGATCGTAAGGTAAATGATGTCGAAAAATTATAAAATTTTATTTCTAGACGTTTTAAATGCTTTAGATAACATTTAACGGTGTGGGTCATCGATTCGCAAGCTTTATCATCGAAAACGACTTATGAGTACGAGGCAATCGTACTCATAATAGTATAAGTAGACCCTATATATATATATATATATATATATGAATTGAGCTAGAATATTCTCAAAAGCACCAACCCTTGGTGCTTTTGGGTTTCTAGCCCTTGGATCTACTCATTGATTACTAATAACCTTTGGATCAAACACTATTCCACCTACCACCACCTACCACCATCATCTCAACCCCTACATCTCTCCATTCAATGGCTAAAAACTCAAAAGCACCAACAAATTGGTGCTACCGATTTTTAGCCCTTAGATTGAGAAATGGGTGGTTAGGATGATGTGGGCCCCCTAGGGTTGAGTAAGTGGTTGGTTGAATATTATAATTTAACGGGTGAAAATAATTAAAAGGTAGATCTAATGGTAGAAAACTCGGTAGCACCAACTTCTTGGTACTATCGATAGTATCCCAATGACTATATATATATATATATAGAGAGAGAGAGAGAGAGAGAGAGAGAGAGAGAGAGAGAGAGAGAGAGAGAGAGAGAGAGAGTCATTTTGCTATGCTATCAATGGTACGAAGCACTCGAGTCTTCACGAGTTTTTAGTTAGATCAGCCACCCCTTTGATGTTTTATACCCGTTAGTTCTATATATAGCATAGTAGCCTAGTTCTATATATATTTATATATAGAACTAGACTACTATGCTATTAATAGCACCAAGTCATTGGTGCTACCAAGTTTTTAGCCATTGGATTAAGAGATATGCGGTTAGGATGATGTGGGCCCTCAAGGGTTGAGTGGGTGGTTGGTTGAATAGTATGATCTAACGGGTGAAAATCATCAAACGGGTGGATCTAACGGCGGAAAACTTAATAGCACCGAGTGCTTCGTACTATTGATAGCATAGCAGCCGGACTCTCTCTCTCTCTCTCTCTCTCTCTCTATATATATATATATATATATATATATATATATATATATATATATATAGCTAGGCGGGTATACTAGCACCTAACTCTCTCTCTCTCTGTATATACAGAGAGAGAGAGCTAGGTTGGTATACTATCGGTAGCACGGAGGCTTTCGTGCTACCAAGTTGTTTTCAATGATGTGGCTTTCAAATCGACAATCGGCTCCGTTAGACATGATTTACACTATTTAAAGTATTTGAAAACTAAATTTTATAATTTTTCGGCATCATTTGGCTAATGATCAAAATGTCTCAAAATTGACAATTTTAATGATATATGTGATCGATGCGCTTGTGAATTTAACGGTATAAAACAATTCAAATCTGATAACATTTTTATAAATTTTTTTTTTCACTATTAAGAGTAAGATTAATACCTCTGATCTTAAATTCAAATTTTTTATCATCATGTTTTATAAAAAAAAAAATTTCAATCGTTTATTTTTAAACAACTCGTTTGATAGATAAATATGGTGGAGATAAAAGATCTGGGAGTAGATCGAGAGGTAGAATGGGATAGATGATGGGCTAGGATCACATCCTTTAAGGAAAACCCAGGCCGAACACGTGTCCCACTATGGGTAGCCGTTTGCATGACCTCCTGGGACGGATGAAGAAGGTGGATGGTACAGGAAAGGGTGGGGGAGGGAGGTAGGTGGGAAGTACGGAGACCATACGCCCTGGTTTCTATCGGGTTGAGTTTTAATCTAGACCTAATGCAAATTTCAAAATCAAATCTAAATTCGAATATGTTAAAATCAGGTTTGAACTAAAACCTTAATCAACCACAATCTAAATAATATATTAGTACATAACAAAGGTCAATCCAAATTCAGATTTTAACAACGCTATGATTAAATGACACTCATAAATTGTTAAGTATATGTCACGCCCCGAGCCCGCCAATTCGGTCGGATTCGGCGCGCCGGCAGACCGCCGAACGGACAGAGTTTCCCCTGTACGTCCAAGGCGTCGCAATCGATATAATTACAAGAAGGTTCCAACTAGGAACAGTATTCAACATACAACGATTGCATAAGGAAGCTAGGTATCAAACAACATAAACACATCTTATGTTATTACATTCATTCCACATTCATTTTACATCCTTTCACCAGTTAGTTACATTTTGCTCACTACCCTCTAGTCCCCGCTATTAAAACGGCCTCAGGGTACTGCTACCTCTGGTCTCCTGGTAGGGCGCTATCTACAGATCTACGCCCTTGCCTCGCGCCGCTGCTGCGCCGCTCACGTGTATACCTGTACCCCCAAAACCACAACACGGGGCTGAGAACTATTGTCCATAGTTCTCGTGGGTACGTCACCCAAGAGAACATTTCGACCAATAGGTCCAAGGAGGCACCAAATATGTTAGCCCAAAAACATATATAGGTATATAACTTGCAACTAACATAAAAACATGCCTCACAAATGCAACATGCAAATTATTACTTTAGCTCTTAGCTTTTCTTTACCTTTTTGCTATTCTGTACTTTAGCTATTTCATTCTTACTTAGCTATTCATAACTCATACCCGTTGTAACTCTAAGATTTCTACTTACCTTAGCTCATGTCATTAACTTCCAAGGTTTTTATAACCCTAGGTTTCCATCTCAAGTCCAACTTGCTTCTAAGGTGTCTATTACCTTAGGTTCACCATACATATCACTAGCTCTCAAGGTTCTCTCTACCTGATTCCAGCTAGCCACCCGACTCGGCCACGAGTCAATCAATAGCGGATAATCCGCACTTTGCACGGCTCGAGGTGAAGGACCACATCACATACACCTCGGCCGCAAGCCAAGAACCACATCGCCCAACGGTCCGCCCGAAGGTCCGTGCACCGTGGTCAGGGATCCGCCAGTGGGAGAGGAACATGCCGCATACACCCATAGCCAAGATTCCCTGATAGGGAGAGGAACATGCCGCATACACCCTAGCGCTCACTTTGTTCTTGCTTAGTCACAATTCTCGAAGTTCTTCCGGTGGGAGAGGAACATGCCGCATACACCCGCGGAACCAGAACTATCGAGCTCACAATTACGGGGATTCCGGAATCCATTCCACTTGCTTGAGGGTTGGCCTTAACCCTCAAGAGTCGACCCAATAGGTCCATTGTTCTTTACATCCTAGGTCCACTTGACTCTAGGGTTCACTCCTTGTCACATAACCTAGGTTGTCTTAACTCTAGGTTCAATGTCATTCTAGCTCGACCTATGTTTGCTCACACCGGGTCCATTGCCATCGTTGTTCAACCTATGTCCTTGACACTAGGTTCAATGCCACTCACCTAGATCCATTGACTCTAGGTTTGCTATAACCCATGTTCATTACACTAGGTTAGATGCCACACTCCTAGGTCCATTGACTCTAGGTTTACTATAACCTATGTTCTTTACACTAGGTTAGATGCCACTCGATCTATATGTGTATTTAGTCCATGACTGACATTCTTTACTTGGCATTCTTTACTTGGCTCTCTTATGTCTATCAATCCACTCATATGCATGTTTCTATTATGCTAAGCATGCATTCTTTTACTCTTCTAGCATTGTACTTTATGCTATTATCATGCACTTCATTCATTTACTTGCATCAACTTAGCATTTTACTTTACCTCACTAGCATGCATTTCTACTCATGCATTATTGAAAATGCATCAACAGGAGTTAAGTAACTCTTAGACATATAGGCGACCTAGTCGCTTCTTGCAACGCACCCACTGTTTTGCTCTCCGATTGCTCGTCGACACTTGCAATCGGCCGCCCGCGGCACCGTGACCCGATTCGGCTCGACTCGTGCGCGACCAACCGAACGATCTCCGAATCTCGATCCGAGACTTCGTGCCGTTGCCCACGTCTTCAAGTTGCCCCGTTCCGTTTCGTGAATTTAGGGCTCCTATCTTGCGTCTTTGCGGACATCTGGTAAGAATATATTACTATATTAATATCTTTGCAACCGCTCGTCGGATCACCGAACCGAGCGCGCCAACGCGTTCGTTGCACCCCCAATTAGGTTTCTATGGGGTCAAATGAGATCAATCTCATCTATTTCTAAAAACCCCCAAATCGAACCCTAGGTTTGCATCTATGCAAAACCTACCGTAAATCCCTAGATTTACGCCTTGATCTTCTATTGAGCCTCAAGGGGATCTAATCCAACCATTTCTAGGGTTTAAAAAGCCCTCTACGAAAATCCACCATGAGAGGGAGCTTAGAAGCTTACCTCTACAAGCTTGCTTCGAGCTCGAGGAAGAGGAGAGGATAGCCATGGAGGTCTCCACCTTGATCTCCATCATCTTCCTCATCTTCTTCTTCTTCTTCTTCTCTCTTCCTTTCCTTCTCTTTTTCTTTCTTTCTTCCCTTGTTTTCGACGAGAAGAGAGGGAGAGAGGGTTCGAGGGAGTGAGAGGGAGAGAAAGGGTTTTATTACCCTCTATTCACTTAACCCCCGCATAATTGCAAACAAACCCCTCAACTTTGCAATATTTGAAACATTAACCGGGCATTTTCGGCTCGGGGACCGGTCTCCTAACCCAGACCGGTCCCGAGAGCCTTGCTCCACTCTGCGCAGAGAGACCGGTCTCCCCTTAAGAGACCGGTCCCGGAGAGCTCGCTCTCGCGGACGACCTTCCGAGACCGGTCTCCCATTTCAGGGACCGGGCCCCCCAGGGACCATCAGCCTAGTCCAAGGACTTAGCCAAATTTTCAGCTTTTTCCGTTTCTTCTCCGTTCCAACTCACTTTTGGCTCGTTTGACCTCCGATTCTCTTCAAATCGAACCGAGCCTCTCCACACATGATTTAAATCATGTCCACATCATTATCTCATCCGCGCAGGCGCCGGATTTGGCTCACGGCCCAAAGTAGCCTTTCGGGCTCCGTTTTCGCACCTAGTGCACCGAAAACACCCGAAAGCTTCCAGACTTCACCGGAACCACTCTTATGGCCTTCTAAGCCAACATACCTCGTAACTTCAAGACTTTAGAAGTTCGATATGTCACATTCTCCCCTCCTTAAAATAGTCTCGTCCGCGAAACTTACTCATTTCCATCAACTCACAATCCAATTTAATTTATCGAGTAATTTTGGAGATTCCAATGCACTTTTTGTCTTCGGAGCGGCCTTTCACTAATTAGAATCATTCACAGGCCCATAACGAAGAATGTGAGACTAGTTTCACTCACATTTGCTAAGCACAACTTCAAAAGTGCATTACAACTCCGATAAACATTAGTGGAAGCGCAAGTCGACATTCAACGACCTCTCACGCTCCAACATCACTTGCAACCAGTTCACAAGGAACTTCACCTTGCGTTTACTCGTCTCGTCTCTGAGCGCACTCGGATCCAATCACCCACATTGCCTAAAGCAACATCTTAGGAGCATCGCCTAATGGTGAGTGCCTCAATATCAACTGAATCTTGCTCTATCGTGAGATGGCACACTTTGGCGCATCTCGCCTCCATTCCGGTAAAGAGCATTATCCTCAATTGTCATGTGGCTTCTTCTATCGAAGTGTCTCCTAGAGACCACTTGCTTCAATTTCAATTGCCACGACTTATTCGGCTCCTTAGCTGCGATCACTTACACGAACACTTCGCTCGCGAATCCCGGTCAACTCTTCGTTAGAGTTATCAACTCACCGCTTACCTCGGTCTCTACGGTGGACCAATGGTCACCAACCCTACGTCAGCCTATCGCTTAGACGTGTCTCAACTACGCTTAGCGTTCTCTCGTTAATGGCGTAGACCCAATCAGCACTTTCGGCGCATTACCGATCTTAAGATCCAACACGTGGCATTTTCACGTTCTCGGGTCCAAGCTCGGACTACCGTCCTAACCAAAACTCTCGCCCCACCAACGTGCGGGCCGCCACTAGCGGCGCCATTGCCTTGCCCAATGGGCCCAGCTCCGCGATCCTCAAATGGTCCAGGCACGGGTCGTCCCCAAGCACTACCCGCTAACGTCGTCCTACGCGACACGCTCTATAGAGCTACATAACTGTCGACTCCTAGGCACCTAGTGCAAGCCACCACCCTACGAGTGATCCATGGCCCGCTTCACACTTAGCAATGTCAAGTGCTACGCCAATCCACTCTCTCTGAATCGGAACCGCACTCTACGAGTACTGTGCTCGGGCGCTCCACGCCTCGTAGCGTTCTACGCTAGGTCTCGACTTTGGGGCGGATCGCGCCCACGCACCGCCTACTAAGCAACTTTTCTAACCCCACATGGAGGTGTCGCTAGGCCCACAGGCCAAATTCGGCGCTAACCAACTATTTCCTCAATAGTGGTTCTAACTATGCCAGGCATCTGGCCGCTCGGCCTATGCACTCCAACTACACGAGCACCACTCGCCCACCTCAATTCGAGGTATCACTTGGCCTCACACGCGCGTACTCGGCAACTAGTCGATCATGCTCTCAACAGCGGTTCTACTTCCACCGTCGGTCTATCGGTACTACATCCGAAACATTCGGATTACTCGGGTATCCTCAAGTATCACGGCTTAACTCTCGCAATCTACTACTCGTTGCCTCGAGAGTCGCCGCACCACTTCGTCTCTACCACGAGTCTTATCTCTCGCCGCCCCCGAATCACAACTAGCCATTTGCTAGCCCCACTTGGCTTCCTACGCCGGGGCGCCACACTCTCACACCGCAAGCATGCCGGTATCTCCTCTCACCGTCTCTAGGTCCCTACTATAATGATGTATCAATAGTAGCAACTGACCACTCAATGAATGCATGCAATGCATTAACTCAAAACCATGCAGAAGTTCTCGCTTGATTAAATTAACTCATACACCTTGAAATCGTCGGCGGCGGACTCATGCAACCCGGGTCGTAGGTCCGTGACCGCTTGACGCTCGCCGCGAACCCTCCGGTTGCTTGATCACCACACCCCGCTCTCCAGACCGTGCCAAAGGCTGCACGTCCATAGGTTGTCCGGGAGAGGAGAACATCGTCGCCATCATCAGGGTATGACTCTCGCCTTGCGGGCACTCATCCCGCATATGGCCTGGCTGCCCACAACGGATACACCTTCCGTCACGCAAGACACCGCCGCGCCCGGTGGGAGCCACCACAGATCACGCATCCAGAGGAGGATCGGGTAGAGGACGACCTTGAGTGGTGTCTAGAACTTGACTGACCACCCAAATTGCTCAACGATGGCCTCGCCCCTCCTCGCTCACGCTTACGAGATTCGCGCTCCTCACGCACGAAAGCCTCGCCATGTTCGGCCCACAATGCCCGGTCCAACACCTCCGCAAAAGTTGTGAGCTTAAGGATTTGCACCTTCTTGTAAATACCCGTTCGGAGTCCATGCGAGAACCATTCGGCCCTTTCCTTGTCGTCCCACATCGGACACAATTCACGATACGAGAAAACTCTCGCTCGTATTCTCTCACGTAGCGGTCTCCTTGTTGCGACTTCCCGAACTTGTCCCGAAGCTTTCTCCTTTCGGTGTCGGGGAAGTACGTAGAAAACACCAACCCCGAAACTCATTCCATGCCATAGGAGGAGGCTAGGCGATCGATTTCGTCGAATGCCTTTCCACCACGCCTTCGCTGACTGCTTCAAGCAATGCACAGCTAAAGGTACCTTGTCCCGCTCCAAGGTGCTCAGCTCCTCGAAAAGCGTTTCCATAGAGTCAATCCACATCTCCACGATCCATGGATCGACATTCTCTCCATCAAAGACAGGCGGATCAAACTCTTTGAAGGCCATAAGGGCCGCCAAAGCCCGTTCTTTCTCTGCCTCCATTTCTACGAACCGTGAGAGCTGCCGCCCGACTCGTCGCCATTCCGTCGGCACACGGCGCGCGCTCGGCGCGGCCCGCCGCGACTGTCGTGCCAACGGCTCATGGAGCCCCTTGATCTGCTCCTCCGCAGCAAAGACTACGCCCATAAGCGTACTCATCTGCGCGCGGAGCACCGGGTCTCCACTCGCCTCGAATTGCTCAGGAACATCACTTGTTCCCTCCCGCGCCGATCTGGATGAAGATCGCCTACGCGGTGCCATCGTTTCCTGAAACGCGACAACTCGATTAGTTCTCGACCAACTCGGGTCGAATACGAGACCACTAATACCGGCTCAAGAGCCAATCAGGCGAAAGTCACACGAGGGCGTCCATTCTCATCACCTGGTTTCATGTTGTGTCGACCCAACATGAACTCCTTCGGTTGAGAATAACCACACCTCAAGTCCACCTCTAATATCCGTCTTAGAGGATTATACAATACGACCAAATCCATAATCGCTTTCGCCACGAACCACAAGTCCTCGTCTCTCACGAGCCTTAACCTTTAAGGTTTCACTATCCTAGGGTCTCCTAGGTTCACCTAAACCATTGTCCCATTCACTACTTTATGCTCTGATACCAACTAATCTGTCACGCCCAAAACCTTAAATTCGGTCGGATTCGGCGCGGCCGGCAGAACCGCCAGAACAGACGAGTTTCCCGCAATACGTCCAAGGCGTCGCAATCGATATAATTACAAGAAGGTTCCAACTAGGAACAGTATTCAACATACAACGATTGCATAAGGAAGCTAGGTATCAAACAACATAAACACATCTTATGTTATTACATTCATTCCACATTCATTTTACATCATTTCACCAGTTAGTTACATTTTGCTCACTACCCTCTAGTCCCCGCTATTAAAACGGCCTCAGGGTACTGCTACCTCTGGTCTCCTGGTAGGGCGCTATCTACAGATCTACGCCCTTGCCTCGCGCCGCTGCTGCGCCGCTCACGTGTATACCTGTACCCCCAAAACCACAACACGGGGGTGAGAACTATTGTCCATAGTTCTCGTGGGTACGGTCACCCAAGAGAACAGCTCGACCAATAGGTCCAAGGAGGCACTGCAAATATGTTAGCCCAAAAACATATATAGGTATATAACTTGCAACTAACATAAAAACATGCCTCACAAATGCAACATGCAAATTATTACTTTAGCTCTTAGCTTTTCTTTACCTTTTTGCTATTCTGTACTTTAGCTATTTCATTCTTACTTAGCTATTCATAACTCATACCCGTTGTAACTCTAAGATTTCTACTTACCTTAGCTCATGTCATTAACTTCCAAGGTTTTTATAACCCTAGGTTTCCATCTCAAGTCCAACTTGCTTCTAAGGTGTCTATTACCTTAGGTTCACCATACATATCACTAGCTCTCAAGGTTCTTTCTACCTGATTCCAGCTAGCCACCCGACTCGGCCACGAGTCAATCAATAGCGGATAATCCGCACTTTGCCTGGCTCGAGGTGAAGGACCCCGTCACTTGCACCTCCGCCTGCAAGCCAAGAACCACATCGCCCAACGGTCCGCCCGAAAGTCCGTGCACCGTGGTCAGAGATCCGCCAGTGGGAGAGGAACATGCCGCATACACCCATAGCCAAGATTCCCTGATAGGGAGAGTAACATGCCGCATACACCCTAGCGCTCACTTTGTTCTTGCTTAGTCACAATTCTCGAAGTTCTTCCGGTGGGAGAGGAACATGCCGCATACACCGCGGAACCGTAACTATCGAGCTCACAGTCTTGGGATTAGGAATCCATTCCACGTGCTTGAGGGTTGGCCTTAACCCTCAAGAGTCGACCCAATAGGTCCATTGTTCTTTACATCCTAGGTCCACTTGACTATAGGGTTCACTCCTTGTCACATAACCTAGGTTGTCTTAACTCTAGGTTCAATGTCATTCTAGCTCGACCTATGTTTGCTCACACTGGGTCCATTGCCATCGTTGTTCAACCTATGTCCTTGACACTAGGTTCAATGCCACTCACCTAGATCCATTGACTCTAGGTTTGCTATAACCCATGTTCATTACACTAGGTTAGATGCCACACTCCTAGGTCCATTGACTCTAGGTTTACTATAACCTATGTTCTTTACACTAGGTTAGATGCCACTCGATCTATATGTGTATTTAGTCCATGACTGACATTCTTTACTTGGCATTCTTTACTTGGCTCTCTTATGTCTATCAATCCACTCATATGCATGTTTCTATTATGCTAAGCATGCATTCTTTTACTCTTCTAGCATTGTACTTTATGCTATTATCATGCACTTCATTCATTTACTTGCATCAACTTAGCATTTTACTTTACCTCACTAGCATGCATTTCTACTCATGCATTATTGAACATGCATCAACAGGAGTTAAGTAACTCTTAGACATATAGGCGACCTAGTCGCTTTGGTAAACGCACCCACCTGTTTTGCTCTCCGATTGCTCGTCGACACTTGCAATCGGCCGCCCGCGGCACCCGTGACCCGATTCGGCTCGACTCGTGCGCGACCAACCGAACGATCTCCGAATATCGATCCGAGACTTCGTGCCGTTGCCCCACGTCTTCAAGTTGCCCCGGCCGTTTCGTGAATTTAGGGCTCCTATCTTGCGTGCTGCGGACATCTGGTATGAATATATTAAAATATTAATATCTTTGCAACCGCTCGTCGGATCACCGAACCGAGCGCGCCAACGCGTTCGTTGCACCCCCAATTAGGTTTCTATGGGGTCAAATGAGATCAATCTCATCTATTTCTAAAAACCCCCAAATCGAACCCTAGGTTTGCATCTATGCAAAACCTACCGTAAATCCCTAGATTTACGCCTTGATCTTCTATTGAGCCTCAAGGGATCTAATCCAACCATTTCTAGGGTTTAAAAAGCCCTCGAAAATCCACCATGAGAGGGAGCTTAGAAGCTTACCTCTACAAGCTTGCTTCGAGCTCGAGGAAGAGGGAGAGGATAGCCATGGAGGTCTCCACCTTGATCTCCATCATCTTCCTCATCTTCTTCCTTCTTCTTCTCTCTTCCTTTCCTTCTCTTTTCCTTCTTTCTTCCCTTGTTTCTACGACGAGAGAAGAGAGGGAGAGAGGGTTCTGAGGGAGTGAGAGGGAGAGAAAGGGTTTTATTACCCTCTATTCACTTAACCCCCTGCATAATTGCAAACAAACCCCTCAACTTTGCAATATTTGAAACATTAAATGGCATTTTCGGGCTCGGGGCCGTCTCCCTAACCCCGGGACCGGTCCCAGAGCCTTGCTCCACTCTCGGAGACCGAGTCTCCCCTTAAGAGACCGGTCCCAGAGCCTCTCGCGGACGACCTTCCGGGACCGGTCTCCTTTTCAGGGACCGGTCCCCCGGGACCATCACCTAGTCCAAGGACTTAGCCAAATTTTCACTTTTTCCGTTTCTTCCTCACTTTTGGCTCGTTTGACCTCCGATTCTCTTCAAATCGAACCGAGCCTCTCCACACATGATTTAAATCATGTCCACATCATTATCTCATCCGCGCAAGCGCCGGATTTGGCTCACGGCCCAAAGTAGCCTTTCGGGCTCCGTTTTCGCACCTAGTGCACCGAAAACACCCGAAAGCTTCCAGACTTCACCGGAACCACTCTTATGGCCTTCTAAGCCAACATACCTCGTAACTTCAAGACTTTAGAAGTTCGATATGTCACAGTATATTTTTGAATCATTTATATTACATCTAATAAAATCACAATACACTAATAAAGAGAAAATATGGCTGATTAATTTGCAAAACGGTCAGTTCATAGTGATTAACAACATTAATTAATTAGAGATTAATTTGTTGGAGAGCAACTGCACAATAGGTATGATTGACATATTCGAAAAGGCTAATGTTTGTTTGGGTGGAAGTGGAGAGAAGGGAAGTTGTTTTCATCATAAACGGTTATTTGTGTTATTTGGTTTGTCGTAAAAATGTTACCATCGAAACTTGAGTTAATCTCAAACAGAGTAATTAACTTTGGCTCACCGCGGGACGAAGTCAATTACAATAAAGAGAGGTGAAGAAAAAATAATAAAATAATATATATACAAGGTAAATATAGTTATATATATATATATAGAGTATTATCGCTATTAACAGTTCTAAGTTTTTAACCATCTATCAATTTTGATGGGTGGTTAAGATGAGAGAGAAGAAAAATTGATGAGAAATTAAGGTTCTCAATTTCTCATCTTTTTGAATATCTCATCAATTTTTCTTCTCTCTCTCATCTTAACCACCCATCAAAATTGATGGATGGTTAAAAACTTAGGAAGCATAAGGGCATTGTCTTATTAATAGTACGATATTCTACTCTATATATATATATATATATATATATATATATTTAATTATGTTACTAATTACTATTTTATTTAATTGACATAAAATATGATAAACATTGATTACTTAAATTTTAATATTTTCTTTATTTAGTTTGTATAATTAAAATATGATAAAAATTAATTAATTAAGTATTAATATTTTTTTTTAGTTTATAATTTTTTTGTTGTATTACTATAATTTACGTATAAAAAATAATTTAGTTGTTTTAAATTAAATTTTAATTATATAAAAATATAATTATATTATTTTTATTTATTAAAATATTTATTATTTATATATAAATTATAATTTTGTGTCATACACTTTCTACCAAGCATACAGTAAAGATAGTGAAACTTCAGTTTTATAACTATAAAAAAAAATGACCAGAAAAAAAAAATCTATCGAACTCTACTTCAACTCAAAATTTATTTTAATCCAAAATTCAGTTTCGGTAAGATAAACGTGCTATTTTTTAAGTCTATTCTGGAAGCCTTCTAGAATACTAATATTGAGAAAATGAGCAATTGCTTATATATACTATCAACGGCAGATATAGAAGTATTCAAATTTCATTGTACTAGATGCAGAAGTCAAAATTTAGTTAGTCAGGGAAGAGGAAGTTTTCGTACCCGGCTGCTTGCATACGGTGCCGGACGAGACCGTTCCGTTGGGACAGAAGCAGTTATTAGGTGCGCTGGAGTTGGCCCGAACACTCCCGCACATACCGCCGGAGCTCTGGCAGCCGCCGCACCACTCGGTCCCTAATGTCCAATTCACCCCAAACCCGCCCTGCAGCGCCTCCCGGATATCCGTCCTCCCCCCCTCCAAATCCGATGCGGCCGTCTGATTTATCGCGAACACCCCGACCGAGCCGCAGCTTTGCAGCAACTCAACTATAAGCGGTGTCTGGTTCACGCTGAAGTAGTAATTGTTGGGACCGAACTCCGTGCAATTGGCCACCGGGATGAGCCAGGGGAAGGTGAAGGTCGAGGAGCAGTTTGAGAAGAAGGTGAGGTTGAGGTCGAACGCGGCGTAGGTGAAGAGAGAGAAGTCGAGGGTCGTGTTGGTGACGTGTTGCTGGCAGAGCTGATTGCCGGCGACGAGATCGGGGGCGACCACCATCAGCACGTTGGTCGCGTAATCGATGCTCTTCACTTGGTAGGATTCGCTGGCGATGGTGATCATCAGCGTTTCGTTCGTGTCGCACGTGAGGTCGAACCCCTCGCTTCCGCAGTAGTCCGGCATGGACTCGGGCAGCCGGAAAGGGAACCTGATGTTGTAGGTATTATCGCCGCAGCGGTACTGCGACAGACTGCATGCTGCGAATTCAACGTCGGCGTCGGCTTTGCAGCGGGAGAGAAGTTGATAGAAAGAGAGAAAGAGCGGAAGGAAAAAATGGATTGGTTTCATTTTGGCTTAACTGTATCTTGCTCAAAGATGCGAGAGCCTAGAGGGGAGATTTTGGGGGGCTATATATATATATATATGGGTGTACTATTAGGAAAGAATATGAGTAGGTTTAATTTATCGTTGAAATTAAACGTTCGGAAGACAGAAAAGGTCTAAACGTTTGAAAATGAGAAAAATCCTTGATTGGTATTTGGTAATGCATGGTTTGTCAAAGGGGGTGCGTTTACAGCAGGAATAAGCTGACAAATGATGGAGTTTGGTGACGGCAGCTGTTGGCCGTTTCCACCCGGGAGTTAAAGTGGAAATGCTTGAAGGTCTAGAAGCTGATTTCTGTATGGTTGCGTAACGAAGGAGTTATGCGACTAAATTCTTCGGTCAGACTCTGTCAGCTAAACAGAGCCGGCAAACGAATCGCCCAGGACAATTCCTCGGCAGATTATTATACCTATAAATTATGTGACCGCCAATAAAATTTATTTATAAATTTTTAAATAGTCATTCATTTTATCCCTATAATAGCAAATTATATATTATAACTATTAACATCACTTTAAATTAAAATTTTAATTTTGGATGCAAATTCAAATATTAAAATTTAGATTCAATTTAAAATTTGAATTCAAATTATAATTCAAAATTCTAATTACTAATTAGTTCAAAATTTTAATTTTAAGATTAATTCCGAATTTAAATTTAAAATTTTGAATTCTTATATTTGGGGACTAGAGTAAAAAATATGCAAATTTCAGGGATCAAAATTGATACGCAAAAGAAAACTAAATAAGCGATGGCATGATAATGACATTAATTCCAAAACATCTTTTAACAGTGTCATTTTATCACGATAAAATTGAGTGATTTGAAAGTTTAATTGTAAAAAAAAAATAGATTATTGACCAAAATATAAAATAGTGAAAAGATTATGAACCAATCTGTAATTAATTCTTAAAAAGTTGTGTGGGTCTTATAACCCTCCAAAATAAGGAGAAGCCTTCTTTACGGTTGCCGATTAATATATGTTTTGAAAATTAAAGTAAAAAATATGTAAAATTTAGGGATCAAAATTAGCATACAAAAGAAAATTAAATAGGCGATTGTATGATAATTTCGTTAATTCTAAAATATTTTTTAACTGGTTGCTATTTTTATCGCGATGAAATTAAAAGATTTGAAAACTTAAGTACAAAAAAAAACAGAGATTAGGAAACAAAATAAAAAAATTGAGGAAAGTTTGATTAATCCTAAAAAATTTGTGAGCCCCACAACTGCCAAAATAAGAGGTCTTCTCTGCGAGATGTGACGAGCAGTATTGAACAATAAAAAATTATAGAATGAAAATAAAAAATAATTTTTTTCCTGAAAATATCTAAACTAAATAACTACAATAA
Organism: Aechmea fasciata; assembly: GCA_025177825.1. NCBI lineage: Eukaryota > Viridiplantae > Streptophyta > Magnoliopsida > Poales > Bromeliaceae > Aechmea > Aechmea fasciata. Next base: position 2,815,886 of record CM045930.1, on the reverse strand, counting down.
GTATACCAATTTAAAATAAAAGAAACTCATTGATAATAAAAAATACATAATATTTTTTTATTATCATCGGCGTAGAATTTACAAATAAAAAAATATAAAAATTAATTAGAATAAAAACATTATTTTTGTTGGTTTCGAAAAAAAATTATAATATATTTATAAATAAAATATTATATAATAACATATTTACATAAAAAATAAAATTATATATATATATATATATATATATATATAGAGAGAGAGAGAGAGAGAGAGAGAGAAGAGAGAGCAAAGTTGGTATACCTGACTGCTCAAAGACGGAGGCCTTCCGCGCTACCAAGTTGTTTTCAAGTCTTAATGACTAGCCTAAATCGAGGAGCCTGCCCCATTAGACTTGATCTACACTATTGAAAGTATTTGAAAACTAAATTTTATAAGTTTTCGGTATCATTTACCTATCAAACGATCGAGTAGTCTAAAAATGAACGACTGAAAATAAAAATCTCCTAAAAAATGATGATAAATTAAAGACTTGAATTTAAGATTAGAAGTACTGATCTTACTATAAATAGTGATAAGAATTTTCTAAAATTTTTTTTATCAAATTTGGATTGTTTTACATCGTTAAATTCAAAAACGCATCACATCTATCATTAAAATTGTTAATTTTGAGACATTTTGATCACTAGCCAAATGTTGTCGAAAAATTATGAAACATAAAACATGGGGCGTGAGAACTATAATTATAGTTCCTAGTGGGCAATTACTGACCTCCAGTGAACAGCACCACTAGGCCCAAAACATGAGCATATAAGTAAATAAGTAAAAACGATATAAACGACATGTAAATAAACATGTATGCTTACTACAACATGATGTCTCTACTTAGCATGAAATTGTATAAGTAGGAAAGCTATTCTATATATGAATGGGAATAAGTATACAACCAACATGATGTCTACAACGAAATAGTAAAATGTCATGGTTTGCTATTCTAGTCAATATTCACATGGCATATTAACTACTTAAAAGTTTTAATCTTGTAAGATCCGCCCGTAGGCTATCTGGCCTGAAAACCCACCCGTAGGCTGTCTAGCCTATGCCGTGCTTAATGGCCCCGTGGTAGTCAACATCCCTACTGTAGGAATGAGTATTGCCCACGACTGTCACGCCCTGGGACCGATCTCTTTGGCCGGCCCGGGCCCGTCAAACAGACGCCGAACGGACAGAGTTTCCCCTGCCCGCCCAAGGCTCAACACAATTACAATTAAAAGAAAATTAAAAGCACAAGCGAAAGCATACACAAATGGCTTACACGAGGATAAGCAATAGCTAAGTGAAAGAAAACTAAACTAAACAACTATTATGATCTCATGTTAATCACATACATTTATACTCTTTACATCATTTCATTTCCTCCAAAATAAACATTACATTTAACCTCCAAAAGTAAATAGACAAGAGTGGTATGCAACTAGAAAATAAACTCCAATAGGGCAGTCACTAGCTATGGTGCGAGGCCACTTACCACGATCGCCCGTTGGCTCGCTCGGTCCAGGCTCTGTAAAAGGAATGAGGTGAGAACTACAACAAAGTTCCCAGTGGGCTCGGCCCCCAATCACACCGACTTTCCTACTAGGTCTATCTCAGGCATAATTCGAAAGAATAAGAAGATAGTAACCAAACTATAATACATACAACTAATATGCATGAACAATAATAAACATGCTCATGCTCAACATAATACTCATGCGAATGCAAGATCCCAATCTCGATACCCAATTTCATGGCTAGCCCATAGGTTTCGCCGCTCATAGAACTCACCAACTCAAATCCTAGTATCGGGGAGACTACTACACCCGACGGGACCGTCCTCCGGAATGACTCCATCCCAGTGGTGACCAAACTCCGGAGCGCACCGCTCGAGGGGGGAGCTACCGCCCCCGAGCAAGGACTTACAGGCGAGTATAATCAAATCCTTAGCTCCAAGGATATAATCCAAATCCATTACTTAACTTTAAGGAAGCCTTGCACAATGACCCTTTACTATAAGGTTTCATGTCATTTATTCACATTCTTTGCATTCTTGTTCTTGTTCTTATTCTTATTCTTTTCATCACGCTAACTCTAGTATTCTTTGTTCTTGTTCTTGTCATGTCATCACACTAACTCTAGTGTTCTTACAACCACTACAAGAAAATATAGTATTGGTGGCAAAAATAAGATGGCGACAAAATTTATCGCCACTATATAGCTACCTATGGTGGCGATAAAAAAAGTCGCCACTGATTTATTAACTTTAAGTGGCGATCTTAATTTCACCACTAAATGACTATTTTGTTGCCACTATTTGGTTAACTATAATGGCGATAAAAGAAATTGCCACCAATTAATTAACTTAAAGTGGCGATAGTATTTTTACCACTAAATTACTATTTTGTTGCCACTATTTTTCCTATCTATGGTGGCAATAAAAAAAATCGCCACCGATTAATTAACTTAAAGTGGCGATAGTATTTTTACCACTAAATTATTATTTTGTTGCCACTATTTTCTTATCTATGGTGGCAATAAAAAAAATCGCCACCGATTAATTAACTTAAAGTGGATACTCCCTTCACCACTAATTAAATAATTATTTTATGGTGGCGATAAAATAAATCGCTATTATTTGATTACCTATAATAGCAATAAAAAAAATTACCATAATTTAATTAAATTCAATTTTTAAATTGAATTAAATTAATATTTAATTTAATTTTAAAATTAATAATTTGAATTTTTAGAAAATTAAAAAAATCCTCACTTGCTCAACTCATCCGCCTCTCCCCCCGACCTCTTAAATTTAAAATTTTAAATTAAATTAAATTAATATTTTAATTTAATTTTAAAATTACTAAATTAAATTTTTAGAAAAAAAAAAAAAAAAACCTCACTCTCGGCTCACTTGGCCTCTCCCGTTAGTCCCTGACCCTCCCCTCAACTTCCTCTAAAAGAAAAAACCCTAAGCCCTCAAAAACCCATTTCCCTCCATTTCCCTCTCCTCCTAGCTGATCCTCTCCCACCATTTCCCTCTCATCCTTGCCGATCTCTCGTCGGCGAGCTCGTCACGGCGAACCCCTCGCCGGCGAGCTCCTCAACGGCGAGCTCCTCGTCGGCGAGCTCCTCGACGGCGAGCTCCTCGTCGGCGACATAGGCAACAAGCCCTCTCCCTCTCCTCCTTGACGATCTCTCGTACGTCGGCGAGCTCGTCACGGCGAACCCCTCGCCGGCGAGCTCCTCGTCGGCGACATATGCAACAAGCCCTCTCCCTCTTCTCCTTGACGATCTCTCGTCGGCGAGCTCGTCACGGCGAACCCCTCGCCGGCGAGCTCCTCGTCGGCGACATATGCAACAAGCCCTCTCCCTCTCCTCCTTGACGATCTCTCGTCGGCGAGCTCGTCACGGCGAACCCCTCGCCGGCGAGCTCCTCGTCGGCGACATAGGTAACAAGCCCTCTCCCTCTCCTCCTTGACGATCTCTCGTCAGCGAGCTCGTCACGGCGAGCTCCTCGCCAGCAAGCTCCTCGTCGGTAATTTCCTCTGCCTCAAGCCCTTAGACGCGTGTTGCCTCTGCCTCAAGCCCTTCATCGACCCCTCGCCCAAAAGAAGGACATCAAGAGGTCAGGGACTCAGGGTTTCATCTAATTCCACGTTTTCTTCTGATTCCAATCCTTGTTCGTTTTGTTTGATCTCGTTGGATCTGTTTTGTGTGGTCGAAGAGGTCAGGCGCTTTGTTGTGTGGTCTATGTTTTGTGTTTTTGGCTACCATAGTTAGGTTGAGAATAGGGGGAATTACGTTGAGGTTAATTATGTTGATTTATTGTTAAGATTACTATTGATGAATTTAGGTAAAGGAATTGGATCAAGAGACCATTGAAAATCTGAGAAGGTTTAAAATTCAGTCTACACCTCCAAACTTACCACTTGAACCTGAATCAGCTATTATGATTACTCTTCAAACTCCTCTCTATCAACCACAGCTTGAGTAGGATCCAATTGGGAGTACAAACATCCCGATCAACTCAATTTAAACTCAATTCACCTCAATCATTGCTGGTTAGCTGCCGCTTCTAGGTGCTTAGCTGCAATCCGCCATCGGCAAGCTTGGAAGTGGCATAGTGGAAGATAGATCCCACTACTGCTGCTGTTGGAAGGACCTGCTGCTGTTGGAAGGACTGCAAAACTGCAGCTGTAGCTCACAAGGAACAGAAAATTAGGAGAAGGGATGATGGAGGTCAAACCACTCTTGTATTAGGGGTAAGCTAGGATGCAGGTCCTTAGTTTTAATTCTTGTTACTCTCACCACCTCCACAATTGTCTTTCATTCAACATTGTTCAGAGGAAAATTTAGCAAATGTTGAAAGGACCTGAATAATGCTAATGCCTCATGAAGTTGTTTACATGAATTTTACTTTCTCTCATTCTTATCCAAGAAAGATTTTTGGTAAACAAGTTCCTTTCCTACGACATTAAAGAACAAAGAGATCTCTCACATTACATTATAGAGTTTTCTTCTGTGTGTTTCAAATGCTTTTTCTTCCAACTGTTCTGTCAATTTCATTAGCAAACAATCATGTTTAGAGGTCCAACTAGATAGGTTAAGACCTTTTTGATGCATACTGAAACACAGGGAATGGTTTATCACTCAAGGATAATAAGTTTGAATGACCAATTTGATGAAATGAGAGGATGGAGTCATCACCGGAAGCATCCTGGTTATGATTTTGTTCTCAGACTATTATGATCATGATTCACCCTACAGAGCATGTGAACTATAAGAAATTTAATCATATCCTAGTACAAATCTCTTTTATTTTTCTTTTTTTTCTTATATTTTTTTTGGTTGTTGCTTAGAAGATAATAACTAGCCCTAATTGTTGCCTAGAAGAAAACAAATTTGCAGGTGTCTAGTGGAAAATGGTCATGGTCTCAAGGACATGATTGATTTCTGTGATGATGATGTTGCCCATGTACCTACCATGCATGGCATGCTCGGATGCATTGCCTTGGGAGAAACAAACATCTCTCTTTTTTTCCATTTTAGAATATTCAATGCTTCCATTATTAATTGGTTGTAAATAACAATCTTAAAGTAGCTTAGTTTAGCTTTTTTTATATTATTTTAACTTGAAGGTTATGCTGTTTTGCTTATTCATATTATATGGAATTAAACTTTTCTCATCCTTTTGCTGTTTTTTTTTTTTGTTGAACTGTTTCTTAATTTATTACTCTCCTCCAATGTCTCTCAAGGTGTCATCTCTTTATTTCCAGTGTAGAATATCAATGCTTTTTATTCCTGATGGGCTGCGAAGTAATAAAAATAGAAAATGGGTGTCATAAATCAGAACCCAAAAGTGGCTAAGTTGTACTTTGCCAGAGAAATGGTTCTTTGTGCATTGCCTTTAAAAGCATAGTTTAACCTTGCTTCTTGTTATTACTCTTAACTTGGGGTGACCAACTATTCTTTTAATATATCTTGTCTCGTACCATTATTAATTTTCATGTTGCTTATTTATTTTCCTGAACTGGAGTGTTTCAAAGTTTCTGTATGCAATTAAGGTTCAAAAATTCGCAGCTCTATTCAAATACAAATAGAGATTAGTCTAATAAGTATATTGTAAAATGGAGTTTATAAGCAGAATTGAATGATATGGAATAATATTCGTGTTCTTGATCTCTACCTGATGAATTTAAACAGAGTTGGTGGTTTTGGACCTTAATTGCAGTTGAGAACTTTCCAAAATCTTTGTTAATCTTTTGTATGTTCTTTTCATGATGTTGGGACTTAATCTTCTGAATGAAGATACTTCGTTATGTGGAATATACTTCTTCCATTAAGTGTGCTATATCTGTTTATATAAGTACATTCTCTACAACTCTGTTTGTTGATGGAAATATATATATATATATATATATATATATATATATATATATATATATATATATATATATATATATATATATATATATATATATATATATATATATATCTTTTATAAGGTTTGCACAAGAGGCATATGCTCTTTGCTGTTGCACATTTTCAAGGAAATTATCTGGAAGGCTTATCCTAGAGGCTAAGTACTAGGGATGCATGATTTTGCTGGACTTGAACTGAACAGAGGTTGCATGTAGCAGTAGATGATTGTTGTGTGTAGGGATGTAGAATGTACATATTAGATAAAAATGTATAAAATTTACCTGAATTATAGACTATTTTGATTTGACTAAATTTTGATATTAGTATTCAATCTTTCAAGTTATTTGGTTTCAATGATTTGATGACTTTTCGTATACAAAATTTAAGCTACTTGCTTACTTTAATAAAATTGTAGTTACGTGAATTTTATAAAATATATTTAGTGAATGTAGTTTGTATTATAATGCAGCATTTAAAATTCAAACCTATCTAGAGGTTTTAAAATAAAAGAATCCCTTTCTTCTTTTTTTAGAATTTGTTAGTCGATTCTTATTCACTGATCTTTGTTTGTGCTGTTATTTATCAGAATTTTTGATTTTACTAGGGGCATTAGATTGTATTTTTTGTCTGATTTATTAGTTAACAATATGTTCCGTCAATGCAGTTGGATTCTGATGATTCGATTCTATTCGAAAATAGACAGTTCAATAATTGAAATAATGATATTTGTTTGATGTTCAATTCGGTTCCGGTAAACTGGTTGTAATGTACTCATGAGAATACAAATGGCTTAATCACTACGGTTTAATTGGATCCTCATATACTCATTATTGATTAATCCTTTACATGATTGCAAATCAAAGTATCAGATAACTCTGCATGTAATTGTTTTTTTTTTTCTTTGCCTGTATGATCTTGAGAATTTTGTTTTCTGAAATTTCTCTTTAGCTGTAAGTTGTCATGATAGTCATCTGAATCTGCTGTAAGGTTGGAATGCCATTATATTCCAGCAACCGGTTATATTAGTAAAGATAAATCCTCTAGAAAACATCATGGGCATTTAGTTCTACATACCTGCAGCAACCGGTTATCTGCTGTAAGTTGTCATGATGTTGCTATGATTACAGCGAGAGAGTTGAGTTGATGTTGCTATGAAAACTAGTTCTTTCAACTTAGTTTTTACAGGGAATAATTATATAATTTGCTAGATTGTTTAATTTATATAATTTGCTTTTCTTTTTTTGTTTGTTGCGAAATGAATTCTTTGTTGAAATAGGAGCTGAAGCATTTTTTTATCGTTTTTAAGTACTTTCTATTTTCAAAGTTGAGAGAGTCAGGAATAATGTTGAACTGTATATCGAATATTATACCCTATTGTCTTTAAATTGATTTTGCTATTATTTTGTTTTTAAGTTGTTGTGGATCGAAGTTAATTAGTCTTTTAAATTGTTGTTAAAAGAATAATTTTGTTTACTTTAATAGTTTGTTTGTTATTTTGTATATGTTACATTTATAAAATATAAAATTTGTATATTTTTATAATTAGTTTATTACCTTTTTATTATTGGCGGCCATTTATTGCACAATTGGTGGCGACAACATATTGTCCCTTTCTTTTCACAACTAAGGTGGCGGTGATGGTTGCCACTTAAGGTAAATATTTGGTGGCAAAAATGTATTGCCACCTTATCTCTATTAAAGGTGGCGATTAGTAAGGGCCACTAAAAAGTCATATTTGATGGCGATAAAATATCGCCACGCTATCTTTAATAAGGCGGCGACTAATAGTTGCCACTATTAATTATATTTGGTGGCAACAAAATATCGCCACGGTATATTTAATAAAGTGGCGATAAATAATGGCCACTAAAAGTCATATTAGGTGGCGATAAAATGTCGCCACGTTATCTTCAAAAAGGTGGCGATTTTTCATACTTCGCCACAATTTCATTTAGCGGCAACACTTTTGGTGGCAGCTTGTGGCGACTTTAAAAGTCGCCACCTTTTGTAAAGGTGGCAATTTTTTATACATATGGTGGCGACATTAGTCGCCACCAATATATAATATTTTTGTAGTGAACTCACTAATGCCACTCGATCTATTTGTCACAATTCATTCTTGTTCTTTAACCACTAGGTTCTTTGTCTCAACTCATGCATACATAGGGTTCAATTCTTTTTCTTTGTTCTTTATTCTTTCGTTTGCATCTTAATTCTAAGCATGAAACATATACTCATTTACCCTACTATGCATAGAAAGCACTATATACAAAATGCTCAACATATGACATATAGACATAAAAGGAAGTTCGACATTAGTGGAAGCACCCCCCACCTTGCGAGTTTGCTAGGATGCTCGAGTTCAGTTTTCACGATTCTTGGCCGCCTATTTCCTTATCTGCGGCAAAATAAAGCCAAATTAGGCTTTTCGCTCATAACTTTACGTAGACTTTTCGTTTCGACGAACCGATCGCTCGAGCGAGTCAGAAACGTCCCCAATTAGTTTTCTATATGATCAATTTGATCCAAGAACCCTCACAAGCTAGAGTTCCAATTTGGTCCCCTAGCTCCAACTCACATGCCAAACCTTGGTTTCGATCTCAACGAAATACGAAAGAGAACTCATTGGCATCAAGGGAGTCCATAAAAATCATCCTTAGACAATTCTAAACCCTACTTAGGGTTCTACCATTAAAGAGGGTGAAGCTTACCTCAAAGCTTTCCTCCACTTTGTGCTAAAGAAAAGGAAGAGGAAGATGCTCCACTTCCAAAGCTTCTTCTCCACCCTTTCCTCCTCCTAGCTCCACCTCCAAGAGAAAGAGAATCCTAGAGAGAGAAAGGGAGAGCTCCTAGCTCCTAGGTTACTTGGGCAAAAAGAAATGAGGAAAAGAGCGCTCATCCCCATATACATAACCCATATATTGCATAAATGTAAATAAGCCCCTCAACTTTCATCTAATTAATCAGCCCAACCTAGGCATTTTTCGTGCTCGAGGACCGGTCTCCCTAGTTGGGACCGGTCTCTGCCACTGGGGACCGGTTCTCGTACGCGGGTTTTCCAGAACTTAGCCAAATTTTCCACCTCTTTCTCGTTTCGCGCACAGAGACCGGTCTCCATTTTGAGGACCGGTCTCAAGGGGACCGGTCTGTCCCAACAGGGACCAGGTCTCCGAGTCATCGCCCAACACTTAGCCATTTCCGCACTTTGCGGCTACGGGGACCGTCGTCCCAACGGACCGGTTCCGTACGTTGGTATTTCGGGACTTAGCCGATTCTTCAGCCCTCAAACTCCTCTACGCAGCCGGAGACCGGTCTCTACCAATGGGGACCGGTCCCCGAGAGCAAATTCTGCAGTTTGCAAATTTCTCTCCATTTTCGCTTCTAATAGCCCTCGAAGATCCTCTACAATGCACTTTTTTGCATTGTAGACGCCTTCGACCTTTCCGAAGCATTTTATCATCGGACTTTGATCATTTTGACCGAAGTTCGACATTCGTTTGCCGAGATTTCGGTATATTATAACGACAATCCATTTCGGCGCCCAATCCCGCACGGCGAGTATGTATCGCGATGGCTATCTCTGGAGTGCCGGCTTGTGGGGAGCGACCCTCACAAGCATGTGTGAATAAGCACAATGGTAAGCAAGTATACGAATCCGTCTCAAGTTCCAAATCATCATGTCTAAAACATGGAATATATAAAGCAACTATGTCAATCGCCTATCACTATGTCCAAATCTTGTTCCAACACTAATGCCACCTCATTACATTAGATTTACTAAGTCCGCACATATTCCAAGCCTAATGCCCATTTATGACATTAGCTTGCTAAGTCCATATCTAATCCAAGCCTAGTGCCGCTTTATGACATTAGCTTACTAAGTCCATATCTAGTCCAAGCCTAATGCCGCTTTATGACATTAGCTTACAAAATCCATATCTAGTCCAAGCCCTAATGTCGCTTTATGACATTAGCTTACTATAACATGCATCACTCAAGTCAAATGCCAAGCATGAGTTCTAAGTCCAAGAATGCAATGCACTTGTCATTTTCACTATATGAAATATGATCCAAATCTACACTTATGAGGGCTATCTATAGGCCCAAGCTCTAACATGCAAACTTTCTACTACATAGAGGTCCAAGAATCCGTTATACAAAATATGTGTATTTTAAGTATTCTAAAATTCACAATAAATCTATCTAGCATGTATATGCATGCATTTTTATTTGGGTAAATTGCACTGTTGCCCCCTGAACTTTTGGCGGAGTTTCACTTTACCCCCTAAACTCTTAAAACGGTCATTTACCCCCCTATACTTTAATATTGCATCTTGTTGCCCCTTCCGTCAGTTAAAGTTAACGGAGCTGAACAGGAGTTGACGGAAGGGTTAGGTTTTGGCGGTTTTTGGGATGCAAAAACTATGAGAAGAAGAGTTGGAGGGCATAGAAATGGAGAAAAAAGAGTTTTTAAGGAATAAAAGTGAGTTGGTTGAAACAAGGGACAATTTAGGCGGTAGATTTCCCCGCCAAAATCTAACTCTTCCGTTAACTCCCGTTCTGCTCCGTTAACTTTAACTGACGGAAGGGGCAACAAGATGCAATATTAAAGTATAGGGGGGTAAATGACCGTTTTAAGAGTTTGGGGGGTAAAGTGAAACTCCACCAAAAGTTCAGGGGGCAACAGTGCAATTTATCCTTTTTATTTTATGATAAGTAAAAACCATCATAGGAATGATTTATCCCATTTCGGTGAGGCCAAACCCCCCAAGACTCCACGAAATCCTTCGTTTGCGCGAAAGGAGTTGTCCACTATTCTCCTAGCACCCTAAAGGTAATAAAAGGAGAGTTACAACCACGAAACGAACAACCAAAAGGTCGACATTAACCAATCTCAAAGAAAGGGCAAAAACTCACATAAGTGTAGAAAATCCCTCTCAAGCTCCAAATAGGAGCTAGAACCCTTCCAATCCAACCTAAGAGAAAGTTCTAATCCAACCAATTGAGCTCCAAAATACCTAGGTCAAAAATTTCCAAATCAAACCCTAAATCCTCATATCTAGGGTTCCAACACAAAAGTCATGGAACACATGATCAAGAGAGGGGGAGTAAGCAACCAACCTCTTTAGAAGCTCCCAAAAACCAAAGAGACCAGCTAGGGTTGATGATCTCTCCTTCCACAGCTCCATCCACGAGCTCAAGGCTTCTCCAACGGTGGGAGTTGCACCAATAAGCAAAAGAGAGCAAAAAGAGAGGATTAAACCTCAAAAATCCCAACCAAAAGAAAGAAAAAGAAAGAGGAGAAGCGAAGGGCTCTCCTACCTTTCTCTCCACTGGTTCCTAGCTCAGGGAACACCAGGGGTGTCACGCCCCGGGACCGCCAATTTGGTCGGCACGCCACGCACGCCGAACGACAAAGACTCTCCCCTGTCCGCCCAAGGCTCAACAACAACGAGTACATGTATAAAGAAATCAATAATTTCCAGGATAACATTTCAATATACATGGCTTGCACGAGGGCAAGCAACACAAGCAAAAGTGAAAGTAAACTAACTAAACCATTCATACATTGTATTTTGATTACTTTAAACCAAATACAAAGCTACATAATTATTAGATTCATTCTTCCAATATAAACATTGCCATCTCTCAACTGAACTTAATACATTTACATCTCAACATAATTTTATTAGAATTCCAATCATCAACAAATTAGTTGAAATATACAAAGGGTGTCTCTATACACAATGCACGGTAGAACTCTACCTAGAGCACGATAACCATACCACGAGCCCCGATCGCCCCGCTCGCGCTAGAACCTGTATGATTAGTGGGATGAGAACTACAACAAAATTCCCAGTGGGCTCAGCCCCCAATTACACCGACTTTCCCACTAGGTCTATTTTCAGGCATAATTTGAAAGGATAAGCAGATAGTAACCAAACTAAAATGCATACAACTAATATGCCTGAACAATAATAAGAATGCTTATGCTCAACATAATAATAATGATAAATGTAAGATCATAATTTCATAACCCAATCTCTTGGCTAACCCGTAGGTTTCGTCCTCAACAAGACTCAACCAACTCAAATCCCTATTGTCGAGGAAACACTACAACCCGACGGGACCGTCCTCTGGGAAAACACTACAACCCAGTGATGACAACTCCGGAGCACATCGCCCGAGAGGGAGCTACCGCGCCTCGAGCAAGGACTATATGGTGAGTACGATCAATCCTTAACTTTAAGGATTCCAATTCAATCCATTCCTTGACTTCAAGGAGTACTATGATCAAATGACCCTTAACTCTAAGGTTTCTTTGTCACTATATCTTTCATGTTCTTTACTTGCATTCTTTGACTTGTTCTAGTGTCATATACACTATGATCTTTACACACATTTATTAATGCCACACACACTCTAGTATTCAATGCATACATGACTCTTGTCAATGCCACACACACTAACTCTCTTGTTCTTTATTCACATGCATACTTGTTCTTTGACCATGTCATTACACTAACTCTAGTGTCCTTTATTTTCTTTGTACTTATTCTCAATATCACACTAACTCTAGTGTTCTTTACAATCATAGATGCCACTCGATCTATATGTCATAATGTTCTTGTTCTTTAACCTCTAGATTCTTTATCTCAACACATGCATATTAGTGTTCTTTACAATTTTCAAATGTCATTCAATCTATATGTCACAATGTTCTTGTTCTTTAACCACTAGGTTCTTTGTCTCATCTCATGCATATATAGGGTTCAATTCTTTTTCTTTGTTCATAACAAATCCCATTTGCATCTTAACTCTAAGCATGCAACACATAATTCAATTATCCTACTAAGCATGAAAATAGCTATAACATACATGCTCAATGGTGACACATAGATATAAAGAGAAGTTCAGAGTTAGTGGAAGCACCCCCCACCTTTAAATAGCGTTCCGATTGCTCATCGTCACTTGCAATCGGCCTCCCGCGGCGCACGCCGCACTACTCGACCTAATCCGTGTGCAACACCGAACGACCTCCGATTCGCGATCTAGGGTCTTCAATAACTCATCTCTAACCTTCAATTAGAGATCAATATGGTCAAATGATATCAAACCCTCATTTACTAAAAACACCCATCACTAACCCTAGCCTCTACACATGCTCCAATTAACCCAAATATTAAGGATTTAGCATGCATACAACACATTAGAGGCTAATAGAATCTCATACATAAGGATTAAATTGAAATCCTAGCTTAATCATGAGATCTCACCTTAGGCCGCCATGCTCATCAAGCTTAATCCACCATTGGAAAGCTTGCTTCCACCGTTAGAGAGCTTCAATCCTCCATAACTTTACAATGGCACGACGGATTGCCGAACCGACTTTGCCAACGTGTTTTGTTACCTAGCAATTAGATTTATGGAGGGTCAAATTAGATCAAACCCATCTAATAGCAAAAATTACATTTCTAACCCTAGGTTTTCATTATTGCAATTAACCTCCAAATTGATTCATGAATCATGCAATAATCACTTATCTAGCATCAATGGGTTCTACTAAATCCATTTCTAGAGCTTGAGATCAAAACCCTAGAGTTCTACCATTAAAGAGTATCAAAGCTTACCTCAAAAGCTTGCTCCAATGGTGTAGAGAGAGAAGAAGATGATGAAAATCAACCTCCAAGCTTGCTTCTCCACCAAATCCACCTATTTTTGGGAGAGATTTAGAGAGAGAAATGGAGTTCTCTCTCTATCTCCATGTGTGTGTATGTGAGGGTGTGTGTGTGTGTGCATTCGGCTGATGGAGGAGAAGAAAAGGGGGTGAAATCCCCTTTTTACAATTCTGCCCCTCCACTTGCACTATTCACACACAGCCTCCGGTTTAGCAGTTAGTTTCTTCCGAATGTCCGTTTGGGCTCAAACTTGACAGTCAGGCTCGATTTTACCTAACGAGTTTAGAAAAATCTTCAGCTTCCTGTTTCGACTCCGTTTGGTCACTGTAAACTGTACCGAACTGTAATCGTTAACAGATAACATTCGGAATTTATTTCTCATCTTCTGGATGTCAGAATGGCGCGAAACTTTAAATCTAGCCTCGTAATAATAATTCTGACATACCCCTCCGTTTTTATAATTTTCTGACACTGTGCATTTTCTGCTAATTTATCTACCCGGTTTCACACAGAAAATTCTAAATCCTTTATTTTCGCTCCAATTTCAGCATAGGTCATTTCAAACTCATGTTTTACTTCTCTATATCCAATAAAAATAGTATCTCACACTATTTTTATTTGTATCAACTTTCAGATTAAAATTCGGGCTGTTACATTCTCCACCCCTGTAACATACTGGACTTGCGCAAATTGCGGAGTTCGAGTATTTGACTTGTGGTGAAGCCTTTTCAGATTTTCTGGAGGGTCGTTGACTGTGTTCCGACCTATGGCGCGTGTACCGAGGTTTGGGGATGAGTCCCAAGCCCTAAAGTTCAAAAATTTGGATTTTAGGTTGCTCTCGGGTTTGACTCTGGAGGGCTTGTACCGGTACAGCCTTGGTTGCTATACTCAGAATGCCCATTGTTGCTATACCGTACGGGGTGGATTACGTACCGGTATGGGATGTTGGAGGCGACCAACCCGAGCCTCGGGTTTGGTGCATTTCGCGAGGTCTGTCCGTATGGGATGGCTTGTCTGGACGGCACAGGCATTCAGAGTTTCTTTAAAACCATTTTGTTGCTTCTAATATAGCACCCCTTGCCCCTAGGGCTTCTCCTTGTGCTGAGAACAAGAGAGAAAGAGGTAAGGAGCTTCTCTCTCTACTCCCTTGTGTTTTCTAGGATTTTGGTGGGATTTTTTTGAGGATTAAAACCCGCTCCTTTGCTCTTTTTGCTTGATAGAGCCTCTACCACCATTGTTGGAGCTTGGAGCTTGGTGGTTGGAGCTTTGTGGAGGATCAAGCTTCAAGCCTAGGGCTTTTTGAGCTTGGTGTTGAGCTTCTTAGAGGTATGTGAATGATCTCTTCCCTCTAGTTTTGATTTTTGTGGGTTTTGTGAGATGAAACCCTAGTTTTGGATTCTAGGGTTAGGATTTGGGGATTTTCGATTTAGGGCCTTTGGGACCTAATTGATGGGTTTAGAACTTTGATTTAGGTTGGATTAGAAGGACTCTAACTCCATTTGGAGATCAAGAGCACTTCCTTCGCATTCGGTGAGTTTTCTCCAACTTTTTGTCGAAATCCTTAAAGTGTGAACTCAAGATTTATCTTCTTAGCTTGTAACTCCTAGGGTGTGCTTCTTAGGACTCTAGGAGTGATTATCGAAGCTTCGTTAGCGGTTCGGAGCAACGCTTTTCGCACTTGGTGGGTTTGGCTTCATGAGCATAGGAGCAAATGGCTCCTAAGTGCTTATTCGGTTTGATTTAATTATTTTGAATACATATTCATGCTAAATAGATTTATTATGAATTTTGAACCACTTAAAATGCATGCCTCATGTATGATAAAATTTTCACTCTATATAGTAGAGCTTTCGGGGTTAAACAGCATGCATGTGAGGGTGGGATTTGTGGGCACCTGGGAGTGTGCCATTCATGTTTATATAGCTTAGATAATGTAATTGTAAACATCGAACTCTTGTTGGAACTTAGAAGAGCTTAAGTGTCATCAAGCGGCACTTAACTTAGAAAACTATGAAACTGCAACATAGAGACTTAACATAGGCCACTGGACATCTATTATTTCCATGTTAGAGATATGATGACATAGAGATAGGCCTTTTGGACACTTGTACATTCCATGTTAGAGACATGACGATTTGGGACTTGTGACGAGTTTGTGACTATATGCCATTGTGCTCATTCGCACATGCTTGTGAGGGTCGCTCCTACAAGCCGCACTCCGGAGTTGGCCAACGCGTTTCTTGTATTCGCCGTGCGGGATTGGGCGCCAAGTGGATTGCCGTGGGATAGTCTCATTCCTAGGGTGGGAATGTTGACTACTACGGGGCCATTAGGCTCGGCATTTGGGCTAGGCGACCTTCGGGTGGGCATCGGCCATATGGCCTTCGGGTTGATCTCATTGTACTTAAACTTAATGTAGTTTTAAGAAAACTGTGGTCTTTGACTAGAATAGTAAACTTTAACACTTTACTATCACTTGTGGATATTATAGATCTTGATTAGAATAGTAAACTTAGTCTTTTACTATCAAGTTGGGAACTTCATGTTAATTATAACGCTTTCTATTCATGCTTAGAATAGCTTACTTATGCAAATTCATGCTAAGTAGAGATATCGTGTTTAGTAGATTGCA
This sequence comes from Aechmea fasciata, assembly GCA_025177825.1. Lineage (NCBI taxonomy): Eukaryota > Viridiplantae > Streptophyta > Magnoliopsida > Poales > Bromeliaceae > Aechmea > Aechmea fasciata. Next base: position 2,799,638 of record CM045930.1, on the reverse strand, counting down.
TGTTATTCACATGTTGCTTATTATCGCTTATTATCGTTTATACTTACTTGCTTAGTTTGGGCCTAGTGGAGCATGCAACTGAAGTCAGTAATTGCCCACTGGGAACTATTAATTAATAGTTCTCACGCCCTCATTTTCTAATGTGTTTCAGAGCCTTCGTCACCGGCGGAGGCAAGAGATCGTGGAAAGGGAACCGCTAGCTAGTTATCGCTTTCCACCTTCTAGGGGTTTTCTCTCTTTTTGTACTTTGGTGAGATTGAGAGAGTTTTGTATCCCTATGTAGAGACTACCATGTACTTAGTTATAGTGGTGTTGGATTTCTTTTGTTGTACTCTCTTTATAGTTTATTTTGGAGATTGGTACTTTATTTTAGTCACTTGTTTTATATTCCCTTGTATAGAATTCTAGTTGTTATACTGCTCTGATACTTCTAGATTCTTTTTATTTCGTTGGTTATTTATCGTTTTGTTAGATGCCTTGTATGTTGTAGACATACGGCGGGTCTGGGCACGCGCCGGGCGGGCTTCCGCTGGGTCCCGGGGTGTGACAGATTAAATTGGTATCAGAGCCTAGGGTTGAGTCTTCTTGTGGACCTAGCAAACCTTAGGCAGGTTGGACTATAGGATATAGGCTCGTGAGAGACGAGGTCTATTTAACTTGTGAGCGAAAGTATTAAGATTGGGTATCTTGAATAACTCTAGTAAGTAGAGTTGGATCGAAATGTATAACTTCTAACTTCACGGAGGGTTACGTTGGCGGCCGACAACGTAACATCGGGAGTTAGTAGTAAATGACACTTCATTACTTTCGCATGATTTGGGTATTTATAGCATGAGCGGGGATGCGATTGCGTGAGCTTACTAACTTGCGCTTTTATGATGTTGTAGTGGCGATGCCGATAACTCGCTCGAAATCATTGGAGCGGACAATGCGGCAACCTTTGAGGAGGTCGAGGCCTCCGCTACCTCCGGATCCGGCGAGGTCCGTGAGTTGAGGGGCCGATTGGCGGCCCTCACGGCATTGGTGACGCAGAGCGACCGCGGCCCGGCGGCCGGGAAGCGCGCATGAAGCGCATGGAGGATCTTCTCTTGCGGCGGGGCTGCGAGGAGGCTCGGACCCTTCGCCGCCGCCGCCGGCCCGAGGTTGACTTACCGCGGCGCAGCCCCCCGCGGCCGGCTCACACACCGGACGACTCCGGCAGTTGAGCGCCGGGAGGAGGACCGGGGCACCCTGCCAGTACGAGCGTCGCCGGTGGCAGCGGCGTTTCCAGTTATGGCTCAGGGAGCCGAGAGGGATCGACTCATGGGTCGCCTCAAGGAGTTTAGGAAGTGCGGCGAGAATCTTCGACGGAGAGAACGTCGACCCGGATTGTGGAAAAGTGGTTGATGCACATGGAGAAGCTATTCCGCGACACATTTGTGGAGGAGCGGGATAGGGTATGGCTCGCCACCCACCACCTCGACGGCGAGGCCTACTGCTGGCGGATGGACATTCAGGAGAACCCCAGCACAGCCTTGGCGGCTATTACTTGGTTGAAGTTCAAGGAACTTCTATTGTCACAATACTTCCCCGACGGTGTCAAGAGGTGATGGAGCGAGCACACGCGGCCTTACTCGGGGGGATCGATCCGTAGCCGAGTACGAGAGGGAGTTTTCTCGAGCTTCGCATTGCGTACCCTCGTGCGGGACGACGAGGATAATGCCCGCATCTTCGAGCGTGGACTGCGACCGTCGATCTTCCGGTTCGTGCAGTCATCGGAGCTTCAGACTTACCGACAGGTGGTGAACCGCGCGCTCACTGTGGAGAGCGGCGCGGCTATGGTACAGGAGAGACGCGAGGGCTTGGATAAAGAAAAGGGCAAGAGGCCCGCGGCCGAGGGTGCGAGCCAGACGCACTCTAGGAGGCCCTCGAAGCATCCGAGGCACCAGCAGCGCAGTCGAGGCGCACCGACTCAGCGAGGAGGACCTGACCGACGCGGACCTCCCCGGTGTGTGATCTCGCGGTGGTCCTCACCACACGCCCGCGATGTCCACGCGGGCGGTGCTTCCGGTGTGGCCGGGAGGGCCACATCCGTACCGAGTGCCCGCGAGGTTCTTCACCGCACCGTCTTCTCGCATCGGCACCGGCTCTACCGGCCACCGAGGACCCCGTCGACACGATGCAGACCGGCGGCCGACCGTCCAGCCGCCGGCGATCACGTCGAGCGCCGAGTGGGCGCATGTACGCCGCGCAGACCGAGGCGGCAACTTGATGGCATTAGAGTACGTGCATTATTTGATACCGGTGCATCACATTCATTATTGATCGGTACATTTGCCGAGTTGCATGACATCCGATTTGTTCCCTTACTACACCCTGGACGTATTGTTGTGCAGACCACATTGTGGACGTGCGAGAGTATTGCCCCAGTTGCCCTATTCGGGTAGGAGATTGGACTATGCCCGCGGATTTGCGAGTAGTGCGCAAGTTGGGGGATTTTGACGTGGTTTTGGGTATGGATTGGTTGACTAGATACTACGCCACCATCGATTGTGTTAATCGAACGGTTACTTTTAGAGAACCGGGTCAGAGTGAGGTGGTGTTTAGAGGATGCCAGAGTTCGCTTTTTGCGATGTCGATCAGTTCGTCTCGAGCTAGACAACTGATCAACCGTGGATGCGTAGCCTATTTGGCTAGTATCGCATTGAGGGGTGAGGATGATACCCCTAGGATCGCGGATATCCCGGTGGTACGGGAGTTTCAGGACGTGTTTCCAGCGGAGCTACCAGGCATGCCACCTGATAGGGAGATCGAGTTTGTGGTAGATCTCGTTCCCGGGACTACCCCAGTCTCGAAGGCACCCTATAGGATGGCATCGAGTTAAAGGAACTGAGGGCACAGTTACGGGATATGTTGGACAAGGGCTTCATTCGACCGAGTGTGTCACCTTGGGGAGCACCGGTTCTTTTTGTGAAGAAGAAGAACGGATCACTTCGTCTTTGCATGGACTATCGTGAACTTAATAAAGTCACGATCAAGAATAAATATCCGTTGCCGAGGATTGATGATCTTTTTGATCAACTTCAAGGATCGAATGTGTATTCCAAGATAGACTTGAAGTCGGGATACCATCAATTGAAGATTGCTCCTTGGGATGTGGCGAAGACGGCTTTTAGATCACGGTATGGACATTACGAGTTCACTGTTATGCCGTTTGGGCTTACTAATGCCCCGGCAGCTTTTATGGATCTAATGAACCGTGTCTTCAAGCCTTATCTAGACGGGTTCGTCGTGGTCTTCATCGACGACATCTTGGTTTATTCCGAAGTGATGTGGAGCACGAGGAACACTTGAGATTGGTACTACAAGTGCTTCGGGAAAAGAAGTTATTTGCAGTAGAAGAAGTGCGAATTTTGGCTTCGAAGTGGCTTTTACGGGACATGTGATTTCAGGATCAGGCATAGCAGTGGATCCTAGGAAGATAGAAGCCATTCAGGATTGACCAAGACCGACGAGCGTCACCGAGATCAGGAGTTTCCTTGGTTTGGCCGGCTACTACCGCAGATTCGTGGAGGGCTTTGCGAAGTTATCTACTCCCCTCACGAGGCTCACGCACAAAGGAGCTAAATTCATTTGGAATGATGCGTGTGAAAAGAGCTTTCAAGAGTTGAAGCTGAGATTCACGACCGCTCCAATCCTCACATTACCTATTGCTGGAGCAGGGTATGTGGTTTATAGTGATGCATCTCTTAACGGATTGGGCTGTGTCTTGATGCAGGGTGGCAAGGTGATCGCGTATGCATCTCGCCAATTAAAGGAATATGAGAAGAACTATCCTACACACGACTTGGAGTTGGCGGCCGTAGTCTTTGCATTGAAGCTATGGCGCCACTGTTTGTATGGCGAGCGGTGCGAGGTCTATACGGATCACAAGAGCTTAAAGTACCTTTTCACTCAGAAGGAGTTGAACTTGAGGCAAGTGAGATGGTTGGAGCTGCTCAAGGATTATGATTTGACTATTCTCTACCACCCGGGCAAGGCTAACATGGTGGCGGATGCGCTAAGTCGGAAATCTACCGAGAACCTAGCGATGCATGTTGTTACTCAACCGCAGTTGATCGAGCGAGATGAAGCGGTTGGAGTTGGAGGTAGTGACTCCGATACACCCTTGCGGCTGATGACTATGGTGGTGCAACCTACACTTATGGATAGAATTAACGAGAAGCAAGCTCTTGACTTAGAGTTGCAAAAGATTCGAGGCAAAATGATTGATGGTTGCACCGGCGACTTCCTAGTGGATGATCAGGGAGTGATGCGCTTTGGCGGGCGGATTTGTGTGCCGGCGGATTTGGGACTTAGAGAGGACATCCTTCAGGAGGCACACAGGGCACCTTATGCTATTCATCCAGGAGGCACCAAAATGTACAAGGACTTGATGTTACTTTATTGGTGGCCTGGGATGAAGAAGGATGTTGGCGAGTTTGTTGCTAGATGTCTAACTTGCCAACAAGTGAAAGCTGCGCATCGAGTTCCAGCGGGAAAACTTCAGAGTTTGCCTATTCCCGTGTGGAAGTGGGAGAAGATCACCATGGACTTCGTGACCGGATTGCCTCGCTCTCAAGCTGGGCATGATGCTATTTGGGTGATCGTGGATAGGTTGACGAAGTCGGCGCACTTTATACCTATCCATACTACTTGGGCTGGAGAGAAGCTCGCACAAGTGTACCTTGATGAGATTGTGCGGCTTCATGGAGTACCTACATCGATCGTATCTGACAGGGACACTCGCTTTGTGTCACACTTCTGGAGGAGTCTACAGGACGCCTTGGGTACTAGATTGGATTTCAGCACTGCTTTCCACCCCTAGAGTGACGGGCAGTCGGAGCGCACTATACAGACTCTAGAGGACATGCTTCGAGCATGTGTGATTGACTTCCAAGGAGGATGGTCGCAGCATCTATCTATGACGGAGTTTGCTTATAACAATAGTTATCAAGCAAGTATCAAGATGGCACCGTTCGAGGCATTATATGGACGAAAGTGCAGATCACCACTTCATTAGAGTGAAGTTGGCGAAAGATTGGCTTTAGGCGCGGAAGTGCTCCGAGAGCGAGAGGATAAAGTTCGAATTGCTCGGGAGCGACTGCGCGACCCGAGTAGGCAGAGGAGCTATGCAGATAAACGCCGACAAGACTTGGAGTTTCAGATTGGAGATTATGTCTTCTTGAAAGTCTCGCCGTCAAAGGGAATTCGGAGATTTGGAATTCGAGGTAAGTTAAGTCCTCGATTCATTGGACCCTATGAGATCTTGGAACGTATAGGTCCGGTAGCGTATCGACTTGCTCTACCACCGAACCTATCGGGCGTGCATAACGTCTTTCATGTATCGGTCCTTCGGAAATATATCCATGATCCGGCTCATGTATTGGAGGTTGTACCCATAGAGCTGCGGGAGGATTTGCGCTTCGAGGAGCAACCCGTGAAGATCTTGGCTCGCGAAGTGAAGAAATTGCGGAATCGGGACATTCCGTACGTGAAGGTTCTTTGGAGCAACCACGAGGAGCGAGAGGCCACGTGGGAGCCTGAGAGCGCACTGCAGGAGCGTTATCCCCATCTCTTTCAGATGGAATCTTGAGGTATGAGTTCGCTTTAGAGTTTCGCGGACGAAACTCCTTTTTAGGAGGGTGAATGTAACATCGGACTTGCGCAAATTGCGGAGTTCGAGTATTTGACTTGTGATGAAGCCTTTTCGGATTTTACGGAGGATCGTTGGCGTGTTCCGACCTATGGCGCGTGTACCGAGGTTTGGGGATGAGTCCCAAGCCCTAAAGTCCAAAAATTTGGATTTTAGGTTGCTCTCGGGTTTGACTCTGGAGGGCTTGTACCGGTACAGCCTTGGTTGCTATACCGGTACAGCCATTGTTACTATACCGGTACAGGGTGGATTAAATAGGTATGGGATGGTGGAGCGACCAACCGAGCCTCGGGTTTGGGTGTTTCTCGAGTGCATGCCGGTATGGGATGGCTTGTCTGTACTGACTGTGATTCAGCGATTTAAAGCGCATGGGTGTTTTAGCATTTTGTTGCTTCTAATATAGCACCCCTTGCCCCTAGGGCTTCTCCTTGTGCTGAGAACAAGAGAGAAAGAGGTAAGGAGCTTCTCTCTCTACTCCCTTGTGTTTTCTAGGGGTTTGGTGGGATTTTTTGAGGATTAAAACCCTCTCCTTTGCTCTTTTTGCTTGATAGAGCCTCTACCACCATTGTTGGAGCTTGGAGCTTGGTGGTTGGAGCTTTGTGGAGGATCAAGCTTCAAGCCTAGGGCCTTTTGAGCTTGGTGTTGAGCTTCTTAGAGGTATGTGAATGATCTCTTCCCTCTAGTTTTGGTTTTTGTGGGTTTTTGTGAGATGAAACTCTAGTTTTGGATTCTAGGGTTAGGATTTGGGGATTTTCGATTTAGGGCCTTTGGGACCTAATTGATGGGTTTAGAACTTTGATTTAGGTTGGATTAGAAGGACTCTAACTCCCATTTGGAGATCAAGAGCACTTCCTTCGCATTCGGTGAGTTTTCTCCAACCTTTTGTCGAAATCCTTAAAGTGTGAACTCAAGATTTATCTTCTTAGCTTGTAACTCCTAGGGTGTGCTTCTTAGGACTCTAGGAGTGATTATCGAAGCTTCGTTAGCGGTTCGGAGCAACGCTTTTCGCACTTGGTGGGTTTGGCTTCATGAGCATAGGAGCAAATAGCTCCTAAGTGCTTATTCGGTTTGATTTAATTATTTTGAATGCATATTCATGCTAAATAGATTTATTATGAATTTTGAACCACTTAAAATGCATGCCTCATGTATGATAAAATTTTCACTCTATATAGTAGAGCTTTCGGGTTAAACGGCATGCATGTGAGGGTGGGATTTGTGGGCACACAGGAGTGTGCCATTCATGTTTATATAGCTCAGAGAATGTAATTGTAAACATCGAACTCTTGTTGGAACTTAGAAAAGCTTAAGTGTCATCAAGCGGCACTTAACTTAGAAAACTATGAAACTGCAACATAGAGACTTAACATAGGCCACTGGACATCTATTATTTCCATGTTAAAGACATGATGACATAGAGATAGGCCTTTTGGACACTTGTACATTCCATGTTAGAGACATGACGATTTGGGACTTGTGACGAGTTTGTGACTATATGCCATTGTGCTCATTCGCACATGCTTGTGAGGGTCGCTCCCTACAAGCGGCACTCGGAGTTGGCCAACGCGTTTCTTGTATTCGCCGTGCGGGATTGGGCGCCGAAGTGGATTGCCGTGGGACGGTCTCATTCCTAGGGTGGGAATGTTGACTACTACGGGGCCATTAGGCTCGGCATTTGGGCTAGGCGACCTTCGGGTGGGCATCGGCCATATCGCCTTCGGGTTGATCTCATTGTACTTAAACTTAATGTAGTTTAAAGAAAACTGTGGACTTTGACTAGAATAGTAAACTTTAACACTTTACTATCACTTATGGACATTATAGATCTTGATTAGAATAGTAAACTTAATCTTTTACTATCAAGTTGGGAACTTCATGTTAATTATAACGCTTTCTATTGATGCTTAGAATAGCTTACTTATGCAAATTCATGCTAAGTAGAGATATCGTGTTTAGTAGATTGCATGTTATTCACATGTTGCTTATTATCGCTTATTATCGTTTATACTTACTTGCTTAGTTTGGGCCTAGTGGAGCATGCAACTGAAGTCAGTAATTGCCCACTGGGAACTATTAATTAATAGTTCTCACGCCCTCTTTTTCTAATGTGTTTCAGAGCCTTCGGCACCGGCGGAGGCAAGGGATCGTGGAAAGGGAACCGCTAGCTAGTTATCGCAGCTTTCCACCTTGTAGTGGTTTTTCTCTCTTTTTGTACTTTGGTGAGATTGAGAGAGTTTTGTATCCCTATGTAGAGACTACCATGTACTTAGTTATAGTGGTGTTGGATTTCTTTTGTTGTACTCTCTTTATAGTTTATTTTGGAGATTGGTACTTTATTTTAGTCACTTCTTTTATGTTCCCTTGTATAGAATTCTAGTTGTTATACTGCTCTGATACTTCTAGATTCTTTTTATTTCGTTGGTTATTTATCGTTTTGTTAGACGCCTTGTATGTTGTAGACATACGGCGGGTCTGGGCACGCGCCGGGCGGGCTTCCGCTGGGTCCCGGGGTGTGACAACCCCTTAAAAAGAATTTCGTCCGCGAAATTCAAATCATACCTCAATTCAGCTCCTTGAGCAATTGAGGGTACCAATGTACTTTTCTACTCCGGACTGGCCTCATGTTCATCGGAACGCTTCAAAGGCCCACCACGGAGGATGCGAAATCAAACGCATACTCGTTTGCAAGACACATCACATACAGTGCATTACGGTCTCCATAACTCTCGGTGGCAACGCAAGTCGAAACTGAACGATTCTACGCGCTCTAACACCACTTCATACTCGGCTCACAAGAAACTTTTCCTTGTATCCACTTTCCCTTCAGGGAACACATTCCGATTTGACCATCGACATTGCTTAGAAGCAATATCACTAGTGCATCGCTACATCGTGAGCGCTCAAATTCCGCACCGACCTTTAGCTCTAACGTGAGATGGCCTGCCTCGGCACATCCTCGAAAGTGCATTATCCTCAATTCTCACGTGGCCTTTCTATCCAAGTGTCTCCTAGAGACCACTTGCTTCAATTTTCCAATTGCCACGGCTAGTTCGGCCCTATTGCCACATCCAACTCACACGAACACCCCGTTCGTGAACCTAAACCGAACTCTTCTATAGAGTTATCGGCCAAGTCACTCTCCTCGGTCTCTACGGTGGACCAATGGTCACCAACCTTTCGTCGGCCTATCGCCTAGACGTGTCTCAACTACGCTTAGCATTTCTTGTTACTAGCGTAGACCCAACCAGCATTCTTGGGCGAAATTCTCGCTTGGGAATTCGCACCCACTCCCACCAGGAGCTATCAAGACCTCAAACCACATTAAACTCTCGGGTAGGGTCATCTTCGCACTCTCAGTGCATTTTCGATCTCAAGATCCAAACACGTGGCATTTCCACGTTCTCAGGTCTAAGCTCGGACCACCGTCCTGACCAACACTCATGCCCTACCTATAGGTATCGGGCCGCTGCCACCAACAGCTGACTGCGCCTGCCCACTGGGCCCAGGCTCCACAGTCGACAAATGGTCCAGGCACGGATCGTCACCAAGCACTACCCGCCAACGTCGTCCTATGTGACATACTCTACCGAGCGACACACTCTATCCGTTTCTACGCACCTCGTGCGAGCCACCAGCTCCACGAGTGATCCATGGCCCGCTTCACACTTAGCCAAGCTAAAGTGCTACTGCCAACACACTCACTCGGCTGAGCCTAGTTCACACTCCACGAGTAACTATGCTCGAACGTCCCACGCCTCTATAGCGTTCCGCACTAAGTCTTGCATTGGGCAATTCTTGCCTATGCATGCCGACTACACAAGCACGACCCACTCACCTCGCGTTGAGGTACTGCTAGGCCCACGTGCTGGTACTTGGTTACTAACCAACTATTTCCTCAACAAGATTCGGTTTCAGCATTGGACTTTCGAGAACACTCGGACTACTCGAGTGCCCACGAGTGTCATGACTCAACTCTCGCAATCAATTACACATATTGCTCTGCGAGTTGGTCCATCGTTCCCATCTTGACCCTGAGTCTTACTCTCTATCCCTAGATCATCACTAGCAATTCGCTAGTGCCATCCGGCTCTATACCTGTACTCGCAGGTACTACGCCCCATAACACAAGCATACCCGGGTATCTATACTTACCCGTCCACTCGGCCTCTACTATGCTCATGCACGACAATGGCAATTAGCCACATAACCACCGCATGCAATGCATGAACTTCACATCATGCAGAAGCGCACTATTGCACTAAGTCATGAACTTGACGGACCACCGAACCCACTCGTTGGCCGTCCTATTCCCTTTTCCTTACAATCAGACTCATGCTCCCCCACGCACAATTGCACCGCCTTGTTCTATCCACAAGGTCCAATTCTCAAATCTCCTCTAATCTCCACCAATCCACACTTGGGAAAGGCTTCAAAAAGTGAAATAAAAGGGGGAGTTAGTGGGGTCTATTACATGTTGTATCTACTGCAACAAAACCCTCGAAACACCTGTATTTGCAGCAAACTTAATTCTGCTGCCAGAGCCATCTTGTACCGGTATAAGGGCATTTTGTACCGGTATACTTAACTAAGAGAGGCAAACCCGAGAGCTCTTGGCTTTTCGCACCATTTGTACCGGTATAATCTGGATTTGTACCGGTACAACTGCTAAAATTCTCAAACCCGAAAGCTTTCCACCTCTCGGTTAAAGTGGCTATACCGGTACAACCATCACGCTTGTACCGGTACAGATTGCCCAGACTTATATTTTTCGCGTCGTTCCGACTCTACTTCGCGCCGAACAACGCAAAAACCCTTCTAACTCATTTAAATCCTCTTTTAACCCTTCCAAGATTGTTGAAATGTTAATTGGACTTTGTCCAACTACTTCTCTCGACGCACTTTGGTCAATTTGACAAAAAGTGACCTACCACGACGAGGATTCCGTTAAATTTCTCAACGATCATGAGGGCCACCAAAGCTCACGAAGTTCCAAGTCTCCGCTCGCCTCAAGTTCCTCTATTCCACGTGCATTGTAGCCTCCTGCTGACATTGCACCAAATCGGCTTCGAGTCTCCACTGCGCTCGACCAACTCGAGGACACCATTCGTCCTAATCCACATCGATTTCCTTTAAAGATCGACCACGCAAAACCACTGAACGCACATTGGCTCAACCCTCAAAGTTAAGCACGCGACACACACGATACCTACCCCGACTCAAATCCAGGCGAAAGTCATGCAAGGGAGCTTATTTCCATCACTCGGTTTCATATTGTGTGCGCCCAACATGAACACTCCCTGATGAAAATACACTACACCTTAGATCCACCTCTAACATCCGTTATAGAGGCATAACACACACGACCCAATCGATTAATCTTTCGCCACAATTCCAGATCCTCGTTACATTTCAAGAACCTAAATCCTTATGGTTTCCATTCTAAGGTTCCTAGGTCCATCCTATACTTTCACTTTTCATTCTCTGATACCATTATATCATCACGCCCGGACCGCCAATTTGGCCTGCTTCGGCACGCCATCGTACGCCGAACGACAAAGACTTCTCCCCTGTCCGCCCAAGGCTCAACAATAACGAGTACATGTATAAAGAAATCAATAATTTTCAGGATAACATTTCAATATACATGGCTTGCACGAGGGCAAGCAACACAAGCAAAAGTGAAAGTAAACTAACTAAACCATTCATACATTGTATCTTGATTACTTTAAACCAAATACAAAGCTACATAATTATTACATTCATTCTTCCAATATAAACATTGCCATCTCTCAACTGAACTTAATACATTTACATCTCAACATAATTTTATTAGAATTCCAATCATCAACAAATTAGTTGAAATATACAAAGGGTGTCTCTATACACAATGCACGGTAGAACTCTACCTAGAGCACGATAACCATACCACGAGCCCCGATCGCCCCGCGCTAGAACCCGTATGATTAGTGGGATGAGAACTACAACAAAGTTCCGGGCTCGGCCCCCAATTACACCGACTTTCCCACTAGGTCTATTTCAGGCAAAATTTGAAAGGATAAGCAGATAGTAACCAAACTAAAATGCATACAACTAATATGCCTGAACAATAATAAGAATGCTTATGCTCAACATAATAATAATGATAAATGCAAGATCATAATTTCATAACCCAATCTCTTGGCTAACCCGTAGGTTTCGTCCTCAACAAGACTCAATCAACTCAAATCGCTATTGTCGAGGAAACACTACAACCCGACGGAACCGTCCTCTGGGAAAACACTACAACCCAGTGATGACAACTCCGGAGCACATCGTCCGAGGGGGAGCTACCGCGCCTCGAGTAAGGACTATATGGTGAGTACGATCAATCCTTAGCTTTAAGGATTCCAATTCAATCCATTCCTTGACTTTAAGGAGAACTATGATCAAATGACCCTTAACTCTAAGGTTTCTTTGTTACTATATCTTTCATGTTCTTTACTTGCATTCTTTGACTTGTTCTAGTGTCATATACACTATGATTCTTTACACATATTTATTAATGCCACACACACTCTAGTGTTCAATGCATACATGACTCTTGTCAATGCTACACACACTAACTCTAGTGTTCTTTATTCACATGCATACTTGTTCTTTGACCATGTCATTACACTAACTCTAGTGTCCTTTATTTTTTTTGTACTTATTCTCAATATCACACTAACTCTAGTGTTCTTTACAATCATAGATGCCACTCGATCAATATGTCACAATGTTCTTGTTCTTTAACCTCTAGATTCTTTATCTCAACACATGCATATTAGTGTTCTTTACAATTCTCAAATGTCATTCAATCTATATGTCACAATGTTCTTGTTCTTTAACCACTAGGTTCTTTGTCTCATCTCATGCATACATAGGGTTCAATTCTTTTTCTTTGTTCATAACAAATCTCATTTGTATCTTAACTCTAAGCATGCAACACATAATTCAATTACCCTACTATGCATGAAAATAGCTATAACACACATGCTCAATAGTGACACATAGACATAAAGAGAAGTTCAGAGTTAGTGGAAGCACCTCCCATCTTTAAATAGCGTTCCGATTGCTCGTCGTTACTTGCAAACGGCCTACCGCGGCGCACGCCGCACTACTCGACCTAATCCGTGCGCAACACCGAACGACTTCCGATTCGCGATCTAGGGTCTTCAATAACTGATCTCTAACATTCAATTAGAGATCAATAGGGTCAAATGATATCAAACCCTCATTTACTAAAAACACCCATCACTAACCCTAGCCTCTACACATGCTCGAATTAACCCAAATATTAAGGATTTAGCATGCATACAACACATTAGAGGCTAATAGAATCTCATACATAAGGATTAAATTGAAATCCTAGCTTAATCATGAGATCTCACCTTAGGCCACCATGCTCATCAAGCTTAATCCACCATTGGAAAGCTTGCTTCCACCGTTAGAGAGCTTCAATCCTCCATAACTTCACAACGGCACGACGGATTGCCGAACCGACTTCGTCAACGTATTTCGTTACCTAGCAATTAGGTTTATGGAGGGTCAAATTAGATCAAACCCATCTAATAGCAAAAATTGCATTTCTAACCCTAGGTTTTTATTATTACAATTAACCTCCAAATTGATTCATGAATCATGCAATAATCACTTATCTAGCATCAATGGGTTCTACTAAATCCATTTCTAGAGCTTAAGATCAAAACCCTAGAGTTCTACCATTAAAGAGCATCAAAGCTTACCTCAAAAGCTTGCTCCAATGGTATAGAGAGAAGATGATGAAAATCAACCTCCAAGCTTGCTTCTCCACCAAATCCACATATTTTTGGGAGAGATTTAGAGAGAGAAATAGAGCTCTCTCTCTATCTTCATGTGTGTGTATGTGAGGGTGTGTGTGTGTGTGCATTCGGCTGATGGAGAAGAAGAAAAGGGGGTGAAATTTCCTTTTTACAATTTTGCCCCTCCACTTGCACTATTCACACACAGCCTCCGGTTTAGCAGTTAGTTCCTTCCGAATGTCCGTTTGGGCTCAATCTTGACAGTCAGGCTCGATTTTACCTATCGAGTTTAGAAAAATCTTCAGCTTCCTGTTTCGACTCCGTTTGGTCACTGTAAACTGTACCGAACTGTAATCGTTAACAGATAACATTCAAAATTTATTTCTCATCTTCTGGGTGTCAGAATGGCACGAAATTTTAAATCTAGCCTCGTAATAATAATCCTGATATACCCCTCAGTTTTCATAATTTTCTGACACTGTGCATTTTCTGCTAATTTATCTGCCCGGTTTCACATAGAAAATTCTAAATCCTCTATTTTCGCTCCAATTTCAGCACAGGTCATTTCAAACTCATGTTTTACTTCTCTATATCGAAAAAAAATAGTATCTCACACTATTTTTATTTGTATCCACTTTCAGATTAAAATTCGGGCTGTTACAAGGGGGCGTGGGGGGTATTTGTAGAGAAGCCACAATGCGATTACACCCCTGAAAAATTGCTATTTCGCATCTGTCAAAGTGTACCGATACAAATCCCACGAAAAATGCAAACCCGAGCTTCGGGTTTGAGAGAAAATTGCCATTTGTACCGGTACAAATCCAAAGTGTACCTAAGATAACCATCACTCCCGTACGAGACACATCATCCCGTACCAGACACCCGAAATTGCAATCCGAGAGCAGCCTAAGTCCTCCTCTTTGGCGACCGTAGCGCTACTCTAAATACCTCAATTCTCGGGATGTGAGCTATCGGTCGAAACACTGTCAACAACCCTCCAGAAAATATGAAAAAGCCCGAAACTCACATCAAACAGTCAATTAAACCTTGCAATTTGTAAAAGTCCAGTTTGTTACAGCCTTCGGTAGTAACCTTTGGGTTAGCCCGTGAGATTATTATTGAGGCATAGTAGCATGATTTAGATACATCACTATGTAGTAGCTCATTCCTTTTGTTTATTGAGGCACAGTATCATATTGTAGATCACATACTATGTAGTAGCTCATTTTCTTTTATTCATTGAGGCATAGTATCATGTTATAGATCACATACTATGTAGTAACTCATTTCCTTTTGTTCATTGAGGCATAGTATTATGTTGTGGATACTATGTAGGAGCTCATTTCTTTTGTTCTTGAGACATAGTAGGATGTTGTAGATACATCACTATATAGTAGCTCATCCTTTTTGTTTATTGAGGCATAGTAGCATGTTGTAGATACATCACTATGTAGTAGCTCATTCATTTAGATTATTGAGGCATAGTAGCATGTTGTGGATCACATTACTATGTTGTAGCTCATTTCCATATATCTATCTATCTATCTATTTATCTGTTGCTTATGCCTGCTTAGACCTAGTGGGAAGATCGGCGGAGTCGGCGGCCGAACCCACTGGAAACTATATTTACATAGTTCTCACCCCACTTTGTTGTAGTGCCGAGTTTGAGCGGACTGGGCGAGGACCGCAGTAAGGGCATTGCGCCCTAGTTAGCTAGCAGCTTTCATTTTGCATTAGAGTACCCTCATGTACATGAGTGATATGTGATGTATATTGGTGAGGGTGCTAGTTGGGGAGTCATTTTGTATTATGAGAAGAATATGTATGCATTTTGGGAGATGAAAATGTAAATCGATTATGCAAAAGTGTTGAATGAGATGTAATAGCTAGATCATTCTCTTTCTTGTTGCTTGTATAGTACACTTGCTTGCATCATATATGTTATATAAGTTTTCTGGGCAACTTATTTGTTCATGATGTTGTGGTTTAGCCTTGGGCGGACAGGGGAGGTGCTGTCCATTCGACGTTTATTCGACGTGCCTCAACCGACCAAATTGGCGATTACTGGGCGTGACAGGACCCTCAGAAGGGTCCGGACCCTAAGAGCACAAAAACTCTGCAACTTTGCAGAATTTCGTTCACTTGCTCTCCAAGGTACACTGCAACCCTCCAAAGCTATTCTTCGACGCATTCGGTCTTTCCGAAGCGTCCCGAACCAACCCCTAGTCAACTTCGACCAAAGTTCGGTTTCACTCATCGAGGATTCACTTCCTTACAACTAACATGTTTGCAGTGCCTCATTGGACCTGGCTGGTCGAGCTTTTCCCTTGGGTGGCCGTACCCACTGAAAATTATGGACAATAGTTCTTACCCCACGTTGTTTTGGGGATTTTAGGTTCACACGTGAGTGGCACGACGGCGCGAGGAAAGTGCGTAGCTCCGTAGATAGCGCCCTACTCCAAGACCAGAGATAGCAGTACCCCATGTCAGCCTAGCTAGGGGTGTAGAAAGAAGAAAACAATGTTGTAATAATGATGATTGTATTTGGAAGACAACAAAGAAATGTCAAATGTAAAAGCATGTGATGTGAATGCTTGTAATATCTAGTATTTCTCTCTTGCTCTTGCTTGTATCTTACTTGCATGACTCATGTATGTTGTTTAAGTTTACCTGGGCAACTTAATGTACATGATTGATGTTGTTGAGCCTTGGGCGGATAGGAGAAGTTTTGTCCGTTCGACGTTTGTTTGGCGTACCCAAACCGACTAAATAGGCGGTTGTGGGGCGTGACAATCTCTATCTAGAATAAAATCTTGCGCTAGAAAGATAGCACGTCAACTCACAACAATATTGTGATCATAAGGAAAATAGAAATAGTATTCCAATGACTATTTGAGATATCCTATAAAAGACCCATCTGCGACCGACTCTCCAACTTGTCCGTCTTTTGTTTCTTAACATACGCTGGGCATCCCCAAATCTTTAGAAAACCAAGACTCGACTTCTTTGCATACCATATCTCATACGGTGTGGAAGGAACGTGTCACGCTTGGGCTCCAGCGGAAGCTTGTCCGACACATGCAGAGACCCGCCGTGTACATCAAGCACCCCCGATGCACACAAGGCGTCCACAACAACATGAAAAAAGTAGGAATAATTCCTAACATTGTGATTAGAGTAAGTACAAAAATCTACTACATAAAATCTTAAAACAAAACACCATTATAAGATATGCACTAGGTATAAGCAAGTAGTACAACTCGAATACTAGAAAATCTCTAAATATAATACATTTGTACATCTTTCGGCTAAACCAAATGAAAGTTGTCAATGGGTCTGACTATAGTAACACCGAAGAGGCTTTAGCTAATTGATAAACTCTTGCCACGATCCCAAGCCTCATTCACTTTGGAGGGCTCTGAGACACAAAAACAAACAATCAACGGGGGTGAGAACTATTAAACAATAGCTCACGGTAAGCCGTCGAGAGTGGCGAAATATACCACTAGGTCAACTGAGGCATGAGGAGATATAATAAGCATAAAGATAACAAATAATTGAACAGATTCAATTATAGTCATGCCTCTATACGGTTGTCACGCCCGGGCCCAGCGGAAGCCCACCCGACGCGTTCACAGACCCGTCCCGTCGTATACACCAAACATCCCCGATGCACACACGACATCTATTGAAACAAGTAATGAACGAGAGTAGATCCCTACCAGGGCTATCAGAGCGAATAATATAAAACCACTTATAGTCTACAACATCAACATCCACAAGGTATACAAAAGTATATACTACAACAGAATTCAAAAGACTAATAGATTCAAAATTTAAAAGTTTAATATAAATTTTGAAATTAAAATTTTACATTACAATTCCAACTTCAAAACTTAAATTTAAATTCAATATTTTTTGAGTTGGATACTTAACAAATTGGGTATTATCTAATTTGGTAAGTAACAAAACTAAATAGGATATTTATTATTATAGGATGCTAATAAATTCGGTATATACTATTAATTTTTTTCTAATATTGTTATATTAACTAATTCAAATCGGTAACCTGCTCAATAAGTTATTTTATGTAAAATCCAACTAGACCGTTTACTAATTAAGAGTTTGATTTTAATACTTATGGTGTATCAAGCATTGCTCTTAAAATATATAAACTAGTTTTTCGATTAGTACTGAAATATTTATAAATAATTTGAACTTCTTTAAGAAATAAATAATTTGAAATTCTTTAAGAAATAATAAAAAATTTGTAAACTAATCTTAAATATTCATAAAATGCTAAGTCTATAAATAAAGAGGAATTATAATCTCTACAACACTCATTCAAAAGAAGAAAGTCTACAGTGTCATACTTGCATGCACCACATCATCAGTAACAAGCCAATCATTTCTCTCTTCTTGAAGAAAAGAAGTACAATAAAAATATTTTTCTATTAACCATGAGGGGACGGGTGAACCAAGAGGGAAAATTTAATTTGTTGGAAATGTCACATTAGTAATATAAGTGGTGCATTCTAGACTTTTGCCATCTAAAGGCTTCTTGGGTTAAGTTCAATATTTTTAATTTTTAATAACAATGGAAAAAAGTGATAAAATTTTGTATAGTAAACTTGGCCCTTATAGATGATCAAATTGTATAATTATATAAGCCAAAATTAAATTATATATAGGCCTCGCATTTGATCATGCATGTTTTAATTTTTAGGATTAATTTCATATAGATCTTTGTAAATACAATGAATTACAAATATATTCCTATAGAGTTCAACTTTCAAATATTATTCCCGCAATAAAGCTAATGTTTTCAAATATGTCTTGCCTTTAGAATTCATTAGAAAATTTTAATTAATCATACGATAAATAATTAATTTTAATTATTTATATTTATAAAATAACTAATAATTTTATAATTCACTCTACATTTTTGCAAAAATTTGGATAGATTTAACCCTTATTTTCATGGCAAGATTTAGCTTTAGGATGGAAGAGACCGTATAAGAGAAAGGCAGATGTGTTGCCTCGTGTCCGTTCCGCAGAAGGAGGCGACCCTGCTATTCGCGAGCCGAATCCTAGACGTCGCCCGCTGTTCGCTGCCCAGGCCGGTGGCTGTCTCTCTCTCCCCTGCGTTTGACACAAAATCCGCACACACGCCCTCTAAATTCGTGCTCGGTCGTCTACTCCCTGGCTCTTCCTTACAAAGTCGTAACCTCCTTCCCATGCGAGTCCCCGATCTTCCCACGCGGCGGCTTCTTAATTAGTAGAGCACTCCAAGAACGAACGTGCAACTTCCATATTCAGTCCGTGGGATCACCTTATCCGCTGATTGCATTCCTCTCGCCTCCTTATAATTAGCGCGCGCGCGCTCTCTCTCTCTCTCTCTCTCTCTCTCTCTCTCTCTCTCTCTCTCTCTCTCTCTCTTAAACCAATTAAGAAGTACATTAATTAATTCCAGTCGTCTTGCGCGAGGCGGTTTCTAGAGATCTCGAGAGAAGTTCATTTGTAGAGCTCAAGAGATAACTCTGACGAATCGAGATGACGAGCCGTAGCCGGTCGGAATGGGGAGTCAGCGGTCAGCACATTCCGATGTCGATGCGGTACGAGCCGCCGGCCGGAGATAGCGAGAGAAGTGGTGCTGCGGTTCGGCGCGAGCCGTCGGCGCCGTACGCGCCATCGGAGATCATGGACTACTCGCCGGATTTCTTCAACCAGCTTTCCCCAATCGGCGCCGAGAGTCTCTCCGAATGGGTCGTGACTAAGGCTGTAGCCGCTGCGGCTGTAGCCCCGCGCAATGCGAACGAGAGCTCTGGTAGCAGGAAGAGCTCGAGCAGTGAGCCCCGTGGATGCTCCGCCGTAGCTGTAATGTTGTGATGACTGAATCTTTACGTACTCGGGCCCTGTTTGGCTTCAACTTAATACCCGTGTATAATTAAAAATATTTTAGTGCGGATCATACTGATTTGATGTAAGATATAATGTCTGTATATGTAAATCCTACTGATCACAAGTCACAACAAAGATCTATCTACTTGGATCTTAACTCATTTAATTTTGTCGAATAATAATATAATAATATTAGATAGCTCTCAAAGCGGCCACCAAGCGGATTCTGACGTTATATTAATTTTTTATCCTTTTTCTAGAAAGATGAGAGTTCGCGCCGAAGAAAACGGAATCGGACATCAGAAATGCACAACTTGGCAGAGAAGGTGAGCAGGATCCACCTAGCATCTTAGTTGGTTATTGTGATACGATTCTTTTTGAGTTTCTCTCTTTTGGCTTGTTTTGTTTTCTTTTCTCACTGATTAATTATACGTGGGTTTGCATCTTAATTTTGCGCAGAAGAGACGAGAACGTATTAATACAAATTAAGCTGAAGGCTCTGAAAGAGCTCATACCTAATTCACGCAAGGTTAGTATTAAAATATATAATATTAATATACTATTCTTTCATAATTTCTGTATCATAATAAAAGTTTCTAAATTCGAATCTTGCGAGTCTCATTTCTTTCATTAAATTGGAATTTGAGTCGTGCTGTATTATTTCTTAAATAAAGAATCGAAATCTAGTCTTTGTGCAATCAATCAATCTCTATGTGGTGCGCCATATTTAAAAGATATCAAAATATGTAGAAATCTTGAAATCTTGAAATCTAGGCTAAATTAAATCCCATGCTTGGACAGCCAAAACTCTACAGTAGAAATCTTGAAATCACAATTTACGTACCTTGTTAAATATATCTATCATATTTAAAAGATATGTAAATCAATAAATTGAGGATAGTAATTTTGCAGAAATCAAAAAAATAATAACCACTTCTAGCTCTAATGATTGATTTTTTATATTTATTTGAGATATAAATAATAGAGTTTTAAAATGCATAATTTTTTTACACACAGAGAAGATCTTATAGGCAAAATATATCCAACTTGGTTTTAATTTTAAAGCATTGATCATGAAATGTAAGGTGGAACACGTACGGTTGCAGATAATAATTTCTCTTCCCTTAATTGCTCACAGCAGTAATATAAGTACTGGTGCATCTTTCTGTCGCTATCTGCGTCCATGCCTCACCAACCTAGATTTCAGCCTTGAGATTATGCCTTCCTCAATTTGGGTTAGCAGTGACCGGCACCTATTGACAAAAGAATTAAAAAAAAAAGGAATAAATAAAGTGACAATAAATCTGAACCATCCAATATTACAGGAGAGATTTAACGGCAAGTTTGTAAATTAATTACAGGAGCAATGCTCCGTTAAATTTGGTTCAGTTTTGGCTCTATTAAGATGTTTGAAATTCAAATATGAGTGGAAATGTTGAATGTATAATATGAAAATAATATTACCGGACAGCTCAAACTTTTGGTAAAGAATTAGGCTAAATTACAAATAGAAAAACCTATGCAAACATTCACTTTTTACTTTCCTCCCGTAATTTTTAAAAATCTATATTTTGTTCCATCACCATTTTAAGTTATTACTTTATTTGAGATTACGGAGATTATGTTACGTGCGGTAAGAAAGTACGTTAGAAAAATATTCTATTTGTTTCCTACGTAATATTGCGTTTCGCATATAGCGATGAGTCGGTTACACTATATTTTCTGCCGTCCTACCGGAGAACACAGATGTCAGGCCTCGAGCCCGATCCTTTTGGCCGGTTTGAGTGCGTCAAATAGACGCCGAACGGACAGAGCCTCCCCTGTCCGCCCAAGGCTCAACAATAGTACAGATATAGTATAAAATTTTACACATGTGGAAGCATACATAATGGCTTGCACGAGGATAAGCAATAGTCAAAGTGAAAGTACTAACTAAACATCATACAAGTACTATGATTAATTTAAATCACATACATGCATACTTCTTTAAAAGGTTACCATTCTTTACATTCTTTGCATCAGTTTTTTTTACATCCCATTTTTCTCAAAATGAACCTTTAATAAATTTAAAGTTAACATTTATAATCATCAAATACAAAAGATGATATAAAAGGGGAATGCAACTACAAAAAGTAAAACCATGTAGGGCGGTCTCTACCTAGGGCGCGATGCCCTTACCGCGATCCTCGGCCTGCTCGCTCGGTCCCCAAATTGTCGAAATAGTGGGGTGAGAACTACAACAAAGTTCACAAAGTGGGTTCGGCAACTAACCACGCCGACTTTTCCACTAGGTCTAAATCACGCATAATAGAACAAAGGCAAGAAAGTAACCAACCAATAAATGCAGCTAATATGCCTGAACAATAAACAATAGTATGCTCGATACAATGCTCATGATGAATGCAAGGTCATAAGTCCATTACCCAATCTCTTGGCTAATCCGTAGGTTTCGCTCTCAACAAACTCGCCTACCCAAATCCCTATTGTCGGGGAGATAAACCGCTACGACTCGATGAGACCGTCCTCTGGGGAGATAAACCGCTACGACCCGGTGATGACATCTCCTGAGCATATCGCCCGAGGAGGGAGCTACCACCCTCGAGTAAGGACTATAAGATGAATACGATCAATCCTTAACTTTAAGGATTCCAATCCATTCCTTGACTTCAAGGAGTACTATGTTCAAATGACCCTTAACTCTAAGGTTGTAACGTCATAATGTTACTAACCCAATTTACTTGTATTCTTTAATCTCTACTAGTGTCATATACACTATTTGTTCTTGTTCTTTGTCATTGATGCCACACTTATTTTCTAAGTGTTCTAGACTCGTCAATGCCACTCATTAAGATCATGTCCAATGTCACATTGTTTTCTAAGTCCACTAGGTTTTTGTTCTTTAACATGCATACATAGGGTTTATAGACATCTCAATCATCACACAATCATTTCACATGCATTTGAACTCACAACATGCAATAAGAAATTCATAATTAACCCTACTATGCAACATGCTCAATATATATGTATATGTTCAAATATGACACTTTAGACATAAAGAGAAATTCGAGGTCCTTGGAATACACCACCCACCTCGTAGGGTTGTAGAGATGCTCCTGAATTTTTTGGGATTTTTGGACTCCTATTCCGCGTGCTGCGGCTATCTGTTAACATTTTAACGTTTAGTCCATAACTTTTTGTACGCTCGTCGGATCGACAAACCGAGCGCAACAACGCGTCGAACACACCCCCAATTAGGTTTCTACAAGGTCAATTTGATTTAGAAACCACTTTGGGCAAAAGCCTCAAAATCCATACCCTAACAATGTCATTTAGGGTTTTCTCCTAGATTGATCTTATTTCTAAGCAAGAAATAGCTTAGGATCACCTAGGAAGTATTCTAATATCATTACTAAGTTGTTTGAATCATTCCTAGGGCATCTATTGTGAACCCTAATGATCCACCATGAGAGCACCATGAGTTTTCATGGGTTTCATAAGTTCAATGTCCCAACCATGCCTCTAAACATGAAAGAGGCTCCAAAACCCTAAGCTCTATGCTTTAAACCCTAACCGGCCTAGATGAGTTCTTGCATAAAATTCACCTTAGTCCAAAGCTATCCAAAAGTCTACCTTGTATGAGAGCTTCTTGCACCTTCAAAGCCACCAAAAGCCCTTCAAATCTCCTCCTTCTCCTTCACCTCCTAGCTCTAGGGTTTCCTTCTAGAGAGAGAAGAGAAAAGTGAGAGGAAATGGGGTTGGTTGTGAAAAGAGAGGGAGAGGTGTTTGGGGATAATAACATGTTGTAACAATTACAACACAGCCCTCCAAAAAGTCTTATTCGCAACAAATCTTAATGTTGCTGCCAGACCAAAGTGTACTGGTGCACTTTGACCTGTCACCGGTTACACGATGGCGTAGAGGCAAATCCGAGAGCAACTCTCGATTTTTCGCAGCATTTGTACCGATACACTTTAGAATTTGTACCGGTACACTTTATAAAACTCTCAAACCCGAGAGCTTTCCCTCTCTCGGTTACGATGGCTGTACCGGTACAACCATCACTGTTGTACCGGTACACTTTGCCCAGACTTGTGCTTTTCGCGTCGTTTCGATTCTACTTCGCGCCGAGCAACGTCAAAACCTTTCCAACTCTTTTAGATTCTCTTTTAACCCTTCCAAAATTATTGGAATGGTAATTGGAGCTTGTCCAATTATTTCTTTCGCGTACTTTAGTCAATTTGGCTAAAGTTCGATATTGACTACCGAGGTTTCGGTATGTTACATTCTCCACCCCTTAAGATTAGTTTCGTCCGTAAAACTAACTTAATCACAATCTAGATTCATACCTCAATCTAGATTTTCGAAGAGATGATGGGGATAATGCTCCCGCGTCGCGCTCTCGAGCTCCCACGTAGCGTCCCGGTCATTGTGGTTGCTCCAACGAACCTTGACATACGAAATTTTTACGGTTCCGTAGTTTTCTTACTTCCCGATCGATGATGATTGTCGGAAACTCCTCATAAGTCATATCCTCTCGAATCTCGAATGGCTCAAACGAGAGAATATGCTCGGGATCATGAACATACTTGCGGAGATTTGATACATGGAACACATCGTGTACTCCCGCAAGCCTCGGTGGTAATGCTACCCTATAGGCCACCGCACCAACTCGCTCCAAGATCTCAAGCGGTCCAAGGTACCTGGGACTTAGTTTTCCCCGAACTCCAAACCGTTTGACTCCTCGCATCGGCGATATCTTTAAGAATACGCGGTCTCCAACCGCAAACTCTATATCCTTTCTTTGTTTGTCGGCATAACTTTTGTCCCGAGATTGCGCCACAGCAAGTCGTTGGCGGGCAAGGCGAACCTTCTCCTCTGCCTCCCGCACTACATCCCGGCCAAGAGCAATTCTCTCGCCCACGTCGCTCCAATGATTTGGAGAACGACACTTCCTTCCATACAGGGCCTCGAATTGCACCATCGCGATACTTTCTTGATAACTATTATTGTACCCGAATTCCGCGATCAATAGATGATCGTGCCAATTGCCTGTGTAGTCAAGCACACACGTAAGCATATCCTCAAGTATTTGGATCGTCCTCTCCGATTGACCATCACTTTGAGGATGAAATGCCGTGCTAAAGTCGAGACATGTGCCCAACGCCTCCTGTAGGCTCCTCCAAAAGCGAGATGTGAACCCCGGATCCCGATCCGATACGATACGATAGATGCCGGAACCCCGTGAAGCCTCACAAGCTCGTCGATGTATACTTGAGCCAACTTGTCCCCCGAC
This sequence comes from Aechmea fasciata, assembly GCA_025177825.1. Taxonomy (NCBI): domain Eukaryota; kingdom Viridiplantae; phylum Streptophyta; class Magnoliopsida; order Poales; family Bromeliaceae; genus Aechmea; species Aechmea fasciata. The sequence goes on along the minus strand of CM045930.1, from coordinate 2,774,968 downwards.
CAAGTAATATGAATCGGTAGGAAATGTGCCGATTTCGTCAATCGGTCTACAATCACCCAAATTGCGTCGTGTCCACCTTGAGATCGATGCAACCCGGTCATGAAGTCCATAGCTATATTTTTCCATTTCCAAACGGGTATAGGCAAGCTTTGTAATTTCTCCGCCGAAAATTGCCGCTCCGCTTTTACTTGTTGGCAAGTAAGATATTGCGCAACAAACTTCCCAATGTCTCTCTTCATGCCCGGCCACCAATAGTGCAACTTTAAATCTTGGTATATTTGGTGCCGCCCGGGTGAATACTATAAGGAGATTGATGCGTTTCTTGCATAATCGCCCTGAGGAGTTTCTTGCTCTTAGGTACACACCATCGATTTCGAAATCGAAGTGTGCCATCGGTCCCAATGCCAAAGTCATCGGCACTACCGTTCTCAACTTGACCGCGCACCTTTTGGAGATACTCGTCGGCAGTTTGTAATTCCTTAATCCTCTCCATCAAGGTTGGTTGCACCACTAAGGTGGCAAGTGTCGCCAGCACTCCCGGCGTTACTACTTCCAAGCCAAGCCGTTGCATCTCCTTTTGCAACAACGGTTGGGGTATAATTGCCGAAGCCAAGTTTTCCCCCGATATCCTACTTAGCGCATCAGCCACGACATTAGCTTTTCCGGGGTGGTATAAGATTGTGACATCATAATCTTTTAACAACTCTAACCACTGCTGTTATCGCATATTTAGCTTCTTTTGGGTGAACAAGTACTTTAAACTTTTCTAATCCGTGTAGATCTCACAATGTTCACCGTACAAGTAATGCCTCCACAACTTTAGTGCGAATATCACCGCGGCTAGCTCAAGATCGTGAATCGGATAGTTTTTCTCATAAGACTTCAATTGCCGCGAAGCATATGCAATGACTCGCCCATTTTGCTTCAGAACACACCCGAGACCGATGTACGAAGCATCACTATACACAACATATGTCTCCCCCGGTGTCGGTAGAGCAAGCACCGGGGTTGTAGTCAACCTTTCCTTCAACTTCTTGAAGCTCTGATCGCAATCTTCGCTCCAAACATACTTGACTCCCTTATGTGTGAGGCTCGTTAGCGGAGTGGTTATTTTAGAAAACCCCTCCACGAACCGCTGATAGTAGCCCGCTAGTCCAAGAAAACTGCGAACCTCAGTTACACTCGTCAGACGAGGCCAATCTTTAATTGTCTCTACTTTCTTTGGATCTACTGATATGCCCTCACCCGATATCACGTGTCCAAGAAAAGTGACATCCGAAAGCCAAAACTCACATTTTAATATTGTGCTTTAAAATTTTCAGATATGTAAAAAAGAAATTTCCAGATTATTTAGTTTCTTAATATGTGTCGGGAGATAAGAAGGGTCAAATTATTATTATTTTTTTTTGGTGAAGATAAAGGTTGCTTGATTGCTACATGTGAAGAGATAAAAGAGGGGTTTAATTGCCTTTGGTAGAGGGATAATATATGTTATGGTGAATATTTTTTTTTTTTTTTTTTTTTTTTGCTCTTTGTTTGTTTTATTATGGTTTCATATAAAAATTATATTTGTGTTTGTTAAATCTTATACTTTATTAGATGAAATATAGGTATGTACAAATTTGATCGTGAATGTAAAACTTTTGCACATTATTAGCACATTGTTTTGTTTTTTTTGTTTTTTTTTTTTTTTTTTTGAGAATGAGATAGCAAGTTCTTTGCTATAACTTTATTCATTAAGAAAAATAAACTTAGCACAAGATTAGTTTACCATTATTAGTTTATATTTATATGTATTTGAGGAAATATACGAATATATATATACTTGATATGCATTTGAATCAAGAAATATTCGATCGTATCCGAATCCCTCTTTATCGGTTACAATAAGAAAAATACGATATCCGACCTATATTCGTATCCATTAAAGAAAACAAAAAAAAAAAAATGCAAATATAATCTCACTAAATATTTGCCCATACCTAATCCATTTTCACCCCTCTAGGCACAACTCCAAATCTGGGCCGTACCATGCTAGGCGGGGTTTCTCTGACGTACGGCCCAGGATAGCTCTTGAGCTCAACGACTAATTTTTTTAAATTTAAAAAATCCAACAGCCGGCCGAGCCGAGCCTTTGGTGGTGTGCCCGGCCACGGCCCCTTCTGTTTGTAGGCTGCGGTTGATGTTGGGGGTCTTTACTAGCGTGTCAATGGCTAGGATTCGGGACGAATTTCAAAATCTCGAATCCGAGTCCCACTATCCAATTCGAAATTTAAATCCAACGAATTTTAAAAATTTAATATCTAAATTCGAATCTTGGCCAAAAATTCGAAGCCCGAACCCGAATATAAAACAATTATTTTTGTTCACAATACTTCAAAATATATTACATTAGATCTAAATTTTCTAATACATATTCAAATATAACATCATATATATTGCATATTTTTTATATTATTTAACTAGTAATCAAAAGATTCAAAATCAACATTTTTTAATAGTTGATGCGTGTCATTTGGAAGTTTAACATTATAAAAGAATTCAAATTAAATGAATTTTTGATAGAAAATTATATACTATCTACAACCAAATCAATGTATCTAATAAAAAATTTTAATATTGCATCATAACTTTTTGTGAGATTTTTATTTTCAGCCGTTGATTTTGAGTCCTTTTGATCATTATGTAAATGATATAAAAAAATTACAAAATTTATTTTTTAGATAGTTCAAATGCGCTAGATCAGATGTATGAGCCAATTGTCGATTTAAAAGTTACCTCAAGCATGAAGGACTCCTCGCTTCTAACAACACATGAATTCTACTCTCTCTCTCCCTCTCTCTCTCTCTCTCTCTCTCTCTTATTTAGTTAGTACATTAACATTTTATTGATTTCAACAAAATTAAATTTAAATTTAATTTCAAGTACTAACTAGATTATTTAGTGCGTTTTGCTAAACACCGTCATATTTTTTTTATTACTATTAGATTACTAGTAATTTTAAACAGATAGCGCCAACCAAACGCACCCTAAAATTAACTAATTTAAGCTGTAATATCTTCAAGGATGGTATGATGAGCATAGTTAGTTAATTCGGATTCGCAAAATTCGGTACGGGTATAATTCGGATAAAATTCGTCTTTAAATTTTTAAATTCGTTGAAAAATACTGCTAAAAAACGGGTTCGCCAATTATTCGGATACGTTATTTATACGGATATTATACGTTTATCAATTAAAAATTCGGGATCAAAAATTCGGCTATTAAATTAAATTTTTTTAACATAAATACTCATATTTTTTAAGAATAAAAGAAAAAAACTATAAAATTACGCTAACTATGTAAAATAAATAGCAAACTATATTATACCTCAAAATAAATAATAAATTAAGTAAATAAGAGATTAAAGTTTTTTGATGAGAAATTTTTTTTTGGGAGGGGGAGGAGAGAGATTTGCAGGCCAGGGAGCAGGCCTGCGTGCGGGTGCAGGCCCGGGTGCCGGTGCGGGCCGGGAGCGGGCCTGGGCGCGGGTGCGGGCCAGGAGCGGGCCCAGGCGCTGGTGCAGGCCAGGCAGCCTTCGCGAGCGCGGGTCGGGCGCTGGCTCGAGCGCGGGCCGGGGCGCGGGCCGTTTTTTTGGGCGAATAATTCGCGAATAAGTATTTTTTCCCAAAAAAACGCGTTTTTTTTCGAATTTTTCGAAAAAATTTGAATACGGCCGTTTAATTCGTTTTTTCAAAAATTCGCGAATAATTCGCGAATTAACTAACATAGATGATGAGCTCTTTATGTGTTTCTAGCTACCTCGTTGCTAACCAGGGTATGAATTAATTTTTTTGCCGTTTCATCAACATAATTTGATGACGCACATAAAATTTCTTTTCGATTCACACCTTGTGGCTTTATATAAACTCCTCTATATTTCCTTCTGCAATTAGCAACCTGGTTTAAATGTATTAACGAAGGATCGAAACTCCATAATTTTTTGTGGCAGTGGTTAACCTTCAGTTCCCTCTGAGTCCTTGGAATGTAGCTGTGACTTATTTTCAGATGCTAGTCAATATGATATATAAAATCTGTTGACGGTAGTTGTGGACCTAGGTATGATTTTTTTTTTTAATTATTATTTTGTACTTTAATAATTGGTCTGTTATACTTAATGTGAAGCCCTAATTTTGAGATCTTTTAGTTCTACAATTTCTTTGTTTTTGTGTGTGCCTTATTATCGGCCCTAGATGATGGTATTATCTGTAATTTCTGTTTCATATTATAAAATTATACATTGAGACTTGCAGGAAGGAACAGCCATATGAGGTAGGTTACTGGGTCTTAGATTATCTTCTAGCATTTTAATTATTCGCAACACCTAGAACCCAAATAAAGTAAGAATAGAAACATGTACATAATCACATGGGAGAGAGAATAAGGACTATTATATAAAAGAAGGATAATTCTAGATAAATAGAACCGAAGGTGATGATGGGAATCGTGAACGATATCTATTTGAGCAGATATTCTTGTAAGGGAGCACAAATTTGTCTCCATCCATCAGCCTTTGGATCAAACACGGGGACCCACCATTACAGCGACCTCTCATGCCCAAAGTCCAAGTCAATTAGTGACTAGCGAACCCATCTTAAATCGCATTAGTCACCATCCCCTATTCCCTTTCCTCCACCAGCCCACAAATTTATTTTGGAGTAAGCAGCCAAAGATGGCAAATGATTCATCCTTGCGACACAGTTGTAGTAGTTGTTCAGGCTATCTACCACATTTCTCTCTCTCTCTCTCTCTCTCTCTCTCTCTCTCTCTCTCTCTTTGAAAGGAGCTTTAAGAAAGGAAAGGCTACAAGAAATGTTGGCATTCAGTTAAATCGAATCGGGTACGCACATGATCGGACTCGATCCGACGGTTGTTGTATTGTCTAATTGGATTAGGACTAATCTCGCTTTTAATTGGAAAGCTAATTAGAGATAAGTTTTAATCATGTTACGATAACAATTTATAACCGATTTGGCCTTATCTCTTACGCGATTAGGATTCTGAAATCCCTTATAAATATACGAGCGATCCCACATAAATCGAAAAACCAAATACGAAAAAACGAAGGTTCTCCACATCCTCCATTAACCTATTAATCAAGAGGGACTTGAACGGTGGATTTGTGATCGTGCTCGTTTGTAGTTCGATCCACCGCGAGTTCGGAGCGCAAGAAGATTTTCAAGGACAATCCAAGGACCCGTAAATCAACCTCTACGATCCGAGCGTTGTAACGCGAATCGCTTCCGCAAAAAGGTACGAACGAATACTTCCGCTGCGTTCTACATTGGTATCAGAGATTTATTAGGTTGATTTCGTGCCCTAGATCAACTATTTAACGATATTTCATGTCTAGATTTAAATCTATCATAATTTAGATTTTTTCTTGCATGTATGTAACCGTTAATGGCGGATTTTCAAAAGTGGATATCTTTACTTGATTTCTTCACATCTTAAAGCACATATATTGTAGATTCGATCTACAAAGTTTGATTTATTTTGGTTTTATATTTTATGAGAAAAACGAAACCCTAAATCGGAATTTTGGGGGTGGCTTGTTTGATGTGTGATGCATACCTCATTGTCAAACTTGCATGATTTGGAAGAGCTTCTCATAAATTTTCTATTGATATATTTCTTGCAAATTTTGGAATTCTAAATCTATAGATATGTTTTTTTTAAAGTTAATCTATCTATTAAAAAAATAATTGCTGTTCGGCTAACCACGCGGCGTGGAGCCGTGTGGGGGCGCACGCGGACAGCGCGCGGGCTGCGCGGGCCTCACCCACGTGACAGGCGTTGTAGGCCGAGCGAGCCTCGCGCGAGCGCGCACTTGCGGGCCCCATGCTAGTCGCGCGGCGCGAGGGCCACGCGCGCGGTCCGACGTGCGGGCCGACCACGCGAGCCACGCTCGAGCTGCGCGGGCGCTCACGCGGTCCGGCCCGCGGGCTAGCAGCCGCACGGGCCGCACGCGGCGTGGGGGCCAGCGCTTCGCGCAAGCCGCGGGCCATGAGGGCCGCGTGCGGGCAGTGCGTACGTGGCCCGCACGCGGCCACGCGGCCCGCGCGCCGACTCCGCGGCCACGTGGGCTTCCGGGCCGCCGGCCTACGCGAAAGTTGCGGGCCACGCGGGCACGCGGCGCTATGCGGGCGGCCGCCGCGCGGCGCCCGAGCCGCGCAGTGTGACCCGCATGAGCAGCCGTGGTCGGCGCGTGTGAGAGATTTTTTGTTTTTTGCACATTTTTTTAAAAAATAATTAAAGCATATTAGATGGTTTAAATATGCTTTCATGATATATTATGCATAGTCAATGGTTCAAAATGCTTATGTGACATATAACATGCATTTAAATATTATAATGCCTTTTATGATATATAGATGTAACTTTTGGCATAATTAAAAATTTTTATGCATATTATGTCAAGTGGGAATTTTAAGTTTGGTAGAGTAAATTATATGCTTTTACTCCAAAATATTTTGTGCATCTTAATTAAGTAATTAAAAATTTTGACATATGGTGTGTGATGTGATTATGAGTATAGCGAAGTTTTCCTTTACGCATCTATAATCTAATTTTTATTTTATCTAATTAGAGATGCGGCAAAATTATATACATGTATCGTGTGCTAATTTTAAAATATCTTCTTTTTCTGCGCATTGTGTGAACTTGCGTACTAAAATGGACCAACCCACAGAGAGCACCAATCCTCGGGTCACAAATTGTGTAGTGGTCGTCGTTTCCCGACTGGGTCACAAATCGTGGGTCCAGTTGGCAGGGAAGTTGGTATCTAGAGTTCGGTTTCTGAGAGGCGCTCTCACTCGACGTGAGACCGGTTGGGGTCGTGTTGACGTGCGTCGACGATCGTGATCTAAATTGAAACACGATTGAGATTTCGGACCGAGTTGAGGCTCGTTGATTCGTTCAATTGGCCTTGTGAGTTGATGTACTCTGTAAGATTGGATACAATCTGAGTATCACCGTTTTGTAGGGGAGTTTGAGGTGGTACCTCAAACGGATGTTGTTGTTGGGTTGAAACATCACGGGAATTATTGTGGTGTTACCTAAACCTGTAGTACTCCACCAGCGTTAGGGATTGGTGGAATGCTATTCCCAGCCCATCTGGATGGATTTGTGGAATCGGAGGCTTTTGGCCGTGGGAATCCGGTTGAGGATAAGTGAAGGCTGGCTGCGTTGGCAGATGGACGAGACCGAGATATGGAACTGTAAGGAAGTGGATTCTCGAAATATGAGGATTGGACTTCATCTGGAATCGACTAAGTGTCGTAGTGGTGAGAATCGGAGAGATCGAAGCTGACTCTAAGCCAAAAAGTGCATTAGAGTAGACCCCGACCGCAAATGGTGCAAACTGCTCCATTCTGCAGTTTTTGGCCAGTGGAGACCGGACATCCCATGGAGACCGGATGCCACAAGGAGCCCTGCTGTGCAGGGGAAGAAAATCGGCTAAGTCCTGAAATACTAGCTCTCGGGATCCGGACAATGAGGAATGTCCGGACATCCATTGTCCGGACAATCCGTGAAGACCGGATCCCGTACGCTGGAGAAACTGACCTGAGGGTTTTTCGTAAGCCAAGACCGGACATTGATCAATGTCCGGACATCCAATGTCCGGACAATGGATGATGTCCGGACCCAGTAAGCTGTCAAATGGGCAAAAATGGATTTCGCAGGCCAATGTCCGGACATTGAGGGGATGTCCGGACCCTGCAGCCCGAAAATGCCCAGTTTGGTGCAGTTTGAATTGTTGAGGGGGCTTTTGGCATTTTATTACAATAGAGCCTATAGAGGGCTTCTCTTCTCTCCCTCACTGCTATTTCCCACACACACACAAACGTAAACTCTCCCTCTCTCTCTCTAGGAAGAAGAAGAAGAAGGAGAAAGAGGAAAAGGAGAGGAAGGATTGGTGGAGGATTTGGTGGAGAAGCAAGCTAAGAGGGAGATCCTTGGCTTTATCTTCTTCCTCTCCACCATTGGAGCTTCTACTTGAGGTAAGCTCTTGAGAGCTCTCTGTGAGTTACGGGGAAGCCCCAAGGATCTATCTAGATTGTATCAAACAACACCTAGAGGGGGGTGAATAGGTGTATCGGCCAAAAACCACAATTCTCGATGCTTTAAAAAGGTAAATGCGGAAATTAAAAAGCACACCGAGATTTACGTGGGAAAACTCCAACTCGGAGTAAAAAACCCACGGGACCAACACGCGAATAAACAATCAATAAGAGAAAAGATTACAAGGTGATACCGAACTCCACGGACTCGACCTCTCTAACTCTCCTATGGATCTCCGCGCACTCCTCCTTCGGGTTGTCCACGCCCTCACGTCCGAGTCCACGAACGCACGCACTTCGAATCCACGAAGCCTCGAACACGCCGAATCCACGACGCCCACTCGAATCCACGAGCACACTCCGTCCGGAGCAAGAACAATACGATCGATGGTGATTTATTGCTTAGATTCTCATTAAAGATCTATGGGAATAATCTCTAAGCAATTCTCAAATTGATTCTAGAAAACCATTAAGAATTAGGGCACCGAGAATCAATTTGGGAGAAGCTTGATGTAGAAGATGAGAAAACGGCTACCTACAAGCTTCTAGGGTTTTCAATAAAGTTTATAATGTAAGCATGTTGAATTATGAACCCCCATGGTCTTTATATAGTGTTAGAAGACTTAGAGATAGATTAGGATTGTAACAACCAAATACGGAAATATTTCCCGCGACCAAGGTCAGGACTCGGCCCCTCAACCGGTCCGCCTTTCGTCATTGAAAAATATTTTTCACGGGGTCCGGTCCTAAGCCATGAGATCCGGTCTGGCTTGCGCAACATCAAATATAGAGCTTCGGGATCCGGATCCCACCTCTTAGATCCGGTCCACCTTAATGCATCCTGAAACTGCAGGGTACGGGATCCGGAGCTCAATCCAGATCCGGATCACACTTAAGGTTGCGCAGAGGACAGGCTTACGGGATCCCGATCTCACCTCTCAGATCCCGATCTCACCTTTTAGATCCGGATGTCACCTTTGAGATCCGGATCTTGACCAAATTTTTCCGACTTTGATTTTTGTCAAATAGAATTCAATCCAAGTCCTCTAACTACTATATCTTAGTCTAAAATCACCATAAATGTTCTTAGAATCATACCTGAGGTGCCGAGCTTCACCGCTGAGTCTTGTAATGTCTGTTTGCATCTTCTTTGTTCAAATGTGCTCCTGACGCCTTCAAGACTCCGACTCAATTCACGAAACTTGCCAACACAAAATCCTTAACAATCTCCCCCTTTGGCAATTTCGTGACAAAACACAAAAGCTCACTAAAATTACATCATAAAAGAAAAACGAAGTTCAATGTCATCACCAAAACACTAAACTTCTCGCGTGTAATCCAAATACAATTTTGAAACTCAAAATTACATCAAAACTCCTAAAACAAACTCTATGACTTAGACACAAGGAGTCTTGAAGTCTACGAAGTTCAATGTCATCACCAAAACACTAAACTTCTCGCGTGTAATCCAAATACAATTTTGAAACTAAAAATTACATCAAAACTCCTAAAACAAACTCTATGACTTAGACACAAGGAGTCTTGAAGTCTTCAATGATCTGCAATTAGATTACTTTCTCTACGAACAAAGTTCACAAACAAAGTCAGTAGAAAAAAATATATGAAAATCACAATCTCTCCCCCTTTGTTCATGAAAATCTAATATATGAAAATAACAATCTCTCCCCCTTTGTTCATGAAAATCTAATATATGAAAATAACAATCTCTCCCCCTTTGTTCATGAAAATCTCTCCCCCGCTTGAAATTCAATTCAAGTTTCCAATTCTTCTCCCCCTTTTTGTCAAAAATTGCCAAAAAGAAACACAAATAGAGAGAAAAACAAACTAGCAAATAGAAAGTAGTCACGTCACAGTTAAAAGTAGAGAAAAAAGATAAAACATAGATAATGAGACTAAAAAAGGTAAAATCACTTCGTGTCCTCCTCATTAAAAAAAATTTGCCTTGTTTTCTCAAAAATCCTTCAAAATTAGATTAATTTCATAAAATTAATGATTTCACTTCAAAAATTACTATGATGAAAATAAAATATTATTTGATTTCAAAAGACATCAATTCATCAAAATTTGATATTAAGAAAAATCTAATGATTTAAAGTCATCAATTAAGATGGAAATTGATGAAAAATAATTTTTAGAAATTTGACAAATTGACACCAATTTGTCGCAACTCGTTCAAAATAGAGATTTAACTAATAAAGCACCGGGAGTGGCTCTTTGAGCATCTTTTTCAAACTATCACCTTATATCGCCGAAAATATTAAAATATTCATATATACATTTTTTTTTCAACCTTTTCGGTTTTTCATACAATTTCTCATGTGGTAGCTTCACACACGTAACGGACGACCGGGGTGGTAGCTCTTTCCTACATGTGGTGGTAGTTTTCACACTCCTTTCGGATGTAACTCTTTCCACATCTTTTTAATCATAGGAGTTTCTCTTTTTTTTTAATATTCAAACTCCCCCTAAATTAGACAATCTCACATTTGAAAATAATTTTGACGAACTTTAGTCGATTAGCAAATATCCATCAATTATATTCAACATTCACTATCAAGATGAATCAATTACCAAGAGATTAAAATTAATTTCAAAATTTTGATGAATGTATGTAAGAAGAAATCACATATTAAATTATCGTCAAAATAATAAAAAGTGGAGTAAAATCGATAATTAATATGAATTTAATTCAATTTGAATTGACTTTAAATACCGTTTAAGGCTCTTTAAAAAACCTTTAATCTCTCTAACTTTATGATTTTCAATCATCTCCTTTCTCAAGTAAATTTTCAATCAAATTAAAAATTCCCAAATACCTCTCCTAAAAAAAATTTCAAAACAAAATTTTAAACAATGAACCTCGTCAAAAAGATGTAATGCAATGAAAATATAGTATGCAATATGCATCAATCAAAGCATTATATAAATAAAAATAAACTAAGACGAGGAGCAAGGAAAGATATCACCTTTCCGGATCCAAACTTGTCGGATCTTTGGTTGTCTTGGCTTGTCGACGTTATGTTTTGACTTTTGATCCACCGTTGGTCTTTTCATTGCTTGAAGCTTCGGTTGATGTTGTCGTTGAGGCTTTGAAACCCAAACCGCTTGTGACTTTCGCTTAGAAATCCGGTTTGGTTGAGATACTCGACCCAAATTATTATTCTTTTGATTAGAGGGGAGGCCGAGTAGTAGGGTGTACCGATTTATTCTTCTTTGGACAACTCTTCTTGATGTGTCCTTTGATGCCGCACTTGTGACACACCTTATCCTTCAAGGTCGTTGAGACTTTAGATATCGACTTTAACTCCTTCTCAACGTATGTCCGTTCATATCCGAGGCCCAACTTGTTCGTTTGACCTAACCCAAGCATACTATCCAACTTCTTCGACCCGAAGAAAATTGTTGAAGATCGGATTTGAGTTGATAAACTTGCTTGGTTAACACTTGATTGGATGTAAAAGTTTCCTTAAATTGTTGCTCCAAAAATCCAATCTTATCCTTATAAGATTTCATCGTTAATTCCGCTTCTTCTAGCTTCGTTTGGAGGACCGAATTGTTATTCAAAATCGATTCTCGTTCCTCCTCAAGAGCTTCATTCATGATCCTCATATTGTTGTTATCCTCTTCAATCTCCAACAATCGACTTTCCAACTTCTTATTGAATTTAGCCATCTTCCGTGATTCAACAAGAAGTTGATTGTATGCTTCCGCTATATCCTCGTCATTTGCTTCCTCCTCGCTTTCGCCATTCTCGCTCGAAGACCCATGCGAAGAAAGAGAAGGATTTGAATTAGATATAATTGAAGATAAACAAGCAACATTAGTCAAAGAAGAATTAGAAAATAGAGCCATATGATCCTTTTCTTCATCACTTGGCGATGAATCACCCGAAGTTGAATCATCCCAAGTCTTTGCTTGCAATGCTTTTTGTTTATACGTCTTCTTTGAAGGACAATCCGTTGCAATATGGCCGTAGCCTCTACACTTGAAGCATTGGATTTCCCCTTCAAATTCATCTTTTTCATTCGAAGACTTTGCAAGTTTTTTATCTTCCAATTTAGAATTAGAAGAAGGTTTAGAGAAAGATTTTCGCTTCGAAGATGAAGCATTGTTCTTTCGGAAGTTCCGTCGGAGTTTCTTCGTGAGTAGCGCCAACTGATGTTCAAAATCCATAGCGTGATATTTCCGTCGGAATTCGTGTCGTCGTCTTCTTCCTTTGTTGATTTGAGTGCAATCCCTGTGCTGTTAGAAAAAGACTTGGAAGAAGATTGGTTAGTAGGAAAAGTCATCTCGTACGTTTGTAATGCGCCTACTAACTCTTCGACTTTCATCTCGTCCGGATGCTTAACCGTTTCGATCGCGGCAACCTTTGCCCGAAAACGTTCCGGAAGAGTTCGAAGAATTTTTCTAACAACTTTTGACTCCGGGATCTTCTCTCCCAAGTTAGCGCATGTGTTCACGACGTCTTGTAGACGCGTATAGTTCTCGGTAAAGGCCTCGTTTTCGTCCATAGAAATCGAATCAAATTTGCTTGTAAGCATTTGTAATTTTTGGACCTTTACTAAGCTAGTTCCTTCATGCGTAACCTGTAGAGTATCCCAAATCTCTTTCGCGGTTTCACAAGCCGACACGCGAGTAAACTCCGTTTGCGACAAGGCATTAAATAAAGCGTTTATGCCCTTGCCGTTAAACGAAGATGCCTCGTTTTCATCTTTCGTCCACTTGTCTCGTGGTTTAGGCTTCTCAACATTATCGACCTTTTCGGTTGGAGGTTTCCATCCGAACTCAATTGCTTTCCACACCCGCTCATCGATTGCAATTAGAAAAGCTCTCATGCGAGCTTTCCAATAGGCATAATTCGTGCCGTCGAAAAGCGGAGGTCGATTAATGTTGCCGCCTTCGGCCATAGATAACAATATATCTAAATCCCGCTCTGATACCAAATGTGAGTTACGGGGAAGCCCCAAGGATCTATCTAGATTGTATCAAACAACACCTAGAGGGGGGTGAATAGGTGTATCGGCCAAAAACCACAATTCTCGATGCTTTAAAAAGGTAAATGCGGAAATTAAAAAGCACACCGAGATTTACGTGGGAAAACTCCAACTCGGAGTAAAAAACCCACGGGACCAACACGCGAATAAACAATCAATAAGAGAAAAGATTACAAGGTGATACCGAACTCCACGGACTCGACCTCTCTAACTCTCCTATGGATCTCCGCGCACTCCTCCTTCGGGTTGTCCACGCCCTCACGTCCGAGTCCACGAACGCACGCACTTCGAATCCACGAAGCCTCGAACACGCCGAATCCACGACGCCCACTCGAATCCACGAGCACACTCCGTCCGAGCAAGAACAATACGATCGATGGTGATTTATTGCTTAGATTCTCATTAAAGATCTATGGGAATAATCTCTAAGCAATTCTCAAATTGATTCTAGAAAACCATTAAGAATTAGGGCACCGAGAATCAATTTGGGAGAAGCTTGATGTAGAAGATGAGAAAAACGGCTACCTACAAGCTTCTAGGGTTTTCAATAAAGTTTATAATGTAAGCATGTTGAATTATGAACCCCTCATGGTCTTTATATAGTGTTAGAAGACTTAGAGATAGATTAGGATTGTAACAACCAAATGGAAATATTTCCCGACCAAGGTCCGGACTCAGCCCCCCCTCAACCGGTCCTGCCTTTCGTCATTGAAAAATATTTTTCACAGGGTCCGGTCCTAAGCCATGAGATCCGGTCCTGGCTTGCGCAACATCAAATATAGAGCTTCGGGATCCGGATCCCACCTCTTAGATCCGGTCCACCTTAATTCATCCCTGAATCGCAGGTACGGGATCCGGATCTCAATCCGCATCCGGATCACACTTAAAGTTGCGCGAGAGGACAGACTTACGGGATCCCGAGCTCACCTCTCAGATCCCGATCTCACCTTTTAGATCCGGATGTCACCTTTGAGATCCGGATCTTGACCAAATTTTCCCAGCTTTGATTTTTGTCAAATAGAATTCAATCCAAGTCCTCTAACTACTATATCTTAGTCTAAAATCACCATAAATGTTCTTAGAATCATACCTGAGGTGCCGAGCTTCACCGCTGAGTCTTGTAATGTCTGTTTGCATCTTCTTTGTTCAAATGTGCTCCTGACGCCTTCAAGACTCCGACTCAATTCACGAAACTTGCCAACACAAAATCCTTAACACTCTCATGGTAGCTTCTCTTAGGGTGTTTTGCATACCTCCTAGAACTAATTTTCTTGAAACCCTAGCATCCTTAAGGGATGGTTTGCACAAGCAATTAGGGCTCTAATGTGGGATTTTGTTCGGGGCAAAATCTAGGGCTCAAATTGGGGCTTTTCTTAGGATGAGGTTTTGATCTCTTTTAACCTCATTTCTAACGTATTGTTAGGTACACGAATGCGTGCGAGGCGACGGTTCGTCGATTCGGCGAACGGTTTAAGCGATCCGAGCCAAACAAGGACTCACAGTGTCGATTTTGGCCCGGAGAGTCAAAGTTGAGTTTGGAGGCGTCGAGAGCGGCGTTCTAGCCTCGTGGAACATCCCAAAATGTGGGGGGTGCTATCCAAAGCCGTTGGGCTCCCTTTTATGTCTAAGAATAAATATTGAACATATTGCCTGAGAATATATATATATGCATATTTATTTCATGCATGATAGGGTTGGTATGGTTAGATGACTTTCCTTACATGCTTTCTTATCGTGCGGAGCTATGGGCGTCGCATTAGGACATAGGGAGTCTGCTTGCACACTTCCTTATCGTGCGGCACCATAGACTTGCATTTGGACATAGGAAGCATCAGGATGAATGTTGTGACACTGAACCCTAGAGATGACTTAATCTTGCATGAATGACAACTAGAGACATGTGAACCAAGTATAGAACTTGATGAATGATAATGTAACATAGTGTATATAAACACTAGTGACATGAGTACCAAGTAGATAACTTGATGAATGGCATGTACAATGACATAGTGTAAAGAACACTAGAGATATATGAACTAAGTAGACAACTTGATGATAAGTGACATAGAGACATAGTGCTACAAAACACTTATGCATTTCCCCTGTGTGGATGCCCTCCAAAGTGGAGGAGATGGTTACTAGTTCCCCTGTGTTGGATGCCCTCCAAATTGGAGGAGAAGATCATACTCACACAATCTGCTCAGCGCTCGTGTCGTGGTCGCTCCACACGAGTAGTGCGAGTCTCCAGAGGTCTTGGCACGTGATTCGATAGGGATAGCCTATGTGGGGTCCCGAGGGATAGCCTATGTGGGGTCCCGCAGACAACCCATGGGGTTGAATGTGTTGAGTCGTGGGCGCGCCTACGGGCTAGCCATGGATTGGGTAATAAACTCCAAAGAGTAATGAGATTGGGTACAACAGTACATATTGAGCATGATAGAATTGCAATTACGTGGCTAGAGCATTTACTTTAACCTTGTTGTTACAGGCAAAGTAGTTGTTGCATTTCTTCTATTATGCTTTACTTATCGTATTTACAGCTTTAAGATAAATATCTATCTGCTATTGCCTGCTTAGACCTAGTGGGGAGATCGGTGGGGTCGGTGGCTGAGCCCACTGGGAACTAAGAAAGTTAGTTCTCACCCCACTCTATTACAGGTGCAAGTTCGCGGGCGGTCGGTGAGGATCGCGGTAAGGGCATCGCGCCCTAGTTGATAGAGGCCGCCATCTGCATTAGAACCTTCCCGATATCATTTTGGTATAGTCTGATGAACAAGAAAAGAATGTGAAACAATGTATATTTTGGATATGTATTTTGGGAAAAGAGTGTAATTGAATGTAAACAAATGTTGAATGAATGTAATAAATAGACTCTTCTCTCTTTATATTACTTGTATGAAATACTTGTATCTTGCTCTTATTGTTGTTCGCACCTTTAGGTGCATCTTCTTGTCATGTATGATGTAGAATTAACTTTCCTGGGGGAATCTTTGTACATGACTTGTCGTTGAGCCTTGGGCGGACGGGGAGAGTCTTGTCAGTTCGGCGCTCGATCGACGTTCTCGTACCGAACCAAATTGGTAGCGGTCTCGGGGCGTGACAGGAACTCCCAGTAAAGGGTTGAGTGATTCGAATCTCGAGAGGAATTTACCAAGAGCCTACCTTCCTTGTCGGTTCTTGCACAAGGAGGTGAGTACGCTGTTGGAGCAGCGAGAAGAGATTATGGGATTGATGTTACCGTGGCGGTTAGACGAGAAGCTCGGGATAGCCCTAATTACAATCTTCACACAAGATGGATTGATAGAGAACTTTCTAACGAAGTCTGAGTGGACTACTCTCTATCCTTTGAGTTGGAATCTATAGATTGTGAACACCTGGAAAACCCAATGCTAAGGAAGGCATTGAGAACGAGGATTTTGGGTGATACTTCACGAGTTACTGGAGGGCTAAGGTCAAGAGTTAATCTCCCGAGGATAAGTCCTTAGCCTGGGCCCGTGAAGAGTTTTATTGGACACCAGGTTGAGCTATTGAAGAAAATTCCATGTGGACGACGGTTGCGAAGACTCCCTCAATTGAGACCAAGAGTATTGGATCAAAGAGATGACTAGTGGAAGTCGAGGGGACTCTTAAGTGTTAATCCCTATGATGACATAGGATGGATATTGAGGTTATTACCTCCTTAATGGAATTAAGATCGAGGAGGAAGCATTGTGATGCCAGACCATAGGATGAAATCCAATGATTATCATTGGTGAGTTGTTGGGATGATTTGTTGATCTTTGATCCCTGTTGGAGTGGAATTGCACTTATTATGCAAACTCTGGATGAGGTTTGACCTCGTGTGGAAGATCCTAGTCAAAAACTGATTGATGACCAGCTGAACACTCCGGTGGAGTTTCGATGGATTATTTGACGGGTATAATTTCCGGAATCTTTCATGAATAGTAATAGTATATCCTCCTCGGATGGATATATGATAGAGTTCCTTGTATGAAGACAAGTTAAAGCGAGCTTGATTTCGCCATCGATTTGGTTGAGAAATGTGAGGGTTAGAACTTAGCCTTTGGGAGCCTTCGGATTCTTGAGGACCAGCTGAGAAACTGGTTTGGTCATGTACGATTGTAATGGGACTTGTCAATGAAGAGCGGAGCTCGAGGAGTCGCTATAGAAGATGCTGGCTTTTCGCCGTACCTTGGAGCCGCGGGATTCTGCGACGTTTGTGCTTTGGAGCAATTCGCCAGTCTTGAGACCTCATGGTCTAGTTTGTGCACTGTTAGAATGTACCGGCCATTCCCTTCAGATGGGTTAGTGTTGTGGTTGATCCGCAGTTTCGCGGACGAAACTCCTTTTTAGGAGGGGAGAATGTAGCATACTGAACTTGCGCGAATTGCGAGGTTCGAGTATTTGACTTGAGTTCGGAATCTTTCCACATTTTCTGGAAGGTCGTTGACAGAGTTCCGACCTATGGTTCGAACCCCGAGAACGATGGTTTGCATCTCGGCACCAAAATCCGAAAAGACGGATGTTTGGTCGGCTCTCGGGTTGGGATTTACGGGCTTTGTCTGGGTACAAATTTGTGGCTATCTATAGGTATAGGCTTGATGGCTATCGGTACAAAATAGATTTTGTACCGGTACGGATGGCCGAATTGTGGTTTGGCCTCTTCGCAGGGTTTATACCGATACAAATTAGATTTGTACCGGTACAAACTGGCAGTTTTCGAAAACTGAAAACTGCAGGGGCTTGTGCGCGTTTGTGCTCTTCTATAACAGCACCCACGCCCTTAGAGGGTTCTTTTGTGTTGAGAAGTAGGGAGAGAAGAGGTAGGGAGCTCTTCCTTATTCCTCTTTGGATTTGTATGGATTTAATTTGGTTGGATTTTAAAGCTTAAACTCATCTTCTTTCTCTCTTTCTGCTTGTTGGAGCCCTTTCCTCCATTAGAGGAGCTTGAAGGCTTGGAGCTTGGGGCTTGTTGGAGGGAAGATCCTCAAACCTAGCCCAAGATAGCTTTGATTGGAGCTTGTTGAGAGGTTAGTACTCTAGATCTACTCCTTAGATCTCGTTTTGGTAGAGATTTTGCGATGAAGCCTAGTTTTGGAAAAACTAGGGTTTACTTTGGGGTTTCTTTGTTTGGGGCTTTTAGAACCTAATTGATGGGTGTAGAACTCTCCTTTAGGTTGGATTTGAAGATCCTTTGAGTTGATTTGAGTTTTGGACAAGATTTTCTAGATCAAAGGTAATTTTCACCTCTTTTCCAGGTGAATTTTGGATGATTT
The DNA here is from genome assembly GCA_025177825.1 of Aechmea fasciata. Lineage (NCBI taxonomy): Eukaryota > Viridiplantae > Streptophyta > Magnoliopsida > Poales > Bromeliaceae > Aechmea > Aechmea fasciata. The sequence goes on along the minus strand of CM045930.1, from coordinate 2,756,575 downwards.
ATTTAGATGCTTAGTCGAAGCTCGTATCCCTTCAAATATTTATCTTAGGGTACTAGGAGCTTGGGGGGCAACTTCGTTCGGCGAAACGAAAAGGATTCGAAGCGTATCCGGTAGGTTTGATCTCACCGAAATGGGTGAACTTCTTCCATGTCTTCCCTTGGGTTTTAAGACATGTTTATATGTTAACTTATGCTCTTTAGGACATGCTTGAATTTATGAGATCATAAAATGACTATGTTATGTATAGTGAAATTTCTATGCTCTATGTAGTAGAGAAATACATGTAGTATTGGACATAGTTGAGACTAATTGTTTGTGGCACCTTAGGAAGCATGCTAGAATATGATTGGTGAGATGTATTCCTTGAGGAAACCTAGTGGTTGGGTTACTTTTATAGTGTCACTCATAGTTACATCATTGCTCTTGTTTGAGGCATGTATATAGAACTTAATGTTTGTACTTTATGCTTGAGTAGATATGAAACATGACAATGTGAGTTGTAACCTTGTGATTAAAAGATGTTAACCTTGAGGTTAATAGCATGCCTATGCGAATGGGACGTAGGCTTGCATGAGACTTAGTGTTATTTGTCTTATACTTGTTGTAGACAAGACATATGTGATAATATGAAATAGAGCATGATAAGATCATCCTGTGGTAATGTGGTGCATATATTCTAATAGTATGACTAGCTTTGGCCATTGTGATCTTATATTCGATCGATGGATCGATCTTTATGTGAGATAATGGTATGTAATATAAGTGATTTAAACTATTTGCATTGTGATATTTGTATGCTTTGTAGTGGAAAAGACATGTGCTTTCTAGTAGTATGATACTTGTGCTTAATTCATAGCTCTCTTGCTTATGGTATTGATAGAATATCTATTCGATAATTAATGAAATTTCATGTCATGAACTCCTTGGAAATCTTGTTTAATATAATGATTTATCCCAAGTAGGATAGTATCATTTGAGTTGTACACGTTGTAAACCTCATGTGTTTGGTAGAGACAAACCACCTAGTAGATGTAAACAAGTTGTGACATGTTGAGCTATTTTCCAACCGTAGAGTCGACGAGTGAGATTCCAAGTTTCAGACTTGATGATTGAGTATCCCAAATAGGGACCCTATGCGATGATTACGCTCGCTTGCCCTTATGCTCATTCGCACTTGCTTGTGAGGGTCGCTCCCTACAAGCCGGCACTCCGGAGTGGGCCTTTGCGATTCGTTCGCCTCGCTTGTGAGGGTCGCTCCCTACAAGCCGGCATTTCGGAGTGGGCCTTCGCGATGCACTCGCCGTGCGGGACTGAGCGCCGAAAGTGGGTTGCCGTGTTCTCGTGTCTCCTTTCTTGCGGGGAAAGTCGACGACCTCCACGGGGCCACCTAGGCATGGCACGAGCCGGGATGTTACATTGGGTACTGTCACGCCCCGGGACCCAGCGGAAGCCCGCCCGGCGCGTGCCCAGACCCGCCGTATGTCTACAACATACAAGGCGTCTAACAAAAACGATAAATAACCACGAAATAAGAAGAATCTAGAAGCATCGAGCATGTAACAACTAGAATTCTAAACTAAGAAGCATACAAGAAGTAGATAAATAAAAGTACCAAGATTCCACTAAAAACTATAAAAAGAGTACAACCAAATATCCCAAAGTAAAAGCTAACATAATACATGGTGGTCTCTATAAATGGATACAAAAATCACTCTCTCACAAAAACACAAAAGAGAGGAAAAACCACCTAAACAGTAGTGGCAAAAGAAGCTAGCTACGGGCTAACTAGACGCGACTCCCTTGCCGCGATCCCGTGCCTCCGCCGGTGCCGAAGGCTCTGAAACACACAAGAAACAGGGGGCGTGAGAACTATTAAATAATAGTTCCCAGTGGGCAATTACTGACTTCAGTTGCATGCTCCACTAGGCCCAAAACTAAGCAAGTAAGTGTAAGCAAAATAAATAACGAGCAAGCTACTAAAGCATGAAATCTCTACTTGGCATGAAAACTACTCAAGTAAATACGCTATTCTAAACATGAATAGAAAGCATTATAAATAACATGAAGTTTCCAACTTGATAGTAAAAGATTAAGTTTACTATTCTAATCAAGGTCTATAATGTCCACAAGTGATAGTAAAGTGTTAAAGTTTACTATTCTAGTCAAAGTCCACAGTTTTCTTTAAACTATATTAAGTTTAAGTACAATAAGATCCAACCCGAAGGCGATATGGCCGATGCCCACCTGAAGGCTGCCTAGCCCAAATGCCGAGCCTAATGGTCCCGTAGTAGTCAACATTCCCACCCTAGGAATGAGGCGTCCCACGGCAATACACTTCGGCGCCCAATCCCGCACGCCGAATACATGAAACGCGTTGGCCAACTCCGGAGTGCCGGCTTGTAGGGAGCGACCCTCACAAGCATGTGCGAATGAGCACAATGGCATAAAGTCACAAAACTCATCATTTGTCTCAATTCGTCATGTCTCTAACATGGAATATACAAGTGTCCAAAAGGCCTATCTCTATGTCATCATGTCTCTAACATGGAAATAATAGATGTCCAGTGGCCTATGTCAAGTCTCTATGTTGCAGTTTTATAGTTTTCTAAGTTAAGTGCCGCTTGATGACACTTAAGCTCTTCTAAGTTCCAACAAGAGTTCGATGTTCACAACTACATTAATTAAGCTATAACATCATAAAGGGCCCACTCCCAGGAGCCCACAAGAATCACCCCCACATGCCCGCTATTTAACCGAGATTTCTCTACTATATAGAGTCAAATTTTAATCATACATAAGGCATGTATTTTAAGTGATTCAAAATTCATAATAAATCTATTTAGCATGAATATGCATTCAAAATAATTAAATCAAACCGAATAAGCACTTCGGAGCCATTTGCCCCTATGCTCGTGAAGCCAAACCCACCAAGTGCGAAAAGCGTTGCTCCGAACCGCTAACGAAGCTTCAATAATCACTCCTTGAGTCCTAAAAAGCACACCCTAGGAGTTACAAGCTAAGAAGATAAACCTTGAGTTCACACTTTAAGGAACTCTACAAAAGGTTGGGGAAAACTCACCGAATGCGAAGGGAACTCTCTCGATCTCCAAATGGGAGTTAGAGTCCTTACAATCCAACCTAAACCAAAGTTCTAAACCCATCAATTAGGTCCCAAAGGCCCTAAATCGAAAATCCCCAAATCCGAACCCTAGAATCCAAAACTAGGGTTTCATCTCAAAGAAACCTCCAAAATCCGAAACTAGAGGAGGGAAATCGTTCACATACCTCTAAGAAACTCTAAACCAAGCTCAAAAGGCCCTAGGCTTGAAGCTTGATCCACCACAAAGCTCCAACCACCAAGCTCCAAGCTCCAACAATGGTGATGTTGCCTCTACCAAGCACAAAGAAGCAAAATGAGGGTTCTAATCCTCTAAAAATCCAACCAAAACCCTAGAAAACACAAGGGAGTAGAGAGAGGAGCTCCTCCTACCTCTTTGCTGCAATGGGGGTGCTCAAATGGAGCCCTAGGGTGAGGGGATAACCTAATAGAAGCAACAAAATGCTAAAACACCCCTGCAGTTTAAACTGCTCGAAATCTGCCAGTTTATACCGGAACAAATCAGATTTGTACCGGTATAAACCTGTAACAACGACCAAACCCGAGCCTCGGGTTTGCCAAATCTACTTTTATACCGGTATAAATCTCGGCCTGTACCGGTATAGCCATCATTTTATACCGGTATAGACACCGATTTGTACCGGTACAAAGGCATAGAATTCCAACCCGAGAGCCACCTAAAATCCAACTTTTTGGACTTTAGTGCTAGGGATTCATCCACTAACCTCGGTACACGTGTCATAGTCGGAACACAGTCAACGACCCTCCAGAAAATCTGGAAAAGCTCCAAACTCAAGTCGAATACTCGAACTTCGCAATTTGCGTAAGTCCAGTATGTTACATTCACCCCTCCTAAAAAGGAGTTTCGTCCGCGAAACTCGAAAGCTAACTAATACCTCAAGTTTCCATCTGAAAGAGATGGGGGTAGCGCTCCTGCAGTGCGCTCTCAGGCTCCCACGTGGCCTCTCGCTCCTCGTGGTTGCTCCAAAGAACCTTCACGTACGGAATGTCCCGATTCCGCAATTTCTTCACTTCGCGAGCCAAGATCTTCACTGGTTGCTCCTCGAAGGTCAAATCCTCCCGCAGCTCTATGGGTACAGCTTCCAATACGTGAGCCGGATCATGGATATATTTCCGAAGGACCGATACATGAAAGACGTTGTGCACGCCCAATAGGTTCGGCGGTAGAGCAAGTCGATACGCCACCGGATCTATACGTTCCAAGATCTCATATGGTCCAATGAATCGAGGACTCAACTTACCTCGAATTCCAAATCTCCGAATTCCCTTTGACGGTGAGACTTTCAAGAAGGCATGATCTCCAATCTGAAACTCCAAGTCTCGTCGGCGTTTATCTGCATAGCTCCTCTGCCTACTCTGGGCTGTCAGTAGTCGCTCACGAGCGATTCGAACTTTATCCTCTGCTTCCTGGAGCACTTTAGGGCCTAAAGCCAATCTTTCGCCAACTTCACTCCAATGAAGTGGTGATCTACACTTCCATACAATGCCTCGAACGGCGCCATCTTGATGCTTGCTTGATAACTATTGTTATAAGCAAACTCCGCCATAGGTAGATGCTGCGACCATCCTCCCTGGAAGTCAATCACACATGCTCGAAGCATGTCCTCAAGAGTCTGTATAGTGCGCTCCGACTGCCCGTCACTCTGGGGGTGGAACGCAGTGCTGAAATCCAATCTAGTACCTAAGGCGTCCTGCAGACTCCTCCAGAAATGTGACACAAAGCGGGTGTCTCTATCGGATACAATCGATATAGGTACTCCATGAAGTCGCACAATCTCATCAAGGTACACTTGTGCGAGCTTCTCTCCAGCCCAAGTAGTGTGAATAGGTATGAAGTGCGCCGACTTCGTCAACCTATCCACTATCACCCAAATAGCATCATGCCCAGCTTGAGAGCGAGGCAATCCAGTCACGAAGTCCATGGTGATCTTCTCCCACTTCCACACGGGAATAGGCAAACTCTGAAGTTTTCCCGCTGGAACTCGATGCTCAGCTTTCACCCGTTGGCAAGTTAGACATCTAGCAACGAACTTGCCAACATCCTTCTTCATCCCAGGCCACCAATAAAGTAACCAGAATTCCTTGTACATTTTGGTGCCTCCTGGATGAATAGCATAGGGTGCCCTGTGTGCCTCCTGGAGGATGTCCTCTCTAAGTCCCACATCCGACGGCACACAAATCCGCCCGCCAAAGCGCATCACTCCCTGATTATCCATTAGGAAGTCGCCGGTGCAACCATTAACCATTTTGTCTTGAATCTTTTGTAACTCTAAGTCAAGAGCTTGCTTTTCTTTAATTCTATCCATAAGTGTAGGTTGCACAACCATAGTCAATAACCGCAAAGGTGTATCCGGAGTCACTACCTCCAACTCCAACCGCTTCATCTGCTCGATCAACTGCGGTTGAGTAACAACATGCATCGCTAAGTTCGCGGTCGATTTCCGAATTAGCGCATCTGCCACCACGTTAGCCTTGCCCGGGTGGTAGAGAATAGTCAAATCATAATCCTTGAGCAGCTCCAACCATCTGCGCTGTCTCAAGTTCAACTCCTTCTGAGTGAAAAGGTACTTTAAGCTCTTGTGATCCGTATATACCTCGCACCGCTCGCCATACAAATAGTGGCGCCATAGCTTTAATGCAAAGACCACGACCGCCAACTCCAAGTCATGTGTGGGATAGTTCTTCTCATATTCCTTTAACTGGCGAGATGCATACGCGATCACCTTGTCACCCTGCATCAAGACACAACCCAATCCGTTAAGAGATGCATCACTATAAACCACATACCCTGCTCCAGCAATAGGTAATGTGAGGATTGGAGCGGTCGTCAATCTCAGCTTCAACTCTTGGAAGCTCTTTTCGCACGCATCATTCCAAATGAATTTAGCTCCTTTGTGCGTGAGCCTCGTGAGCGGGGTAGATAACTTCGCAAAGCCCTCCACGAATCTGCGGTAGTAGCCGGTCAAACCAAGGAAACTCCTGATCTCGGTGACGCTCGTCGGTCTTGGCCAATCCTGAATGGCTTCTATCTTCCTAGGATCCACTGCTATACCTGATCCTGAAATCACGTCCCAGAAAAGCCACTTCTCAAAGCCAAAATTCACACTTCTTCGGCTGAGCGAACAACTTCTTTTCCCGAAGCACTTGAAGTACCAATCTCAAGTGTTCCTCGTGCTCCACATCACTTCGGAAATAAACCAAGATGTCGTCGATGAAGACCACGACGAACCTATCTAGATAAGGCTTGAAAACACGGTTCATTAGTTCCATAAAAGCTGCCGGGGCATTAGTAAGCCCAAACGGCATAACAGTGAACTCATAATATCCATACCGTGATCTAAAAGCCGTCTTCGCCACATCCCCAGGCGCAATCTTCAACTGGTGGTATCCCGACTTCAAGTCTATCTTGGAATACACGTTCGACCCTTGAAGTTGATCAAAAAGATCATCAATTGTCACGCCCCGGGACCCAGCGGAAGCCCGCCCGGCGCGTGCCTAGACCCGCCGTATGCCTACAACATACAAGGCGTCTAACAAAAACGATAAATAACCAACAAAATAAAAAGAATCTAGAAGTATCAGAGCAGTATAACAATTAGAAATCTATACAAGGAAGCATAAAGAAGAGACTAAAAGTAGAGCACCAATCTTAAAATAAACCATAAAGAGAGTACAATAAAAAGAGATCCAAACACCACAATAACTAAGTACAGGGTAGTCTCTACATAGGGATACAAAACTCTCTCAATCTCACCAAAGTACAAAAAGAGAGAAAAACCCCTACAAGGTGGAAAGCTGCGATAACTAGCTAGCGGTTCCCTTTCCACGATCCCTTGCCTCCGCCGGTGCCGAAGGCTCTGAAACACATTAGAAAAAGAGGGCGTGAGAACTATTAATTAATAGTTCCCAGTGGACAATTACTGACTTCAGTTGCATGCACCACTAGGCCCAAAACTAAGCAAGTAAGTATAAACGAAATAAATAACGAGTAAGCTACTAAAGCATGATATCTCTACTTAGCATAAATAAGCATAAGTAAACGACTATTCTAAGCATGAATAGCAAGTATAACCAACAAGTCCAATATCCATAGCAATAGTAAAGAGTTAAAGTTTACTATTCTAACCATAGCCCAACAATTCCACAAGTGATAGTAAGGTGTTAAAGTTTACTATTCTAGTCAAAGTCCCCAGTTTTCTTTAAACTACATTAGTTTAAGTACAATAAGATCAACCCGAAGGCGATATGGCCGATGCCCACCCGAAGGCTGCCTAGCCCAAATGCCGAGCCTAATGGCCCCGTAGTAGTCAACATTCCCACCCTAGGAATGAGACTGTCCCACGCAATCCACTTCGGCGCCCAATCCGCACGGCGAATACAAGAAACGCGTTGGCCAACTCGGAGTGCCGGCTTGTAGGGAGCTACCCTCACAAGCATGTGCGAATGAGCACAGTGGCAAAAGTCACAAAACTCGTCACAAGTCCCAAATCGTCATGTCTCTAACATGGAATGTACAAGTGTCCAAAGGCCTATCTCTATATCATCATGTCTCTACATGGCAACAATAGATGTCAAAAGGCCTATGTCAAGTCTCTAGGTTGCAGTTTCATAGTTTTCTAAGTTAAGTGCCGCTTGATGACACTTAAGCTTTTCTAAGTTCCAACCCAAGTTTAATGTTCTCAATTACATTAATTAAGCTACATAAACATGAATGGCACACTCCCAGTGCCCACAAATCCCACCCTCACATGCATGCTGTTTAACCCCGAAAGCTCTACTATATAGAGTGAAAATTTTATCATACATGAGGCATGCATTTTAAGTGGTTCAAAATTCATAATAAATCTATTTAGTATGAATATGCATTCAAAATAATTAAATCAAACCGAATAAGCACTTAGGAGCCATTTGCTCCTATGCTCATGAAGCCAAACCCACCAAGTGCGAAAAGCGTTGCTCCGAACCGCTAACGAAGCTTCGATAATCACTCCTAGAGTCCTAAAAAGCACACCCTAGGAGTTACAAGCTAAGAAGATAAATCTTGAGTTCACACTTTAAGGATTTCGACAAAAGGTTGGAGAAAACTCACCGAATGCGAAGGAAGTGCTCTTGATCTCCAAATGGGAGTTAGAGTCCTTCTAATCCAACCTAAATCAAAGTTCTAAACCCATCAATTAGGTCCCAAAGGCCCTAAATCGAAAATCCCCAAAACCTAACCCTAGAATCCCATTCTAGGGTTTCATCTCAAAGAAACCCACAAAATTCGAAACTAGAGGAAAGAGAACAATCACATACCTCTAGGAAGCTCTAATCCAAGCTCAAAAAGCCCTAGGCTTGAAGCTTGATCCACCACAAGGCTCCAAACACCAAGCTCCAAGCTCCAACAAAGGTGATGTTGCCTCTACCAAGCACAAAGAAGCAAAAAGAGGGTTTAATCCTAAGAAAAACCCTACCAAAACCCTAGAAATGTCAAGGGGTAGAGAGAGAAGTTCCTCCTACCTCTTGCTGCTGTGGGGGGGGGCACAAAAGAAGCCCTAGTGTGTGTGGTACACTAATAGAAGCAACAAAATGCTAAAACACCCCTGCAGTTTAAACTGCTCGAAATCTGCCAGGCTGTACCGGTACAAGCCATCCCATACCGGTATAGACCCTGCAGCTTGACCAAACCGAGGCTCGGGTTGGCGTCCATCGGCTCTCTCCCATACCGGTACGAATCCATCCCGTCTTGCGGTATAGCAACAATTTCTGCAGGTATAGCAACAATTTCTGTACCGGTACAGACCCTCCAGACCTCAATCCGAGAGCAACCTAAAATCCAACTTTTTGGACTTTAGTGCTTAGGATTCATCCGCTAGCCTCGGTACACGTGCTCTAGGTCGGAACATAGTCAACGACCCTCCAGAAAATCTGGAAAAGCTCCGAACTCACGTCGAATACTCGAACTCCGCAATTTGCGCAAGTCCAGTATGTTACATTCACCCCTACTAAAAAGGAGTTTCGTCCGCGAAACTCTAAAGCGAACTCATACCTCAAGATTCCATCTGAAAGAGATGGAGATAGCGCTCCTGCAGTGCGCTCACAGGCTCCCACGTGGCCTCTCGCTCCTCGTGGTTGCTCCAAAGAACCTTCACGTACGGAATGTCCCGATTCCGCAATTTCTTCACCTCACGAGCCAAGATCTTCACGGGTTGCTCCTCGAAGCTCAAATCCTCCCGCAGCTCTATGGGTACACCCTCCACTACATGAGCGGATCATGGATGTACTTCCGAAGGACCGATACATGAAAGACGTTGTGCACGCCCGATAGGTTCGGCGGTAGAGCAAGTCGATATGCTACCGGGACCTATACGTTCCAAGAACTCATTGGGTCCAATAAATCGAGGACTCAACTTACCTCGAATTCCAAATTTCCGAATCCCCTTTGACGGCGAGACTTTCAAGAAGACATGATCTCCAATCTGAAACTCCAAGTCTCGTCGGCGTTTATCTGCATAGCTTCTCTGCCTACTCTGGGCCGTCAGTAGTCGCTCCCGAGCGATTCGAACTTTATCCTCTACTTCCTGGAGCACTTCAGGGCCTAAAGCCAATCTTTCGCCCACTTCACTCCAATGAAGTGGCGATCTGCACTTTCGTCCATATAATGCCTCGAACGGTGCCATCTTGATACTTGCTTGATAACTATTGTTATAAGCAAACTCCGCCATAGGTAGATCTTTGCGACCATCCTCCCCGGAAGTCAATCACACATGCTCGAAGCATGTCCTCTAGAGTCCGTATAGTGCGCTCCGATCGCCCGTCACTCTCGGGGTGGAAAGCGATCTTTGAAATCCAATCTAGTACCCAAGGCGTCCTGTAGACTCCTCCAGAAGTGTGACACAAAGCGAGTGTCCCTGTCAGATACGATCGATGTAGGTACTCCATGAAGTCGCACAATCTCATCAAGATACACTTGTGCGAGCTTCTCTCCAGCCCAAGTAGTATGGATAGGTATAAAGTGCGCTGACTTCGTCAACCTATCCACTATCACCCAAATAGCATCATGTCCAGCTTGAGAGCGAGGCAATCCTGTCACGAAGTCCATGGTGATCTTCTCTCACTTCCACACGGGAATAGGCAAACTCTGAAGTTTTTCCGCTGGAACTCGATGCTCAGCTTTCACTTGTTGGCAAGTTAGACATCTAGCAACAAACTCGCCAACATCCTTTTTCATCCCAGGCCCCCACTAAATTAACCTCAAGTCCTTGTACAAATTGGTGCCTCCTGGGTAAATAGCATAAGGTGCTCTGTGTACCTCCTGAAGGATGTCCTCTCTAAGTCCCAAATCTGCCGGCACACAAATCCGTCCACAGTAGCGCATCACTCCCTGATCATCCACTAGGAAGTCGCCGGTGCAACCATCAACCATTTTGTCTTGAATCTTTTGCAACTCTAAGTCAAGAGCTTGCTTCTCTTTAATTCTATCCATAAGAGTAGGTTGCACCACCATAGTCATCAGCCGCATAGGCGTATCGGGAGTCACTACCTCCAACTCCAACCGCTTCATCTGCTCGATCAACTGCGGTTGAGTAACAACATGCATCGCTAAGTTCTCGGTAGATTTCCGACTTAGCGCATCCGCCACCACGTTAGCCTTGCCCGGGTGGTAGAGAATAGTCAAATCATAATCCTTGAGTAGCTCCAACCATCTGCGCTGTCTCAAGTTCAACTCCTTCTGAATGAAAAGGTACTTTAAGCTCTTGTGATCCGTATAGACCTCGCACCGCTCGCCATACAAATAGTGGCGCCATAGCTTCAATGCAAAGACTACGGCCGCCAACTCCAAGTCGTGTGTAGGATAGTTCTTCTCATATTCCTTTAATTGGCGAGATGCATACGCGATCACCTTGTCACATCAAGACACAACCCAATCCGTTAAGAGATGCATCACTATAAACCACATACCCTGCTCCAGCAATAGGTAATGTGAGGATTGGAGCGGTCGTCAATCTCAGCTTCAACTCTTGAAAGCTCTTTTCACACGCATCATTCCAAATGAATTTAGCTCCTTTGTGCGTGAGCCTCGTGAGGGAAGTAGATAACTTCGCAAAGCCCTCCACGAATCTGCGGTAGTAGCCGGCCAACCCAAGGAAACTCCTGATCTCGGTGACGCTCGTCGGTCTTGGCCAATCCTGAATGGCTTCTATTTTCCTAGGATCCACTGCTATGCCTGATCCTGAAATCACATGTCCCAGAAAAGCCACTTCTCGAAGCCAAAATTTGCACTTCTTCGGCTGTGCAAATAACTTCTTTTCCCGAAGCACTTGTAGTACCAATCTCAAGTGTTCCTCGTGCTCCACATCACTTCGGGAATAAACCAAGATGTCGTCGATGAAGACCACGACGAACCTGTCTAGATAAGGCTTGAAGACACGGTTCATTAGATCCATAAAAGCTGCCGGGGCATTAGTAAGCCCAAACGGCATGACAGTGAACTCATAATGTCCATACCGTGATCTAAAAGCCGTCTTCGCTACATCCCCGGGCGCGATTTTCAACTGATGGTATCCCGACTTCAAGTCTATCTTGGAATACACATTCGATCCTTGAAGTTGATCAAAAAGATCATCAATCCTCGGCAACGGATATTTATTCTTGATCGTGACTTTATTAAGTTCACGATAGTCCACGGCGAAGTGATCCGTTCTTCTTCTTCACAAAAAGAACCGGTGCTCCCCAAGGTGACACACTCGGTCGAATGAAGCCCTTGTCCAACATATCCTGTAACTGTGCCCTCAGTTCCTTTAACTCTGCCGGTGCCATCCTATAGGGTGCCTTCGAGACTGGGGTAGTCCCGGGAGCGAGATCTACCACAAACTCGATCTCCCTATCAGGTGGCATGCCTGGTAGCTCCGCTGGAAACACGTCCTGAAACTCCCGTACCACCGGGATATCCTCGATCCTAGGGGTATCATCCTCACCCCTCAATGCGATACTAGCCAAATAGGCTACGCATCCACGGTTGATCAGTTGCCTAGCTCGAGACGAGCTGATCGACATCGCAAATAGCGAACTTTGACATCCTCTAAACACCACCTCACTCTGACCCGGTTCTCTAAAAGTAACCGTTCGATTAACACAATCGATAGTGGTGTAGTATCTAGTCAACCAATCCATACCCAAAACCATGTCAAAATCCCCCAACTTGCGCACTACTCGCAAATCCGCGGGCATGGTCCAATCTCCTACCCGAATAGTGCAACTGGGGCAACACTCTCGCACGTCCACAATGTGGTCGGGTACAACAATACGTCCAGGGTGTAGTAAAGGAACAAACTGGATGTCATGCAACTCGGTAAACAACCGATCTATAAATGAATGTGATGCACAGGTATCAAATAATGCACGTACTCTAATGCCATCAAGTAAAATGATACCTGCCACCACATCCTCAGCTGTCGCTGCCGCCTCAGTCTGCGCGGCGTACATGCGCCCACTCGGCGCCGGTCGTGACCCCTCGCTCGCGGCGGACGGTCGGCCGCCCGATGCATCGTGTCGACGGGGTCCCCTGGCTGGCGGCTGGTAGAGCCGGTGCCGATGCAGAAGACGGTGCCGGTGTAGAACCTCTCGGGCACTCGGTACGGATGTGGCCCTCCTGGCCACACTGGAAGCACCTGCCTGCCCGCTGTGGACACTGCGGCGGGTGGTGAGGACCACCGCAGATCACACGCCGGGGAGGCCGGCGTCGGTCAGATCCTCCTCGCTGGGGCGGTGCGCCACGACTGCGCTGCTGGTATCTCGGATGCTTCGGTGGCCTCCTAGAGTGCGTCGCTCGCACCCTCGGCGCGGGCCTCTTGCCCTTTCCCTTGTCCAAACCCTCGCGTCTCTCTGCACCATGGCCGCGCCGCTCTCCACGATGAGCGCGCGGTTCACCACTGTCGGTAAGTCTGAAGCTCGGAAGGAGCAGGAAAATCGACGGTCGCGATCCACGCTCGAAGATGCGGGCCTTATCCTCGTCGTCCCGCACGACGAAGGGCACGCAATGCGAAGCGAGAAAACTCTCTCTCGTACTCGGCTACGGATACGTCCCCACTGTGTCGAGTGCGCAAACTCTGCTCCATCGGCCTCTAGACGATGTCGGGGAAGTAGTGTGCCAACAGTAGTTCCTTGAACCTCGTCCAAGTAATAGAAGCTAAGTCTGTGCTGGGGTTTTCCTGGAGATCCATCCACCAGCTGTAGGCCTCGCCGTCCAAGTGGTGGGTGGCGAGCCACACTCTGTCCCGCTCCTCCACGAACGTGTCACGGAACAATTTCCCCATGTGCATCAACCACTTTTCCACGATCCAGTGGTCGACCTTCTCTCCGTCAAAGGTCCTCGGGCTGCACCTCCTGAACTCCTTGAGGCGAGCCATGAGTCGGTCCCTCTCGGCTCCCTGAGCCATAACTGGAAATGCCGCTGCCACCGGTGATGCTCGAACTGGCGGGGTGTCCCGGTCCTCCTCCCGGCGCTCAACTGCCGGTGTCGTCTGGTGTGAGCCGGCCGCGGAGGCTGCGCCGCGGTAAGTCAACCTCGGGCGGTCTTTGGCGGAGAAGGGTCCGAGCCTCCTCGCGACCACTGGCTGCGATGGGGAGATCCTCCATGCGCTTCATGCGCGCTTCTGTCGGCCGGGCCGCGGTTGCTGGCTGCGTCGCCAAAGCCGTGAGGGCCGCCAGCGGCCTCAACTCACGGACCTCGCCGGATCCGGAGGTAGCGGAGGCCTCGACCTCCTCAAAAGTCGCCGCATTGTCCGCTCCAACAGATTTCGAGCGAGTTATCGGCATCGCCACTACAACATCGTAAAAGCGCAAGTTAGTAAGCTCACGCAATCGCATCCCCGCTCATGCTATAAATACCCAAATCATGCGAAAGTAATGAAGTGTCATTTACTACTAACTCCCGATGTTACGTTGTCGGCCGCCAACGTAACCCTCCGCGAAGTTAGGAGTTATACACTTCGGTCCAACTCTACTTACTAGAGTTATTCAAGATACCCAATCTTAATACTTTCGCTCACAAGTTAAATAGACCTCGTCTCTCACGAGCCTATATCCTATAGTCCAACGCCTAAGGTTTGCTAGGTCCACAAGAAGACTCAACCCTAGTCTCGATACCAATTTAATCATCACGCCCGGGACCAGGCGGAAGCGCCGCGCGTGCCGGACCGCCGTATGTCTACAACAAACAAGGCGTCTAACAAAAACGATAAATAACCAACAAAATAAAAAGAATGTAGAAGTATCAGAGCAGTATAACAACTAGAAATCTATACAAGGAAGCAGAAAGAAGAGACTAAAAGTAGAGCACCAATCTTAAAATAAACCATAAAGAGAGTACAATAAAAAGAGATCCAAACACCACAATAACTAAGTACAGGGTAGTCTCTACATAAGGATACAAAACTCTCTCAATCTCACCAAAGTACAAAAAGAGAGAAAAACCCCTACAAGGTGGAAAGCTGCGATAACTAGCTAGCGGTTCCCTTTCCACGATCCCTTGCCTCCGCCGGTGCCGAAGGCTCTGAAACACATTAGAAAAAGAGGGCGTGAGAACTATTAATTAATAGTTCCCAGTGGGCAATTACTGACTTCAGTTGCATGCTCCACTAGGCCCAAAACTAAGCAAGTAAGTATAAACGAAATAAATAACGAGTAAGCTACTAAAGCATGATATCTCTACTTAGCATAAATAAGCATAAGTAAACGACTATTCTAAGCTTGAATAGCAAGTATAACCAACAAGTCCAATATCCATAGCAATAGTAAAGAGTTAAAGTTTACTATTCTAACCATAGCCCAACAATTCCACAAGTGATAGTAAGGTGTTAAAGTTTACTATTCTAGTCAAAGTCCCCAGTTTTCTTTAAACTACATTAGTTTAAGTACAATAAGATCAACCCGAAGGAGATATGGCCGATGCCCACCCGAAGGCTGCCTAGCCCAAATGCCGAGCCTAATGGCCCCGTAGTAGTCAACATTCCCACCCTAGGAATGAGACTGCCCCACGGCAATCCACTTCGGCGCCCAATCCCCGCACGGCGAATACAAGAAACGCGTTGGCCAACTCGAGTGCGGCCAGGGAGCTACCCTCACAAGCATGTGCGAATGAGCACAATGGCAAAAGTCACAAAACTCGTCACAAGTCCCAAATCGTCATGTCTCTAACATGGAATGTACAAGTGTCCAAAGGCCTATCTCTATATCATCATGTCTCTACATGGCAACAATAGATGTCAAAAGGCCTATGTCAAGTCTCTAGGTTGCAGTTTCATAGTTTTCTAAGTTAAGTGCCGCTTGATGACACTTAAGCTTTTCTAAGTTCCAACCCAAGTTTAATGTTCTCAATTACATTAATTAAGCTACATAAACATGAATGGCACACTCCCCGGTGCCCACAAATCCCACCCTCACATGCATGCTGTTTAACCCCGAAAGCTCTACTATATAGAGTGAAAATTTTATCATACATGAGGCATGCATTTTAAGTGGTTCAAAATTCATAATAAATCTATTTAGCATGAATATGCATTCAAAATAATTAAATCAAACCGAATAAGCACTTAGGAGCCATTTGCTCCTATGCTCATGAAGCCAAACCCACCAAGTGCGAAAAGCGTTGCTCCGAACCGCTAACGAAGCTTCGATAATCACTCCTAGAGTCCTAAAAAGCACACCCTAGGAGTTACAAGCTAAGAAGATAAATCTTGAGTTCACACTTTAAGGATTTCGACAAAAGGTTGGAGAAAACTCACCGAATGCGAAGGAAGTGCTCTTGATCTCCAAATGGGAGTTAGAGTCCTTCTAATCCAACCTAAATCAAAGTTCTAAACCCATCAATTAGGTCCCAAAGGCCCTAAATCGAAAATCCCCAAAACCTAACCCTAGAATCCCATTCTAGGGTTTCATCTCAAAGAAACCCACAAAATTCGAAACTAGAGGAAAGAGAACAATCACATACCTCTAGGAAGCTCTAATCCAAGCTCAAAAAGTCCTAGGTTTGAAGCTTGATCCACCACAAGGCTCCAAACACCAAGCTCCAAGCTCCAACAAAGGTGATGTTGCCTCTACCAAGCACAAAGAAGCAAAAAGAGGGTTTAATCCTAAGAAAAACCCTACCAAAACCCTAGAAATGGCAAGGGGTAGAGAGAGAAGTTCCTCCTACCTCTTGCTGCTGTGGGGGGGGGGCACAAAAGAAGCCCTAGTGTGTGTGGTACACTAATAGAAGCAACAAAATGCTAAAACACCCCTGCAGTTTAAACTGCTCGAAATCTGCCAGGCTGTACCGGTACAAGCCATCCCATACCGGTATAGACCCTGCGAAACCGCCAAACCCGAGGCTCGGGTTGGCGTCCATCAGCTCTCCCATACCGGTACAGAATCCATCCTGTACCGGTATAGCAACAATTTCTGTACCGGTATAGCAACAATTTCTGTACCGGTACAGACCCTCCAGACCTCAATCCGAGAGCAACCTAAAATCCAACTTTTTGGACTTTAGTGCTTAGGATTCATCCGCTAGCCTCGGTACACGTGCTCTAGGTCGGAATATAGTCAACGACCCTCCAGAAAATCTGGAAAAGCTCCGAACTCACGTCGAATACTCGAACTCCGCAATTTGCGCAAGTCCAGTATGTTACATCAATCCTCGGCAACGGATATTTATTCTTGATCGTGACTTTATTAAGTTCACGATAGTCCACGCAAAGGCGAAGTGATCCGTTCTTCTTCTTCACAAAAAGAACCGGTGCTCCCCAAGGTGACACACTCGGTCGAATGAAGCCCTTGTCCAACATATCCTGTCGTGCCCTCGGCTCCTTTAACTCTGCCGGTGCCATCCTATGGGGTGCCGTCGAGACTGGGGTAGTCCCTGGAGCGAGATCTACCACAAACTCGATCTCCCTATCAGGTGTTATGCCTGGTAGCTCCGCTGGAAAGACGTCCTGAAACTGCCGTACCACCGGGATATCCTCGATGCTAGGGGCATCATCCTCACCCCTCAATGCGATACAAGCCAAATAGGCTACGCATCCACGGTTGATCAGTTGCCTAGCTCGAGACGAACTGATCGACATCGCAAAAAGCAAACTCTGGCATCCTCTAAACACCACCTTACTCTGACCCGGTTCTCTAAAAGTAACCGTTCGATTAACACAATCGATGGTGGCGTAGTATCGCGTCAGCCAATCCATACCCAAAACCACGTCAAAATCCCCCAACTTGCGCAGTACTCGCAAGTCCACGGGCATAGTCCAATCTCCTACCTGGATAGGACAACTGGGGCAATACTCTCGCACTTCCACAATGTGGTCTGGTACAACAATACGTCCAGGGTGTAGTAAAGGAACAAACTGGATGTCATGCAACGCGGCGAACCGCCGTTCTATAAATGAATGTGATGCACCGGTATCAAATAATGCACGTACTCTAATGCCATCAAGTAAAATGATACCTGCCACCACATCCTCAGCTGTCGCTGCCGCCTCGGTCTGCGCGGCATACATGCGCCCACTCGGCGCCTGACGTGACCCCTCGCTCGGGCGCTGGACGGTCGGCCGCCCAGTCTGGTACTGTGTCGACGGGGTCCCCTGGCTGGCGGCTGGTAGAGCCGGTGCCGATGCAGAAGATGGTGCCGGTGAAGAACCTCTCGGGCACTCGGTACGGATGTGGCCCTCCTGGCCACACTGGAAGCACCTGCCTGCCCGCTGTGGACACTGCGGTGGGTGGTGAGGACCACCGCAGATCACACACCGGGGAGGCCGGCGTCGGTCGGGTCCTCCTCGCTGAGTCGGTGCGCCTCGACTGCGCTGCTGGTGCCTCGGATGTTTCGGTGGCCTCCTAGAGCGCGCCTGGCTCGCACCCTCGGCCGCGGGCCTCTTGCCCTTTCCCTTGTCCAAACCCTCGCGCCGCTCCTGTACCATCGCCGCGCCGCTCTCCACGGTGAGCGCGCGGTTCACCACCTGTCGGTATGTCTGAAGCTCAGAGGACTGCACAAACCGGAAAATCGACGGTCGCAGTCCACGCTCGAAGATGCCGGCCTTATCCTCGTCGTCCGCACGACGAAGGGCACGCAATGCGAAGCGAGAAAACTCCCTCTCGTACTCGACTACGAGATCGATCCCCACGAGTAAGGGCTGCGCGAGCTCTGCTCCATACGCCTCTTGACACTGTCGGGGAAGTAGTGTGACAACAGAAGTTCCGTAAACTTCAACCAAGTAATAGCCGCCGAGTCTGTGCTGGGGTTCTCCTGAATGTCCATCCACCAGCGGTAGGCCTCGCCGTCGAGGTGGTGGGTGGCGAGCCACACCCTATCCCGCTCCTCCACAAATGTGTCGCGGAATAACTTCTCCATGTGCATCAACCACTTTTCCACAATCCAATGGTCGACGTTCTCACCGTCAAAGATCCTCGGACTGCACTTCCTAAACTCCTTGAGGCGACCCATGAGTCGATCCCTCTCGGCTCCCTGAGTCATAACTGGAAATGCCGCTGCCACCGGTGATGCTCGAATCGGCGGGTGTCCGGTCCTCCTCCCGGCGCTCGATTGCCGGAGTCGTCTGGTGTGAACCGGCTGCGGGAGATCGCGCCGCGGTAAGTCAACCTCGCCGGCGGTGAAGGGTCTGAGCCTCCCTCGCAGCCGCCTGCTGCAGTAGAAGGTCCTCCATGCGCTTCATGCGCGCCTCCTGTCGCTGTGCCGTTGCCGTCTGCTGCGTCACCAAAGCTGTGAGGGCCGCCAACTGGCCCCTCAGCTCATGGACCTCACCAGATCCGGAGGTAGCGGAGGTCTCGACCTCCTCAAAAGTTGCCGCATTGTCCGCTCCAGATTTAGAGCGAGTCGTCGGCATCGTCACTCTGAGATCATAAAAAGCGCAAGTTAGTAAGCTCACGCGATCGCATCCCCGCTCATGCTATAAATACCCAAATTATGCGAAAGTAATGAAGTGTCATTTACTACTAACTCCCGATGTTACGTTGTCGGCCGCCAACGTAACCCTCCGCGAAGTTAGAAGTTATACACTTCGATCCAACTCTACTTACTAGAGTTATTCAAGATACCCAATCTTAATACTTTCGCTCACAAGTTAAATAGACCTCGTCTCTCACAAGCCTATATCCTATAGTCCAACCTGCCTAAGGTTTGCTAGGTCCACGAGAAGACTCAACCCTAGGCTCTGATACTAATTTAATCTGTCACGCCTCGGGACCAAGCGGAAGCCCGCCCGGCGCGTGCCCAGACCCGCCGTATGTCTACAACATACATGGCGTCTAACAAAAACGATAAATAACCACGAAATAAGAAGAATCTAGAAGCATCAGAGCAGTGTAACAACTAGAATTCTAAACTAAAAAGCATACAAGAAGTAGATAAATAAAAGTACCAAGATTCCACTAAAAACTATAAAAAGAGTACAACCAAATATCCCAAAGTAAAAGCTAACATAATACATGGTGGTCTCTATAAATGGATACAAAAATCACTCTCTCACAAAAACACAAAAGAGAGGAAAAACCACCTAAACAGTAGTGGCAAAAGAAGCTAGCTACGGGCTAACTAGACGCGACTCCCTTGCCGCGATCCCGTGCCTCCGCCGGTGCCGAAGGCTCTGAAACACACAAGAAACAGGGGGCGTGAGAACTATTAAATAATAGTTCCCAGTGGGCAATTACTGACTTCAGTTGCACGCTCCACTAGGCCCAAAACTAAGCAAGTAAGTGTAAGCGAAATAAATAACGAGCAAGCTACTAAAGCATGAAATCTCTACTTGGCATGAAAACTACTCAAGTAAATACGCTATTCTAAACATGAATAAAAAGCATTATAAATAACATGAAGTTCCCAACTTGATAGTAAAAGATTAAGTTTACTATTCTAATCAAGGTCTATAATGTCCACAAGTGATAGTAAAGTGTTAAAGTTTACTGTTCTAGTCAAAGTCCACAGTTTTCTTTAAACTACATTAAGTTTAAGTACAATAAGATCCAACCCGAAGGCGATATGGCCGATGCCCACCCGAAGGCTGCCTAGCCCAAATGCCGAGCCTAATGGCCCCATAGTAGTCAACATTCCCACCCTAGGAATGAGACTGTCCAACGGCAATGCACTTCGGCGCCCAATCCCGCACGGCGAATACATGAAACGCGTTGGCCAACTCCGGAGTGCCGGCTTGTAGGGAGCGACCCTCACAAGCATGTGCGAATGAGCACAATGGCATAAAGTCACAAAACTCATCATTTGTCTCAATTCGTCATGTCTCTAACATGGAATATACAAGTGTCCAAAAGGCCTATCTCTATGTCATCATGTCTCTAACATGGAAATAATAGATGTCTAGTGGCCTATGTCAAGTCTCTATATTGCAGTTTCATAGTTTTCTAAGTTAAGTGCCGCTTGATGACACTTAAGCTCTTCTAAGTTCCAACAAGAGTTCGATGTTCACAACTACATTAATTAAGCTATAACATCATAAAGGGCCCACTCCCAGGAGCCCACAAAAATCACCCCCACATGCCCGCTATTTAACCGAGATTTCTCTACTATATAGAGTTAAATTTTAATCATACATATGGCATGCATTTTAAGTGATTCAAAATTCATAATAAATCTATTTAGCATGAATATGCATTGAAAATAATTAAATCAAACCGAATAAGCACTTAGGAGCCATTTGCCCCTATACTCGTGAAGCCAAACCCACCAAGTGCGAAAAGCGTTGCTCCGAACCGCTAACGAAGCTTCGATAATCACTCATTGAGTCCTAAAAAGCACACCCTAGGAGTTACAAGCTAAGAAGATAAACCTTGAGTTCACACTTTAAGGAACTCTACTAAAGGTTGGGGAAAACTCACCGAATGCGAAGGGAACTCTCTCGATCTCCAAATAGGAGTTAGAGTCCTTGCAATCCAACCTAAACCAAAGTTCTAAACCCATCAATTAGGTCCCAAAGGCCCTAAATAAAAAATCCCCAAATCTGAACCATAGAATCCAAAACTAGGGTTTCATCTCAAAGAAACCTCCAAAATCCGAAACTAGAGGAGGGAAATCGTTCACATACCTCTAAGAAGCTCTAAACCAAGCTCAAAAGGCCCTAGGCTTGAAGCTTGATCCACCACAAAGCTCCAACCACCAAGCTCCAAGCTCTAACAATGGTGATGTAGCCTCTACCAAGCACAAAGAAGCAAAATGAGGGTTTTAATCCTCTAAAAATCCAACCAAAACCCTAGAAAACACAAGGGAGTAGAGAGAGGAGCTCCTCCTACCTCTTTGCTGCAATGGGGGTCCTCAAATGGAGCCCTAGGGTGGGGGAGTAACCTAATAGAAGCAACAAAATGCTAAAACACCCCTGCTGTTTAAACTGCTCGAAATCTGCCAGTTTATACCGGTACAAATCAGATTTGTACCGGTATAAACCCTGCGAAACAGCCAAACCCGAGCCTCGGGTTTGCCAAGTCTGCCCTTTTATACCGGTATAAATTTCGGTCTGTACCGGTATAGCCATCATTTTATACCGGTATAGACACCGATTTGTACCGGTACAAAGGCACAGAATTCCAACCCGAGAGCCACCTAAAATCCAACTTTTTGGACTTTAGTGCTAGGGATTCATCCACTAACCTCGGTACACGTGCCATAGGTCGGAACACAGTCAACGACCCTCCAGAAAATCTGAAAAAGCTCCAAACTCAAGTCGAATACTCGAACTTCGCAATTTGCGTAAGTCCAGTATGTTACAGGTACATTCCTTATGGATTGGGTTTTGAGACTTCTTTTGACTTAGTATATAGTCATGGTTTGTGCATACATAGTAGATATCCATACTTATGATTGTTGCCTTAGATCACTACTTGATGCATGTATAGTAGTTGGAAACTTTGGAACATTATGTCATCGTTATCACTAGTAGTAGTACACTTATACTATTATGGATCATCATGTATGCTTGGTAGAGAACAAGGGAATGCATAATTTACTTTATGTAGTAATATGGTTTTTATGGTTGTGCTTGTAACTAAATGTTAGCTTACTTTAATTATGCACGTTAATTAATCTGGACATATGTTTGTGCCATTAAAAGTAGAATATCATGATTATGATTGTTGAACTCGTAGTAGAAGCATGAATATGTTTGACTTCAGTTATGTACTCGTTTCTTATTTATCGCTTCTTACTTTCTTTTTGCATGCTTACTTTAGCCTAGTGGAGCATTTCACTGAGATCAGTAATTGCCCACTGGGAACTATTTTTGATAGTTCTCACGCCCTCTATTTGTTGTTAATTTTCAGAGCCATCCGCATCGGGAGTGGCTAGGGATCGAGGCAAGGGTTTTGCGGCTAGCTAGAGCCCTGCGGAGTTACTATAGTGGACCCGTCATCATCTTTTCGTTTTGCACCTTTAGAAAAGATGTATTATGTATCTGTTTTAGAGATTTGTATCGGTTTCTGGATTTAGTTCTATACTTGTATCACTTTTGTGGATCTTGTATGTAAGAACTTAGTGGTTTTATATTACTCGCTCTGATAGCCTTGTTAGGATTACTCTCTTTTCCTTCCTTGTTTTAGTAGACGCCTTGTGTGCATCGTGTTTGTTTGGTGTACACGGCGGGTCTGTGCACGTGCCGGTGGGCTTCCGCTGGGCCCGGGGCGTGACACCATAGGTAGATGATCGTGCCAATTGCCTTTGTAGTTAAGTACACACGCTCGAAGCATGTCCTCAAGTACTTGGATCGTCCTCTCCGATTGACCGTCACTTTGAGGATGAAATGCCGTGCTAAAGTTGAGCCGTGTGCCGAATGCCTCTTCTAGGCTCTTCCAAAAGTGAGAAGTGAACCTCGGGTCCCGATCCAATACGATAGACGCCGGAACCCTGTGAAGTCTCACAATCTCGTCGATGTAAATTTGAGCCAACTTGTCCTCCGACCAAGTGATATGAATCGGTAGGAAGTGTGCTGACTTCGTCAATCGGTCTACAATCACCCAAATTGCGTCGTGTCCACCTTGAGATCGAGGCAACCCGGTTACGAAATCCATGGCTATATATTTTTCCATTTCCAAACGGGTATTGGTAAACTTTGTAGTTTTCCCGCCGGAAACCGCCGCTTCGCTTTTACTTGTTGGCAAGTAAGGCATTGCGCAACAAACTCCCCTATGTCTTTCTTCATGCCCGGCCACCAATATTGCAACTTTAAATCTTGATACATTTTGGTGCCGCCCGGGTGTGTGCTGTAAGGAGATTGATGCGCTTTCTGCATAATTGCCCTGCGGAGATTCTTGTTCTTGGGCACACACCAACGATTTCGAAATCGCATTGTGTCGTCGGTCCCAATGCTGAATTCCTCGGCACTACCGCTCTCTACTTCGCCGCGCACCTTCTGGAGATATTCGTCAGAAACTTGTAACTCCTTAATCCTCTCCATTAGGGTCGGTTGTACCACTAAGGTAGCAAGTGTAGCCGGCTGTAACATACTGGACTTGCGCAAATTGCGGAGTTCGAGTATTTGACTTGTGTTGGAGCCTTTTCAGATTTTCTGGAGGGTCGTTGACTGTGTTCCGACCTATGGCGCGTGTACCGAGGTTTGGGGATGAGTCCCAAGCCCTAAAGTCCAAAAAGGTGGATTTTAGGTGGCTCTCGGGTTGGTAATTCTGTGCCTTATACCGGTACAAAATGGTGTCTATACCGGTACAAAATGATGGCTATACCGGTACAGACCAAGATTTATACCGGTATAAAAGGGCAGACTTGGCAAACCCGAGAATCGGGTTTGGCGTTTCGCAGGGTTTATACCGGTACAAAATGGATTTGTACCGGTACAAACTGGCAGTTTCGAGCAGTTTGAACTGCAGGGGGTTTTTAGCTATTGTAGCATTCCTATTAGTGTTCCATACACCCCTAGGGCTTCATTTGAGCCCTCCCCCAGCAGCATACAAGGTAGGAGAGTTTCTCTCTCTAAACCCTTGTGCTCTTTTGGTTTTTTTGGGTGGATTGTTAAGAGATTGATCTCTCTTTTCTTCTCCTTTGGCCACCTAGAGTCATTGTCTTCTTGTTGGAGCTTGGAGCTTGCCTTTTGGAGCTTTGTGGTGGATCAAGCTTCAAGCCTCGGGCTTTTTGAGCTTAGTGTTGAGCTTCTTAGAGGTATGTGAATGATCTCTTTCCTCTAGTTTTGGTTTTTGTGGGTTTTGTGAGATGAAACCCTAGAATGGGATTCTAGGGTTAGGATTTGTGGATTTTCGATTTAGGGCCTTTAGGACCTAATTGATGGGTTTAGAACTTTGATTTAGGTTGGATTAGAAGGACTCTAACTCCCATTTGGAGATCAAGAGCACTTCCTTCGCATTCGGTGAGTTTTCTCCAACCTTTTGTCGAAATCCTTAAAGTGTGAACTCAAGGTTTATCTTCTTAGCTTGTAACTCCTAGGGTGTGCTTTTTAGGACTCTAGGAGTGATTATCGAAGCTTCGTTAGTGGTTCGGAGCAACGCTTTTCACACTTGGTGGGTTTGGCTTCATGAGCATAGGAGCAAATGGCTCCTAAGTGCTTATTTGGTTTGATTTAATTATTTTGAATGCATATTCATGCTAAATAGATTTATTATGAATTTTGAACCACTTAAAATGCATGCCTCATGTATGATAAAATTTTCACTCTATATAGTAGAGCTTTCGGTGTTAAACAGCATGCATGTGAGGGTGAGATTTGTGGGCACCTGGGAGTGTGCCATTCATGTTTATGTAGCTTAATTAATGTAATTGAGAACATTAAACTTGTGTTGGAACTTAGAAAAGCTTAAGTGTCATCAAGCGGCACTTAACTTAGAAAACTATGAAACTGCAACATAGAGACTTGACATAGGCCTTTGGACATCTATTATTTCCATGTTAGAGACATGATGAGATAGAAATAGGCCTTTGGACACTTGTACATTCCATGTTAGAGACATGACGATCTGGGACTTGTGACGAGTTTTGTGACTATATGCCATTGTGCTCATTCGCACATGCTTGTGAGGGTCGCTCCCTACAAGCCGGCACTCCGGAGTTGGCCAACGCGTTTCTTGTATTCGCCGTGCGGGATTGGGCGCCGAAGTGGATTGCCGTGGGACAGTCTCATTCCTAGGGTGGGAATGTTGACTACTACGGGGCCATTAGGCTCGGCATTTGGGCTAGGCAGCCTTCGGGTGGGCATCGGCCATATCGCCTTCGGGTTGATTTTATTGTACTTATACTTAATGTAGTTTGAAGAAAACTGTGGACTTTAACTAGAATAGTAAACTTTAACACTTTACTATCACTTGTGGACATTATAGATCTTGATTAGAATAGTAAACTTAGTCTTTTACTATCAAGTTGGGAACTTCATGTTAATTATAACGCTTTCTATCCATGCTTAGAATAGCTTACTTATGCAAATTCATGCTAAGTAGAGATATTGTGTTTAGTAGTTTACATGTTATTTACATGTCACTTATTATCATTTATTATCGTTTAAACTTACTTGCTTAGTTTTGGGCCTAGTGGAGCATGCAACTGAAGTCAGTAATTGCCCACTGGGAACTATTAATTAATAGTTCTCACGCCCTCTTTTTATAATGTGTTTCAGAGCCTTCGGCACGAGGCGGAGCGGGGGATCGTGGAAAGGGAACCGCTAGCTAGTTATCGCAGCTTTCCGCCTTGTAGGGGTTTTTCTCTATTTTGTACTGTGGTGAGATTGAGAGAGTTTTGTATCCCTATGTAGAGACTACCATGTACTTAGTTATAGTGGTGTTTGGATATCTTTTTATTGTACTCTCTTTATAGTTTATATTAGAGATTGGTGCTTTACTTTTAGCCTCTTCCTTATGCTTCCTTGTATAGATTGCTAGTTGTTATACTGCTCTGATACTTCTAGATTCTTTTTATTTTGTTGGTTATTTATCGTTTTTGTTAGACGCCTTGTATGTTGTAGACATACGGCGGGTCTGGGCACGCGCCGGGCGGGCTTCCGCTGGGTCCCGGGGCGTGACAGATTAAATTGGTATCAAAGTCTAGGGTTGAGTCTTCTTGTGGACCTAGCAAACCTTAGGCAGGTTGGACTATAGGATGTAGGCTCGTGAGAGACGAGGTCTATTTAACTTGTGAGCGAAAGTATTAAGATTGGGTATCTTGAATAACTCTAGTAAGTAGAGTTGAATCGAAGTGTATAACTTCTAACTTCGCGGAGGGTTACGTTGGCGGCCGACAACGTAACATCGGGAGTTAGTAGTAAATGACACTTCCTTACTTTCGCGTGATTTGGGTATTTATAGCTTGAGCGGGGATTCGATTGCGTGAGCTTACTAACTTGCGCTTTTATGATGTTGTAGTGACGATGCCGACGACTCGCTCTAAATCTGTTGGAGCGGATAATGCGGCACACCTCGAGGAGGTCGAGACCTCCGCTACCTCCGGATCTGGTGAGGTCCGCGAGCTGAGGGGCCAGTTGGCGGCCCTCACAGCCTTGGTGACGCAGCAGATGGCAGCGGCACAGCGGCAGGAGGCGCGCATGAAGCGCATGGAGGACCTTTTACTACAGCAGTCGGCGGCGAGGGAGACACCGGCCCCTGCACCACCAGCACCAGCCGAGGTTGTTCTACCGCGGGCGCAGTCCCCCGTAGCCGGCTCACACCAGACGACCCCGGCAGTCGAGCACCGGGAGGAGGATCGGGACACCCCGCCAGTGAGAGCATCGCCGGTGGCAGCGGCATTTCCAGTTATGGCTCAGGGAGCCGAGAGGGATCGACTCATGGCTCGCCTCAAGGCGTTCAGGAGGTGCGGCGAGGGCCTTTGACGGAGAGAAGGTCGACCACCGGATCGTGGAAAAGTGGTTGATGCACATGGAGAACCGTTCGTGACACGTTCGTGGATGAGCGGGACGAGTGTGGCTCGCAACCCACCACTTGGACGGCGAGGCCTAGGTGGATGGATCTCCGGAGAACCCCACGGACTTAGCTTCTATTACTTGGACGAGGTTCAAGGAGCTACCGTTGGCACACTACTTCCCGACGGCGTCAAGAGGCGGATGGAGCGAGTTTGCGCGACGACACGGGGACGGATACGTAGCCGAGTACGAGAGAGAGTTTTCTCGGCTTCTGCATTGCGTGCCCTTCGTCGTGCGGGACGACGAGGATAAGGCCCGCATTTTCGAGCGTGGACTGCGACCGTCGATTTTCCGGTTCGTGCAGTCCTCTGAGCTTCAGACCTACCGACAGGTGGTGAACCGCGCGCTCACCGTGGAGAGCGGCTATGGTACTGAGAGACGCGAGGGCTTGGATAAAGGAAAGGGCAAGAGGCCCGCGGCCGAGGTTGCGAGCCGACGCACTCTAGGAGGCCCCGAAGCATCCGAGACACCGAGGCGCGATCGTGGCGCACCGCCCCGCCGAGAGGACCCGACCGACGCCGGCCTCCCGGTGTGTGATCTGCGGTGGTCCTCACCTCCCGCCGCAGTGTCCACATCGGGCAGGCAGGTGCTTCCAGTGTGGCCAGGAGGGCCACATCCGTACCGAGTGCCCGAGAGGTTCTTCACCGGCACCGTCTTCGCCGGCACCGGCTCTACCGGCCCGCCGGCCCGGGGACCCCGTCGACACAAGCCCGGGCGGCCGACCGTCCAGCCGCGTAGCGAGGGGTCATGACAGGCGCCGAGTGGGCGCATGTACGCCGCGCAGACTGAGGCGGCAGCGACAGCTGAGGATGTGGTGGCAGGTATCATTTTACTTGATGGCATTAGAGTATGTGCATTATTTGATACCGGTGCATCACATTCATTTATAGATCGGCTGTTTGCCGAGTTGCCTGCCATCCAGTTTGTTTCTTTACTACACCCTGGACGTATTGTTGAACCCGACCACATTGTGGACGTGCGAGAGTATTGCCCCAGTTGCCCTATTCGGGTAGGAGATTGGACCATGCCCGCGGACTTGCGAGTAGTGCACAAGTTGGGGGATTTTGACGTGGTTTTGGGTATGGATTGGTTGACTAGATACTACGCCACCATCGATTGTGTTAATCGAACGGTTACTTTTAGAGAACCGGGTCAGAGTGGGGTGGGGTTTAGAGGATGCCAGAGTTCGCTTTTTGCGATGTCGATCCGTTCGTCTCGAGCTAGGCAACTGATCAACCGTGGATGCGTAGCCTATTTGGCTAGTATCGCAATGAGGGGTGAGGATGATACCCCTAGGCTCGAGGATATCCCGGTAGTACGGGAGTTTCAGGACGTGTTTCCAGCG
The DNA here is from genome assembly GCA_025177825.1 of Aechmea fasciata. Classification (NCBI taxonomy): domain Eukaryota; kingdom Viridiplantae; phylum Streptophyta; class Magnoliopsida; order Poales; family Bromeliaceae; genus Aechmea; species Aechmea fasciata. The sequence continues at coordinate 2,728,197 of CM045930.1, read as the reverse complement.
GAGCTACCAGGCATGCCACCTTATAGGGAGATCGAGTTTGTGGTAGATCTCGCTCCCGGGACTACCCCAGTCTCGAAGGCACCCTATAGGATGGCACCGGCAGAGTTAAGAGAGCTGAGGGCACAGTTACAGGATATGTTGGACAAGGGTTTCATTCGACCGAGTGTGTCACCTTGGGGAGCACCGGTTCTTTTTGTGAAGAAGAAGAACGGATCACTTCGTCTTTGCGTGGACTATCGTGAACTTAATAAAGTCACGATCAAGAATAAATATCCGTTGCCGAGGATTGATGATCTTTTTGATCAACTTCAAGGATCGAATGTGTATTCCAAGATAGACTTGAAGTCGGGATACCATCAGTTGAAGATTGCGCTGGGGATGTGGCGAAGACGGCTTTTAGATCACGGTATGGACATTACGAGTTCACTGTTATGCCGTTTGGGCTTACTAATGCCCCGCTTTTATGGATCTAATGAACCGTGTCTTCAAGCCTTATCTAGACGTTCGTCGTGGTCTTCATCGACGACATCTTGGTTTATTCCCGAAGTGATGTGGAGCACGAGGAACACTTGAGATTGGTACTACGAGTGCTTCGGGAAAAGAAGTTATTTGCACAGCCGAAGAAGTGCGAATTTTAGCTTCGAGAAGTGGCTTTTCTGGGACATGTGATTTCAGGATCAGGTATAGCAGTGGATCCTAGAAAGATAGAAGCCATTCAGGATTGGCCAAGACCGACGAGCGTCACCGAGATCAGGAGCTTCCTTGGTTTGGCCGGCTACTACCGCCGATTCGTGGAGGGCTTTGCGAAGTTATCTACCCCCCTCACGAGGCTCACGCACAAAGGAGCTAAATTCATTTGGAATGATGTGTGTGAAAGGAGCTTTCAAGAGTTGAAGCTGAGATTGACGACCGCTCCAATCCTCACATTACCTATTGCTGGAGCAGGGTATGTGGTTTATAGTGATGCATCTCTTAACGGATTGGGCTGTGTTTTGATGCAGGGTGACAAGGTGATCGCGTATGCTTCTCGCTAACTAAAGGAATATGAGAAGAACTATCCTACCCACGACTTGGAGTTGGCGGCCGTAGTCTTTGCATTGAAGCTATGGCGCCACTATTTGTATGGCGAGCGGTGCGAGGTCTATACGGATCACAAGAGCTTAAAGTACCTTTTTCACTCAGAAGGAGTTGAACTTGAGACAGCGCAGATGGTTGGAGCTGCTCAAGGATTATGATTTGACTATTCTCTACCACCCGGGCAAGGCTAACGTGGTGGCGGATGCGCTAAGTCGGAAATCTACCGAGAACTTAGCGATGCATGTTGTTACTCAACCGCGGTTGATCGAGCAGATGAAGCGGTTGGAGTTGGAGGTAGTGACTCCCGATACGCCTATGCGGCTGATGACTATGGTTGTGCAACCTACACTTATGGATAGAATTAAAAAAAAGTAAGCTCTTGACTTAGAGTTGCAAAAGATTCGAGACAAAATGGTTGATGGTTGCACCGGCGACTTCCTAGTGGATGATCAGGGAGTGATGCACTTTGGTGGACGGATTTGTGTGCCGGCGGATTTGGGACTTAGAGAGGACATCCTTGAGGAGGCACACAGGGCACCTTATGCTATCCATCCAGGAGGCACCAAAATGTACAAGGACTTGAGGTTACTTTATTGGTGGCCTGGGATGAAGAAGGATGTTGGCGAGTTTGTTGGTCGAGGTCTAACTTGCCAAAAAGTGCAAGCTGAGCATCGAGTTCCGCGGAAAACTTCGAGTTTGCCTATTCCCGTGTGGAAGTGGGAGAAGATCACCATGGACTTCGTGACGGGATTGCCTCGCTCTCAAGCTGGGCATGATGCTATTTGGGTGATCGTGGATAGGTTGACGAAGTCGGCGCACTTTATACCTATCCATACTACTTGGGCTGGAGAGAAGCTCGCACAAGTGTACCTTGATGAGATTGTGCGACTTCATGGAGTACCTACATCGATCGTATCTGATAGAGACACTCGCTTTGTGTCACACTTTTGGAGGAGTCTGCAGGACGCCTTAGGTACTAGATTGGATTTCAGCACTGCTTTCCACCCCCAGAGTGACGGGCAGTCGGAGCGCACTATACAGACTTTAGAGGACATGCTTCGAGCATGTGTGATTGACTTCCAGGGAGGATGGTCGCAGCATCTACCAATGGCGGAGTTTGCTTATAACAATAGTTATCAAGCAAGTATCAAGATGGCACCGTTCGAGGCATTATATGGACGAGATCGCCACTTCATTGGTGTGAAGTGGGCGAAAGATTGGCTTTAGACCCTGAAGTGCTCCAGGAAGCAGAGGATAAAGTTCGAATCGCTCGGGAGCGACTACTGACGGCCCAGAGTAGGCAGAGGAGCTATGCAGATAAACGCCGACGAGACTTGGAGTTTCAAATTGGAGATCATGTCTTTTTGAAAGTCTCGCCGTCAAAGGGAATTCGGAGATTTGGAATTCGAGGTAAGTTAAGTCCTCGATTCATTGGACCCTATGAGATCTTGGAACGAATAGGTCCGGCAGCGTATCCACTTGCTCTACCACCGAACCTATCGGGCGTGCATAACGCCTTTCATGTATCGGTCCTTCGGAAATATATCCATGATCCGGCTCATGTATTGGAGGCTGTACCCATAGAGCTGCGGGAGGATTTGAGCTTCGAGGAGCAACCCGTGAAGATCTTGGCTCGGGAGGTGAAGAAATTGCGGAATCGGGACATTCCGTACGTGAAGGTTCTTTGGAGCAACCACGAGGAGCGAGAGGCCACGTGGGAGCTCGAGAGCGCACTTGCGAGAGCGCTATCCCCATCTCTTTCGATGGAATCTTGAGGTATGAGTTCGCTTTAGAGTTTCGCGACGAAACTCCTTTTAGGAGGGTGAATGTAACATATCGGACTTGCGCAAATTGCGGAGTTCGAGTATTTGACTTGTGTTGGAGCCTTTTCGATTTTACGGAGGGTCGTTGACTGTGTTCCGACCTATGGCGCGTGTACCGAGGTTTGGGGATGAGTCCCAAGCCCTAAAGTCCAAAAAGTTGGATTTTAGGTGGCTCTCGGGTTGGAAATTCTGTGCCTTGTACCGGTACAAAATAGTGTCTATACCGGTACAAAATGATGGCTATACCGGTACAGACCAAGATTTATACCGGTATAAAATAGGCAGACTTGGCAAACCCGAGGCTCGGGTTTGGCTGCTTCGTAGGGTTTATACCGGTACAAAATGAATTTGTACCGTACAACCGTAGCGATTTGAGCGATTTGAACTCGGGGGGGTTTTTAGCTATTGTAGCATTCCTATTAGTGTTCCATACACCCCTAGGGCTTCATTTGAGCCCTTCCCCAGCAGCATACAAGGTAGGAGAGTTTCTCTCTCTAAACCCTTGTGCTCTTTTGGTTTTTTTGGGTGGATTGTTAAGAGATTGATCTCTCTTTTCTTCTCCTTTGGCCACCTAGAGTCATTGTCTTCTTGTTGGAGCTTGGAGCTTGCCTTTTGGAGCTTTGTGGTGGATCAAGCTTCAAGCCTAGGGTTTTTGAGCTTGGTGTTGAGCTTCTTAGAGGTATGTGAATGATCTCTTTCCTCTAGTTTTGGTTTTTGTGGGTTTTTGTGAGATGAAACCCTAGAATGGGATTCTAGGGTTAGGATTTGGGGATTTTCGATTTAGGGCCTTTACGACCTAATTGATGGGTTTAGAACTTTGATTTAGGTTGGATTAGAATGACTCTAACTCCCATTTGGAGATCAAGAGCACTTCCTTCGCATTCGGTGAGTTTTCTCCAACCTTTTGTCGAAATCCTTAAAGTGTGAACTCAAGGTTTATCTTCTTAGCTTGTAACTCCTAGGGTGTGCTTTTTAGGACTCTAGGAGTGATTATCGAAGCTTCGTTAGCGGTTCGGAGCAACGCTTTTCGCACTTGGTGGGTTTGGCTTCATGAGCATAGGAGCAAATGGCTCCTAAGTGCTTATTCGGTTTGATTTAATTATTTTGAATGCATATTCATGCTAAATAGATTTATTATGAATTTTGAACCACTTAAAATGCATGCCTCATGTATGATAAAATTTTCACTCTATATAGTAGAGCTTTCGGGGTTAAACAGCATGCATGTGAGGGTGGGATTTGGGGGCACCTGGGAGTGTGCCATTCATGTATATGTAGCTTAATTAATGTAATTGAGAACATTAAACTTGTGTTGGAACTTAGAAAAGCTTAAGTGTCATCAAGCGGCACTTAACTTAGAAAACTATAAAACTGCAACATAGAGACTTGACATAGGCCTTTGGACATCTATTATTTTCATGTTAGAGACATGATGACATAGAAATAAGCCTTTGGACACTTGTACATTCCATGTTAGAGACATGACGATCTGGGACTTGTGACGAGTTTTGTGACTATATGCCATTGTGCTCATTCGCACATGCTTGTGAGGGTCGCTCCTACAAGCGGCACTCGAGGAGTTGGCCAACGCGTTTCTTGTATTCGCCGTGCGGGATTGGGCGCCAAGTGGATTGCCGTGGGACAGTCTCATTCCTAGGGTGGGAATGTTGACTACTACGGGGCCATTAGGCTCGGCATTTGGGCTAGGCAGCCTTCGGGTGGGCATCGGCCATATCGCCTTCGGGTTGATCTTATTGTACTTAAACTTAATGTAGTTTGAAGAAAACTATGGACTTTGACTAGAATAGTAAACTTTAACACTTTACTATCACTTGTGGACATTATAGATCTTGATTAGAATAGTAAACTTAGTCTTTTACTATCAAGTTGGGAACTTCATGTTAATTATAACGCTTTCTATCCATGCTTAGAATAGCTTACTTATGCAAATTCATGCTAAGTAGAGATATTGTGTTTAGTAGTTTACATGTTATTTACATGTCACTTATTATCATTTATTATCGTTTAAACTTACTTGCTTAGTTTTGGGCCTAGTGGAGCATGCAACTGAAGTCAGTAATTGCCCACTGGGAACTATTAATTAATAGTTCTCACGCCCTCTTTTTCTAATGTGTTTCAGAGCCTTCGGCACCGGCGGAGGCAAGGGATCGTGGAAAGGGAACCGCTAGCTAGTTATCGCAGCTTTCCTCCTTGTAGGGGTTTTTCTCCCTTTTTGTACTTTGGTGAGATTGAGAGAGTTTTGTATCCCTATGTAGAGACTACCATGTACTTAGTTATAGTGGTGTTTGGATCTCTTTTTATTGTACTCTCTTTATAGTTTATATTAGAGATTGGTGCTTTACTTTTAGCCTCTTCCTTATGCTTCCTTGTATAGATTGCTAGTTGTTATACTGCTCTGATACTTCTAGATTCTTTTTATTTTGTTGGTTATTTATCGTTTCTGTTAGACGCCTTGTATGTTGTAGACATACGGTGGGTCTGGGCACGCGCCGGGCGGGCTTCCGCTGGGTCCCGGGGCGTGACACCGGCACTCCCGGCGCCACCACTTCCAATCCAAGCCGTTGCATCTCCTTCTGCAACAACGGTTGGGGTGTAATTGCCGAAGCCAAATTTTCTCCCGACTTCCTACTTAGGGCATCGGCCACAACGTTAGCTTTTCCGGGGTGGTATAAGATCGTGACATCATAGTCCTTCAACAACTCTAACCACCGCCGTTGTCGTATATTTAGCTCCTTTTGGGTAAACAAGTATTTTAAACTTTTGTGGTCCGTGTAGATCTCGCAATGTTCACCGTACAAGTAATGCCTCCACAACTTTAGTGCGAATATCACTGCGGCTAGCTCAATATCGTGAATCAGGTAGTTCTTCTCATAAGGCTTCAATTGGCGCGAGGCATACGCAATGACATGCCCATTTTGCATCAAAACACACGCGAAATCGATGTATGAAGCATCACTGTACAAAACATACGTCTTCCCTGGCGTCGGTAGAGCGAGCACCGGGGTCGTCGTCAACCTTTCCTTCAACTCCTTGAAGCTTCGATCGCAATCTTCGCTCCAAATATACTTAACCCCCTTGTGCGTGAGGCGCGTTAACGGAGTGGTTATTTTAGAAAACCCCTCCACGAACCGCCGATAGTAGCCCGCTAGCCCAAGAAAACTGCGGACCTCAGTTACACTCGTCGGGCGGGGCCAATTTTTAATTGCCTCTACTTTCTTTGGATCCACCGATATGCCCTTACCCGATATCACGTGTCCAAGGAAAGTGACCTCCGAAAGCCAAAATTCATATTTCTTCAACTTGGCATATAACTTCCCTTTTCGGAGTATTTCCAAGACGAGCCTCAAATGCTCCTCGTGTTCTTCCTCAGTCCGAGAATATACCAATACGTCGTCAATGAAAACCACGACACATCGGTCGAATAGCGGATGGAAGACTCGATTCATCAGGTCTATAAAAGCCGCCAGGGCATTAGTGAGCCCGAATGGCATGACCGTGAACTCGTAGTGGCCATACCGCGTACGGTATTGATCCTTGCAATTGATCGAATAAGTCGTCAATCCTTGACAACGGGTACTTGTTCTTCACTGTGACCTTATTCAACTCGCGGTAATCCACGCAGAGACGAAGTGTGCCATCCTTCTTCTTAACGAATAGCACCGGAGCTTCCCACGGAGACACGCTCGGCCTCACAAAGCCTTTATCGAGCAAGTCTTCCAGTTGTGCCTTAAGCTACTTTAGCTCCACCGGTGCCATCCTATAGGGAGCCTTCGAAATTGGCCCCGGAATCAAGTCGATAACAAACTCGACCTCTCGGTCCGGTGGCAATCCCGGTAACTCCGCCGGAAACACATCCGGATATTCACACACTACCCTGATACCCTCAAGGTCTAGGTGTTCCTTTCGGTTGTCTACGATGGTCGCCAAGTAGGCTTTGCAACCACCCTTAATCATTTTTCTCGCCCTAACCGTGGATATGGTCACCGCGAAGCGCGCACCCTTACACGCTTGGTACACTAATTCTTCTTGATTGGGTTTCCGGAAGGTGATCACCTTCTTTCACAATCTATGACCGCGTGATACTTGGAGAGCCAGTCGATCCCCAAGATCACCTCAAAACCCCACATCTGACCTAACATTAACATGTCGATCGGCATAATCCAATCACCTATCTTTACCGGAACTGTTAGGCACTCGTCATAAATATCAAACGAATGCCCCGGAGCAGTCACTGTCCAATAGTAGTCATTATGCGTGGCCTCTATGTCATGAGCTAATGCAAATGATGCCGCTATGCATGAATTCGATGCCCCTGTGTCAAATAAGGCTCTAGCTCTAGTGCCTCTGATAGAGATAATACCTGCCACGACATCATCGGGAACTGGGATCGGCTCCTCCACCTGAGCGGCAAAAACTCGACCACTCGGTGCTCTCGATGCCTCCAGCTGACGCGATGATGATGAGCGTCCAGCCACCAAAGCTGGTGGCAACCCCGCCAGCTATCTCGGGGTAGAAGGGGACGAAGCCGCTGTCGGTGCAAACGATCCCTAGCTCGGACACTGCCGTGACATGTGTCTTGGCTGGCTGTATTTGAAGCACTTCCCGTCGCGCTGCGGGCACAGCGTCGGCCGATGGTCACCGCTGCAAATGACGCAACGGTACGGCCTCCCGCTCCTCATATGCTGTCGGGGATACCGAGGGGGTTTCTTTGCATTCGGCCGGCTCCCGGCACCACCCACTGCTCGCTTCTTGCCCTTCGCCTTGGACTCCGCCATGGCCTCGCGCTTCTCCCGCACGTAGGCTCTACCGTGCTCAGCCCACAAAGCCCGGTCAAAGACCTCCGCAAAGGTCGTGAGCTTGAGGATATGCACCTTCTCATAGATCCTTGGCTGAAGTCCTCGCAAGAACCAGTCAGCCCGGTCCCGGTCATCCCGCACTACGTCCGGGACACAATCGATGATGTGGGAGAACTCTTGCTCATAGTCCGCCACCGAGCGGTCTCCCTGCCTCAACTTGCGGAATTTTTCTTGCATCTTTCGCTTCACTAAGTCGGGGAAGTAGTTCACGAACACCGCTCTCTTGAACTCCTCCCACATCATTGGCGGTAGATCGGGTGACCGATCCCGCTTGATTCGCTTCCACCATGCCTTCGCCGCCCTCTCGAGGAAGTGGGAGGCGAAGTACACTTTATCCTTCTCCGGGGTATTGAAATCCTCGAAGAGTGTTTCCATGGAGTCGATCCATGACTCCACCACTGCCGGTTCCACCACCCCCCCTTCAAAGAGAGGTGGTTTGAACTTCATGAACTTAATGAGCGCCGCCAACACGCGCTCCCGTTCCTCGTCATCCGCCGCGCTACCGGGGTTTGAAGTCCCCGATCCGGCCGGTATAACCGTGTATGGTACGGCCACGACTGGATCCGCCGCCTCCGCACCCTCAACCACGGTCAGCATCCTAGTAGGGGGTGTAGGATGCTCGGCCCCTGCTTGCGCCGGCGCCTTGTGCTGCTCCAGGGTCTCCTAGAGCCGTCAAATTTGCTCTCCCTGAGCTCGGACGGACTCAGCCTGCTACTATACAATGCCAATCAGCACAGCCATCTGCTCCCGTAGCTCCCCGTCGCCACCCGCTCTGGGTTGCACAGGAGCCCCCACTCGGTTCCTCAGGCATCGACCTTGTTCGGGGTCGACCACGAGGCGCCATTGCTTCCTGAAACGAAGCAACTCACATTAATACTTTAACAACTGACTCAGACATACCCAATCCAGCGAAAGCAAACAATCGTATTTATTCTCATTCAAAGCATCATGTCGGCCGCCGATCACAACACAAGGAATATAAACCAAATAGCAACTTAAAGTTAATCCCTAAACATGATAGAGAGATACGAACCATTAACCCATTCATATGCTTTTGCTATACTTGTTCAACGTCACTCACGTTTCCTAGGTCCTTAAGGTCTTTCCATTCCTAAAGGTCTCTAGGTCCATTCTAGCTTTCACTTTTTGGCTTTTATACGTCTATGATACCATTTTATCTGTCACGCCCCGAGCCTGATCCTTTTGGCCGGTTCAAGAGCGTCAAACAGACGACGAACGGACAGAGCCTCCCCTGTCCGCCCAAGGCTTAACAATAGTACAGATAAGGTATAAAATTTTACACATGCGGAAGCATACATAATGGCTTGCACGAGGGCAAGCAATAGCCAAAGTGAAAGTACTAAACTAAATATACATCATACAAGTACTAAGATTTACTTTAAATCACATACATACTTGCTACTTTGAATCTTAATTCTTTATATTCATTACATCATTTCTTTTTACATCCCAATTCTTCCAAAATAAACTTTAATACACTTAAAGTAGCAACTGTAATCATCACATACAAAAGATGATGTAAGAGGGAAATGCAACTAGAACAAAAGTAAAATAACTCGGGCGGTCTCTACCTAGGACGCGATGCCCTTACCGCGGTCCTCAGCCGGCTCGCTCGGTGGAAATAGTGGGGTGAGAACTACAACAAAGTTCCCAGTGGGTTCGACAACCAACCACGCCGACTTTCCCACTAGGTCTAAATCAGGTATAATAGAAGAAAAGGAAAGAAAGTAACCAACTTACTAATGCAGCTAATATGCCTGAAAGTAAACAATAACATGCTCGATAGAATACTCATGATGAATGCAAGGTCATAAATCCATTACCCAATCTCTTGGCTAACCCGTAGGTTTCGCCCTCAAGAATACTCGCCTACCCAAATCCCTATTGTCGGGGAGATAAACCACTACGACCCGACAGGACCGTCCTCTGGGGAGATAAACCGCTACGACCCAGTGATGACAACTCCAGAGCACATCGCCCGAGGGGGAGCTACCGCCCTCGAGCTAGGACTATAAGGTGAGTACGATCAATCTTAACTTTAAGGATTCCAATTCAATCCATTCCTTGTCTTCAAGGAGAACTATGTTCAAACCTTACTCTAGAGTTGTAATGTCATAAAGTCACTACTTGTTCTTGTTCTCTATCATTGATGCCACACTTGTTGTCTAAATGTTCTAGACCCGTTAATGCCATTATGTAATCAAGTCCAATACCATATCTGTTTTCTAAGTACACTAGGTTCTTGTTCTCTAACATGCATACATAGGTTTCTATGATTCTCAATCATTACAAAATATTTATCACATGCATTTAAACTCATAAAATGCAATAAAAGCACTTAACAACCCTACTTATGCAATATGCTCAATATATATGAATATGCTCAAATATGATATTTAGACATAAAAAGAAGTTTGGGGTCCTTGGCATGCACCACCCACCTCGTAAGGTTGTAGGGATGCTCTGGTGATTTTCTCGGGATTTTTGGATTACTATTCCGCGTGCTGCGGTTATCTGTTAAATTTTAACCTTTAGTACATAACTTTTTGTACGTTCGTCGGATCGACGAACCGAGCGCGCCAATGCATCAAACACACCCCCATCAATTTAACCTAGAAACCCCTTTGGGCAAAAGCCCCAAATTGGGTGCCCTAACATTGCTCTATATAAAACCCTAGGTTTTGATCTCTTAAACAAGCAAAGGAGAGCTTGTTGATCCTTTAGGAACTCATCTAAAACCATTAAACCCTTTCTATGGCATCTACTTGAAACCCTAGAGGTTCACCATGAGATGACCTTGAGCTTCCATGAATTTTCATGAAGCTCAAGCCTCTACTAGGTTTTTACTCAAGAGAGAAGACCAAAACCCTAAGTTCTTGCTTTAAACCCTAACCCTAGATGAGTCCTTGTATGAAACTCACCTTAGTCCAAAGCTATCCAAAGATCCACCTTGTAGGAGAGCTTTTTGCACCTTCAAAGCCACCAAAAGCCTGTCACTTTGCTTCTTCTCCTACTTCTTCAAGCTCCAGGGTTTGATCTCTAGAGAGAGAAAGAGAAAAATGAGAGGGAGTGAGAGGGGAGTGAAGTGGCTGTGAGGAGAGGAGTGTTGGAGTGTATATAGTGTTGTAACAATTGCCATTAAACCCTCTAACTTTGAAAATTTTGAATCTGCCCAAACTGGCAGCTTTTCGGGCTTGGAAACCGGTCTTGGCCTCAGAGACCGGTTCCCGTAAGGGTCTGCCAGTGACTTAGCCAATTTTTGGCTGGTTGTGCAAGTAGGAACCGATCTCGGCCTCAGAGACCGGACCCAGGGAGACTGGTCTCCAACTTCAAGACCGGTTCCCGTAGAGGGGATTCCAGGACTTAGCCGATTTTTCCCTTGGCTCGGCTGCTACGCGTGGGGAGACTGGTCTCAACCTGTGAGAACCGATCCCCGAGAGCTCCAAGTCCGAAACTTCTCCAGACTTGCAGTTTCGCTTCCTCGGGTCCCGTTTTCACTACACATAGGTTCCAATGCACTTAGAACTCATCAATACTCGCTCCACTCCGGGTTCAGCTCATTTCGATGGAACTCGGCACGCTCTACAGGGAAGTGGGCTGTTGCATTCTCCACCCCTTAAGATTAGTTTCGTCCGTGAAACTACCTCACTTATAATCTAGATTCGTACCTCAATCCAGATTTTCGATGAGATGGGGATAATGCTCCCGCATCGCGCTTTCAAGCTCCCACATAGCCTCTTGGTCGTTGTGGTTGCTCCAACGGACTTTAATATACGGAATCCTTCGACTCCGTAGCTGTAATATGTCGAAAATTTTGACTACGTGGCTAATTGGGATCAAATTAATCACAATAATGCTAAAATAAAAATTAATTACTTCCAAATTAAATTGGTAGCTTGTGAAGGTATATTAGTATAATTTGGAAGTGATTAGATGTGTTTGAAGCGAACTAGATGCGCAAAAAGGCTTCAAATTGCTGCTGCCAGGCTGCAGTTAGTGCAGGGACTGCATTGTAAGCCTGCAGGGACTGATTTGGGAACCTGCAGGGACTGATTTGTGAACTGCTGGACTGGAATGCAACTTCAGCCTTTTGTGGGGTTAAAGTGTGATTATTTGTTCTTATCACTTAACCCCAGCACTCTGGAATGTGCCCACGTATCCAGCACCGTTCTCCAATACTTCTTCTCATTCCTTTTCTCCATTCTTTCTCTCTCTATGCTGGTTGAGGTTTGGTGAGTTGATGTTGGCAGATTTGGAGCTGGGGATGTGAAGCGTTTCCGAGCAGAGAAACTAGCCAAGAAAGGGTTGAAACATGAGGTAAAATACTTGTTTCTTAGCTGGAATTAAGTGTTGCTAACCTAATAAAGGGTTCTAAAGGATTAAAGCTTGTGTAGGAGCTGTGAGAGAAAGCCAGTGAAGAAGCAAGTGCAGATTTTCAGCATATTGGAGTAGATTTTCAGCATGTTGGAGTAGAATTTCAAATGTGGAAGCTTGGAATTTGGGGTAAGTGGCTTGCTTCTTAACTAGGATTCATTGTAGCTTCCTAAGGAATGATTCTAAAGGATTAGATTGGTGTTAGTAGTAAAGAAATCTGGTTGATGGCTGCGAAAAGAAGCAGCTTGGGGAATTGAAGCTTTGGTGAATCTTTTTGATGCTCCCTGCTGAAAGGAAAGCTTTAGAAAGAGAGCAACTTGGTGGATCTTCGAATTTAGGTAAGGATGGTACTTCTCCCATTGGTTTGAGTGATATTAGTGCCCTAAAAGAGTAGTGAGCAATGAATTTACTTGTGCTGAAATTGTAGTGAGCTGTGAGGAGCAATTTGGTGGAGCAGATTTCAGCATTTAAGTTCTTGCTGTCGGAGCTGAATACCACTTATCTAAGCATCAATTTGAGGTAAGAATTAATATGTTTCTTAATTAGAGTTGAGTTAATTGCACTAGAGAAGCTTTAATTGGGCTGATTGGAGTTGAGCAGATTCTTGGTGAACTAGAGTTAAATGAAGGGAACTTGATGGAGCTTGATGGAGCTTCTTGGTAAGCCGAATTGAGAAGGACCTGAGTGGAGAGCTTCAGAGGAGGTAAATGAATGTCTCTTCCCTAGTTCGGGTGATAAGAATTACATTAAAGGGGTTGTAAGTACTAGAGTTACTTAAAGTGATATAGTGGACGGTCCTGTCGGGAGGCAGCTTAGGGCCTAAACCCTAAAACCCTAAACCCTAAACCCTAAACCCTAAACCCGCCAAGGATTGAGTTGGTGAGTTGCATTTAACCAAATAGTTAGCTAGATTGATTGGGTAATGGTATATTACAGTATGCATGCATAAATTCCATGAGATATATATATTGTTTCTTTCTAGCTTTGTACAGGCACTGTTGTAGTTACATGTTACAGCTGGTTACTATCTATTTCCTTTTCTTGCCTACATATGCCTGAATAGACCTAGTGGGTGAGTCTGCGAGGTGGGCGCCCGAACCCACTGGAAACTTTTAGTAGTTCTCATACCACTAACCATACAGGTCCTAGCGCGAGCGGTGTGGCCGAGTGTCACATATCGAACTTCTAAAGTCTTGAAGTTACGAGGTATGTTGGCTTAGAAGGCCATAGGAATGGTTCCGGTGAAATTTGGAAGCTTTCGGGTGTTTTCGGTGCACTAGGTGCGAGAACGAAGCCCGAAAGGCTATCTTAGGCCACGAGCTAAATCCGACGCTTGCGCGGATGAGATAATGATGTGTACAAGATCCAAATCATGTGTGGGGAGTCTCGGTGCGATTTCAAGTGAATCGGAGACCCACAAGTCCAAAAGTGAGTTGGAACGGAGAGGAAACGGAACCCGAAAGGCTACTTTGGGCCGTGAGCCAAATCCGTCACTTGCGCGGGTGAAATGATGATGTGGACATGATCTAAATCATGTTTGGAGAGTCTCAGTTCGATTTGAAACGAATCGGAGGTCAAATGGGCCAAAAGTGAGTTGGAACAGAGAAGAAACGGTGAAAAAGCTGAAAATTTGGCTAAGTCCTGGAAAATCTGCCTTCGGGATTCGGATCCCATTGGTGAGGTCCGGACCTCACGCGCAGATGGACTCAGGTGAAGGTACTTGGAGTCCGGACCCCATACATGAGGTCCGGACCCTGCAGCCCGAAAATGCCCAGTTTGGGCTGTTGCAATGGATGAAAAGTTGAGGGGTTTATATGCAATTTTGGCATATGTAGAGTGTATAGAGAGGGATAAACCCTCTTTTCTCTCTCTCCCTCACCCAGATCTCTCTCTCCCTCTCTTCTCTGTCGACCAAACCAAGGAGAAAAAGAAAGAAAGAAAAGAGAGAAAGAGAAGAAGGAAGAAGAAGAAGAAGAAGGAGATTATGATGGTGATGATCATGGCCATCCTCTCCTCCCTCCTTGGTGCAAGAGCAAGCTTTTGAGAGGTAAGCTCTCTCTCCCTCTCATGGTAGATCCTTAGATAATGGGTTTCTAAACCCTAGATATAGAGTTTTGATCTTCTTGCAAGCTTTAGAACCTTGTAGAGACTTGGAAACTCATGAAAATCGTGTGTTCTTCAAGGTGCTCTAATAGTGGATTTCTAGGGTTTGCTCTAAGCACCCTATGGATGGCTCTAGTACTCTTAGATGAGTTTCTAGAGGTTGAACAAGCTCTCTTTTGCTTGTTCTAGAGATCAAAATGGTGGGATTGCATAGATGCAAACCTAGGGCTCCAAAATGGGGTTTTTAGAAATAGATGAGTTTGATCTCATTTGACCCCATAGAAACCTAATTGGGGGTGCAACGAACGCGTTGGCGCACTCGGTTCGGTGATCCGACGAGCGAGTACAAAGATATTAATTATTTAATATATTCATACCAGATGTCCGCAGCACGCGAGATAGAAGCCCAAAATTCATGAAAACGGAACTGGGGCATCGTGAAGTCGTGGGATAACGGGGGAAACATTCGGATCGTAATTTGGAGACCGTTCGGGTGGTCGTGCAAGAGTTCGAGCCAAACCGGGTCAAGAGTGCCGCGGGCGGCTGATTGCGAGTGTCGACGAGCAATCGGAGAGCATAATAAGGTGGGTTGTGTTTACCGAAGCGACTAGGTCACTTGTATGTCTAAGAGTCATATAACTCTTATTGACGCTTGTTCAATAATGCATGATTAGAAATGCATGCTAGTGAGGTAGAGTAAAATGCTAAGTAGATGCAAGTAAACAAATGAAATGCATGATAGTAGCATAAAGTACAATGCTAGAAGAGTAAAAGAATGCATGCTTAGCATAGTGAATATTCGATGAACATGACCATAGCATAATATAGAAATGCTAGAGAACAAGTAAGCATGAGCTAAATAATGGTGTAGAGAATGCTATGTAAGAATGCTAAGTAAGAATGTGAGTCATGGACTAATACACATAGAGATCGAGTGGCATCCAACTTAGTGTAAAGAACATAAGTTGTAGTGAACCTAGAGTCATGTGGACCTAGGAGAATGACATCTAACCTAGTGTAAAGAACATAGGTTGTAGTAAACCTAGAGTCATGTGGACCTAGGAGAATGACATCTAACCTAGTGTAAAGAACATAGGTTATAGTAAACCTAGAGTCAATGGACGTAAGAGTGTGGAAATTAACCTAGTGTAAAGGACATGGGTTGAACAACAATGATAATGGACCAAGTGTTAGTAAACATAGGTCGAGTTAGAATGACATTGAACCTAGAGTTAAGTCAACCTAGGTTATGTGATAATGAGTGAACCCTAGTGTCAAGTAGACCTAGGAGGTAAAGACAATGGACCTAGAGAGTCGTCTCTTGAGGGCCTAGCTAACCCTCAAGCTAGGTGGAATGGATTCATGGAATCCTGTGATATGTGCACCACTGAGGGTGTCGGGCGTGTGCGACGATTTCGCCGTCCAGGGCTATACCACTGACGTGGCGTTGTGCGACGATTTCGCCGCCGGGTGGGTGAGCCGAAATGAGTTCGATACCGGTTAAGCCGGGTGAGGATCAGACCGCCATGAGTGTTGACACCATGAGTTTGGAAACCATTGCTGGGTAAGTACGATACGTGCGCCGCCAGGTGGCTGGGAAGTGACGTGATACATTGTTGGGTGTGATACGATAGTTCGCCGCCAGATGGTAAGGTCACGACTTTAGTCCACGCTGTGTAAGTACGCCGTGTTCGCCACCAGAATGGCTATGTCAGGTGACTCGAGCCGTTCCAAAGTTGGGACACCACTGAGGGTGACGAGCGTGTGCGACGATTTCGCCGTTCTGAGGCTGAGTCACAGAGGGTGGCAGGCTGTTGACAGCTGGGGTAGTTGTGAGACGTCCAACACCTAGGGCTAGACAGCGGGAGGATTATCCGCTTTTGATTGACTCAAGACCGAGTCGGGTGGCATAGTGAGCTGAGGTAGAGTGGACCTTAGAAGTATATGCTAAGTAGCATAAGTACCAAGAGTAAAGAGTAAGAATATAAATAGCTAACTTAATCAATAGCTAAGTAAGAATGGAAAAGCTAAAGTAAAGAATAGCAATAAAGTAAAGAAAAGCTAAGAGCTAAGTAACGATTTGCATATTGCATATTGTGAGGCAGGTTTTTATGTTAGTTGCAAATTATATATCTATATATGTTTTTGGACTAACTGTGACGCACTGAACTTTTGCAAATGGCAAGGTTCGAGTGTTGGATGTGAGAACGGAGCTTTTCCAGATTTTCTGGAGGGTCGTTGACTGTGTTCCGACCTATGGCACGAGTACCGAGGTTAGTGGATGATTTCCAAGCACTAAAGTCCAAAAAGCTGGATTTTAGGTTGCTCTCGGGTTGGAATTTCATGCCTTTGTACCGGTACAAAATGGTGTCTATACCGGTACAAAATGATGGCTATACCGGTACAAGCCGAGATTTATACCGGTATAGATGAGTTGCCGGGCAAACCCGAGGCTCGGGGACAAACCGGATTTGTACCGGTTTTGTCGAAAAATCCGAAACTGCAGGGGCTTATTGGCATTTTGTTGCTTCTAATATAGCACCCCAGCCCTTAGGGCTCCTTTCTTGTGCTGAGAACAAGGAAGAGAAAGGTAAGAGAGCTCCTCTCTCTATCCCCTTACATCTCCTTGGGTTTTTGGTTGATTTCTTGTGGATTGATCTCCCTCTTCTCTCTCTTTTGCTTGTTGGTGCATTTTCCACCATGAGGGAAGGTTGGAAGCTTGATTTGGGAGCTAGTTGAGGGAAGATCTTCAACTTTGGTGACTCTAGAGCCTTGATTAGAGCTTCTAAGAGGTAAGCAACTTCTCCATTTCCTTTAGATCCGAGTTTGGTTGCTTCTTTATAGTTGAAACCCTAGATTTTGGGAATTAGGGTTTTATTTGGGGCTTTTTGATTTGGGGCTTTTAGATTCCTTTTGAATGGTTTAGAACCTTTGTTTAGGTTGCCTTGGGAGGGATCTAGCTTCCTTTTGGAATTTCTAAGAGGATTATTGCACATTTAGGTGAGTATTTCTTGACTTTGACCTAGATGTTTAAAGTTTGAACTCAAGACTTATCTCTTGAGGTTGTAACTCCTAGGATCTACTTTGTAGGGTACTAGGAGTAGGAATCGAAGCTTCGTTAGCGGTTCGGAGCGACGCTTGGAGCGACGGTGGGTTTGGCCTCACCTAGCACAATGAGAAATTCTCATTGGTGCTTATTTGCTTATGGTTAAATGGAAATTAGTACATTTTCATGCTATTTGATTTATTTGTGAATTTTAGAATGCTTGAGATACATATGTTATGTGTGGCGCAATTTTACTCTATATAGTAGAGACGTATGCATGTGAGAGCTGAAGCTTTGTAGCATTCTATTTGGAAACTTGAAACTATATGTTTAAGAGGATTTTGACATGTGTTTGAGAACATAGAACTATGCATGACATAGGAGAAAAGCCCTTGTCATTAAGCGGCATTGGCTTGGCATCAAAAGTGTAGAATAGTGAGCTAATGTCATCAAGCGGCGTTAGGCTCGTGAATGAACTTGACATAGAGAATCTAGTGTCATGAGAATAATTGAACTAGACCTTAGGGTTGCTAGTTACTATTTCCACGTTGAGACATAAGGTTTGGACTTGAGACTCGACTATACTTGTTGCCATTTGTGCTCTTTCGCACATGCTTATGAGGGTCGCTCCCTACAAGCCGGCACTCCGGAGTTGGCCTTCGCGATTCGTTCGCGCGTGCGGTGTTGAGAAACCTACGGGACCGTTGGGGCAGACTCATTCCTTGCGGGGGATGTTGGGCTACCACGGTACTTAGGTGGCACAAGTTGGATTACTATGGTAAATCCTAGCGAAAGGGAATTGAACTTGGACATTCAACTTTACTAAATGACAATCACTACTAGATAGGATTTAGTAGTTGGATTATGTGGACTTTACTTGGAGTTATAGTATACTTGATAATGTTTTAATTACATTTTAGTATACTTGTTGGTTATAGTAAAACATCTTATTTTATATGTTGGAACGGAGAATTATGACATCTAATTTTGAAACATAGTTATGGTAGCATTTCTTTATGCTTTAATTACAAGCTTAATTATATCGCACTTTTACTCCCTTTTTCTTTTGGGCCTAGTGGTGCAATGGTGCAGGTCAGTAATTGCCCACTGGGAACTATAAATTATAGTTCTCAAGCCCCTGTTTCTGTTTCCTTTTCAGTGCCTTCCGCATCGGGGGAGGTTAGGGATCGCGGCAAGGGTGTTGCTTCGGGTTAGCGGCACTCAGCGAGGGTGATCGATAAGTGGTTACTTCTCTATTTCTGTTGTTTTAGAGAGGTTGTGAGTTGTTCCTGTATTTAGAGAGACCACCACTTTTGGGACAGTGTTGTATTTAACCTTATGTTCTTTTGGTTATGTTGTTAGTCTCTTTATATTTTTAGTCTACCTACTCTCTACTTGTTGTTAGGGCTAGCTGTTTGTTGCTCTGATATCTATAGCTTTAGCCTGTTGTATGTTTTATTTCCGCTGTTTTTGTTTAGACGCCTTGTATGTGTTGGCATATGGCGGGTCTGGGCACGCTTTGGGGAAGGTTCTGCCGACCCCGGGGCGTGACAGATAAATTTGGTATCAGAGCCTAGGGTAACGTCTTAGAGGACCTAACAAACCTTAGGCTGGTTGGACTATAGGAAATAGGCTCATGAGAGACGAGGTCTATTTGACTTGTGAGCGAAAGTACCTGATTGGGTTTTATTATAACTCTGAAAAGTTGGAGTTTAATCGAGGTGTATAGCTTCTAGCTTCGCGGAGGGTTACGTTGGCGGCGGACAATGTAACATCGGGAGTTAGTTGTGCAGCACACTTCTTTACTTTCGCATGATTTGGGTTCTTGAGTGGGGTTACGATAGCGTGGGCTTTTCTAACTTGCGCTTTATGTTGTTGCAGTGTGGATGCCTATTACTCGTTCCCAATCCGTCGGGGCCGATAACATGGCACGCATTGAGGAGGTCGAGGCCTCGGCCTACTTCCGAGTCCGGCGAGGTCCGCGACTTGAGGACCGGTGGCGGTCCTCACGGACCTTGTGGCTCGGCCAGACGGCGGCGGCCCAGCAGCAGGCCGAGGCGGCGCGCCGACAGGACGAGAGGATGAAGCGACTTGAGGACCTTCTTCTGCAGCAGGCGGCTGCCAGGGAGGCCCAGGCTCCAGCACCACCATCCCAAGCCGTGGTGGTAGCACCGAGGGCGCCAACTCCAGCGCCGGGATCTTTGCATTCTGTGCCGTCTGTGGCACGACAGGACAGAGTGGCGACGGCACCGCCAGTTCAGATGCCCCCAGGGGGAGCAGTTTTCCCGACGTTGGTTGAGGGGCTAGAGCGAGACCGACTGATTAGCCGCCTCAACGAGTTCAGGAGGTGCAATCCACGAGTATTCGACGGCGAGAACGTGGATCACTGGATAGTGGAGAAATGGCTGATGCACATGGAGAAGCTGTTTCGAGACACGTTTGTCGAGGAGAGAGACAGGGTATGGCTCGCCACTCACCATCTGGACGGCGAGGCCTATCAGTGGTGGCGGGACATTCAGGAGAACCCGAGCACCGACTTAGCAGCGATGACTTGGACGAGGTTCAAGGGACTTCTACTCGAGCACTACTTCCCCGATAGTGTTCGACGACAGATGGAGACTGATTTGCGCAGCTTGCGCCAGGGGGAGCGGACTGTGGCTGAGTATGAGCGGGAGTTTACCAGACTTTTGCACTGTGTACCTTTCGTCGTGCGGGACGACGAGGACAAGGCCAGGATCTTCGAGAGTGGACTGAGGCCTTCTATCTATAGGCTTGTGCAGTCCGCTAACCTGCGCACTTACCGTGAGGTGGTAAATCGCGCTCTCATTGTGGAGCGGGGCGCGATAGTTATGAAGGAGCGGCAAGAAGGCTTGGATCGGGGCAAGGGCAAAAGGCCCGCAGGCGAGGGTACGAGTCAGACGCACTCAAGAAAGCCGCCAAAGTACCCCAGGAGCCAGTCTCGAGGACGAGGTACCCCACCGCAGCGCCGAGGACCGGATCGACGACAGGCACCGTGCTGTGTGATTTGCAACGGCCCCTACCACCCCCGACAGTGCCCGCAGGGTCGGGGCCGATGTTACTCTTGTGGCCAGGAGGGCCACTTCCAGTCAGATTGCCCGAGGGGATCTGCGCCGACACCGTCGTCGCCTTCAAGACCAAGATCGCCGTGTCCCGGCCCGGGACACCTCATCGCACCCTACCAGACCGGGAGGTCTTCTGCGCAGAGGCCGAGCGAGGGGTCTCGACAGGGCCCGAGTGGGCATTTGTATGCCGCCCAGACTGAGGCAGCGACAGCAGCTGAGGATGTCGTTGCAGGTATCATTTTGATTTCCAGCATTCGAGTTCGTGCTTTATTTGATACCGGTGCATCTTGCTCTTTTATTGATCGGTTGTTTGCCGAGCTGCATGACATCCCTAGGACACCTTTGTCACAATCGTGACGAGTCGTTATACCTGGACATTCTATAGATGTTCGAGAGTGTTGTATTAGTTGCCCAGTTCAGATTGGGGATTGGATTATGCCCGTGGACCTATTTGTGGTGCACAAACTCGGGGAGTTTGATATATAGTTTTGGGCATGGATTGGTTAACCCGGTACTTTGCTACGATAGACTGTGTGAATCGTATTGTGACTTTTAGAGAGCCTGGTCACGAGGAGGTTGTGTTTCAGGGTTGCCAGAGTTCGCTGTTTGCGATGACTATTAGCTCCTCCCGAGCTAGGCAGTTGATTAGCAGTGGGTGCATAGCCTATTTGGCTAGTATTGCACTCCGAGATGTTGAGGACTCTCCTAGGATTGAGGATATTCCTGTGGTGAGGGAGTTCCAGGATGTGTTTCCAGCTGAGCTACCAGGAATGCCGCTTGATAGGGAGATTGAGTTTGTAGTAGATCTCGTCCCTGGGACTACTCTAATCTCAAAGGCACCCTATAGGATGGCACCGAGAGTTGAAAGAGTCAAGGCACGGTTGCAGGACATTTTGGATAAAGGTTATGTGAGACAGCGTGTCACCTTGGGAGCGCCGGTTTTTTTTGTGAAGAAGAAAGACGGATCTCTTCGTTTGTGTATGGACTATCGTGAACTCAATAAAGTCACGATTAAGAATAAGTATCCGTTGCCGAGAATCGATGATCTGTTTGATCAGCTTCAGGGATCGAGCGTGTATTCCAAGATCGACTTACAGTCGGGATATCATCAGTTGAAGATCAAGCCTGAGGATGTATCAAAGACGGCCTTCAGGACACGGTATGGACACTATGAGTTCACCGTTATGCCGTTTGGGCTTACTAATGCCCCTGCAGCTTTTATGGATTTGATGAACCGTGTCTTCAGGCCATACCTGGATAGATTCATCGTAGTGTTCATCGACGATATTTTGGTTTATTCCCGGAGTGATGCTGATCACGAGGAACATTTGAGGCTTGTACTTCAAGTGCTTCGGGAAAAGAAACTCTATGCCAAGTTGAAGAAATGTGAGTTTTGGCTTAGAGAGGTGGCGTTCTTGGGCCATGTGATTTCGGGATCAGGTATAGCCGTGGATCCCAAGAAAATTGAAGCCGTCAAGGATTGGCCAAGACCGACGAGTGTCACCGAGATTCGGAGTTTTATTGGTTTGGCCGGCTACTACAGGAGGTTTGTTGAGGGATTTGCTAAGTTATCTACTCCCCTCACGAGGCTCATGCATAAAGGCACCAAGTTTATTTGGAATGATGCGAGAAAAGCTTCCAAGAGTTGAAGCAACGGTTGACTACCGCACCAATCCTAACCTTGCCAGTTGCTGGAGTAGGGTATATGATTTATAGCGATGCTTCCTTTAATGGATTGGGTTGCGTGTTGATGCAGGATGGAAAGGTGATCGCGTATGCTTCCCGCCAGCTAAAGGATTATGAGAGGAATTATCCTACCCACGATTTGGAATTGTAGTCTTTGCCTTGAAGCTATGGCGCCACTATCTTTATGGCGAGCAATGTGAAGTATACACGGATCACAAGAGTTTAAAGTATCTGTTTACTCAGAAGGAGTTGAACTTGAGGCAGCGCAGATGGTTGGAGCTCCTCAAGGATTATGATCTGACGATACTTTACCACCCAGGCAAGGCTAACGGGGTGGCGGATGCGCTAAGTCGGAAATCAACGGAAAACTTAGCGATGATGATAGTTACTCAACCGCCGTTGATCAAGCAGATGAAGCGGTTAGAGTTGGAGGTGGTGGCTCCTGACACACCTATGAGGTTGATGACTCTAGTGGTGTAACCAACCTTATTGGAAAGAATAAAGGAAAAGCAAGCTCTTGACGTGGAGTTGCAAAAGGTTCGAGCGAAAATGGTTGATGGTTGCACCGGTGATTTTACCGTTGACGGTGGTGATTTGATGCGGTTCCGTGGGCGGGTTTGTATACCGGCGGAATCGGCGCTTAAAGAGGAGTTTCTTCTAGAAGCACACCGCGCACCTTATGCTATGCATCGGGGCAGCACCAAAATGTATAAGGATTTGAAGTTACATTATTGGTGGCCCGGGATGAAAAAGGACGTTGGCGAGTTTGTGGCTAGATGTTTAACCTGCCAACAAGTGAAAGCTGAGCACCGAGTTCCCGCGGGAAAATTGCAGAGTTTACCGATTCAAGTGTGGAAGTGGGAGAAGATCACCATGAACTTTGTGATGGGATTGCCCCGCTCTCAGGCCGGGCATGATGCTATATGGGTGATCGTGGATAGGTTGACGAAATCGGCACATTTCATACCTATCCATACTACTTGGACTGGAGAGAGACTCGCACAGGTATATTTGGATGAGATTGTGCGATTACACGGAGTACCTACATCGATTGTATCGGACAGGGACACCCGTTGTCACGCCCCGGGACCCAGCGGAAGCCCGCCCGGCGCGTGCCCAGACTCGCCGTATGTCTACACCATACAAGGCGTCTAACAAAACGATAAATAACCAACAAAATAAAAAGAATCTAGAAGTATCAGAGCAGTATAACAACTAGAATTCTATACAAGGAAACATAAAAGAAGTGACTAAAAGTAAAGTACCAATCTCTAATATAAACTATAAAGAGAGTACAACAAAAAGAGATCCAAACACCACTATAACTAAGTACATGGTAGTCTCTACATAGGGATACAAAACTCTCTCAATCTCACCAAAGTACAAAAAGAGAGAGAAACCCCTACAAGGTGGAAAGTGCGATAACTAGCTAGCGATTCCCTTTCCACGATCCCTTGCCTCCGCCGAAGGCTACGAAACACATTAGAAAAGAGGGCGTGAGAACTATTAATTAATAGTTCCGGTGGGCAATTATCGACTTCGATTGCATGCTCCACTAGGCCCAAAACTAAGCAAGTAAGTATAAACGATAAGAAGCGATAGTAAGCGACATGTAAATAACATGTAAACTACTAAACACGATATCTCTACTTAGCATGAATTTGCATAAGTAAGCTATTCTAAGCATGAATAGAAAGCGTTATAATTAACATGAAGTTCCCAACTTGATAGTAAAAGACTAAGTTTACTATTCTAATCAAGATCTATAATGTCCACAAGTGATAGTAAAGTGTTAAAGTTTACTATTCTAGTCAAAGTCCACAGTTTTCTTTAAACTACATTAAGTTTAAGTACAATGAGATCAACCCGAAGGCGATATGGCCGATGCCCACCCGAAGACTGCCTAGCCCAAATGCCGAGCCTAATGGCCCCGTAGTAGTCAACATTCCCACCCTAGGAATGAGACTGTCCCACGGCAATCCACTTCGGCGCCCAATCCCGCACGGCGAATACAAGAAACGCGTTGGCCAACTCCAGAGTGCCGGCTTGTAGGGAGCGACCCTCACAAGCATGTGCGAATGAGCACAATGGCATATAGTCACAAGTCCCAAATCGTCATGTCTCTAACATGGAAATAATTGTTACGGATTTTATGTTGGCATATTTCGTGAAGCGAGTCCGGAGTCTTGAAGGTTTAAAGAAGAAGAGATGAAGATCGAAGACTCGAAGACTCAAAACATAAATCCACAATGCTCGGTAAGTTCAAATATTATTGATGATGATTTATAAATATTTAAAAGTGTTTGGAAGATTTAGGATGTTTTTAAATTGAATATATGGACAAAATTGATTTTAAATAGGTTCTCAAATCCTAGTCTATCTCTATGTTTTCTAATTGATTTTAAACAGGTTTTCAAATCCTAGTCTATCTCTATATTTTCTAATTGATTTTAAACAGGTCTTCAAATTCTAGTCTATCTCTAATTTTATTTTCAAAATTAGGCTTTCACAATCCTAGTCTACTTCTAAGTCTTCTAAATCTATAAATAAGCAATGGGGTTCCATTAATTCGTATGCTTAGAGTTTAGACCATTATGAAACCCTAGAAACTTGTTGGGTGCTCTCTTTCTTTCTTCAACAACAAGTTTCTATCGGATCAATTCTTGAAACCCTAATTTCTCGTTCTTCATGGAGAATTGATCCGGCTATTGCTTAGAAACATCTTCTACGGTTCTTTAATGATTATCTAAGCAATAAATCATCACCGATCGTATCGTTCTTGCTCCGGACGGAGTGCGCTCGTGGATTCGAGTGGCGTCGTGGATTCGGCGTGATCGGAGGCTTCGTGGATTCGAAGTGGAGGCGTTCGTGGATTCGAACGTGGGGCGTGGACAACCCGGCGGCGTGCGCGAGATCCGAAGAAAATAAAGAGAGGTTTGAGTCCGTGGATTCGGTAAATCACCTTGTAATCTTTTATTCTTAGTGGATTGTTATCGCGTGTTGGTCCCGTGGGTTTTTTACTCCGAGTTGGAGTTTTCCCACGTAAATCTCGGTGTGCTTTTTATTTTCCGCATTTATTTTTATTGCATCGAGATTTGTGGTTTTCGGTCTTTACACCTATTCACCCCCCTCTAGGTGTTGGATACAATCTAGATAGATCCTTGGGGCTACCCCATAACTAACAATTGGTATCAGAGAGGGATCTAGATATATTGCTATCTAATGGCCGAAGAGTTAGTAGATTTGTTGCAAACTTATGATATGATCTTTCCTACTAACCAATCTTCTTTCAAGTCTTTCTCTAAAAGTACAGGGATTGCGTTGAAAACATCAAATGAAGAATACGTGGACTCGGATTCCTGCGAGTATTAATCAAACGACGAAGATTTAGCGGAAGCGTATCATCAACTTCTCGTCGAATCTAAAAAGATGGCGAAGCATAACAAAAGGCTTAGGAAGCGTCTACTTGACATTGAAGAGGAGAACAAAAATTTGAAAACAATGACGAAAGCTTTCGAAGAGGAAAAGGAAGCAATATTGAAAGATAATTCGATCCTCCAAAAGAAGCTAGATGAAGCGGATTTAACGATCAAATCCTCTAAGAACAAAGTTGAATTTTTAGAGCATCAATTTGAGGAATCGCACAAATCCAACAAAGAGTTGACCAAGGAAGTTCATCAACTCAAGTCCGACATTCAACAATTTTCTTCCGGATCGAAGAAATTGGATCATATGCTTGGTTTAGGTCAAACGAACAAGTTGGGCCTCGGATACGAACGAACCTATGTTGAGAAGGATCGAACGTCAACATCTAATATCTCAACAAATTCGAAGGAAAAGGTGTGTCACCGATGCGGCATCAAAGGGCACATCAAAAAGTGTTGCCCGAATAAGGATAAGAAAAATCGATCGGCAACATCGAAACCTCAATCGGCATCATCTACTACTCGGCTTTCCCCTCGGAATCAAAAGAAAATTAATTTGAGTCGAGTGCCTCTTTCGGACCGGTTTTCTAAGGAGCAACGGCGAGTTCGACCGAACCCACAACCAAATTGGATCTCAAAACCGAACCATCAAGGGAACCGGATTTCTAATTCAAAGCCTCAACGACAACATCAACCGAAGCTTCAAGCAACGAAACGACCAACGGTTGATCCAAAATCAAAGCAACTCAAACCTAACGTCGACAAGCAAAGCCAACGAAAGATCCGACAAGTTTGGATCCAAAGGTGATATCTTTCCTTGCTTTTCGTCTTAGTTTGTTTTTATTGTTTATGTAATGTTTTGATTGG
The DNA here is from genome assembly GCA_025177825.1 of Aechmea fasciata. Taxonomy (NCBI): domain Eukaryota; kingdom Viridiplantae; phylum Streptophyta; class Magnoliopsida; order Poales; family Bromeliaceae; genus Aechmea; species Aechmea fasciata. Next base: position 2,701,815 of record CM045930.1, on the reverse strand, counting down.
TGCATATTGCATATTTTTCTTTCATTACATTACATGATTAGACGATATTTGATCTTTAAAATTTGTTTTGAAAATCGTTTTTAAGGAAAGGTTTTTGGGGAGTTTTAATTTGATTAAAAATTTTTGAGAAAGGAGATGATTGAAAATCATTAAATTAGAGAGATTAAAGGTTTTTAAAAGAGCCTTAACCGGTATCTAAAGTCAATTCAAATTGAATTAAATTCATATTAATTATTGGTTTTACTCCACTTTTTATTATTTTGACGATAATTTAATATATGATTTCTTCTTACATACTTTCATCAAAATTTTAAAATTAATTTTAATCTATTAGTAATTAATTCATCTTGGTAGTGAATGTTGAATATAATTGATGGATATTTGCTAATTGACTAAGATTCGTCAAAATTATTTTCAAATGTGAGATTGTCTAATTTAGGGGGAGTTTGAATATTTTAAAAAAAAGGACGAGGAGAAACTCCTAAGTTTAAAAGATGTGGAAAGAGTTACATCCTAAAAGAGAGTGTGAAAACTACCACCACATATAGGAAAGAGCAACCACCCCGGTCGTCCGGTATGTGTGTGAAGCTACCACATGGGTAATTATATGAAAAACCGAAAAGGTTGAAAAAATATATATATGAATATTTTAGAATTTTCGGTGATATAAGGTGATAGTTTGAAAAAGATGCTCAAAGAGCCACCCCCGGTGCCTTATTAGTTAAATCTCTATTTTGAATGAATTGCGACAAATTGGTGTCAATTTTGCCAAATTTTTAAAAATTATTTTTCATCAATTTGCATCTTGATGTTTTGAAACATTAGATTATCTTTAATATCAAATTTTGATGTTTCAATGTGTTTTGAAATCCTTTAATATTTTATTTTCATCATAATGATTTTTGGAGTACAATCATTAATTTTCATGAAATTAACTTAATTTGGAGGAATTTTTGAGAAACAAGGCAAAATTTTCGAATTCTCATCCGTGGACTATATTTAGTTTGCTTATTTTTGGTATCTAGATTTATAACTATAACATGACTACGTTCTTTTTGCTAGTTTGTATCTCTCTCATTTTTGGTACTTCCTTTTGGCAATTTTTGACAAAAAGGGGGAGAAGACGAGAAAACTTGAATTGAATTGAAACTTGAATTGAAGATCATAGGAGGAGGGCGTGATATTTTTCGATTTGAGGAGGGCGTGATATTTTTCGATTTTTAAATTTAAATTTTAATCTTTTGATGCATGAACAAAGGGGGAGAGAATTTTATTTTTATATTTTTACTACTAACTTTGTTTGTGATCTTTGTTCGTGGAAAAAGTAACTTAATTGCAGATCATTGAAGACTTCAAGACTCCTAGTTGCGTCTAAGTCATAGAGTTTGTTTAGGAGTTTTAAAAGTGTTATTTTGTATTTCTCTTTGGATCTTTCACGCGAGAAGTTCATTGTTTTGGTGATGGCAATGAATTTCATTTTTGGTGAGTTGAGCGTTGTGATGTAATTTTGGGTTTTGTCACGAAATTGCCAAAGGGGAGATTACGGATTTTATGTTGGCATATTTCGTGAAGCGAGTCCGGAGTCTTGAAGGTTTAAAGAAGAAGAGATGAAGATCGAAGACTCGAAGACTCAAAACATAAATCCACAATGCTCGGTAAGTTCAAATATTATTGATGATGATTTATAAATATTTAAAAGTGTTTGGAAGATTTAGGATGTTTTTAAATTGAATATATGGACAAAATTGATTTTAAATAGGTTCTCAAATCCTAGTCTATCTCTATGTTTTCTAATTGATTTTAAACAGGTTTTCAAATCCTAGTCTATCTCTATATTTTCTAATTGATTTTAAACAGGTTTTCAAATTCTAGTCTATCTCTAATTTTATTTTCAAAATTAGGCTTTCACAATCCTAGTCTACTTCTAAGTCTTCTAAATCTATAAATAAGCACTGGAGATCCATTAAATCGTATGCTTAGAGTTTAGACCATTATGAAACCCTAGAAACTTGTTGGGTGCTCTCTTTCTTTCTTCAACAACAAGTTTCTATCGGATCAATTCTTGAAACCCTAATTTCTCGTTCTTCATGGAGAATTGATCCGGCTATTGCTTAGAAACATCTTCTACGGTTCTTTAATGATTATCTAAGCAATAAATCATCACCGATCGTATCGTTCTTGCTCCGGACGGAGTGCGCTCGTGGATTCGAGTGGCGTCGTGGATTCGGCGTGATCGGAGGCTTCGTGGATTCGAAGTGGAGGCGTTCGTGGATTCGAACGTGGGGCGTGGACAACCCGGCGGCGTGCGCGAGATCCGAAGAAGATAAAGAGAGGTTTGAGTCCGTGGATTCGGTAAATCACCTTGTAATCTTTTATTCTTAGTGGATTGTTATCGCGTGTTGGTCCCGTGGGTTTTTTTTACTCCGAGTTGGAGTTTTCCCACGTAAATCTCGGTGTGCTTTTTATTTTCCGCATTTATTTTTATTGCATCGAGATTTGTGGTTTTCGGTCTTTACACCTATTCACCCCCCTCTAGGTGTTGGATACAATCTAGATAGATCCTTGGGGCTACCCCATAACTAACAATAATAGATGTCCAAAGGCCTATCTCTATGTCATCATGTCTCTAACATGGAAATAATAGATGTCCAAAGGCCTATGTCAAGTCTCTATGTTGCAGTTTCATAGTTTTCTAAGTTAAGTGCCGCTTGATGACACTTAAGCTTTTCTAAGTTCCAACACAAGTTTAATGTTCTCAATTACATTAATTAAGCTACATAAACATGAATGGCACACTCCCAGGTGCCCACAAATCCCACCCTCACATGCATGCTGTTTAACCCCGAAAGCTCTACTATATAGAGTGAAAATTTTATCATACATGAGGCATGCATTTTAAGTGGTTCAAAATTCATAATAAATCTATTTAGCATGAATATGCATTCAGAATAATTAAATCAAACCGAATAAGCACTTAGGAGCCATTTGCTCCTATGCTCATGAAGCCAAACCCACCAAGTGCGAAAAGCGTTGCTCCGAACCGCTAACGAAGCTTCGATAATCACTCCTAGAGTCCTAAAAAGCACACCCTAGGAGTTACAAGCTAAGAAGATAAATCTTGAGTTCACACTTTAAGGATTTCGACAAAAGGTTGGAGAAAACTCACCGAATGCGAAGGAAGTGCTCTTGATCTCCAAATGGGAGTTAGAGTCCTTCTAATCCAACCTAAATCAAAGTTCTAAACCCATCAATTAGGTCCCAAAGGCCCTAAATCGAAAATCCCCAAATCCTAACCCTAGAATCCAAAACTAGGGTTTCATCTCACAAAAACCCACAAAAACCAAAACTAGAGGGAAGAGATCATTCACATACCTCTAAGAAGCTCAACACCAAGCTCAAAAAGCCCTAGGCTTGAAGCTTGATCCTCCACAAAGCTCCAACCACCAAGCTCCAAGCTCCAACAATGGTGGTAGAGGCTCTATCAAGCAAAAAGAGCAAAGGAGAGGGTTTTAATCCTCAAAAAATCCCACCAAAACCCTAGAAAACACAAGGGAGTAGAGAGAGAAGCTCCTTACCTCTTTCTCTCTTGTTCTCAGCACAAGGAGAAGCCCTAGGGGCAAGGGGTGCTATATTAGAAACAACAAAATGCTAAAACACCCCCTGATTTAAGCCACTCGAAATCTACCAGACAAGCCATCCCATACGATGAGACCTGACCCAAACCCGAGGCTCGGGTTGGGCGCCTCCAACATCCCATACCGGTAGTAATCCACCTGTATAGCAACAATTGTCATAGCAACCAAGGCTGTACCGGTACAAGCCCTCCAGAGTCAAACCCGAGAGCAACCTAAAATCTAATTTTTTTGGACTTTAGGGCTTGGGACTCATCCCCAAACCTCGGTACACGCGCCATAGGTCGGAACACAGTCAACGACCCTCCAGAAAATCTGAAAAGGCTTCATCACAAGTCAAATACTCGAACTCCGCAATTTGCGCAAGTCCAGTATGTTACACCCGTTTTGTGTTACACTTTTGGAGGAGTCTGCAGGACGCCTTAGGTACTCGACTGGACTTCAGCACTGCTTTCCACCCTCAGAGTGACGGGCAGTCAGAGCGTACTATACAGACACTCGAGGACATGCTTCGAGCCTGTGTGATCGACTTCCAGGGAGGATGGTCGCAGCATCTACCGATGGCAGAGTTTGCTTATAACAATAGTTATCAAGCAAGCATCAAGATGGTGCCATTTGAGGCACTCAATGGAAGGAAATGTAGATCGCCACTTCATTGGAGTGAAGTTGGTGAGAGTTTGGCTTTAGGCCCAGATGTGCTCCAGGAAGCAGAGGACAAGGTTCGCATTGCTAGGGAGCGGTTGTTGACGCAGTAGGCGAAGAGCTATCTTTGATAGACGTCGACGAGACTTGGAGTTTCAGATTGGAGACCATGTCTTTTTGTAAGTCTCGCCGACCAGAGGAGTCAGGAGATTTGGGATTCGGGGTAAGTTGAGCCCCGTTTCATTGGACCGTATGAGAATTTGGAGCGTGTGGGCACGGTAGGCGTATAGACTTGCTCTACCGGAACCTATCGGGTGTACACAACGTATTTCATGTATCGGTCCTTCGGAAGTATATACATGATCCACCTCATGTTTTGGATGCTACACCATTGGAGCTGAGGGACGATTTGAGCTTCGAGGAGCAGCCCGTGAAGATTTTGGCTCGCGAGGTGAAGAAGTTGAGAAACCGGGAGCTTTCTTACACGAAAGTCCTTTGGAGCAACCACGAGGAGCGGGAGGCCACGTGGGAGCTAGAGAGTGCGCTTCGAGAGCGCTATCCCCATCTCTTTCAGATGGAGTTTTGAGGTTGTGAGTTACGGGGAAGCCCCAAGGATCTATCTAGATTGTATCAAACAACACCTAGAGGGCGGTGAATAGGTGTATCGGCCAAAAACCACAAATTCTCGATGCGATAAAAGTAAATGCGGAAAATAAAAAGCACACCGAGATTTACGTGGGAAAACTCCAAACTCGGAGTAAAAAAAACCACGGGACCAACACGCGAATAAACAATCAATAAGAGAAAAGATTACAAGGTGATACCGAACTCCACGGACTCGACCTCTCTAACTCTCCTATGGATCTCCGCGCAATCCTCCTTCGGGTTGTACACGCCCTCACGTCCGAGTCCACGAACGCCACGTCCCGAATCCACGAAACGCCTCCACTTCGAATCCACGAAGCCTTGATCACGCCGAATCCACGACGCCCACTCGAATCCACGAGCGCACTCCGTCCGGAGCAAAAACAATACGATCGATGATGATTTATTGCTTAGATTCTCATTAAAGATCTATGGGAATAATCTCTAAGCAATTCTCAAATTGATTCTAGAAAAACATTAAGAATTAGGGCACCGAGAATCAATTTGGGAGAAGCTTGATGTAGAAGATGAGGAAAACGGCTACCTACAAGCTTCTAGGGTTTTTCATAAATAATCTAGGCTTAATCATCTTTTTGAAACACCCCTACATCTTATTTATAGGTTTAGAAGACTTCTAGATAGATTTGGATTAGAAAAAATAAATCTTTAAAACGATTTCGTATCGAGGGACCGGTCCTCCGGATCGAGGCAGGTCTCTCCACTTGCGCAATAAAATATTAATCAGAGGGACCGGTCTCACATGCCGGGGGACCGGTCTTATTGACGATATGTGAATTTCCGGCCTCGGGACCGGTCCTCCCTTTGTGGAGACCGGTCCTCTCGTGCAAAGTTGCGCATAGGGAGCTCTCGGGACCGGTCTTCCGGTTGTGGAGACCGGTCCTCTGCAAAGGTGCGCAGAGGGTGCTTCGGGACCGGTCCTCTCAATGTGGAGACCGGTCCTCTCAACCGAATATGCGAGTGGAGAACCAAATTAGTTAAAACTCAATTTCAACAATCCTAAATTCTTCTAAACACTTGTTTAAGTGTTTAAATCATCAGCATAAGTCTTTGAACTTACCGAGCATTGTGGATTTACGTTTCGAGTCTGCGAGTCTTCGATCTTCGTCTCATCTTCTCTAAACCTTCAAGACTCCGAACTAACTTCACGAAATATGCCAACATAAAATCCGTAACAATCTCCCCCTTTGGCAATTTCGTGACAAAACCCAAAATTACATTAAAATACTCACAACGCTCAACTCACAAAAAATGAAATTCATTGCCATCACCAAAACAATGAACTTCTCGCGTGAAAGATCCAAAGAAATACAAAATTATAATTTTGCAACTCCTAAACAAACTCTATGACTTAGACACAAGGAGTCTTGATGTTTTGATTTCAAAACCCGCAAAAAGACAATTTTCTCCACGAACAAAGTTCATAAACAAGGTCGGTAGTAAAGAAAATATATGACAATAACAATCTCTCCCCTTTGTTCATGAAAATCTAATATATGAAAATAACAATCTCTCCCCTTTGTTCATGAAAATCTCTCCCCTTTGTTCATGAAAATCTAATATATGAAAATAACAATCTCTCCCTTTGTTCATGAAAATCTCTCCCCGCTTGAAATGCAGTTCAGGTTTCCAATTCTTCTCCCCCTTGTTGTCAAAAATTGTCAAAAAGAAACACAAATAGAGAGAAAAACAAACTAGCAAATAGAAAGTAGTCACGTCACAGTTAAAAGTATAGAAAAAAAGATAAAACATAGATAATGAGACTAAAAAAGGTAAAATCACTTCGTATCCTCCTCATTAAAAAAAATTTGCCTTGTTTTCTCAAAAAGCCTTCAAAATTAGATTAAATTCATAAAATTAATGATTTCACTTCAAAAATTACTATGATGAAAATAAAATATTATTTGATTTCAAAAGACATCAATTCATCAAAATTTGATATTAAGAAAAATCTAATGATTTGAAGTCATCAAGATGGAAATTGATGAAAAATAATTTTTAGAAATTTGACAAATTGACACCAATTTGTCGCAACTCGTTCAAAATAGAGATTTAACTAATAAAGCAAGGGAGTGGCTCTTTGAGCATCTTTTTCAAACTATCACCTTATATCAAAAATATTAAAATATTCATATATACATATTTTTTTTCAACCTTTTCGGTTTTTCATATAATTTCTCATGTGGTAGCTTCACACACGTACCGGACGACCGGGGTGGTAGCTCTTTCCTACATGTGGTGGTAGTTTTCACACTCCTTTCGGATGTAACTCTTTCCACATCTTTTATACTTAGGAGTTTTCTCCCTTTTTTAAAAAAAATATTCAAACTCCCCTAAATTAGACAATCTCATAATTGAAAATAATTTTGACGAATCTTAGTCAATTAGCAAATATCCATCAATTATATTCAATCATTCACTACCAAGATGAATTAATTACTAAAAGATTAAAATTAATTTCAACATTTTGATGAATGTATGTAAGAAGAAATCACATATTAAATTATCGTCAAAATAATAACAAGTGAAGTAAAGCCGATAATTAATATGAATTTAGTCCAATTTGAATTGACTTTAAATACCGGTTAAGGCTTTTTGAAAAACCTTTAATCTCTCTACATTTATGATTTTCAATCATCTCCATTCTCAAAAATTTTTCAATCAAATTAAAAACTCCCCAAATACCTTTCCTCAAAAGATTTTCAAAACAAAATTTTAAACAATAAACCTCATCTAATCATGTAATGCAATGAAAGAAAAATATGCAATATGCACCAATCAAAACATTACATAATAAAAACAAACTAGGACGAAGAGCAAGGAAAGATATCACCTTTCCGGATCCACACTTGTTGGATCTTTCGTTGTCTTTGCTTGTCGACGTTCGGTTTGATTTGCCTTGTATTGGGATCAACCGTTAGTCGTTTCGATGCTTGACCCCTCGGTTGATATTTTCGTTGTGGCTTAGAATTAGAACTCCCTTGATGGTTAGGTTTTGAGATTCGGTTTGCACGAGGTACTCGACTCACTTGATTTTTCTTTTGATTCCGTGGGGGATGTCGAGTGTTAGTTAATACCAATTGTCGTTTCGAAGTTGCCGATTGAGACTTGAAATTTTTGTTCGGGCAACTCTTTTTGATGTGTCCTTTGATGCCACATCGATGACACACCTTGTCCTTCAAAGTTGTTGAGACTTTTGATGTCGTCTTTTGATCCTTCTCAACATACGTCCTTTCATATCCGAGACCCAACTTGTTCGATTGACCCAATCCGAGCATATGATCCAATTTCTTCGATCCGGAAGAAAATTGTTGTATGTCGGACTTAAGTTGACGAACTTGCTTGGTTAGCTCTTGATTGGATGTGTAGGTTTCCTTAAATTGTTGCTCCAAAAATCCAATCTTGTCTTGATGTGATTTGATCGTTGAATCCGCTTCTTCTAGCTTCTTTTGGAGGACCGAATTGTTGTTCAAAATCGATTCCCGTTCCTCCTCAAGAGTCTTATTTGTTGTCTTCAAATTCTTGTTCTCTTCTTCAAGATCGAATAAACGACGCCTCAACTTCTTATTGAGTTTCGCCATCTTTCGCGACTCAACAAGAAGTTGATTGTATGCTTCGGCTATATCCTCGTCGTTCGATTCCTCCTCGCTTTCGTCGATGTCGCTCGAAGACCCATGCGAAGAGAGAGAAAGATTTGAGTTAGATACAATTGAAGATAAACAAGCTACATTAGAAGACGAAGGCAAAAAAGTATTAGTAAATAACGCAAGATTTTCGTTGTTCTCTTCGTCACTTGAACTTGATTCATCCGAAGTAGAATCATCCCAAGTTTTTGCTTGCAAAACTTTTTGTTTGTAACTTTTCTTTGAAGGACGATCAGGTGCTATATGACCATAGCCTTTGCATTTATAGTATTGGATCTCCCCCTCAAATTCATTCTTTTCTTTTGCGGACTTTGCAAGTTTTTTATCTTTCAATTTAGAAGATGAAGAAGATTTAGAAAATAATTTTTGCTTCGCAGATGAAGCATCGTTCTTCTTTCGGTAATTCCGGCGAAATTTCTTCGTTAGACGCGCCAATTGATGTTCGAAATTTGCGAGCGAAACATCTCCGTCGGAATCCGTGTCGTCGTCTTCTTCCTTAGTTGATTTGAGTGCAATCCCTGTGCTTTTAGAAAAAGACTTGGAAGAAGATTGATTAGTAGGAAAAGTCATCTCATACGTTTGTAAAGCACCTACTAACTCTTCGACTTTCATCTCATCCGGATGCTTTACCGTTTCAATTGCGGCAACTTTTGCCCTAAAGCGTTAGGTAGAGTTCGAAGAATTTTTCTAACTACTTTAGACTCTGGGATTTTCTCTCCCAAATTAGCACATGTATTGATAATGTCTTGAAGTCTAGTATAATAATCGGTAAACGATTCATGCTCCTCCATTCGAATAGAATCAAATTTACTAGTAAACATCTGGAGCTTTTGAATTTTTACTAGACTTGTACCCTCATGTGTAATTTGTAGAGTATCCCAAATTTCCTTCGCGGTGTTACAAGCCGAAACGCGAGTAAACTCCGTTTGAGATAAAGAATTGAATAAAGCATTAATTCCTTTACCGTTAAACGAAGATGACTCGTTTTCATCTTTCGTCCACTTATTTCGTGGTTTCGGCGTTTCAACATTATCGACCTTTTCGATTGGATGTTTCCATCCGAATTCAATCGCTTGCCACACCCGCTCATCGATCGCTATTAGAAAAGCTCTCATGCGAACTTTCCAATAGGCATAATTCGTGCCGTCGAAGAGCGGTGGTCGATTAATGTTACCACCTGCGGCCATTAGATAACAATATATCTAGATCCTGCTCTGATACCAATTGTGAGTTACGGGGAAGCCCCAAGGATCTATCTAGATTGTATCAAACAACACCTAGAGGGCGGTGAATAGGTGTATCGGCCAAAAACCACAAATTCTCGATGCGATAAAAGTAAATGCGGAAAATAAAAAGCACACCGAGATTTACGTGGGAAAACTCCAAACTCGGAGTAAAAAACCACGGGACCAACACGCGAATAAACAATCAATAAGAGTAAAGATTACAAGGTGATACCGAACTCCACGGACTCGACCTCTCTAACTCTCCTATGGTTCTCCGCGCAATCCTCCTTCGGGTTGTCCACGCCCTCACGTCCGAGTCCACGAACGCCACGTCCCGAATCCACGAAACGCCTCCACTTCGAATCCACGAAGCCTTGATCACGCCGAATCCACGACGCCCACTCGAATCCACGAGCGCACTCCGTCCAGAGCAAAAACAATACGATCGATGATGATTTATTGCTTAGATTCTCATTAAAGATCTATGGGAATAATCTCTAAGCAATTCTCAAATTGATTCTAGAAAAACATTAAGAATTAGGGCACCGAGAATCAATTTGGGAGAAGCTTGATGTAGAAGATGAGGAAAACGGCTACCTACAAGCTTCTAGGGTTTTTCATAAATAATCTAGGCTTAATCATCTTTTTGAAACACCCCTACATCTTATTTATAGGTTTAGAAGACTTCTAGATAGATTTGGATTAGAAAAAATAAATCTTTAAAACAGATTTCGTATCGAGGACCGGTCCTCCGGATCGAGACCGGTCCTCCCTTGCGCAATAAAATATTAATCACCGAGGGACCGGTCTCACATGCCGGGGGACCGGTCTTATTCAACGATATGTGAATTTCCGCCCTCGGGGACCGGTCCTCCTTTGTGGAGACCGGTCCTCGTGCAAAGTTGCGCATAGGGAGCTCTCGGGACCGGTCTTCCAGTTGTGGAGACCGGTCCTCTGTGCAAAGGTGCGCAGAGGGTGCTTACTGGGACCGGTCCTCTCAATGTGGAGACCGGTCCTCTCAACCAGATATGCAGAGTGAAGAACCAAATTAGTTAAAACTCAATTTCAACAATCCTAATGTCTTCTAAACACTTGTTAAAGTATATAAATCATCATCATCAGTATTTGAACTTACCGAGCATTGTGGATTTACGTTTCGAGTCTGCGAGTCTTCGATCTTCGTCTCATCTTCTCTAAACCTTCAAGACTCCGAACTAACTTCACGAAATATGCCAACATAAAATCCGTAACAGAGGTATGACTTTAATTTCTAGTTTCGCGGACGAAACTCCTTTTTAGGAGGGGTGAATGTGACGCACTGAACTTTTGCAAATAGCAAGGTTCGAGTGTTGGATGTGAGAACGGAGCTTTTCCAGATTTTCTGGAGGGTCGTTGACTATTTTCCGACCTATGGCACGAGTACCGAGGTTAGTGGATGATTTCCAAGCACTAAAGTCCTAAAAGCTGGATTTTAGGTTGCTCTCGGGTTAGAATTTCATGCCTTTGTACCGGTACAAAATGGTGTCTATACCGGTACAAAATGATGGCTATACCGGTACAAGCCGAGATTTATACCGGTATAGATGAGCAGCTGGGCAAACCCGAGGCTCGGGTTTGCTGTTTCGCAGGGTTTATACCGGTACAAACTGGATTTGTACCGGTACAAGCTGGCAGTTTTCGAAAATCCGAAACTGCAGGGGCTTATTGGCATTTTGTTGCTTCTAATATAGCACACCAGCCCTTAGGGCTCCTCTCTTGTGCTGAGAACAAGGGAGAGAAAGGTAAGAGAGCTTCTCTCTCTATCCCCTTACATCTCCTTGGATTTTTGGTTGATTTCTTGTGGATTGATCTCCCTCTTCTCTCTCTTTTGCTTGTTGGTGCATTTTCCACCATGAGGGAAGGTTGGAAGCTTGAGTTGGGAGCTAGTTGAGGGATGATCTTCAACTTTGGTGACTCTAGAGCCTTGATTAGAGCTTCTAAGAGGTAAGCAACTTCTCCATTTCCTTTAGATCCGAGTTTGGTTGCTTCTTTATAGTTGAAACCCTAGATTTTGGAAACTAGGGTTTTATTTGGGGCTTTTTGATTTGGGGCTTTTAGATTCCTTTTGAATGGTTTTGAACCTTTGTTTAGGTTGCCTTGGGAGGGATCTAGCTTCCTTTTGGAATTTCTAAGAGGATTATTGCACATTTAGGTGAGTATTTCTTGACTTTCACCTAGATGTTTAAAGTTTGAACTCAAGACTTATCTCTTGAGGTTGTAACTCCTAGGATCTACTTTGTAGGGTACTAGGAGTAGGAATCGAAGCTTCGTTAGCGGTTCAGAGCGATACTTGGAGCGACGGTGGGTTTGGCCTCACCTAGCACAATGAGAAATTCTCATTGGTGCTTATTTGCTTATGGTTAAATGGAAATTAGTACATTTTCATGCTATTTGATTTATTTATGAATTTTAGAATGCTTAACATACATATGTTATGTGTGACGCAATTTTACTCTATATAGTAGAGACATATGCATGTGAGAGCTGAAGCTTTGTAGCATTCTATTTGGAAACTTGAAACTATATGTTTAAGAGGATTTTGACATGTGTTTGAGAACATAGAACTATGCATGACATAGGAGAAAAGCCATTGTCATTAAGCGGCATTGGCTTGGCATCAAAAGTGTAGAATAGTGAGCTAATGTCATCAAGCGGCATTAGGCTCGTGAATGAACTTGACATAGAGAATCTAGTGTCATGAGAATAATTGAACTAGACCTTAGGTTGCTAGTTACTATTTCCATGTTGAGACATAAGGTTTGGACTTGAGACTCGACTATACTTGTTGCCATTTGTGCTCTTTCGCACATGCTTGTGAGGGTCGCTCCCTACAAGCCGGCACTCTGGAGTTGGCATTCGCGATTCGTTCGCGCGTGCGGTGTTGAGAAACCTACGGGACCATTGGGACAGACTCATTCCTTGCGGGGGATGTTGGGCTACCACGGTACTTCGGTGGCACAAGTTGGATTACTATGGTAAATCCTAGTGAAAGGGAATTGAACTTGGACATTCAACTTTACTAAATGACAATCACTACTAGATAGGACTTAGTAGTTGGATTATGTGGACTTTACTTGGAGTTATAGTATACTTGATAATGCTTTAATTCCATTTTAGTATACTTGTTGGTTATAGTAAAACATCTCATTTTATATGTTGGAACGGGGAATTATGACATCTAATTTTGAAACATAGTTATGGTAGCATTTCTTTATGCTTTAATTACAAGCTTAATTATATCGCGCTCTTACTCTCTTTTTCTTTTGGGCCTAGTGGTGCAATGGTGCAGGTCAGTAATTGCCCACTGGGAACTATAAATTATAGTCTTTCGTTTCCTTTTCGGTGCCTTCCGCATCGGGGGAGGTTAGGGATCGCGGCAAGGGTGTTGCTTCGGGTTAGCGGCACTCAGCGAGGGTGATCGATAGGTGGTTACTTCTCTATTTCTGTTGTTTTAGAGAGGTTGTGAGTTGTTCCTGTATTTAGAGAGACCACCACTTTTGGGACAGTGTTGTATTTAACCTTATGTTCTTTTGGTTATGTTGTTAGTCTCTTTATGTTTTTAGTCTACCTACTCTCTACTTGTTGTTAGGGCTAGCTGTTTGTTGCTCTGATATCTATAGCTTTAGCCTGTTGTATGTTTTATTTCCGCTGTTTTTGTTTAGACGCCTTGTATGTGTTGGCATATGGCGGGTCTGGGCACGCTTTGGGGAAGGTTCTGCCGACCCCGGGGCGTGACACTAACATATCTGCAGTGCCTCCTTGGACCTATTGGTCGAGCTGTTCTCTTGGGTGACCGTACCCACTGAGAACTATGGACAATAGTTCTCACCCCTGTGTTGTTTTTGGGGGTACAGGTAAACACGTGAGCGGCGCAGCAGCGGCAGCGCGAGGCAAGGGCGTAGCTCGGTAGATAGCGCCCTACCAGGAGACCAGAGATAGAAGTACCTCAGTTGACAGAGCTTAGGGGTATAGCAAGGGAGAACAAGTTGTAATAAATTGTAATCAAATTTGTAATAACTAGATTGTATTAGGAAGTTTGTAAGAGTTAAATTCGAGACGAATGTTTGTAATAGCAAGTAGCTGTTTTATGTTTATGATACTTCCTTATGCAATGATTGTGATATCTGTTTCTTTTTGGAACCTCTTGTAATTGTATGGATTGCGACGCCTTGAACGTACAGGGGAAACTCTGTCCGTTCGGCGGTTTGTTCGACGCGCCCGAATCCGACCAAATTGGCGGGCACGGGGCGTGACACCGAGGATCGCGGCAAAGGCCCGACATCTTAGCTAGTGGACTCCAGAGCTTAGTGGTATACCCATTTTGGTTTATGTGTATATATTGATGTTAAAGAGACATGTAAAAGAATGTATAAAGGAGCATGTAAATAACCAAATGTTATAGTTATTCAGTTTTTGCAGTTTGGTTTAAAGTTTTCAAAAGTACAGTGAATACATGTTTAGTTAGTTTACTATCACATGTTTCTATTGCTTGCCCTTGTGCAAGCCATGTATATTGAAATGTTATCCTGTGAATTGTTTATTTCTTTATATTTGTACTCGTTGTTGTTGAGCCTTGGGCGGACAAGGGAGGTGCTGTCCGTTCGGCGTCTGTGTATAGGCCCGAATCGACCAAATTGGCGATTGCGGGACGTGACAGATAAAGTGGTATCAGAGTAGGTGACAAGTGAAAGTTTAGGATGACCTAGGGGACTTAGGATTGGAAACCTAAGGACTAGGAATGCGAGTGATGTGAATCTAATGAACAACAAAGCCGAATGAATTGGTTAGTTGTTAGTACGTCTCTAATGTTAATTAGGGACTTATCCAAGTGATTATTTGTACACAACTGAAGGAGTTATGTTGGTGGCCAACAACATAAAGCTGAGGGATGAGTACAAATACACTTGATTGCTTTCGCCTGATTGATTTTATTTTACTAACTTGAACGTTACGTTTCAGAAGAAATGGCACCGTGACGGGTGACGAGATCCACTCCGGCATCACTTCCTGGAGTACCTGAGCAGTCTGGATTTGATGAGGCCCGCGAGCTGCGTGTTCAGGTGACCGTGTTGGTTGGGGCTAAATGAAAGAAGATTTTCACAAGTTGAGACAAGGGAACCGCTCAGTACGAGAGTATGAACCGGAGTTCACACATCTGGTGAACTATGTACCTAGTATTTTTCACGGGGATCGTGATCGGGCCGAGTGTTTGGAGCGGGGGTTGCGACCCGAGATTTTCAAGGTGATACATGCTCTTAAGTTAAAGACCTTTGAAGAGGTTTTGGATCGGGCTCTCTGGGTGGAGCGAGGAAATGCGATTGCGCGCAATGAACGCGAATCATTTGAAAGGGAAAAGAAAAGGAAAAAAGGGAAGAAACGGACCACGAGTGGTTCCGGGGGACAGTCGAGCTCTAAACGGCCCCCTCGGTATCCACAATCACAGTCGAGGTATCAGGGACTCGCTAGATGTGTTATTTGCGGCGGGAATCATCGACCGTCAGCCTGTTCGCAGCGTGAGGGGAGATGTTATAGATGTGGTCAGCCTGGACACCTGATTCGGGAGTGCCCGAGTGGAGCATCATCTGCCCAGTCCACCGCATCGGTTCAGTCGCCCCAGAGACAGCGTGCGGGTCTTCCACCCACTATGTCGGCTGGACGTTCTTTTGTGTCGCGTCAGTCTGAGGCACCCCAACCTGCACCGAGTGGTCGTGGATTTGCTGCACAGTTAGAGGAGCCTGCTGTGGTCGGCGATGTCGTGGCAGGTATTATTTTAATTAAAGGCACTAGATCTCGTGCATTGTTTGATACAGGTGCATCAAGTGTGGATTGTGGATCAGCCGAAAGAGTGTGTTGGCAATAGCACTTGAGCATTGCTAAGTGTGAAGCGTGTCATAGATCACTCGCGGGAACTCGTGCTACGTCCGGCACAATTTGTTAGAAATGATGTGTGGGAACTCGTGTCACGTCCGGCAAAACAACACATCAGCGGTACTAAATGGATTTTTAGGAACAAGAAAAATGAGGATGGTACCATAGTTCGGAACAAGGCGAGGTTAGTTGCACAGGGCTACTGTCACGCCCCGCTACCCGCCTATTTGGTCGGGTTCGGGCCACGTCAACAGACGCCGAACGGACAGGGCCTCCCCCGCCCGCCCAAGGCTCTAACGACAAGTACAATTTAACAAATCAAAGAGAATTTGCAATTATACAAGGCTTACACGAAGGTAAGCAACAACACAGCGGAAGAGTAAGCACTAAGCTAGAATATAAACCACACATGAACTTGATTACATTTGAACCAAATACAAGTTAACTAATCTATTACATTCTTTAAGCATTCGTTACATCATTTCTTTTTACATTGTCATCTCCCAAAATTTACTTGAATGTTTACAACTTGACATCTATAGTTCAACAAAATAAAGTTGATACAAGTATAACAAAAAGGAAATGACTAGATGCAAGACTGGCCACTAGCTATGGCGCTAACCCCTTGCCCCTGGCCTCCGCCGCCCGCTCGTGCTAGGACTGTGGGGTTAGTGGTGTGAGAACTACAACGAAGTTCCCAGTGGGCTCGCAACCGACCCCGCCGACTTACCCACTAGGTCTATCCAGGCATAAGTATTTCAACGAAAATGAACTAGTAACCAAACTATATAGATGCTAATACTATGCCTGCAAGAAAGAGTCAGATAGATAGATAATCGAATTTAGATATGTTTGCATGCATGCTCTGTACCATACTTTACTTTACTTTACTTTCCTTGGCTCATTACCCAATCTTTCCGGTTAACATCGTTAACCCCAACAAACACAAGACCCAAAATCCCTCATCGAACGGGGGAGGCTCTAAGCCTACAAGACCCGAGGGACCGTCCGTCGGGGCCACGATCCCTAGGTGACTGCTCCGAACTCACCGCTTGAGGAGGAGCGACCTCCCTCAAGCCAAGACTTGTCAAGAGTATCGATCTAATCCTCACATTGAGGATTCATAGCCACTAGTTACCATGCCATTGTCAATGTTAGGTTTTCTACCTAATCATGTATATCATTCTTGCCATAATGCCACTAAGTTAAACTATGTTTAACTAAGGTTATCCCAATGCCAATCTTGTCTCTATGTTCATTATCACCTTCGTTGACTAAGATCAAGTCCATTCTGTATTCACACAAGTAGGGTTCTAATTCTCATGCCTCTATGGTTCCATTACAATTTCTAAGTTCATTTCCATACTAGAACAATAATCGAAGTTCAACCATAGCATAATTAACCTCTACCCTATCATGCACGAATACGCTATACATAGAATATGCTCAAAAGGTGAAAACAGATATAGAAGGGAATTCGATGATTCCGGTATGCACCCCCCACCTTAAAATAATTTTGTGAGGATGCCCAAGAAGTTTCACGACCTATCGGGGCCTAGGTAAAAACCTGCAGTTTAAAAGTGAACCTAATCAGGCCATTTTACATAGTAGCCCCTATATCGGATTTTCGTTTAATTAAACGGAGTGGTCCCACGCGTCAGAATACCCCCAATTAGGTTTCTATAAGGTCAATTTGACCCAAGAACCCCTATGTTCAAAAGCCCCAAATTTGGGTGCTCCAACAATGCCCTATGTCAAACCTAGGGTTTTGATCTCATTCACAAGCAAAATATAGCTTTAGATCAATCTAGAAGCTCTCTAAAACCATCCTTGACCCATTAGAACCATCCATTTGGGGTTTACAACAAATCCTAGCCAACCACCATTAGAGCTCATGAAGCTCTCATGAGTTTTCATGGAGTTCATGGCCAAACAAGCCCTCTAACACTAGCAACAAGCTAGAAACTCCAAACTTAGGAGAAAACCTAAACCCTAGAGTTAAACTTGTAGAACTCTTACCTCTAGTGCAATGCTCTTCCAACTACTCCTTGTAGGAGAGCTTCAAGACCTCCAAGAAGCCTTCCTAAAGCTCCAAAGTCCTCTCCTCCAACTTCTTCTCCTTCTTCTTCCTTGCCCTAGAGCTCCTCTAGAGAGAGAAAGTGAGAGAAAAGAGAGTGAGTGTGTGTGTGCTGTGAAATGAGTGAAGGGAGAGCTTATTGTGTTGTAACAGTAGCCAAAAAGCCCCTCTACTATTTTTATTTCGCGCAGTTCACAAACTGCTGTCAGACCATCCCATACCGGTATGGGGGAACTCTGTACCGGTATGGGGTGCTACAGTGGCGAAAACCCGAGAGCAGCTCCCCTCGGTTTCGCAAAGATCTATACCTATGGGGCGACTGCCGGTATGGGCCGAGAAAACTATCAAACCCGAGAGCTCTCTCCTTCTGCGATGGCTATACGAGACACCCGGTCAGATGTGGGCCATAAAATTATCAAACCCGAGGACTCTTCCTTCGGTGTGATGGCTATACCCGCATGCACGTACACCGTGGCCGCACCTGATGGGCCATAAACCGTCAAACCCGAGATCTCTCCTCCTCTCGGTGTGATATACCTGCATACACACTGTGGTCGTAACTGCTACGGGTACTCCAGACTTGTGTTTTTCGCGCTGTTTCGACTCTACTTCGCGCCGAACAACGCCAAAACCCTTTTAACTCTCTTAGATTATCTTCTAACCTTTCCAAGAGATTTGGAATGGCAATTGGAACATGTCCAACTATTTTATTTTCGTACTTTAGTCAATTTGGCCAAAGTCCGATCTTATCGTCGAATTTTTGATATGCTACATTCTCCACCCCTTAAAATTAGTTTCGTCCGCGAAACTTAACGCATACCTTAGCTTGTCGACTCGAACAAGTGAGGGTACTCCTTCCTCATTGTGTCCTCGAGTTCCCAAGTGGCTTCACGCACCGCATGATTGCTCCACTGTACCTTGACGTAGGAAATCTTGCGATTCCTAAGCTTCTTTTCGCCTTTCCCAAGAATACAAACCGGTACTCTTCATAGGTCATGTCCTCGTTTAACTCCACCGGTTCATACTCCAATGCATGAGCCGAGTGGTGGATGTACTTGCGAAGGTTCGAAACGTGAAACACATTGTGCACCCCCGCAAGTCTCGGTGGTAATGCCAACTTGTATGCTACCGCACCGATCCGCTCCAATATCTCAAAAGGTCCGATATATCGGGGAGTTAGCTTCCCCCTAACTCCAACCCTTTTTATGCCGCGCATAGGTGATACTTTCAAAAACACGCGGTCTCCAACCGCAAACTCATCCTTCCTCCGCTTATCGCATAACTCTTTTGCCGAGATTGCGCCGTCGTGAGTCTTTGTCGAGCTAGGCGGACTTTTTCCTCCGCCTCCCGCACAACATCGGGGCCAAGAGTCGCTCTCTCGCCCACGTCGCTCCAATGAATTGGAGAACGACACTTCTTATCATAAAGGGCCTCGAATGGCGCCATCGCAATACTCTCTTGGTAGCTATTGTTGTATGCGAATTCCGCCATTGGTAGGAAATCGTGCCATCCGCCTTTATAGTCGAGTACACACGCCCGAAGCATATCCTCAAGTATCTGAATAGTCCTCTCCGATTGACCATCACTTTGAGGATGAAATGCCGTGCTAAACCGAGCCGTGTACCCAAAGCATCTTGCAAGCTCTTCCAAAAATGAGAGGTGAACCTCGGGTCCCGATCCGATACAATTGACACCGAACCCCGTGTAACCTCACAACCTCGTCGAGATACACTTGAGCTAGCTTGTCTCCCGACCAAGTAGTGTGGATCGGCAAAAAGTGAGCCGATTTTGTCAACCGGTCCACAACTACCCAAATCGCGTCGTGCCCGCCTTGTGACCTAGGCAAACCCGTCACAAAGTCCATAGAAATGTCTTCCCACTTCCACACGGTATTGGTAGACTTTGCAATTTCCCCGGAAAGCGACGCTCCGCTTTTACTTGTTGGCACGTGAGACATTGTGCCACAAACTCTCCAATGTCCCTTTTCATACCAGTGCCACCAATAATGGAGTTTCAAGTCTTGGTACATCTTGGTGCCGCCCGGTGAATGCTATAGGGGGATTGGTGTGCTTCTTGCATACTTGCCCTCCGAAGATCATCGTCCTTGGTCACACACCAACGGTTTCGATACCGTAGTGTTCCATCGGTCCCAGTGCCAAAATCTTCGGCACTACCGCTCTCTACTTCGCCCCGCACCTTTTGGAGATAAGGATCGGAAACTTGCAATTCCTTTATCTTCTCCAACAAAGTGGGTTGCACGATCAACATAGCAACTGTTGCCGGCACTCCTGCGCGCCACCACTTCAAGCCCTAACCGCCGCATCTCCTTGTGCAATGCAAAGTTGAGGTGTAATCGCCGTCGCCAAATTCTCCGCCGACTTTCTACTCAAAGCATCGGCCACGACATTTGCTTTCCGGTGATATAGAATAGTAACATCATAGTCTTTAAGCAATTCTAACCACCGCCGTTGTCGCATATTTAACTCTTTCGGGTGAACAAATACTTGAGACTCTTATGATCCGTGTAAATCTCACAATGTTCCCCGTACAAGTAATGCCTCCAAAGCTTTAGCGCGAAAATGACCGCCGCTAATTCCAAGTCGTGAATCGGGTAGTTCTTCTCATATGTCTTTAATTGGCGCGAAGCATAAGCGATAACTCGGCCATTTTGCATCGGAACGCACCCAAGACCAACGTAAGAAGCATCACCGTACACGACATAACTTTCCCCCGGCGTCGGCAAAGCAAGCACCGGAGTCGTCGTCAATCTTTTCTTAAGCTCCTCAAAGCTTCGCTCACATTCGGGGCTCCAAACATACTTCACCACTTTGTGCGTAAGGCGCGTTAGTGGAGTTGTTATTTTAGCGAACCCCTCCACGAACCGCCGGTAGTAGCCCGCAAGCCCCAAAAAGCTCCGAATTTCCGTTGCATTTGTCGGGCGAGGCCAATCCTTAATTGCCTCAACTTTCTTTGGGTCCACAGAGACCCCGCCTCCAGATATAACGTGACCCAGGAAAGTAACCTCCGGTAGCCAAAACTCGCATTTCTTCAATTTGGCATAAAGCTTCTCTCGCCGGAGTGTCTCCAACACGATTCTCAAGTGCTCCTCGTGTTCTTCCTCGGTCCGAGAATATACCAATACGTCGTCAATGAATACCACGACGCACCGGTCCAATAGCGGACGGAAGACTCTATTCATTAAGTCCATAAATGCCGCCGGGCATTAGTAAGCCCGAAAGGCATAACCGTGAACTCATAATGGCCATACCGCGTACGGTACGCCGTTTTGTGCACATCCTTGGGCCGTATCTTCAACTGATGATACCCCGATTGAAGGTCAATCTTCGAATAAACCCTTGACCCTTGCAACTGCTCGAATAAATCGTCAATCGTCGGGCACGGGCACTTGTTCTTGGTTGTGACTTTGTTCAACTCGCGATAGTCAGCGCAACGTCGAAGTGTGCCGTCCTTCTTTTTCACAAACAAGACCGTGAGCTCCCCACGGAGACACGCTCGGCCGCACAAAGCCTTTATCGAGCAAGTCTTGCAGTTGGGCTTTAAGTTCCTTAAGCTCCACCGGTGCCATTCTATACGGAGCCTTCGAGATTGGCGCCGCCCCGGGGACCAAGTCAATGACAAACTCAACTTCCCGGTCCGGTGGCAATCCCGGTAACTCCGCCGGAAACACATCCGGTACTCGCATACCACCCGAATGCTACTCAATTCCGGTGCTCCTTTGGGTATCCACGATGGTCGCTAAATAAGCCTTGCAACCACTCTTGATCCTCCTCTTCGCCCTCACCGACGATATGGTCGCCGCAAAACTTGCGCCCTTACCCGCTTGGTAAACCATTTCTTCTCGTCCAGGTTCACGAAATGTGATAACCTTCCTCTCACAATCGATAACGGCGTAGTACTTAGAGAGCCAGTTGATCCCTAAGACCACGTCGAAGCCCGATAACCGCTCGACCACTAGGAGATTGATTGGCATAATCCAATCCCCAATTTGCATCAATTTTCGCACTCCTCATCCACAAGAAAAGAGTGCTCGATAGAGTTGACCCACCAATGGTCATCATGACGCCCTATCTCTACCCCATGAGCCTCGGCGAATGATGCACGTATGAATGAATGAGATGCACCTGTATCAAATAATGCTTTAGCTCGAGTGCCTTGGATCAGAATAATACCTGCCACCACATCATCTGGAACTGGTGCTGGAGTCGACTGCTCCTCCACCTGAGTGGCAAAAACCCGCCCACTAGGTGCTCGAGGTGCCTCCTGCTGACGAGATGCCGATGATCGTCCAGCAGACATAGCGGGTGGCAGTCCCGCCAACTGTCGCGGAGTGTACTGTACTGAAGCTGCTGAAGGTGCAGGAGATGAGCCGCCCGGACACTCGCGACCAATGTGGCCCGCCTGGCCGCACCGAAAACATCGCCCCTCCCGCTGAGGGCAAGTAACAACTCGGTGGTTCCCGCCGCAGATAACACACGGGTAGGAGGTCCGACTCGAGTCCGACTCCGATCGCCGCGCCATCGCGACCGCCGAGGTCGAGGGGCCGCTTAGAGCTCGATTGCCCCGCACCCACTCGATGCCCGCTTCTTGGACTTCTCCCCGTCCTTGTCCCTTTCAAAAGCCTCGCGCTCCTCTCGCGCAATAGCATTGCCGCGCTCCACCCAAAGTGCGCGGTCCGTAACCTCTCCATAGGTCGTCAGCCGGAAAGAATCAACTGTCTTAAAAATATCCGGCCTCGACCCACGCCCGAACTTCTTCGCCCGGTCCCCGTCGCCGTGGACCAAGCTCGGCACGCAATGAATCATGTGCGTGAACTCCCTCTCATATTCACGCACTGTGCGACTCCCCTGTCTTAGCTTGCGGAAATCCTCCTCGATCTTTCTTTTATCGCTTTCGGGAAAATACTCCATCAATAGCATCTCCCGAAACGTCTCCCAAGCCATGGTGGTATCGTTCAAAGGACGAGCCTCCTTCACTTGCCTCCACCAAAGGCGCGCCGCCCCTTCGAAGCTATGGGGCGCCAAATGCACCTGGTGCAGCTCGAGGGTATTGAAGCACTCGAAGAAGGATTGCATAGCAATCAACCACGTCTCGACCATCCACGGGTCCTTGTCTTCCCGTTGAAGGTTGGTGGCTTTAACCGCTTGAAAGCCGTCAACACCGCTACCGCCCGTTCCTCGCTCCGCCTCGGGGTGTCGTGATCCGAAGCCGACGAACCCGAACCGGCGGTGGTACAACCGTCACCGGTACCGCCGCCGCCACAGAGGTGGTGCCGCAGCTCAACAGTGGTGTTGGGTCCCGAGGCACGCGCCGCCGCCGCCCGCCGAGCCACCAAATCGTGGAGCCTACTAAGCCGCTCCGCCCGTCGTTTCATAGCCCCGCCAACGCCGCTACTTGGGCTTGCACTCGCGTATTTCGCCCGATCCCGACTGCTCGGGCACCTCAGGAGGTGGTGCCGCCGCAGATCGCGTCTTAGGAGGGCGTCCCCGTGGTGCCATCACGTCCTGAAACGTAGCACACACATTAACACCCAATACACGTGACTCTTACACGTTCCAAAATAACTACCCAATTAAAAACAAATAAGTAAATTATTTCCCACTCTAGGTGTCATGTGGTCGGCCGCCCCACAAGGTTCCTTAAGGTAAATAAATACTTGAATTCATCTCTAATTCCTTCTAGAGAAGTCTTAAAGTCAACCCAATCCACTAGCTTTCGCGTTTACCAAATCCACGTTAAACGTTTCCTAAGTCCCTAAGGTCTCCAACCCTATGGTTCTTAAGTCAATCCTAGACCTTTGCTTACTTCCGTTTACGCTCTGATACCACTTTATCTGTCACGCCCGCCACCCTCCTATTTGGTCGGGTTCGGCCACGTCACCGTACGCCGAACGGACAGTGGCCTCCCCGCCCGCCCAAGGCTCTAACGACAAGTACAATTTAACAAATTAAAGAGAATTTGCAATTATACAAGGCTTACACGAAGGTAAGCAACAACACAGCGGAAGAGTAAGCACTAAGCTAGAATATAAACCACACATGAACTTGATTACATTTGAACCAAATACAAGTTAACTAATCTATTACATTCTTTAAGCATTCGTTACATCATTTCTTTTTACATTGTCATCTCCCAAAATTTACTTGAATGTTTACAACTTGACATCTATAGTTCAACAAAATAAAGTTGATACAAGTATAACAAAAAGGAAATGACTAGATGCAAGACTCGTGGCCACTAGCTATGGCGCTAACCCCTTGCCCCTGGCCTCCGCCCGCTCGTGCTAGGACCTGTGGGGTTAGTGGTGTGAGAACTACAACGAAGTTCCTGGGCTCGCAACCGACCCCGCCGACTTACCCACTAGGTCTATCCAGGCATAAGTATTTCAACGAAAATGAACTAGTAACCAAACTATATAGATGCTAATACTATGCCTGCAAGAAAGAGTCAGATAGATAGATAATCGAATTTAGATATGTTTGCATGCATGCTCTGTACCATACTTTACTTTACTTTACTTTACTTGGCTCATTACCCAATCTTGCCTGCTAACGTAGTTAACCCCAAAAAACTCAAGACCCAAAATTCCTCTCTGAACGGGGAGGCTCTAAGCCTACAAGACCCGAGGGACCGTCCGTCGGGCCACGATCCCCTAGGTGACTGTTCGGGAACTCACCGCTAGAGGAGGAGCGACATCCCTCAAGCCAAGACTTGTCAAGTGTATCGATCTAATCCTCACATTGAGGATTCATAGCCACTAGTTACCATGCCATTGTCAATGTTAGGTTTTCTACCTAATCATGTATATCATTCTTGCCATAATGCCACTAAGTTAAACTATGTTTAACTAAGGTTATCCCAATGCCAATCTTGTCTCTATGTTCATTATCACCTTCGTTGACTAAGATCAAGTCCATTCTGTATTCACACAAGTAGGGTTCTAATTCTCATGCCTCTATGGTTCCATTACAATTTCTAAGTTCATTTCCATACTAGAACAATAATCGAAGTTCAACCATAGCATAATTAACCTCTACCCTATCATGCACGAATACGCTATACATAGAATATGCTCAAAAGGTGAAAACAGATATAGAAGGGAATTCGATGATTCCGGTATGCACCCCCCACCTTAAAATAATTTTGTGAGGATGCCCAAGAAGTTTCACGACCTACCGAGGCCTAGGTAAAAACCTGCAGTTTAAAAGTGAACCTAATCAGGCCATTTTACATAGTAGCCCCTATATCGGATTTTCGTTTAATTAAACGGAGTTGTCCCACATTTGAATACCCCCAATTAGGTTTCTACAAGGTCAATTTGACCCAAGAACCCCTATGTTCAAAAGCCCCAAATTTGGGTGCTCCAACAATGCCCTATGTCAAACCTAGGGTTTTGATCTCATTCACAAGCAAAATATAGCTTTAGATCAATCTAGAAGCTCTCTAAAACCATCCTTGACCCATTAGAACCATCCATTTGGGGTTTACAACAAACCCTAGCCAACCACCATTAGAGCTCATGAAGCTCTCATGAGTTTTCATGGAGTTCATGGCCAAACAAGCCCTCTAACACTAGCAACAAGCTAGAAACTCCAAACTTAGGAGAAAACCTAAACCCTAGAGTTAAACTTGTAGAACTCTTACCTCTAGTGCAATGCTCTTCCAACTACTCCTTGTAGGAGAGCTTCAAGACCTCCAAGAAGCCTTCCTAGAGCTCCAAAGTCCTCTTCTCCAACTTCTTCTCCTTCTTCTTCCCTTGCCCTAGAGCTCCTCTAGAGAGAGAAAGTGAGAGAAAAGAGAGTGAGTGTGTGTGTGCTGTGAAATGAGTGAAGGGAGAGCTTATTGTGTTGTAACAATAGCCAAAAAGCCCCTCTACTACTTTTATTTCGCGCAGTCCACAAACTGCTGCCAGACCATCCCATACCGGTATGGGGGAAATCTGCACTCAGATGGGGTGCTACAAGGGCGTAAACCCGAGAGCAGCCTTCCCTCGGTTTCGCAAAGATCTATACCTAGATGGGGCGACTGCACCGGTATGGGCGCAGAAAACTATCAAACCCGAGAGCTCTCTCCTTCGGGTGCGATGGCTATACCGTACACACCCGGCCGTACTTGTGATGTGGGCCATAAAATTATCAAACCCGAGGACTCTTCCCTTCTCGGGTGTGATGGCTATACCGGTACAGACACCAGGGCTGTACCGGTATGGGCCATAAAACTGTCAAACCCGAGATCTCTCCTCCTCTCGGGTGTGATGCTATACCGCATGACACCGTGGCCGTACCGTACGTGGTACTCCAGACTTGTGTTTTTCGTGCTGTTTCGACTCTACTTCACGCCGAACAACGCCAAAACCCTTTTAACTCTCTTAGATTATCTTCTAACCTTTCCAAGAGATTTGGAATGGCAATTGGAACATGTCCAACTATTTTATTTTCGTACTTTAGTCAATTTGGCCAAAGTCCGATCTTATCGTCGAATTTTTGATATGCTACAGCTACTCTCAAGTTGAAGGTATCGATTTTGAAGAAACATTCGCCCCGGTTGCATGGCTTGAGTCGATTTGAATTCTTTTTGCTACCGCGTGTCATTTTAAAATAACTCTTTTTCGGATGGACGTAAAAACGCATTCTTAAATGGTCTTTTAAAAGAAGAGGTCTATGTTGAACAACCGAAACGTTTTATAGACTCCAAATTTTCAAACCATGTTTTTATCTTAAAAAGACTCTTTATGGTCTAAAACAAGCACCGCGAGCATGGTATGAACGACTCACTAAATATCTTTCGGAATAGGGATACAACCGAGGGGAGCGGATCGAAACTTGTATGTCAAGCACACAAAGGATGACTTTATTGTGGCACAAATTTACGTAGATGATATTGTATTCGGACGACAAAGGATAAGGATGCCACGAATTTGCCAAGTTAATGACCAATGAATTTGAAATGTCTATGATGGGTGTGTCTGCGACCACGAATGACGTACCTCGTACGGTTAATTTTATTTTTGATTTTCGTGGGATAGTATTCATGATTCAGATTAATATTTAAATATGTATGGTTATCAGGTATTGTGGATACATGGCTTACAATAAACGCAAACGTCTATTGTTAATTAACCCTATAAAATGTTAGGGTACCTTCGATTAAGAGACCTTTGAAATGCTGAATAAGAAATAAACTGGAATTGAATAAAGAATTTTATAGTTTATCGTTCAATTACATGGCTTTAACCAAGGGCAAACCCTCGGTGTACATAAATGAAGCAGAAAAAGAAAAGAAAAGTTTGCATCTTAGTTGTATGTTCTAAGATGCCGAAAGGATATGATCAAATTAATTTTGCTGGGCCCTATATGTTTTGGAGCTCAACATTGCTCACCCTAAGATGAAGGATTGATTAAATTCCATGTGTATACATTGGGATTTAATCGAATTCGATTGAAATTAAACTCTAATTATATGTATTAGAGTTTGATTTGGCTAATTGAACTTTAAGTGTATGTGATAAAGTCCAATAGAATTTGATTTGATATTCAATCTGAGCTTTCATCCTAAATGTATGTGTTAGGATTAGCCCAAATATTTTGAATTAGACTCTAATTTTATATCTTAGAGTCTGACATAATTTGGCTCTAAGCTTATGTGTTAGAGCTTAATCATATTTGCTTTTGGTTCATCTTAAGGTGAAATATTAACTAAATCCTAATTATATGTGTTAGGATTAGTCAAATTTGATTTAAATTAAACTCCAAATATATGTATTGGAATCTAACTTAACTTCATTTGTTTGAACTCCAAGTAGATATATTAGAGCCTAATAAATTTAATTTGATTAGGTGAAACCTAATCTATATATATATATATATATATATATATAGTCATCCTATTACTATCCTTTTAATAGGATAGGAGCACTTGTCCTATCAATTTTTTAGCACTTGGATCAACTCTTATCATCATTTCTAACCATTGGATTAAATACTATAACCCAGTGGGGACCACTCAACCCTAGGGGGACCATTCAACTCTAACCGACTAATATCATCCTAACCCTACAATTTCTCATCCAAGGGTTAAAAACTTGATAGGACAAGTGCTCCTATCCTATTAATATGATAGTAGCCCTAGCCTATATATATATATATATATATTTATCTTAGTCATATGTACTAAGATAAAAAGATGTTTTGACCAATTATAAGCATATATTTAGAATTTGATCGAGTTTGGATATGATAGAGAATTGACTCTAGTTTTATATACTAGAGAATTGGATGATTTGGATTAGGGTTTAATGGAAATTTTGTTTGATTTGGGTTTGAGATTAGGTTTGGGCTTGATTTGGGTATGAATTGGATTGGAATTAGGAATGGGGTTTATTTGGGTCTTGATTTGGTTGTAGATTTTGGGTAAATGTGCTTTGATTTTGTTGTGGATTAGAATTATGAATTGGGTTCAAATAGGCTTTGATGGGTATGGATTAAAATTAGGAATTGGGTTCAAATGAGCTTTGATTTGAGTATGGATTAGAATTAGGAATTGGGTTCAAATGGGCTTTGATGGGCTTTGATTTGGATTGTGGATTTGAAATTGGAATTGGGTTCGGCTTGAGTCAATCCAAATTAAACAATTGAATTGAGTTTATATTTGGTTTTGACATGAACTTGGGCCCATTCAGAAATGTAATTGGGCTGGGTTCAATCTAAACCTGGGCCAGGTTTTGTCTCTATGTAGTTTGAATTACAAATGTGATTGCGGGCTCAGTTTGAGCCCATATCACTACACCAAAAGAGACTTTTTGTGGCAATTATTTAGCAAATGATTATCGAACGGCCGCTATTACTATTATTTTATTATACCTATAGTGGCAATTATTTTCAAATATACAACCTACTAATATTTATATATTAAATATAATCTTAATCCAATTCCAATTAACCTAACCCGACCTCAACCTAACCCAATCCAACCCGCCCTCTCTCTCCCCGCGCCCACTCCCCCACCCCACCCCTCTCGCGATCCCCTCCCCCTCGATCGGATCCCCCATCCCTCTCTCTCTCTCTCTCTCTCTCTTATTCTCACCCTCTCCCCTTCTCGATCCAAGCCGAAACCCAGCGGTGCTCCGGATCATGCGGGGGACGCCCTCGTGGGTCCAGTCCTCTTCTTCCTCCTCCGCGGCGGCGGCGGCGGCTGGGACCTCCCCGGCGAGGCGGCGCCCGCGTATCCGGCGATCGCGGGGTTCGACGAGCTCGTCGACGGCCCCCTCCGCCGCAGCAGAGAAGATCGGGGGGAAGGTCCTCGAGGCGACGAAGATCCTCGAGGAGGCATTCGCCGCCGAGAAGGATCTCCTGATCAGGGCGAAGAAGTGCCAGGTTCGGATCCGATCACGATGATCGCCGCTCCGCCCTCTCCTTCTCCAGCTACCTCGTCGAGCTCGAGCGCGCCCTGCTCGGCGGCGGCGGCGGGGGCGGCGGAGGAGGAGGAGGTGAGTGAGCTATTAATTTTCGATGGACAATTCGCCTTGAAGCCGAACAAACGCGAGAAGCGAGCGAAGCAGAAGAACTAGGTGGCACTGATGGCCTCGCTGACGCGTTCCTCTCGTCCGCTAGGGTTTGCTCTCCTTGCCTCTTTTTTTTTAATGTGTTTAAAGAGTTTAATTTAATGGAGATACTCGATCTTTGAGTGGAAAAGGATAAAAATGTAGTGAGACATCCTCAAGTTTATTGATGGTTTTTAGTAAATTTGATGCAGTTGTTGTAGTTTTATTTCCTAATTTGAGATATTGCATCTGATGCAATCATGGTTCGATTTAGTGAAATCCCCAATTTTTTTGAGTGTAATTGCTCTGATAGCATGAACATGGATAATTCTTTATAAAGCCCTAGAAATAGAAAAATCATCCTCTTTTTAGGCGGCATATGTGGAATCATATAGTTTTTGTTTTAAGAATGATAACATCTCCTTCTGAATTGGTGACTTTTTGCATCTTAGTTGGTATGAGCATTCACTAAATTAGAACCGGTGAGAATATCTAGTCATAAATTTTAATAAAATGTATGTTTAATTATGAATTCGAGTCCAAGACATCAAATGGTTTGAAAACCATAAAAGAGAGGAGAAGTTGTTGTAATATATGCGAGTCTCTAAACTCGTATTACTAACTATTATAATCTTGAACCTCGTAAGGATCCGTGCGAAGAAAATCTAAAATCGATGTTTGTCTTCCAAGTCAAACCATATTAATTGATGAACAGGTTTCTTTTACGTTATCCGCTATAGTTTGTCCTTTTGTAATAAAGAAGTGAAGAACATTTAGGCTCTTTTTGTAATAAAGTTTCTTCTTTTTTTTTTGTAAATTTTGACACGGCAATTTGGATATTGTAGGTATGGGGATGGTGAGCCAACTGATAACGCTACTAGGTTCTACAAATGGTTTTCAGAGGTTAGAGAACTTCTCGATTAATTCACTGTAGTTTCATTTCTTCCTTCTGCTGGGAGTGCCTGAATGCTGTTTAATTTACTGGCGAATAAGAGGGAAATTGGTTGAAGGATCTTCAGTTTGCAGTGTTTGGTCTGGGCAACAAGCAGTATGAGCATTTCAATAAGGTTATGTTTGGATTTAGTATGAAAGTTTCTAAATGTTTTGGTTCAAGTTTATGTGCCGACATGCTTTATTTTTGAATTTGTGCTCGGAAATGAAGGTTGCTAACATGGTGGACGAGCTCCTTGCTCAACAGGGTATAATTTCGAGGCCTCTGAAGCTTTTGGTCATGCTATTTGAGATTCTTCTTCTGTTGGTTCAGGTGATTCTATTAGATTTTTCACTTTGATTCTTTAAGATCTATTAGAGGTTTTCCATACCTTATGAGAAACTCTTTCAGCACTTTTTTTGCTTTGATATCTAGGATGTTATATGAAATTATGAATCATATTGGCTTCTTCCTGTATTATACGTTGGTCATTCTATACTAGATTCAAGAGTAGTACTAATTCGCACTAAACATTTTCCGATTAACATGTCCTTCGCGTGAGAACTTCTGTTCCTTTCGAGTGATCAAGGATTTGGGGCGAATTGCTAGTTATGGCTTCGCACTTCTTTTAATTCGTGTGATTAGTTAATCCTCTTTTGTTTTCTGCCTTCTACAACGTTGAAAGATGATTCACTGCAGACAATTGGCATTTTGCAAATATTTTCTATAATACATTTATTGCGGCTAAAAGAATTCTTTTTTGAGCAGCACTTATCCGAAAGCTAGAGCTTGTTGCCTTGTCCAAACTGGCAGTTCTCATTAAGCAAGTATCCTTTTTTCTAACACAGTGCTTCTTACTAATTAATAACATGACTATTTTTCAGCACCTTGTTATGTTGTCCTTAAAAAGGAGTGATGATTGATGGTTGTGATCATGTAACACAATTTGCAGATTTGTCCAGTTTGGAGCTGATCAAAATTGTTATTGTGGAGCTCTGAGCTGCCAGAAAAAGCTAGGCAACAAGCCCAGTAAGCTTTTTGTTAAGGATTTTGTAAGTTGGCGGATTTCGTGAGTTTGTCGGAGTCTTGAAGAGATCAAGAGATTACAAGAAGATCGGACCCTCCAGGACTCGTCAGAGAAGCTCGACACCTCAGGTATGCATTTAAGATCATTTATGGTGATTAACATTAATAACATAGTAGTTAGAAGACTTAAAAGGGTTTAAAATATTGGTTTTTATGAAAAATATTTTACGTATAAACCATGTCCGGATCGCCCTTTTGACCGGACACGGTGAGTCGTCATCCGCTTCTCGCAACACTGTCCGACCAACTTCTTTGACCTGGGACACGGTGAGGTTGATAGCGAGAAAGTTTCGAGCTTTGACCGGATCGTGGATTCGTCCGACACGGTGAGATGAACTTTCTGAGTGCTATAGCCTAGGACCGGACAATCCCCTGGTCTGACCGGTCAGTGCTCGATGCGAAAAATTTGACGACACACTGAGACCGGACAGAGATGGTTGGACCGGACAGTGGACTCGAAAACAGATTTCCAAATCAGGCTAATCTATTCCAAATCAGGCTGATTTCAATTCTAATCTATTTCTGAAAGGTTGTTTTCAATCCTACTCTAATTAACAAGTCTTCTAAACACTATAAATAGACCATGGGAGTTTAAGAAAAAAATACACCGGAATATTATTAATCCTCAAAACCCTAGAATCTCTCTCCTAAGCTTTTTGACCTAGTTCTTAGAGAGATTTGATGGAGTATTGATCGTCAAGTTGATTCTAGTTTCTTTCATTTG
This sequence comes from Aechmea fasciata, assembly GCA_025177825.1. Classification (NCBI taxonomy): domain Eukaryota; kingdom Viridiplantae; phylum Streptophyta; class Magnoliopsida; order Poales; family Bromeliaceae; genus Aechmea; species Aechmea fasciata. The sequence goes on along the minus strand of CM045930.1, from coordinate 2,669,726 downwards.
ATTCTACTCTTGTGAATCAACTTGATGATCAATTAGACGAATTCTTCCCATCGTCTACGGTGCTTTAATTTGGAGATCACCATAAATCTTCGTTCTTCTTCTCCGGACGGAGGTGTGTTCTGTGAGGATCGCGTGTAGAGCCGAGGACTCGGTGGACGCTTTGTGGATTCGAGGCGTTGGCGCGGCAAGGAGTTGCGGCGTGATCGGTTGGAGGACTTCAATCGATCATGGACCAGCGAAGGATATTCACATAGAAGATTCGGTTAATCGGGTAAAGTCGTGGGTGAATCGCCTTGTACTCGGTTGTTTCTTAGTGAATTTTCGTGTGATCGGTCCCGTGGGTTTTTTACTCCGAGTTGGAGTTTTCCCACGTAAAATCTCGGTGTGTTGATTTTATTTTTCCGCACTTATTTAAAATCGCATCGAGAATTTTTATTAGGCCATTGTGCACCTATTCACCCCCCTCTAGGTGTTAATTACCTTTTAGATCCTTGAGACCTATAACCTACAATTGGTATCAGAGCGGGTATAGGTTTTAGACAATGGCTAAGGGCGGTTCTTTGCATGAACAATCCGAGTCGGAGTATTACTCGGAGGAAGAGTCGGATGTAGATGAGATGGCGGTTGCATATGACCAATTGGTCGTCGAATCAAAGAAGATGGCAAAGCACAACAAGAGATTGAGAAGAAAGTTATTCGACTTACAAGGAGAACACTCGGAATTGATCACGCCTACAACAACCTTGGAACAAGAAAAAGATGGATTGTCGAGGGCAAACAACGCCTTAGTAGAAAAGATTCGCTTACTTGAGAAGGAAAAAGAAACTTATGAGGAAAATATGAAGTCTCTCAACGAGCAATTGTCGGAGGCAAAGGAAGCTAACTTGGAGTTCACGAAGCAAGTTATTCAACTCAAAACGGATATGAACAAGTTCTCCTCCGGATCTACTAAACTCGACAAGATGCTAGGAATTGGTCAAACCAACAAGTTTGGTCTTGGATATGAACGGACACATGTTGACCAAGTTTCTAAGCAAGCGGGCGTAACTTCGACAAAATCGACTCCTAAGGTTCAAGGTACTTTCGTTCCTTCTAAGAAATTATTTTCTACTAACAAAGTTTGTCATCTTTGTGGAGTACTAGGACATGTGAAGAGAGCTTGCACACAAAAGAAGAACTCCACAACTCCCTTGAACCAAAGGACGTTATCAAAGCCGATATGGGATAATCCAAAAAGGATGGCTAAACAATCATGGAACCCAAAGAAACATGGTCCGAACTTGAAGGGAAAACAAATTTGGAAGCCGAAGAAGTATGATCCCAAATCAATGACTAAACAAGTTTGGAAACTAAAAGAGGATGATCCAAAGCGCAAGGGAATTCAAATCGTCGACAAGCTTCACAAGACGCTTACAAGCCAACCAACGCATCCCAAAATTCGTAAGGTTTGGGTGCGCAAAGGTGAAATCTTTCCTTACTAAGCGACTATCGGATTCCTTCCTCCAGTCTTACAATTTTTTGCGACAATACTAGTGCCATAAATATTTCAAAAAACCCTGTTCTACACTCTTGAAGTAAACACATTGAACTAAGATATCATTTCTTAAGAGAATTGGTCGAATCGAACATTCTTAAACTTGAATATATTTCAACCGATAATCAATTAGCAGATATTTTGACTAAGCCTTTAGATCAAAAACGTTTTCTACATTTGAGAAAGGCTATCGGTATGAATCCTTCTATCTAGATACATTCTATGGGCCATTATTTCCATATTGACTATTATGCACGAAGGTTTTGAATTGATTCATAGTTTTGCATGATTTATTTTAACATTCTTCAATTCACTTCAATTCTTCTATGTCATTCTATTTGACACTCAACATCTTCTAGAAATTGTTTTTGTATCTTTGTTAAATTAGTACATCTTTTATGAACTATCGAAAGTGTATTGAATTGAATTGATTGTTTGCATGATGAAGATAAATGATTTCCTTATTTTTAAATCACAATAAAATTATCTCATTGTGGGTCGCACTTTTTGAGGGGGAGTTTTCCTAAAAAGAAAAGATGTGGAAAGAGTTACATCCTTTCTAAGGAGTGTGAAAACTACCACCACATGTGAGAAAGAGCTACCACCCCGGTCGTCCGGTAAGTGTGTGAAGCTACTACATGAATTCAAGTATACATCTCTAAGAAAAAGATCAAAGTCAAATTCTTGATTGAGGTGTTTTGGTGAGTGCTCCATTATCGAATGATATAAGGTGGAAGTTATAATAAAGATGCTCAAAGAGCCACTCCTTGTCTTAGATATGTGCATAACTCAATTGGGTGATATTCTTGTGCTTATTTCAGCTTATGGGATCTTCTTTATTCTCTATTTTTGCAAATTTGAAATTTAAACTTAGTACAATGATTGTTTAGATCTCAAAAGATGTGCATAATTTCACGGTTTACTTCTTTAATTTCTAGTTGATGCACGGTTCAACATTTATGACATCCTTGAATTTAAGTGACTAGGAGCTTGTTAATACTTATTTCATGAAAAGATTGCTAAAATCCTGATAACTGCTGTTGCTGAAATTTCTTCACAAGGAAGGACCGGTCTTCATCGCCATGTCCGGACATCACACAAGCAAACCGCACAGGACATTGTGGCATCCGGACATTGGAAGCTATGTCCGGTCTTGGCTAAGAATTTTGTTGCTTTTTGAAATTAACTGTATTTTGCAACACTTATATGCATGATTGTCAGTATTAAACTTAATGTGCATGGCCCTAGGAAGCTCTAGAGATCATTTTTTTTTAAAAAAAAGGTTTTCTTAATTATTGATATATTTATGTTTGATGTGTATAGACTTATATGTGAACAGCGGATTTTATCCTCCACATCATGTATTCATAAATTTTTGGTACTAGTTACTTCTGTGGTTGGAGGAGGTCAAGATAAGATGTGAATATGTTTTTCTCCAGACAATGACTCAGTGTTTTTAGTATCAAGCCCCTCCTACTGTTATTTTGGCGCTTTCGGACAAAAAGGGGGAGAGATGAAGATGACATATGGGGAAAAGACTGGGAGATATGGGGAAAAGACTGGGAGATGATTAATGATGATAGGGGGAGATGGCGATAAAAGTTGGATGATGATGATGTTTCCTGATGATGATGTTTCCTGATCTGATCTTTGATGTGTAGATGCTTAATTTTATGCTTGTATCTATGACTTTTACTTTTGGTGCTTAATGAATCTCTTGAGGCTTGAATGTGCGTTTGAGATTTCTTTGCATGAACGTTCAAGACTTCAAGACTCCAATGTCTAAGTCATAGAGTTTGTAATAGGACTTCAACTTGTAAATCTTTTTACTTTTTGTTGGATCGATCATGCTGGGGGTTATCGTTTGGTGATTGCGATAATTCTCGTCTTTTTGTTTTTGAGTAATGTACGGGCTTAATTTGTGTTTTGTCACGAAATCGCCAAAGGGGGAGATTGTTAAGGATTTTGTAAGTTGGCGGATTTCGTGAGTTTGTCGGAGTCTTGAAGAGATCAAGAGATTACAAGAAGATCGGACCCTCCGGGACTCGTCGAAGCTCGACACCTCAGGTATGCATTTAAGATCATTTATGGTGATTAACATTAATAACATAGTAGTTAGAAGACTTAAAAAGGGTTTAAAATATTGGTTTTTATGAAAAATATTTTCTGTATAAACCCTGTCCGGATCAGCCCTTTTGACCAGACACAGTGAGTCTGTCATCTGGCTTTCGCAACACTCTGTCCAGGACCAACTTCTTTGGTGGGACACGGTGAGGTTGATAGCAGAAAGTTTCGCCGGCTTTGACCGGATCGTGGATTCTGTCCGGACACAGTGAGATGAACTTTCTGAGTGCTATAGCCTAGGACCGGACAATCCACAGTCGGCCGGTCGGTGCTCGATGCGAAAAATTTGACGACACACCGAGACCAGGACGGAGATGGTTTGACGGACAGTGGACTCGAAAACAGATTTCCAAATCAGGCTAATCTATTCCAAATCAGGCTGATTTCAATTCTAATCTATTTCTGAAAGGTTGTTTTCAATCCTACTCTAATTAACAAGTCTTCTAAACACTATAAATAGACCATGGGAGTTTAAGAAAAAAATACACCGGAATATTATTAATCCTCAAAACCCTAGAATCTCTCTCCTATGCTTTTTGACCTAGTTCTTAGAGAGATTTGATGGAGTATTGATCGTCAAGTTGATTCTAGTTTCTTTCATTTGATTCTACTCTTGTGAATCAACTTGATGATCAATTAGACGAATTCTTCCCATCGTCTACGGTGCTTTAATTTGGAGATCACCATAAATCTTCGTTCTTCTTCTCCGGACGGAGGTGTGTTGCGCGGGGATCGCGTGTAGGGGGAGCCGAGGACTCGGTGGACGCTTTGTGGATTCGAGGCGTTGGCGCGGCAAGGAGTTGCGGCGTGATCGGTTGGAGGACTTCAATCGATCGTGGACCAGCGAAGGATATTCACATAGAAGATTCGGTTAATCGGGTAAAGTCGTGGGTGAATCGCCTTGTACTCGGTTGTTTCTTAGTGAATTTTCGTGTGATCGGTCCCGTGGGTTTTTTACTCCGAGTTGGAGTTTTCCCACGTAAAATCTCGGTGTGTTGATTTTATTTTTCCGCATTTATTTAAAATCGCATCGAGAATTTTTATTAGGCCATTGTGCACCTATTCACCCCCCTCTAGGTGTTAATTACCTTTTAGATCCTTGAGACCTATAACCTACACTTTTATCTTCTCACTTACCTGAGGAGTCTTTGTTGTATTAAACTACTAGCAAATAAAAGAAAAACCCACTTTTCGAACTCTATCGGGGAGCTTGTACGTGTGTGGCAGCCGCGGGATAAGATGTATGCACTAAGTCTTAACTCAATTGTTTTAATGTCAATCTAAGTATTTGACACTGAATTCGATGGTCAATCTGACATGTGCTCTTTTCATTTTGTGATTTCACTACTTTGTGGGGTTTATGTAAAATAAGACATCGTCCATTAATTTTTTGCCGTCTTTTTACCTGTTATAGTAATCAAGATTATTTGTCACATTTTGCAGTGTTCTAAGTGGTGCTTCAGTGTAATAGTTGCCCACATTTCTTCATTATTATCCTAACGGAAGTCATAGCTCTAAGTCTGAGGTAATTGTCACTACACAAATAATTTACTAGGCATGCTTGTGATTTGATTCTGTTTTTTAAAAAAATTTCTCTTATATTGTTTACTTGATATTCTTAGCTATTGTTATTTTGGATGTCACATGTTTCTCATTTACATTCTGAGTTTGTTGTTGTACAATACAGCTGTTAATATCCTTGTACAAGTGGAAAACACAGATAAATTTAGAAGTTCTATACAATCGGAAAACATGCCAGTTAATTAGAAAGTTTATTTATTAATATTTCTAAATAGGAAGATTGGGACTAGGTAACCAATTAGACGTCTAAAATATAGTAAAGTCCAATATCAGGTCGATACCTATGAGATTTTAGGTTCTTCTATAGGATGTTATACATATGTCAGGGATACTTTTTTTTTAAAAAAATTAAACCTTTCTATATTTGGACCTGGGGCAATTACAAGTTCAAATTGATGTGCCTTCGTGAATGGATAAATATTCATGAATTTATTCTTTTTGTTCCTTTCAATAGCTGCATGTGAATAACATCGGTCTGATATTCGCCCAAATTGCTTGTTGGTCTGTCAATGTGTATTTGTTCTAATCAATTTTTAGATCTATTAAATAATAGTTGGATTCTGATCTTCTATTCACTATCTGAAATCTTTTTCGATGTTCTCATGTTTATTTTCAGATGTACTTGTCTACTTAATTTGAGTGCGCTATTGTTATAAAATAAAAAAAAAAAGCTAAACCAAATCAGTACAACCTAACTTTCATATTTTTCAGAAATTTGATATGATGATTTTTATTTGGCAATTTTGGACACTGATTTTATGACTTCTTTTTGGTTGATCCAAAACAGCTGGAGCTGCAGAAATTGAAGTGGGAAGCAAGAGTTTCAACCATGCGGTCATGTTTGTTATTTTTTGGCTACATTTTGAACAAGCATTTTTTGTTAAAACTTATGTTCGAAATTTAATTTGAATACTGAGATTGTAATTTGAGAGTTGTAATTGTTTGTTATACAAATTATTAATACTTTTTGGTTATTACTATTTTTTAATACTTCAATTTATTGTAGTATTTAGTTGTTAATAAAGTATTTTAATATTAATTATAATTCTGCTATAATCAATTAGGTAGTATATATATTTTTTGCGGCAATTATAATTAATTATAGCGGTATTTATAATAGTCGTTATTATATAGTATTTAGCGGCATTTATAATTGTTGTTAATGTATACTATTTAGCGGCATTTATAATAGTCACTATTATATATATTTAGCGGCATTTATTTGAATTTTTACCAACCATCGGAATAAATGCCGCTATAATTTTTAGCGACCACAACAACGGCAATTGTCAAAATTGCCGCTAAACTATTTAGCGGCAATTATAATTGCCGCTAATCTGAAAAATAATCGCCGCTAAAACACAGTTTTGTTGTAGTGATATTCATATTATAAAACCTGGATTTGGGCTTTGGGTTTTGGTTAATGAGTTTAAGTAAATGGGCCTTGGTTAATGGATTTGGGTATGGGTTAGTAGGTTTAGATGGGTTTATAGGTTAATGGATATGGGTATGGGTTAATGGATAGGGGTTTATAGGTTAATGGATTTGGGTATGGGTTAATGGGTTTAGATGGGTTTATAGGTTAATGGATATGGATATAGGTTAATGGGTTTGGATATAGCTTTATAGGTCGAGGTGAGTTCAAATGAGGCTCGGATTGAATTCGATTTCCGAAAGTGAATTCGGGCCTAATTTGGGCCCATTAGATTTAAACACCATTAGATTTAAACCCGGGTGTGGGTTAATCCAAATGAGATTTTGAAACGATTGAACTTGAGAAATTCAAAACCAAATGCATTTGTAGGTTTGACTCAATTTAACTTAAAAGTATAGAGCATCCAATGTGATGGGATTTTAATTTGGTTCAATTTAACCAAGTCAAAGGATTCAATGTTCGATTTAAATGGATTTAATAAAGCTCCTCTCTTTGATTAGAGCAATCTCTCTCTTTTTTGTGACATTTTTGCAAAGAGCACCTCTCTCGACGTTCATCTCGGTATTTCGCCGAACATGTGGCGGCGTGTTTCGTTATATAACATCGATTTCATCGAACAGAAGAGCGTCGCTCTTCTTTAATTTTGCCATCGACATTCGTTTGGCCATTCCGTCGAACAGGGGCATTCCGTCGAACAAGTGGCGGGAGCGTTTTGTGCAGTTCAAATTGGGGAAACACTACTCGCCGAAGAGGCTGTTGCTTCTATCAATGGCTAAGCGAAGCTCGTCGACTTCTTGTCTCAGTTGTGAGCGTCGGTGCGCCGTTAATTCCGTCGACGGCTAAGCGTCAAACGGGAAATTAATTAGCTTCATCGTCTTGGTCGCTGGCGTACCGTTAATTCCGTCAACAGCTAAGCGTCAAACGAAAACTAATTGGCTTTGGCTTCATCTTCATGGTCGCCGGTGCGCCATTAATTCCGTCGACGGCTGAGCGTCAAACGGAAATTAATTGGCTTCATTTCCATGGTCGCCAGTGCGCCATTAACTCCGTCGACGGCTGAGCGCCAAACGGGAATTAATTGGCTTCATCTTCATGGTCGCCGGTGCGCCATTAATTCCGTCGACGGCTGAGCGCCAAACGGGAATTAATTGGCTTCATCTTCATGGTCGCCGGTGCGCCATTAATTCCGTCGACGGCTGAGCGTCAAACAGAAATTAATCAGCTTCATCGTCTTGGTCATCACCGGCGCGCCATTAATTCCGTCGACGGCTGAGCGTCAGACGGAGGCTCGTTAGCTTCATTGTCTTGGTCGTCGCCGGCGCGCCGTTAATTCCGTCGACGACTGAGCGTCAAACGAGAATTAATCAACTTCATAGAAAAGAAGAGCATCGCTCTCTCTTTTTTGCCGTTGACACGATTGGGCGTTCGTCGAACATATGGTGGGCTCTTCCCCTGTCGAGCTACGCCGAGGCGGATGGCAGAGCATCTCGCCTCTATCCAAGCTAGACTGAGGCTCGCAAGCATGGAGGGGCACCTCTTCTCTGTCTGAACTAGGCCGAGGCGGATGGCAGAGCATCTCGCCTCTATCCGAGGTAAACTGAGGCGGAGCGGCCGAGGTCGTCGGAGTGCAGCGGCAGTGAGCGCGGCGGTGGTTGAGCGTCGACGTTGACAGGGCGGAGCGCAGCGACGAGGCGCGACCATCATCTGCAGCATGGGCTTCAAGACGGTGAGCTCGGTGACGACGAGGCGGCAGGCAATGGGGCGTTGAGGCACGGCGCGGCGGCGGATGGCGACGCGGGCTCTTCTCGTCGAGCTAGGTAGAGGAGGGTGGCGGAGCACCTCCCTCTGTCTACGAACGGGCGAGACGGATGTTTTAAGGTCGTCGGAATGCGGCGGCGATGAGCGCGACGGTGATTGAACGGCCACGTCGGTAGGGCGGTGCGCGGCGGCGTGGATGACCATCATCCGCAGCACGGGCTTCGATATAGATCGGCCGACGACGACCATCAGTCGCGGCGCGGCTTTGGACGACCGAGGGCGAAGTCGAGGACGACGGCGCGGGGTCTTCTCCGTCCGGCTAGGCGAGAGGTAGAACCCGCGATGGCATGGGCTTCAAGATGGAGAGGAGTCGATGTCGAGGCGCGGTGCGGGCTTGGCGATGTGACGGCGGCGAGCTCGACGGTGCGGCGAGGGCTCGCCAAGCCGAGGTCGACGGCGGCGGGAACGAACGGAGGGGACCTCGAGCAATGAGGGCGCGCAAGATGGGGTTCGCGACGACGGGGCCGCGCCCGAGAAATCCATGGCGCCGAGGGCCGCGCCGACGGAGGCTGCGACGGCGGTGAAGGGGATGCGGACGAAGATATCCCCGAGCCGCACGAGGAGGAGCGACCATAAGGAGGGGGGATGGTCGCCGAGCTCGTTCCGGCCATGGAACTCGCGGCGGCGACGAGCGACTTCGGGCTCGACGGCGATGGGGATGACAAGGGGCGGTAGCGACGAGCGCTCCGGGCTCGACAAGGTGCGGCGCGAGCGGAGTCGCGACGCGGGCGGCCGGTTCGACGATCGAGGTCGACGGCGGTGCGAGAGGAGTGGCGCGGCGGAGTCGCGACGCGGGTAGCTTCGGGCTCGAGCAGTCGAGGTCGACGGCAACGACGAGGCAGGCTCGGACGGAGACGGCGGCGGGCTCGACGGAACAACCGAGGTGTTCGGTTGGAGCAATCAAGGAGGCGCGGGCGACGAGGTGCTCGACGGTGACGGGGCCATAGCAGAGGAGGGGCGCATTTCGGGTTCACCAAACAGAAAGAGAGAGAGTGTGACGCACTGAACTTTTGCAAATAGCAAGGTTCGAGTGTTGGATGTGAGATCTGAGCTTTTTCAGAATTTCTGGAGGATCGTTGACTGGGTTCCGACCTATGGCACGAGTACCGAGGTTAGTGGATGAGTTCCAAGCTCTAAAGTCCAAAAAGTTGGATTTTAGGTTGCTCTCGGGTTGAATTTCTATGCTCTTGTACCGGTACAAAATTGTTGCTATACCGGTACAGCCTTGATGGCTATACCGGTACAGACCGAGATTTATACCGGTATAAAGGGCTGGACTGGGCAAACCCGAGCCTCGGTACTCGGATACCTTGAGGAAATTTTTTTTTTTGAAAACCTGACCCCAAGGTATGCCAGATCCGCCACAAATACAGGGAGTCCACTGTACACACGGACAGAGTCTCCCCTGTATTTGCACGGCGTCACGTACAGTGTAGTAAACTACCAGAAACAACCACAATAATGAACATACAACATCCAAGCTTATATTAATTCATACACCATCCACCACAGGTTCACTTTCGAGATATAAATAAGTTGATAAAACCACATGAAAGCCTTTTCTTTTGAAAACACGCTACCACGAGGGGTATAAGACCATTTTATCACATAAAATCCACAATCTTTATTACATTATAAAACATCTCATATTCAAAAGTAAATACTGAACTGAACCATAAATAAGTCTAAACCATGCAAGGTAAGGATAAAGAAATAACCAACGAAGGGACGGAGCTTTGTCGCGTGCTAGACTCGCTCCTCACCAGCTGCCCCACTAAGACCTGCAACGTCACCTGAAAAGGAGGCGAGGGGTGAGAACATGTAACCATGTCTCCCCCTCCCAGTGGATACCTCGCGGAGATAAACACAAGTGGAGAAGATAGTAGTACAGTAGCTATGATAAACAAGTAAATGGAGAGATATACAGATATGAAACAACAGCTACTGTAAGTATGCGTCAACGGTACGAAAGTACAAAAACACCCAATCTGGAAACTGCCCTATTGGTCCGCAGACCTCAGGCCTATGCCCACTGTCACTCTAAGCCTGCATTCAACCCAAGGTCGCCTATGGGCTCACGGGTTGGCACATCCAACCACTTTTCCGGAAAAGAACACCCTGGCATGGTGGATCAGACCGCTTGTGTTCGTGAAATGCGCTCGAGTCCTGGGCGATCGATGCTGTTATGCTCAAAAGCCAGACGTCAGCAACTAGCTGACAATCCTGGCCCTAAAGGGACATCGACCCCTTTGGGTCATTAGGTAAACTTGCCGACCACGTAGGTCACAGAAGCACTGAAACAAACTGACCGAACAGTCAACGAAATCAAGCAAACCGACCGAACAGTCACCGAGAAATCGAAACAAGCCGACCGAATAGGCCACCGAAAACCGTAAGGAAATACCGTAACCGACCAATCAAAGGTCAACTAGGATGGAACAACTCAACATCCTCTCAACTGTATGCGAGTATTACTCAAGGAAACACAAGAACTGACCACTCAGGTAAACTAGGATGGAACAACTCAACATCCTCTCAACTGTATGCTAGTACTACTGAAGGATACACGAGAACTGACCAACCGAACAACAAGGTCACTGAGTATACTGAAGTAAACTGACCGAACAGGTCACTGATGTCATAGGCTGACAAGAAGTAATCTACTCTACTCCTACACATGATACTAAACATGAAAACACTAAGTAGAGTAATACTGTAATACAAAGGTGCAGGCTCAATAGATATATCTATGATAAACGATAAGCAGTAAGGGTGGAAGGAACGTCACCAGCGTGTACCATTGTACGGACGTCGGATCGAAGTACCCACCTCTACGACTGTAGAAGATCAGATCTGTCGTCTGTGGAAACGAAGAAACCGGACCTACGAAAAGGTCCACTGGGTTAGCGTCTAACCCACCAACACAAGTACTACTACTCACAAAGTCCCACTAAGGAACCCACGGGAATCGGTTTCCCAAAACCGATTGCCGAAATACCCGGAAGTCCCGAAATCGCGTCGCTCACCCGTCGTTTCGAACCTTCGAAATGATGTGGGTGACCAGCCAACAAGGCTCAGGGACACCGTAAATAACCACTAAGAGTTGTCGGAAGAAATCCGAACTGTAAATACGTTTCCGTCGGCGGATTTTGCCGAAAAACGCTCCGGAAATCGTTTTTCGATTTCCGTAAAGGCATGGGACCTTGGACGATCAGTCCAGGGGGTACCCACAGCATGTAGACACTTCCCACAGCAGCTACTTAATATTACAATTGCATAAAAGCCCCTAACAATTAATAAAAACGCATTATTTCATGCAATATTAGGGCTTTTATGGGCCGTGCACGCAAACCGATGCTCAATAAATCGAGCCATCTCACTCGCTGGAAGGTTTCGGCGTGCCGGAGACCGTGCTCACCTTTCGGAGCACTTTCGGTCACTGTAGAACTCGCACGAGCGATGCGAAGTTCTGTAAACAGCGCGCACAACGCGAAAGGTACACTTTTTCCGCTAATCGAGGCATCAAATGCCTAAGCGGAGGTGAGCATCGTGTTCAGCACGAAAAGACGATGACCGTGCTCACCTCACTTGGTCAAAAAGACCAACAGTAGCCTCGAAAAATGTGCAAAAACTCTAGCTAACATGCTGTTAACTAAAATACTGCTCACCTGACCCAAGGGAGCTAGGGCTCGCCGGCGGCGGTCGGTTCGGCCGGTGAGGGGTGCGGCCGGTCGAGAGGTCCACGGCACACGGTAGCCGGCGGCGAAGGTGGCCGGAGGCGCGGCGGAGAGATCGGCTTCTCCTTCTTCCTCTCGGGTTAGATGGCGCCGGCGCGGCGGCGACGGGGACGCGGACGGCGCCGGTCCCGGCGGAGGCCGAGGAAGGCGATGCTCCCCTTGGGAGGCGGCGGCGTTGCCGAAAGCCGAGGAGGCTCTCCTCGGTTTGCGCCGAACGTGCGGCCGCAGTGGGTGGAGCGGCGGCCGGCGGCATGCGGTGACGCCGGGGAGGTGCGCCTCGGGTTGCCGGAGGTCACCGGGGCCGGCGAGGAGCGGCGCGGCCGGCGGAGCGGCGGCAACCCGGGAAACCCGATCTCGGGTCTGCTCGGTCTGGGCGGCCGAAGGAAGCAATGGCGGCGGCGGCGGCGCTCGGGGACGCCAGGGTCGGCCGGGAAAACACGTCGGCGACTTCTTCTTGCCAGAGAAGTAGATCTAGGGGTCTTGGGGCTTTTCCCGACGCTTCTCGGCCAAGGTAGAGGTTCTTGCGGCCGAGGGGGAGGAAGAAGATGGCTATGGGGTTCTCCGGCGGCCGGGGAAGCTTTTCGGTGGCCGGAGGTGCGCGCACAGGGTAGCAGGAGGTGGGCAGAGGGCGGTTAGGGTGGCTGGGAGGTGAAGGGATAAGCTAGGGTTAGGGTTTCTTTCATGAAACCCTAACATATGTTTTATACACAAATGCAACTTTGCATTTTAGTCCATCACTTAGTTCTATTTCACCTTTAGTCCCTGCCAGGAGGTGAATTACGCGCATAAGCCCCTCGACATTTGAATCCGCGCATTTCGGCGCATAAAATATAAAGACTTTTCGCGATTCACCGTTTTGCCATTTTCACCCCTCTGAGATCATCTTGCATTTCCCGTAGATCCGTCCGTCGGATTTCGATCGGATCGCTCCGTCCAACATCGAATCTAGCATTTTACTTTGATCGATTTGGTCTCGGATTCGCGAAGTACCAATTCTCCTCTTCTTTCTCTATAAACCCCCTTTCCTTAATTATTTAGGTCAAATCCTTCAAACCCCTTTTTCTTGATATCCGTGCATCGGAATCCAATTTTGTCAGTGGCATTGGTTCCAGAATAGTCGAGCTGTTCGAAACGAGCTATTAAAGTCCTATATTCGGAGTTCTGTACGCTTCTGGACCCTTCTCTACTCCACGGTTCGTCGGAAATCGGGAGTTACTATTCACTTAAGTCGTTTCTTCCGGGTCGCGTAACTTTTCCGTTTTAGCTCATTTCGACCTGAAATTTGACGAGTGCATTTGTAATTTAATTACACACAACAACATTTTCAACAAAAGGGTTTCTTTATTAAGATAAAAATGTCGGTTATTACATCATTCCCTCCTTACAAGAAGTTTCGTCCCGAAACTTAAATCAAGGATCCCCCATAAACAAATGCGCATAACGCTCCCGCATAGTAGACTCAAGCTCCCACGTAGCCTCGCGCTTCTCGTGGTTCTCCCACTGAACCTTCACGTACGGAATGCTCCTGTTCCGCAACTTCTTCACTTCACGTGCCAAAACCCGCAACGGAGCCTCATCATAGCTCATATCCTCCCGCAACTGTATAGACGTCGGGCTGATGACGTGGGACGGATCCGGAATATACTTACGAAGCATGGACACGTGAAGGACATTGTGCACCCGGGCGAGACTCGGAGGTAGAGCCAAACTGTACGCCACCGGACCAACACGCTCCAGGATCTCAAACGGTCCCACGAATCGCGGACTAAGCTTGTTCCGCAGACCGAACCGCTTGATCCCCCTGGATGGCGACACCTTGAGCAGCACGTGCTCACCGACCAGAAACTCTAGGTCACGCCTCCGCTGGTCCGCGTAGCTCCTCTGTCGACTCTGTGCAGTCTGAAGCCGCTCTCTCGCAATGCGAACCTTCGCCTCCGCATCCTCCACTAAGTCAGGCCCGATCAACCGCCGTTCTCCGACGTCGTCCCAATAGATAGGGGACCGACATCGACGCCCATATAAAGCCTCGTACGGAGCCATCCCGATGCTCTCCTGGTAGCTGTTATTATAGGCGAACTCCACTAGTGGTAAATAGCGAAACCATCCATCTCCGTAGTCCAGGACACAAGCGCGGAGCATGTCCTCAAGAGTCTGGATGACTCGCTCTGACTGTCCGTCGCTCTGCGGATGGAACGCTGTACTGAAGTTCAGTTTCGTTCCCATAGCCTGCTGCAAGCTCCTCCAAAAGTGGGAAACGAAGCGGGTGTCCCGATTAGATACGATCGACACTGGCACACCATGAAGCCTGACGATCTCGTCGATATATAACTGTGCTAGTCGATCACGGGACCACGTCGTGTGCATCGGCAGGAAGTGAGCCGATTTCGTCAGCCAATCCACTACAACCCAGGTCGCATCATGGCCTCGCTGTGATCGAGGCAATCCAGTGACGAAATCCATAGAAATATGCTCCCACTTCCATACTGGTATCGGAAGTGGTTGCAGCTTTCCTGCCGGTCGCTGATGTTCGGCTTTGACCTGCTGACAAGTCAAGCATCGTGCCACATGCTGAGCCGCATCTAGCTTCATCCCAGGCCACCAGAAATTTTGCTTCAGGTCGCGGTACATCTTGGTTCCGCCTGGGTGAACCGTATACGGGGATCGATGCGTCTCGGATAGGATGTCGCTCCTCAGCTCCGAGTCACTATGCACGCACCATCTGCCCTTAAAGCGCAAAGACCCATCAGTGTGGGTAGTGAAGTTCCTGTCCTTGCCCTGCTCGATCTCCGCCCGCACTTTCTGTAAGTATGGGTCACTCGGCTGTCAAGCATAATCCGCTCGGTCAGGGTAGGCTGTACCACCAGAGACATCAACTGGGCCGTAGTCCCAGTGGAAACAACCTCGATCTCTAGACGACGGAACTCCTCTATCAGACGATCCTGGCTCGTAATCATGAAGGACAACTCAGCTGAAGGCTGTTTCCGGCTCAAGGCGTCTGCGACTGCATTCGCCTTTCCCGGATGATACTGAATGGTGATATCGTAGTCCTTCAGGAGTTCGAGCCAACGCCTCTGCCTGAGGTTCAACTCTTTCTGGGTGATGGTGATCAGTGAACACCTCGCAGTGTGCCCCGTAGAGATAATGCCTCCACAGCTTAAGGGCAAAGACCACTGCCGCGAGCTCCAGATCGTGAGTCGGGTAGTTCTTCTCATACGACTTCAGTTGATTAGAGGCGTAAGCAATGACCCGATCCTGCTGCATAAGCACGCATCCTAAGCCGATATGTGAGGCGTCACAATAGACCACGAAGTCCTCACCAGGATGCAGCAGAGTCAGAACGGGTGCGCGGGTCAATCGATCCTTTAGCTCATCGAAGCTCTGCTGGCACTGGTCGGTCCCCTGAAACCGTTCTCCTTTTCTGGCGAGCTTGTTCAGCGGTGCGGCGATCTTGGAGAAGCCCTCGACAAATCGCCGATAATACCCCGCCAAACCCAGAAAACTCCTGACTTCAGTCATAGTAGTAGGCTCAGGCCACTCGACTACTGAGGATATCTTCTTCGGATCCACCGTAATGCCCGATGGAGTCACGATATGCCCTAACAAAGATACCTCGCGAAGCCAGAACTCGCACTTCTTGAGCTTAGCATATAGCTTATGCTCTCGAAGTACAAGCAATACTTGCCGGAGATGATCCTCGTGCTCCTCATCACTCCGCGAGTAGATCAAGATGTCGTCAATGAAGACCACGACAAACCAGATCCGAGATATGCCCGGAAGACCCTTTTCATCATATCCATAAAGGTGGCATTGGTGAGCCCAAACGGCATTACCGTGAACTCGTAGTGGCCGTAACGAGTTCGAAAAGCGGTCTTCGGCACATCTTCAGCCCTGATCTTAAGCTGATGATAGCAGGATTGTAGATCGATCTTTGAGAATACCGACGACCCTTGAAGCTGGTCGAAAAGATCATCGATCCGGGGCAGTGGATACTTGCTCTTCACCGTGACTATATTGAGCTAGCCAATTTGTTTGCTCAATATTGCAATCAAACCAACACATGGTCCATGCAAGTCCATCATTTGATGCACAGGATTGCCAATCGCACTATGCAATACCAACCATCAGTGATGCTCAACATCCGTCTCCACGAGACCCTGTCGCTGCTGTCCTACAAGGGACCCTAGCGATCGATGTTCCGAGCAACACCAAATACTTGTCTCATTGAGACCCAGGCCACCTGCCACCAAATGATCGGACAAGCATACCCTTCCTAGGTTTGCACGATTAACTGAGAAGCAAACCATATACATTATCACATACGGTGACTATCAAAGCCGACAACCAGGCTTAAGTCACCCAATAACTGTGATTTCGGACCTCTCGCCAAATAGACCGAGACTGCTACAAACACCCAGACTCGAACTAGAGTCAAAACCAACTGCAGTGATGCTGAAATCAACTGCGCAAATCAGCCATGGAATAACCCAAGGCTCGCTACGTGGTCAGAGATAACCAACACTCAAGAGTTCCCAAGACAATCTAGGGAAAACATCGACCCAATCCATAAGTCCTAAGCAGGGAAAGGATATTTCGTCTCACTTTCGACAGTATATTGTCTGCAGCCAATATACTTATCAAAAGAAAAGTTAAATATCCAAGATCCACTACCAACATCGAGTTGGAAGCGTGACACCTCGAAGTATCAAGCCATTTGACACTTCTTCGCTGAACCAAATCCGTCGAAACATCGGATTTGCAAGCCGACATTCGAAAACAGATCGACTCCAAACCGACTCACTAGGAGTCCAATAGCTTCCGACATCCGAAAGCTACTCGCGACACTAAGTCGCAAACCGTATAACTTACGCTATACTCAAGGTTTCGAGAACTCCGTCATTACTTTGGAGTAGCTCGAGTCAATTCGACTCCTTTTACCAACCACAGAGTAGCCAGGACACACTAATTAAGGAGCTAGATAACCGCATACGATGTATGCAGCAACAGAGACTCGACACTAAACTGTGTAAATTCGGTTCTAGTTCACGTCAATTTGACGTAAAGACTAGCTAAAGGTCAAAAGACCCGAACTGCTGATTCCATCAGCAAACAAGGAGTAGGCGTCACAACCCTACCCAAAGAATCGCGAAAGCAACACCAATGTTGCAGTCGTCTAGACCCTGGACTACACCCAAGTATGTAAGATATGGATCCCAAGCATCTAAAAGGTAATCGACACCTAGAGGGGGGTGAATAGGTGTACAATGACAAAATAATCAACCTCAATGCGTTTTAAAATAAATGCGGAAAATAAAACGAACATACGAGATTTTAACGTGGGAAAACTCCAAAACGGAGAGAAAAACCCACGGGACCGATCACACGAAAATCCACTAAGAATAAAATTGAGTACAAGGTGATTTACCGACAACCCAACCCAACTTTACCAATTCTCTAATGTGGATCGCTTTCGCTAGTCCTCGATCGCTTGAAATCCTTCAACCGATCACGCCGCAATTCCTTGCCGCAACAACGCCCCGAATCCTCGATGCGTCCACCGAATCCACGGTCCTTCACGCGATTTCCGCGCCAAACTCCATCCGGAGTAGAAGAAGATGATTTGTGGTGATTTCACAATTAACGAACCAAAATCAATGGGGGATCTCTTCTAATTAATCATCAAACTTGATTCATGAAGAAACAAAGAATCAAAAACCTAGAATCAATTTGATGATCAATTACCGCGGAAACTCTAATTTAAAAAAAAAGGCATTAGGTTAAAAAGAGTTTCTAGGATTTTCAAAGAGTTTATAAAGTAGGGCTGATTGATTCTGAACCCCCCATGGTCCTTATATAATGTTTAGGAGACTTAGAGATAGATTAGGATTAAAATAATCAAGGAAATATTTCCCAGCCCAAGATCCGGATCGACCCCTCAACCTGGTTCTCTCTTCCGTTACACGTAAAGCTTTTCATGAGATCCGGTCCTAAGTCATGTGATCCAGTCCACAGTTACACAACTTGAGACACCAAGGTACGGGATCCGAATCACAAGCCTGGTCCGGATCTCAATTAAACTTGCGCAGGAAATCAGCTTACGGGATCCGAATCACAGCACTCTGATCCGGATCTCAAACAACTTTTTCAGCTTTTTATATTTTATCCTATGAAAAATAATTTTAAGTCTCCTAATCACTATATATTAGATTAAAACCACCATAAATGATCTTATTATCATACCTGAGGTGCCGAGCTTTACTGTAAAGTCTTGTAACGTCCATTTGCATCAGCTTGTTCTAAGTGTGCTCCTGACTCCTTCAAGACTCCAAACACCTCACGAAATACGCCAACTTATAAAATCCTTAACAATCTCCCCCTTTGGCGATTTCGTGACAAAACACAAAAAGAAGCCCGTACAAAATTCAAAACTAAAAAATGAAGATTATTGCAATTACCAAACAATAACCCCCGCATGACCGATCCAATAAAAACAAAAATACAGACTCTAACCCTGTTACAAACTCTATGACATAGACATTGGAGTCTTGAAGTCTTGAATAATCCTGCAAAAACTCTCAACACAAATTCAAGCATCAAAGATTCCATTAAGCATAAAAGCAATTAGTCATAGTTACAGTCCATAGTCAAAAACTAAAAAAAATGATCCAGAGCAGTCCAGAGTTATCTAATATCATCTCCTACAAGAGCAAAGTATAAAATCAACATCTCCCCCTTTTTGTCACAAAAAGCCAAAACGACAAAAACGAGGGCCCGAGCACGCTAGTCGGAGTCGGTGTCGGGTGGAGGCATCTCAGAACCCGTACATCCCATCTTCTCACAAAGTAGGCGCAAATACTGAGAGAAACGCCCTTGGCGCCTCTTGAGCTTGACAATATCTTGACGGATGACGTCCTGAACCGAGCCCTGTCTCTCTAACTCGCCTGAAAGCCGCTGCTGCTCACTAAAAAACGAAGACATGGATGCAACATCATCTGGAGCAGCCTGAGGCGGACAAGGAGGAGCAGGAGGATGAACCGGGGGAGGAGCACCGGGATGTAGTTGAGCTCGAGACTTAACTATCGTCGTCTCCCCAATAGGTCCAAGAGGATGCTCATAAGACGAACAGTCAATGTTTACCTCATGAAGTCGGAGAATCCGCATGATCAACAGTGGATAAGGGAGGCGATCCTTCTTACTCGAAGTTTTTATCTCTCGCGCCATTCGCTTCCAAATCAGAAAAGGTACGTTCAAATTAATGTTCCGCTCCTGAACAATCTCGGGATGACCAAGTAGATAGAGATACAACACACGATCCCATCTTATAATCTTTGTGTTTGCCAAAGGCATGACATTGTAGCACCACAAAATTAAGAAACCTATACTCCGCCTTAAATTCTTAGATAAGATCGCGTTTCCGTTGTTCTCGCGTCGGAACACAAAGAAACCCGAGCATCCTTGTCCAATCACCAATGGCACCATAACCGGCCCGAAGATAGTCAACACCATCGCACGTGCCTCCATACCAAGTCTTGTCCCAATCGTGGCGGGGTAATAGACATCTCAATCCCCCGAACCGGTTGTAAAGGCATGAGGACCGTCATCTGATTCCAGTAGATGCCCCGCTCTCATATAGAATTCTCTGATAAGTTCTAGTCCATAACCCGTCTGTTCGGCGAAGTTACAAACTTCGTGTAAGTCACCGTGCTCAAAAAGAGCTTGAAACCCCGGGACTTTCTCAAACAAATTCGCCACGCCGACAAACCGTTCTCCAATGCACATCTTCGAAGAATACATAGCCCGGCGACGATCATCAATAGGAAGGTCACGAGCACGATCAGCATCACGCTCATGAATGGATATACCTCCGGAACCTCGACGACCACGAACATAGGTATGAGGCGTCTGAGGCGATTCAATTTCCTCTGTCTCAACTACCTTCTCCTTTCCTTTTCCTTTAGCCGTCGCTTTAACTTTTCCCTTGCCTTTTCCTTTTTCTTTTCCTTTTTCTTTTCCTTTCCCTTTCTCTTGTTCTTTCTTCTTTGAGCGAATCTCAGTGGCAATGGATTCCCAATCCTCCCCCTGAGATTCTGCCCCCGAATCTTCTCCCGGGTTATACTAACTACCCGCGTCGTCGGCCGGCTCTTGTGTCGAGGGACGTCTGCGCTTCGCTCCCGGACCCCCGCGCGCCATCAGGAACACAAGCACCAAAAACGACGAATGCATTTCGTAAAAGGAACAACCGCTGTTTAGATTAAAAAAAAACACAAATATCGATCATAAAACTTCATTATTTAAGCATAATTGGTCAAAAATTTTAAAAATCATCTAGAGTATCCTAGGGCCATTAGGAACAATTTAAATATAATGAATACGCATGGAAAACAAGATAAAAATCACAAATTTTCGAAAATTGCCTGCTGTGAACAGTGAAAACAGCAAAAATTGTGAAACCCTAGGATTTTAGCCAATGTGCTCACAGATCTGAGGAAAAGAAGCGAAATAAAGTTTGTAGAAATCAATGCTAGGCAAGTATAAGTAGGAAACAAGCTACAAACTCAGCTCAAAACAAAGAAAATGAGATCAAACTCGCAAAATCCAAAATCCTACACATTAGGGCACAAAAATGCAAAATGAAGATCGAAAGCAAAATCTTACCAATAAACCGAAGAAAATGAGTGCAAGTGGCACCAAAACGTGTCTAGGGGTTCTAGAGAGAGAAGCTCCAGAGAAAACACAACGTTTGAAACACAAAAAAAACATGCTCTGTCGTGCGATTTATAGTCTCGCCGCTTCACTGGTCCGGATCCGTCGGCTGTCGGATACGCCAAGTCACGCCTGAGAATGTGCGTGCGTCCCGGATTCGATCGCCGGATCCGGATCCCGAAGGCAAAAAAAAAAAAAAAAAAAAAAAAAAAAAAAATTGTACAGTAAAATTAATAAAGCTGCTCCTCGGATGACGTGAAAGAAATATGTACGAAATCCATTAACAAAATTATATTCGAAAAAATTCAAAAATGTCATACAAGCTGAACCGTACATCAATCAAGAATTAAGAAAATATACCGTGAAATTAAGCACATCCAACGAGCTCTAAACAATAGATGCACCGAATTTAGTCATCAAATTCGCAGATATAAAGATTCAATTAGATCACATTAACTGAAATAAACACAAGAATATCGTCCAATTGAGTTATGCACACATCGAAAATAAGGAGTGGCTCTATGAGCATCTTTTGAAGCATTGTTCAACTAATCTTCGCACTACCCACTGTATATCACCGAAAGATCTAAATATTCATATATTTCTCAACCTTTCCGGTTGCTCAATAATTCGCTCACGTGGTAGCTTCACACACTTACCGGACGGCCGGGGTGGTAGCTCTTTCCAACATGTGGTGGTAGTTTTCACACTCTCGCAAGGGATGTAACTCTTTCCACATCTTTCGTAGGTGGTAGTTTTCACACTCCCGTGAAGGGATGTAACTCTTTCCACATCTTTTATATTGGAGATTACTCCCTCTCAAATAGTGCAACCCTCAATGGGAAAATATTATTGAGATTTCAGAAAATAGTGAGATAATTCATCTCAAAGCTCAAATAATCAAACAAATTCAAGTACTCCTTTGATAGTCCAAGAGAGATACCAATTTAACAAGTATATAAAAATAATTCATAGATGATGTTGAGGTTCAAATAAAATGACATAGAAGAATTTAAAAGAATAGAGCAATGTTAAGAGAAATCATACAAATATTGTAAACAAGTCAAAGGGTTTATAGAGAAATCATGTCAAAAATAAAACCAACGAAAGATGCTCATACACAGAAATGGATGATGCACAATTTACGCTTAAGTATGGCCCATAGGTTAGATCTAGATTAAAGGATTCATACCGATAGCCTTTCTCAAATGTAAAAACCGTTTTTGATCTAAAGGCTTAGTTAAAATATCCGCAAGTTGATCATCGGTAGAAACATATTCAAGTTGAAGAACATTCGAATCGACCAATTCTCTTAAAAAATGATATCTTAGTTCAATATGTTTTGTTCGAGAGTGAAGAACAGGGTTTTTTGAAATGTTTATGGCACTCGTATTATCACAAAGAATAGTAAGAGAGGTGGAAGGGATCCGGTAGTCACTCAGTAAACTTTTCATCCATACTAACTGAGTAGCGCAACTACCCGCAGAGATATATTCGGCCTCAGCAGTAGAGAGTGCTATACAATTTTGCTTCTTACTATGCCAAGCCACCAAACAGTGACCCAAATAGAAACACGCTCCACTTGTACTTTTTCTATCATCCGCTGATCCGGCCCAATCGGCATTCGAGTAGCCAATGATGTCAAGAGATGTTCCCATCGGATACCAAATACCATAATCTGATGTTCCCTTGACATATCTAATCACTCTTTTCACAACCTTCAAATGAATCTCCTTTGGATTTGCTTGATAGCGAGCACATATTCCAACACTAAAAGCTATATCCGGTCTACTCATAGCTTAAATACAAAAGACTTCCAATCATGCTCCGATAAGTCTTTTCATCAACACTATTTCCTTCAACATTCGTTCCTATCCCTTTGTTGGTTGTACCCATCGGAGTATCAAAATGTTTTGCATTGTCCAATCCAAACCTTTTAACTAGTTCCTTTGCGTACTTGGATTGGCTTACATGAATCCCGTCCTTTGATTGTTTTACTTAAAGTCCAAGGAAGTACGTGAGTTCACCCATCATAGACATCTCAAACTCCTCCGTCATCAAGGTAGCAAACTCCTTAGAATCTTTATCTTTCGTTGCTCCAAAAATAATGTCATCCACATAAATTTGTGCTACAATAAAACCATCATTCGAGTGCTTAACAAACAAGGTCCGATCCGCTCCCCCTCGGTTATATCCCTTCTCCAAAAGATATTTCGTGAGTCGGTCATACCATGCCCGCGGTGCTTGTTTCAAACCGTAAAGTGCCTTTTTGAGATGAAAAACATGATTTGAAAATTTTGAGTCTATAAAACCTTTCGGTTGTTCAACATAGACTTCTTCTTTTAAAAACCCATTTAAAAATGCACTCTTTACGTCCATTTGAAAAAGTTTTATTTTAAAATGACAAGCAATCGCGAACAAAATTCGAATTGACTCTAATCGGGCGACCGGGGCGAACGATTCATCAAAATCGATGCCTTCTACCTGAGAGTACCCCTGAGCAACCAATCTTGCCTTGTTCCGTACAATGGTACCATCCTCATTTTTCTTATTCTTGAAAATCCATTTGGTACCAATGATATGTTGATTCTCAGGACGAGGTACAAGTTCCCATACATCATTTCTAATAAATTGACCAAGCTCTTCTTGCATGGCATTTATCCAATATTCATCTTGAAGAGCTTCGTCTACATTTTTCGGCTCTATCAAAGAAACATAACAAGCAAATTCGCACAAGAGTTGTCTCCTAGTTCTTACACCAGTAAGTGGGTCTCCAATAATGTTCGACAAAGGATGATCTCTTACGGGTGTCAAATTAGGAATATTAGTAGATGATTCAGATGATTCATGTGATGCTACCACATTAGGTGAAGCAGGAATTTCAGCACAAGCACCATCATCAATTGAAGGAAAGATAAAAGGAGAATCATTATCATCATCATCACGCAAAGAACTGGATGTATCAAGCACAGGAGAATGTGAAGAAGCTTCATCTACTTTAATATTAATTGATTCTACCACCGTCTTAGATCTTAAGTTGTACGCTCTATATGCTCGACTAGAGGTAGAATAACCGAGAAAAATACCTTCGTCGCTTCGGGAGTCAAATTTTCCAAGATTTTCACGATCCCGAAGGATAAAATATCTACTTCCGAAGATACGAAAATATTTGACATTAGGTTTTCTACCCATCCACAATTCATATGGAGTGTTTAATGTACCGGGACGTACATAAATTCGGTTGATGACATAGACGGCCGTGTTTACCGCTTCTGCCCAAAAATGTAGAGCAATCTTCTTACTATGAAGCATAACACGAGCCATCTCTTGTACCACCCGATTTTTACGTTCAACGACTCCATTTTGTTGTGTAAGAAGCGGAGAATTCATGTTTTATTCCATTAGAAGCACAAAAATCAGCAAATTTAAAATTTATGAACTCTCCTTCTTGATCACTTCTAATTCGTACAATTTTATCATTACGTTCATTCATAAGACGGAGGCAAATTTCAGAAAATAAGTCAAAAGTATCCGCCTTTTCACGTAAAAATCCACTCCAAGTATGACGAGAAAAATCATCAACAATCAAAAGAATATACCGTTTTCCACCCAAACTTTGAATTCTAGATGGTCTCATTAAATCCATGTGAAGTAACTCTAAAGGTCGTGATGTCCCTAAATGATTCAAGTTTTTATGTGCGGATCTAGTTTGCTTACCCATTTGACAACCCCCGCACAAAACGTTCTTTTCGAAATCAATCTTGGGTACTCCTAACACAATCTCCCTTTTTGTGATCTTGGAAAGCTCCTTAAAGTTTATGTGACCTAGTCGTTCATGCCATAAAGTCTCGGTTTCTAATGACACTAGGTTACATGTTTCGTTTTGACTACAAGGAACTATATAACAATTGTTTTGGGATCTCACACCCTTTAAGAAAAGAGAGTCATCATCTAGAGTTACCAAACACTCTTTTGAAGAAAATTTCACACAATATCCATCATCACATAATTGGCTTATGCTTACGAGATTTGATTTAAGCCCCTCAACATAAAAAACATCATTCAATGTGGGGCCATCCGAGATAGTGATTGTTCCCTTTCCAATGATCTTAGAGGATCGACCATCTCCAAATACAACACATCCACCGGAGATTTCTTGAAAAGAAGTAAACCAATTTTTATCTCCGGTCATGTGTCGAGAACATCCACTATCAAGGTACCATGAATTATTATCGTAAGCATGAAGGGAAGTATGGATAACTAAGCAAGGGTAGAATTCACCTTTGCGCACCCAAACCTTACGCGTTTTGGGGTGCGATGGCCTACTCGAATGCGTCTTGTGAAGCTTGTCGACGAATTGATTTTTCTTTCCTTTTGAAACGTCCAACTTAGGTCTCCATGATTGTTTAGCCTTCACATTCGGAACTTGCATTGAAGGCTTTGTCGGTTTCCATTGGTTCATTGATTTTGTAGAATTCTTCTTTTGCGTGCAAAATCTCTTTACATGACCTAGAACTCCACAAGCATGGCAGATTTTGTTAGTTAATGCTTTGGTAAGAGAAATTGTTAAGGATTTATCTAAGTTGGCGAGTTTTGTGTATTTGTAAGGAGTTTTGGAGACTTCAATGAAGATCAAGTCAAAGGATCGCTATTCAAGATCAAAAGCTGTGTTGGATGAAGTTCGATAACTCAGGTATGGACGAGAACACTTAGTGGTGTATTTTAAGTTATGTTTAGAAGACATCAGATCTAATAAAACTATGTTTTGAACTTAACTGATACTATATATTGTGTATACTGGTTGGGACGACCGGTCCCCACACTGAGAAGACCGGTCCCAGAGAGCTCTTTCTGCGCAACTTTACACAGAGGACCGGTCTCCTCATCTGGAAGACCGGTTCCAGAGAGACTTCTCTGCGCAGCCTTGCACAGAGGACCGGTCTCCTTATCTAGAGGACCGGTCCCAGAGGCTTGAAATTTGTATGTCGCTGAATGAGACCGGTCCCCAGTTATGTGAGACTGGTCCCTCGGTGATCAATCTGTTTTTTTCGCAAGGGAGGACCGGTCTCTATCTTGGAGGACCGGTCCCGCGATACGAAATCTGTTATAAAGATTTTATCTGTTATATCTAAATCGATCTAGATGCTTTCTAAACATATAAATATGATATGAGGGGTCATAGGAAGATCAGACTTAGAGAGATATAATGTGAAAAACCCTAGAAAGCTTGTGATGTTTTTCTTTGCCTAATAGTTTTTGAAATCAAGCTTTTTAGGTTTTGATCATTGATACGATTCTCTGAAAAAGAGTTTAATCTTCTTGAGAATCGTTTTAATGATCAATATCTAGGGTTTTCGCTCCTCATCTCATATGTGCTTTCTAAGTTAATAAAATCACCACAAAGATGTTTTAAGAGATTCGAACTTCGGAGAAAGTTTGGCGCGTGGACTTCGCGTGAAGACCGTGGATTCGGTGGGCGTTTCGTGGATTCGAGACGTGGATGCTGTATGGATTTGCAGTGGGATCGATAGAAGGATTTCCATCGATCGAGGACCAACGAAGACGATCTACAACGAGGATTCGGTAAAATCGAGTTGTATTTAGGATTAAATCTCATGTACTTGATTTTTCTATAGTGGATTGTTTTGCGTGATCGGTCCTGTGGGTTTTTCTCTCCGGCTTGGAGTTTTCCCACGTTAAATCTCAGTGTTTGATTTTATTTTCCGTTTTTATTTTTTTTTTGCATTGAGATTCGCTGTTTTTGCCGTTTACACCTATTCACCCCCCTCTAGGTGTTATTTACCTTTTAGATCTTAGGGCTTCATATCTCACAATTGGTATCAGAGCGGGTATAGGTTGTAATCTATGGCCGAGGGTGGTAACATTAATCGACCTCCGCTCTTTGATGGCACTAATTACGCTTACTGGAAAGTTCGTATGAGAGCGTTCCTTATTGCCGTCGACGAGCGTGTTTGGCAATCAATTGAATTTGGATGGAAACATCCAACTGAGGTTGTCGAAAATGTTAGCGGCCCTAAACCTAGAAATAAGTGGACGAAGGATGAAAATGACCTATCATCGTTTAACGGGAAGGGTATCAATGCTTTATTCAATTCTTTAAATCAAACAGAATTTTCTCGTGTCTCGGCGTGTCAAACCGCCAAGGAGATATGGGATACTTTACAAGTTACACACGAGGGTACAAGCTTGGTAAAAGTTCAAAAATTGCAAATGCTTACGAGTAAATTTGATTCTATTCGTATGGAAGAACATGAAACTTTTACCGAGTATTATACTCGTTTGCAAGATATAGTTAATACGTGTGCTAACTTGGGAGAAAAGATTTCTGAATCTAAAGTTGTTCGAAAAATTTTAAGAACTCTTCCCGAACGTTTTCGTCCAAAGGTTGCGGCCATAGAAACGGTAAAACATCCGGATGAAATTAAAGTAGAAGAATTAGTCGGTGCACTTCAAACTTATGAAATGACTTTTCCTACTAATTCATCTTCTTCCAAGTTGTCTTCTAAGTCTACAGGTATGGCTTTGAAATCGACAAAAGGAGACGACTTGACATCTTCATCGGATTCGGATGACGACGTGACATTGGAGGAATTCGAAAAGCAACTGGCTTTATTAACAAGGAAGTTTCGTCGAAACTTTAGGAAGAGACAATATTCAAAACCAAACTTCTCAAAGTCGAATAAATCAAAAGGGAGTTTTCTTTCTTCCTCTTCATCTTCAAAATCTAAAAATTCTGAGAATTACTCTAAGGACACAACAAAAGAAAAGAAGAATAATGAAGGTCAAATTCAATGCTATAAGTGCAGAGGATTTGGTCATATTGCATCGGATTGTCCCAATAAGAAGTCTTTGAAAAAGAAAGCGATGCAAGCCATTACTTGGGATGATTCTTCTGAGGAGTCACCCTCAAGTGATGAGGATGTGAATGCAACTGCTCTTATTGCTTATGATTCTTCTTTTGTGTGTCTATCATCTACTGATTCTATTTCTATGACTCACTTGCATGATCAATCCGCTTCGGAGAATTCTATGGACGAAGAGTCGGATATAGATGAGATAGCCGCGGCATATCACCAATTGATCGCTGAGTCGAAGAAGATGGCAAAGCTTAACAAGAAGTTGAGAAGAAGGATCATCGATTTAGAAGAAGAAAATTCGAGATGGGGCACATCGACAAAGGATTTGGAACAAGAAAAGGATGGCTTGTCAAGAGCATACACCTCCCTGCTAGCGAAAATCTCCGTGCTTGAGAAGGAAAAAGAATCATATGGAGAAAATATGAAATACCTCAACAAGCAACTTACGGAGACAAAAGAAGCTAATATGGAATTCACCAAGACAATCATTCAACTAAAGTCGGACATGGAAAAGTTTTCCTCTGGAACTACAAAACTCGACAAGATGTTAGGAATTGGTCAAACTAACAAGTTTGGTCTTGGATATGAACGGACGTATGTGGAACAAGTAAACAAGCAAGTGAGCGAGATCCATAACAAACCAAGGCCTAAGGCTCAAGGTAATCTTTTTCGTGCTATTAATCCTTCTGCTAACAAAGTTTGTCATTTCTGTGGAGTTCTAGGACATGTGAAGAAACGTTGTACACAAAAGAAGAGCTCCGGGGCAAACACGAACCGAGGAATCCAAGCTAGGTCTAGGAAGGAAAGTCCAAAATTGATGTCAAAGCAAGCATGGAAACCGAAATCGGTTGAGCCACATAAGAAGAAAACACAATTCGTCGACAAGCTACATAAGACGCATTCAAGCCAACCGACGCATCCTAAAACTCTCAAGGTTTGGGTGCGCAAAGGTGAACTCTTCCCATGCCTTGTCATTCACACCTCACTTCATGCTTATGATACTACTTCTTGGTATCTTGATAGTGGTTGTTCACGTCATATGACCGGTGATAAAAACTGCTTTGATTCTTTGAATAAAATTTCCGAAGGACTTGTCGTTTTCGGAGATGGCCGGTCATCTAAAATTATTGGCAAAGGAACAGTGACTATCTCAGATGGCCCTACTTTGAATGACGTATTTTATGTTGAGGGGCTTAGATCAAATCTCATAAGCATAAGTCAATTGTGTGATGACGGGTACTCTGTGAATTTTTCTGCAAAAGAATGTTCTGTGCTGCATAATGATGACTCTCTTTTTTTAAAGGGTGTTAGATCACAGAATAATTGTTATATTGTTCCATGCTCTTCAAGTGAACTTTGTAACCTGGCAACTTTAGATATTGAAACTCTTTGGCATGAACGTCTAGGTCACATGAACTTTAAGGAACTATCCAAGATAACGAAAAAGGAAGTTGTTAGAGGTGTACCTAAGATAGAGTATAAAGAGAACGTTGTTTGTGAAGGTTGTCAACTGGGAAAACAAAGTAGATCCTCCCATAAGAGTTTGAATCACTTAGGAACATCTAAACCTCTTGAACTTCTCCATATGGACTTGATGGGACCCACTAGGATTCAAAGTTATGGGGGAAAACGTTATATCTTGCTTGTAGTTGATGATTTTACACGTTTTGCTTGGTGTGCATTTCTGAGAGAAAAAGCTGATACTTTTGATTCTTTTTCTGAACTCTGTCTTCGTCTTATGAATGAATGTAATGAAAATATTATACGCATCAGAAGTGATCAAGGAGGAGAATTTATAAACTCAAAATTTGTTGACTTTTGTGTTTCAAAAGGAATTAAACATGAATTCTCCGCTCCTTATACTCCACAACAAAATGGAGTCGTTGAACGAAAAAACCGGGTTGTTCAAGAAATGGCACGTGTTATGCTTCATAGTAAGAAAATTGCACTTCATTTTTGGGCCGGAGCTTAACACGGCGGTCTATGTGATTAACCGTATTTATACACGCCCGGGTACTTTAAATACTCCTTATGAATTGTGGAATGGTAGAACACCAAATGTAAAATACTTTCGTATCTTTGGGAGTAGATGCTTTATCCTTCGGGATCGTGAGAATCTTGGAAAATTTGACTCTCGAAGTTACGAAGGAATTTTTCTTGGGTACTCTACTACTAGTCGGGCTTATCGTGCGTATAATATAAAAACTAAGACGGTGATAGAATCAAGTAATATAAGAGTAGATGAAGCTTTTTCTGCAAATTCTTCTATGAATGATACTACTTCTACTACTTTGATTGTTAATGATGATGATGATGATTCTCCATTTATCTTGCCTGTGAACAATGAAAATTTTGTCATTGATGTTCCCATTCAAACTGAAACTTTTGCTCCTCATGAGTCATCGTAACCTCTTACTATTACTGAATTGACCCCTGTGAAAGATCACCCTCTGTCTAATGTGATTGGAGACCCTCTTACTGGTGTACGAACTAGGAGACAAATACAGTGTGAGTTTGCATGTTATATATCCCTAGTTGAGCCAAAACATATTGGCGAAGCTCTTCTTGATGAATTTTGGATAAATGCTATGCAAGAAGAACTTGGTCAATTCATTCGAAATGATGTATGGGAATTAGTGCCACGTCCCGAGCAACAACATATAATTGGTACAAAATGGATTTTTAAAAATAAGAAAAATGAAGATGGTACCATTATTCGAAACAAAGCAAGACTTGTTGCTCAGGGATACTCACAAATTGAAGGGATTGATTTTGATGAATCCTTCGCTCCGGTTGCTCGTCTAGAATCCATTCGTATTATGTTTGCAATTGCTTGTCATTTTAAAATAACTCTTTTTCAAATGGATGTCAAAAGTGCATTTTTAAATGGACTTTTAAAAGAGGAAGTTTTCGTAGAACAACCAAAAGGGTTTATAGATTCAAAATTTCCCGATCATGTTTTTCGACTGAAAAAGGCACTTTATGGACTTAAACAAGCACCGCGAGCATGGTACGAACGTTTAACAAATTTTCTTTTAAATAAAGGCTACAATCGAGGGGGAGCGGATAGAACTCTCTTTGTAAAACATACGAAAAATGATTTTATTATGGCTCAAATTTATGTGGATGATATTGTTTTTGGCGCAACTAGAGATAAGGATGCCACTGAATTTGCAAATTTGATGACTAGTGAATTTGAGATGTCAATGATGGGGGAGCTTACTTATTTTCTTGGGTTGCAAGTTAAACAATGTAGAGATGGAATTCATCTATGTCAATCCAAGTATGCGAAAGAGTTGGTTAAGAAATTTGGATTGGATAGTACAAAAGCTTTTGATACTCCAATGGGTACTAGTAACAAAGGTCTCGGATTAAATTCTGAAGGACAGAGTGTTGATGAAAAACAGTACCGAAGCATAATTGGGAGTTTACTCTATCTGACTGCGAGTAGACCGGATATTGCTTTTAGTGTTGGAGTTTGTGCCCGATATCAAGTTGATCCGAAAGAGACTCATTTAAAAGCAGTTAAGAGAATAATTCGGTATGTTAAAGGGACGTCTGAACTTGGTATCTGGTATCCAAAGGGAACGTCTTTAGAATTATTAGGATACTCAGATGCAGATTGGGCCGGTTCTGCGGATGATCGAAAGAGTACGAGCGGAGCATGTTTTTATCTGGGTCACTGTTTGGTTGCTTGGCACAGTAAGAAATGTAATCGCATTGCACTCTCGATCATTGAGGCGAGTACATTGCACGTAGTTGCTCCACTCAATTATTGTGGATGAAAAGTTTATTGAGTGACTATCGAATTCCCTCCACCACCTTGACAATTCTTTGTGATAACACAAGTGCTATTAATATTTCTAAAAACCCTGTGTTACATTCTCGTACAAAACACATTGAACTTCGATATCATTTTTTAAGAGAACTAGTTGATACAAATATTCTTCAACTTGAATACATTTCAACTGATGATCAACTAGCAGATATTTTAACAAAGCCTTTGGATCAAAAACGATTCCTACATTTACGAAAAGCAATTGGTATGAATCTTATAGTCTAGATTTATTCTATGGGCCATAGTTTGTGCATTTTAGTGTGTTTCATTGCATTTTTTTTAAGAAAATGTGATATCCGTGATATGATTATAATTGTTTCTTGAAAGAAATTTGATTTAGTCAAGTTTGCTTTTATATTCATCTGATGTCTTATTTGTTGATCGCCTTGACAGATTAAATTTGTCTTGAGTATATGGCGTTAAAATCAATATTTTTTTTTGATCTTAAAAACAATGTGATTAGCTTGTTTGACTATAAGTCTCGGTATGAATATTGATTTTCAATTTCCTTGAAATCATCATAATATCGTTAAATTGGAGGTTGCACTTTCTTAGGGGGAGTTATTCCTACGGCTATATCCATGAAAAGATGTGGAAAGAGTTACATCCCTCGCGGGAGTGTGAAAACTACCACCACATGTAGGAAA
Organism: Aechmea fasciata; assembly: GCA_025177825.1. Taxonomy (NCBI): domain Eukaryota; kingdom Viridiplantae; phylum Streptophyta; class Magnoliopsida; order Poales; family Bromeliaceae; genus Aechmea; species Aechmea fasciata. The sequence continues at coordinate 2,637,434 of CM045930.1, read as the reverse complement.
GAGCTACCACCCCGGTCGTCCGGTAAGTGTGTGAAGCTACCACATGAGTAACTTTTTGTGGAACTGAAAAGGTTAAATATCTATATACGTATTTCAATATTTCAGTGATATACGGTGGACAGTGCGAAGTCTAGTCGAAGAGTGCTTCTAATAAAGATGCTCAAAGAGCCAATTCTTCCTGATTTTGTGCTTAATTCAATTTGAACATATTATCTTGATTTCAATTTTTTGGAATATCGTATTCTTACTCTTGGCAAAATATGATGGCAAGCAAATACGTCCTATTTTCAGCTCTTATTTGATGTGTGGACTTTTATACATTACTCATCTTAAATTTGTTCTCAATAGGAGATTTGACAAATTTTTGACGTCTTATTCTATATAAAAATAAAATTTGACTTCCTGGAATTTCTTTCATGAAAATCCGTGTTTAAAATCATGGGGGTATCACAAAAATTTTTCATTTTTGAACATTTCCTGTGATTTCGTGGCTCTGGGACCGGTCCCGCGCCTTGGGAGACCGGTCCCGCCGCCCGACCCTATAAAGGAGACACATAGGGTTCGGTCTTTTCTTGTGTTTCAAAAACTTTGGAACTTTCTCTCTCTACGCTTTGTGATCCCCAGGAGCCGAGTGATCATATTTTTGGTTCGATTTCATCGTTTCTAAGAACCCTAGATTTTGGTTCTTTTATCTATATTTTCGATTTTCTAGGGTTTTTCGGGGTCTTTATGCATAGCGGTCAGGATTTTTGCGTGTTTTGTTCTTGAAATCATGGATAGAGGGTATTTTTTGGATGGGAATCCTTGTTCTCGTATTGTTCACCCTTGTTTGTGTACTCCTCTCTTTGTTTCTAGCAGTTGGTTTCCATCCTATACATTGTTTTTCCAGGAATTTCGGGAATTGTTCTTTTTGTATTCTTGGGATCTTAATTCATTTGCTGTGTTCCTTCGAATTTCTTCTTTTTCTTCGTACAAGAAAGAGTTTGAGCTTGTTTCTTTGGATTTCTTCATGTTTCTTTGATTTTTTGGTTCACGTTAGGCGTACTTTCATTCGTTTTGGGTGCATCTTGTGCAAGTTTTTGTTTTTAGTCTTCGTGGCCCTAGAATTGTCTAGTTCTATATGTATTCCATACTTCTTTTCACAATGTACCTACGTTTTGCTATCTACGTGGTACACAGGGATTTTTTTTTTCTCACATTGTTCTCGTTGTTGCTAGTTCTTGTGTTCCTAATGGCCGGTGGTGGCAAGGGTCGCAAACGCCGTCGTTCTCCTACACCACCGACTCCGGCACCTCCTGCTGATGATGTTGGTAGCGACTATGTCCCTGAGGACGAGGACTCCAGTGAGGAATCTAAGGATTGGGAGAATTTGCCAATTGAAAGATTGACACAAGCTAAGGGCAAAGAAAAGGAAGTACCTAGGAAGAAGAAGAAAGTAATAGGGAACGAGAAAGGGAAAGAGAAAGTAAGAAAGAAAGCGAAAGGGAAGAAGAAAGTGATAGAGAAGGAGGAAGGACCGAAGAATTTATCGGCTACAGAAAAAGGGAAACAGAAAGTGTCGGAGACACCTAAAACTCGAGTGCTCGAAAGAAACCTACGGGTATCAAGATTACCGAGCCTACCGGTTGTAAACTTCGTGGACACCCAGATGTGTCCTCCTCGGAAAGTTCTCGTCCCAATTTACACCGAGGAGCCGATTGACTCTAAGCGGCGATCATTATTTTCAACAAAGCAATGCATTGGTGAACGCTTTGTTGCCGCTGAACAACTATACAAGCATGCGCCCGTACTTGAGTCATTGATTGAAAATGGCGATCTTCACGAAGTCTGTAATTTTCGTGAGAAGACAGGGTACGGAATTGAGTTAGTTCGTGAATTCTATATGCGCCGGGTCTTTAATCGAATCCGAAGGGGGCCCGTATAGCTTCACGTCACGCGTTCGCGGCTACGATTTCACGGTTACTCCTGACGATATTGCTTCCGTTTTGGAGATGGATGCTAAGACCGATGGGCAAGACTATCTTGACTCCGCCCGACTCCGTGAGGGATTGGTTGACGGTGATGAAAGCGCTTACGCTACCGAACACTGAGTCAAATGGTTTAGTAGTGATGTCAAAGGATTTAAAGTTGGAATATCGTTTTTTAAATTTCATAGTGTGCTATAATGTCGCCTTTGGTGAACACGAAGGTAGTCCGTTGGGATCGATTGCTATACATGTATCTACTTGGTCATCCGGAAATTGTGCTGAGTCGGAACATTAATCTGAATGTTCCGTTCTTAATTTGGCGTCGCATGGCGAAGGAAATTAAGACTTCGAGTCTCACGGAGCGACTTCCATTTCCGCTTCTCATCATGCGGCTTCTGTGCAAATTCGATGTAGACTGGCGTTGTAGCTCGTACGAGTTTCCGTTGGGAGTGATTAGCGAGATTACGCTTGCAAAATCTCTTGGTCAACTTCAGTCGGAGACTCGACGGTCACCTCTTTGTGGGACTTCAAGGCGATGCGAAGTCGTTTGAGCCTACATCCTCACGAGCCGTTGCTAGTTCTCCGCACTCACGCCTGCTCAGAGCCGTGGTGCTTTATTTCAGGCGGTTACGCGTCTCTCTGTGGAGATTGCCGAGTTACGGAGGATGGTCCAAGCTCTATTTAACAAGCTTGGGTGTGCTCTACCGCTCCCACTTCTCCTCCTCCCACTCCCGGTGCCGTTGGTTCCACCCGAGTGTTGACCCCCCCGGATCTTTTTGGCGTTTTTGTTGACAAAAAGGGGAGATGTTACTCAAAGAGAGTTAGTAATAGTAGTAGTCACACACGTTTAGATGATGATGATGAGAGAATGGGGAGATGACATTTACTTTTGATGTGCTTACTTGTAATATACTTAACTCACTTGCTTACTTTTGATACTTGATCTACTTGTACTTAACTCACTTGATGATCACTTGACTTATTTTTGATGTAATGCATGTCTTGATGAGTTCATTAAGAATCTTTGCAGGCACCTTCAAGACTTCAAAACTCCTCGTCAAGAATAAGTCATAGAGTTTGTTTTAAGGTTGTGAAAGTGTATTTTTCTCTTGGTTCTTTCATGTGAAGGGATGTTGTTTGGTGATTTTCAACGGTCCCTTAACTTTTTCTAGCTTTTCTCCTCTATTTTTGTTGGGTTATGTTTTTGTCACAAAACCGCCAAAGGGGGAGATTGTTAAGGATTTATCTAAGTTGGCGAGTTTTGTGTATTTGTAAGGAGTTTTGGAGACTTCAATGAAGATCAAGTCAAAGGATCGCTATTCAAGATCAAAAGCTGTGTTGGATGAAGTTCGATAACTCAGGTATGGACGAGAACACTTAGTGGTGTATTTTAAGTTATGTTTAGAAGACTTCAGATCTAATAAAACTATGTTTTGAACTTAACTGATTCTATATATTGTGTATATTGGTTGGGACGACCGGTCCCCACACTGAGAAGACCGGTCCCAGAGAGCTCTTTCTGCGCAACTTTACACAGAGGACCGGTCTCCTCATCTGGAAGACCGGTTCCAGAGAGACTTCTCTGCAGCCTTACGCAGGACCGGTCTCCTTATCTAGAGGACCGGTCCCAGAGGCTTGAAATTTGTATGTCGCTGAATGAGACCGGTCCCCAGTTATGTGAGACCGGTCCCTCGGTGATCAATCTGTTTTTTTCGCAAGGGAGGACCGGTCTCTATCTTGGAGGACCGGTCCCGCGATACGAAATCTGTTATAAAGATTTTATCTGTTATATCTAAATCGATCTAGATGCTTTCTAAACATATAAATATGATATGAGGGGTCATAGGAAGATCAGACTTAGAGAGATATAATGTGAAAAACCCTAGAAAGCTTGTGATGTTTTTCTTTGCCTAATAGTTTTTGAAATCAAGCTTTTTAGGTTTTGATCATTGATACGATTCTCTGAAAAAGAGTTTAATCTTCTTGAGAATCGTTTTAATGATCAATATCTAGGGTTTTCGCTCCTCATCTCATATGTGCTTTCTAAGTTAATAAAATCACCACAAAGATGTTTTAAGAGATTCGAACTTCGGAGAAAGTTTGGCGCGTGGACTTCGCGTGAAGACCGTGGATTCGGTGGGCGTTTCGTGGATTCGAGACGTGGATGCTGTATGGATTTGCAGTGGGATCGATAGAAGGATTTCCATCGATCGAGGACCAACGAAGACGATCTACAACGAGGATTCGGTAAAATCGAGTTGTATTTAGGATTAAATCTCATGTACTTGATTTTTCTATAGTGGATTGTTTTGCGTGATCGGTCCCGTGGGTTTTTCTCTCCGGCTTGGAGTTTTCCCACGTTAAATCTCAGTGTTTGATTTTATTTTCCGTTTTTATTTTTTTTTTGCATTGAGATTCGCTGTTTTTGCCGTTTACACCTATTCACCCCCCTCTAGGTGTTATTTACCTTTTAGATCTTAGGGCTTCATATCTCACAGAAATGAATTTACCTTGAGCCTTTGGAGTGGGTTTGGTCGAGGTTTGCTTTGTGACTTGGTCCACGTAGGTTCTTTCATATCCTAGTCCCAACTTAGAAGTTTGATCAATTCCAAGCATCCGATCTAATTTAGTCGTTCCGGAGGAGAACTTGCTCAAGTCTGATCTAAGTTGTATAATTGTCTTTGTGAACTCCAAGTTTGCCTCCTTTGATTCCGAAAGTTGCTTGTTGAGATACATTGAATTTTCTTCGTACAATTCCTTTTCATTCTCAAGTATAGCAACCTTTTCTACTAGAGTATTGTAGGCCCTCGACAATCCATCCTTCTCTTGCTCCAAACTACTTGTCAAAGTGTTCAATTTGGTGTTCTCTTCTTCAAGATCGATGATTCGTCGTCGAAGTTTCTTGTTATGTTTAGCCATCTTTTTCGACTCAACTACCAATTGATGATATGCGGTGACCATATCATCTCCATCCGATTCTTCATCCGTTGAATTCTCCGTCGTAGAATGTTCATGCAAAGACGAAATAGAAGGTGAATCGGATGAAGCTAAACACATGATAGAAGATTCACATGCAAGTAATGCCGTAGCATTAACGTCCTCATCACTTGCGGTAGACTCATCCGAAGAGGAAGAGTCGTCCCAAGTGATGGCTTGCATAGCCTTCTTTTTCAAAGACTTCTTATTCGGACAATCCGATGCTATATGTCCAAACCCCCGGCATTTATAGCATTGAATTTGTCCGTCCCCACTTTTCTTATCCTTTGAAGAATCTTTAGAAAAATTTTCAGAACGTTTAGATTTAGAGGATGAGGAAGAAGTACTCCCTTTCGATTTGTTCACTTTCGAAGAGGACTTTGGAGGAAATCTCTTCTTAAAATTTCGTCGGAACTTCTTCGTTAGAAGTGCGAGCTGTTTTTCAAAATCCTCCAACGTTGTGTCCGAATCCGTCTCGGAAGTAGATGATTCCGCATTGCCTCATTTGGTGGATTTGAGTGCCATCCCTGTGGACTTAGAAGACAACTTGGAAGAAGATGAGTTAGAAGGAAAAGTCATCTCATATGTTTGAAGAGCACCTACTAATTCATCTACTTTCATCTCATCCGGGTGTTTTACCGTTTCAATAGCCGCGACCTTCGGACGAAAACGTTCGGGAAGAGTTCTTAGAATCTTACGAATGATCTTGGTTTCGGGAATTTTCTCACCCAAGTTAGAACAAGTGTTGACTATGTCTTGAAGTCGTGTATAATAGTCAGTAAAATTTTCATTTTCTTCCATATGAATTGAGTCAAAACGACTAGTCAACATTTGTAACTTTTGTACTTTTACGAGGCTTGTTCCCTCATGGGTGGTTTTAAGTGTATCCCAAATCTCTTTGGCGGTCTCACATGCCGAAACCCTAAAAAATTCGGTTTGATTTAAAGCATTAAATAGGGCATTAATACCCTTCCCGTTAAAAGAAGAAAGCTCGTTTTCGTCTTTAGTCCACTTAGTTCTCTGTTTTGGAACGGTAACAGTTTCGACTACTTCGGTGGGGTGTTTCCAACCAAATTCCACCGCTTGCCAAACCCTCTCATCGATGGCAATAAGAAACGCCCTCATACGGACTTTCCAATAAGCATAATTGGTGCCATCAAATAGAGGAGGTCGATTAACGTTACCGCCCTCTGCCATTGTCTACAACCTATACCCGCTCTGATACCACTTGTAAGATATGGATCCCAAGGATCTAAAAGGTAATCGACACCTAGAGGGGGGTGAATAGGTGTACAATGACAAAATAATCAACCTCAATGCGTTTTAAAATAAATGCGGAAAATAAAACGAACACACGAGATTTTAACGTGGGAAAACTCCAAAACGGAGAGAAAAACCCACAGGACCGATCACACGAAAATCCACTAAGAATCAAATTGAGTACAAGGTGATTTACCGACAACCCAACCCAACTTTACCAATTCTCCAATGTGGATCGCGCTAGTCCTCGATCGCTTGAAATCCTTCAACCGATCACGCAGCAATTCCTTGCCGCAACAACGCCCCGAATCCTCGATGCGTCCACCGAATCCACGGTCCTTCACGCGATTTCCGCGCCAAACTCCATCCGGAGTAGAAGAAGATGATTTGTGGTGATTTCACAATTAACGAACCAAAACCAATGGGGGATCTCTTCTAATTAATCATCAACTTGATTCATGAAGAAACAAAGAATCAAAAACCTAGAATCAATTTGATGATCAATTACCGCGGAAACTCTAATTTAAAAAAAAAGGCATTAGGTTAAAAAGAGTTTCTAGGGTTTTCAAAGAGTTTATAAAGTAGGGCTGATTGATTCTGAACCCCCCATGGTCCTTATATAATGTTTAGGAGACTTAGAGATAGATTAGGATTAAAATAATCAATTCTGGAAATATTTCCCGCAGCCAAGATCCGGATCAGACCCCCTCAACCGGTTCTCTCTTCCGTTACACAGAAACAGTTTTCATGGGATCCGGTCCTAAGTCATGTGATCCGGTCCACAGTTACGCAACTTGAGACACCAAGGTACGGGATCCGAATCACAAGCCTGGTCCGGATCTCAATTAAACTTGCGCAGGAAATCAGCTTACGGGATCCGAATCACAGCACTCTGATCCGGATCTCAAACAACTTTTTCTGCTTTATATTTTGTCATATGAAAAATAATTTTAAGTCTCCTAATTGTGAGTTACGGGGAAGCCCCAAGGATCTATCTAGATTGTATCAAACAACACCTAGAGGGGGGTGAATAGGTGTATCGGCCAAAAACCACAAATTCTCGATGCGATAAAAGTAAATGCGGAAAATAAAAAGCACACCGAGATTTACGTGGGAAAACTCCAAACTCGGAGTAAAACCCACGGGACCAACACGCGAATAAACAATCAATAAGAGAAAAGATTACAAGGTGATACCGAACTCCACGACTCGACCTCTCTAACTCTCCTATGGATCTCCGCGCAATCCTCCTTCGGGTTGTCCACGCCTCACGTCCGAGTCCACGAACGCCACGTCCCGAATCCACGAAACGCCTCCACTTCGAATCCACGAAGCCTTGATCACGCCGAATCCACGACGCCCACTCGAATCCACGAGCGCACTCCGTCCGGAGCAAAAACAATACGATCGATGATGATTTATTGCTTAGATTCTCATTAAAGATCTATGGGAATAATCTCTAAGCAATTCTCAAATTGATTCTAGAAAAACATTAAGAATTAGGGCACCGAGAATCAATTTGGGAGAAGCTTGATGTAGAAGATGAGGAAAACGGCTACCTACAAGCTTCTAGGGTTTTTCATAAATAATCTAGGCTTAATCATCTTTTTGAAACACCCCTACATCTTATTTATAGGTTTAGAAGACTTCTAGATAGATTTGGATTAGAAAAAATAAATCTTTAAAACAGATTTCGTATCGAGGGACCGGTCCTCCAGATCAGAGACCGGTCCTCCCTTGCGCAATAAAATATTAATCACCGAGGGACCGGTCTCACATGCCGGGGGACCGGTCTTATTGACGATATGTGAATTTCAGCCTCCGGGACCGGTCCTCCCTTTGTGGAGACCGGTCCTCTCGTGCAAAGTTGCGCATAGGGAGTTTCTCGGGACCGGTCTTCCAGCTTGTGGAGACCGGTCCTCTCGTGCAAAGGTGCGCAGAGGTACTTATCGGGGACCGGTCCTCTCAATGTGGAGACCGGTCCTCTCAACCGATATGCAGAGTGAAGAACCAAATTAGTTAAAACTCAATTTCAACAATCCTAATGTCTTCTAAACACTTGTTAAAGTATATAAATCATCATCATCAGTATTTGAACTTACCGAGCATTGTGGATTTACGTTTCGAGTCTGCGAGTCTTCGATCTTCGTCTCATCTTCTCTAAACCTTCAAGACTCCGAACTAACTTCACGAAATATGCCCACATAAAATCCGTAACAATCTCCCCCTTTGGCAATTTCGTGACAAAACCCAAAATTACATTAAAATACTCACAACGCTCAACTCACAAAAAAATGAAATTCATTGCCATCACCAAAACAATGAACCTCTCTCGTGAAAGATCCAAAGAAATACAAAATTATAATTTTGCAACTCCTAAACAAACTCTATGACTTAGACACAAGGAGTCTTGATGTTTTGATTTCAAAAACCTGCAAAAAGACAATTTTCTCCACGAACAAAGTTCATAAACAAGGTCAGTAAAGAAAATATATGACAATAACAATCTCTCCCCTTTGTTCATGAAAATCTAATATATAAAAATAACAATCTCTCCCCCTTTGTTCATGAAAATCTCTCTCCCCCTTTTTGAAATTCAATTCAAGTTTCCAATTCTTCTCCCCCTTTTTGTCAAAAATTGCCAAAAAGAAACACAAATAGAGAGAAAAACAAACTAGCAAATAGAAAGTAGTCACGTCACTTAAAAGTAGAGAAAAAAGATAAAACATAGATAATGAGACTAAAAAAGGTAAAATCACTTCGTGTCCTCCTCATTAAAAAAAAATTTGCCTTGTTTTCTCAAAAATCCTTCAAAATTAGATTAATTTCATAAAATTAATGATTTCACTTCAAAAATTACTATGATGAAAATAAAATATTATTTGATTTCAAAAGACATCAATTCATCAAAATTTGATATTAAGAAAAATCTAATGATTTAAAGTCATCAAGATGGAAATTGATGAAAAATAAGTTTTAGAAATTTGACAAATTGACACCAATTTGTCGCATCTCGTTCAAAATAGAGATTTAACTAATAAAGCACGGGAGTGGCTCTTTGAGCATCTTTTTCAAACTATCACCTTATATCGCCGAAATATTAAAATATTCATATATACATATTTTTTTTCAACCTTTTCGGTTTTTCATATAATTTCTCATGTGGTAGCTTCACACACGTACTGGACGACCGGGGTGGTAGCTCTTTCCTACATGTGGTGGTAGTTTTCACACTCCTTTCGGATGTAACTCTTTCCACATCTTTTATACTTAGGAGTTGCTCCCTTTTTTTTTTAACATAAGTCAAACCCCCCCTAAATTAGACAATCTCATAATTGAAAATAATTTTGACGAATCTTAGTCAATTAGCAAATATCCATCAATTATATTCAATCATTCACTACCAAGATGAATTAATTACTAAAAGATTAAAATTAATTTCAACATTTTGATGAATGTATGTAAGAAGAAATCACATATTAAATTATCGTCAAAATAATAACAAGTGAAGTAAAGCCGATAATTAATATGAATTTAGTCCAATTTGAATTGACTTTAAATACGTTAAGGCTTTTTGAAAAACCTTTAATCTCTCTACATTTATGATTTTCAATCATCTCCATTCTCAAAAATTTTTCAATCAAATTAAAAACTCCCCAAATACCTTTCCTCAAAAGATTTTCAAAACAAAATTTTAAACAATAAACCTCATCTAAACATGTAATGCAATGAAAGAAAAATATGCAATATGCACCAATCAAAACATTACATAATAAAAACAAACTAGGACGAAGAGCAAGGAAAGATATCACCTTTCCGGATCCACACTTGTTGGATCTTTCGTTGTCTTTGCTTGTCGACGTTCGGTTTGATTTGCCTTGTATTGGGATCAACCGTTAGTCGTTTCGATGCTTGAACCTTCGGTTGATATTTTCGTTGAGGCTTAGAATTAGAACTCCCTTGATGGTTCGGTTTTGAGATTCGGTTTGCACGAGGTACTCGACTAACTTGATTTTTCTTTTGATTCCGTGGGGGATGTCGAGTGTTAGTTAATACCAATTGTCGTTTCGAAGTTGCCGATTGAGACTTGAAATTTTTGTTCGGGTAACTCTTTTTGATGTGTCCTTTGATGCCACATCGATGACACACCTTGTCCTTCAAAGTTGTTGAGACTTTTGATGTCGTCTTTTGATCCTTCTCAACATACGTCCTTTCATATCCGAGACCCAACTTGTTCGATTGACCCAATCCGAGCATATGATCCAATTTCTTCGATCCTAAGAAAATTGTTGTATGTCGGACTTAAGTTGACGAACTTGCTTGGTTAGCTCTTGATTGGATGTGTAGGTTTCCTTAAATTGTTGCTCCAAAATCCAATCTTGTCTTGATGTGATTTGATCGTTGAATCCGCTTCTTCTAGCTTCTTTTGGAGGACCGAATTGTTGTTCAAAATCGATTCCCGTTCCTCCTCAAGAGTCTTATTTGTTGTCTTCAAATTCTTGTTCTCTTCTTCAAGATCGAATAAACGACGCCTCAACTTCTTATTGAGTTTCGCCATCTTTCGCGACTCAACAAGAAGTTGATTGTATGCTTCGGCTATATCCGCGTCGTTCGATTCCTCCTCGCTTTCGTCGATGTCGCTCGAAGACCCATGCGAAGAGAGAGAAAGATTTGAGTTAGATACAATTGAAGATAAACAAGCTACATTAGAAGACGAAGGCAAAAACATATTAGTAAATAACGCAAGATTTTCGTTGTTCTCTTCGTCACTTGAACTTGATTCACCCGAAGTAGAATCATCCCAAGTTTTTGCTTGCAAAGCTTTTTGTTTGTAACTTTTCTTTGAACGACAGTCCGGTGCTATATGACCATAGCCTTTGCATTTATAGCATTGGATCTCCCCTTCAAATTCATTCTTTTCTTTTGCGGACTTTGCAAGTTTTTTATCTTTCAATTTAGAAGATGAAGAAGATTTAGAAAATAATTTTTGCTTCGCAGATGAAGCATCGTTCTTCTTTCGGTAATTCCGGCGAAATTTCTTCGTTAGACGCGCCAATTGATGTTCGAAATTTGCGAGCGAAACATCTCCGTCGGAATCCGTGTCGTCGTCTTCTTCCTTAGTTGATTTGAGTGCAATCCCTGTGCTTTTAGAAAAAGACTTGGAAGAAGATTGATTAGTAGGAAAAGTCATCTCATACGTTTGTAAAGCACCTACTAACTCTTCGACTTTCATCTCATCCGGATGCTTTACCGTTTCAATTGCGGCAACTTTTGCCCTAAAGCGTTAGAGAGTTCGAAGAATTTTTCTAACTACTTTAGACTCGGGATTTTCTCTCCCAAATTAGCACATGTATTGATAATGTCTTGAAGTCTAGTATAATAATCGGTAAACGATTCATGCTCCTCCATTCGAATAGAATCAAATTTACTAGTCAACATCTGGAGCTTTTGAATTTTTACTAGACTTGTACCCTCATGTGTAATTTGTAGAGTATCCCAAATTTCCTTCGCGGTGTTACAAGCCGAAACGCGAGTAAACTCCGTTTGCGATAAAGAATTGAATAAAACATTAATTCCTTTACCGTTAAACGAAGATGACTCGTTTTCATCTTTCGTCCACTTATTTCGTGGTTTCGGCGTTTCAACATTATCGACCTTTTCGATTGGATGTTTCCATCCGAATTCAATCGCTTGCCACACCCGCTCATCGATCGCTATTAGAAAAGCTCTCATGCGAACTTTCCAATAGGCATAATTCGTGCCGTCGAAGAGCGGTGGTCGATTAATGTTACCACCTTCGGCCATTAGATAACAATATATCTAGATCCCGCTCTGATACCAATTGTGAGTTACGGGGAAGCCCCAAGGATCTATCTAGATTGTATCAAACAACACCTAGAGGGGGGTGAATAGGTGTATCGGCCAAAAACCACAAATTCTCGATGCGATAAAAGTAAATGCGGAAAATAAAAAGCACACCGAGATTTACGTGGGAAAACTCCAAACTCGGAGTAAAAAACCCCCGGGACCAACACGCGAATAAACAATCAATAAGAGAAAAGATTACAAGGTGATACCGAACTCCACGGACTCGACCTCTCTAACTCTCCTATGGATCTCCGCGCAATCCTCCTTCGGGTTGTCCACGCCCTCACGTCCGAGTCCACGAACGCCACGTCCCGAATCCACGAAACGCCTCCACTTCGAATCCACGAAGCCTTGATCACGCCGAATCCACGACGCCCACTCGAATCCACGAGCGCACTCCGTCCGGAGCAAAAACAATACGATCGATGATGATTTATTGCTTAGATTCTCATTAAAGATCTATGGGAATAATCTCTAAGCAATTCTCAAATTGATTCTAGAAAAACATTAAGAATTAGGGCACCGAGAATCAATTTGGGAGAAGCTTGATGTAGAAGATGAGGAAAACGGCTACCTACAAGCTTCTAGGGTTTTTCATAAATAATCTAGGCTTAATCATCTTTTTGAAACACCCCTACATCTTATTTATAGGTTTAGAAGACTTCTAGATAGATTTGGATTAGAAAAAATAAATCTTTAAAACAGATTTCGTATCGAGGGACCGGTCCTCCAGATCAGAGACCGGTCCTCCCTTGCGCAATAAAATATTAATCACCGAGGGACCGGTCTCACATGCCAGGGGACCGGTCTTATTCAGCGATATGTGAATTTCCAGCCTCTGGGACCGGTCCTCCCTTTGTGGAGACCGGTCCTCTCGTGCAAAGTTGCGCATAGGGAGTTTCTCTCGGGGACCGGTCTTCCGCTTGTGGAGACCGGTCCTCTGTGCAAAGGTGCGCAGAGGGTACTTACTGGGACCGGTCCTCTCAATGTGGAGACCGGTTCTCTCAACCAGATATGCAGAGTGAAGAACCAAATTAGTTAAAACTCAATTTCAACAATCCTAATGTCTTCTAAACACTTGTTAAAGTATATAAATCATCATCATCAGTATTTGAACTTACCGAGCATTGTGGATTTACGTTTCGAGTCTGCGAGTCTTCGATCTTCGTCTCATCTTCTCTAAACCTTCAAGACTCCGAACTAACTTCACGAAATATGCCAACATAAAATCCGTAACACTAATCACTATATATTAGATTAAAACCACCATAAATGATCTTATAATCATACCTGAGGTGCCGAGCTTTACTGTAAAGTCTTGTAACGTCCATTTGCATCTGCTTGTTCTAAGTGTGCTCCTGACTCCTTCAAGACTCCAAACACCTCACGAAATACGCCAAGTTATAAAATCCTTAACAAAGTAGCCCCACAGAAGTCGCGACCGTAATAGGTCTAAGTGCCGTCTCCGTAGAGACACTCGCAACAGTCTCCGTAGAGACACTCGCAACAGCTCTCGTGTCCAAAGTAGGAAAGGTGGCCCGGGCGTCGGCAGTCAAGACACTCGCCTAGGCCCGAAAATCACTGGCCCTTCAAGGCCCCAGCTGACATCAGGGGAACCTCGCCCCACCACTCGATGTCCAAGTACACTGCCACTACTTCCTGACTGAGATACCAGCTTGTGCGAAAACTGTAGCACATACGAAAATAACCGCGTACTCCGACTTTACCCAACTCGAATGCAACACAGGACACAAGTCCAACCCGCACTCTCACGTGCCTATAAACCGTAGGTCTTCCTAGGGTCAACCTAACCAATGGTTCAGTTTTTTCTATTTTCAAAAACAACCTGTGAATGGTGTTGTAGTTGTAACTTGCTCTGATACCATTTTAATCTGTCACGCCCCGGGGTTAATTATAATGTGAAAAATACGGAATTTTTTTTTTTTGAAAACTCGACCCCAAGGTATAGATCCGCCACAAATACAGGTGTCCACCGTACACACTTACGTAGTCTCCCCGTATTTGCACGCGTCGCACATGTACGAGTGTAGTAAACTACCAGAAACAACCACAATAATGAACATACAACATCCAAATTATATTAATTCATACACCATTCACCACAGTTCACTTTCGAGATATAAATAAGTTGATAAAACCACATGAAAGCCTTTTCTTTTGAAAACACGCTACCACGAGGGGTAGAAGACCATTTTATCACATAAAATCCACAATCTTTATTACATTATAAAACATCTCATATTCAAAAGTAAATACTAAACTGAACCATAAATAAGTCTAAACCATGCAAGGTAAGGATAAAGAAATAACCAACGAAGGGACGGAGCTATGTCGCGTGCTAGACTCGCTCCTCACCAGCTGCCCCACTAAGACCTGCAACGTCACCTGAAAAGGAGGCGAGGGGTGAGAACATGTAAACATGTCTCCCCCTCCCAGTGGATAACTCGCGGAGATAAACACAAGTGGAGAAGATAGTAGTACAGTATCTATGATAAACAAGTAAATGGAGAGATATACAGATATGAAACAGCAGCTACTGTAAGTATGCGTCAACGGTACGAAAGTACAAAAACACCCAATCTGGAAACTGCCCTATTGGTACGTTGCACCTCGTGCCTATGCCCCCGTCACTCTAAGCCTCGCATTCAACCCAAGGTCGCCATGGGCTCACGGGTTGGCACATCCAACCACTTTTCCTAAAAGAACACCGGCACGGTGGATCGACCGCCCGTGTTCGTGAAATGCGCCGAGTCCTGGGCGATCGATGCTGTTATGCTCAAAAGCCAGACGTCAGCAACTAGCTGACAATCCCGTCCCTAAAGGGACATCGACCCCTTTGGGTCATTAGGTAAACTTGCCGACCACGTAGGTCATAGAAGCACTGAAACAAGCCGACCGAACAGGTCACTGAAACTGAAGCAAACTGACCGAACAGGTCACTGAGAAACTGAAACAAGCCGACCGAATAGGCCACTGAAAAACTGTAAGGAAGTACCAGAACCGACCAATCAGGTCAACTAGGATGGAACAACTCAACATCCTCTCAACTGTATGCGAGTACTACTCAAGGAAACACAAGAACTGACCACTGTGTCTACTAGGATGGAACACTCAACATCCTCTCAACCGTATGCAAGTACTATCGAAGGAAACACGAGAACTGACCAACCTAACAATATGGTCACTGAGTATACTGAAGTAAACTGACCGAATAGGTCACTGATGTCATAGGCTGACAAGAAGTAATCTACTCTACTCCTACACATGATACTAAACATGAAAATACTAAGTAGAGTAATACTGTAATACAAAGGTGCAGGCTCAAGAGATATATCTATGATAAACGATAAGCAGTAAGGGTGGAAGGAACGTCACCAGCGTGTACCATTGTACGGACGTCGGATCGAAGTACCCACCTCTACGACTGTAGAAGATCAGATCTGTCGTCTGTGGAAACGAAGAAACCGGACCTACGAAAAGGTCCACTGGGTTAGCGTCTAACCCACCAACACAAGTACTACTACTCACAAAGCCCCACTAAGGAACCCACGGGAATCGGTTTCCCAAAACCGATTGCCGAAATACCCGGAAGTCCCGAAAACTGTACCGGAATCCACCGTCGCTCACCCGTCGTTTCTGAACCTTCGAAACGACGCGGGTGACCAGCCAACAAGGCTCAGCGACACCGTAAATAACCACTAACAGGTGTCGGAAGAAATCTGAATCAGAATACGTCGTTTGGCGAATTTGCCGAACGCTCCGAAATCGCTTTTCGATTTCCGTAAAGGTTGGGACCTTGGACGATCATCCTGTGGGTACCCACAAAGATGTACACACTTACCACAGCAGCTACATAATTTTAAAATTGCATAAAAGCCCCTAATAATTAATAAAAACGAATTATTTCATGCAATATTAGGGCTTTTATGGGTCGTGCACGCAAACCGATGCTCAATAAATCGAGCCATCGCAGTCGCTGGAAGGTTTCGGCGTGCCAGAGGCCGTGCTCACCTTTCGGAGCACTTTCGGTCACTGTAGAACTCGCACGAACGACGCGAAGTTCTGTAAACAGCGCGCACAACGGGAAAGGTACACTTTTCCCGCTAATCGAGGCATCAAATGCCTAAGCGGAGGTGAGCATCGTGTTCAGCACGAAAAGACGATGACCGTGCTCACCTCACTTGGTCAAAAATACCAACGTAGCCTCGGGAAATGTGCACAAACTCTAGCTAATATGTCGTTAACTAAAATCGCTCACCCGACCCGAGGGAGCTAGGGCTCGCCGGCGGCGGCTCGACGGCGGCCGGTCCGGCCGGTGAGGGTGCGGCTGGTCGGGGAGGTCCACGACACACGGCCGGCGGCGCAGGTGGCCGGAGGCGCGGCGGAGGAGATCGGCTTCTCCTTCTTCCTTTCGGGTTAGATGGTGCCGCGCACGGCGGACGCCGGACGGCGCCGGTCCGGCACGAGGCCGAGGGAAGGCGATGCTCCCCTCGGAGGCGGCGGCGTTGCCCTAAGTCGAGAAGGCTCTCCTCGGTCCGCGCCGGATCCGTGCGGCCGCAGTAGGTGGAGCGGCGGCCGGCGGCGTGCGGTGACGCCGGGAGGTGCGCCTCGGGTTGCCGGAGGTCACCGGGGCCGGCAGGAGGCGCGGCGCGGCCGGCGGATCGGCGGCAACCCGGAAACCCGCTCGGTGCGGGCGGCCGAAGGAAGCAATGGCGGCGGCGGCAGCGCTCAGGGACGCCGGGGTCGGCCGGGAAAACACGTCGGCGACTTCTCCTTGCCAGAGAAGTAGATCCAGGGGTCTTGGGGCTTTTCCCGACGCTTCTCGGCCAAGGTGGAGGTTCTTGCGGCCGAGGGGGAAGAAGAAGATGGCTGTGGGGTTCTCCGGCGGCCGGGGAAGCTTGCCGGCGGCCGGAGGTGCGTGCACAGGGTAGCAGGAGTTGGGCAGAGGGCGGTTAGGGTGGCTGGGAGGTGAAGGGATGGGCTAGGGTGAGGGTTTCTTTCATGAAACCCTAACATATGTTTTATATGTGAGATATGAAGCCCTAAGATCTAAAAGGTAAATAACACCTAGAGGGGGGTGAATAGGTGTAAACGGCAAAAACAGCGAATCTCAATGCAAAAAAAAAATAAAAACGGAAAATAAAATCAAACACTGAGATTTAACGTGGGAAAACTCCAAGCCGGAGAGAAAAACCCACAGGAACGATCACGCAAAACAAGCCACTATAGAAAAATCAAGTACATGAGATTTAATCCTAAATACAACTCGATTTTACCGAATCCTCGTTGTAGATCGTCTTCGTTGGTCCTCGATCGATGGAAATCCTTCTATCGATCCCACTGCAAATCCTTACAGCATCCACGTCTCGAATCCACGAAACGCCCACCGAATCCACGGTCTTCACGCGAAGTCCACGCGCCAAACTTTCTCCGAAGTTCGAATCTCTTAAAACATCTTTGTGGTGATTTTATTAACTTAGAAAGCACATATGAGATGAGGAGCGAAAACCCTAGATATTGATCATTAAAACGATTCTCAAGAAGATTAAACTCTTTTTCAGAGAATCGTATCAATGATCAAAACCTAAAAAGCTTGATTTCAAAAACTATTAGGCAAAGAAAAACATCACAAGCTTTCTAGGGTTTTTCACATTATATCTCTCTAAGTCTGATCTTCCTATGACCCCTCATATCATATTTATATGTTTAGAAAGCATCTAGATCGATTTAGATATAACAGATAAAATCTTTATAACAGATTTCGTATCGCGGGACCGGTCCTCCAAGATAGAGACCGGTCCTCCCTTGCGCAACAAAAAGATTGATCATCGAAGGACCGGTCTCACATAATCGGGGACCGGTCTCATTCAGCCGACATACAAATTTCAAGCCTCGGGACCGGTCCTCTAGATAAGGAGCGGTAAGGTCTGAGCAGAGAAGTCTCTCTGGAACCGGTCTTCCAGATGAGGAGACCGGTCCTCTGTGTAAAGTTGCGCAGAAAGAGCTCTCTGGGACCGGTCTTCTCAGTGTGGGGACCGGTCGTCCCAACCAGTATACACAATATATAGTATCAGTTAAGTTCAAAACATAGTTTTATTAGATCTGATGTCTTCTAAACATAACTTAAAATACACCACTAAGTGTTCTCGTCCATACCTGAGTTATCGAACTTCATCCAACACAGCTTTTGATCTTGAATAGCGATCCTTTGACTTGATCTTCATTGAAGTCTCCAAAACTCCTTACAAATACACAAAACTCGCCAACTTAGATAAATCCTTAACAATCTCCCCCTTTGGCGGTTTTGTGACAAAAACATAACCCAACAAAAATAGAGGAGAAAAGCTAGAAAAAGTTAAGGGACCGTTGAAAATCACCAAACAACATCCCTTCACATGAAAGAACCAAGAGAAAAATACACTTTCACAACCTTAAAACAAACTCTATGACTTATTCTTGACGAGGAGTTTTGAAGTCTTGAAGGTGCCGGCAAAGATTCTTAATGAACTCATCAAGACATGCATTACATCAAAAATAAGTCAAGTGATCATCAAGTGAGTTAAGTACAAGTAGATCAAGTATCAAAAGTAAGCAAGTGAGTTAAGTATATTACAAGTAAGCACATCAAAAGTAAATGTCATCTCCCCATTCTCTCATCATCATCATCTAAACGTGTGTGACTACTACTATTACTAACTCTCTTTGAGTAACATCTCCCCCTTTTTGTCAACAAAAACGCCAAAAAGATCCAGGGGGGGGTCAACACTCAGGTGGAACCAGCACCAGGAGTGGGAGGAGGAGAAGTGGGAGCAGGTAGAGCACACCCAAGCTTGTCAAATAGAGCTTGGACCATCCTCCGTAACTCGGCAATCTCCACAGAGACGCGTAACCGTCGAAATAAAGCACCACGGCTCGAGCAAAGCGGGCGTGAGTGCAGAGAACTAGCAACAGCTCGTGAGGATGTAGGCTCAAACGACTTCGTACTGCCTTGAAGTCCCACAGTAGGTGACCGTCGAGTCTCCGACTGAAGTTGACCAAGAGATTTTGCAAGCGTAATCTCGCTAATCACTCCCAACGGAAACTCGTACGAGCTACAACGCCGCTACATCGAATTTGCACGAAGCCGCATGATGAGAAGCGGAAATGGAAGTCGCTCCGTGAGACTCGAAGTCTTAATTTCCTTCGCCATGCGACGCCAATTAAGAACGGAACATTCGATTAATGTTCCGACTCGACAATTTCCGGATGACCAAGTAGATACATGTATAGCAATCGATCCCAACGGACTACCTTCGTGTTCACCAAAGGCGACATTATAGCACACTATGAAATTTAAAAAACGATATTCCAACTTTAAATCCTTTGACATCACTACTAAACCATTTGACTCAGTGTTCGGTAGCGTAAGCGCTTTCATCACCGTCAACCAATCCCTCACGGAGTCGAAGCCGGAGTCAAGATAGTCTTGCCCATCGGTCTTAGCATCCATCTCCAAACGAAGCAATATCGTCGAGTAACCGTGAAATCGTAGCCGCGAACGCGTGACGTGAAGCTATACGGGCCCCTTCGGATTCGATTAAAGACCGGCGCGCATATAGAATTCACGAACTAACTCAATTCCGTACTCGTCTTCACACGAAAATTACAGACTTCGTGAAGATCGCCATTTTCAATCAATGACTCAAGTACGGGCGCATGCTTGTATAGTTGTTCAGCGGCAACAAAGCGTTCACCAATGCATTGCTTTGTTGAAAATAATGATCGCCGCTTAGAGTCAATCGGCTCCTCGGTGTAAATTGGGACAGAACTTTCCGAGGAGGACACATCCGGGTGTCCACGAAGTTTACAACCGTAGGCTCGGTAATCTTGATACCCGTAGGTTTCTTTCGAGCACTCCGAGTTTTAGGTGTCTCCGACACTTTCGTTTCCCTTTTCTGTAGCCGATAAATTCTTCGGTCCTTCCTCCTTCTCTATCACTTTCTTCTTCCCTTTCGCTTTCTTTCTTACTTTCTCTTTCCCTTTCTCGTTCCCTATTACTTTCTTCTTCTTCCTAGGTACTTCCTTTTCTTTGCCCTTAGCTTGTGTCAATCTTTCAATTGGCAAATTCTCCCAATCCTTAGATTCCTCACTGGAGTCCTCGTCCTCAGGGACATAGTCGCTACCAACATCATCAGCAGGAGGTGCCGGAGTCGGTGGTGTAGGAGAACGACGGCGTTTGCGACCCTTGCCACCACCGGCCATTAGGAACACAAGAACTAGCAACAACGAGAACAATGTGAGAAAAAAAAAAATCCCTGTGTACCACGTAGATAGCAAAACGTAGGTACATTGTGAAAAGAAGTATGGAATACATATAGAACTAGACAATTCTAGGGCCACGAAGACTAAAAACAAAAACTTGCACAAGATGCACCCAAAACGAATGAAAGTACGCCTAACGTGAACCAAAAAATCAAAGAAACATGAAGAAATCCAAAGAAACAAGCTCAAACTCTTTCTTGTACGAAGAAAAAGAAGAAATTCGAAGGAACACAGCAAATGAATTAAGATCCCAAGAATACAAAAAGAACAATTCCCGAAATTCCCGGAAAAACAATGTATAGGATGGAAACCAACCGCTAGAAACAAAGAGAGAGTACACAAACAAGGGTGAACAATACGAGAACAAGGATTCCCATCCAAAAAATACCCTCTATCCATGATTTCAAGAACAAAACACGCAAAAATCCTGACCGCTATGCATAAAGACCCCGAAAAACCCTAGAAAATCGAAAATATAGATAAAAGAACCAAAATCTAGGGTTCTTACCGAAGAAACGATGAAATCGAACCAAAAATATGATCACTCGGCTCCTGGGGATCACAAAGCGTAGAGAGAGAAAGTTCCAAAGTTTTTGAAACACAAGAAAAGACCGAACCCTATGTGTCTCCTTTATAGGGTCGGGCGGCGGGACCGGTCTCCCAAGGCGCGGGACCGGTCCCAGAGCCACGAAATCACAGGAAATGTTCAAAAATGAAAAATTTTTGTGATACCCCCATGATTTTAAACACGGATTTTCATGAAAGAAATTCCAGGAAGTCAAATTTTATTTTTATATAGAATAAGACGTCAAAAATTTGTCAAATCTCCTATTGAGAACAAATTTAAGATGAGTAATGTATAAAAGTCCACACATCAAATAAGAGCTGAAAATAGGACGTATTTGCTTGCCATCATATTTTGCCAAGAGTAAGAATACGATATTCCAAAAAATTGAAATCAAGATAATATGTTCAAATTGAATTAAGCACAAAATCAGGAAGAATTGGCTCTTTGAGCATCTTTATTAGAAGCACTCTTCGACTAGACTTCAGACCGTCCACCGTATATCACTCGAAATATTGAAATACGTATATAGATATTTAACCTTTTCGCCCACAAAAAGTTACTCATGTGGTAGCTTCACACACTTACCGGACGACCGGGGTGGTAGCTCTTTCCTACATGTGGTGGTAGTTTTCACACTCCCGCGAGGGATGTAACTCTTTCCACATCTTTTCATGGATATAGCCGTAGGAATAACTCCCCCTAAGAAAGTGCAACCTCCAATTTAACGATATTATGATGATTTCAAGGAAATTGAAAATCAATATTCATACCGAGACTTATAGTCAAACAAGCTAATCACATTGTTTTTAAGATCAAAAAAAATATTGATTTTAACGCCATATACTCAAGACAAATTTAATCTGTCAAGGCGATCAACAAATAAGACATCAGATGAATATAAAAGCAAACTTGACTAAATCAAATTTCTTTCAAGAAACAATTATAATCATATCACGGATATCACATTTTCTTAAAAAAAAATGCAATGAAACACACTAAAATGCACAAACTATGGCCCATAGAATAAATCTAGACTATAAGATTCATACCAATTGCTTTTCGTAAATGTAGGAATCGTTTTTGATCCAAAGGCTTTGTTAAAATATCTCGCTAGTTGATCATCGGTTGAAATGTATTCAAGTTGAAGAATATTTGTATCAACTAGTTCTCTTAAAAATGATATCGAAGTTCAATGTGTTTTGTACGAGAATGTAACATGGTTTTTAGAAATATTAATAGCACTTGTGTTATCACAAAGAATTGTCAAGGTGGTGGAGGGAATTCGATAGTCACTCAATAAACTTTTCATCCACAATAATTGAGTGGAGCAACTACCGGCTGCAATGTACTCGCTCGCAGCCGAGAGTGCAATGCGCTGCTTCTTATCGTGCAAGCAACCAAACAGTGACCCAGATAAAAACATGCTCCGCTCGTACTCTTTCGATCATCCGCAGAACCGGCCCAATCTGCATCTGAGTATCCTAATAATTCTAAAGACGTTCCCTTTGGATACCAGATACCAAGTTCAGACGTCCCTTTAACATACCGAATTATTCTCTTAACTGCTTTTAAATGAGTCTCTTTCGGATCAACTTGATATCGGGCACAAACTCCAACACTAAAAGCAATATCCGGTCTACTCGCAGTCAGATAGAGTAAACTCCCAATTATGCTTGATCGTTTTTCATCAACACTGTCCTTCGTAATTTAATCCGAGTCCTTTGTTACTAGTACCCATTGGAGTATCAAAAGCTTTTGTACTATCCAATCCAAATTTCTTAACCAACTCTTTCGCATACTTGGATTGACATAGATGAATTCCATCTCTACATTGTTTAACTTGCAACCCAAGAAAATAAGTAAGCTCCCCCATCATTGACATCTCAAATTCACTAGTCATCAAATTTGCAAATTCAGTGGCATCCTTATCTCTAGTTGCGCCAAAAACAATATCATCCACATAAATTTGAGCCATAATAAAATCATTTTTCGTATGTTTTACAAAGAGAGTTCTATCCGCTCCCCCTCGATTGTAGCCTTTATTTAAAAGAAAATTTGTTAAACGTTCGTACCATGCTCGCGGTGCTTGTTTAAGTCCATAAAGTGCCTTTTTCAGTCGAAAAACATGATCGGGAAATTTTGAATCTATAAACCCTTTTGGTTGTTCTACGAAAACTTCCTCTTTTAAAAGTCCATTTAAAAATGCACTTTTGACATCCATTTGAAAAAGAGTTATTTTAAAATGACAAGCAATTGCAAACATAATACGAATGGATTCTAGACGAGCAACCGGAGCGAAGGATTCATCAAAATCAATCCCTTCAATTTGTGAGTATCCCTGAGCAACAAGTCTTGCTTTGTTTCGAATAATGGTACCATCTTCATTTTTCTTATTTTTAAAAATCCATTTTGTACCAATTATATGTTTTTGCTCTGGTCGTGGCACTAATTCCTATACATCATTTCGAATGAATTGACCAAGTTCTTCTTGCATAGCATTTATCCAAAATTCATCAAGAAGAGCTTCGCCAATATGTTTTGGCTCAACTAGGGATATATAACATGCAAACTCACACTGTATTTGTCTCCTAGTTCGTACACCAGTAAGAGGGTCTCCAATCACATTAGACAGAGGGTGATCTTTCACAGGGGTCAATTCAGTAATAGTAAGAGGTTCCGATGACTCATGAGGAGCAACAGTTTCAGTTTGAATGGGATCATCAATGACAAAATTTTCATTGTTCACAGGCAAGATAAATGGAGAATCATCATCATCATCATTAACAATCAAAGTAGTAGAAGTAGTATCATTCATAGAAGAATTTGCGTAAAAGCTTCATCTACTCTTATATTACTTGATTCTATCACCGTCTTAGTTTTTATATTATACGCACGATAAGCCCGACTAGTAGTAGAGTACCCAAGAAAAATTCCTTCGTAACTTCGGGAGTCAAATTTTCCAAGATTCTCACGATCCCGAAGGATAAAGCATCTACTCCCAAAGATACGAAAGTATTTTACATTTGGTGTTCTACCATTCCACAATTCATAAGGAGTATTTAAAGTACCCGGGCGTGTATAAATACGGTTAATCACATAGACCGCCGTGTTAACTGCTTCGGCCCAAAAATGAAGTGCAATTTTCTTACTATGAAGCATAACACGTGCCATTTCTTGAACAACCCGGTTTTTTCGTTCAACGACTCCATTTTGTTGTGGAGTATAAGGAGCGGAGAATTCATGTTTAATTCCTTTTGAAACACAAAAGTCAACAAATTTTGAGTTTATAAATTCTCCTCCTTGATCACTTCTGATGCGTATAATATTTTCATTACATTCATTCATAAGACGAAGACAGAGTTCAGAAAAAGAATCAAAAGTATCAGCTTTTTCTCTCAGAAATGCACACCAAGCAAAACGTGTAAAATCATCAACTACAAGCAAGATATAACGTTTTCCCCCATAACTTTGAATCCTAGTGGGTCCCATCAAGTCCATATGGAGAAGTTCAAGAGGTTTAGATGTTCCTAAGTGATTCAAACTCTTATGGGAGGATCTACTTTGTTTTCCATGTTGACAACCTTCACAAACAACGTTCTCTTTATACTCTATCTTAGGTACACCTCTAACAACTTCCTTTTTCGTTATCTTGGATAGTTCCTTAAAGTTCATGTGACCTAGACGTTCATGCCAAAGAGTTTCAATATCTAAAGTTGCCAGGTTACAAAGTTCACTTGAAGAGCATGGAACAATATAACAATTATTCTGTGATCTAACACCCTTTAAAAAAAGAGAGTCATCATTATGCAGCACAGAACATTCTTTTGCAGAAAAATTCACAGAGTACCCGTCATCACACAATTGACTTATGCTTATGAGATTTGATCTAAGCCCCTCAACATAAAATACGTCATTCAAAGTAGGGCCATCCGAGATAGTCACTGCCTTTGCCAATAATTTTAGATGACCGGCCATCTCCGAAACGACAAGTCCTTCGGAAATTTTATTCAAAGAATCAAAGCAGTTTTTATCACCGGTCATATGACGTGAACAACCACTATCAAGATACCAAGAAGTAGTATCATAAGCATGAAGTGAGGTGTGAATGACAAGGCATGGGAAGAGTTCACCTTTGCGCACCCAAACCTTGAGAGTTTTAGGATGCGTCGGTTGGCTTGAATGCGTCTTATGTAGCTTGTCGACGAATTGTGTTTTCTTCTTATGTGGCTCAACCGATTTCGGTTTCCATGCTTGCTTTGACATCAATTTTGGACTTTCCTTCCTAGACCTAGCTTGGATTCCTCGGTTCGTGTTTGCCCCGGAGCTCTTCTTTTGTGTACAACGTTTCTTCACATGTCCTAGAACTCCACAGAAATGACAAACTTTGTTAGCAGAAGGATTAATAGCACGAAAAAGATTACCTTGAGCCTTAGGCCTTGGTTTGTTATGGATCTCGCTCACTTGCTTGTTTACTTGTTCCACATACGTCCGTTCATATCCAAGACCAAACTTGTTAGTTTGACCAATTCCTAACATCTTGTCGAGTTTTGTAGTTCCAGAGGAAAACTTTTCCATGTCCGACTTTAGTTGAATGATTGTCTTGGTGAATTCCATATTAGCTTCTTTTGTCTCCGTAAGTTGCTTGTTGAGGTATTTCATATTTTCTCCATATGATTCTTTTTCCTTCTCAAGCACGGAGATTTTCTCTAGCAGGGAGTTGTATGCTCTTGACAAGCCATCCTTTTCTTGTTCCAAATCCTTTGTCGATGTGCCCCATCTCGAATTTTCTTCTTCTAAATCGATGATCCTTCTTCTCAACTTCTTGTTAAGCTTTGCCATCTTCTTCGACTCAGCGATCAATTGGTGATATGCCGCGGCTATCTCATCTATATCCGACTCTTCGTCCATAGAATTCTCCGAAGCGGATTGATCATGCAAGTGAGTCATAGAAATAGAATCAGTAGATGATAGACACACAAAAGAAGAATCATAAGCAATAAGTGCAGTCGCATTCACATCCTCATCACTTGAGGGTGACTCCTCAGAAGAATCATCCCAAGTAATGGCTTGCATCGCTTTCTTTTTCAAAGACTTCTTTTCTTTTGTTGTGTCCTTAGAGTAATTCTCAGAATTTTTAGATTTTGAAGATGAAGAGGAAGAAAGAAAACTCCCTTTTGATTTATTCGACTTTGAGAAGTTTGGTTTTGAATATTGTCTCTTCCTAAAGTTTCGACGAAACTTCCTTGTTAATAGAGCCAGTTGCTTTTCGAATTCCTCCAATGTCACGTCGTCATCCGAATCCGATGAAGATGTCAAGTCGTCTCCTTTTGTCGATTTCAAAGCCATACCTGTAGACTTAGAAGACAACTTGGAAGAAGATGAATTAGTAGGAAAAGTCATTTCATAAGTTTGAAGTGCACCGACTAATTCTTCTACTTTAATTTCATCCGGATGTTTTACCGTTTCTATGGCCGCAACCTTTGGACGAAAACGTTCGGGAAGAGTTCTTAAAATTTTTCGAACAACTTTAGATTCAGAAATCTTTTCTCCCAAGTTAGCACACGTATTAACTATATCTTGCAAACGAGTATAATACTCGGTAAAAGTTTCATGTTCTTCCATACGAATAGAATCAAATTTACTCGTAAGCATTTGCAATTTTTGAACTTTTACCAAGCTTGTACCCTCGTGTGTAACTTGTAAAGTATCCCATATCTCCTTGGCGGTTTGACACGCCGAGACACGAGAAAATTCTGTTTGATTTAAAGAATTGAATAAAGCATTGATACCCTTCCCGTTAAACGATGATAGGTCATTTTCATCCTTCGTCCACTTATTTCTAGGTTTAGGGCCGCTAACATTTTCGACAACCTCAGTTGGATGTTTCCATCCAAATTCAATTGATTGCCAAACACGCTCGTCGACGGCAATAAGGAACGCTCTCATACGAACTTTCCAAGAAGTAATTAGTGCCATCAAAGAGCGGAGGTCGATTAATGTTACCACCCTCGGCCATAGATTACAACCTATACCCGCTCTGATACCAATTGTGAGATATGAAGCCCTAAGATCTAAAAGGTAAATAACACCTAGAGGGGGGTGAATAGGTGTAAGCGGCAAAAACAGCGAATCTCAATGCAAAAAAAAAATAAAAACGGAAAATAAAATCAAACACTGAGATTTAACGTGGGAAAACTCCGGAGAGAAAAACCCACAGGACCGATCACGCAAAACAATCCACTATAGAAAAATCAAGTACATGAGATTTAATCCTAAATACAACTCGATTTTACCGAATCCTCGTTGTAGATCGTCTTCGTTGGTCCTCGATCGATGGAAATCCTTCTATCGATCCCACTGCAAATCCATACAGCATCCACGTCTCGAATCCACGAAACGCCCACCGAATCCACGGTCTTCACGCGAAGTCCACGCGCCAAACTTTCTCCGAAGTTCGAATCTCTTAAAACATCTTTGTGGTGATTTTATTAACTTAGAAAGCACATATGAGATGAGGAGCGAAAACCCTAGATATTGATCATTAAAACGATTCTCAAGAAGATTAAACTCTTTTTCAGAGAATCGTATCAATGATCAAAACCTAAAAAGCTTGATTTCAAAAACTATTAGGCAAAGAAAAACATCACAAGCTTTCTAGGGTTTTTCACATTATATCTCTCTAAGTCTGATCTTCCTATGACCCCTCATATCATATTTATATGTTTAGAAAGCATCTAGATCGATTTAGATATAACAGATAAAATCTTTATAACAGATTTCGTATCGCGGGACCGGTCCTCCAAGATAGAGACCGGTCCTCCCTTGCGAAAAAAACTGATTGATCACCGCGGGACCGGTCTCACATAACGGGGACCGGTCTCATTCAACGACATACAAATTTCAAGCCTCTCGGGACCGGTCCTCTAGATAAGGAGACCGGTCCTCTCGTGCAAGGTCACAGAGAAGTCTCTCCGGAACCGGTCTTCCGTACGAGGAGACCGGTCCTCTCGTGTAAAGTTGCGCAGAAAGAGCTCTCTCGGGACCGGTCTTCTCAAAGGTGGGGGACCGGTCGTCCCAACCAAGATACACAATATATAGTATCGCTTAAGTTCAAAACATAGTTTTATTAGATCTGATGTCTTCTAAACATAACTTAAAATACACCACTAAGTGTTCTCGTCCATACCTGAGTTATCGAACTTCATCCAACACAGCTTTTGATCTTGAATAGCGATCCTTTGACTTGATCTTCATTGAAGTCTCCAAAACTCCTTACAAATACACAAAACTCGCCAACTTAGATAAATCCTTAACATTATACACAAATGCAACTTTGCATTTTAGTCCATCACTTAGTTCTATTTAACCTTTAGTCCCTGCCAGGAGGTGAATTACGCGCATAAGCCCCTCGACATTCGAATCCGCGCATTTCGCGCATAAAATATAAGGACTTTTCGCGATTCGCCGTTTTGCCATTTTCACCCTCCGAGACCATCTTGCATTTCGTAGATCCGTCCGTCTGATTTCCGATCGAACATCGAATCTAGCATTTTACATTGATCGATGTGGTCTCGGATTCGCGAAGTACCATTTCTCATCTTCTTTCTCTATAAACCCACTTTCCTTAATTCTTTATGTCAAATCCTTCAAACCCCTTTTTCTCGATATCCGTGGATCAGAATCCAATTCCGTCAGTGGCATTGGTTCCAGAATAGTTGAGCCGTTCGAAACGAGCTATTGAAGTCCTATATTCGGAGTTCTGTACGCTTCTGGACCCTTCTCTACTCCGCGGTTCGCCGGAAATCGGGAGTTACTATTCACTTAAGTCGTTTCTTCCGGATCGCGTAACTTTTTCGTTTTAGCTCATTTCGACCTGAAATTTGATGAGTGCATTTGTAATTTAATTACACACAACAACATTGTCAACAAAATGGTTTCTTTATTAGGATAAAAATGTCGGTTATTAAAATTAGTGTACCCCCTCACCCTAGAGCTCAGTTTGAGCTCCTCCATTGCAGCAAAAAAGGTAAGGGAGCTTCTCCCTCCCCTCCCATGCATTTCCTTGGATTTTATGGGTGATTTCTTGAGATTGATCTCTCTCCTTTCTCCCTTTTTGCTTTGTGGTACCTTCTACACCATGGATAAAGCTTGAGCTTGGTTTTGGGAGATTGAAGGAGGAGAGAACTTCAAGATTGGTGGACTTTGAACTTGTTTTAGAGCTTCTTGAAGGTAAGCAACACCTCTATTTCCTCTAGTTAGGGATTTTGAGGTCTCTTTGAGATGAAACCCTAGTTTTGTTAGATTAGGGTTTATTTTGGGGATTTCTAATCTAAGGCTTTTAGAACCTAATTGATGGGTTTAGAACCTTTGTTTAGGTTGCCTTGGAAGAGATTTAACCTCCATTTGAGGATTGGAGTGGGATTTCTACACTTGAGGTGAGTTTTCCTTACTCTTTGTATAGAACTTTAAAGATTGAACTCATGGTTCAACTCTAGAGGTTGTAACTCCTAGGATTTACTTTGTAGGGTACTAGGAGTAGGAATCGAAGCTTCGTTAGCGGTTCGGAGCGACGCTTGGAGCGACGGTGGGTTTGGCCTCACCTAGCACAATGAGAAATTCTCATTGGTGCTTATTTGCTTATGGTTAAATGGAAATTAGTACATTTTCATGATATTTGATTTATTTGAAAATTTTAGAATGCTTAAAAGCTATGTCTTATGTGTAATGTGTTTTGGCCTCTATATAGTAGAGTGTAGCCTTGTGAACTTAGGCATAATTGTAGCATTCTTCTTGTGGATCGGGAACATGTTAAACTTAATGTGAGGACATGTAAGATAGTAAGTTTTGACATATTTGTGAACTTAAAACTATGCATGACATAGGAGAAAAGCTAATGTCATAAAGCGGCATTAGACTTGGCATCTATTTGTAGAATAGTGAGCTAATGTCATCAAGCGGCATTACGCTCGTGAATGAACTTTGACATAGAAAATCTAGTGTCATGAGAGTATTTGAACTAGACCTTAGGGTTGCTAGTTACTATTTCCATGTTGAGACATGAGGTTTGGACTTGAGACTCGACTATACTTGTTGCCATTTGTGCTCTTTCTCACATGCTTGTGAGGGTCGCTCCCTACAAGCCGGCACTCCGGAGTTGGCCTTCGCGATTCACTCGCGCGTTCGGTTGAGAAACCTACGGGACCGTTGGGACAGACTCATTCCTTGCGGGGATGTTGGGTGTGACGCACCGAACTTTCACAAATAGCAAGGTTCGAGTGTCGGATGTGAGATCTGAGCTTTTCCAGATTTTTTAGAGGGTCGTTGACTGTGTTCCGACCTATGGCACGTGTACCGAGGTTAGTGGATGAATCCCAAGCACTAAAAGGCTAAAAAGTTGGATTTTAGGTAGCTCTCGGGGTGTCCGTACGAGACAGAAAAGTTGTCAGACTTCTGACAAAGAATTGTTGCTATACCGACGGGAGGATTCTCGTACGATATGGAATGGTCGTTGGACACCAACCCGAGCCTCGGGTTTGGTCGTTTGCTGCAGTCTCAGGTATGGACCCGGCTTGTACTGCAGACTTACAGCGATTTCGAAATTTGGAAACTTCGGGGGCTTTTGTGCGTTTGTGCCTTTCCTATAACAGCACCCACGCCCCTTAGGGCTTCTTTTGTGCTGTTCTCACAGGGAAAAATGGTGAGTGAGCTCCTCCCTTCTCCTCCTTTGATTCCTTGGGTCTTGGATGGATTCCTAGAGATTTAACCCTTCTCTTTTACTCTCTTTTACTTCTTGGTGCACTTTCCACCATGGGAGAAGATTGGGAGCTTGGGTTTGGAGCTTGTTGAAGGAAGATCTTCAACCTTAGTTGACTTAGAGCTTGGGTTGAAGCTTCTAAGAGGTAAGCATCATATTCTTTTCCCCTAGATTTGGATTTGGGTGCTTTCTCTTAGATCAAACCCTAGATTTTGAGTTTAGGGTTTATTTTTGGGGATTTTGGATTTGGACCTTTTAGAATCTAATTGATGGGTGTAGAACTCTCTATTAGGTTGGATTTGAAGATCCATTGGGTCGATTTGAGCTTTGGACAAGATCCTCTTGATCAAAGGTAATTTTCACCTATTTCCTAAGTGATTTTTGGTGAATTTGGTTTGATGCTTATTCGAAGCTCGTATCCCCCTTGAAAATTATCTTAGGGTACTAGGAGCTTGAGGGGCAACTTCGTTCGACGAAACGAAAAGGATTCGAAGCGTATCCGGTGGGTTTGATCTCACCGAAATGGGTGAACTCTTCCTTTGTCTTCCCTTGGGTTTTAAGACATGTTTATATGTTAACTTATGCTCTTTAAGACATGCTTGAATTTATGAGAACATAAAATGACTATGTTATGTATAGTGAAAATTACAAGCTCTATGTAGTAGAGGCATACTTGTTGTTTTGGGGCATAGTTGACTATAGTTGAGACTATTTGTTTTTGCCACCATAAGAAGCATGCTAGAGTATGATTGGTGAGTTGAATCCTTGAGGGTATTTAGTGTTTGGATTACTTTTATAGTATCACACATGTTTACATCATGACACTTGTTAGAGGCAAGTAAATAAAACTTAGTGTTCTTACGTTATGTTTGAGTAGATAAGAGTACTTGGCTTTGTGACTTGGTAAATAAAAGGTGTTGACCTTCAAGCGGATAGTATATCTATAAGATTGAAAATTCTACATGCGTGAGACTTAGAACGATTTGCCTTGTATTGGTTGTAGATAAGATAATTGTGAAAATATATATAAAGCATGATTAAAGTAGCATGAGGTTAATTGGGTACAACTATTCTAGTAGTATGACTAGTTTTGGTTATGGTGAGCCTACCTTCGATCTAGGGATCGATAGACTATTCCATGTTTTGGACATGATGAAGTGAAACGTTAAGCCTTCGGGGCATCTTTATGTGAGCTGTTGGTATGTAATATAAGTGATTTAAACTATTTGCATTGTGATATTTGTACACTCTATAGTAGGAAGGACATGTGCTTTCTAGTGTTATGAATCTTGTGATTAATTCATAGCTCTCTTGCTTATGGTAATTGTAAATATCTATTCGATAAATAACGGAATTTCATGTCATGAACTCCTTGGAAATCTTGTTTAATGTAATGATTTATCCCAAGTAGGATAGTGTCATTTGAGTTGTACAAGTTTATACATCATGTGTTTTGGTAGAGACATACCACCTAGTAGATGTAACAAGTTGTGACATGTTGAGCTATTTCCCGACTGTTGAGTCGATGAGTGAGATTCCAAGTTTTAGACTTGACGACCGAGTATCCCAAATAGGGACCCTATGCTATAATTATGCTTGCTTGCCCTTGTGCTCATTCGCACATGCTTGTGAGGGTCGCTCCCTACAAGCCGGCACTCCGGAGTTAGCCTTGAGACGTTAGATCGCCGTGCGGGATTGGGCGCCGAAAGTGGATTGCCGTGTTCTTGGGTCTCCTTTTCTGCGGGGAAAGTCGATTGACCACCACGGGGCCACCTAGGCATGGCACGAGCCGGGATGTTACCTTGTGTACATTCATCATGGATTGGGTTTTGAGACTTCTCTTGACTTAGTATTCAGTCATGGTTGGTGTATACATAGTAGATATCCACACATATGGTAGTTGGGAACTTTGGATCAATTCTAATTGACAACACTGTGATAATGAACTTATATCCTTTGAACTAATATGTGTGTATTGGTATAGAACCATGAAAAGTATAAAATGCATGCTCGGTAGAGAACACTTATTCTTGTGGACTAGCATGTATGCTTGGTAGAGAACAATGGAATACATAAATTACTTTATGTTGTATTATGGGCTTTATCGTTGTGCATGTAATCAAATGTTAGCTTACTTTAATTACGCATGTTAATCGTTTTGGACATATGTTTGTGCCACTAAAAGTAGAATACCATGATTATGATAGTTAAACTTGTAGTAGAAGCATGAATATGATTAATTTCAGTTATATACTCGTTTCTTATTTATCGCTTCTTACAGCCTTTTAGCATGCTTATTTTTAGCCTAGTGGAGCATCTCACTGAGATCAGTAATTGCCCACTGGGAACTATTTTTGATAGTTCTCACGCCCTCTGTTTGTTGTTATTTTCAGAGCCGTCCGCATCGGGAGTGGCTAGGGATCGAGGAAAGGGTTTTGCGGCTAGCTAGAGCCCTACGGAGTTACTATAGTGGACCCGTCGTCATCTTTTCTTTTGTACTTTTGGAAAAGATGTTTTATGTATCTGTTTTGAGATTTGTATCAGATTCTGGATTTAGTCCTCTACTTTTGTGGATCGTTGATGTTAGATCTAGTGGTTTTATATTACTCGCTCTGATAGCCTGTTAGGATTACTCTCTTTCCTTCCATGTTTTTAGTAGACGCCTTGTGTGCATTGTGTATGTTTGGTGTACACGGCGGGTCTGTGCACGTGCTGGTGGGCTTCTGCTGGGCCCGGGGCGTGACAGATTAATTTGGTATCAGAGCCTAGGGTTGAATCTTAGGGGACCTAGCAAACCTTAGGGCGGTTGGACGCTAAGGGATAGGAACGAGAGAGACGGGGTCTTTGGGACTGTTTGTGTGCGAAAGTACCAAGATTGGGTAGTCATTATAACTCCAAGAGTGTTGGAGTTGGATCGAAGTGAAAGACATCTATGTTCTTGTAGGATCACGTTGGCGGCCGACAACGTGATATATATCAAGAAATAGTTGGAAGTCACTTCATTACTTTCGCATGATTGGGGTATTGTGTTTTTGAGTGGGGCTGCGTCAGCATGGGTTGTTCTAACCCGTGCTTGTTATGTTTGTTGCAGCTTGTGGCATCGACGACATCCGCGATGGCAGCCGAGGCGACTGAGACAGGGAAGCCTGCATCCCCCCGATCCAGCGAGATTCGGGAGTTGAGGGAACAGTTGACCGCCTTAGTCGGCGTGGTGGAGCGACAGGCGAGCGTTGTGCTACTACAAGCTGAAGCTTTACGCCGCCAGGACGAGGGAATCGGACGATTGGAGAATCTGCTGAACCAGCAGACGACTGACCTCAGGAGGCCCCAGGAGGGTTTGGGTCGAGCCTCATTTACGGGTAAAGACGTGGACACCAGAGTGGTAGAGGAGACCACCAAGAGCAAGGAGCTACATGTCGACGAATCGTCGAAGAAGGTAAAGAAGAACCGAGGTCGAGGACGCGGTTCTTTCTACGGGAGAAATCCCCCAAGATATCCCAGGAGCCAGAGCCAGTCGCGAGGACGTGGCTCGTCTGTGCAGCTTAGAAGACCAGATTGTCGCCGGGCCCCGAGTTGTGTGATCTGTAGTGGTCGTCATTACCCGGCGCAGGTGCTCTCGGCGAGGCAGTGCTACTTGTGTGGCCAGGCGGGCCACCTTCGACGGGAATGCCCAAGGAGCGGCAGGACTGCTGGAACATCGGCGCCGACGTCGACAGGAGGGACATCTAGTGGAGGTGTGCCCGCAGATCCACGGGAGCTGGATGCGGCGACTGAGAGGGCTACTGCAGGTAGCATGTCTTATGGTGCTTTCTGAAATTCCTACTGATTGTAATGATTACATCTTTTGCACCCTTCGATCGGCTATTCGCCGAGTTGTTTGCTTTGACTCTTCGCGATGCTTGAGGGTTGATTGAATGGCTGGGTGTGTCATTTTATCACCCTACCTTGAGAGAGATTCTGTGTGCCAACGAAATAGATTGGCCATGTCCGTGTGGGATAGTTGTGGGTACTTGGTACACTTAGTTGTGCGAGCTGAATTGACTCGCCTTTGGGACTTGAGCACTATTAGTACACCTTATGGTTGTGGTTCCGCTGGTTGCGATGATTTTCCTCCCTATCTAAAATCAGATAGTTTTGGAGTTGATCCGGGGCCTAATTGGCCGGTCGCCGTTGGTGGGTTGCGAATCCTCAGAATGAAGGATATCCATTGAGTAGCAGTTGTTGTTTCCCGACTGAGTCACAAATCGTGAGTCCAGTTGGCGGGGAAGTTGGTATCTAGAGTTCAGTTTCGCCGAGGGGCGCTCTCACTTGACGTGAGACCGGTTGAGTTCGTGTTGACTGTGCGTCGACAATCGTGATCTAAATTGGAACACGATTGTGATTTTGGACCCGAGTTGAGGCTCGTTGATTCGTTCAATTGGCCTTGTGAGTTGGTGTACTCGGTAAGTTTGGATACACTCTGAGTATCACCGTTTTGTTTGGGAGTTTGAGGTTGTACCTCAAACGGATGTTGTTGTTGGGTTGAGACACCACAAGAATTTTTTTTTGTGTTGTCACCTAAACTTGTGGTACTCCACCCGTGCTAAGGACTCGTGGCCTAGTCATTCCATGCCCTTCTGGCTGGATTGTGGAATCGGAGGCTTTTGGCCGCGAGTATCTTGGCGAGAATAAGTGAAGACGGATTGCGTCGACAGATGGACGAGACCGAGATATGGAACTCCCATTAATGGGTTGAGCGATTCGAATCTCGGGAGGAATTTACCGAGTGCCTACCTTCCTTGTCGATTCTGGCATAAGGAATTGAGTACGCTGTTTGGAGCAGCGAGAAGAGGTTATGGAATTGATGTTACCGTGGTGGTTAGACGAGAAGCTCGGGTTAGGCATAATTACAATCCTTGCACAAGATGGATTGATAGAGAACTTCCTAATGAAGTTTGAGTGGACTACTCTCTATCTTTTGAGTTGGGATCTATAAATTGTGGACAACTGGAAAACCCAATGCTAAGGAAAGCATTGAGGACGAGGATTTTGAGTGATGCTTCACGAGCTACTGAGTGGCTAAGGCCAAGCGTATTGGATCAAGAGAATTCTATTGGAAGTCGAGAAACTCTTAAGTGTTGGTCCACTATAATGATTATAGAGTGGATGTTGAGACTATTACCTCCCTAATGGAATCATGTTTGAGGGGGAAGCATTGTGATGCCATGCCATAGAATGAAATCCAATGATCTTCGTTGGTGAGCTATTGGATGAGTTACTTGATCTTTGTTACTGTGGAGTGGAATTGCACTTTTATGCAAACTCTGGATGAGGTTTGACCTTGTGTGAAAGATCATAGTCAGAAACTGATTGATGACCAGCTGAACACTCCGGTGGAGTTTCGAAGGATTATTTGACGGGTATAATTTTCAGAATCTTTCATGGTTAGTACTAGTATATCCTCCGCGGAAGGATATATGATAGAATTCCTAGTATAAAGGCAAACTAAAGCAGAGCTGGGTTTTCGCCATCGATTTGGACGAGGAATGTGAGAGTTGGAACTTAGCCTCTGGGAGCTTCCAGATTCGTGTGGACCGGCCGAGAAACTGGTTTAGCCAAGCGCAGCTTGGGATGGGACTTCCTTCTTTGGAGCGGAATTCGAGGAGTCACAGCTGGTGATGTCGACTTTTCGATGGATCCTTGGAGCCGCGGAATTCTGCGGTGCTTAAGCCTTGGAGCTTTTCGACGTATTGTGACCTTGGTGTTCTAGGTTGCGCGCGTTTGGAGCGTTCCTACCATTCCCATTCGTATGGGTCGGTGCGGTGGATGATTCGTAGTTTCATGGACGAAACTCCTCTTTAGGAAGGGAGAATGTGACGCACTGAACTTTGGCAAATAGCAAGGTTCGAGTGTCGGATGTGAGATCTGAGCTTTTCCAGATTTTTTGGAGGGTCGTTGACTGTGTTCCGACCTATGGCACGTGTACCGAGGTTAGTGGATGAATCCCAAGCACTAAAAGTCCAAAAAGTTGGATTTTAGGTTTCTCTCGGTTTGCAATCTAGGTGTCTGTACCGGTACAGGAAAAGTTGCTGTACCGGTACAGCAATTGTTGCTATACCGGTACAGGGAGGATTCTGTACCGGTATGGGATGGCTGTTGGACACCAACCCGAGCCTCGGGTTTGGCTGTTTCGCAGAGTCTGTACCGGTATGGACCAGGCTTGTACCGGTACAGCCTGGCAGTTTTCGAAATCTGGAAACTGCAGGGGCTTTTGTGCGTTTGTGCCTTTCCTATAACAGCACCCACGCCCCTTAGGGCTTCTCTTGTGCTGTTCTCACAGGGAAAAAGGGTGAGTGAGCTCCTCCCTTCTCCTCCTTTGATTCCTTGGGTCTTGGATGGATTCCTAGAGATCTCTTTTACTCTCTTTTACTTCTTGGTGCACTTTCCACCATGGGAGAAGATTGGGAGCTTGGGTTTGGAGCTTGTTGAAGGAAGATCTTCAACCCTAGTTGACTTAGAGCTTGGTTTGAAGCTTCTAAGAGGTAAGCATCATATTCTTTTCCCCTAGATTTGGATTTGGGTGCTTTCTCTTATATCGAACCCTAGATTTTGAGTTTAGGGTTTATTTTTGGGGATTTTGGATTTGGACCTTTTAGAACCTAATTGATGGGTGTAGAACTCTCTATTAGGTTGGATTTGAAGATCCATTGGGTCGATTTGAGCTTTGGACAAGATCCTCTTGATCAAAGGTAATTTTCACCTATTTCCTAAGTGATTTTTGGTGAATTTAGTTTGATGCTTATTCGAAGCTCGTATCCCCCTTGAAAATTATCTTAGGGTACTAGGAGCTTGAGGGGCAACTTCGTTCGACGAAATGAAAAGGATTCGAAGCGTATCCGGTGGGTTTGATCTCACCGAAATGGGTGAACTCTTCCTTTGTCTTCCCTTGGGTTTTAAGACATGTTTATATGTTAACTTATGCTTTTTAAGACATGCTTGAATTTATGAGAACATAAAATGACTATGTTATGTATAGTGAAAATTATATGCTCTATGTATGTCACGCCCCGAGCCCGCCAATTCGGTCGGATTCGGCGCGCCGGCAGACCGCCGAACGGACAGAGTTTCCCCTGTACGTCCAAGGCGTCGCAATCGATACCATTACAAGAAGGTTCCAACTAGGAACAGTATTCAACATACAACGATTGCATAAGGAAGCTAGGTATCAAACAACATAAACACATCCTATGTTATTACATTCATTCCACATTCATTTTACATCGCCGATTAATTTACATTAGACTTCCAAATACAATCTACTTATTATTACATCATTTCACAAGTTAGTTACATTTTTGCTCACTACCCTCTAGTCCCCGCTATTAGGACGACCTCAGGGTACTGCTACCTCTGGTCTCCTGGTAGGCCGCTATCTACAGATCTACGCCCTTGCCTCGCGCTGCTGCCGCTCACGCGTATACCTGTACCCCCAAAACCACAACACGGGGGTGAGAACTATTGTCCATAGTTCTCGTGGGTACGGTCACCCAAGAGAACAGCTCGACCAATAGGTCCAAGGAGGCACTGCAAATATGTTAGTCCAAAAACATATATAGATATATAACTTGCAACTAACATAAAAACATGCCTCACAAATGCAACATGCAAATTATTACTTTAGCTCTTAGCTTTTCTTCACCTTTCCGCTATTCTGTACTTTAGCCATTTCATTCTTACTTAGCTATTCATTAATTTAGCTATTCATAAATCATACCAGTTGCAACTCTAAGGTTTCTACTTACCTTAGCTCATGTCATTAACTTCCAAGGTTTCTATAACCCTAGGTTCCATCTCAAGTCCAACTTGCTTCTAAGGTGTCTATTACCTTAGGTTCACCATACATATCACTAGCCCTCAAGGTTCTTTCTACCTGATTCCAGCTAGCCACCCGACTCGGCCGCGAGTCAATCAAAGGCGGATAACCCGCACTTTGCCTGGCTCGAGGTGAAGGACCCTGTCACTTGCACCTCAGCCTGCAAGCCAAGAACCACATCGCCCAACGGTCCGCACGAAGGTCCGTGCACCGTGGTCAGGGATCCGCCAGTGGGAGAGGAACATGCCGCATACACCCATAGCCAAGATTCCCTGATAGGGAGAGGAACATGCCGCATACACCCTAGCGCTCACTTTGTTCTTGCTCAATCATAATCCTCGAAGTTCTTCCGGTGGGAGAGGAACATGCCGCATACACCCGCGGAACCAGAACTATCGAGCTCACAATTACTGGAATTCCGGAATCCACTTTGCTTGAGGGTTGACCTTAACCCTCAAGAGTCCCAATGGGTCCATTGTTCTTTACATCCTAGGTCCACTTGACTC
Source organism: Aechmea fasciata (assembly GCA_025177825.1). NCBI lineage: Eukaryota > Viridiplantae > Streptophyta > Magnoliopsida > Poales > Bromeliaceae > Aechmea > Aechmea fasciata. Next base: position 2,598,361 of record CM045930.1, on the reverse strand, counting down.
TAGGGTTCATTCCTTGTCACATAACCTAGGTTGTCTTAACTCTAGGTTCAATTCTCAACCTATGTTCTGCTACACTAGGTTAAGTTGCCACACTCCTAGGTCCATTGACTCTAGGTTTACTATAACCTATGTTCTTTACACTAGGTTAGGTTGCCACACTCCTAGGTCCATTGACTCTAGGTTTACTATAACCTATGTTCTTTACACTAGGTTAGATGCCACTCGATCTATATGTGCATTTAGTCCATGACTCACATTCTTTACTTGGCATTCTTTACTTGGCTCTCTTATGTCTATCAATCCACTCATATGCATGTTTCTGTTATGCTAAGCTTATGTTCTCGCAACATTCTTTACACTATGTCATTGCACATATCATTCATCAAGTTATCTACTTGGTACTCATACATAATTAAGTCATCTCTAGGGTTCAGTGTCGCAATATTCATCCTGATGCTTCCTATGTCCAAATGCAAGCCTATGGTGCCGCACGATAAGGGAAGTGTGCAAGCAGACACCCTATGTCCTAATGCGACGCCCATAGCTCCGCACGATAAGAAAGCATACAAGGAGAGTCATCTAACCATATCAACCCTATCATGCATTTCACTCATTCGTTCATTTGCATCTACTTAGCATTTATTATTTATATCATTAGCATGCATTTCTTCTTATGCGTTATTGAACATGCATCAACAGGAGTTACGTAACTCTTAGACATACAGGCGACCTAGTCGCTTCAGTAAACGCACCCACCTTGGTTATGCTCTCCGATTGCCCGGCGACACTCGCAATCGGCCGCCGCGCACCCGTGACCCGGTTCGGCTCGAATCTTGCGCGACCCACCGAACGGCCACCGAATCTCGATCCGAGACTTCCCGCGTTAACTCACGACTTCAAGATGCCCCAGTTCCGTTTTCATGAATTTAGGGCTCCTATCTTGCGTGCTGCGGACATCTGGTATGAATATATTAAAATATTAATATCTTTGCAACCGCTCTTCTTATCTCCGAACCGAGCGCGCCAACGCGTTCGTTGCACCCCCAATTAGGTTTCTATGGGGTCAAATGAGATCAATCTCATCTATTTCTAAAAACCCCCAAATCGAACCCTAGGTTTGCATCTATGCAAAACCTACCGTAAATCCCTAGATTTACGCCTTGATCTTCCATTTAGCCTCAAGGGGTTCTAACCCAACCATTTCTCGGGTTTAAAAAGCCCTCTACGAAAATCCACCCTGAGAGGGAGCTTAGAAGCTTACCTCTACAAGCTTGCTTCGAGCTCGCCGAGGAGGGAGAGGATAGCCATGGATGTCTCCACCTTGACCTCCATCATCTTCCTCATCTTCTTCCTACTTCCTCTCTCTTCCTTTCTTCTCTTTCTTTCCTTCTTCTCCTCCTTCTCGCTGCGGTCGAACAGTGAGAGAGGGAGAGAGTGATCTGAGGGAGTGAGAGGGAGAGAAAGGGTTTTATTACCCTCTATTCACTTAACCCCCTGCATAATTGCAAACAAACCCCTCAACTTTGCAATATTCAAAACAGCCCAAACTGGGCATTTTCGGGCTGCTGAGACCGGACAGCACTCCCATTGTCCGGACAGCACCCACGAAATCCACTTTTGCCCATTTGACAGCCTACTGTGTCCGGACATCATCCATTGTCCGGACAGCCATTGTCCGGACAGCACTCTCTTGTCCGGACCCAGTGGGTCTCCTCAGCCCAACATTTAAGGACTTAGCCAAATTTCAGCATTTTTCGTTTCTTCTCCGTTCCAACTCACTTTTGGACCGTTTGACCTCCGATTCGTTCCAAATCGAACCGAGACTCTCCAAACATGATTTAGATCATGTCCACATCATCACTTCATCCGCGCAAGTGCCGGATTTTGCTCACGGCCCAAAGTAGCCTTTCGGGTTCCATTTCCTCTCCGTTCTAACTCACTTTTGGACTTGTGGGTCTCCGATTCACTTGAAATCGCACCGAGACTCCCCACACATGATTTGAATCATGTCCACATCATTATCTCATCCGCGCAAGCGTCGGATTTCGCTCACGACCTAACATTGCCTTTCGGGCTCCGTTCTTGCTCCTAATGCATTGAAAACGCCCGAAAGCTCCCGGACTTCACCGAAACCATCCAAATGGCTTTCCAACCAAAGGTACACCGTAACTTCATAGTTTTAGAAGTCCAGTACCTTACAATGTAGTAGAGGCATACTTGTTGTTTTGGGGCATAGTTGACTATAGTTGAGACTATTTGTTTTTGCCACCATAAGAAGCATGCTAGAGTATGATTGGTGAGTTGAATCCTTGAGGGTATTTAGTGTTTGGATTACTTTTATAGTATCACACATGTTTACATCATGACACTTGTTAGAGGCAAGTAAATAGAACTTAGTGTTCTTACGTTATGTTTGAGTAGATAAGAGTACTTGACTTTGTGACATGGTAAATAAAAGGTGTTGACCTTAAAGCAGATAGTATATCTATAAGATTGAAAATTCTACATGCGTGAGACTTAGCACGATTTGCCTTGTATTGGTTGTAGATAAGATAATTGTGAAAATGTATATAAAGCATGATTAAATTAGCATGAGGTTAATTGGGTACAACTATTCTAGTAGTATGACTAGTTTTGACTATGGTGAGCCTACCTTCGATCTAGGGATCGATAGACTATTCCATGTTTTGGATATGATGAAGTGAAATGTTAAGCCTTCGGGGCATCTTTATGTGAGCTGTTAGTATGTAATATAAGTGATTTAAACTATTTGCATTGTGATATTTGTACACTCTATAGTAGGAAGGACATGTGCTTTCTAGTGTTATGATTCTTGTGATTAATTCATAGCTCTCTTGCTTATGGTAATAGTAAATATCTATTCGATAAATAACGAAATTTCATGTCATGAACTCCTTGGAAATCTTGTTTAATGTAATGATTTATCCCAAGTAGGATAGTGTCATTTGAGTTGTACAAGTTTATACATCATGTGTTTTGGTAGATACATACCACCTAGTAGATGTAACAAGTTGTGAAATGTTGAGCTATTTCCCGACTGTTGAGTCGATGAGTGAGATTCCAAGTTTTAGACTTGACGACCGAGTATCCCAAATAGGGACCCTATGCTATAATTATGCTTGCTTGCCCTTGTGCTCATTCGCACATGCTTGTGAGGGTTGCTCCCTACAAGCCGGCACTCCGGAGTTAGCCTTGCGACGTTAGATCGCCGTGCGGGATTGGGCGCCGAAAGTGGATTGCCGTGTTCTTGGGTCTCCTTTTCTGCGGGGAAAGTCGATTGACCACCACGGGGCCACCTAGGCATGGCACGAGCCGGGATGTTACCTTGTGTACATTCCTCATGGATTGGATTTTGAGACTTCTCTTGACTTAGTATTCAGTCATGGTTGGTGTATACATAGTAGATATCCACACATATGGTGGTTGGGAACTTTGGATCAATTCTAATTGACAACACTGTGATAATGAACTTATATCCTTTGAACTAATATGTGTGTATTGGTATAGAACCATGAAAAGTATAAAATGCATGCTCGGTAGAGAACACTTATTCTTGTGGACTAGCATGTATGCTTGGTAGAGAACAATGGAATATATAAATTACTTTATGTTGTATTATGGGCTTTATCGTTGTACATGTAATCAAATGTTAGCTTACTTTAATTACGCATGTTAATCGTTTTGGACATATGTTTGTGCCACTAAAAGTAGAATACTATGATTATGATATATAGTTAAACTTGTAGTAGAAGCATGAATATGATTAATTTCAGTTATATACTCGTTTCTTATTTATCGCTTCTTACAGCCTTTTAGCATGCTTATTTTTAGCCTAGTGCAGCATCTCACTGAGATCAGTAATTGCCCACTGGGAACTATTTTTGATAGTTCTCACGCCCTCTGTTTATTGTTATTTTCGAGCCATCCGCATCGGGAGTGGCTAGGGATCGAGGAAAGGGTTTTGCGGCTAGCTAGAGCCCTACGGAGTTACTATAGTGGACCCGTCGTCATCTTTTCTTTTGTACTTTTGGAAAAGATGTTTTATGTATCTGTTTTGAGATTTGTATCAGATTCTGGATTTAGTCCTCTACTTTTGTGGATCGTTTATGTTAGATCTAGTGGTTTTATATTACTCGCTCTGATAGCCTGTTAGGATTACTCTCTTTCCTTCCATGTTTTTAGTAGACGCCTTGTGTGCATTGTGTATGTTTGGTGTACACGGCGGGTCTGTGCACGTGCCGGTGGGCTTCCGTTGGGCCCGGGGCGTGACATTGGGCTACCACGGTACTTAGGTGGCATAAGTTGGATTACCTTGTGTAAATCCTAGAGAAAGAGAATTGAACTTGGACATTCAACAATTATGACAATCACTACTAGATAGGACTTACTAGTTGGATTATGTGGCTTTAATTGAGTGTATGGTATACTTGATAGTTCTCTATTTACATCTTTGTGTACTTGTTGGTTATAGTAGAACATATATTTTTATATGTGAGAACAGAAGATTATGACATCTATATGAATATGCTTATGGTAACATGATTAGTAGCATTTCCTTTATGCTTTTACTGCAAGTTTATTTATCGCATACTTACCCTCTTTTCTTTGGGCCTAGTGGTGCAATGGTTCAGGTCAGTAATTGCCCACTGGGAACTATAAATTATAGTTCTCACGCCCCCTGTTTCTGTTTTCCTTTCAGTGCCTTCCGCATCGGGGGAGGCCCTACTGTCACGCCCCGAGACCCGCTACCAATTTGGTCCGGCTCGGGCGCGTCGAACAGACGCCAGACGGACAGCACCTCCCCTGTCCGCCTAAGGCTAGCAACTAGATTGTGTACAACAAGTGCCCAGAACAAACTTGAAACAACATACACAATCGACCACGAAAGGGCACAACTAGTGCCAAACACACGAGAGCAAGCGACACAAGTAATTAACAAGTGAAAAAGAGAGATAACTTATCTATTACATTCATTCATTTGTCTTAAAGTCTTTCTTTACATTAAGTCCTCAAAAATATACAAGTGGCATACATCATCACAAAACCTCACCACCTATACAAGATCTACTCTCAAAAGGTAAAAGCGAGGTACTCTAGTGCATTAGGAAAGGTAAACTAGTAATACCACTAGGGCGCCAAGCCCTTGCCGCGATCCTCACCCGGCGTAGACGCACTAGGACCTGAAATAGAGTGGGGTGAGAACTATCTTCCATAGTTCCCAGTGGGTTCGGCCTCCGACTCCGCCGGTCTCCCCACTAGGTCCAAGGAGGCAAAGAGTAGACAGTAGATAGATATGAAAATATCTGAAAGCGGTAAAGATACTGTAAAAGTAAATGCATAAATCTACTATGCCTCAAATCTGAATTATATGCATGAAACTCATAGTAAAAGGTAACTATTACTCTATTATGCTCAATGAGTTCATAATTCCCTTGGATACCCAATCCACTTCGCTTGCCCAAGGGCTTGCCATACTCTCGCGTCCCTTGCCTCGACGACGAGGAGTCTAAACTGCTCAACACGCCCGAGGCCGTCTGTGGATAGCTAGCTGCTGCCGGTCAAGCCGCTACTACCATAGCCTGTGCCTAGTACTCCGGAGTGCACGTCTCGTGTGGAGCGACCACCACGAGGATAAAACAGACAACGCGAGCACGGTCCAATCCTCGCCCACGGAGGATACCCTAGCTAATAGGGATGTCATTTCACTTGCTTTCGACTCTATAGTGTTCACACTAATTAATGCCACTCGTTCATGTTTTCTAGGTGCCACTCGTTCATGTTTTAGACCACTCTGCTATATCACATACTAGTAGCTCTCATCTCACGTTGCATCAAATTCTCATGCCTACTAAGTTTGATAGCATAAATAAGCTGGGTTAATCGACATATTAATTAGACATTCCAACTAGCACTCAATTCACCCTTTATGCACAATATGCAAGGTTGTTCACTAGTCTATACTTGGACATAAAAAGTAGCCCGGCGACTTCGGGTTGGACACCACCCACCTTTTGACGTAGCAATACGGTGGAAAGTCTTGTTCTCGCGTTCGCTTGTCGCCGCTTAGTACTTGAGCAACGTCGAAGTAGCGACGCACCTCACTTGGCGATATCTTTACTTAGACTCGACGGATCGCAAAACGGACGTCACCAACGCGTTCAAACACCTATTAATTAGGTTTACCCATGATCAAAAGAGATCAAAACCCATCGCCTAGCAAAAACCCATTTTTGATGCCCTAGGGTTCAACACTTGAAAATTCATGTGTAGGAACCCTAGAAGCATGCATTTAGTGCTATTTAGCACCCATAGGTTCCATCTAACCACTCCCAAAAGCTCAAAACCCAAAACCCTAGAAATCACCATTAGAGGGTTTGAGGCCTACCTTGAGCTTGCTCCAACCAAGAGGAAGAAGAGATGGAGAAGATGATGAAGCTCCTCTCCTTTGTCTTCTCCTTCTTCTTCTACTTCTTCTCCTTCTCCTCCTTCTCCTTCTTCTTATCTGTCACGCCCCGAGACCCGCTACCAATTTGGTCCGGCTCGGGCGCGTCGAACAGACGCCAGACGGACAGCACCTCCCCTGTCCGCCTAAGGCTAGCAACTAGATTGTGTACAACAAGTGCCCAGAACAAACTTGAAACAACATACACAATCGACCACGAAAGGGCACAACTAGTGCCAAACACACGAGAGCAAGCGACACAAAAACGCCCAAAGGCTTCCGAACTTCACCGGGAGCAACTCCGGTGCACTTTTTGCCTTCGGATCAACTTCGAACTTTTCGAAGTCCATCCAATCGACAATCAGTCGATTCTAAACGTGGTGCAACTCTCGGATTTCGAGAATTCACTTCGTTACATTCTCTCCACCTTAAAAGAGTTTCGTCCGCGAAACGAACTCAACTTAGCTAAGTGCTTACATACTCAAAGCCCATACCTTATTCAACTTTCGAATAGGTGAGGATGGTTCTTTCTCATCTCGTCCTCGAGCTCCCACGTAGCTTCGCGATCGCTATGATTGCTCCATCGGATCTTGACGTAGGAAATCTCGCGGTTTCTCAGTTTGCGCACTTCCGGGCCAAGATCATAGTCGGAAACTCTTCATAGCTTAAATCCTTATGGAGTTCCGGGGTTCATACGACATGGTATGCTCGGGTCGTGAACATATTTGCGGAGGTTAGAAACGTGGAATACGTTATGCACGTCCGCAAGATTCGGAGGTAGCGCAAGTCGGTAAGCTACCGTTCCAATCCTTTCAAGTACCTCATACGGGCCAATAAATCGGGGACTTAGCTTTCCCCGCACCCCGAACCTCTTCACACCTTTCATGGGCGATACCTTCAAGAAGACACGATCGCCCACGGTGAACTCCAGATCTCGACGGCGCCTATTGGAGTAACTTTTCGCCGCGATTGCGCCGTGAGCAACCTTTTACGGGCAAGATGCACTTTTTCTTCTCGCTTCGCAAGATATCCGGGCCGAACTCCGTGCGTTCACCCACTTCACTCCAATAAATGGGAGATCGGCATTTTCGCCCATATAGAGCCTCAAAGGGTGCCATCTTCACACTGGCGTGATAACTATTATTATAGGCGACTCGGCCATCGGCAAATATTTGCACCAATTGCCCTTATAATCGATGACACACGCCCGCAAAGATATCCTCCAATGTCCGTATGGTTCTCTCGTTTGACCGTCTGACCGAGGATGGAATGCGGTCGAAGTCGAGTCGTGTGCCCAACGCCTCTTGCAGTGTTCTTCCAAGTGCGAGGTGAATCGGGGGCTCGGTCTGATACAATAGATTTCGGCACCCCGTGTAATCTCACAACTTCGTCAAGGTATACCTGCGCCAGCTTGTCGCCTCCCCAAGTAATGTGGATCGGCAAGAAATGCGCTGATTTAGTCAGGCGATCCACAATTACCCAGACTGCGTCGTGGCCGCCCGTCGAACGAGGTAAGCCGACAATAAAATCCATCGAGATATCCTCCCACTTCCATTCGGGAATAGGTAGGCTTTGGAGTTTTCTCGCTGGAAATCGATGCTCGGCTTTCACCTGCTGGCAGGTCAAACACCTCGCCACGAAGCGCCCCACATCTGCCTTCATTCCGGGCCACCAATAAAGTGTCTTCAATTCTTGGTAAGTCTTGGTGCCACCGGGGTGATCATTATAGGGTGACCAATGTGCTTCCTGCAAGATCAATTTGCGAAGCTCCTCGTTCTCGGGTACACACCACCGGTTTCGAAACCGGAGTGCACCGCTAGCATCGACACTAAAATCTCCGCCGCGACCCTCCTCAATGTCACGCCGTATCTTTTGGAGATTCGGGTCCGCGGATTGCAACTCTCTAATTCTTTCCGGCAAGGTCGGTTGCACAACAAGCGTCATCAACCTAGACGGAACTTGGGCTACAACCTCCAAGTCCATTCGCCCCATCTCCTTCCACGGGTCTCTTGATTGGTAACCCATAGTGCTAGATTCTCCGCCGACTTCCTACTCAGTGCGTCGGCGACTACATTCGCCTTCCCCGGGTGGTATAGAATGTCAACATCATAATCTTTCAACAATTCTAACCACCGCCGCTGACGCATGTTCAGCTCCTTCTGGGTAAATAAATACTTCAAGCTTTTGTGGTCGGTGTAGATCTCACAGTGTGCACCATACAAATAGTGCCTCCACAGTTTCAGTGCAAAGATCACCGCCGCTAGCTCTAAGTCATGAATGGGGTAATTTTCCTCGTGACTCTTCAACTGGCGGGACGCATAAGCAATCACCTTCCCACCTTGCATCAAGACACACCCCAAACCCAGATAGGATGCATCACTGTAAACCACATAATCTTCGCCTTGCACCGGTAGGGCGAGTATTGGAGTCGACGTCAATCTCTCCTTTAGCTCCTGAAAGCTTCGCTCACAATCGTCACTCCAAACAAACCTGGTGCACTTTTGCGTCAGGCGAGTAAGTGGAATTACAATCTTCGAGAATCCTTCCACAAACCGCCGATAATAGCCCGCTAGACCGACGAAGCTACGGACTTCCGTCACATTGGTCGGCGCGGCCAATCCTTTATCGCTTCCACTTTCCTCGGGTCAACGAAACACCACCCTCGGAAATCACGTGGCCTAGAAAAGCGACCTCACGAGCCGTAAGTCACACTTCTTTAACTTCGCGGATAGCCTCTCCTCCCGAAGGATTTGAAGCACAGTCCGCAAATGCTCCGCGTGCTCCTCATCATTGCGCGAATAGACCAAGATGTCGTCTATGAAGACCACGACAAATCGGTCCAAATATGCCCTGAAGACACGGTTCATTAGGTCCATGAATGTCGCCGGGCATTGGTAAGCCCAAACGGCATGACCGTGAATTCATAATGACCGTATCGCGTACGAAATGCGGTCTTCGTACGTCTTCCGGCTTAATCTTTAACTGGTGGTAGCCGGACTGAAGGTCTATCTTAGAGTACACACGTGACCCCTGTAGCTGATCAAACAAGTCGTCAATTCGGGGCAACGGGTATCTATTCTTGATAGTAACCTTGTTCAACTCGCGATAGTCGACGCAGAGTCGAAAGGATCCATCCTTCTTGCGCACAAACAGGACCGGGGCTCCCCACGGGGATACACTCGGCTTAACGACCCCTTTATCAAGGTGTCCCGTAATTGATCTCTTAACTCCCTCAATTCGGCCGGTGCCATACGGTGCACGGGGCCTTAGAGATCGGCGCGGTCCCGGAATCAAGTCTATCACGAACTCGATCTCCCCGTCCGAGGCATACCCGCAACTCGCAGGGAAAACATCCGGGAATTCCTTCACTACGGACTTCTTCGAGTGCCGGGCCACTCGGTCCACTTCTACAACGGTCCGCCAAATAAGCCGCGCAACCGTTGCGGACCAACTTCCTAGCTCTCGTCGCCGACACTGTGGCGGCGAAGCACGAGCTATGACAAGCCTTATACTTGAACTCCTCTTGACCCGGCTCCCGAAATGTAACCACCTTGCTCTTGCAGTCGATGGACACATAATACTTCGAAAGCCAGTCCATGCCTAAAATCACATCATACACCTTCAACCTCTTGATTACCAACATTCGGATCGGCATTATCCAGTTTTCAATTTGTACTGGACAGGACAAACACTCCTTGCGAATAATAAAATCGCGTCCTGGACCCGATACCTTCCAGGTACCATCGCTAAATTGATACTCTATCCCATGCATGTCGGCAAAAATGCGACTAAGAAACGAATGAGTAGCGCCGGTGTCGAACATGGCTCTAGCGCGAATGCCATTAATTAAAATTATACCGCCACCACATTGCGCTCCTCGGCTCCGAGGTTCTTCGACTTGAGCGGCGAATACCCGTCCACTCGGAGCCGACCGAGCTACTTCAGGTGGACGCGGCACCATCGCGCGCCCGGCTGATGTCGCAGCAGGGGGAGCTCCATATCGAGCTGGAACGGCTGGAGCTGATGCAATAGACGGGACAGGGGAAGCTCCTCTCTGAGGACAATCGCGTATAACGTGCCCCGCCTGCCCACATCTGAAGCACTTCCCGTGGCGCTGCTCGCAGACCATAGGCCGGTGGTCTCCGCTGCAGAATAGGCATCGCTGCGGCCCACGCGTCCCCGACCTCGTCTTCGAATACTTCGGGGGCCGCCTCGAACTAGATTGACCCGCCGAACCACCGCCCGGTCGCTTCCTTCCTTTTTCTTTCTCGAACGTCTCGCGGTCCTCTCGCTCGCAAGCGTTCCCGTGCTCAATCCACAGGGCGCGGTCCAGCACTTCAGTAAAGGTATGGAACTTGAAGGCGTGCACAGAACGAAACACCCCAGGCCGAAGTCCCCGCACAAAGCACTCCGCCCGCTCTTGCTCCGTCCTGGCTACTTCCGGGACACAACTCAGAAGGTGTGTGAACTCCCGCTCATACTCCCGAACAGTGCGGTTTCCTTGCTTCAATCTCCTGAAGTCTTCCCGCATTCTTCGCTTCTCACTATCCGGGAAGTACTCCGCAACCATCAACCCTCGTAACTCCTCCCAACTGATCGGTGGAAGATCTGGGGATCGATTCAGCTCGTCTGTCTCCACCACACTCGGGCCTGCTTGTCGAAACAGGAAGTGGCCAAGTGCACCTTGTCCCGCTCTTCCGCGTACATGTTCTCGAACAAGGACTCCATGGTGAGTAGCCACGTCTCCACCACATACGGGTCAACCACTTCACCGTCGAAGGTAGGAGGGCGAAGCTTCATGAACCTCGTGAGAGCGGTGTAACCTCGCTCTCGTTCGCTTCTCCAACCGCCGCATCGTGTAGATGCACTTGACACGCGGGAGGAATAACCACCGGTGGGGGTTGCGCCACCACCGGAACCGCTGCAGACCCTCGCCTCGGCGCATTAGGTGCGCATGCCGAAGGCGCGGGTGGATCGCAGCCCCGATTCGCCGCGCGCCGCCGCCGCCGCAGCCCACCGTCGCTCCAACGGCTCCCGGAGCCGATCGAAACGACCCGTCAATGCGGTCATCTGGGCCCGCAACTGCTGCACCTCGCTAGGCCCGGCCTCCGCTGGCGCCATTGGTGGCCTCGCTCGCTCCGGCGCCACAGGAGGCGTGACCAGCTCCGGCACCTCAGGAGGTGGTGCCGGGGCAGAGTTCTTTCGGGGGCGTCCTCTAGGTGCCATAGCTCCTGAAACGCAAACATTCGGTTAATAACTTAACCTTTCATAACGTCATCGCAACCACGAGACTCAATGACTTAATCACTTAAATCGGGCGAAAGCTTCTAAGCGTACTAGCCCTTGACCCTTGGTGTGGTGTTGTCGGCCGCCAACACTACTTCCTGAGTCACAAACTAGTATCACTTGAGTCCATCTCTAGTAACTACTAGAGATTCAACTTCGACCCAATCCATAACTTCCGCCACCGTCATAGGTTCACGTCGCACTCACGCACCTATACCTTAAGGTTTACTGTCCTAAGGTCTCCTAAGTCAGTCCTAGACTCTCTCTTTTTGCTTGCTCCCACTAGCTCTGATACCATACTTATCTGTCACGCCCCGAGACCCGCTACCAATTTGGTCCGGCTCGGGCGCGTCGAACAGACGCCGACGGACAAAGACTCTCCCCGTCCGCCTAAGGCTAGCAACTAGATTGTGTACAACAAGTGCCCAGAACAAACTTGAAACAACATACACAATCGACCACGAAAGGGCACAACTAGTGCCAAACACACGAGAGCAAGCGACACAAAAACGCCCAAAGGCTTCCGAACTTCACCGGGAGCAACTCCGGTGCACTTTTTGCCTTCGGATCAACTTCGAACTTTTCGAAGTCCATCCAATCGACAATCAGTCGATTCTAAACGTGGTGCAACTCTCGGATTTCGAGAATTCACTTCGTTACACCTACCGCGGCTGTGAGTTACGGGGAAGCCCCAAGGATCTATCTAGATTGTATCAAACAACACCTAGAGGGGGGTGAATAGGTGTATCGGCCAAAAACCACAATTCTCGATGCTTTAAAAATAAATGCGGAAATTAAAAAGCACACCGAGATTTACGTGGGAAAACTCCAACTCGGAGTAAAAAACCCACGGGACCAACACGCGAATACCAATCCACTAAAAGAAAAGATTACAAGGTGATTCCCGACTCACGGACTTAACCTCTCTAACTCTCTTATGGATCTCCGCGCACTCCACCGAGTTGTCCACGATCACGTCCGAATCCACGAACGCCCACGTTCCGAATCCACGAAACGCCTTGCTTCGAATCCACAAAGTCTTCAATACGCCGAATCCACGACGCCACGCTCCGAATCCACGAGGCAACGATCCGAATCCACGAACCGCCTTCAACGCGCCGAATCCACGACGCCGTTCATGAGAAGCATGAATATGGTGATCCTTCGCTTAGGAGTATCGTAAAAAACCGAAGAAGAAAACTCCAAGCGAATCGTAGATCAAATCGACATATAGATATTCAATACGATATCTCGATTTGACCTAAAAGAGGCTATGAAGTAGAAAATGGGTTTTAGATCAATTCCTAGCCTCTAGGGTTTCTCAAACATGTATATTCATGAAGCATATGAATTAATGGAACCCCCATCACTTATTTATAGATTTAGAAGACTTAGAAGTAGACTAGGATTGTGAAAATCTAATTTTGAAAATAAATTAGAGATAGACTAGGATTTGAAAACTTGTTTAAAATCAATTAGAAAACATAGAGATAGACTAGGATTTGAAAATCTGTTTAAAATCTATTAGAAAACATAGAGATAGACTAGGATTTGAAAACCTAAATTTTATCCATATATTCAATTTAAAAACATCCTAAGTCTTCCAAACACTTTTAAATATTTATAAATCATCATTCATAATATTTGAACTTACCGAGCATTGTGGATTCATGTTTAGAGTATGCGAGTCTTCGATCTTCATCTCTTCTTCTTTAAACCTTCAAGACTCCGAACTAACTTCACGAAATATGCCAACATAAAATCCGTAACAATCTCCCCCTTTGGCAATTTCGTGACAAAGCCCAAAATTACATCACAACGCTCAACTCACAAAAAAATGAAATTCATTGCCTTCACCAAAACAATGAACTTCTCGCGTGAAAGATCCAAAGAAATACAAAATTACAATTTTTGAAACTCCTAAACAAACTCTATGACTTAGACGCAACTAGGAGTCTTGAAGAATTGATTTCCTGCAAAACAAATTTTCAACAAATATTCAAAAATATTTTATACCTCTTCTCCCTCTTGTTCTTTTCTCCAACTTCTCGTTGTTCAAACATATTCTCTCCTTCTCCTCCTTAATCTCATCATGTCTCCCCTTCGTGTATGCATCAAATACCAAATATCTTCTCCCTCTATACTTTGTTCTTCATTCTCCCCCTTTTTGTCAAAAATTGCCAAAAAGAAACACAAATAGAGAGAAAAGCAAACTAGCAAAAAAAAAGTAGTCATGTCATAGTTATAAATCTAGATACCAAAAATAAGCAAACTAGACATAGTCTTAGGAGAGAAAAGATAAAATATAGATAATGAAGCTCAAAAAGGTAAAATCACTCCGTGTCCTCCTCATCAAAAAATTTTGCCTTGTTTCCTCAAAAGTCCTTCAAAATTAGATTAATTTCATAAAAATTAAAAATTGTACTCCAAAAATTATTATGATGAAGATAAAATATTAGTTGATTTCAAAAGACATCAAAACATCAAAATTAGATATTAAGAATAATCTAATTATTTAAAGTTATCAAGATGCAAATTGATGAAAAATAATTTCTAGAAATGTAGCAAAATTGACACCAATTTGTCGCAACCCGTTCAAAATAGAGATTTAGCTAATAAACACTGGGGGTGGCTCTTTGAGCATCTTTTTCAATCTACCACCTTATAACGCCGAAAATTCTAAAATATTCACATATATTTTTTCTCAACCTTTTCGGTTTTTCATATAATTACCCATGTGGTAGCTTCACACACGTACCGGACGACCGGGGTGGTAGCTCTTTCCTACATGTGGTGGTAGTTTTCACACTCCTTTCGGATATAACTCTTTCCACATCTTTATAATCATAGAAGTTTCTTCTTCTTCTTTTTTTAAATATTCATACTCCCCCTAAATTAGACAATCTCACAATTGAAAATAATTTTGATGAATCATAGTCAATTAGCAAATATCCATCAATTATATTCAACATTCACTACCAAGATGAATTAATTTCCAAGAGATTAAAAATAATTTCAAAATTTTGATGAATGTATGTAAGAAGAAATCACATATTAAATTATTATCAAAATAATAACAAGTGGAGTAAAATCAATAATTAATATGAATTTAGTCTAATTTGAATTGACTTTAAATACCGGTTAAGGTTCTTTTAAAAACCTTTAATCTCTCCAATTTAACAATATTCAATCATCTCCTTTCACAAAAAAAATTTAATCAAAATAAAAACTCCCCAAATACCTTTCCTCAAAAACGATTTTCAAATCAAAATTTTAAATATCAAACCTCGTCTAAACATGTAATGCAATGAAGAAAAATTATGCAAGAAACACCTATCAAAGCATTACAAAAATAAAAATATACTAAGACGAGGACCAAGGAAAGATATCACCTTTCCGGATCCAAACTTGTCGGATCTTTGGTTGTCTTGACTTGTCGACGTTAGGCCCAAGTTGTTTCGTCTTTTGATGTTGTCCTTGAGGCTTAGAAACCCAAACCGCATGTTGTTTCGACTTAGAAATCCGGTTCGGTTGAGGGTTCGGTCGAGAGATTCGGTTGACACGAGGTACTCGACCCAATTGATTTCCTATTTGATTCCGAGGGGGATACCGAGTAGTAGGAGGTGTCGATTGATGTTTCGGAGTTGTAGATTGAGTTTTCTTTGACTTATTCGGACAACTCCTTTTAATATGTCCTTTGATGCCGCATCGGTGACACACCTTTTCCTTCAAAGTTGTTGAGACTTTTGATGCCGTCTTTTGATCCTTCTCAACATACGTCCTTTCATATCCGAGACCCAACTTGTTCGATTGACCCAATCCGAGCATATGATCCAATTTCTTCGATCCGGAAGAAAATTGTTGTATGTCGGACTTAAGTTGACGAACTTGCTTTGTTAGCTCTTGATTGGATGTGTAGGTTTCCTTAAATTGTTGCTCCAAAAATTCAATCTTGTCTTGATGTGATTTGATCGTTGAATCCGCTTCTTCTAGCTTCTTTTGGAGGATCGAATTATTTTTCAATATTACTTCCTTTTCCTCTTCGAAAGCTTTCGTCATTGTTTTCAAATTTTTGTTCTCCTCTTCAATGTCGAGTAGACGCTTTCTAAGCCTTTTGTTATGCTTCGCCATCTTTTTAGATTCGACGAGGAGTTGATGATACGCTTCCGCTAAATCCTCGTCGTTTGATTCCTCATCGCCGGAATCCGAGTCCACGTCTTCTTCCTTTGATGTTTTCAACGCAATCCCTCTACTTTGAGAAAAAGACTTGGAAGAAGATTGGTTAGTAGGAAAAGTCATATCGTAAGTTTGCAACACACCTACTAACTCTTCGGCCATTAGATAGCAATATATCTAGATCCCGCTCTGATACCAATTGTGAGTTACGGGGAAGCCCTAAGGATCTATCTAGATTGTATCAAACAACACCTAGAGGGGGGTGAATAGGTGTATCGGCCAAAAACCACAATTCTCGATGCTTTAAAAATAAATGCGGAAATTAAAGAGCACACCGAGATTTACGTGGGAAAACTCCAACTCGGAGTAAAAAACCCACGGGACCAACACGCGAATACCAATCCACTAAAAGAAAAGATTACAAGGTGATTACCGACTCCACGGACTTAACCTCTCTAACTCTCTTATGGATCTCCGCGCACTCCACCGAGTTGTCCACGATCACGTCCGAATCCACGAACGCCCACGTTCCGAATCCACGAAACGCCTTGCTTCGAATCCACAAAGTCTTCAATACGCCGAATCCACGACGCCACGCTCCGAATCCACGAGGCAACGATCCGAATCCACGAACCGCCTTCAACGCGCCGAATCCACGACGCCGTTCATGAGAAGCATGAATATGGTGATCCTTCGCTTAGGAGTATCGTAGAAAACCGAAGAAGAAAACTCCAAGCGAATCGTAGATCAAATCGACATATAGATATTCAATACGATATCTCGATTTGACCTAAAAGAGGCTATGAAGTAGAAAATGGGTTTTAGATCAATTCCTAGCCTCTAGGGTTTCTCAAACATGTATATTCATGAAGCATATGAATTAATGGAACCCCCATCACTTATTTATAGATTTAGAAGACTTAGAAGTAGACTAGGATTGTGAAAATCTAATTTTGAAAATAAATTAGAGATAGACTAGGATTTGAAAACTTGTTTAAAATCAATTAGAAAACATAGAGATAGACTAGGATTTGAAAACTTTTAAAATCTATTAGAAAACATAGAGATAGACTAGGATTTGAAAACCTAAATTTTATCCATATATTCAATTTAAAAACATCCTAAGTCTTCCAAACACTTTTAAATATTTATAAATCATCATTCATAATATTTGAACTTACCGAGCATTGTGGATTCATGTTTAGAGTATGCGAGTCTTCGATCTTCATCTCTTCTTCTTTAAACCTTCAAGACTCCGAACTAACTTCACGAAATATGCCAACATAAAATCCGTAATGGCAAGGGTGTCGCTTCGTGGTAGCGACATTCGGCGAGTTGCGCGATGGGTGGTCTACCATTTCTCTTGTTTTATTTTGTGAGAGATGGAGAGTTGTACCTTGTATAGAGACCACCACTTTTGTGTAATTTGAGAGTGTTATGTTAGCCTTGTATTATGTATGCTTCTAGATATACTTGGTGTTGTTTCTCTCCTTCTCTCTACTTGTTGTTAGCACTAGTTGGTTGTGGCTCTGATATTCTAGTTATAGCCTGTTATTGTTTTAATTACGCTGTTTTTAGTTAGACGCCTTGTATGTGTTGACATATGGCGGGTCTGGGCACGCTTTGGGGAAGGTCCTGCCGACCCCGGGGCGTTACAGAGAGAGAGAGAGAGAGAGAGAGAGAGAGAGCTTTGATGGTGCTGTTTTAATGGAGAAGAAGAACAAATTATTCTCATTACCTCTTCTTTTTTTTTTAATAGGGGAAGTGGGATTTTTTGTTCGGTGGAGGGTTTGTAAGTTCAAAAAAAGTAGTCCCTTTAATTGGATTTGAAGTGGGTATTTATGGATTTCTCTTCTCTTTCTTTCTTTCTTTCTTTTTTTTTTTAGATCGTGCAGAGATGTAACTGCATCGTGGGGCGTGGGAAGTTGGGAGGTTGATTGTGCGGGTAGTGGGTGCAGATCGTGCAGAAGCAATAGGGTAGTTGGATTCGATTTCGTCCATGCACCTAGTGCATGGACCATCTCGTACACCACATTCAAATTTGCTCTTTTTTTTATTTTTTATTATTATTATTTTTTTTATTTTTTTTATGCTTCAACAGGGTGAACTCAATTATTTTCTCGGTCTTCAAATTAAACAATCGAAGGAGGGAATTATTTATCCCAAACTAAGTATGCTAAGGAATTGGTCAAGAAATTTGGGTTGGACAGTGCAAAACATTTTGACAGTCCAATGGGAACAAGCAACAAAGAACTTGGAGTAAACATTGAAGGGAATAGTGTGGATGAAAAGTTATATCGGAGTATGATTGAGAGTCTATTGTACTTGACAGCAAGTAGACCGGATATTGCATTCAGTGTTGGAATGTGTGTCACGCCCCGGGTCATTTTAGAGTATAGAAACAGCGGAATTTTTTTTTTTTTTATAAGCCTGACCCCCAAAGGCGAACCAGATCCGCCACAAATACAGGGAGTCCACTGTACACACGGACAGAGTCTCCCCTGTATTTGCACGGCGTCGCACAAGTACAGAGTATTAATCATACAACCAGGAAACAACCACAACAAATGAATATACAAACAATCAATAATTATACATTCACATACACCATTCACCACAGGTTTAATCACATTTCCATAACAACTCTTTTCTTTCAAAAGTACGCTACCACGAGGGTAGAAAACCTATTTTATTTTACAAAAGCCAAAACCTCTTTATTTCATTCAAAACCATATGAATTTAAATAGAGTAAACCAACTGAACCATATAACCAACTAAACTATAACAATAGGAATAAAAAGGAGAACTAAAGGTAGTACAAACCGGGTCGGAGGCTCTATCGCGAACTAGACGCGATCCTCACCAGCTATCCCTCTATGACCTGCAACGTCACCTGAAAAAGAAGGCGAGGGGTGAGAACAAGTAAACATGTCTCCCCTCCCAAAGGATACCTCGCTGAGATAGACACAAGAGGAGATAATAGTAGTAGTACGGTAGCTATGATAAACAAGTAAATGGAGAGAGATATATAGATATGAAACAACAAACATCGTAAGTATGCATCGAAAAAGCCGAGAAAAGTAAAGTACCCAATCCATAACCGCCAATGTTGGTCCGTTGCACCTCGTGCAATGCCCCCGTCTCTCCAAACTCGCATTCTACCCATATCAACCCGTGGTTGCCTATGGGCTCACGGGTTGGGCAAAGTCCCGTAGAGTCCCAAACCACTTTTTCCGGAAAAGAACACCCTCTTGCGGTGGCAGACTGGTGTTCGTGAACCGCACTCGAGTCCCGGGCGATCGATGCCGTTATGCTCAAACCATACGTCGACAGAATCGGTCGACAATCCCGTCCCTAAAGGGACATCGACCCCTTTGGGTCATTAAGTAAACTCGCCGACCACGTAGGTCACGTAAACATCGAAACAAACCGACCGAACAGTCACGAGAAATCGAAACAAACCGACCGAACAGTCACGAGAAACCGAAACAAGCCGACGTAATAGGTCATCAAAAACTCGTAAGAAAGTACCGTAACCGACCAATCAGATCAACTAGGATGGAACAACTCATCATCCTCTCAACTGTAGGCGAGTACTACTCAAGGAAACACAAAAACTGACCACTCAGGTCAACTAGGATGGAACAACTCAACATCCTCTCAACTGTATGCAAGTACTACTGAAGGAACACGAGAACTGACCACTCAGGTCACTGATGTCATAGGCTGACAAGAAGCAAACTACTCTACTCCTACACATGGTACTAAGCATGGAAACACAGAGTAGAGGAAAACTGTAAGAAACAGGTGCAAGAGATATCAAGGATAAACGATAAGCGGTAAGGGTGGAAGGAACGTCACCAGCGTGCACCACCGAACGGACAACGAGTCGAAGTACCCACCTGTACGACTGTAGAAGATCAGATCTGTCGTCTGTGGAAGTAAAGCGACTGGACCTACGAGAGGGTCCACCGGGTTAGTATCTAACCCACCAACACAAGTACTGACTCCACATCCCACAAACTAATCCCACGGAGATTGGTTTTCCGAACCAATTACCGTAACTCGCCGGAAGTCCCGTAAACCACACCGGGACTCCGCCGGGACCCACGAACTGTCCCGAACTACACCGACTCGTGTCACGAGTCTTCCGCTGCCATAAAACACTCCCATTTGGATGTTTTGGCAGCAAACACAAGATAACACCACTACACAATTATCGTCGGATAATTGTACGAATACGGGTTCCCGAACGTGTCTATTTCGACACCGGAACCAACCGTCGCTCACCCGTCATTTCTAAACCCTCGAAATGACGCGGGTGACCAGCCAACAAGGCTCAGCGACATCGTAAATAACCTCTAAGAGTTGTCGGAAGAAATCCGAACCGTAAACACGTTTTCGTCGGCGAATTTTGCCGAAAAACGCTCCGAAAATCACTTCTGATTTTCCGTAAAGTCCTGGGGCCTTGGACGATCAGTCCAGAGGTTACCCGCAACATTCCTACGCTGTCTACAGCGACCCCGAAATTCTAAATTGCATAAAAGTCCCGAGCTCCATAAAATCGCATTATTTCATGCGATTTAGGGCTATTATGGGTCGTGCACGCAAACCAGTGCACCATAAATTCTGAAATCGTACTCGCTGTAAGTCTTCGACATGCTGAAGACCGTGCTCGCCTTTCGGAGCACTTTCGGGCATCGTAGTGCGCGGACAAGCAACATCAATTTCAGTAAACAGCGCGCACAGCGCGTAAAGTACGTTCGTACCGCTAAACGAGGCATCAAATGCCTAAGCGGAGGTGAGCATCGCGTTCAAAGACGAAAAGGCGATGACCGTGCTCACCTAACTTGGTCGAAACACCAACCGTGGCCTCGGAAATGTGTCGAACCCTAGACTTAGCTTGTAATTAAAACAGCCTCACCTTTGGCCGAGGAGAGCTAGGGTTGGCCGCCGGCACACGGCGGCGGTAAGTCCGGCCGGGACGGGGTGCGGGTCGGAGATGTCCGGAAGTGGTTGGCCGGCGGCGGAGTAAGCCGAAGGCGCGACGGAGAGATCCACCCTCCAACTAGCTCTCGGGTTAGGTGGCGCGGCGGCGATCCGGCGGCCGGGGAAGGCTCGGGTCGGGTCGATCCGGCGAGGAGGTCGCCGGAAGGTGGTGCTCACGTCGAGGGCGACGACGGCGCTCGGTGGAGGAGTTGGCCCAAGCTCGGCCCGCATCGAGTCCGGGCGGCCGCAGGGACTCCCGCGCGGCCGGCGGCGTGCGATGACGTCGGGAGGCACGCCGGAGGTTGCCGGAGGGCGGAGGATGGCGGCTCGACCGAATAAGAGTGGCGGCGCGCGGGAACCTATCTTTCCGCAGCTCGGTCCGGATTGAGCAACGCCGGCCGCAGATGCTAGGGCGGCGCTGCGGTGCACCTGGGACGGCCGAGACGGAGGGACGGTGCCGGAGCGAGCCAAGGAGGATGACGCTCCGCATCCCAAGCTGGCAACCCGAGGAAGAGATGATCTCTTTACCTCGGCCGGATAAGCCCTAGCTTGTCACAGTTGCTCCAGCGGCGCCGGCGGCGCACGGCGACGGCGGGGATGGCTGGAGGGTTGCGGCGGAGGGAGACCTTGGCCGAGGAAGTTAGATCCAGGGTTTTGGAGACTTTCCCTTGCTGTCTCTGTGTTCCCCGGCCAAGAAGCAAGATCAATAGAGGGAGAGGAAGATTGGGAGGTTTCGGCAGCCGGCGGCGTGGCACGCGCACTGTGTGGCAGGTGGAAAGTCTTTGGAGGCGGTTAGGGTTGCTGGAGGAGGTGAAGAGGCTTAGGGTTAGGGTTTCATAGGTGAAACCTTAGATCATGCATTTATACACAAAATGCCATCTTGCATTTTGGTCCTCCAAATGCCATTATTCAAACTCCATCCTCGCTAGTGTATGTATTTAACGTGTAAGTTCCTCCACCTTCGAAATCTCGCGATTCGGCGCATAAAATATTAGGACTTTTCGCATTTTGCCGTTTTGCGATTTCGACCCCTTTGCGTTCTTTTAGCGATTCCCGAAGATCGGTCAGTCGGATTTCCGATCGGATCGCGCCAGCGCGTTCAGCGCGTCGAGAACATCGAACCTAGTCTTTTACTTCGTTTAATTTGGTCTCGGATTCGCAAAGTATCCATTCTCTTCTTTTTCCTCCAATATCTCCAATTTGCTAAGTCTTTAAGTAAAATCGTTCGAACCCCTTTTCCTCGACAACCGTGATTCAGAATCGAATTCCGTCAGTGGCATTGGTTCCAGAATAGTCGAGCCGTTCGAAACGAGCTATTGGAAGCCTATGTTCGGAGTCCGGTACGCTCCTGGACCCTTCTTTACTCCGCGATTTCTCGAAAATCCGGAGTTACTATTCACTTAAGTCGAATCTTACGGGTCGCGTAACTTTTCCGTTTTAGCTCGGTTTCGCCTGAAATTTGACGTGTGCTCTTATAATACAATTACGCACACATTCACCGTGTCCAAATATTTTATTTCTTGTTCCGGAAAAATGCCAGTTATTACATCATTCCCTCCTTATAGGAAGTTTCGTCCCCGAAACTAAGTCAAGAATCCCCCATAAACAAATATGGATAACGCTCACTCATAGAGGACTCAAGCTCCCAAGTCGCCTCACGCTCTTCGTGGTTTTCCCACTGAACTTTAACGTACGGAATGCTCCTGTTCCGTAGTCGCTTCTCCTCACGTGCCAAAATCTGCAACAGAGCCTCATCATTGCTCAGATCCTCTCGTAACTGTATAGACGTCAGTCTGATGACTTGGACGGATCCGGAATATACTTCCGAAGCATGGACACGTGAAAGACATTGTGCACCCGGGCGAGACTCGGAGGTAGAGCCAACCTGTACGCCACCGGACCAACACGTTCCAGGATCTCAAACGGTCCCATTAAACGCGGACTAAGCTTGTTCCGCAAACCGAACCGCTTGATCCCCCTGGAAGGCGACACCTTGAGCAGCACATGCTCACCGACCAGAAACTCTAGGTCACGCTCCGCCGGTCCGCGTAGCTCCTCTGTCTACTCTGTGCAGTCTGAAGTCGCTCTCTCGCAATGCGAACCTTCGCCTCCGCATCCTCCAACAAGTCTGGCCCGACTAATCGGCGCTCACCGACGTCGTCCCAGCAGATAGGGGACCGACATCGACGCCCATAAAAAGCCTCATACGGGGCCATCTCAATGCTCGCCTGGTAGCTGTTATTATAGGCGAACGCCACCAGAGATAGGTAACGATACCATCCATCTCCATAATCCAGGACACAAACGCGTAGCATATCCTCAAGAGTCTGAATAACGCGCTTCGACTGTCCGTCGCTCTGCGGATAGAACGCAGTACTGTAGTTCAGCTTCGTACTCACAGCCTGCTGCAGGTTCCTCTAAAAAAAATAGGAAACGAAGCGGGTGTCCCGATCAGATGCGATCGACACTGGCACACCGTGAAGTCGGACGATCTCGTCGATATATACAACTGTGCCAGTCGATTACGGGACCGCGTCGTGTGCATCGGCAAAAAGTGAGCCGATTTCGTCAGCCGATCACTACAACCTAGATTGTATCATGGCCTCGCTGTGATCGAGGCAATCCAGTGACGAAATCCATAGACATCTGCTCCCACTTCCATACTGGTATCGGAAGTGGTTGCAGCTTTCCTACCGGTCGCTGATGTTCGGCTTTCACCTGCTGACAAGTCAAGCATCGAGCCACATGCTGAGCCACATCTAGCTTCATCCCAGGCCACCAGAAATTCTGCTTCAAGTCGCAATATATCTTGGTTCCGCCTGGGTGAACCGTGTAAGGGGATTGGTGCGCCTCGGATAGGATATCGCTCCTCAACTCCGAGTCACTGGGAACGCACCATCTGCCTCTGAAACGAAAGGACCCATCAGTGTATATGGTAAAGTCCCCGAACCTTGACCAGGTACTCACCATAATCAAATTTGGATACTGCTCCGCCAATGCGGTATCACCGGAGTACTGGTCAATTACATTTCCATAAATCACGACAACTCATCTATCGTTTCACCTGGACGGACGAGGGTAAACATTCCAACCCAAATTTACGGATCAAGATTCACCGGAATCATATCCATCTTATAACCTGCGGACAAAGATAGTCCCGCGTCCAGAATAATCCGATCCCATCTTGCAAATTCTGATATAATAATTCATCCCTCAGAGTTACTAGGTCCACTCAACTTTGGTCCGCATAGCCGTAACCGATTCGACTACATCGATGGTTCACGTAAAAAGTCACAAAACAGCTCCACAAGTCCGGAGTAAAATCTCAAAGGCCGAAAGGCACACTCCGACTAGCCAACAACGTCAACCTGCTCACTACGAGCACATACGAAACGTCGTTAAAAAACTTGAGTCAAAACACTCACCTCGGAGACCACAGTCTCATTCTGATTACTGTACAAACTGTCGAAATCAAAACCTCGTCAACTGAAAGCCACTTTTGGCATTCGACAGTCCTAGGTCCAAGACCTCACTTTCCACCTGACCCAAAAGGTCCAACGCTGACAATACCCATTTAGCTAAATAATTTGTTCGCTCAATATTGCAGTCAAACCAACACATGGTCCATGCCAGTCCATCACTTGATGCACAGGATTGCCAATCGCACTATGCGATACCAACCATCGTGATGCTCAACGTCCGTCTCCACGAGACCCCCGTCGTCGTCCTATAAGGGGCCCTAGCGATCAATAGTCCGGGCAACACCAAAGACGTGTCTCATTGAGATCCAGGCGACCTGTCACCAATTGATCGAACGAGCATACTATTCCTAGGTTTGCACGATTAATTTGAGAAGCAAACCCTAACATTATCACATACGGTGATTATCAAAGCCGACAACCAGGCTTAAGTCGCCCAATAACTGTGATTTCAAACCTCTCGCCAAATAGACTGAGACTACTATAAACACCTAGACTCGAACTAGAGTCAAATCCATCTGCAGTGATGATAAATCAACTGCGCAAATTAGCCATGGAATAACCCAAGGCTCGCTACGTGGTCAGAGATGACCAACACTCAAAAGTTTCCAAGACAATCTAGGGAAAACATCGACCCAATCCATAAGTCCCAAACAGGGAAAGGGAATATTTCGTCTCACTTTCGACAGTATATTGTCTCAGCCCAATATACTTATCAAAAGAAAAGCGAAATATCGCAGATCCACTACCAACAACAAGTTGGAAGCGTGACACATCGAAGTATCAAATCCATTGACACCTCTTCCCGGAACCAATGGTTCCCAACCATTATCATCGAAATATCGACTTTATAAGTCAACAGTCGAAATCAGGACGACTCTAAATCGACTCACTGGGAGTCCATAGCTTTCAACCTCTGAAAGCTACAAGCGACACTAAGTTGCGCACGCACAACTGAGGCTTGAGGAAATGGTTCCTCAAACCGTTTTCCGTACCACAATCGAGCTTAACTCGAAGCTCCAGGAACTCCATCAATATTCAGGAGTAACCTGCGTCAAATCTATTTCTATCGCCATCCACAGACGATTCCACAATACACCCAATTTAGGTGTTAGAATACCCGTACACGATGTAGGCCTCAACGGAAACCTGACACCACAACTGTGTCAGTCAGACTCTAGTACGCGTCAATTTGACGTATGAACTCGTTAAAGGTCAAAAGACTTGAACTGCTGATTCCATCAGCAATAAGGAGTAGGCATCACAACACTACCCAAAGAATCGCGAAAGCAACACCAATGTTGCAAATGCCTAAACCCCGGACTACACTCTAATAGCCCCACGAAGTCGCGACCGTAATAGGCCTAAGTACCGTCTCCGTAGAGACACTCGCAGTAGCTCTCGTGTCTAAAGTAGGAAAAGTGGCCCGGGCGTCGGCAGTCAAGATACTCACCTAGGCCCGAAAATCACTGGCCCTTCAAGGCCCTAACTGACATCAGGGGAACCTCGCCCCACCACTCGATGTCCAAGTACACTGCCACTACTTCCTGACTGAGACACCAGCTTGTGCGAAAACTGTAGCACATACGAAAATAACCGTGCACTTCGAGTTTACCCTACTCGAATGCAACACAGGACACAAGTCCAACCCCGCACTCTCACGTGCCTATAAACCGTAGGTCTTCCTAGGGTCAACCTAACAAATGGTTCAGTTCTTTTCATTTTCAGTTCAATTACTTTTCAAAACAACCTGTGAATGGTGTTGTGGTTGTAACTTGCTCTGATACCATTTTAATCTGTCACGCCCCGGGTCATTTTAGAGTATAAAAACAGCGGAAATTTTTTTTTTTTTAAAACCCTGACCCCGAGAGGTGAACCAGATCCGCCACAAATACAGAGAGTCCACTGTTCACACGGACAGAGTCTCCCCTGTATTTGCACGGCGTCGCACAAGTACAGAGTATTAATCATACAATCAGGAAACAACCACAACAAATGAATATACAAACAATCAATAATTATACATTCACATACACCATTCACCACAGGTTTAATCACATTTCCATAACAACTCTTTTCTTTCAAAAGTACGATACCACGAGGGGTAGAAAACCTATTTTATTTTACAAAAGCCAAAACCTCTTTATTTCATTCAAAACCATATGAATTTAAATAGAGTAAACCAACTGAACCATATAACCAACTAAACTATAACAATAGGAATAAAAAGGAGAACTAAAGGTAGTACAAACCGGGTCGGAGGCTCTATCGCGAACTAGACGCGATCCTCACCAGCTATCCCTCTATGACCTGCAACGTCACCTGAAAAAGAAGGCGAGGGGTGAGAACATGTAAACATGTCTCCCCCTCCCAAGGGATACCTCGCGGAGATAGACACAAGCGGAGATAATAGTAGTAGTACGAGCTATGATAAACAAGTAAATGGAGAGAGATATATAGATATGAAACAACAAACATCGTAAGTATGCATCGAAAAGCCGAGAAAAGTAAAGTACCCAATCCATAACCGCCAATGTTGGTCCGTTGCACCTGTGCAATGCCCCCCGTCTCTCCAAACTCGCATTCTACCCATATCAACCCGTGGTTGCCTATGGGCTCACGGGTTGGGCAAAGTCCCGTAGACAAAGTCCCAAACCACTTTTCCGAAAAGAACACCCTCTTGCGGTGGCCGGACCGGTGTTCGTGAACCGCACTCGAGTCCCGGGCGATCGATGCCGTTATGCTCAAAAACCATACGTCGAATCGGTCGATAATCCCGACCCTAAAGGGACATCGACCCCTTTGGGTCATTAAGTAAACTCGCCGACAACGTAGGTCACAGAAACACTGAAACAAACCGACCGAACAGGTCACGGAGAAACTGAAACAAACTGACCGAACAGGTCACTGAGAAACTGAAACAAGCCGACCGAATAGGTCACTGAAAAACTGTAAGAAAGTACCAGAACCGACCAATCAGGTCAACTAGGATGGAACAACTCATCATCCTCTCAACTGTAGGCGAGTACTACTCAAGGAAACACAAGAACTGACCACTCAGGTCAACTAGGATGGAACAACTCAACATCCTCTCAACTGTATGCAAGTACTACTGGAGGAACACGAGAACTGACCACTCAGGTCACTGATGTCATAGGCTGACAAGAAGCAAACTACTCTACTCCTACACATGGTACTAAGCATGGAAACACTGAGTAGAGTAAAACTGTAAGAAACAGGTGCAAGATATATCTAGGATAAACAATAAGCGAAGAGGTGGAAGGAACGTCACCGTGCACCACCGAACGGACAACGAGTCGAAGTACCCACCGTACGATCGTAGAAGATCGTATCCGGCTGCCCGTGGAAGTAAAGCGACTGGACCTACGAGAGGGTCCACCGGGTTAGTATCTAACCCACCAACACAAGTACTGACTCCACATCCCACAAACTAATCCCACGGAGATTGGTTTTCCGAACCAATTACCGTAACTCGCCGGAAGTCCCGTAAACCACACCGGGACTCCGCCGGGACCCACGAACTGTCCCGAACTACACCGACTCGTGTCACGAGTCTTCCGCCATAAAACACTCCTATTTGGATGTTTTGGCAGCAAACACAAGATAACACTACAATACAATTATCGTCGGATAATTGTACGAATACGGGTTCCCGAAAGTGTCTATTTCGACACCGGAACCAACCGTCGCTCACCCGTCATTTCTAAACCCTCGAAATGACGCGAGTGACCAGCCAACAAGGCTCAGCGACATCGTAAATAACCTCTAAGAGTTGTCGGAAGAAATCCGAACCGTAAACACGTTTTCGTCTGGCGAATTTTGCCGAAACGCTCCGAAAATCACTTCGATTTTCCGTAAAGTCCCGGGGCCTTGGACGATCACCCGTAGGTTACCCGCAACATTCCTACGCCGTCTACGCGACCACGAAATTCTAAATTGCATAAAAGTCCCGAAGCTCCATAAAATCGCATTATTTCATGCGATTTAGGGCTATTATGGGTCGTGCACGCAAACCAAGCAGCACCATAAATTCTGAAATCGTACTCGCTGTAAGTCTTCGACATGCTGAAGACCGTGCTCGCCTTTCGGAGCACTTTCGGGCATCGTAGTGCGCGTACAAGCGACATCAATTTCAGTAAACAGCGCGCACAGCGCGTAAAGTACGTTCGTCCCGCTAAACGAGCCATCAAATGCCTAAGCGGAGGTGAGCATCGCGTTCGACGAAAAGGCGATGACCGTGCTCACCTAACTTGGTCAGAAACACCAACTGTGGCCTCGGGAAATGTGTCAGAACCCTAGACTTAGCTTGCTGTAATTAAAACAGCTCACCTTTGGCCGAGGAGAGCTAGGGTTGGCCGCCGGCGGCACGGCGGCGGTAAGTCCGGCCGGGGACGGGGGCGCCGGGTCGGAGATGTCCCGGGAAGTGGTTGGCCGGCGGCGGGAGTAAGCCGAAGGCGCGACGGAGGAGATCCACCCCTCCAACTAGCTCTCGGGTTAGGTGGCGCCGGCGGCGATCCGGCGGGCGGGGAAGGTCGGGCCGGGGCTGATCCGGCGGAGGAGGTCGCCGGGAAGGTTCTGCTCACGTCAGAGGCGACGGCGGCGCTCGGTGGAGGAGTTGGCCCAAGCTCGGCCCGCATCGAGTCCGGGCGGCCGCAGGACTCCCGGCCGCGCCGGGCGGCGTGCGATGACGTCGGGGAGGCACGCCGGAGGTTGCCGGAGGGCGGAGGATGGCGGCTCGACCGAATAAGAGTGGCGGCGGCGCGCGGGAACCTATCTTTCCAGAGCTCGGTCCTG
The DNA here is from genome assembly GCA_025177825.1 of Aechmea fasciata. Lineage (NCBI taxonomy): Eukaryota > Viridiplantae > Streptophyta > Magnoliopsida > Poales > Bromeliaceae > Aechmea > Aechmea fasciata. The sequence goes on along the minus strand of CM045930.1, from coordinate 2,569,153 downwards.
GATTGAGCAAAGCTGGCCGCAGATGCTAGGCGGCGCCGGCGGTGCACGGGGACGCCGAGATCGGAGGGACGGTGCGGAGCGCCAAGGAGGATGACGCTCCGCATCCCAAGCGGCAACCCGAGGAAGAGATGATCTCTTTACCTCGGCCGATAAGCCCTAGCTTGCCGCAGGTTGCTCCAGCGCCGGCGCGCACGCGACGGCGGCGGGATGGTCGGGAGGGTTGCGCGGAGGGAGACCTTGGCCGAGGAAGTTAGATCCAGGGTTTTGGAGACTTTCCCTTGCTGTCTCTGTGTTCCCCGGCCAAGAAGCAAGATCAATAGAGGGAGAGGAAGATTGGGGGAGGTTTCCGCGGCGGAGTGGCCGGTCGGGGCAGCACGCGCACCAGTGGCGGAAAGTCCGGAGGCGGTTAGGGTTGCTGGAGGAGGTGAAGAGGCTTAGGGTTAGGGTTTCATAGGTGAAACCCTAGATCATGCATTTATACACAAAATGCCATCTTGCATTTTGGTCCTCCAAATGCCATTATTCAAACTCCAGTCCCTGCTAGTGTATGTATTTAACGCGTAAGTCCCTCCACCTTCGAAATCTCGCGATTCGGCGCATAAAATATTAGGACTTTTCGCATTTTGCCGTTTTGCGATTTCGACCCCTTTGCGTTCTTTTCGCGATTCCCGAAGATCGGTCAGTCGGATTTCCGATCGGATCGCGCCAGCGCGTTCAGCGCGTCGAGAACATCGAACCTAGTCTTTTACTTCGTTTAATTTGGTCTCGGATTCGCAAAGTATCCATTCTCTTCTTTTTCCTCCAATATCTCCAATTTGCTAAGTCTTTAAGTAAAATCGTTCGAACCCCTTTTCCTCGACAACCGTGATTCAGAATCGAATTCCGTCAGTGGCATTGGTTCCAGAATAGTCGAACCGTTCGAAACGAGCTATTGGAAGCCTATGTTCGGAGTCCGTACGCTCCTGGACCCTTCTTTACTCCGCGATTTCTCGAAAATCCGGAGTTACTATTCACTTAAGTCGAATCTTACGGGTCGCGTAACTTTTCCGTTTTAGCTCGGTTTCGCCTGAAATTTGACGTGTGCTTTTATAATACAATTACGCACACATTCACCGTGTCCAAATATTTTATTTCCTGTTCCGGAAAAATGCCAGTTACTATAATGTGTGCTCGCTATCAAGCTAATCCTAAAGAGATACACTTAAAGGCAGTAAAGAGGGTGATTAGATATGTGAAAGGAACAACGGATTTTGGAATTTGGTACCCGATGGGAACCACACTCGATCTTATTGGTTACTCGGATGCCGATTGGGCTGGATCAGTGGATGACAGAAAGAGCACTAGTGGAGCATGCTTCTATCTAGGTCACTGTTTAGTGGCTTGGCATAGTAAGAAACATAATTGCATTGCTCTATCTACAGCTGAGGCTGAATACATTTCTGCTGGTAGTTGTTGTAGGTTATGGAACCCTAGGATCTAAAAGGTAATTAACACCTAGAGGGGGGTGAATAGGTGCACAATGGCTAATTAAAAATCTCGATGCGATTTTAAAGTAAATGCGGAAAATAAAATCAACACACCAAGATTTTAACGTGGGAAAACTCCAAAAGGAGCGAAAAACCCACGGACCGATCACGCAAAAATCCACTAAGAAACAAATCAAGTACAAGGCGATTCACCCACTACCCTACCCGATTTTACCGAATCTTCGACGTGGATCTCCTTTGCCGATCCTCAATCGATTGAACTCCTCCAACCGACCATACCGCAACTCCTTGCCGCGTCAACGCTCCGAATCCTCAAAGCGTCCACCGAGTCCTCGGTTTCTCACACGATCCCCGCGCCACCCTCCGTCCGAGTTGAAGAAGAAAACTTATGGTGATCTTAACAATTAAAGCACCATAGACTATGGGGGAACCCTTTTAGTCAATCCTCAAGTTGATTCATGAAGGAGTATTCAAAGAGAAAAACCTAGAATCAACTCGACGATCAACAAAGCAAAACTCGCTTTAAGAATCGAATCATAAAGCTCTAAAACGAGTTTCTAGGGTTTAAAGAGGATCTATATTCTAATAATTCTGAGCATATGTGATAATGAACCCCCCATGGTCTATTTATAGTGTTAGAAGACTTAGAGATAGATTAGGATTGAAATCAGCCTAATTTGGAAATATTTCGTGTCCAATGTCCGGTCTTAAAAAAAGAATGTCCGGTCCTCCCTTCCGTCAATATTTTCGTAATGGGCTATGTCCGGACAATGCCTGTGAATGTCCGGTCTTACTTTGCGTAACATGAAAAACTCAGCTTACTGAGACCGGACATAGGCAGGATGTCCGGACATTAATACAGGATATGCAAAGTAAAGCCCACGGGATCCGGACAATAGCAAGATGTCCGGACATACATTGTTAATCCGCAGCAAACATGCTTACGGGATCCGGACAATGGGGAATGTCCGGACATTGACCACTTAAATCAATTTTTCATAAATTTATCAGATTAAAGCTTTTTAAAGTCTTCTAACTACTATACTCTTATAGTAAATCACCATAAATGTTCATTAAAACATACCTGAGGTGTCGAGCTTCTTTGACGAGTCTTGGATCATCCAACTTCATCTTGATACTCTTGATCTCTTCAAGACTCCGACAAGATCACGAAATCCACCAACCTATAAAATCCTTAACAGTTGTGCCACTCAGTTGTTGTGGATGAGGAGTTTACTTAGGGACTATCGAATTCCTTCCTCTTGTCTTACCATTCTTTGCGACAATACTAGTGCCTTAAATATTTCTAAAAACCCTGTTCTACACTCACGAACGAAACACATTGAACTGAGATATCATTTCTTAAGGGAATTGGTCGAATCAAATATTCTTAAACTTGAATATATTTCTACCAATGATCAATTAGCAGATATTTTGACTAAGTCTTTAGATCAAAATCGCTTTCTATATTTAAGAAAGGCTATCGGTATGAATCCTTCTATCTAGATACATTCTATGGGCCATTATGTACATACTGTCAATTATGCGTCATTCGTTGTTTTGCATGGATGTTTTGACTTGATCCAAATTTTTGCATGATTTATTTTAACATTCTTCAATTCACTTCAATTCTTCTATGTCATTCTATTTTGAACCCCAACATCTGTAGGTTATAGGTCTCAAGGATCTAAAAGATAATTAACACATAGAGGGGGGTGAATAGGTGTACAATGGCCTAATAAAAATCTCGATGCGATTTTAAAGTAGATGCGGAAAATAAAATCAACACACCAAGATTTAACGTGGGAAAACTCCAAAGCGGAGTGAAAAACCCACAGGACCGATCACACGAAAAATTCATTAAGAAACAATTGAGTACAAGGCGATTCACCCACGACTTTACCCAATTTACCGAATCTTCAACATGGATCTCCTTCGCTGGTCCACGATCGCTTGAAATCCTTCAACCGATCACGCCGCAACTCCTTGCCTCGTTGACGCCTCAAATCCGCAAAGCGTCCACCAAATCCGCAAAGCGTCCACACGCGATCCCCGTGCAAACTCTCCGTCCGGAGAGAGAACAATGATGATTTATGGTGATTAAACGTTAAACTACCATAGACAATAGGGGAGACCCTTTTAGTCAATCATCAAGTTGAATCATGAAGGAACATTCAAAGAAATAACCTAGAATCAACTTGACGATCAACAAAACGAAACTCGCTTTAAGAATTGAATCATAAAGCTCTAAAATAAGTTTTTCGGGTTTTAAGAGGATCTAAACTATAGGCATATGAAGCATACACGTCCTTGTATCCCCCATGGTCTATTTATAGTGCTAGAAGACTTGTAATTAGAGTAGGATTGAAATCAGCCTGTTTTGGAAACTTTTCGCAACCAATGTCCGGTCTCGACATGACTGTCCGGTCTCGGTACTTTCGTCAAATATTTCGCGCTGAGCTGTGTCCGGACAAAACACGAGGCTGTCCGGTCAGACTCTGCGAAATATGCATAACCAGCTTGCTGGGACCGGACAAAGCCCTACTGTCCGGACATGCATACAGAATGTGCAATGTCTAGCCCACGGGATCCGGTCAGAGACAGAGTGTCCGGACAGAACTCATATAATCGCAGCAAACATGCCTGCGGGATCCGGACAGAATCCAATGACCGGACAGAGACCATGTAAAATCAATTTTTACAAAAATTATCAGTTTAAAACTTTTAAAAGTCTTCTAGCTACTATGTTCTTAATGTAAATCACCATAAATGATCTTAAGTATATACCTGAGGTGTCGAGCTTTTCCAACGAGTCCTGGATCAACCAACTTCATCTTGATACTCTTGATCTCTTCAAGACTCCGACAACGTCACGAAATCCGCCAACCTATAAAATCCTTAACAACATCTTCTTGAAATTGCTTCTATATACTTGCTAAATTAGTACATCACTCTTGAACACTCTAAAGTGTATTGAGATTATTTGAGTGTTTGCATTATTAGAAAAATAATGTCATTATTTTCTGAAATCACAATACTATTTTCTCATTGAGGGTTGCACTATTTGAGGGGGAGTATTCTTAAAATTAAAAGATGTGGAAAGAGTTACATCCCTTTGGGAGTGTGAAAACTACCACCTATAAAAAATGTGGAAAAGAGTTACATCCTTTCAAAGGAGTGTGAAAACTACCACCACATGTGAGAAAGAGCTACCAACCCGGTCGTCCGGTAAGTGTGTGAAGCTATCACATGGATATAAGTATACATCTTTAAGAAAAAGATCAAAATCAAGTTTTTAATTGAGGTGTTTGGTGAGTGTTCCATTATCGAATGACATAAGGTGGAAATTATGATAAAGATGCTCAAAGCGCCACTCCTTATTTTAAATGTGTGCATAACTCAATTAGACAATATTCTTGTGCTCATTTCATTTAGTGTGATTTTCTTTGATCTTAATCGATGCATACTTATCAATTAAAATCGGTGGAATTAATGATTAGATCTTGATTGATGTGCTTAATTTAACGATATATTACATTTAATTTTGGTTGATGTACTGTTCAACGTTTATGACATCTTTGAATTCTATTGATTAGGAGTTTGTTAATAAATTTCATGTGAAGTATGCCTAAATACTGTTGAATGACAGTGTTTCTGAAAATTTTCATATTTTTGAATAACCTCTAGTGGAGACCGGTCTTCATTTTTAAGACCGGATGTCACACGCGCACATCCCACAGATTAGCGTGACATTCGGTCTCGGCAAGCAAGTCCGGTCTTGGCTGAAAATTCTGTAACTTGTCACGTTTCTATAATTAGCTTTATGCATGATTGTCAGTATTAAACTTGTTCTAGATGGCCCTAGAAAGTTCTAGAGATCATTTTTTTTGGTTTTCTTAATTACTGATATGTATATGTTCAATGTGTATAGACTTATGTGTGGACAGCGGATTTTAACTTTCGCATCATGTCTTCATGAATTTTTGGTACGTATGGCCGGAGGAGGTCAAGATTGGATGTGGATATGCTTTCTCCAAACATTAACTCAACGTGTTTTTAGTATCAAGCTTCTCCTTTTGTGGTTTTGGCGCTTTCGATCAAAAAGGGGGAGATGTGACTGGATATGGGGAGATGACTGTGAGATGATTGATGATGATAGGGGGAGATGTAGATGAAAGTTGTATGATGATGATGATGATGATGATGTATAACTTTGACTAAGTTTCTTTTCATGTTTTCTATGCTTTCTTAGGATGATTGTAACTATGACTAGGATTCTGACTTAGGCTGTGACTATGATTTTTGCTTTGATTAATGAATTTCTTGAGGCTTGAATGTGTGTTTGAGTTTTTCTTTGCAGGGACGTTCAAGACTTCAAGACTCCAATGTCTAAGTCATAGAGTCTGTATAGGTTGAGTTTGAGTTTATCTTGTAATTTTGTTTTTATTGGATCTGTCACGCCCCGAGACCGCTACCAATTTGGTTCGGTTCGAGAACGCCGATCAGGCGCCGAACGGACAGCACCTCCCCTGTCCGCCCAAGGCTCGACAACAAGTCATGTACAAAGAATTGCCCAGGAAATGAAATTCTACATCATACATGACAGGAAGATGCACCTAAAGGTGCGAACAACAATAAGAGCAAGATACAGGTATTTCATACAAGTAATATAAAGAGAGAAGAGTCTAATTATTACATTCATTCAACATTCTTTTCCCAAAATACATAAGTCTTTACATATCCAAAATATACATTGTTTCATATTCTTTTCTTGTTCATCAGACTCTACCAAAATGATATCGGGAAGGTTCTAATGCAGATGGCGGCCTCTATCAACTAGGGCGCGATGCCCCTACCGCGATCCTCACCAGCAGCCCGCGAACTAGCACCTGTAATAAAGTGGGGTGAGAACTAACTTCCTTAGTTCCCAGTGGGCTCGGCCACCGACCCCACCGATCTCCCCACTAGGGCTAAGCAGGTAATAGCAGATAGATATTTATCTTAAAGCTGTAAATACGGTAAGTAAAGCATAATAGAAGAAATGCAGTAACTACTTTGCCTGTAACAACAAGGTTAAGGTAAATGCTCTAGCCACGTAATTGCAATTCTATCATGCTCAATATGTACTGTTGTACCCAATCTCATTACTCTTTGGAGTTTGTTACCCAATCCATGGCTAGCCCGTAGGCACGCCCACAACTCAACACATTCGACCCAATGGGTTGTCTGCGGGACCCCACATAGGCTATCCCTCGGGACCCCACATAGGCTATCGCTATCGAATCACGTGCCAAGACCTCCGGAGACTCGCACTACTCGTGTGGAGCGACCACGTCACGAGCGCTGAGCAGACTGTGTGAGTATGATCTTCTCCTCCAATTTGGAGGGCATCCAACACAGGGGAACTAGTAACCATCTCCTCCATGCATAAGTGTTTTGTAGCACTATGTCTCTATGTCATTTATCATCAAGTTGTCTACTTGGTTCATATATCTCTAGTGTTCTTTACACTATGTCATTGTACATGCCATTCATCAAGTTATCTACTTGGTACTCATGTCACTAGTGTTTCTATACACTATGTTACATTATCATTCATCAAGTTCTATACTTGGTTCACATGTCTCTAATTGTCATTCATGCAAGATTAAGTCATCTCTAGGGTTCAGTGTCACAACATTCATCCTGATGCTTCCTATGTCCAAATGCAAGCCTATGGTGCCGCACGATAAGGAAGTGTGCAAGCAGACTCCCTATGTCCTAATGCGACGCCCATGGCTCCGCACGATAAGAAAGCATGCAAGGAAAGTCATCTAACCATACCAACCCTATCATGCATGAAATAAATATACATATATATATTCTCAGGCAATATGTTCAATATTTATTCTTAGACATAAAAGGGAGCCCAACGGCTTCGGATAGCACCCCCCACCTTTTGGGATGTTCACTTGTAGCAACCACGTAGGTTTCGTTGCCTCGAACCTCTACTTCGACTCTTCGGCCAATTTCTCGTCGAAAGCCTCCGTTTGGCTCGGATCGCTTAAACCGTTCGCCGAATCGACGAACCGTCGCCGCACGCGTTCGTGGACCTAACAATATGTTAGAAATGAGGTTAAAAGAGATCAAAACCTCATCCTAAGAAAAGCCCCAATTTGAACCCTAGATTTTGCCCCGAGCAAAATCTCGCGTTAGAGTTCGAATCGATTGTGCAAATCACTTCTTAGAGAAGCTAGGGTTCCATAAAAATTACCCCCAAGAGATAAAACCTATCCTAGGAGAAGCTACCATGAAAGCTCTCAAGAGCTTACCTTGTTGGAGAGCTCCAATGGTGGAGAGGAAGAAGAAGACTCCAAGGATCTTCCTCTAAGTATGGTTCTCCACCAAAATCTCAACCTTTTTCTCCTTCTCTTTCTTCTATCCTCTTCTCCTTCTTCTTGCTGCTAGAGAGAGAGAGAGGAGCGTGATCGGGTGAGGGAGGTGAGGAAATAACAGGGAGAGAGAGGGTGGTACCCTCTCTAAGCTCTATTGTAACAAGATGCTAAAAGGGACCCTCCACTTTCTATTCTTCACACTGCCTCAGACTGGGCATTTTTCGCGCAGAGGGACCGGTCCTTCACCCCCAGGGACCGGTCCTTTTATGCGACCACCCATAACATGCTCTCGGGAACCGGTCTCTGAGCAGGAGGGACCGGTCCTTTTATCGCGAATCGTCCAACCTGCGTACGGGAACCGGTCTCTGAGCAGGAGGGACCGGTCCTTTTATCGCGAACCGTCCAACCTGCGTACGGGAACCGGTCTCCCCAAAGGAGGGACCGGTCCCACCAGGCAAAAGTCTGCAGATTTGTGCAGATTGCACAACTAAGCCTTCGGGACCGACTCCGACGCACTTCTCACCGTCAGATCAACTTCGAACTTTTCGAAGTCCATCCATTCGACAACCAGTCGATTCTAAACAGGGTGTAACTCTCGGATTTCGAGAATTCACTTTCTTACAGGATCGGTCATGCAGGGGATTATCGTTTGGTGATTGCGATAATTCTTGTCTTTTTGTTTTGAGGTCTGTATGGGCTTAGAGTATGTTTTGTCACGAAATCGCCAAAGGGGGAGATTGTTAAGGATTTTATAAGTTGGCGAATTTTGTGAAGTAATTGGAGTCTTGAAGAAGTCAAGAGCACAAAGAAGGATGTTGAAGATTCAAGACTCAGCGGAAAAGCTCAGCACCTCAGGTATGAATCTAAGATAATTTATGGTGATTCTATACAAAGAATTAGTAGTTAGAAGACTTGGATTAATTTCAATTTGACTGAAATCAAATCTGGAAAAACTGTGTTCAAGGTCCGGACCTAAGTGTAAAGTCCGGATCCCGAGAGCTTGTCTCTTGCCCAACATTAAATCAGATCCGGTCTCGGAGCTCAAATCCGGATCCCGTAGCTGGGGTTTTGAATGTTCTTAATTTAAGTCCGGATTTGAGTGCGAAGTCCGGATCCCGTAGCTTGATCATTGTTGATACGCAAGTTAAGACTGGACTCCAGGGACCAAGACCGGACTCTGTTAACTTCATATGAAATTGACGATAGAGAGAACCGGTTGAGGGGGGCCAAGTTCGAACTCCCAAGACCGGTCTCCACATATGAGGTCCGGTCTCTGGTGTGGGATTTTTTCCAAAACAAGCCAATTTTAATCCTACTCTAATTCTAAGTCTTCTAACACTATAAATAGACCATGGGTGGTTCAAGGACGAGTATGCTTAATATGCTTATAGTTTAGATCCTCTTAAAACCCTAGAAACTCATTTTAGAGCTTTGTGATTCAATTCTTAAAGCGAGTTTTATTTTGTTGATCGTTGAGTTGATTCTAGTTTTTCTCTTTGAGTACTCCTTCATGCATCAACTTGATGATTGACTAAAAGGGTTCCCCCATTGTCTATGGTTCGTTAATTGTTAAGATCACCATAAGTTTTCTTCTACAACTCCGGACGGAGGGTGTCGCGGGGATCGCATAAGAGGCCGAGGATTCGGTGGACGCTTTGAGGATTCGGGGCGTTGATGCAACTTGGAGTTGCGGTGTGATCGGTCAGAGGAGTTCGATCGATTGAGGACCGACGTCGAAGATTCGAAAAATCGGATTGGGTAATTGGTCTATCACCTTGTACTTGATTTGTTTCTTAGTGGATTTTTCGCGTGATCGGTCCCGTGGGTTTTTCACTCCTTTTGGAGTTTTCCCACGTAAAAAACTTGGTGTGTTGATTTTAATTTTCGCTTTTACATTAAAATCGCATCGAGAATTTTTAATTAGCCATTGTACACCTATTCACCCCCCTCTAGGTGTTGATTACCTTTTAGATCCTTGAGACCTATAACCTATAGCTTAGGGGTTTTAAAGACAAGAACAACTTTGTAATAAAAGTTGTAAAAACTAGATTGTAATTCGGAAGTTGGAAAATGTAAAATAAAATGTTGATGTAAAATGTATGTCGAAGGAATGTTGTAATAGCAAGTAGTTGTATTTATGTTTTTGATACTTCGTTATGCAATCTGATTGTTATATGTTCCTGTTTGGAACCCCTCGATATTGTATTGATTGCGACGCCTTGCACGTACAGGAGAAACTCTGTCCGTTCGGCGGTCTGTTGGCATGCCCGAAACCGACCAAATAGGCGGGCTCGGGGCGTGACATTGTAGCCTATCTATAAAGCTACCCCACGCCCCCTGGTGTTCCCTGAGCTATGAAACAGTGGAGAGAAAGGTAGGAGAGCCCTTCTTTTCCCCTCTTTCTTTTTTTCCATTTTGTTGAAATTTTTGAGGTTTAATGCTCTCTTTTGCTCCTTTTTGCTTCTTGGTACCATTTTCGCCATGAGAGAAGCTTGGGAGCTTGGTGTTGAGCTTGTTGGAGGAGAGATCTTCAACCCTAGCTAGATTCTAGAGTGGTTTGGAGCTTCTCTTGATGTTAGTTGCATACTTATCCCCTCTAGACCATGAGTTTCATGAGTTTTGTGTTGAAACCCTAGATTTGAGGAATTAGGGTTTAAATTGGGGATTTTTTATCTAGGGCTTTTGGAGCTCATGCAATTGGTTGGATTAGAACCTTCACCTAGGTTGGTTTGGAAGGGTTCTAGCTCTCATTTGAGGGTTGAGAGGGATTTTCTATACTTAGGTGAGATTTTGCCCTTATCTTGAGTTGGTTAATGTTTGATCTAGTAGTTGTTCGTTTTGTTCGTGTAACACTCCAAGTTTAACCTTTAGGGAGCTAGGAGGTTTGTGGGCACCTTCGTTGGCACAAACGAAGGGTTGCGAGGAGACTTGGTGGAATGGGAAAAATCTTTCCTATGATGGTTTTTATTTATCGTAAAATGAAAATGCATGCATATTCATGCTAGATAGACTATTTGAGAATTTTAAAATGCTTAAAATGCACATGTTATTGTGACGCACTGAACTTTTGCAAATAGCAAGGTTCGAGTGTTAGATGTGAGATCTGAGCTTTTCCAGATTTTCTGGAGGGTCGTTGACTGTGTTCCGACCTATGGCACGTGTACCGAGGTTAGTGGATGAATCCCAAGCACTAAAGTCCAAAAAGTTGAATTTTAGGTTGCTCTCGGATTTCAGGTCTGGGTGTCTGTACCGGTACAGGAAAAGTTGCTGATAAAGAATTGTTGCTATACCCCAGACGGGGGATTACGTACCGGTATGGGATGGTCGTTGGACACCAACCCGAGCCTCGGGTTTGGCGGTTTCGTGGGACTTGTACTGCGGGTTGGGTGCATGCACTGGCGATTTTCGAAATTTGGAAACTGCAGGGGCTTTTGTGCGTTTGTGTCTTTCTATAACAGCACCCACGCCCATTGAGGGTCCTTTTGTGCTGTGAACCAGGGAGAGAGGAGGTAGGGAGCTTTTCCTTAGTCCTCTTTGGTTTTGTATGGATTTTGGTTGGTTTTTGAAGATTAAACCCTTCTCTTTTGTTCTCTTTTGCTCCTTGGTGGCACTTTCACCATTGTTGAGGACTTGAAGCTTGGAGAGGAGCTTGTTGGGAGGAAAATCTTCACTTCTAGAGGGTTATTATCCTTGATTTGGAGCTTTTGGAAGGTAAGCAACCAATCCTTCCCTCTAGATTTAGATTTGGGAGCTTTCTTTGTGTAGGAACCCTAGAAATGGGATTCTAGGGTTAGAATTGGGGATTTTCGATTCGGAGCTTTTAGAACCTAATTGATGGGTGTAGAACTCTCCTTTAGGTTGGATTTGAAGATCCATTGGGTCGATTTGAGATTTGGACAAGATCTTCTTGATCAAAGGTAATTTCCACCTCTTTTCTATGTGAATTTTGGTGAATTTTGTTAGATGTTTATTCGAATCTTGTATCCCTTCAAATATTTATCTTAGGGTACTAGGAGCTTAGGGGGCAACTTCGTTCGGCGAAACGAAAAGGATTCGAAGCGTATCCGGTGGGTTTGATCTCACCGAAATAGATGAACTCCTTCTGTATCTTCCTTTGGGTTTTAAGATATGTTTATATGATAATTTATGCTCTCTAAGACATGCTAGAATTTATGAGAACATAAAAGGACTACGTTATGTATAGTGAAAATCATATGCTCTATATAGTAGAGACTTATATGTTGTGTTGGGCATAGTCAACTATAGTTGAGACTTTTGTTTGTGCCACCATATGAAACATGTTAGAGTACGATTGTTGAGGTGAATCGTTGAGGGTACTTAGTGTTTGGATTACTTTTATAGTATCACACATGTTTATATCTTGACCCTTGTTAGAGACAAGTAAATAGAACTTAGTGTTCTTACCTTATGCTTTGGTAGATAAAGTATGTGGCTTTGTGACTTGGTAAGTAAAAGGTGTTGACCTCGATGTTAATGACATTCTAATTGAGTGAGATATATGCATGCATGAGACTTAGCATGTTTTGCCTAATATTTGTTGTAGACAAGATAATTGTGATAATGTAACATAATACACAAGAGCACTATGAGTTTAGTTGGCACTTTAATCCTAGTAATATGACTAGCGTTGGCATTTGCGAACTTGTATTCGATCTATGGATCGATGGACTATTCCATGTTCTAGACATGAGGAAGGTAATGTTAAGCCCTTGGGGCATTCTTATGTGAGCTATTGGCATGTAATATAAGTGTTTTTAAACTAATTGCAATGTGATATTTGTACACTCTATCGTGGGAAAAGACATGTGTATTCTAGTATTATGATACTTGTGAATAATTCATAATTCTCTTGCTTATGGTATTGATAAGTATCTATTCGATAATTAGTAGAATTGTATGTCATAAACTCCTTGAAAATCTTGTTTAAAGTAATGAATTATCCCAAATAGGAGAGTGTCAATGGAGTTGTACATGTCGTGAACATTATGTGTTTGGTAGAGACATACCACCCAATAGATGTAAACAAGTTGTGACATGTTGAGCTAAATTCCGACTGTAGAGTCGACGAGTGAGATTCCAAGTTTTAGACTTGATGATTGAGTATCCCAAGTAGGGACCCTATGTTATGATTATGCTCGTTGCCCTTATGCTCATTCGCACTCGCTTGGGAGGGTCATAACCGATGCTCGGCTCTCCGAAGTGGGCCTTTGCGATTCGTTCGCCTTGCTTGTGAGGGTCGCTCCTACAAGCCGGCACTTCGGAGTGGGCCTTCGCGATGCACTCGCCGTGCGGGATCGAGCGCCGAAAGTGGGTTGCCGTGTTCTCGTGTCTCCTTTCTTGCGGGAAAGTCGACGACCTCCACGGGGCCACCTAGGCATGGCACGAGCCGGGATGTTACCTTGGGTACATTCCTTATGGATTGGATTTTGAGACTTCTTTTGACTTAGTATATAGTCATGGTTTGTGCATACATAGTAGATATCCATACTTATGATTGTTTCCTTAGATCACTACTTGATGCATGTATAGTAGTTGAAAACTTTGGAACATTATGTCATCGTTATCACTGGTGGTAGTACACTTATGCTATTATGGATTATCATGTATGCTTGGTAGAGAATAAGGGAATGCATAATTTACTTTATATAGTAATATGGTTTTTATGGTTGTGCATGTAATTAAGTGTTAGCTTACTTTAATTATGCACGTTAATTGATTTGGACATAGGTTTGTGCCATTAAAAGTAGAATATCATGATTATGATTGTTGAGCTCGTAGTAGAAGCATGAATATGTTTAATTTCAATTATGTACTCGTTTCTTATTTATTGCTTCTTACTTCTTTTAGCATGCTTACTTTAGCCTAGTGGAGCATTTCAGTGAGATCAGTAATTGCCCACTGGGAACTATTTTTGATAGTTCTCACGCCTCTCGTTTGTTGTTAATTTTCGAGCCATCCGCATCGGGAGTGGCTAGGGATCGAGGCAAGGGTTTTGCGGCTAGCTAGAGCCCTACGGAGTTACTATAGTGGACCCGTCCAACATCTTTTCTTTTTGTACCTTTAGAAAAGATGTATTATGTATCTGTTTTAGAGATTTGTATCAGATTCTGGATTTAGCTCTTTATTGTTGTATCACTTTTGTGGATCTTTTATGTTAGAATTTAGTGGTTTTATATTACTCGCTCTGATAGCCTTGTAGGATTTCTCTCCTTTCCTTCTTTGTTTCAGTAGACGCCTTGTGTACATTGTGTTTGTTTGATGTACACGGCGGGTCTGTGCACGTGCCGGCGGGCTTCCGCTGGGCCCGGGGCGTGACAGATTAATTTGGTATCAGAGCCTAGGGTTGAGTCTTAGGGGACCTAGCAAACCTTAGGCCGGTTGGACGCTAAGGGATAGGAACGAGAGAGACGGGGTCTTTGGGACCATTTGTGAGCGAAAGTATCATGATTGGGTTGTCATTATAACTCCAAAGGTGTTGGAGTTGGATCGAAATGAAAGACATCTATGTTCTTGCAGGATCACGTTGGCGGCCGACAACGTGATATCAAGAAATAGATGAAAGTCATTTCATTACTTTCGCCTGATTGGGGTATTGTGTCGTGGAGTGGGGCTGCGTCAGTATGGGTTATTTTAACCTGTGCTTGTTATGTTTGTTGCAGCTTGTGACGCCGACAACACCGCGATGGCAGCCGAGGCGACCGAGACGGGAAGGCCTGCATCCCCCCGAGCCGGCGAAATTCGGGAGTTGAGAGAACAGTTGACCGCCTTGGTCGGCGTGGTGGAGCGACAAGCGAGCGTGGTTCTGCTTCAGGCCGAAACCTTGCGCCGCCAAGACGAGGGAATCAGACGATTGGAGAACCTACTGACCCAGCAGACGGCTGACCTCGGGAGGCCCCAGGAGGGTTTGGACCGAGCCTTAACCACGGGGAAAGGCGTGGGCACAAGAGTGGCCAAGGAGACCACCAAGGGCAAGGAATTGCAGGTCGGCGAATCGTCAAAGAAAGTAAATAAGAACCGGGGTCGAGGACGCGGTTCTTTCGACGGAGAAATCCTCCAAGGTATTTCGGAGCGAGCCGATCGCGAGGACGAGGCTCATCTCGCATCGCAGGAGGACCAGATCGCCGCCAGGCTCTTAGTTGCGTGATCTGCGGTGGCCGTCACTACCCACAGCAGTGCCCGCACCATCGGGGCAAGTGCTACTTGTGTGGCCAGGCGGGCCACTTCCAACTCGAATGCCCGAGGAACAACAGGACTACTGGGGTGTCGGCGCCAACGTCGACTCGAGTGACACCTAGCGGAGGTGTTCCTACAGATTTACCGGAGCTAGACGTGACGACTGAGAGAGCTACTGCAGGTAGCATGTCTTACAGTACTTTTTGAAATTCCTTCTGGTTGTAATGATTGCATCTTTTGCACCCTTCGATCGGCTGTTCGCCGAGTAGTTTGCATTGACTCTTCGCGATGCATGTAGGATGATTGGATAGTCGGGTGTGTCGTTTTACCACCCTACCTCGTGAGAGTTTTGTGCGCCAACGAAATAGATTGGCCATGTCTGGGTGGGATAGTTGTGGGTACTTGATACTCCTAGCTGTGCGAGCTGAATTGACTCGCCTTGGGGACTTGAGCACAATTAGTGTCCCTTATGGATTTGATTTCCGCTAGTGGCGATGGTGTTCCTCCCTATCTAAAATCAGGTAGTTTGGAGTGAATTTGGGGCCTAATTGGCCGATTGCCGTTGGATGATCGAGGATCCTCAGAATGAAGGATATCCCTTGAGTAATGGTTGTAGTTTCGACCGAGTCACAAATTGTGAGTCCGGTTGGCGAAGGAAGTTGGTACCTAGAGTTCGCTTCACCGTGAAGCACTCTCACTCGACGTGAGACCGGTTGGGGTCGCGTTGACTGTGCGTCGACAATCGTGATCTAAAATGAACCACGATCGAGATTTTGGACCCGAGTAGAGGCTCGTTGATTCGTTCAATTGGCCTTGTGCATCGGGGTACTCTGTATGATTGGATGCAATCTGAGTATCACCGTTTTGTTTGGGAGTTTGAGGTTGTACCTCAAACGGATGTTGTTGTTGGGTTGAGACACCACAAGAATTTTGTGATGTTACCTAAACTTGTAGTACTCCACCCACAGTAGGGATTTGTGGAATGCTACTCCCAGCCCTTCTGGATGGATTTGTGGAATCGGAGGCTTTTGGCCGTGGGAGTCCTGTTGAGGATAAGTGGAGACTGACTGCGTCGGCAGATTGACGTGACTGAGATATGGAACTCCTAACGATGGGTTGAGTGATTCGAATCTCGAGAGGAATTCCCCATGTGCCTACTTTCCTTGTCGGCTCTTGCGCATGGAATTGAGTTCGCCGTTTAGAACAGCAAGATGGACTGGTAAGAACGTTCTATTGAAGTTTGAGTGGACTACTCTCTATCTTTTGTGTTGGGATCTATAGATATTGGACACCTGGAAAACCCCCTGCTAAGGAAGGCATTGAGAACGAGGATTTTGAGTGATACTTCACGAGTTTTTGGAGGGCTAAGGTCAGGAGATTAATCTCCCGAGGACAAGTCCTTAGCCTGGGCACGTGGAGAGTTTAATCGAACACTAGGTTGAGCTGTTTGGGAAAATCCCACATGGACAACGGTTGTGAAGTCTCTATCGATTGAGGCCAAGAGTATGGGATCAGGAGACTACTAATGGAAGTCGAGAAGACTCTTAAGTGTTGACCCACCATAATGATTGTAGAGTGGAATTGCACTTATTATGCAAACTCTGGATGCAGTTTGACCTTGGGTGGAAGATCATAGAAAAAAAAAACTGATTGATGACCAGCTGAACACTCCGGTGGAGTTTCGATGGATTATTTGATGGGTATAATTTTCGGAACCTTTCATGAATAGTACTAGTATATCCTCCTTGGAAGGATATATGATAGAGTTCCTTGTATGAAGACAAGTTAAAGCAGAGCTTGATTTCGCCATCGATTTGGTTGAGGAATGTCTGAGTTCGAACTTAGCCTTTGGGAGCTTTCGGATTCATGCAGACCAGCTGAGAAACTGGGTTGGTTAAGCACAAGTTGTGATGGGATTTACCTATGAAGAGCGGAGCTCGAGGAGTCGCTATAGGAGAAGCTTACTTCCTGCCGAATCTTGGAGCCGCGGGATTCTGTGATGTTTGAGCCTTGGAGCTTTTCGACCTTATGTGACCTTCGTGGTCTAGGTTGTGCGCGTTTGGAGTGTTCCTGCCATTCCCTTTAGTATGTGTCGGTGCGGTGGATGATCCGTAGTTTCGCGGACGAAACTCCTTTTTAGGAGGGGAGAATGTGACGCCGAACTTTTACAAATAGCAAGGTTCGAGTGTTAGATGTGAGATCCGAGCTTTGCAGTTTTACGGAGGGTCGTTGACGTGTTCGACCTATGGCACGTGTCGAGGTTAGTGGATGAATCCCAAGCACTAAAGTCCAAAAAGTTGAATTTTAGGTTGCTCTCGGATTTGGTGCGGGTGTACGTAGTACGGGAAAAGTTCTTTATCTGCGTACGGCAATTGTTGCTATACCGGTACAGGGGGGATTATGTACCGGTATGGGATGGCTATTGGACACCAACCCGAGCCTCGGGTTTGGCGGTTTCGTGGGACTTGTGCAGTACGGGTTGGGTGCATGCGCGGTCTGCTGTGATTTCGAAATTTGGAAGCTGAGGGCTTTTGTGCGTTTGTGTCTTTCTATAACGGCACCACGCCCATTGAGGGTCCTTTTGTGCTGTGAACCAGGGAGAGAGGAGGTAGGGAGCTTTTCCTTAGTCCTCTTTGGTTTTGTATGGATTTTGGTTGGTTTTTGAAGATTAAACCCTTCTCTTTTGTTCTCTTTTGCTCCTTGGTGGCACTTTCACCATTGTTGAGGACTTGAAGCTTGGAGAGGAGCTTGTTGGGAGGAAAATCTTCACTTCTAGAGGGTTATTATCCTTGATTTGGAGCTTTTGGAAGGTAAGCAACCAATCCTTCCCTCTAGATTTAGATTTGGGAGCTTTCTTTGTGTAGGAACCCTAGAAATGGGATTCTAGGGTTAGAATTGGGGATTTTCGATTCGGAGCTTTTAGAACCTAATTGATGGGTGTAGAACTCTCCTTTAGGTTGGATTTGAAGATCCATTGGGTCGATTTGAGATTTGGACAAGATCTTCTTGATCAAAGGTAATTTCCACCTCTTTTCTATGTGAATTTTGGTGAATTTTGTTAGATGTTTATTCGAATCTTGTATCCCTTCAAATATTTATCTTAGGGTACTAGGAGCTTAGGGGGCAACTTCGTTTGGCGAAACGAAAAGGATTCGAAGCGTATCCGGTGGGTTTGATCTCACCGAAATGGGTGAACTCCTTCTGTATCTTCCTTTGGGTTTTAAGATATGTTTATATAATAATTTATGCTCTCTAAAACATGCTAGAATTTATGAGAACATAAAAGGACTACGTTATGTATAGTGAAAATCATATGCTCTATGTAGTAGAGACTTATATGTTGTGTTGGGCATAGTCAACAACTATAGTTGAAACTTTTGTTTGTGCCACCATATGAAACATGTTAGAGTACGATTGTTGAGGTGAATCGTTGAGGGTACTTAGTGTTTGGATTACTTTTATAGTATCACACATGTTTATAACTTGACCCTTGTTAGAGACAAGTAAATAGAACTTAGTGTTCTTACCTTATGCTTTGGTAGATAAAGTATGCGGCTTTGTGACTTGGTAAGTAAAAGGTGTTGACCTCGATGTTAATGACATTCTAATTGAGTGAGATATATGCATGCATGAGACTTAGCATGTTTTGCCTAATATTTGTTGTAGACAAGATAATTGTGATAATGTAACATAATACAGACAAGAGCACTATGAGTTTAGTTGGCACTTTAATCCTAGTAATATGACTAGCGTTGGCATTTGCGAACTTGTATTCGATCTATGGATCGATGGACTATTCGATGTTCTAGACATGAGGAAGGTAATGTTAAGCCCTTGGGGCATTCTTATGTGAGCTATTGGCATGTAATATAAGTGTTTTTAAACTAATTGCAATGTGATATTTGTACACTCTATCGTGGGAAAAGACATGTGTATTCTAGTATTATGATACTTGTGAATAATTCATAATTCTCTTGCTTATGGTATTGATAAGTATCTATTCGATAATTAGTGGGATTGTATGTCATAAACTCCTTGGAAATCTTGTTTAAAGTAATGAATTATCCCAAATAGGATAGTGTCAATGGAGTTGTACTTGTCGTGAACATTATGTGTTTGGTAGAGACATACCACCCAATAGATGTAAACAAGTTGTGACATGTTGAGCTAAATTCGAGTAGAGTCGACGAGTGAGATTCCAAGTTTTAGACTTGATGATTGAGTATCCCAAGTAGGGACCCTATGTTATGATTATGCTCGTTGCCCTTATGCTCATTGGCACTCGCTTGGGAGGGTCATAACCTACAAGCGGCTCTCCGAAGTGGACCTTTGCGATTCGTTCGCCTTGCTTGTGAGGGTCGCTCCCTACAAGCGGCACTTCGGAGTGGGCCTTCGCGATGCACTCGCCGTGCGGGCGAGCGCGAAAGTGGGTTGCCGTGTTCTCGTGTCTCCTTTCTTGCGGGGAAAGTCGACGACCTCCACGGGGCCACCTAGGCATGGCACGAGCCGGGATGTTACCTTAGGTACATTCCTTATGGATTGGGTTTTGAGACTTCTTTTGACTTAGTATATAGTCATGGTTTGTGCATACATAGTAGATATCCATACTTATGATTGTTGCCTTAGATCACTACTTGATGCATGTATAGTAGTTGAAAACTTTGGAACATTATGTCATCGTTATCACTGGTGGTAGTACACTTATGCTATTATGGATTATCATGTATGCTTGGTAGAGAATAAGGGAATGCATAATTTACTTTATATAGTAATATGGTTTTTATGGTTGTGCATGTAATTAAGTGTTAGCTTACTTTAATTATGCACGTTAATTGATTTGGACATAGGTTTGTGCCATTAAAAGTAGAATATCATGATTATGATTGTTGAGCTCGTAGTAGAAGCATGAATATGTTTAATTTCAATTATGTACTCGTTTCTTATTTATTGCTTCTTACTTCTTTTAGCATGCTTACTTTAGCCTAGTGGAGCATTTCACTGAGATCAGTAATTGCCCACTGGGAACTATTTTTAATAGTTCTCACGCCCTCTGTTTGTTGTTAATTTTCAGAGCCATCCGCATCAGGAGTGGCTAGGGATCGAGGCAAGGGTTTTGCGGCTAGCTAGAGCCCTACGGAGTTACTATAGTGGACCCGTCAACATCTTTTCTTTTTGTACCTTTAGAAAAGATGTATTATGTATCTGTTTTAGAGATTTGTATCAGATTCTGGATTTAGCTCTTTATTGTTGTATCACTTTTGTAGATCTTTTATGTTAGAATTTAGTGGTTTTATATTACTCGCTCTGATAGCCTTGTAGGATTTCTCTCCTTTCCTTCTTTGTTTCAGTAGACGCCTTGTGTACATTTCTTTGAAATCAAGTTGATGATCAATTAAAAGAGATCCCCATCGGTCTATGGTTTTGAATTGATAAAATCACCATAAATCATCGTTTTCTACTCCGGATGGAGATTGGCGCGGAGATCGCGTGAAGGACCGTGGATTCGGTGGACGCATCGAGGATTCGGAGCGTTGTTGCGGCAATGATTTGCGGCGTGATCGGTTGAAGGATTTCAAGCGATCGAGGACCGGCGAAAGTGATCCACATTGAAGAATTGGTAAAATTGGGTTAGGTCATAGGTAAATCACCGTGTACTCGATTTGATTCTTAGTGGATTTTCGTGTGAACGGTCCCGTGGGTTTTTCTCTCCGTTTTGGAGTTTTCCCACGTTAAAATCTCGTGTGTTCGTTTTATTTTCCGCATTTATTTTTAAAACACATTGAGATCGATTGTTTTGCCATTATACACCTATTCACCCCCCTCTAGGTGTCGATTACCTTTTAGATCTTTGGGATCCATATCTTTCAAGTGGTATCAGAGCGGGTATAGGTTGTAGATAATGGCCAAGGGCGGTAATATTAATCGACCTCCTTTCTTCGATGGCACTAACTATGCTTACTGGAAAGTCCGCATGAGGGCGTTTTTAATTGCCATCGATGAACGAGTGTGGCAATCGGTGGAATTTGGTTGGAACCACCCAGAAGTGGTTGATAATATTACCGTCCCCAAGCCTCGAACTAAGTGGACTAAGGACGAAAACGATCTTTCATCTTGTAACGGGAAGGAGATTAATGCCTTGTTTAACTCTTTAAATCAAACCGAATTTTCTCGGGTTTCGGCATGTGAAACCGCCAAAGAAATTTGGGACACTCTTAAAACCACCCACGAGGGAACAAATCTAGTCAAAGTTCAAAAATTACAAATGTTGACTAGTCGTTTTGATTCTATTCATATGGAAGAGAATGAAAATTTCACCGAGTACTATACTCGCCTTCAAGACATAGTCAACACTTGTTCCAATTTGGGTGAGAAGATCCCCGAAACCAAGATCATTCGTAAGATTTTAAGAACTCCTGTAACATACTGGACTTGCGCAAATTGCGGAGTTCGAGTAGTTAACTTGAGTTTGGAGCTTTTCCAGATTTTTCTGGAGGGTCGTTGACTGTGTTCCGACCTATGGCACGAGCACCGAGGTTAGTGGATGAATTCCAAGCACTAAAGTCCAAAAATTTAGATTTTAGGTTGCTCTCGGGTTTGACTCTGGAGGGCTTGTACCGGTACAGCCTTGGTTGCTATACCGGTACAGCCATTGTTGCTATACCGGTACAGGGTGGATTCTGTACCGGTATGGGATGGCTGGAGGCAGCCAACCCGAGCCTCGGGTTTGGCTGTTTCGCAGGGTCTGTACCGGTATGGGATGGCTTGTACCGGTACAGCCTGGCAGTTTTCGAGCAATTTAAACTGCAGGGGTGTTTTAGCATTTTGTTGCTTCTAATATAGCTCCCCTTGCCCCTAGGGCTTCTCCTTGTGCTGAGAACAAGAGAGAAGGAGGTAAGGAGCTTCTCTCTCTACTCCCCTGTGTTTTCTAGGGTTTAGGTTGGATTTTTAGAGGATTAAAACCCTCTCTTTTGCTCTTTTTGCTTGATAGAGCCTCTACCACCATTGTTGGAGCTTGGAGCTTGCCTTTTGGAGCTTTGTGGTGGATCAAGCTTCAAGCCTAAGGCTTTTTGAGCTTGGTGTTAAGCTTCTTAGAGGTATGTGAATGATCTCTTTCCTCTAGTTTTGAATTTTGTGGGTTTTTGTGAGATGAAACCCTAGAATGGGATTCTAGGGTTAGGCTTTGGGAATTTTCGATTTAGGGCCTTTGGGACCTAATTGATGGGTTTAGAACTTTGATTTAGGTTGGATTAGAAGGACTCTAACTCCCATTTGGAGATCAAGAGCACTTCCTTCACATTCGGTGAGTTTTCTCCAACCTTTTGTCGAAATCCTTAAAGTGTGAACTCAAGGTTTATTTTCTTAGCTTGTAACTCCTAGGGTGAACTTTTTAGGACTCTAGGAGTGATTATCGAAGCTTCGTTAGCGGTTCGGAGCAACGCTTTTCGCACTTGGTTGGTTTGGCTTCATGAGCATAGGAGCAAATGGCTCCTAAGTGCTTATTCGGTTTGATTTAATTATTTTGAATGCATATTCATGCTAAATAGATTTATTATGAATTTTGAACCACTTAAAATGCATGCCTCATGTATGATAAAATTTTCACTCTATATAGTAGAGCTTTCGGGGTTAAACAGCATGCATGTGAGGGTGGGATTTGTGGGCACACAGGAGTGTGCCATTCATGTTTATGTAGCTTAATTAATGTAATTGAGAACATTAAACTTGTGTTGAAACTTAGAAAAGCTTAAGTGTCATCAAGCGGCACTTAACTTAGAAAACTATGAAACTGCAACATAGAGACTTGACATAGGCCACTGGACATCTATTATTTCCATGTTAGAGACATGATGACATAGAGATAGGCCTTGGGACACTTGTACATTCCATGTTAGAGACATGACGAATTGGGACTTATGACGAGTTTTGTGACTTTTGCCATTGTGCTCATTCGCACACGCTTGTGAGGGTAGCTCCCTACAAGCCGGCACTCCGGAGTTGGCCAACGCGTTTCTTGTATTCGCCGTGCGGGATTGGGCGCCGAAGGGGATTGCCGTGGGACAGTCTCATTCCTAGGGTGGGAATGTTGACTACTACGGGGCCATTAGGCTCGGCATTTGGGCTAGGCAGCCTTCGGGTGGGCATCGGCCATATCGCCTTCGGGTTGATCTTATTGTACTTAAACTTAATGTAGTTTAAAGCTGGACTTTGACTAGAATAGTAAACTTTAACACTTTACTATCACTTGTGGACATTATAGATCTTGATTAGAATAGTAAACTTAGTCTTTTACTATCAAGTTGGGAACTTCATGTTATTTATAACGCTTTCTATTCATGCTTAGAATAGCTTACTTATGCAAATTCATGCTAAGTAGAGATATTGTGTTTAGTAGTTTACATGTTATTTACATGTTGCTTATTATCGCTTATTATCGTTTATACTTACTTGCTTAGTCTTGGGCCTAGTGGAGCATGCAACTGAAGTCAGTAATTGCCCACTGGGAACTATTAATTAATAGTTCTCGCGCCCTCTTTTTCTAATGTGTTTCAGAGCCTTCGGCACCGGCGGAGGCAAGGGATCGTGGAAAGGGAACCGCTAGCTAGTTATCGCAGCTTTCCACCTTGTAGGGGTTTTTCTCTCTTTTTGTTCTTTGGTGAGATTGAGAGAGTTTTGTATCCCTATGTAGAGACTACCATGTACTTAGTTATAGTGGTGTTGGTTTCTTTTGTTGTACTCTCTTTATAGTTTATATTAGAGATTGGTACTTTACTTTTAGTCACTTCTTTTATGTTTCCTTGTATAGAATTCTAGTTGTTATACTGCTCTTATGCTTCTAGATTCTTCTTATCTTCGTGGTTATTTATCGTTTTTGTTAGACGCCTTGTATGTTGTAGACATACGGCGGGTCTGGGCACGCGCCGGGCGGGCTTCCGCTGGGTCCCAGGGCGTGACAACTCTTCCTGAGCGTTTACGAGCAAAAGTCGCGGCAATTGAAACCGTGAAACACCCGGATGAGATGAAAGTAGATGAACTAGTTGGTGCTCTTCAAACTTATGAGATGACGTTTCCTTCTAATTCATCTTCCTCCAAGTTGTCTTCTAAGTCCACGGGGATGGCGCTTAAATCTACTAAAGGAAGCAACGAGGACTCTACTTCCTCCGACTCGGACGCGGACACGACATTGGAGGAATTCGAGAAGCAACTTGCTCTTCTTACAAGAAAGTTTTGTCAGAATTTTAAGAAGAAATTCCCTTTAAAGTCTCTTCCATCATCAAAATCAAACAAACCAAAAGGGAGTTCTTCTTCTTCATTTTCTAAGTCAAAACGTAACGAAAATTTTTCTAAAGATTCTTCTAAAGATAAGAAAAAAGAAGAAGGACAAATCCAATGTTATAAATGTCGTGGCTTCGGACATATAGCATCGGATTGTCCAAACAAAAGGGCTATGAAAAAGAAAGCCATGCAAGCCGTCACTTGGGACGACTCAACATCGGATGAGTCCACCTCAAGTGATGAAGATCCTAATGCTACAGCTCTTTCATCAATTATTTGCTTAGCTTCATCCGACTCACTTTCTAACTCTTCTTTGCATGAAAATACCACTCCGGAGAACTCTGCGGATGAAGGATCGGATGGAGATGATATGGCCGCCGCATATCATCAATTGGTTGATGAGTCAAGGAAGATGGCAAAGCTCAACAAAAGGTTACGACGGAGAATCATTGACCTAGAAGGAGAGAACTCTAACTTGATTTCATCTACCAAAAGCTTGGAACAAGAGAAGGATGGATTGTCACGAGCCTACAATTCAATAGTGGAAAAGGTGGCAATTCTTGAGAAAGAAAAGGAGACGTATGAAGAAAACTTGAAGTTTCTCAATAAGCAATTGACGGAGTCAAAAGAGGCGAATTTGGAATTCACGAAGACTATCATACAACTCAGTTCGGACTTGAACAAGTTCTCCTCCGGAACGGCCAAACTTGATAGGATGCTTGGAATTGGTCAAAGTTGGGACTTGGATATGAGAGGACATACATTGACCAACTTTCCAAGCAAGTGGACACTACTTCGACCAAACCTACTCCTAAGGTTCAAGGTAATTATACTCGTCCTTCTAACCCTTTTGCTAATAAAGTTTGTCATTTTTGTGGAGTTCTAGGTCATGTGAAGAAACGGTGTACACAAAAGAAGAACTCCGGGGCAAACATGAACCGAGGGGCGCAAGCAAGGCCCAAGAGGGATGCTCCGAAATTGAAACCAAAAGCTTACGCTCCCAAAACCAAGCAAGCTTGGAAACCGAAATCGGTTGAGCCAAATTAAAAGAAAGCACAATTCGTCGACAAGCTACACAAGACGCATACAAGCCAACCGACGCACCCTAAAACTCACAAAGTTTGGGTGCGCAAAGGTGAACTCTTTCCTTGTTTAGTTGTCCATACTTCACTTCATGCTTACGACAATACCTCATGGTACCTTGATAGTGGTTGCTCCCGACACATGACCGGAGACAAGAATTGGTTTACTTCCTTAAGCGATGTCTCCGGCGGTTGTGTTGTTTTTGGAGATGGTCGTTCGTCGAAAATTGTTGGAAAAGGGACAATCACTATCTCGGGCCCCACGTTGAATGAGGTTTTCTATGTCGAGGTGCTCAAGTCCAATCTCGTAAGCATAAGTCAACTATGTGATGACGGGTATTCCGTGAAATTCAATTCTAAAGAATGCTTGGTAACTCTTGATGATAATTCTATATTCTTGAAAGGTCTTAGATCTGAAAACAATTGCTATGTAGTTCCTAGTGCCCAATCCGAAGTTTGTAACCTAGCAACTTTAGAGACCGAGACTCTATGGCATGAACGACTAGGTCACATTAATTTTAAGGAGCTATCTAAGATATCTAAGAAGGAAATTGTGCTAGGTGTTCCCAAAATTGACTTTAAGGAAAATGTTGTGTGCGGGGTTGCCAATTGGGTAAACAAATTAGGTCGGCACATAAGAATTTGAAACATTTAGGGACATCTAGACCTTTAGAATTACTTCACATGGATTTAATGGGACCTTCTAGAATCCAAAGCTTGGGTGGAAAACGTTACATCTTTTTGATTGTGGATGATTTTTCTCGTTTTGTTTGGAGTGGTTTTCTTCGTGAAAAAGCCGATACTTTTGATTTATTTTCTGAAATTTGCCTCCGTCTTATGAATGAACGAAACGATAAAATTATACGTATAAGAAGTGATCGAGGAGGAGAATTCATAAATTCAAAATTTGTTGACTTTTGTACTTCTAATTGTTACGGATTTTATGTTGGCATATTTCGTGAAGTTAGTTCGGAGTCTTGAAGGTTTAGAGAAGATGAGACGAAGATCGAAGACTCGCAGACTCGAAACGTAAATCCACAATGCTCGGTAAGTTCAAATACTGATGATGATGATTTATATACTTTAACAAGTGTTTAGAAGACATTAGGATTGTTGAAATTGAGTTTTAACTAATTTGGTTCTTCACTCTGCATATCTGGTTGAGAGGACCGGTCTCCACATTGAGAGGACCGGTGCCAGTAAGCACCCTCTGCGCACCTTTGCACAGAGGACCGGTCTCCACAACCGGAAGACCGGTCCCGGAAGCTCCCTATGCGCAACTTTGCACGGAGGACCGGTCTCCACAAAGGAGGACCGGTCCCAGTGGAAATTCACATATCGTCGAATAAGACCGGTCCCTGGCATGTGAGACCGGTCCCTCGGTGATTAATATTTTATTGCGCAAGGGAGGACCGGTCTCTGATCTGGAGGACCGGTCCCTCGATACGAAATCTGTTTTAAAGATTTATTTTTTTCTAATCCAAATCTATCTAGAAGTCTTCTAAACCTATAAATAAGATGTAGGGGTGTTTCTAAAAGATAACGAAGCCTAGATTATTTATGAAAAACCCTAGAAGCTTGTAGGTAGCCGTTTTCCTCATCTTCTACATCAAGCTTCTCCCAAATTGATTCTCGGTGCCCTAATTCTTAATGTTTTTCTAGAATCAATTTGAGAATTGCTTAGAGATTATTCCCATAGATCTTTAATGAGAATCTAAGCAATAAATCATCATCGATCGTATTGTTTTTGCTCCGGACGGAGTGCGCTCGTGGATTCGAGTGGGCGTCGTGGATTCGGCGTGATCAACGCTTCGTGGATTCGAAGTGGAGGCGTTTCGTGGATTCGGGACGTGGCGTTCGTGGGCTCGGCCGTGAGGCGTGGACAACCCGAAGGAGGATTGCGCGGAGATCCATAGGAGAGTTAGAGAGGTCGAGTCCGTGGAGTTCGGTATCACCTTGTAATCTTTTCTCTTATTGATTGTTTATTCGCGTGTTGGTCCCGTGGGTTTTTACTCCGAGTTTGGAGTTTTCCCACGTAAATCTCGGTGTGCTTTTTATTTTCCGCATTTACTTTTATCGCATCGAGAATTTGTGGTTTTTGGCCGATACACCTATTCACCCCCCTCTAGGTGTTGTTTGATACAATCTAGATAGATCCTTGGGGCTTCCCGTAATTCACAATTGGTATCGAGCGGGATCTAGATTCTTTGTTATCTAATGGCGAAGGCGGAAACATTAATCGACCACCGCTCTTCTTCACGAATTATGCCTATTGGAAAGTTCGCATGAGAGCTTTTCTAATAGCGATCGATGAGCGGGTGTGGCAAGCGATTGAATTCGGATGGAAACATCCAATCGAAAAGGTCGATAATGTTGAAACGCCGAAACCACGAAATAAGTGGACGAAAGATGAAAACGAGTCATCTTCGTTTAACGGTAAAGGAATTAATGCTTTATTCAATTCTTTATCGCAAACGGAGTTTACTCGCGTTTCGGCTTGTAATACCGCGAAGGAAATTTGGGATACTCTACAAATTACACATGAGGGTACAAGTCTAGTAAAAATTCAAAAGCTCCAGATGTTGACTAGTAAATTTGATTCTATTCGAATGGAGGAGCATGAATCGTTTACCGATTATTATACTAGACTTCAAGACATTATCAATACATGTGCTAATTTGGGAGAGAAAATCCCGGAGTCTAAAGTAGTTAGAAAAATTCTTCGAACTCTACCGGTACGCTTTAGGGCAAAAGTTGCCGCAATTGAAACGGTAAAGCATCCGGATGAGATGAAAGTCGAAGAGTTAGTAGGTGCTTTACAAACGTATGAGATGACTTTTCCTACTAATCAATCTTCTTCCAAGTCTTTTTCTAAAAGCACAGGGATTGCACTCAAATCAACTAAGGAAGAAGACGACGACACGGATTCCGACGGAGATGTTTCGCTCGCAAATTTCGAACATCAATTGGCGCGTCTAACGAAGAAATTTCGCCGGAATTACCGAAAGAAGAACGATGCTTCATCTGCGAAGCAAAAATTATTTTCTAAATCTTCTTCATCTTCTAAATTGAAAGATAAAAAACTTGCAAAGTCCGCAAAAGAAAAGAATGAATTTGAAGGGGAGATCCAATGCTATAAATGCAAAGGCTATGGTCATATAGCACCGGATTGTCCTTCAAAGAAAAGTTACAAACAAAAAGCTTTTCAAGCAAAAACTAGGGATGATTCTACTTCGGGTGAATCAAGTTCAAGTGACGAAGAGAACAACGAAAATCTTGCGTTATTTACTAATACTTTTTTGCCGTCGTCTTCTAATGTAGCTTGTTTATCTTCAATTGTATCTAACTCAAATCTTTCTCTCTCTTCGCATGGGTCTTCGAGCGACATCGACGAAAGCGAGGAGGAATCGAACGACGAGGATATCGCCGAAGCATACAATCAACTTCTTGTTGAGTCGCGAAAGATGGCGAAACTCAATAAGAAGTTGAGGCGTCGTTTATTCGATCTTGAAGAAGAGAACAAAAATTTGAAGACAACAAATAAGACTCTTGAGGAGGAACGGGAATCGATTTTGAACAACAATTCGGTCCTCCAAAAGAAGCTAGAAGAAGCGGATTCAACGATCAAATCACATCAAGACAAGATTGGATTTTTGGAGCAACAATTTAAGGAAACCTACACATCCAATCAAGAGCTAACCAAGCAAGTTCGTCAACTTAAGTCCGACATACAACAATTTTCTTCCGGATCGAAGAAATTGGATCATATGCTCGGATTGGGTCAATCGAACAAGTTGGGTCTCGGATATGAAAGGACGTATGTTGAGAAGGATCAAAAGACGACATCAAAAGTCTCAACAACTTTGAAGGACAAGGTGTGTCATCGATGTGGCATCAAAGGACACATCAAAAAGAGTTGCCCGAACAAAAATTTCAAGTCTCAATCGGCAACTTCGAAACGACAATTGGTATTAACTAACACTCGACATCCCCACTAATCAAAAGAAAAATCAAGTTAGTCGAGTACCTCGTGCAAACCGAATCTCAAAACCGAACCATCAAGGGAGTTCTAATTCTAAGCCTCAACGAAAATATCAACCGAAGGTTCAAGCATCGAAACGACTAACGGTTGATCCCAATACAAGGCAAATCAAACCGAACGTCGACAAGCAAAGACAACGAAAGATCCAACAAGTGTGGATCCGGAAAGGTGATATCTTTCCTTGCTCTTCGTACTAGTTTGTTTTTATTATGTAATGTTTTGATTGGTGCATATTGCATATTTTTCTTTCATTGCATTACATGTTTAGATGAGGTTTATTGTTTAAAATTTTGTTTTGAAAATCTTTTGAGGAAAGGTATTTGGGGAGTTTTTAATTTGATTGAAAAATTTTTGAGAATGGAGATGATTGAAAATCATAAATGTAGAGAGATTAAAGGTTTTTCAAAAAGCCTTAACCGGTATTTAAAGTCAATTCAAATTGGACTAAATTCATATTAATTATCGGCTTTACTTCACTTGTTATTATTTTGACGATAATTTAATATGTGATTTCTTCTTACATACATTCATCAAAATGTTGAAATTAATTTTAATCTTTTAGTAATTAATTCATCTTGGTAGTGAATGATTGAATATAATTGATGGATATTTGCTAATTGACTAAGATTCGTCAAAATTATTTTCAATTATGAGATTGTCTAATTTAGGGGAGTTTGAATATTTTTTTTTAAAAAAAGGAAAAACTCCTAAGTATAAAAGATGTGGAAAGAGTTACATCGAAGGAGTGTGAAAACTACCACCACATGTAGGAAAGAGCTACCACCCTGGTCGTCCGAC
Organism: Aechmea fasciata; assembly: GCA_025177825.1. Classification (NCBI taxonomy): domain Eukaryota; kingdom Viridiplantae; phylum Streptophyta; class Magnoliopsida; order Poales; family Bromeliaceae; genus Aechmea; species Aechmea fasciata. The sequence goes on along the minus strand of CM045930.1, from coordinate 2,538,903 downwards.
GTGTGTGAAGCTACCACATGAGAAATTATATGAAAAACCGAAAAGGTTGAAAAAATATGTATATTTGAATATTTTAATATTTTCGGCGATATAAGGTGATAGTTTGAAAAAGATGCTCAAAGAGCCACTCCCGGTGCTTTATTAGTTAAATCTCTATTTTGAACGAGTTGCGACAAATTGGTGTCAATTTGTCAAATTTCTAAAAATTATTTTTCATCAATTTCCATCTTGATGACTTTAAATCATTAGATTTTTCTTAATATCAAATTTTGATGAATTGATGTCTTTTGAAATCAAATAATATTTTATTTTCATCATAGTAATTTTTGAAGTGAAATCATTAATTTTATGAAATTAATCTAATTTTGAAGGATTTTTGAGAAAACAAGGCAAATTTTTTTTAATGAGGAGGACACGAAGTGATTTTACCTTTTTTAGTCTCATTATCTATGTTTTATCTTTTTTCTCTACTTTTAACTGTGACGTGACTACTTTCTATTTGCTAGTTTGTTTTTCTCTCTATTTGTGTTTCTTTTTGGCAATTTTTGACAAAAAGGGGGCGAAGAATTGGAAACGTGAATTGAATTTCAAGCGGGGGAGAGATTTTCATGAACAAAGGGGGAGAGATTTTCATGAACAAAGGGGGAGAGATTGTTATTTTCATATATTAGATTTTCATGAACAAAGGGGGAGAGATTGTTATTGTCATATATTTTCTTTACTACTGACCTTGTTTATGAACTTTGTTCGTGGAGAAAATTGTCTTTTTGCAGGTTTTTGAAATCAAAACATCAAGACTCCTTGTGTCTAAGTCATAGAGTTTGTTTAGGAGTTGCAAAATTATAATTTTGTATTTCTCTTTGGATCTTTCACGCGAGAAGTTCATTGTTTTGGTGATGGCAATGAATTTCATTTTTTTGTGAGTTGAGCGTTGTGAGTATTTTAATGTAATTTTGGGTTTTGTCACGAAATTGCCAAAGGGGAGATTGTTACGGATTTTATGTTGGCATATTTCGTGAAGTTAGTTCGGAGTCTTGAAGGTTTAGAGAAGATGAGACGAAGATCGAAGACTCGCAGACTCGAAACGTAAATCCACAATGCTCGGTAAGTTCAAATACTGATGATGATGATTTATATACTTTAACAAGTGTTTAGAAGACATTAGGATTGTTGAAATTGAGTTTTAACTAATTTGGTTCTTCGCTCTGCATATCTGGTTGTGAGGACCGGTCTCCACATTGAGAGGACCGGTCCCCGATGGCACCCTCTGCGCACCTTTGCACGGAGGACCGGTCTCCACAATGGAAGACCGGTCCCGGAGAAACTCCTATGCGCAACTTTGCACGGAGGACCGGTCTCCACAAAGGGAGGACCGGTCCCGAGCCGGAAATTCACATATCGGCTGAATAAGACCGGTCCACGGCATGTGAGACCGGTCCCTCGGTGATTAATATTTTATTGCGCAAGGGAGGACCGGTCTACGATGCGGAGGACCGGTCCTCGATACGAAATCTGTTTTAAAGATTTATTTTTTTCTAATCCAAATCTATCTAGAAGTCTTCTAAACCTATAAATAAGATGTAGGGGTGTTTCTAAAAGATAACGAAGCCTAGATTATTTATGAAAAACCCTAGAAGCTTGTAGGTAGCCGTTTTCCTCATCTTCTACATCAAGCTTCTCCCAAATTGATTCTCGGTGCCCTAATTCTTAATGTTTTTCTAGAATCAATTTGAGAATTGCTTAGAGATTATTCCCATAGATCTTTAATGAGAATCTAAGCAATAAATCATCATCGATCGTATTGTTTTTGCTCCGGACGGAGTGCGCTCGTGGATTCGAGTGGGCGTCGTGGATTCGGCGTGATCAAGGCTTCGTGGATTCGAAGTGGAGGCGTTTCGTGGATTCGGGACGTGGCGTTCGTGGACTCGGACGTGAGGGCGTGGACAACCCGAAGGAGGATTGCGCGGAGATCCATAGGAGAGTTAGAGAGGTCGAGTCCGTGGAGTTCGGTATCACCTTGTAATCTTTTCTCTTATTGATTGTTTATTCGCGTGTTGGTCCCGTGGGTTTTTTACTCCGAGTTTGGAGTTTTCCCACGTAAATCTCGGTGTGCTTTTTATTTTCCGCATTTACTTTTATCGCATCGAGAATTTGTGGTTTTTGGCCGATACACCTATTCACCCCCCTCTAGGTGTTGTTTGATACAATCTAGATAGATCCTTGGGGCTTCCCCGTAATTCACACTAATGGTATTAAACATGAATTCTCTGCTCCTTACACTCCACAACAAAATGGAGTAGTTGAAAGAAAAAATCGAGTGGTGCAAGAGATGGCCCGTGTTTTGCTTCATAGTAAGAAAATTGCTTTACAGTTTTGGGCGGAAGCGGTTAACACGGCAGTCTATGTTATTAATCGAGTTTATGTACGCTCGGGTACTTTAAATACTCCATATGTAGCATATCGAACTTCTAGAGTCTTGAAGTTACCAGGTAGGTTGGCTTAGAAGGCCATAAGAATGGTTCCGGCGAAGTCTGGAAGCTTTCGGGTGTTTTCGATGCACTAAGTGCGAAAACGGAACCCGAAAGGCTACTTTGGGCCGTGAGCCAAATCCGGCACTTGCGTGGATGAAATGATGATGTGGACATGATCTAAATCATGTTTGGAGAGGCTCGGTTCGATTTGAAAAGAATCGGAGGTCAAACGAGCCAAAAGTGAGTTGGAACGGAGAAGAAACGGAAAAAGCTGAAAATTTGGCTAAGTCCTTGGAGTAGGCTGATGGTCCACAGGGGACCGGTCCACGAAAAGGAGACCGGTCCCGGAAGGCTGTCCGCGAGAGCGAGCTCTGCAGGACCGGTCTCTTAAGGGGAGACCGGTCTCCAGTGCGCAGTGGAGCAAGGCTCTGCGGGACCGGTCTGGGTTAGGGAGACCGGTCTACGAGCCGAAAATGCCCGGTTTGATTTCAAATATTGTGAAGTTGTGGGGCCTTATAGCAATTGTGCAGGGGGTTAGGTGTAAAGAGGGGATTAAAACCTCTTCCCTCTCTCTCTCTCTCACTCGATCGCTCTCTCTCTCTCTCCTCTCGTGTTCGACCGCAAGAAGCAAGGAGAGAAAGAAAAGGAGGAGAAGAAGAAGAAGAAGATGGAGGTGATGAAGAAGATGGAGATGATGAAGAAGATGAAGATGGAGATCCTCCTAGCCATCTTCTTCCTCTCCCACGAGCTCGAGGCAAGCTTGTAGAGGTAAGCTTTAGCTTCCCCTCATGGTAGATCTTTATGGAATGGGTTTCTAAACCCTAGATCTAGAGTTTTGATCTTCTTGCAAGCTTTAGAACCTTGTGAAGACTTGAAAACTCATGAAAACCATGTGTTCTTCAAGGTGCTCTAATGGTGGATTGCTAGGGTTTGCTCTAAGCACCCTATGGATGGTTCTAGTACTCTTAGATGAGTTCCTAGATGTTGGATAAGCTCTCATTTGCTTGTTCTAGAGATCAAAACGGTGGGATTGCATAAATGCAATCCTAGGGCTCCAAAATGGGGTTTTTAGAAATAGATGAGTTTGATCTCATTTGACCCCATAGAAACCTAATTGGGGGTGCAACGAACGCATTGGCGCGCTCGGTTCGGTGATCCGACGACGAGTACAAAGATATTAATATATTAATATATTCTTACCGGATGTCCATGACACGCAAGATATGGCTCCTAAATTCATGAAAATGGAACGGGGCATCGTGAAGTCGTGGGATAACGGGGAAACCTTCGGATCGAGATTCGGTGGTCGTACGGTTGGTCGCGCAAGAGTTCAAGCCGAACCGGGTCGAGGGTGCCGCGGGCGGCCGATTGCAAGTGTCTACAAGCAATCGGAGAGCGTAATAAGGTGGGTTGTGTTTACCGAAGCGACTAGGTCGCCTATATATGTCTAAGAGTAAAGGTTTCAGTTGATGCATATAAATGATATATGTGATCCATGTATAGAAAGTGCATGTTAGAAACATCATGTAAAATGCTAAGTAGATGTAGATGATGAGCTTAATGAATAAATGCTTTATAAATTCATGAATGTATGCTTAGCATGGTGGATACACGATGATCATGATAATAGCATGATTGAATGTTTAACATGGTAGAGATAAATGTTAGATTTGAATTCATGACGAATACGATATGGAAATGGTAACTGTAAGAATGCAAGGTAAAGCATATGAGTTGTGGACAATCTATATATATTAGATCGAGTGGCATTGAACCTAGTGTCTTGAACATAGGTTGAACAAGTGTGGGTGACATAGAGTCATGAACCTAGCAACAAAGGTGACATTGATTGGTATAGAGGACATTGTTGTTAAACATAGTTTAACCAATTGAGGCATTGAAACAAGTATGAATTGGAAAGTGGCAAGAATAAATAGGTAAAAACCTAGTATGACATTGACATTGGAACTTAGGGACAGATTTAGCTACCTCCTCAAAATTGAGGATGGGATCGTACTCACATGTATCGATTCCGGCTTGTGAGAGGTCGCTCCTCCACAAGCGGTGTACTCCGGAGTGTAGACACCACGGGCGGTACCCCGGCGTGGATACCTCGGGTGGTTGAGCCTTGTGCCTCGCCCGGTAGACGGGATATATGGATTGTGAGTTGGGTGACTTAAGTGCACCCCGAGATGAATTGGGTAAAAGCCTGCGTTATGAGCATTGGATTTAGTACCCCAGTCGAGTGGCATAGATGGCTAAGGTGAATGTAACCCTAGGAAAGAGAGACAATTGGGCAAAGTGTGGCTAAGAATAGAGAATTATTAATAATACAAAGAATGGTAAATAATAAAGAGTATGGATGACTAACTTAGTAAATAGCTAAGTTTAAGAATGAAACGGCTAAAGTAAAGAATAGCAATAAAGTAAAGAGAAGCTAAGAGCTAAAGAGTAATTTGCATATTGCATTCGTGAGGCATGTTTTTATGTTAGTCGCAGATTATCTATCTTTGGATGTTGTTTTTGGACTAACATAATTGCAGGGCCTCCTTAGACCTATTGGTCGAGCTGTTCTCTTGGGTGACCTTACCCACGAGAACTATGGACAATAGTTCTCACCCCCGTGTTGTGGTTTTGGGGGTACGGGTATGTTCGTGAGCGGCGCGGCAGCAAGTGAGCAAGGCGTAGCTCGGTAAATAGCGCCCTAGGGAGACCGAGAGATAGAAGTACCCCAGTTGACAGAGCGTAGGGGTAGAGTGGGAAAAGAAAACAAGTTGTAATAAAAAGGTATAATTTACTAGATTGTATTTGGAAGTCTGAAATAATGAATGTAAAGATGGTAATCTAGGTAGAATGGATGTAATAGCAAGTATTTGTTTTATGTTTATGATACTTCCTTATGCAATCGATTGTGATATCATTCTGTTTGGAACCTCCTTGTAATTGTATTGATTGCGACGCCTTGAACGTACGGGGAAACTCTGTCGGATTCGGCGATGTCGTCGGCGCAGCGACCCCGACCAAATTGGCGGGCGGTCGCGGGGCGTGACAGATAAGATGGTATCAGAGCATAAAGTAGTGAATGGGACTATGGCTTAGGTGAACCTAGGAGACCCTAGGATAGTAAAAAATCTTAGAAGTTAAGGCTCGTGAGAGACGAGGACTTGTGAATTGTGGCGAAAGTAGTTATAGATTTGGTCGCGTTGTGTAACCCTCTAAGACGGATATTAGAGGTGGACTTGAGGTGTGGTTTATTCTCAACCAAGGATATTCATGTTGGCGTACGACAACATGAAATCTAGCGATGAGAATATGCGCCCTTGTGTGACTTTCGCCTAATTGGCTTTGGAGCCGGTGTCAGTAGTTTCGTGTTCGACCCAAGGTGGTCGATAACTAATCGAGTTGCCGTGTCTCGGGAGACGATGGTACCGCGTAGGCGATCTTCGTCTAGATCGGCGCGGGAGGGAACAAGTGATGTTCCTGAGCAAACGGACGCGAGCGGAGACTCTGAGCTTCGTGATCAGTTGGCCATTCTTGTGGGAGTGGCGAGGAAGCGAGCCGATTTCGTGCAATGGCAGTAGGAGGCTGTCATGCGTCGAGAGGATACGGATCCGTGTATCGTGGAGTGGTGGATTGACTCCATGGAGACTCTCTTTGAGGGTCGATGCGCGGTGTAGCAGGACAAGGTACACCTAGCCATACGTTGTCTAAGCAATCGGTGAGGGTGTGGTCGAAAGGCGTCAAGCGGATTTCATTGCCTCGTATCCCTCCTGTGACTTGAGATGAGATTCGGGGATTGATGTTCTCTACCCAATTCCCCGGTGGTGTGGAAAGAAAGCTTCAGGAGAGGTTCTGAAAGCTGCGGCAAGGATACAACACCTTGAGGGAATACGAATGGGAATTTTCCGTATCGGGAGTTGCGCCCGAATGTGATGCGGAATGGCGAGGTTGTGGCCGATTTGTTGTGTGGAGACTTCGGCCGGACATTTCTGGGGTTGTGCATGTGAGGAAGTGGAACCTCGTTGTAAGGACTCGAAAGTGCGAAACGTAAAGCTGGACTATGATTCAAAGAGATCAAAGTCGAGTTTGGAATGCTTTGAAGAGGTCTAAAGCATCAAATAGGTCGAAAGCGCATCGGTGTGGACCTCGAAGTCGATACGGTGAATAATGCAAAAGTGCGGATTATGCACTGAGACCGATCCCACATGTGGAGACCAGGATGCCACGGACCAGAGAGGACAGAGGTATGTCCGGATCCGTAAGCGGGAAAATGGTGCAAAGACTTGAGGACCGGCCTTGGTGGTGAGGTCCGGAGCGCATGGACTTTGCGCAGAAAGTGTGCTCATGGGTTCGGGACATGGTGCATTGTCCGGACATTGGAAGACCGGACAATGAGGGATGTCCGGACCCAGTACCCGAAAATTGCCCAGAATGGGGCTGTTTTGGGAGGATTAAGATGATGGGTGTTTTGGTAATATGGACACCAAGAGAGCTATTTGTATTTGACCACTCTCTCTTTCCCCTCATTCTTGCAGCCTAAGTAAAGGAAAAAAAAAAAAGAGGCTTCTCCTTCTCTCTCTTGGGGGATAGAAGGGAAAGAAGGGGCTAAAGTGCAAGTAGCCTTAGTGGAAGGAAAGGCTTGGAGGAATAAGGTCTTTATCTTCTTCCTTGAGTAGAGAGAAGTTTTTGGAGTTAAGCTCTCAAGCTTGCCGATGGCATCCATCTAGAGTTTTGCTATTCAGACTCCAGAATGGTTTGAGGTGACTAGACCTTGGCGTTAGCGACGACCTACTCCTCGCCGGGACTACATGTGGATGTGCAGGTTTTGACACAGTCTAGAGAGCGAGATGAGATGTTTAAGCAACCGAAGGGTTTGCGGCAAGCGCCAAGTGGCTTGGATGTGTGACCCGAGGTTGAAGAACTGCGGCTCTTGGTGAGGATCAGCGAGTATGGTTTTGCTAGCGCAAGTGTGTGCTTTGGCATAATTGTAAGTTGACACATTGCATGCATTCGTTAAGTGGTCAGTTGCTACTATTGATACATCATAGTAGGGACCCAGTGGCGGGTAAGTAGATACCCGGGCATGCTCATGAGGTAGGCGTGGCACCTGCTGGAGCAGGTGAAGGGAAAGGACGAGGATAAGATAGTACTAGCCGAGTTGCTAGTAGTGCTTCGTGGACGAGGGGTGAGACTCGTAGTAGAGACGAAGTGGTGCTCGTGTAGTCGGCGTGCATAGGCAAGGTAGCCTAGTGCATGACCTTAGCGGAACCACTATTGTGGAAGTAGGCGAGTCGGTACCAAGTTGGTGTGGTACCTCGTGAGGTTAGAGAAGCTACTTGGAAAGCAATGCGTGGGGTGCAATGCTGCCCCAAAGCTGAAACTTGGCGTAGATCGCTAGAGTGGCGTATAAAGCGCGCGAGTACAGATACTCGTGGAGTGCGGTTTCGATTCAGCCGGGTGAGTGAGTTGGCAGTAGCACTTTAGGTGGGTGTGAAGCGGGCCATGGATCACTCGTGTGATGGCTCGCACTAGGTGCTTAGGAGCCGATAGAGTGTGTAGCTACGTAGAGCATGTCGTATAGGACGACGTTGTCGGGCGATGCTTGGGGAAGACCCGTGCCTGGACCATTTGTGGGTTTGTGGAGCACAGGCCCATTTGGCGGCCGTGATCATTCTTGGTGGCGGCCCGATACCTATAGGTAGGGCGAGAGTTTTGGTACGGACGGTAGTACGAGCTTGGAGCCGAGGACGTGGAAATGCCACGTGTTTGGATCTTGAGATCGAGAATGCACCAAGAGTGCGATTGTGACCCAACCCGAGATTTGGATGTGGTTTGGGGTCCTGAAAGCTCCTAGTTGGAGTGTGTGCAAATTCTCAAGTGAGAATTTCACCCAGAATGCTAATTGGGTCTACGCAAGTAATAAAGAACGCTAAGCGTAGTTGAGACACGTTAGGCGATAGGCCGACGTTGGGTTGGTGACTATTGGTCCACCCATAGAGATTGAGGAGAGTGACTTGGCCATTAACTCTATTAAAGAGTTTGGCTTGAGTTCACAAACGGCGTATTCGTGTGGGTTAATTGCGGCTAAGGAGCCGAATAAGCCGTGGTAATTGGAATTGAGATAAGTGGCCTCTAGGAGACACTTGAGTGATGAAAGCCACGTGAGAGTTGAGGAAGATGCTCTTCTATGGAATGGAGTCGAGATGTACCAAAGTGCGCCATCTCGTCAAGAGCTAGCTTCAATTGAGATCGGAACATTCGCGAATTGTGATGCACCTACAATGTTGCTCTAGGCAATGTGGGTGATCAGAGTGCAAAGTATTCCAGGATGAGAGGAGTAATTGCGAGGTGAAGTTCCTTGCAAGCTGGTTGTTGCCTATGGTGTGGGAGCGTGGAAGGTCGTGGAATATCGACTTGCGCTTCCACTAGTGCTCGCAAAGGTTGTAATGCACTTTCGATGATGTGCTTGGCAAAGGTGAGTGGAACTAGCCTCACATTCTTCGTGATGAGCCTTTGAGCAATTCTGTTTAGTGAAAGGCCGCTTTGAAGATGAAAACTGCATTGGAACCCCCCCCCCGAATTACTCAATAAAGTGAGTTGGGGTGTGAGTTCGCGAAGTAAGTGAGTTTCGCGGACGAAACTCTTTTAAGGAGGGGAGAATGTAGCATATCGAACTTCTAGAGTCTTGAAGTTACCAGGTAGGTTGGCTTAGAAGGCCATAAGAATGGTTCCGGCGAAGTCTGGAAGCTTTCGGGTGTTTTCGATGCACTAAGTGCGAAAACGGAACCCGAAAGGCTACTTTGGGCCGTGAGCCAAATCCGGCACTTGCGTGGATGAAATGATGATGTGGACATGATCTAAATCATGTTTGGAGAGGCTCGGTTCGATTTGAAAAGAATCGGAGGTCAAACGAGCCAAAAGTGAGTTGGAACGGAGAAGAAACGGAAAAAGCTGAAAATTTGGCTAAGTCCTTGGAGTAGGGCCGATGGTCCACAGGGGGACCGGTCCACGAGGAGACCGGTCCCGGAAGGCTGTCCGCGAGAGCGAGCTCTGCGGGACCGGTCTCTTAAGGGGGAGACCGGTCTCCGGTGCGAGTGGAGCAAGGCTCTCTGGGACCGGTCTGGGTTAGGGAGACCGGTCTACGAGCGAAAATGCCCGGCAAATTTTGTAAAGTTGAGGGGCCTTATAGCAATTGTGCAGGGGGTTAGTTGTAAAGAGAGGGATAAAACCTCTTCTCTCTCTCTCTCCCTCACTCTGATCGCTCTCTCTCTCTCTCCCTCTGTGTTCGACCGCAAGAAGCAAGGAGAGAAAGAAAAGGAGGAGAAGAAGAAGAAGAAGATGGAGGTGATGAAGAAGATGGAGATGATGAAGAAGATGAAGATGGAGATCCTCCTAGCCATCTTCTTCCTCTCCCACGAGCTCGAGGCAAGCTTGTAGAGGTAAGCTTTAGCTTCCCTCATGGTAGATCTTTATGGAATGGGTTTCTAAACCCTAGATCTAGAGTTTTGATCTTCTTGCAAGCTTTAGAACCTTGTGAAGACTTGAAAACTCATGAAAACCATGTGTTCTTCAAGGTGCTCTAATGGTGGATTGCTAGGGTTTGCTCTAAGCACCCTATGGATGGTTCTAGTACTCTTAGATGAGTTCCTAGATGTTGGATAAGCTCTCATTTGCTTGTTCTAGAGATCAAAACGGTGGGATTGCATAAATGCAATCCTAGGGCTCCAAAATGGGGTTTTTAGAAATAGATGAGTTTGATCTCATTTGACCCCATAGAAACCTAATTGGGGGTGCAACGAACGCATTGGCGCGCTCGGTTCGGTGATCCGACGAGCGAGTACAAAGATATTAATATATTAATATATTCTTACCAGATGGCCGCAGCACGCAAGATATGGCTCCTAAATTCATGAAAATGGAGCGGGGCATCGTGAAGTCGTGGGATAACGGGGAAACCTTCGGATCGAGATTCGGTGGTCGTACGGTTGGTCGCGCAAGAGTTCAAGCCGAACCGGGTCGAGGGTGCGCGGCGGCCGATTGCAAGTGTCTACAAGCAATCGGAGAGCGTAATAAGGTGGGTTGTGTTTACCGAAGCGACTAGGTCGCCTATATATGTCTACGAGTAAAGGTTACAGTTGATGCATATAAATGATATATGTGATCCATGTATAGAAAGTGCATGTTAGAAACATCATGTAAAATGCTAAGTAGATGTAGATGATGAGCTTAATGAATAAATGCTTTATAAATTCATGAATGTATGCTTAGCATGGTGGATACACGATGATCATGATAATAGCATGATTGAATGTTTAACATGGTAGAGATAAATGTTAGATTTGAATTCATGACGAATACGATATGGAAATGGTAACTGTTAGAATGCAAGGTAAAGCATATGAGTTGTGGACAATCTATATATATTAGATCGAGTGGCATTGAACCTAGTGTCTTGAACATAGGTTGAACAAGTGTGGGTGACATAGAGTCATGAACCTAGCAACAAAGGTGACATTGATTGGTATAGAGGACATTGTTGTTAAACATAGTTTAACCAATTGAGGCATTGAAACAAGTATGAATTGGAAAGTGGCAAGAATAAATAGGTAAAAACCTAGTATGACATTGACATTGGAACTTAGGGGCAGATTTAGCTACCTCCTCATAATTGAGGATGGGATCGTACTCACATGTATCGATTCCGCTTGTGAGAGGTCGCTCCTCCACAAGCGGTGTACTCGGAGTGTAGACACCACGGGGCGGTACTCCGGCGAGGATCCCTCGGGTGGTTGAGCCTTGTGCTTCCCCCAGTAGACGGGATATATGGATTGTGAGTTGGGTGACTTAAGTGCACCCCGAGATGAATTGGGTAAAAGCCTGCGTGATGAGCATTGGATTTAGTACCCCAGTCGAGTGGCATAGATGGCTAAGGTGAATGTAACCCTAGGAAAGAGAGACAATTGGGCAAAGTGTGGCTAAGAATAGAGAATTATTAATAATACAAAGAATGGTAAATAATAAAGAGTATGGATGACTAACTTAGTAAATAGCTAAGTTTAAGAATGAAACGGCTAAAGTAAAGAATAGCAATAAAGTAAAGAGAAGCTAAGAGCTAAAGAGTAATTTGCATATTGCATTCGTGAGGCATGTTTTTATGTTAGTCGCAGATTATCTATCTTTGGATGTTGTTTTTGGACTAACATAATTGCAGGGCCTCCTTAGACCTATTGGTCGAGCTGTTCTCTTGGGTGACCTTACCCACGAGAACTATGGACAATAGTTCTCACCCCCGTGTTGTGGTTTTGGGGGTACGGGTATGTTCGTGAGCGGCGCGGCGCTTGTGAGCAAGGCGTAGCTCGGTAAATAGCGCCCTACGGGAGACCGAGAGATAGAAGTACCCCGGTTGTGAGCTTAGGGGTATAGTGGGAAAAGAAATCAAGTTGTAATAAAAATGTATAATTTACTAGATTGTATTTGGAAGGCTGTAATAATGAATGTAAAGATTGTAATCTGGGTTGAATGGATGTAATAGCAAGTAGCTGTTTTATGTTTATGATACTTCCTTATGCAATCTGATTGTGATATCTGTTCCTGTTTGGAACCTCCTTGTAATTGTATTGATTGCGACGCCTTGAACGTACAGGGGAAACTCTGTCCGTTCGGCGGTCTGTCGTCGGCGCCGCGACCCCGACCAAATTGGCGGGCGGTCGCGGGGCGTGACACCATATGAGTTGTGGAAGGGTAGAAAACCTAATATAAAGTACTTTCGCGTCTTCGGGAGTAAATGCTTTATCCTTCGGGGTCGAGAAAGTCTTGGAAAGTTTGACTCCCGGAGTGTCGAAGGAATATTTCTCGGTTATTCTACAACTAGTAGAGCTTATAGAGCGTATAATTTACAAACTAAGACGGTGGTAGAATCAATTAATATAAAAGTAGATGAGGCTTCTTCACCTTCTGTTGATACTTCACATGCTTTACATAACGATGATGATAATGATTCTCCTTTCATTTTTCCTTCACTTAATGATAATGCTTGTCTTTGAAATTCTGCTTCACCTAATGTTGTTGCATCACATGATTCGTCGAACCTTTTCTTGATTTTCTGAATTGACACCGTAAGGATCACCCTTTGACGAATATTATTGGAGATCCTCTTACTGGTGTTAGAACTAGGAGACAACTCTTATGTGAATTTGCTTGTTATGTCTCTTTGATTGAGCCGAAAAATGTGGACGAAGCTCTTCAAGATGAATATTGGATAATTGCAATGCAAGAAGAGCTTGGTCAATTCACTAGAAACGATGTGTGGGAACTTGTTCCTCGTCCTGAGAATAAACATATCATTGGTACCAAATGGATTTTCAAGAATAAGAAAAATGAGGATGGTACCATTGTAAGGAATAAGGCGAGGTTAGTGGCTCAGGGGTATTCTCAGGTTGAAGGCATCGATTTTGATGAGTCGTTCGCCCCGGTTGCCCGATTAGAGTCGATTCGAATTTTGTTTGCGATTGCTTGTCACTTTCAAATAAAACTTTTTCAAATGGATGTAAAAAGTGCATTTTTAAATGGTTTTTTAAAAGAAGAAGTATATGTCGAACAACCGAAAGGTTTCATAGATTCGAAATTTTCAAATCATGTTTTTCATCTCAAAAAGGCACTTTACGGTTTGAAACAAGCACCGCGAGCTTGGTATGAACGACTGACGAGATATCTTTTGGAGAAGGGATATAACCGAGGGGGAGCGGATCGAACTTTGTTTGTTAAGCACTCGGATGATGGTTTTATTGTCGCACAAATTTATGTGGATGACATAGTATTTGGAGCAACAAAAGATGAAGATTCCACAGAGTTTGCTAAGTTGATGACGGATGAGTTTGAAATGTCAATGATGGGGGAACTTACATACTTCCTTGGACTTCAAGTAAAACAAACAAAGGATGGGATTCATGTAAAAGTCAAACCAAGTATGCAAAAGAACTAGTTAAAAGATTTGGATTGGACAATGCAAAACACTTTGACACTCCGATGGGATCAACTAACAAAGGGCTTGGTTCGAATATTGAAGGAAACAGTGTTGATGAGAAGTCTTATCGAAGCATGATTGGAAGCCTTCTGTATTTAACGGCGAGTAGACCGGATATAGCTTTTAGTGTTGGTATTTGTGCTCGCTATCAAGCAAATCCAAAGGAGATTCATTTAAAGGTTGTGAAGAGAGTGATTAGATATGTCAAGGGAACGACGGATTATGGGATTTGGTATCCGATGGGAACATCTCTTGACATTATTGGTTACTCAGATGCAGACTGGGCCGGATCAGCGGATGATCGAAAGAGTACAAGTGGGGCGTGTTTTTACTTGGGACATTGTTTAGTGGCTTGGCATAGTAAGAAGCAAAACTGTATAGCACTCTCTACTGCTGAGGTCGAGTATATTTCGGGTAGTTGCACTACTCGGTTATTATGGATGAAAAGTTTACTGAGTGACTACCGGATTCCTTCCGCCTCTCTCACTATTCTTTGTGATAACACGAGTGCAATAAATATTTCTAAAAATCCTGTACTTCATTCTCGAACAAATCATATTGAACTAAGATATCATTTTTCAAGAGAATTGGTCGATTCACATGTTAAAACTTGAATATGTTTCTACCGATGATCAACTAGCAGATATTTTAACTAAGCCTTTAGATCAAAAAAGATTTTTACATTTGAGAAAGGCTATCGGTATGAATCTTTCAATCTAGATACATTCTATGGGCCATATTTAGTGAAAACATGATTTGTGCATCGTTTGTTTCTTTTTGGCATGCGTCTCTTTCGAGGATTTTCTATTTCTTTCAATGCTAGCTATGAGCTTTTTGACGTGATAATAATGTTTGCATGATTTTTCTTAACACTGTTCTATTCCTTTAAATTCTTCTTTGTCATTCAATTTGAACCTCAACATCATCTATGAATTATTCTTATATACTTGTTAAATTGGTATCTCTCTCGTGTACTTTCAAAGGAGTATTTGAATTTGTTTGATTATTTGCACTATGAGATACATTATTTCACTATTTCCTGAAATCTCAATACTATTTTCCCATTGAGGGTTGCACTATTTGAGGGGGAGTAACTTTAAATTTTAAAAGAAGTGGAAAGAGTTACATCCCTATATGGGAGTGTGAAAACTACCACCAACATAAGATGTGGAAAGAGTTACATCCCTTGCGGGAGTGTGAAAACTACCACCACATGTAGGAAAGAGCTACCACCCCGGTCGTCCGGTAAGTGTGTGAAGCTACCACATGAGCGTTTTATTGAATAACCGAAAAGGTTAAGAAATTTATAAATATTTTAATTTTTCGGTGATATATGGTGGATAATACGAAGACTAGTTGAAAAATGCTTCAAAAGATGCTCAAAGAGCCACTCCTCAGTTTTGATTTGTGCATAACTCAATTGGACGATATTCTTGTGTTTATTTCAGTTAATGTGATCTATTTGACTCTTTATATTTACAAATTTGATGACTAAATTCGATGCATCTACTGTGAGAACTTGTTTGATATGCTTAATTTCACAATATATATGATTAATTCCTGGGTGATGTAAGATTCAACTTGCATAACATTTTTGAATTTTATTGAATGGAATTCTGTTAATAAATCTCATACATTTTTATTTCACGCCGATCGAGGCAAGGTTATATTTTTTTTAACACTTTTGTTGCCTTCGGGATCCGGATCCGGAACCCTGGTCCGGATCGTACACACGCTTAGTGCGCAGGTTAGTGTGGCATCCGGGCACAGGCACCACAGTGGGATCGGTGACGACGACCATATAAGCCGCTCGACGGGTGCTGTGTTTGTGTTTCAAACTTGGTTTTTTTTTTGGTGTTTCTCTCACTAGAAACCCCTGAGGTCCTCTAAACATCTCTGGACTCATTCTCTTGGGATTTTTGGTAAGATTTTTGGTTTGATCTCCATTTTTGCTTTTTGTGCCCTAATATGTAGGATTTCGGATTTTGAGGTTTTGATCTCATTTTCTTTGTTTTTACACTGGGTTTGTAGCTTGGTTTTTAATTGTTATTACCTAGCAATCATTTCTACAAGCTTTACTTCGTTGGTTTTCCTCAGATCTGTGAATGCATTGACTAAATCACTAGGGTTTTTGCTGTTTTTGCTGTTTTACTGTTCACAGCAGGGTATTTTCGAAAGTTTGTGCTTTTTTGGTTTGTTTTTCATGCATATTCATTATGTTAAACTTGTTCCTATTGGCCCTAGGATACTCTAGATGATTTTTAAAATTTTTGACCAATTTTACTTAATTACTGATACTTCATGTGGACAGTGACTTCCTTTTCAAAATGCATTCGTGGTTTTTGGTGCTTGTGTTTCTAATGGCGCGTGGCGGTCCGGGTGCAAAGCGCAAACTTCCTTCGGCACAGGAACAGGCCGATGAGGCGGGTAGTGAATACAACCGGGAGAGGATTCTGGAGCCGATTCTCAGGAGGAAGATTTTGAACAAATTGTTCGAGGCACGCTCTAAGAGGAAAGAGAAAGAGAAAGGAAAAGGCAAGGCTACAGAGAAAGAAACTGTGAAGAGAAAGGACAAAGGAAAGGCTAAAGGCAAAGGGAAAGAAAAGGTTTTTGAAACGCAGGCGACAGATTCACCCCAGACGCAACATACCTATGTACGTGGTCACGGAGGATCAAGAGGTATCTCTATTCATGAGCGTGATGAGGATCGTGCTCGTGGCCCTCCTATTGATGATCGTCGCCGGGACATGTATGCTACAAAGACGTGCATTGGAGAGCGATTTGTTGGCGTCGGCAACCTTTTTGACAAAGTCCCGGGGTTTCAAGCTCCTTTTGAGTTCGGTGACTTACACGAAGTCTGTAATTTTGCAGAGCAAACAGGGTATGGCCTTGAACTTATCAGGGAGTTTTATAGGCGTGCGGGACATCTCGGAATCCGATGACGGACCTCATGTTTTCATAACTAGGGTTCGGGGAGTTGAGATGTCTATTACTCCGGCCACGATTGGTACGGTGCTTGGTATGGAGGCACGTACAGATGGTATTGACTATCTTAAGGCCGGTTATGGTGCTATTGGAGATTGGACGAGTATGCTCAGATTTCTTTGTGTTCCAGGCGCTGAAAACAACGGTAATGCCATTCTGTCTAAGGATTTGAAATTGGAATATAGGTTTCTAAATTTTGTAGTTTGCTACAACGTAATGCCCTTAGCAAACACGAAGATTATTAGATGGGATCGAGTTTTATATCTCTATCTACTTGGGAATCCCGAGATTGTTGCGGCGAAGAGCATCAATTTGAACGTGTCGTTTCTTATCTGGAAGAGAATGGCTCGGGAGATTAAGACTTCAAGTAAGAAAGATCGGCTTCCTTATCCACTGTTGATCATGCGAATTCTCAGGCTTTTTGAGGTAAACATTGATTGTCCATCTTATGAACAACCACTTGGACCGATTGGTGAAACGACAATGGTGAAGTCTCGTGCTCAGCTCCATGCAGAGGATGAGCCTCCTGCCCCTGCACCTCGTGCCGGTAGTCCGGTGGTGAGTCTTGCTTATTCCTTGGTATTGCGTGAACAGCAGCGGTTGTCGGGGGAGTTAGAGCGCCTGGGCTCTGTTCAAGCTGAGATGCGTCGAGATATTGCTACGATAAAACGACGTCAAGGGCGTTTCTCTCAGTATTTCAGGCTACTATGTTCCAAGATGGGTTGTACGACTGCTGAGATGCCTCCTCCCGACACTGACTCCGACTAGAGTGTTCGGGCCCTCGTTTTGTCTTTTTGGCTTTTTCGGACAAAAAGGGGGGAGTAGTGATGATGATGATGTTTAGCTATGTTTAGCTAGCTTAGGACTAACTAGTTTGCTTATGCATGTTTTTGCTTTGCTTGTTTATGCTAGGAGATGATGCTATGACTTGTAACTATGACTTTGCTTAATATGCTTAATTTTAATGCTTAATGGAATCTTTGATGCTTGAATTTGTGTTGAGAAGTTTTTGCAGGAAATATTCAAGACTTCAAGACTCCAATGTCTAGGTCATAGGGTTTGAAACAAGAGTCTGTAATTTTGTTTTTATTGGATCGGTCATGCGAGAGTTACTGTTTGGTGATTGCAGTAATTCTTTTCTTTTTGGTTTTTGAGATATGTACGGGCTTCTTTTTGAGTTTTGTCACGAAATCGCCAAAGGGGGAGATTGTTAAGGATTTTATAAGTTGGCGTATTTCGTGAGGTATTTGGAGTCTTGAAGGAGTCAGGAGCACACTTGGATAAGGTAGATGCAAACGGACGTTACAAGACTCTGCAGTGAAGCTCGGCACCTCAGGTATGATTATAAGATTATTTATGGTGTTTTTAATCTAATATATAGTGATTAGGAGACTTGAAATTATTTTTCATATGATATAATATAAAGCTGAAAAAATTGATTGAGAACCGGATCAGAGTGCTGTGATTCGGATCCCGTAAGCCAATTTCCTGCGCAAGTTTAATTGAGATCCGGACCAGGCCTGTGATTCGGATCCCGTACCTTGGTGTCTCAAGTTGCGTAACTGTGGACCGGATCACATGACTTAGGACCGGATCTCATGATAACTGTTTCTGAGTAACGGAAGCGAGAACCGGGTGAGGGTACGATCCAGGACCTTGGCTGCGGGAATTATTTCCAGATTTGGTTATTTTAATCCTAATCTATCTCTATGTCTCCTAAACATTATATAAGGACCATGGGGGTTCAGAATAATTGTGACCTACAATCTTAATCTCTTTGAAAACCCTAGAAACTCTTTCTACCCTAATGCTTGTTTAAATAAGAGTTTTGGAGGTATTGTTCATCAATTTGATTCTAGTTCTCGATTATTTCTTTGAAATCAAGTTGATGATCAATTAAAAGAGATCCCCATCGGTCTATGGTTTTGAATTGATAAAATCACCATAAATCATCGTTTTCTACTCCGGATGGAGATTGGCGCGGAGATCGCGTGAAGGACCGTGGATTCGGTGGACGCATCGAGGATTCGGAGCGTTGTTGCGGCAAGGATTTGCGGCGTGATCGGTTGAAGGATTTCAAGCGATCGAGGACCGGCGAAAGTGATCCACATTGAAGAATTGGTAAAATTGGGTTAGGTCATAGGTAAATCACCGTGTACTCGATTTGATTCTTAGTGGATTTTCGTGTGAACGGTCCCGTGGGTTTTTCTCTCCGTTTTGGAGTTTTCCCACGTTAAAATCTCGTGTGTTCGTTTTATTTTCCGCATTTATTTTTAAAACACATTGAGATCGATTGTTTTGCCATTATACACCTATTCACCCCCCTCTAGGTGTCGATTACCTTTTAGATCTTTGAAATCCATATCTTTCATCAAGAGTATCGATCTAATCCTCACATTGAGGATTCATAGCCACTAGTTACCATGCCATTGTCAATGATAGATTTTCTACCTAATCATGTATATCATTCTTGCCATAATGGCACTAAGTTAAACTATGTTTAACTAAAGTTGTCTCTATGTTCAATATCACCTTTGTTGACTAAGATCAAGTCCATTCTATATTCACACAAGTAGGGTTCTAATTCTCATGCCTCTATGGTTCCATTACAATCTCTAAGTTCATTTTCATACTAGAACAATAATTGAAGTTCAACCATAGCATAATTAACCTCTACCCTATCATGCATGAATATACTATACATATAATATGCTCAAAAGGTGAAAACAGACATAGAAGGGAATTCGAAGATTCCGGAATGCACCCCCCACCTTAAAATAATTTTGTGAGGATGCCCAAGAAGTTTCACGACCTACCGGGGCCCAGGTAAAAACCTGCAGTTTAAAAGTGAACCTAATCAGGCCATTTTACATAGTAGCCCCTATATCGGATTTTCGTTTAATTAAACGGAGTTGTCCCACGCGTCGGGAATACCCCCAATTAGGTTTCTACAAGGTCAATTTGACCCAAGAACTCCTATGTTTAAAAGCCCCAAATTTGGGTGCTCCAACAATGCCCTATGTCAAACCTAGGGTTTTGATCTCATTCACAAGCAAAACATAGCTTTAGATCAACCTAGAAGCCCTCTAAAATCATCCTTGACCCATTAGAACCATCTATTTGGGGTTTACAACAAACCCTAAGAAATCACCATGAGAGCACTTGAGCTCTCATGGAGCTTTCATGGTGTTCTTAGCCATACAAGTCCTCTAGTACTAGCAACAAGCTAGAAAAGTCCAAAACTTAGGAGAAAACCTAAACCCTAGAGTTAAACTTGTAGAAACTCACCTCTTGTGCCAAGCTCTACTAAGGTCCTTCCTTGTTGGAGAGCTCCAAGCCCACCAAGAGCTCCAAACCCACCTTCTTCTTCCTTTCCTCCAAGATCTCCAAGCTCTAGAGATGAAGTTCTAGAGAGAGAAAGGGAACAAGAGAAAGAAAATGAGAGGGGGTGAGTGTGCTGTGAAAAGAGGGTGTTGGGGGAGCTTATGGTGTTGTAACAATAGCCAAAAAGCCCCTCAACTTCTTTTATTTCGCGCAGTTCACAAACTGCTGTCAGTCCCATTTTGTACCGGTACAAGGCCTGTCTTGTACCGGTATAAAACGCTCCAGAGACAAACCCGTGAGCTGCTTTTCGATTTCGCAGCATTTGTACCGGTACAAATCCAGTCTTGTACCGGTATAAAATGCTCCAGAGGCAAACCCGAGAGCTGCCTCTCGGTTTCGCAGCATTTATACCGGTATAAAAATGGCTTGTACCGGTATAAACACCAAAAACCTCACAAACCCGAGAGCTCTCCCTCTCGGTCAAAGATATACCTAAGACAAAGAACTTTGCGTACCGGTAGAAAATGCCCAGACTTGTGTTTTTCGCATCGTTTCGACTCGACTTCGCGCCGAACAACGCCAAAACCCTTTTAACTCTTTTAGACTATCTTTTAACCTTTCCAAGAAGTTTGGAATGGCAATTGGAACATGTCCAACTATTTTATTTTCGCACTTTAGTCAATTTGGCCAAAGTCCGATCTTATTGTCGAATTTTCGATATGCTACATTCTCCACCCCTTAAAATTTGTTTCGTCCGCGAAACTTAACGCATACCTTAGCTTGTCGATTCGAACAAGTGAGGGTACTCTTTCCTCATTGCGTCCTCTAGCTCCCAAGTGGCTTCACGCACTGCATGATTGCTCCACTGGACCTTGACGTAAGAAATCTTGCGATTCCTAAGCTTCTTTTCGCCTTTCCCAAGAATACAAATCGGGTACTCTTCATAGGTCGTCCTCGTTTAACTCCACCGGTTCATACTCCAATGCATGAGCCGAATGGTGGATATACTTGCGAAGGTTTGAAACGTGAAACACATTGTGCACTCCCGCAAGTCTCGGTGGTAATGCCAACTTGTATGCTACCGCACCGATCCGCTCCAATATCTCAAAAGGTCCGATATATCGGGGACTTAGCTTCCCTCGAGCTCCAAACCTTTTTATGCCGCGCATAGGTGACACTTTCAAAAATACGCGGTCTCCAACCGCAAACTCTAGATTCTTTCTCCGCTTATCGGCATAACTCTTTTGCCGAGATTGCGCCGTCGCGAGTCTTTGTCGGGCTAGGCGGACTTTTCCTCCGCCTCCCGCACAACATCGGGGCCAAGAGTCGCTCTCGCCCACGTCACTCCAATGAATTGGAGAACGACACTTCTTACCATAAAGGGCCTCGAATGGCGCCATCCCAATACTCTCTTGATAGCTATTGTTGTATGCGAATTCCGCCATTGGTAGGAAATCGTGCCATCCGCCCTTATAGTCGAGTACACACGCCCGAAGCATATCCTCAAGTATTTGAATAGTTCTCTCCGATTGACCATCACTTTGAGGATGAAATGTCGTGCTAAAATTGTGCCGTGTACCCAAAGCATCTTGCAAGCTCTTCCAAAAATGGGAGGTGAACCTCGGGTCCCGATCCGATACAATTGACACCGAACCCCGTGTAACCTCACAACCTCGTCGAGATACACTTGAGCTAGCTTGTCTCCCGACCAAGTAGTGTGGATCGGCAAAAAGTGAGCCGATTTTGTCAACCGGTCCACAACTACCCAAATCGCGTCGTGCCCGCCTTGTGACCTAGGTAAACCCGTCACAAAGTCCATAGCAACGTCTTCCCACTTCCACACGGGTATTGGTAGACTTTGCAATTTCCCCGCTGGAAAGCGACGCTCCGCTTTTACTTGTTGGCAAGTGAGACATTGTGCCACAAACTCTCCAATGTCCCTTTTCATACCCGGCCACCAATAATGGAGTTTCAAGTCTTGATACATCTTAGTGCCGCCCGGGTGAATGCTATAGGGTGATTGGTGTGCTTCTTGCATAATCGCCCTTCGAAGATCATCGTCCTTAGGCACACACCAACGGTTCCGATACCGTAGTGCTCCGTCGGTCCCAATGCCGAAATCTTCGGCACTACCGCTCTCTACTTTGCCCCGCACCTTTTGGAGATAAGGATCGGAAATTTGTAACTCCTTTATTTTCTCCAACAATGTGGTTTGCACGATCAACATAGCAACTGTTGCCGGCACTCCTGGCGCCACCACTTCAAGTCCTAACCGCTGCATCTCCTTGTGCAATGCAGGTTGAGGTGTAATCGCCGTCGCCAAATTTTCCGCCGACTATCTACTCAAAGCATCGGCCACGAAGTTTGCTTTCCCGGGGTGATATAGAATAGTAACATCATAGTCTTTAAGCAATTCTAACCACCGCCGCTGTCGCATATTCAACTCTTTCTGGGTGAACAAATACTTGAGACTCTTATGATCCGTGTAAATCTCACAATGTTCCCCGTACAAGTAATGCCTCCAAAGCTTTAGCGCGAAAATGACCGCCGCTAACTCCAATTCGTGAATCGGGTAGTTCTTCTCATATGTCTTTAATTGGCGCGAAACATAAGCGATAACTCGGCCATTTTGCATCAGAACGCACCCGAGACCAACATAAGAAGCGTCACTGTACACGACATAACTCTCCCCCGGCGTCGGCAAAGCAAGCACCGGAGTCGTCGTCAATCTTTTCTTAAGCTCCTCAAAGCTTCGCTCACATTCGGGGCTCCAAACATACTTCACCCCTTTGTGCGTAAGGCGCGTTAGTGGAGTTGTTATTTTGGCGAACCCTCCACGAACCGCCGTAGTAGCCCGCAAGCCCCAAAAAGCTTCGAATTTCCGTTGCATTTGTCGGCGAGGCCAATCCTTAATTGCCTCAACTTTCTTTGGGTCCACAGACGCCGCCTCCGGATATAACGTGACCCAAGAAAGTAACCTCCTGTAGCCAAAACTCATATTTCTTCAATTTGGCATAAAGCTTCTCTCGTCGGAGTGTCTCCAACACGATTCTCAAGTGCTCCTCGTGTTCTTCCTCGGTCCGAGAATATACCAATACGTCGTCAATGAACACCACGACGCACCGGTCCAATAGCGGACGGAAAACTCTATTCATTAAGTCCATAAATGCCGCCGGGGCATTAGTAAGCCCGAAAGGCATAACCGTGAACTCATAATGGCCATACCGCGTACGGTACGCCGTTTTGTGCACATCCTTGGGCCGTATCTTCAATTGATGATACCCCGATTGAAGGTCAATCTTCGAATAAACCCTTGACCCTTGCAAATGATCAAATAAATCGTCAATCCCCAGCAACGGGTACTAGTTCTTGTTTGTGACCTTATGCAACTCGCGATAGTCCACCCAAAGTCGAAGTGTGCCGTCATTCCTTTTCACAAACAGCACCGGAGCTCCCCACGGAGACACGCTCGGCCGCACAAAGCCTTTATCGAGCAAGTCTTGCAGCTGGGCTTTAAGTTCCTTAAGCTCCACCTGCCATTCTATACGGAGCCTTCGAGATTGGCGCCGCCCGGGATTAAGTCAATGACAAACTCAACTTCCCGGTCCGGTGGCAATCCCGGTAACTCCGCCGGAAACACATCCGGGTACTCGCATACCACCCGAATGCTACTCAATTCCGGGTGCTCCCTTTGGGTATCCACGATGGTCGCTAAATAAGCCTTGCAACCACCCTTGATCATCATTTTCGCCCTCACCGACGATATGGTCGACGCAAAACGTGCACCCTTACACGCTTGGTAGACCATTTCTTCTTGTCCAGGTTCACGAAATGTGATAACCTTCCTCTCACAATCGATAACGGCGTAGTACTTAGAGAGCCAGTTGATCCCTAAGACCACGTCGAATCCCGACAACCGCTCGACCACTAGGAGATCGATTGGCATAATCCAATCTCCAATTTGAACTGGGCAATTTTCGCACTCCTCGTCCACAGCAAAAGAGTGCTCGATAAAGTTGACCCACCAATGGTCATCATGAAGCCCTATCTCTACCCCATGAGCCTCGGCGAATGATGCACGTATGAATGAATGAGATGCACCTGTATCAAATAATGCTTTAGCTCGAGTGCCTTGGCTCAGAATAATACCTGCCACCACATCATCTGGAACTGATGCTGGACTCGACTGCTCCTCGACCTGAGTGGCAAAAACCCGCCCACTAGGTGCTCGAGGTGCCTCCTGCTGACGAGGTGCCGATGATCGTCCAGCAGACATAGCGGGTGGCAGTCCCGCCAACTGTCGCTGAGTGTACTGTACAGAAGCTGTTGAGGGTGCAGGAGATGAGCTGCCCGGACACTCGCGACCAATGTGGCCCGCCTGGCCACACCGAAAACTTCGCCCCTCCCGCTGAGGGCAAGTCACAACTCGGTGGTTCCCGCCTCAGATAACACACGGGTAGGAGGTCTGACTCTGTGTCTGACTCCGACTGCCGCGCCACTGTGACCGCTGAGGTCGAGGCGGCCGCTTAGAGCTCGACTGCCCCACGGACCCACTCGATGCCCGCTTCTTGGACTTCTCCCTGTCCTTGTCTCTCTCAAAAGCCTCGTGCTCCTCTCGCGCAATAGCATTGCCGCGCTCCACCCAAAGTGCGCGGTCCAAAACCTCTCCATAGGTCGTCAGCCGGAAAGAATCAACTGTCTTAAAAATATCCGGCCTCAACCCACGCCCGAACTTCTTCGCCCGGTCCCCGTCGCCGTGGACCAAGCTCGGCACACAATGAATCATGTGCGTGAACTCCCTCTCGTACTCGCGCACTGTGCGACTCCTCTGTCTTAGCTTGCGGAAGTCCTCCTCGATCTTTCTTTTATCGCTTTCGGGGAAATACTCCATCAATAGCATCTCCCGAAACGTCTCCCAAGCCATGGTAGTATCGTTCAAAGAACGATCCTCCTTCACTTGCCTCCACCAAAGGCGCGCCGACCCTCGAAGCAATGGGCCGCCAAATGCACCTTGTCCCGCTCGAGGGTATAGAAGTCCTCGAACAAGGATTGCATAGCGATCAACCACGTCTCGACCATCCACGGGTCCTTGTCTTCCCCGTTGAAGGTTGGTGGCTTTAACCGCTTGAAAGCTGTCAAAACCGCTACCGCCCGTTCCCGCTCCGCCTCGGGGGTGTCGTGATCTGAAGCCGACGAACGCGAAGGCCGGCGGTGGTACAACCGTCATCGGTACACCGCCGCCATCGGAGGTGGTGCCGCAGCTCAGCGTGGCGTCGGGTCCCGAGGCATACGGCGCCGCCGCCGCCGCCGGGCCACCAAGTCGTGGAGCCTACTAAGCCGCTCCGCTTGTCGCTTCATAGCCCCGGCCAACGCCGCTACTTGGGCTTGCAGCTCGCGTACTTCGCCCGATCCCGACTGCTCGGGCACCTCAGGAGGTGGTGCCTCAGTGGATCGCGTCTTAGGAGGGCGTTCCCGTGGTGCCATCACGTCCTGAAACGTAGCACACACATTAATACTCAATACACGTGACTCTTACACGTTCCAAAATAACTACCCAATTAAGCGAGAGCAAATAAGTAAATTATTTTCCACTCTAGGTGTCATGTGGTCGGCCGCCCCACAAGGTTCCTTAAGCAGAAATAAATACTTGAATTCATCTCTAATTCCTTCTAGAGAAGTCTTAATGTCAACCCAATCCACTAGCTTTCGCGTTTACCAAATCCACGTAAAACGTTACCTAAATCCCTAAGGTCTCCAATCCTATGGTTCTTAAGTCAATCCTAGACCTTTGCTTACTTCCGTTTACGCTCGATACCACTTTATCGTCACGCCCGCTACCCGCCTATTTGGTCGGCCACGTCAACAGACGCCGAATGGACAGGGCCTCCCCTGCCCGCCCAAGGCTCTAGCAACAAGTACAATTTAACAAATCAAAGAGAATTTGCAATTATACAAGGCTTACACGAAGGTAAGCAACAACACAGCGGAAGAGTAAGCACTAAGCTAGAATATAAACCATACATGAACTTGATTACATTTGAACCAAATACAAGTAAACAATCTATTGCATTCTTTAAGCATTCAATACATCATTTCTTTTTACATTTGTCATCTCCCAAAATTTACTTGAATGTTTACAACTTGACATCTATAGTTCAACAAAATAAAGTTGATACAAGTATAACCAAAAAGGAAATGACTAGATGCAGGACTCCGGTGGCCACTAGCTATGGCGCTAACCCCTTGCCCCGGTCCTCCGCTGCCCCGCTCGTGCTAGGACCTGTGGGGTTAGTTGTGTGAGAACTACAACGAAGTTCCCAGTGGGCTCGGCAACCGACCCCGCCGACTTACCCACTAGGTCTATCCAGGCATAAGTATTTCAACGGAAATGAAATAGTAACCAACTATATAAATACTAATACTATGCCTGCAAGAAAGAGTCAGATAGATAGGTAGATAATTGAATTTAAATATGTTTGCATGCATGCTCTTTACCATACTTTACTTTACTTTACTTGGCTCATTACCCAATCTTGCCGGTTAACATAGTTAACCCCAACAAACTCAAGACCCAAAATCCCTCTCTGAACGGGGAGGCTCTAAGCCTACAACACCCGTGGGACCGTCCGTCGGGCCACGATCCCCTAGGTGATTGTTTCGAACTCACCGCTTGAGGAGGAGCGACCTCCTCAAGCCAAGACTTGTCAAGAGTATCGATCTAATCCTCACATTGAGGATTCATAGCCACTAGTTACCATGCCATTGTCAATGATAGGTTTTCTACCTAATCATGTATATCATTCTTGCCATAATGCCACTAAGTTAAACTATGTTTAACTAAAGTTGTCTCTATGTTCAATATCACCTTTGTTGACTAAGATCAAGTCCATTCTATATTCACACAAGTAGGGTTCTAATTCTCATGCCTCTATGGTTCCATTACAATCTCTAAGTTCATTTTCATACTAGAACAATAATTGAAGTTCAACCATAGCATAATTAACCTCTACCCTATCATGCATGAATATACTATACATATAATATGCTCAAAAGGTGAAAACAGACATAGAAGGAAATTCGAAGATTCCGGAATGCACCCCCCACCTTAAAAAAATTTTGTGAGGATGCCCAAGAAGTTTCACGACCTACCGGGGCCTAGGTAAAAACCTACAGTTTAAAAGTGAACCTAATCAGGCCATTTTACATAGTAGCCCCTATATCGGATTTTCCTTTAATTAAATGGAGTTATCCCACGTGTCGGGAATACCCCCAATTAGGTTTCTACAAGGTCAATTTGACCCAAGAACCCTTATGTTTAAAAGCCCCAAATTTGGGTGCTCCAACAATGCCCTATGTCAAACCTAGGGTTTTGATCTCATTCACAAGCAAAACATAGCTTTAGATCAACCTAGAAGCCCTCTAAAATCATCCTTGACCCATTAGAACCATCTATTTGGGGTTTACAACAAACCCTAAGAAATCACCATGAGAGCACTTGAGCTCTCATGGAGCTTTCATGGTGTTCTTAGCCATACAAGTCCTCTAGTACTAGCAACAAGCTAGAAAACTCCAAAACTTAGGAGAAAACCTAAACCCTAGAGTTAAACTTGTAGAAACTCACCTCTTGTGCCAAGCTCTACTAAGGTCCTTCCTTGTTGGAGAGCTCCAAGCCCACCAAGAGCTCCAAACCCACCTTCTTCTTCCTTTCCTCCAAGATCTCCAAGCTCTAGAGATGAAGTTCTAGAGAGAGAAAGGGAACAAGAGAAAGAAAATGAGAGGGGGTGAGTGTGCTGTGAAAAGAGGGTGTTGGGAGAGCCTATGGTGTTGTAACAATAGCCAAAAAGCCCCTCAACTTCTTTTATTTCGCGCAGTTCACAAACTGCTGTCAGTCCCATTTTGTACCGGTACAAGGCCTGTCTTGTACCGGTATAAAACGCTCCAGAGACAAACCCGAGAGCTGCCTCTCGGTTTCGCAGCATTTGTACCGGTACAAATCTAGTCTTGTACCGGTATAAAATGCTCCAGAGGCAAACCCGAGAGCTGCCTCTCGGTTTCGCAGCATTTATACCGGTATAAAAATGGCTTGTACCGGTATAAACACCAAAAATCTCACAAACCCGAGAGCCCTCCCTCTCGGTCAAAGTTGCTATACCGGTACAGCAACTTTGCCTGTACCGGTACAAAATGCCCAGACTTGTGTTTTTCGCATCGTTTCGACTCGACTTCGTGCCGAACAACGCTAAAACCCTTTTAACTCTTTTAGACTATCTTTTAACCTTTCCAAGAAGTTTGGAATGGAAATTGGAACATGTCCAACTATTTTATTTTCGCACTTTAGTCAATTTGGCCAAAGTCCGATCTTATTGTCGAATTTTCGATATGCTACAAGGACATTTATGATAATTTTTAATATAGTGAAAAACATTCGTGATATTATTAATTTTAGAAGAGTATTGATAAAATTAATAGTTTCTAGAAGGGCATCTATGAAATTATCCCTATAGTTAAGGACCAGTATGGGTAAAAATGGTATTTACACTTTATTCCGCTAGATTCTAACGGTACGTTACCTATAGGGGTATTCATGAGTATTTTTTAAATTTAGAAGGGCATTCATGATATTTTGAATTTTAGAGGGCTATTGATGAAATTTCGCCTCCTACGTGGGAATCTAGGAAATTTTGCCTATATTCATAGGCAATATGATCAACACTTATTCTTAGACATAAAAGGGAGCCCAACGGCTTCGGATAGCACCCCCCACCTTTTGGGATGTCCCTTGTAGCAACAACGTCGCTTTCGTTGCCTCGAACCTCTACTTCGACTCCTCGGCCAATTTCCGAAGCTGGAAGTCTTTGTTCGGCTCGGATCACTCAATCCGTCCGTGGGATCGACGAACCGTCGCCTCGCACGCGTTCGTGTGCCTAACAATATGTTAGATTTGAGGTGAAAAGAGATCAAAACCTCTTATTTCGAAAACCCCCAATTTGAGCCCTAGGATTTTGCTCCGAGTAAAATCCCACATTAGAGCCCAAATCGACCGTGCAAATCACTTCTTAGAGATGCTAGGGTTCCTCTAAAATTGTTTCTAGAATATACGAAACACTCTAGAAGATTCTACCATGAAAGCTCTTAAGAGCTTTCCTCACTCGGGAGCTCTAATGGTGGAGAGGAAGACGATGTAGCCCAAGATCTCTTCCTTGGCTTGCTTCTCCACCAAATCCTCCTCCACTTCTCCTTCTTTCTCCTTCTCCTTCTTCTTCTTCTTAGAGAGAGAGAGGGAGAGTGTGTTTTAGGGTCAGAATGGCGTGCGGGTGAGAGAGAAATGAATTAGAACCATTCTATACCCTCTCATAATGCTACAAATGCAAATAACCCCTCAACTCTCGAGATTCAGCATCAGCCCGCTCGGGGCATTTTCGCGCAGGGGGATCGGTCCCCGCACCTAGAGACCGGTCCTTTATTGCTGTCACGCCTCGCTACCCGCCTATTTGGTCGGGTTCGGGCCACGTCAACAGACGCCGAACGGACATGGCCTCCCCTGCCCGCCCAAGGCTCTAACAACAAGTACAATTTAACAAATCAAAGAGAATTTGCAATTATACAAGGCTTACACGAAGGTAAGCAACAACACAGCGGAGGAGTAAGCACTAAGCTAGAATATAAACCATTACATGAACTTGATTACATTTGAACCAAATACAAGTAAACTAGTCTACTACATTCTTTTAGCATTCAATACATCATTTTTTTTTACATTTGTCATCTCCCAAAATTACTTGAATGTTTACAACTTGACATCTATAGTTCAACAAAATAAAGTTGATACAAGTATAACAAAAAAGGAAATGACTAGATGCAAGACTCCGGTGGCCACTAGCTATGGCGCTAACCCCTTGCCCCGGTCCTCCGCCGCCGCACTCGTGCTAGGACCTGTGGGGTTAGTGGTGTGAGAACTACAACGAAGTTTCCAGTGGGCTCGGCAACCGACCCCGCCGACTTACCCACTAGGTCTATCCAGGCATAAGTATTTCAACGGAAATGAAATAGTAACCAAACTATAAATACTAATACTATGCCTGCAAGAAAGAGTCAGATAGATAGATAGATAGTTGAATTTAAATATGTTTGCATGCATGCACTTTACCATACTTTACTTTACTTACTTTACTTGGCTCATTACCCAATCTTGCCGGTTAACATAGTTAACCCCAACAAACTCAAGACCCAAAATCCCTCATCGAACGGGGAGGCTCTAAGCCCGCAAGACCCGAGGGACCGTCCGTCGGGGCCACGATCCCCTAGGTGATCGTTCCGAACTCACCGCTTGAGGAGGAGCGACCTCCCTCAAGCCAAGACTTGTCAAGAGTATCGATCTAATCCTCACATTGAGGATTCATAGCCACTAGTTACCATGCCAATGTCAATGATAGGTTTTCTACCTAATCATGTATATCATTCTTGCCATAATGTCACTAAGTTAAAATATGTTTAACTAAGGTCATATCAATGCCAATCTCATCCCTATGTCAAGTTCACCATTGTTTGCTAAGTTCACATTCCATAGTCACATTCATACAATAGGGTTCTAGTTCATATGCCTCTATGGTTCCATTACAATCTCTAAGTTCATCGTCATACTAGAACAATAATTGAAGTTCAACCATAGCATAATTAACCTCTACCCTATCATGCATGAATATAATATACATATAATATGCTCAAAAGGTGAAAACAGACATAGAAGGGAATTCGATGATTCCGGTATGCGCCCCCCACCTAAGAATAATTTTGTGAGGATGCCCAAGAAGTTTCACGACCTACCGAGGCCTAGGTAAAACCTCAGCTTTAAAAGTGAACCTAATCGTGCCATTTTACATAGTAGCCCCTATATCGGATTTTCGTTTAATTAAACGGAGTTGTCCCACGCGTGAATACCCCCAATTAGGTTTCTACAAGGTCAATTTGACCCAAGAACTCCTATGTTCAAAAGCCCCAAATTTGGGTGCTCCAACAATGCCCTATACCAAACCTAGGGTTTTGATCTCATCCACAAGCAAAACATAGCTTTAGATCAACCTAGAAGCTCTCTAAAACCATCCTTGACCCATTAGAACCATCTATTTGGGGTTTACAACAAACCCTAAGAAGACACCATTAGAGCACATGAGCTCAAATGGAGTTTCATGGTGTTCATAGCCATGCAAGTCCTCTAGTACTAGCAACAAGCTAGAAAAGTCCAAAACTTAGGAGAAAACCTAAACCCTAGAGTTAAACTTGTAGAAACTCACCTCTTGTACCAAGCTCTACCAAGATCCTTCCTTGTTGGAGAGCTCCAAGCCCACCAAGAGCTCCAAACCCACCTTCTTCTCCTTCTCCTTCTCCTTCTCCACCCAACCCTAGGGTTTTTCTAGAGAGAGAAAGGGAACAAAAGAGAGAAAATAGAGTGAGTGTGTGTGTGCTGTGAAAAGAGGGTGTTGGGGGAGCTTATAGTGTTGTAACAATAGCCAAAAAGCCCCTCAACATCTTCTATTTAGCGCAGTTCACAACCGTCGTCCCTCTTTGTACGGTACAAGGCCCGTCTTGTACCAGATAAAACGCTCCGTAGACAAACCCGAGAGCCGCTCTCGTTTCGCAAAGATTAGTACCCCAGTACAAATCCGCCTTTGTACCGGTATAAAATTCTCCGCAGGCAAACCCGAGAGTCGTTTCTGCTTTCGTAGCATTTATACCGGTATAAAAATGGCTTGTACCGGTATAAACACCAAAAACCTCACAAACCCGAGCAAAGTGTGTTATCTTATGCGACACAACTTTTTGTGCTCTCCCTCTCGGTCAAAGTTGCTATACGACAAAGAACTTTGTTGTCAAAGTTGCTATACCAGACAAAGAACTTTGCTGTACTCTCCTCTCGGTCAAAGTTGCTATACCGACAAAGAACTTTGCCCGTCTCCGCACAAAATGCTCCGGACTTGTGTTTTTCGCGTCGTTCGACTCGACTTCGCGCCGAACAACGCCAAAACCCTTTTAACTCTTTTAGACTATCTTTTAACCTTTCCAAGAAGTTTGGAATGGCAATTGGAACATGTCCAACTATTTTATTTTCGCACTTTAGTCAATTTTGCTAAAGCCCGATCTTATTGTCGAATTTTCGATACGCTACATTCTCTACCCCTTAAAATTAGTTTCGTCCGCGAAACTTAACGCATACCTTAGCTTGTCGATTCGAACAAGTGAGGGTACTCCTTCCTCATTGTGTCCTCAAGCTCCCAAGTGGCTTCACGCACTGCATGATTGCTCCACTGGACCTTGACGTAAGATATCTTGCGATTCCTAAGCTTCTTTTCGCCTTTTCCAAAAATATAAACCGGGTACTCTTCATATGTCATGTCCTCGTTTAATTCCACCGGTTCATACTCCAATGCATGAGCCGAATGTTGGATATACTTGCGAAGGTTTGAAACGTGAAACACATTGTGCACTCCCGCAAGTCTCGGTGGTAATGCCAACTTGTATGCTACCGCACCGATCCGCTCCAATATCTCAAAAGGTCCGATATATCGGGGACTTAGCTTCCCCCGAACTCCAAACCTTTTTATGCCGCGCATAGGTGACACTTTCAAAAATACGCGGTCTCCAACCGCAAACTCTAGATCCTTTCTCCGCTTATCGGCATAACTCTTTTGCCGAGATTGCGCCGTCGTGAGTCTTTGTCGGGCTAGGCGGACTTTTTCCTCCGCCTCTCGCACCACATCGGGGCCAAGAGCCGTTCTCTCGCCCACGTCGCTTCAACGAATTGGAGAGCGACACTTCTTACCATAAAGGGCCTCGAATGGCGCCATCGCAATGCTTTCTTGGTAGCTATTGTTGTATGCGAATTCCGCCATTGGTAGGAAATCGTGCCATCCGCCCTTATAGTCGAGTACACACGCCCGAAGCATATCCTCAAGTATCTGAATAGTCCTCTCCGATTGACCGTCACTTTGAGGATGAAACGCCGTGCTAAAATTGAGCCGTGTACCCAAAGCATCTTGCAAGCTCTTCCAAAAATGAGAGGTGAACCTCGGGTCCCGATCCGATACAACCGACACCCCGTGTAACCTCACAATCTCGTCGAGATATACTTGAGCTAGCTTGTCTCCGACCAAGTAGTGTGGATCGGCAAAAAGTGAGCCGATTTTGTCAACCGGTCCACAACTACCCAAATCGCGTCGTGCCCGCCTTGTGACCTAGGCAAACCCGTCACAAAGTCCATAGAAATGTCTTCCCACTTCCACACGGGTGTTGGTAGACTTTGCAATTTCCCCGCTGGAAAGCGACGCTCCGCCTTTACTTGTTGGCACGTGAGACATTGTGCCACAAACTCTCCAATGTCCCTTTTCATACCCGGCCACCAATAATGGAGTTTCAAGTCTTGATACATCTTAGTGCCGTCCGGGTGAATGCTATAGGGTGATTGGTGTGTGTAACATACTGGACTTGCGCAAATTGCGGAGTTCGAGTATTCGACTTGAGTTTGGAGCCTTTCCAGATTCTCTGGAGGGTCGTTGACTGTGTTCCGACCTATGGCACGTGTACCGAGGTTAGTGGATGAATCCCAAGCACTAAAGTCCAAAAAGTTGGATTTTAGGTTGCTCTCGGATTGAAATTTCGAGGCCTTGTACCCCAGACAAAATGATGGCTATACCAGATAAGCGTGATGGCTATACCCAGACAAAATGGATTTTGTACCCAGCATGCACTACTGAGCGAGGCAACCCGAGGCTCGGGTTTGGTCGTCATAGGTTTATACCGGTACAAAATGAATTTGTACCGCAAACCGGGCAGATTTCTGAGCGCTTTGAACTGCAGGGGTTTTTATCTATTGTAGCACTTCTATTAGTGCAAGCCTCGCCCCTAGGGCTCCCCATTGTGTTCTTCACAGCAAGAGGAGAGGTAAGAGCTCCCTCCACTCCATCTCCTTCTTCTCTCCTTAGTTTGGATGGGTTTTTGAGGATTAAAACCCTCTCTTTGCTCTCTTTTGCTTGGTAGAGCCTATTTCCTCCATTGTTGGAGCTTAGAGCTTGGTGAGTGGAGCTTTGTGGTG
Organism: Aechmea fasciata; assembly: GCA_025177825.1. Classification (NCBI taxonomy): domain Eukaryota; kingdom Viridiplantae; phylum Streptophyta; class Magnoliopsida; order Poales; family Bromeliaceae; genus Aechmea; species Aechmea fasciata. The sequence goes on along the minus strand of CM045930.1, from coordinate 2,505,014 downwards.
GATCAAACTTCAACCCTTGGGCCTTTTGTACTTGGTTTGAAGCTTCTTAGAGGTAAGCAACAAGCTCTCTTCACTTAGATTCGGGTTTTGGAGGTTTCTTTGAGATGAAACCCTAGTTTTGAATTCTAGGGTTAGAATTTGGGGATTTTTGATTTAGGGCCTTTGGGACCTAATTGATGGGTTTAGAACCTTGATTTAGGTTGGATTGGAAGGACTCTAACTCCCATTTGGAGATCGAGAGAGTTTCCTTCGCATTCGGTGAGTTTTCTTCGCCTTTTTGTAGAGTTCTTTAAAGATTGAACTCACGGTTCGTTTTCTTAGCTTGTAACTCCTAGGGTTTGCTTTTTAGGACTCAAGGAGTGATAATCGAAGCTTCGTTAGCGGTCCGGGGCAACGCTACTCGCACTTGGTGGGTTTGGCTTCGTGAGCATAGGAGCAAATGGCTCCTAAGTGCTTATTTGGTTTGATTAAATTATTCTAAATGCATATTCATGCTAGATAGAATTATTATGAATTTTGGAGCACTTAAAATGCATGCCTTATGTATGATAAAAATTTCACTCTATATAGTAGAGCTTTCTGGGTTATTTTTGCATGCATGTGAGAGTGGCTCGTGTGGGCGCCTGGGAGTGTGCCATTCATGTTAATATAGCTTAACTAAAGTATTTGAGAACATTAACTTGTGTTGGGACTTAGAAAAGCTTAAGTGTCATCAAGCGGCACTTAACTTAGAAAACTATGAAACTGCAACATAGAGACTTTGACATAGGCCACTGACATCTACTATATTCCATGTTAAAGACATGATGACATAGAGATAGGCCCTGGACATAGTGGTTTTACTTTCCATGTTAGAGACATGATGATTTGAGACTTGTGACGGTTCTTGTGACTATATGCCATTGTGCTCATTCGCACATGCTTGTGAGGGTCGCTCTCACAAGCCTAAGACTCCGAGTTGGCCAACGCGTTTCATGTATTCGCCGTATGATTGGGCGCCAAGTGGATTGCCGTGGGACAGTCTCATTCCTAGGGTGGGAATGTTGACTACTACGGGGCCATTAGGCTCGGCATTTGGGCTAGGCAGCCTTCGGGTGGGTATCGGCCATATCGCCTTCGGGTTGGATCTTATTGTACTTAAACTTAATATAGTTTAAAGGAAATCGTGGATTTGACTAGAATAGTAAACTTCAATACTTTACTATCATTGGTGGACATTGTGGATTTGACTAGAATAGTAAACTTCAACACTTTACTATCATTTGTGGACATTGTGGATTTGACTAGAATAGTAAACTTCAACTTTTTACTATTAAATTGGGAACATTATACTAGTAGTTGTACTTACTAATCGTGCTTAGATTAGTCGTTTGCTTATGCTTATTTATGCTAAGTAGAGATATCATGTTTAGTAGCTTACATGTTTATTTTACATGTCGTTTACTTTACTTATGCATAGTTTATCGTTTACTTGTTTAGTTTTGGGCATAGTGGAGCATGCAACTGAAGTCAGTAATTGCCCACTGGGAACTATTAATTAATAGTTCTCACGCCCTCTTTTTCTAATGTGTTTCAGAGCCTTCAGACCGGCGGAGGCAAGGGATCGCGGCAAGAGAGTCGCGTCTAGTTAGCTTATAGTAGCTTTACTCTCTTTTAGATGGTTGTACTTTTCTATCTTTTGGTATTTGTGAGAGAGAGATTTTTGTATCCCTATAGAGACTACCATATACCTTTTATAGTTTTTGGTTGTGGAGTTATGGTTGTATTTATTTTTATACTTCGTAGTGGATGTTAGTGCTTTACTTCCTATGTAGAGATCTAGTTGTTTTATTTCGCTCTGATACTACTAGATGCCTCTTTCTTGTTGATTATTTATCGTTTTGCTAGACGCCTTGTATGTTTTAGATGTACAGCGGGTCTGGGCACGTACCGGCAAGCTCCGCCGGGTCCCGGGGCGTGACAGGTTAAATTGGTATCAGAGCCTAGGGTTGAGTCTTCTTGTGGACCTAGCAAACTTTAGGCCGGTTGAACTATAGGATATAGGCTCGTGAGAGACGAGGTCTATTTAACTTGTGAGCGAAAGTATTCAGATTGGGTATCTTGAATAACTCTAGTAAGTAGAGTTGAACCGAAGTATATAACTCCTAACTTCGCGGAGGGTTACGTTGGCGGCCGACAACGTAACATCGGAGTTAGTTGTGCAAAGACACTTCATTACTTTCGCATGATTTGGGTATAGTTGAGTGGGGCTGCGATAGCGTGGGTTTTATTAACTTGCGCTTTATTGATGTCGTGGTGTCGTGTCGATGAACCACTCTAGACTTGTTGGAGCGGATGACGCGACAACGTTTGGGGAAGTGGGGATATCCACTACCCCCGGATCCAACGAAGTCCGTGGGTGAGGTGCCTTTTTGCGGCTCTCACTGGTTCGGCGACTCAGCAGGCGACACCGCAAGAACGGCAGACGCGCACGCAGGCAGGATGCGCGCATGAAATACCTGGAGAGATCCTTACTACAACAGGCGGTTTTCCCCGTGATGGTTGAGGGAGCAGAGTGAGAGTGGCTCATGGATCGCCCAACGAGTTCGAGAGGTGTAACCCCAGGATCCTCGATGGAGGGAAGCACGACCACTGGATCGTTGGGAAGTGGTCGATGCAAACGGAGAATCTATTTCCACGACACATTCGTGGAGGAGAGAGGCAGAGTTGGCTTGCCGCGCATCACCTGAGTGATGAGGTTTGTAGCTGGTGGTTGGACATTCTGGATAGCATCAACGCTGTCATCGTAGCGGCTACTTGGAAGAGGTTCAAGGAACTCCTGTTGGAGCTTTATTTCCCTGAGAGTGTTAAGAGAAAGTCGGAGCAGGATCTGTGTGATAAACCGCGCGCTCGTCGTGGGAGGCGGTGTGGCGTATGTGCAGGAGTATCGAGAAGGCTTAGACTATGGATTTGGGCTAGAGGCCCACGGCCGAGGGTGCTAGTCAGACGCACTCTGTGAGGCAACCTGTCTAGAGACAGACGGAGGAGTCACAACAGGCCCCGAGCGGCCGCGTGTATACGGCTCAGACTGAGGAGGCGACGGCAGTCGAGATAGTGACTACGTGTTTTGGTTCGTACTATGGCTTTCGAGTGTGCATTGGTTGATGCCGGTACGTGGTACCTATCCGTTGTTCGGCTATTTGCCGAGTTGCATTGCATCACGTTAGTTCGTTGTTTGCGTTGAGAATTAGCCTTGTTTGAAACGATTAGTTACGGGTTGTGGGTAGCTGCTATGCTATTTGGATCTCATGACGATTGCATTAGTTGCATCCCCGGATCGGCCGGTTGCTGGATGGTGCTCGGGACGACCCGTGCTCGGACCCGCTTGTGGATCATGGAGCTCGGGCCCTTTGGGCAGCGCAGCTTAGCCGTGGAGTGACACGTCTTGCCTTCGGGTAGGGCGTAGTTTTGGTCATGACGGTAGTCCGAGCTTTGACCCCAGAGCGTGGAATGCCACGTGTGGGATCGTGAGATCGAGGGCACACCGAGTGTGTAGTGGACCAACCCGAGGATTTCTAGCATTGATCATTCTTCGATGTTTATAGGATGATCAGATGATCGGGTGTGTCGTTTCGAACACCCTACCTTGCGAGAAGGTCTTGCGTGCCAACAAATAGATTGGCTTTCGGGGTGTGGAGTTGTGAGGTACCTTGTACCTTGGGACTTGCGAGCTGATTTAACTCGCCTCGGGATTTTGAGCACGAAATAGTGCATGTTGAGGATTCGTTCCACTGGTTGTGGTGACTATCTCCCTTACCTAAAACTAGGTAAGTATTGGAGAGGATTTGGGGCCTAACTGGCCATTACCTTTGGTTGTTCGAGAATCCTCAGATTGAAGGATACCTTTGGAGTTGTTAATGCTCTCCTGACGGAGTCACGAATTGTGAGCTCAAGTGGCAGGGAGATCTTTACATTTCTTGTTTCGCTTCGTGAGAAACACCCTCTGTTGAGGTAGGACCTGTAGGGTCGTTTCGACTATACGTCGGCCATCGTGATCTACAGTGAATCACGATTGGGCAATTGGTCGGTTGTAGAGGATCGTTGATCGTTTAGATTAGTCTTGTGATATTGGCGTACTCGATCGAATCGTATTGCAATCGGGAGTAATGCCATTTTATGTTGGAGTTTGAGGCTGTACCTCAAGCGAGTGTTGGTACCTGTTTGGGACATCACGGGGATTAGCGTGACGTTGCTGAAGCCTGTAGTACTTCACCAACGTTAGGGACTTGCGGAATGATAATTCCAAGCCCTCTATATGGATTGGCGGAACCGGTCGTAGACGGCCATGGATATTCCGATGAAGATCTGCAAGGATCAACTGTGGAAGCTTACTGAGGTGAGCGAAGTGTAAATTCTCACTGTTGGATCGAGTTGTTGGGAAAATTCGTGAGGGAAAGTACCAAGTGCTGATTTTCCCTTGTTCGGATGTTGCACGGGGCATCAAGTTCCTTGCAATGGAGACTTCGTGGAAGAGTAGTTGAGTTTGACGTTCTCGTTGATAGTCACTTCATGGTGATATTGATAGAGAGATATTATTAAATTGTAAACGGAACCCTCTCTATCACTTGAGTTGAGCTCAGTGACTATGGATACTTGGGGTATCCAATGCGAAGGGAGGCATTGGGGAGAAGAATTTCGAATGTTCGTTTCGAGCGATTGAGCAGTTAGTGCTATGAGATTCCCTACCGAAGATAAGCTCTCGGCGTAGGCTTATGAAGAGTTTACTTGAGACATCAAGTTGAGACTAAGGGAGTAACGGATTGAGGAAGTGAGTGAGTTGTGATTCTTGACCATATTTATAGAAGGAAATCAGTGAGTACCACCCCAGTAGTAGAGTTGAGACTGCTGCGGAGGCATTGGGGTGCAGTGCCGATTGGGGAATTGAGTATTCAACTTTGGAGATAAGATTGGATGACTCAGCAATTTTTGCTACAATCGGAAGGGATGATCATCTTGGACATTGAGTATAAGGCTGTTCATGCCAAGTATGTATACAAGGGTAAACATGTGGGAATTACACCATGCTTAATTATGGATTGGATTTACACTCAGTCGTGCAATCTTTTATCAAGATCTGACTTTGAGTTGAGCGAGCAATGTTGGGATCAGAGTCAACGAATAGATATTGTATCACATCTCTTTAGTGAGCATTCCGATGGAGTGTTGATGGATCAGGTAACGGGTTTGAACCCCAGGTTCTTGTTACGAGCCGTATTGTTGAATTTACCACAGAGAGTTATATGATAGAATTCCAATTGTATGAGTAATTGAAGCATAGCTAGGCTTCGCCCTCGGCCAAGACGAGAGAAGTGAGAACTGGAATTCAACATTTGGGTAGTACTTGGTTTTGGTGATGACCAACTGAATAGCTTGTCGAACGAGCGCAATTTAGAGAAGGAACTTTTCGGAGAAGACTTGAAGTTGCTTTATTGGTGGCGCGGGATGAGAAAAGGGGATGTTGGCGAGTTTGTAGCTCGTTGTCTAACTTGCCAACAAGTGAGAGCTGAGCATCGAGTTCCAGCGGGAAAACTTCAGAGTTTGCCTATTCCCGTGTGGAAGTGGGAGAAGATCACCATGGACTTCGTGACTGGATTGCCCCGCTCTCGAGCCGGGCATGATGCTATTTGGGTGATCGTGAATAGGATAACGAAGTCGGCGCACTTCATACCTATTTATACTGCTTGGGCTGGAGAGAAGCTCGCACAAGTGTACCTTGAGGAGATTGTGCGACTTCATGGAGCACCTACCTTGATTGTATCAGACAGGGACACTCGCTTTGTGTCACACTTTTGGAGGAGTCTGCAGGACGCCTTGGGTACTCGACTGGACTTTTGCACTGCTTTCCACCCCCAGAGTGACGGGCAGTCGGAGCGTACTATCCAGACCTTAGAGGACATGTTTTGAGCTTGTGTGATGGACTCCCAGGGAGGATGGTCGCAGCATCTACCGATGACGGAGTTGGCTTATAACAATAGTTATCAAGCAAGCATCAAGATGGCACCGTTCGAGGCATAGTATGGACGGAAGTGTAGATCGCCACTTCATTGGAGTGAAGTTGGCGAAAGATTGACTTTAGGCCCTAAAGTGCTCCAGGAAGCGGAGGATAAAGTTCGAATCACTCGTGAGCGACTACTGACAGTCCAGAGTAGGCAGAGGAGCTATGCAGATAGACGTCGACGAGACTTGGAGTTTCAGGTTGGAGACCATGTCTTCTTGAAAGTCTCGTCGTCAAAGGGAATTCGGAGATTTGGAATTCGAGGCAAGTTGAGTCCTCGATTCTTTGAACCCTATGAGATCTTGGAACGTTTAGGTCCTGTAGCGTATCGACTTGCTCTACCACCGAACCTATCGGGCGTGCAAAACGTCTTTCATGTATCGGTCACTCGGAAATACATCCTTGATCCGGCTCATATATTGGAGGTCAGACCCATAGAGTCGCGGGAAGATTTGAGCTTCGAGGAGCAACCAGTGAAGATCTTGGCTCGCGAAGTGAAGAAGTTGCGGAATCGGGACATTCCGTACGTGAAGATTCTTTTGGAGCAACCACGAGGAGCGGGAGGCCACGTGAGAACTTGAGAGCGCGATGCAGGAGCGCTATCCCCATCTCTTTCAGATGGAAGCTTGAGGTATGAGTTCGCTTTTGAGTTTCGCGGACGAAACTCCTTTTTAGGAGGGGTGAATGTAACATACTGGACTTGCGCAAATTGCGGAGTTCGAGTATTCGACTTGAGTTTGGAGCCTTTCCAGATTCTCTGGAGGGTCGTTGACTGTGTTCCGACCTATGGCACGTGTACCGAGGTTAGTGGATGAATCCCAAGCACTAAAGTCCAAAAAGTTGGATTTTAGGTTGCTCTCGGATTGAAATTTCGAGGCCTTGTACCCCAGACAAAATGATGGCTATACCTAAGATACAAGCGTGATGGCTATACCGGTACAAAATGGATTTTGTACCGGTACAGACCAGCTGAGCGAGGCAACCCGAGGCTCGGGTTTGGCTGTTCGCAGGGTTTATACCGGTACAAAATGAATTTGTACCGGTACAAACTGGCAGATTTCGAGCAGTTTGAACTGCAGGGGGTTTTTAGCTATTGTAGCACTTCTATTAGTGCAAGCCTCGCCCCTAGGGCTCCCCATTGTGTTCTTCACAGCAAGAGGAGAGGTAAGAGCTCCCTCCACTCCATCTCCTTCTTCTCTCCTTAGTTTGGATGGGTTTTTGAGGATTAAAACCCTCTCTTTGCTCTCTTTTGCTTGGTAGAGCCTATTTCCTCCATTGTTGGAGCTTAGAGCTTGGTGAGTGGAGCTTTGTGGTGGATCAAACTTCAACCCTTGGGCCTTTTGTACTTGGTTTGAAGCTTCTTAGAGGTAAGCAACAAGCTCTCTTCACTTAGATTCGGTTTTTGGAGGTTTCTTTGAGATGAAACCCTAGTTTTGAATTCTAGGGTTAGAATTTGGGGATTTTTGATTTAGGGCCTTTGGGACCTAATTGATGGGTTTAGAACCTTGATTTAGGTTGGATTGGAAGGACTCTAACTCCCATTTGGAGATCGAGAGAGTTTCCTTCGCATTCGGTGAGTTTTCTTCGCCTTTTTGTAGAGTTCTTTAAAGATTGAACTCACGGTTCGTTTTCTTAGCTTGTAACTCCTAGGGTTTGCTTTTTAGGACTCAAGGAGTGATAATCGAAGCTTCGTTAGCGGTTCGAGCAACGCTACTCGCACTTGGTGGGTTTGGCTTCGTGAGCATAGGAGCAAATGGCTCCTAAGTGCTTATTTGGTTTGATTAAATTATTCTAAATGCATATTCATGCTAGATAGAATTATTATGAATTTTGGAGCACTTAAAATGCATGCCTTATGTATGATAAAAATTTCACTCTATATAGTAGAGCTTTCTGGGTTATTTTTGCATGCATGTGAGAGTGGCTCGTGTGGGCGCCTGGGAGTGTGCCATTCATGTTAATATAGCTTAACTAAAGTATTTGAGAACATTAACTTGTGTTGGGACTTAGAAAAGCTTAAGTGTCATCAAGCGGCACTTAACTTAGAAAACTATGAAACTGCAACATAGAGACTTTGACATAGGCCACTGACATCTACTATATTCCATGTTAAAGACATGATGACATAGAGATAGGCCCTGGACATAGTGGTTTTACTTTCCATGTTAGAGACATGATGATTTGAGACTTGTGACGGTTCTTGTGACTATATGCCATTGTGCTCATTCGCACATGCTTGTGAGGGTCGCTCCCTACAAGCCGGCACTCCGGAGTTGGCCAACGCGTTTCATGTATTCGCCGTGCGGGATTGGGCGCCGAAGTGGATTGCCGTGGGACGCCTCATTCCTAGGGTGGGAATGTTGACTACTACGGGGCCATTAGGCTCGGCATTTGGGCTAGGCAGCCTTCGGGTGGGTATCGGCCATATCGCCTTCGGGTTGGATCTTATTGTACTTAAACTTAATATAGTTTAAAGGAAATCGTGGATTTGACTAGAATAGTAAACTTCAATACTTTACTATCATTGGTGGACATTGTGGATTTGACTAGAATAGTAAACTTCAACACTTTACTATCATTTGTGGACATTGTGGATTTGACTAGAATAGTAAACTTCAACTTTTTACTATTAAATTGGGAACATTATACTAGTAGTTGTACTTACTAATCGTGCTTAGATTAGTCGTTTGCTTATGCTTATTTATGCTAAGTAGAGATATCATGTTTAGTAGCTTACATGTTTATTTTACATGTCGTTTACTTTACTTATGCATAGTTTATCGTTTACTTGTTTAGTTTTGGGCCTAGTGGAGCATGCAACTGAAGTCAGTAATTGCCCACTGGGAACTATTAATTAATAGTTCTCACGCCCTCTTTTTCTAATGTGTTTCAGAGCCTTCGGCACCGGCGGAGGCAAGGGATCGCGGCAAGAGAGTCGCGTCTAGTTAGCTTATAGTAGCTTTACTCTCTTTTAGATGGTTCTACTTTTCTCTCTTTTTGGTATTTGTGAGAGAGAGATTTTTGTATCCCTATAGAGACTACCATATACCTTTTATAGTTTTTGGTTGTGGAGTTATGGTTGTATTTATTTTTATACTTCGTAGTGGATGTTAGTGCTTTACTTCCTATGTAGAGATCTAGTTGTTTTATTTCGCTCTGATACTACTAGATGCCTCTTTCTTGTTGATTATTTATCGTTTTGCTAGACGCCTTGTATGTTTTAGATGTACGGCGGGTCTGGGCACGTACCGGGCGGGCTTCCGCTGGGTCCCGGGGCGTGACAGTGTGCTTCTTGCATAATCGCCCTTCGAAGATCATCGTCCTTGGGCACACACCGACGGTTTCGATACCGTAGTGCTCCGTCGGTCCCAATGCCAAAATCTTCGGCACTACCGCTCTCTACTTCGCCCCGCACCTTTTGGAGATATGGATCGGAAACTTGCAGTTCCTTTATCTTCTCCAACAAGGTGGGTTGCACGATCAACATAGCAACTGTTGCCGGCACTCCCGGCGCCACCACCTCGAGTCCTAACCGTTGCATCTCCTTGTGCAATGCAGGTTGAGGTGTAATCGCCGTCGCCAAATTCTCCGCCGACTTTCTACTCAAAGCATCGGCCACGACATTTGCTTTCCCGGGGTGATATAGAATAGTAACAGCATAGTCTTTAAGCAATTCTAACCACCGCCGCTGTCGCATATTCAACTTTTTCTAGGTGAACAAATACTTGAGACTCTTATGATCCGTGTAAATCTCACAATGTTCCCCGTACAAGTAATGCCTCCAAAGCTTTAGCGCGAAAATGACCGCCGCTAACTCCAAGTCGTGAATCGGGTAGTTCTTCTCATATGTCTTTAACTGGCGCGAAGCATAAGCGATAACTCGGCCATTTTGCATCAGAACGCACCCGAGACCAACATAAGAAGCGTCACTGTACACGACATAACTCTCTCCCGGCGTCGGCAAAGCAAGCACCGGAGTCGTCGTCAATCTTTTCTTAAGCTCCTCAAAGCTTCGCTCACATTCGGGGCTCCAAACATACTTCACCCCTTTGTGCGTAAGGCGCGTTAGTGGAGTCGTTATCTTGGCGAACCCCTCCACGAACCGCCGGTAGTAGCCCGCAAGCCCCAAAAAGCTCTGAATCTCCGTTGCATTTGTCGGGCGAGGCCAATCATTAATTGCCTCAACTTTCTTTGGGTCCACAGATACGCAGCCTCCAGATATAACGTGACCCAAGAAAGTAACCTCCGGTAGCCAAAACTCACATTTCTTCAATTTGGCATAAAGCTTCTCTCGTCGGAGTGTCTCCAACACGATCCTTAAGTGCTCCTCGTGTTCTTCCTCGGTCCGAGAATATACCAATACGTCGTCAATGAATACCACGACGCACCGGTCCAATAGCGGACGGAAGACTCTATTCATTAAGTCCATAAATGCCGCAGGGGCATTAGTAAGCCCGAAAGGCATCACCGTAAACTCATAATGACCATACCGCGTACGGTACGCCGTTTTGTGCACATCCTTGGGCCGTATCTTCAATTGATGATACCCCGATTGAAGGTCAATCTTCGAATAAACCCTTGACCCTTGCAACTGATCGAATAAATCGTCAATCCTCGGCAACGGGTACTTGTTCTTGATTGTGACCTTGTTCAACTCGCGATAGTCAACGCAAAGTCGAAGTGTGCCGTCCTTCTTTTTCACAAACAGCACCGGAGCTCCCCACGGAGACACGCTCGGCCGCACAAAGCCTTTATCGAGCAAGTCTTGCATTTGGGCTTTAAGTTCCTTAAGCTCCACCGGTGCCATTCTATACGAGCCTTCGAGATTGGCGCCGCCCGGACTAAGTCAATGACAAACTCAACTTCCCGGTCCGGTGGCAATCCCAGGTAACTCCACGAAACACATCCGGTACTCGCATACCACCCGAATGCTACTCAATTCCGGGTGCTCCCTTTAGGTATCCACGATGGTCGCTAAGTAAGCCTTGCAACCACCCTTGATCATCCTTTTCGCCCTCACCGACGATATGGTCGCCGCAAAACGTGCACCCTTACACGCTTGGTAGACCATTTCTTCTTGTCCAGGTTCACGAAATGTGATAACCTTCCTCTCACAATCGATAACCGCGTAGTACTTAGAGAGCCAGTTGATCCCTAAGACCACCACGTCGAAGCCCGATAACCGCCGACCACTAGGAGATCGATTGGCATAATCCAATCTCCAATTTGTACTGGGCAATTTTCGCACTCCTCATCCACAGCAAAAGAGTGCTCGATAGAGTTGACCCACCAATGGTCATCATGATGCCCTATCTCTACCCCATGAGCCTCGGCGAACGATGCACGTATGAATGAATGAGATGCACCTGTATCAAATAAAGCTTTAGCTCCAGTGCCTTGGATCAGAATAATACCTGCCACTACATCATCTGGAACTGGTGCTGGAGTCGACTGCTCCTCCACCTGAGTGGCAAAAACCCGCCCACTAGGTGCTCGAGGTGCGTCCTGCTGACGAGGTGCTGATGATCGTCCAGCAGACATAGCGGGTGGCGCCCGCCAACCGTCGCGGAGTGTACCGAATCGAAGCCGCCGAGGGTGCCGGTGATGAGCCGCTCGGACACTCGCGACCATTGTGGCCCGCCCGGCCACACCGAAAGCATCGCCCTTCTCTCCGAGGGCAGGGTAACAACTCGGTGGTTCCCGCCGCAGATAACACACGGGTAGGAGGTCTGACTCTGAGTCTGACTCCGACTGCCGCGCCACTGTGACCGCTGAGGTCGAGGGGGCCGCTTAGAGCTCGATTGCCCCGCAGACCCACTCGATGCCCGCTTCTTGAACTTCTCCCTGTCCTTGTCCCTCTCAAAAGCCTCGCGCTCCTCTCGCGCAATAGCATTGCCGCGCTCCACCCAAAGTGCGCGGTCCAAAACCTCTCCATAGGTCGTCAGCCGGAAAGAATCAACTGTCTTAAAAATATCCGGCCTTAACCCACGCCCGAACTTCTTCGCCCGGTCCCCGTTGCCGTGGACCAAGCTCGGCACGCAATGGATCATGTGCGTGAACTCCCTCTCGTATTCGCGCACTGTGCGACTCCCCTGCCTTAACTTGCGGAAGTCCTCCTCGATCTTTCTCTTATCGCTTTCGGGGAAATACTCCATCAATAGCATCTCCCGAAACGTCTCCCAAGCCATGGTAGTATCGTTCAAAGAAAGATCCTCTTTCACTTGCCTCCACCAAAGGCGCGCCGACCCCTCGAAGCAATGGGCCGCCAAATGCACCTTGTCCCGCTCGAGGGTATAGAAATCCTCGAACAAGGATTGCATAGCGATCAACCACGTCTCGGCCATCCACGGGTCCTTGTCTTCCCCGTTGAAGGTTGGTGGCTTTAACCGCTTGAAAGCCGTCAACACCGCTACCGCCCGTTCCCCACCCGCCTCGAGGGTGTCGTTATCCGGCCGGCGAACCGAAAGCCGGCGGTGGTACAACTGTCACTGGTACCGCTGCCGCCACTGGAGGTGGTGCCGCAGGCTCAATAGGTGGCGTCGGGTCCCGAGGCACAGGCGCCGTCGCCGCCTGCTGGGCCACCAAGTCGTGGAGCCTACTAAGCCGCTCTCCGCCCGCCGTTTCATGGCCCCGGCCAACGCCGCTACTTGGGCTTGCAGCTCGCGTACATCGCCCGATCCCGACTGCTCGGGCACCTCAGGAGGTGGTGCCGCCGCAGATCGCGTCTTAGGAGGGAGTCCCCGTGGTGCCATCACGTCCTGAAACGTAGCACACACATTAATACTCAATACACGTGACTCTTACACGTTCCAAAATTACTACCCAATTAAGCGAAAGCACATAAGTAAATTATTTTCCACTCTAGGTGTCATGTGGTCGGTCGCCCCACAAGGTTCCTTAAGCAGAAATAAATACTTGAATTCATCTCTAATTCCTTCTAGAGAAGTCTTAATGTCAATCCAATCCACTAGCTTTCGCGTTTACCAAATCCACGTTAAACGTTTCCTAAGTCCCTAAGGTCTCCAATCCTATGGTTCTTAAGTCAATCCTATGGTTCTTAAGTCAATCCTAGACCTTTTCTTACTTCCGTCTACGCTACGATACTACTTTATCATCACGCCCCGCTACCCGCCTATTTGGTCGGGTTCGGGCCACGTCAACGAGCCAGAACAGACGGGGCCTCCACTGCCCGCCCAAGGCTCTAACAACAAGTACAAATTAACAATTCAAAGAGAATTCGTAATGATACCAGGCTTACACGAAGGTAAGCAACAACACAGCGGAAGAGTAAGCACTAAGCTAGAATATAAACCATACATGAACTTGATTACATTTGAACCAAATACAAGTAAACTAGTCTATTACATTCTTTTAGCATTCAATACATCATTTCTTTTTACATTTGTCATCTCCCAAAATTACTTGAATGTTTACAACTTGACATCTATAGTTCAACAAAATAAAGTTGATACAAGTATAACAAAAAAGAAAATGACTAGATGCAAGACCCCGGTGGCCACTAGCTATGGCGCTAACCCCCTGCCCCGGTCCTCCGCCGCACTTGTGCTAGGACACAATGGGGTTAGTGGTGTGAGAACTACAACGAAGTTCCCGGTGGGCTCGGCAACCGACCCCCGCCGACTTACCCACTAGGTCTATCCAGGCATAAGTATTTCAACGGAAATAAAATAGTAACCAAACTATAAATACTAATACTATGCCTGCAAGAAAGAGTCAGATAGATAGATAGATAGTTGAATTTAAATATGTTTGCATGCATGCACTTTACCATACTTTACTTTACTTACTTTACTTGGCTCATTACCCAATCTTGCCGGTTAACATAGTTAACCCCAACAAACTCAAGACCCAAAATCCCTCACTGAACGGGGAGGCTCTAAGCTTGCAAGACCCGAGGGACCGTCCGTCGGGGCCACGATCCCCTAGGTGACTGTTCCGGAACTCACCGCTTGAGGAGGAGCGACCTCCCTCAAGCCAAGACTTGTCAAGAGTATCGATCTAATCCTCACATTGAGGATTCATAGCCACTAGTTACCATGCCAATGTCAATGATAGGTTTTCTACCTAATCATGTATATCATTCTTGCCATAATGTCACTAAGTTAAAATATATTTAACTAAGGTCATATCAATGCCAATCTCATCCCTATGTCAAGTTCACCATTGTTTGCTAAGTTCACATTCCATAGTCACATTCATACAATAGGGTTCTAGTTCATATGCCTCTATGGTTCCATTACAATCTCTAAGTTCATCGTCATACTAGAACAATAATTGAAGTTCAACCATAGCATAATTAACCTCTACCCTATCATGCATGAATATACTATAAATATAATATGCTCAAAAGGTGAAAATAGACATAGAAGGGAATTCGATGATTCCGGTATGCACCCCCCACCTTAGAATAATTTTGTGAGGATGCCCAAGAAGTTTCACGACCTACCGAGGCCTAGGTAAAAACCTGCAGTTTAAAAGTGAACCTAATCAGGCCATTTTACATAGTAGCCCCTATATCGGATTTTCGTTTAATTAAACGGAGTTGTCCCACGCGTCGGGAATACCCCAATTAGGTTTCTACAAGGTCAATTTGACCCAAGAACCCCTATGTTCAAAAGCCCCAAATTTGGGTGCTCCAACAATGCCCTATACCAAACCTAGGGTTTTGATCTCATCCACAAGCAAAACATAGCTTTAGATCAACCTAGAAGCTCTCTAAAACCATCATTGACCCATTAGAACCATCTATTTGGGGTTTACAACAAACCCTAAGAAGACACCATTAGAGCACATGAGCTCAAATGGAGTTTCATGGTGTTCATAGCCATGCAAGTCCTCTAGTACTAGCAACATGCTAGAAAACGCCAAAACTTAGGAGAAAACCTAAACCCTAGAGTTAAACTTGTAGAAACTCACCTCTTGTACCAAGCTCTACCAAGATCCTTCCTTGTTGGAGAGCTCCAAGCCCACCAAGAGCTCCAAACCCACCTTCTTCTCCTTCTCCTTCTCCTTCTCCACCCAACCCTAGGGTTTTTCTAGAGAGAGAAAGGGAACAAAAGAGAGAAAATAGAGTGAGTGTGTGTGTGCTGTGAAAAGAGGGTGTTGGGGGAGCTTATTGTGTTGTAACAATAGCCAAAAAGCCCCTCAACATCTTCTATTTCGCGCAGTTCACAACGTCGATCCTCTTTGTGCACAAGGCCCTGTCTTATAGGTAAAACACTCCAGAGACAAAGCCGAGAGCTGCCTCTCGGTTTCGCAGCATTTGTACCGGTACAAATCCAGTCTTGTACCGGTATAAAATGCTCCAGAGACAAACCCGAGAGCTGCCTCTCGGTTTCGCAGCATTTGTACCGGTACAAATCCAGTCTTGTACCGGTATAAAATGCTCCAGAGGCAAACCCGAGAGCTGCCTCTCGGTTTCGTAGCATTTATACCGGTATAAAAATGGCTTGTACCGGTATAAACACCAAAAACCTCACAAACCCGAGAGCTCTCCTCTCGGTCAAAGTTGCTATACCGGTACAGCAACTTTGCCTGTACCGGTACAAAATGCCCGGACTTGTGTTTTTCGCGTCGTTTCGACTCGACTTCGCGCCGGACAACGCCAAAACCCTTTTAACTCTTTTAGACTATCTTTTAACCTTTCCAAGAAGTTTGGAATGGTAATTGGAACATGTCCAACTATTTTATTTTCGCACTTTAGTCAATTTTGCTAAAGCCCGATCTTATTGTCGAATTTTCGATACGCTACAATTGCGACCACCCGAAACCTGCTCTCGGAAACCGGTCTCCACGAAGGAGGGACCGGTCCTTTATTGCGAACCGTCATCACCTGCTTATGGGAACCGGTCTCCACGAAGGAGGGACCGGTCCTTTATTGCGAACCGTCATCACCTGCTTACAGGAACCGGTCTCACTTTTGTTGGGACCGGTCCCGTGACAAAAATCTGCGGGTTTGTGCGGATTGCACAAACGAGCCTTCGGGACCAACTCCGATGCACTTCTCGCCTTCGAGATCAACCTCAAACTTTTCGAAGTCTATCCACTCGACAATCGGTCGATTCTAAACATGGTGCAACTCTCGATTTGAGAATTCACATCCTTACGGTACAACCATCGTGCAAGTCTGCAGACCCATCAAACTGTTAAGGATTTGTCTAAGTTGGCGAGTTTCGTGTATTGGTTCGGAGTTTTGGAGACTTTGATGAATATCAAGTCAAAGGATTGCAATTCAAGCGCAAAAGCGAGATTGGATGAAGTTCGGTAACTCAGGTATGGACGAGAACACTTTGTGGTGTATTTTAAGTTATTAAAATATGTTTAGAAGACATCAGAACTGATAAAACTATGTTTTGAACTTAACTGATTCTGAATCATGCATAAACTGGTTGGGAGGACCGGTCTCCACAACTGGAGGACCGGTTCCAGAGAGACCTCTCTGCACAACTTTGCACAGAGGACCGGTCTCCACAACTGGAGGACCGGTTCCAGAGAGACCTCTCTGCACAGCTTTGCACAGAGGACCAGTCTCCATATCTAGAGGACCGGTCCCAGAGGCTGGAAATTCACATGTCGCTGAATGAGACCGGTCTCCTGTCTCTGAAGACCGGTCCTAGTAAGATGATATTCTCTTGACGCAAGGGAGGACCGGTCTCAGACTTTGAGGACCGGTCCCTCGACGCAAGATTTTTTACGAAAATCTGTTTGTTATATCTAAATCTTTCTAGATGTCTTCTAAACCTATAAATATTATATGAAGGGCCCTGGAGACATAAGACTTAGAGAGATATAATATGAAAAACCCTAGAAAGCTTGTGATGTTCTTCTTCGATCAATAGTTTTTCAAAAACCAAGCTTTTCGGATTCGATCATTGATACGATTCTTCGAAAGAGTTTGATATCCTTAAGAATCGTTTTGATGATGAACGTCTAGGGTTTTCGCTCCTCATCTCATATGTGCTTTCTAAGTTCATAAAATCACCACAAAGTTTCTTCAATCTCATCGGACTTCGGACGAAGTTTGGCGCGTGGATTTCGCGTGAAGGCCGTGGATTCGGTGAGCGTTTTGTGGACTCGAGACGTGGATGCTGTGAGGATTTGCAGTGGGATCGATAGAAGGATTTCCGTCGATCGAGGACCAACGGAGACGATCTACAACGAGGATTCGGTAAAATCGAGTTGTGTTTAAGATTAAATCACTTGTACTTGATTTTTCTATAGTGGATTGTTTGCGTGATCGGTCCCGTGGGTTTTTCTCTCCGGCTTGGAGTTTTCCCACGTTAAATCTCGGTGTTTGTTTTTATTTTCCGCATTTATTTTATTTTGCATCGAGATTCCATATTTTTGCCGTTTACACCTATTCACCCCCCCTCTAGGTGTTAATTACCTTTTAGATCTTTGGGATTCATATCTCACACAAACTTGTACCCCGGTACACAACCCCGAAAACCCAATTCGAGAGCAGCCTAAGTCCTCCTTTTTGGCGACCTTAGCGCTACTTTAAATACCTCAATTCTTGGGGTTCGAACCATAGGTCGGAACACTGTCCATGACCTTCCAAAAAATGTGAAAAAGTTCGAACTCACACCAAACACGCGAACCTCAAAATTTGCGCAGGTCCAGTGTGTTACAGTGGGACAGCCTCATTCCCAGCGTGGGATGATGAGATACCACGAGCAGCTAGGCGGTGAGATGCCTGTAGGGTCGTGTGGGACAGACTCATTCCTAGCGTGGAATGATGAGCTACGTGTGACATACTGAACTTTTGCAAATAGCAAGGTTAGAGTGTTTGATGTGAGTTCTGAGCCTTTCCAGACTTTCTGGAGGGTCGTTCACAGTGTTCCGACCTATGGCACGAGCCCTGAGAATAGAGATTTAGATCTAAGCACCAAAGTCCAAAAAGTGGGATTTTGGATAGCTCTCGGATTGTATTTTTGGGCATATGTACAGGTACAGACTTGAGGGTTGTACCGATACAGGCTTGATGGTTGTACTGGTATACTTTGGATTTTGTACCGGTACACTTGGCAAAAACTCGCAAACCCGAGACTCGGGTATTGCATTTTCGTGGGATTTGTACCGGTACATTTTGGCAGTTTCGAAAATCTGAAACTGCAGGGACTTTTGCGCGATTGTGCCCTTCTATAGTAGCACCCCACGCCCCTTAGGGCTTCTTTTGTGCTGGGATCACAGAGGAAACAGGTAAGGGAGCTCTCCTTTCCCTCCCCTTGATTTTCTGTGAGTTGGTTAGGTTTTTCAGGATTAAACTCTTCCCTTTTGCTCTCTTTTGCTTCATGTTGCATTTTCTACCATGGGAGAAGGTTGAAGCTTGGATTTAGAGCTTATTGTGAGGAAGATCATCACTCCTAGTGGATTTGGATCCTTGATTTGGAGCTCTTAGAAGGTAAACAACATATCATTTCCTCTATATTAGGGTTTTGGAGCTTTCTACTAGATGAAACCTTAAATTTTGGAAATTAGGGTTTAATTAGGGAATTTTTGATCTAGGGCTTTTGGAGCTCAATCGATCGGTTTAGAACCTTCCTTTAGGTTGGTTTGGAAAGGGTTCTTGCTTCTATTTGGAGATTGCTAAAGGGATTTCCACTTTAGGTGAGTTTTTTCTTACCTTTTGCCTTGATGTTTAAAGATTTAACTCATTGTTCAACTTTTGAGATTGTAACTCCTATGGCACACTTTGTAGGGTGCTAGGAGCAGGAATATAGACTTCGTTAGTGGTTCGGAGTATATCGTGAGGATCATCGGTGGGTTTGGCCTCACCAACACAGTGAGAAAAATCTCATTGGTGTAAATTTGTGTTCGGTTAATTGAAAATTCATGCATTTTCATGTTAGATGCATTATTTTAGAATTTTAGAATGCTTAAAATACATAGGTTATGTATAATGCAATTTTACCTCTATATAGTAGAGATGTGTGTATGTGAGACTTATGTAGTGTTAGCATTCTATTTGGTACATGGAACTATATGGTTATAGTGGA
Source organism: Aechmea fasciata (assembly GCA_025177825.1). Taxonomy (NCBI): domain Eukaryota; kingdom Viridiplantae; phylum Streptophyta; class Magnoliopsida; order Poales; family Bromeliaceae; genus Aechmea; species Aechmea fasciata. Next base: position 2,485,961 of record CM045930.1, on the reverse strand, counting down.
AATGATATACACTTTGGGACTCAGAACCATGCATGACATAAGGGAAAAGCCATGTCATAAAGAGGCATTGGGCTTAGCATTAATATGTGATATAGTAAGCTAAAGTCATTAAGCGGCTTTAGGCTTGGATTATATGTGGATTGACAAACCTAATGTCATAAAGTGGCATTAGAGTTGGTGTTAAGGATTTTGTGTTGGCAAGTTTCGTGAATTGAGTCGGAGTCTTGAAGGATCGGAGCGGATCGAAGATGGTCGAAGAATCCTAGACTTCGAAGAAAAGAGACAAGTTGAATCACGGCGTCTAGGTAAGTGTTTAATTCATGTTATGGTGATTCATACTTAGTTATAGGCATTAGAATCATAATATCACTGTATAACGGATTAGAAATTGTATCGAAACTTTGTAATTTTTGAAAAGTGAAATTTCAGCAAAAATACAAAGTTATACCGGTATAAAATTGGTTTTGTACCGGTACAAAAAAGTTGCTATACCGGTATAGCCATCAATCCATTACCGGTAATGGTCCTTCGCAGAAAAATCTTCCGTCATTGCATTACCGGTAATGGCCCTGTTTTTGTACCGGTACAAGAAGGTAAAAATCTGATTTTTCTCTAATCCGAATCTAATTGATTCTAAAGTCTATAAATAGGTTCTTAGGGTTCTCTAACTCTGTGCACTTCATGAATATACATGTTTGAGAAACCCTAGAGGCTAGGAATTCCTTCAAAACCTATTTTCTACAAAATAGCCTCTTTTAGGTCAAATCGAGACATAGTAATTCTTACTCTATATGTCGATTTGATCTACGATTCGTTTGGAGTTTTCTTCTTCAGTTTTCATCGATACTCCAACGAAAGATCACCATATTCATGATTCTATTCATGGTGGCGTCGTGGATTCGGCGTGATTGAAGACTTCGTGGATTCGGAGCGTGGCGTCGTGGATTCGGCGTATTGAAGACTTCGTGGATTCGAAGTAAGGCGTTTCGTGGATTCGGAACGTAGGCGTTCGTGGATTCGGACGTGATCGTGGACAACTCGGTGGAGTGCGCGGAGATCCATAAGAGAGTTAGAGAGGTTAAGTCCGTGGAGTCGGTAATCACCTTGTAATCTTTTCTTTTAGTGGATTGGTATTCGCGTGTTGGTCCCGTGGATATTTTACTCCGAGTTGGAGTTTTCTCACGTAAATCTCGGTGTGCTTTTTAATTTCCGCATTTATTTTTAAAGCATCGAGAATTGTGGTTTTTGGCCGATACACCTATTCACCCCCCTCTAGGTGTTGTTTGATACAATCTAGATAGATCCTTGGGGCTTCCCCGTAACTCACAATTGGTATCAGGGCGGGATCTAGATATATTGTTATCTAATGGCCGAAGGCGGCAACATTAATCGACCTCCGCTTTTCGACGGCACGAATTATGCCTATTGGAAAGTTCGCATGAGAGCTTTTCTAATTACAATCGAAGAGCGGGTGTGGAAATCAATTGAGTTCGGATGGAAACCTCCAACCGAAAAGGTCGATAATGTTGAGAAGCCTAAACCACCAGACAAGTGGACGAAAGATGAAAACGAGTCATCTTCGTTTAACGGCAAGGGCATAAACGCTTTATTTAATGCCTTGTCTCAAACGCAGTTTACTCGCGTTTCGGCTTGTGAAACCGCGAAAGAGATTTGGGATACTCTACAAGTTACGCATGAAGGAACAAGCTTAGTAAAGGTCCAAAAATTACAAATGCTTACAAGTAAATTTGATTCGATTTCTATGGACGAAAACGAGACCTTTACCGAGTACTATACGCGTCTACAAGACGTAGTAAATACATGCGCTAACTTGGGAGAGAAAATCCCGGAGTCGAAAGTTGTTAGAAAAATCCTTCGAACTCTTCCGGAGCGGTTTAGGGCAAAGGTTGCCGCGATCGAAACCGTTAAGCATCCGGACGAGATGAAAGTCGAAGAGTTAGTAGGCGCATGTCACGCCCCGCAACCCGCCTATTTGGTCGGGTTCGGGCCACGTCAACAGACGCCGAGCGAACAGGGCCTCCCCTGCCCGCCCAAGGCTCTAACAACAAGTATAATTTGACAATCAAAGAGAATTTCAATTATACAAGGCTTACACGAAGGTAAGCAACAACACAACGGAAGAGTAAGCACTAAGCTAGAATATAAACCATACATGAACTTGATTACATTTGAACCAAATACAAGTAAACTAATCTATTACATTCTTTTAGCATTCAATACATCATTTCTTTTTACATTTGTCATCTCCCAAAAATTACTTGAATGTTTACAACTTGACATCTATAGTTCAACAAAGTAAGGTTGATACAAGTATAACAAAAAGGAAATGACTAGATGCAAGACTCCGGTGGCCACTAGCTATGGCGCTAACCCCTTGCCCCGGTCCTCCGCTGCCCCGCTCGTGCTAGGACCTGTGGGGTTAGTGGTGTGAGAACTACAACGAAGTTCCCAGTGGGCTCGGCAACCGACCCGCCGACTTACCCATTAGGTCTATCCGGGCATAAGTATTTCAACGGAAATGAAATAGTAACCAACTATATAAATGCTAATACTATGCACAAGAAAGAGTCGGATAGATAGATAATCGAATTTAGATATGTTTGCATGCATGCTCGTTACCATACTTTACTTTACTTTACTTGGCTCATTACCCAATCTTGCTTAACATAGTTAACCCCAACAAACTCAAGACCCAAAATCCCTCATCGAACGGGGAGGCTCTAAGCCTACAAGACCCGAGGGACCGTCCGTCGGGGCCACGATCCCCTAGGTGACCGTTCCGAACGCACCGCTTGAGGAGGAGCGACCTCCCTCAAGCCAAGACTTGTCAAGAGTATCGATCTAATCCTCACATTGAGGATTCATAGCCACTAGTTACCATGCCATTGTCAATGATAGGTTTTCTACCTAATCATGTATATCATTCTTGCCATAATGCCACTAAGTTAAACTATGTTTAACTAAGGTTGTCTCAATGCCAATCTTGTCTCTATGTTCAATATCACCTTTGTTGACTAAGATCAAGTCCATCCTATATTCACACAAGTAGGGTTCTAATTCTCATGCCTCTATGGTTCCATTACAATCTCTAAGTTCATTCTCATACTAGAACAATAATCGAAGTTCAACCATAGCATAATTAACCTCTACCCTATCATGCATGAATATACTATACATATAACATGCTCAAAAAGGTGAAATAGACATAGAAGGGAATTCGATGATTCCGGAATGCACCCCCCACCTTAAAATAATTTTGTGAGGATGCCCAAGAAGTTTCACGACCTACCGAGGCCTAGGTAAAAACCTGCAGTTTAAAAGTGAACCTAATCAGGCCATTTTACATAGTAGCCCCTATATCGGATTTTCGTTTAATTAAACGGAGTTGTCCCACGCGTCGAATACCCCCAATTAGGTTTCTACAAGGTCAATTTGACCCAAGAACCCCTATGTTCAAAAGCCCCAAATTTGGGTGCTCCAACCATGCCCTATGTCCAACCTAGGGTTTTGATCTCATTCACAAGCAAAATATAGCTTTAGATCAACCTAGAAGCTCCCTAACACCATCCTTGACCCATTAGAACCATCCATTTGGGGTTTACAACAAACCCTAAGAAATCACCATGAGAGCACTTGAGCTCTCATGGAGCTTTCATGGTGTTCATAGCCCTAGCATGCCTCTAACACTAGCAAGAAGCTAGAAACTCCAAACATCAAGCTAAAATCGAAACCCTAGAGTTAAACTTGTAGAACTCTTACCTCTAGTGCAAAGCTCTTCCAACTACTCCTTGTAGGAGAGCTTCAAGACCTCCAAGAAGCCTTCCCAAAGCTCCAAAGTCCTCTCCTCCAACTTCTTCTCCTTCTTCTTCCCTTGCCCTAGAGCTCCTCTAGAGAGAGAAAGGGAACAAAAGAAAGAAATGAGAGAGTGAGTGTGTGTGTGCTGTGAAGTGAGTGAAAGGAGAGCTTATTGTGTTGTAACAATAGCCAAAAAGCCCCTCAACTTCTTTTTATTTCGCGCAGCTTCACAACCGTATTGCGACCATCCCATACCTGGTATGGGGAGATCTCAGACCGTATGGGGTGCTACGGGCGTAAACCCGAGAGCAACCTCCCTCGGTTTCGCAAAGATCTATACCGGTATGGGGCGACTGCACGTATGGGCCAAAGAAACTACCAAACCCGAGAGCTCTCTCCTTCCGGTGTGATGGCTATACCTACGTACACCCGGCCGTACCGTATGGGCCATAAAATTCTCAAACCCGAGAGCTCTTCCTCTCAAAAGTTGCTATACCGCAAAGAACTTTGCCCGTCTCGCATGCAATGCCTGCACTTGTGCTTTTCGCGCTGTTTCGACTTTACTTCGCGCCGAACAACGCCAAAACCCTTTTAACTCTTTTAGATTATCTTCTAACCCTTCCAAGAAGTTTGGAATGGCAATTGGAACACGTCCAACTATTTCATCTTCGTACTTTAGTCAATTTGGCCAAAGTCCGATCTTATCGTCGAATTTTCGATATGCTACATTCTCCACCCCTTAAAATTAGTTTCGTCCGCGAAACTTAACGCATACCTTAGCTTGTCGACTCGAACAAGTGAGGGTACTCCTTCCTCATTGTGTCCTCGAGTTCCCAAGTGGCTTCACGCACCGCATGATTGCTCCACTGGACCTTGACGTAGGAAATCGATTCCTAAGCTTCTTTTCGCCTTTCCCAAGAATACAAACCGGGTACTCTTCATAGGTCATGTCCTCGTTTAATTCCACCGGTTCATACTCCAATGCATGAGCCGAATGGTGGATATACTTGCGAAGGTTTGAAACGTGAAACACATTGTGCACTCCCGCAAGTCTCGGTAACGCCAACTTGTATGCTACCGCACCGATCCGCTCCAATATCTCAAAAGGTCCGATATATCGGGACTTAGCTTCCCCCGAACTCCAAACCTTTTTATGCCGCGCATAGGTGATACTTTCAAAAACACGCGGTCTCCAACCGCAAACTCTAGATCCTTCCTCCGCTTATCGGCATAACTCTTTTGCCGAGATTGCGCCGTCGAGAGTCTTTGTCGGGCTAGGCGGACCTTCTCCTCCGCCGCCCGCACAACATCCGGGCCAAGAGTCGCTCTTCGCCCACGTCGCTCCAATGAATTGGAGAACGACACTTCTTACCATAAAGGGCCTCGAATGGCGCCATCGCAATACTCTCTTGGTAGCTATTGTTGTATGCGAATTCCGCCATTGGTAGGAAATCGTGCCATCCGCCTTTATAGTCGAGTACACAAGCCCGAAGCATATCCTCAAGTATCTGAATAGTCCTCTCCGATTGACCGTCACTTTGAGGATGAAATGCCGTGCTAAAATTGAGCCGTGTACCCAAAGCATCTTGCAAGCTCTTCCAAAAATGAGAGGTGAACCTCGGGTCCCGATCCGATACAATTGACACCGGAACCCCGTGTAACCTCACGACCTCGTCGAGATACACTTGAGCTAGCTTGTCTCCCGACCAAGTAGTGTGGATCGGCAAAAAGTGAGCCGATTTTGTCAACCGGTCCACAACTACCCAAATCGCGTCGTGCCCGCCTTGTGACCTAGGCAAACCCGTCACAAAGTCCATAGCAATGTCTTCCCACTTCCACACGGGTATTGGTAGACTTTGCAATTTCCCATTGGAAAGCGACGCTCCGCTTTTACTTGTTGGCACGTGAGACATTGTGCCACAAACTCTCCAATGTCCCTTTTCATACCCGGCCACCAATAATGGAGTTTCAAGTCTTGGTACATCTTGGTGCCGCCCGGGTGAATGCTATAGGGTGATTGGTGTGCTTCTTGCATAATCGCCCTTCGAAGATCATCGTTCTTGGGCACACACCAACGGTTCCGATACCGTAGTGTTCCGTCGGTCCCAATGCCAAAATCTTCGGCACTACCGTTCTCTACTTCGCCCCGCACCTTTTGGAGATAAGGATCGGAAATTTGTAACTCCTTTATCTTCTCCAACAAGGTGGGTTGCACGATCAACATAGCAACTGTTGCCGGCACTCCCGGCGCCACCACTTCAAGTCCTAGCCGCTGCATCTCCTTGCGCAATGCAGGTTGAGGTGTAATCGCCGTCGCCAAATTCTCCGCCGACTTTCTACTCAAAGCATCGGCCACGACATTTGCTTTCCGGGTGATATAGAATAGTAACATCATAGTCTTTAAGCAATTCTAACCACCGCCGTTGTCGCATATTTAACTCTTTCGGGTGAACAAATACTTGAGACTCTTATGATCCGTGTAAATCTCACAATGTTCCCCGTACAAGTAATGCCTCCAAAGCTTTAGCGCGAAAATGACCGCCGCTAATTCCAAGTCGTGAATCGGGTAGTTCTTCTCATATGTCTTTAATTGGCGCGAAGCATAAGCTATAACTCGGCCATTTTGCATCAGAACGCACCCAAGACCAACGTAAGAAGCATCACTGTACACGACATAACTCTCTCCCGGCGTCGGCAAAGCAAGCACCGGAGTCGTCGTCAATCTTTTCTTAAGCTCCTCAAAGCTTCGCTCACATTCGGGGCTCCAAACATACTTCACCCCTTTGTGCGTAAGGCGCGTTAGTGGAGTTGTTATTTTAGCGAACCCCTCCACGAACCGCCGTAGTAGCCCGCAAGCCCCAAAAAGCTTCGAATTTCCGTTGCATTTGTCGGCGAGGCCAATCTTCAATTGCCTCAACTTTCTTTGGGTCCACGAGACGCCGCCTCCGGATATAACGTGACCCAAGAAAGTAACCTCCGTAGCCAAAACTCACATTTCTTCAATTTGGCATAAAGCTTCTCTCGCCGGAGTGTCTCCAACACGATTCTCAAGTGCTCCTCGTGTTCTTCCTCGGTCCGAGAATATACCAATACGTCGTCAATGAATACCACGACGCACCGGTCCAATAGCGGACGGAAGACTCTATTCATTAAGTCCATAAATGCCGCCGCGGCATTAGGAAGCCCGAAAGGCATAACCGTGAACTCATAATGGCCATACCGCGTACGCACGCCGTTTTGTGCACATCCTTGGGCCGTATCTTCAATTGATGATACCCCGATTGAAGGTCAATCTTCGAATACACCCTTGACCCTTGCAACTGATCGAATAAATCGTCAATCCTCGGCAACGGGTACTTGTTCTTGATTGTGACCTTATTCAACTCGCGATAGTCAACGCAAAGTCGAAGTGTGCCGTCCTTCTTTTTCACAAACAGCACCGGAGCTCCCCACGGAGACACGCTCGGCCGCACAAAGCCTTTATCGAGCAAGTCTTGCAGCTGGGCTTTAAGTTCCTTAAGCTCCACCGGTGCCATTCTATACGGAGCCTTCGAGATTGGCGCCGCCCCGGGGATTAAGTCAATGACAAACTCAACTTCCCGGTCCGGTGGCAATCCCGGTAACTCCGCCGGAAACACATCCGGGTACTCGCATACCACCCGAATGCTACTCAATTCCGGGTGCTCCTTTGGGTATCCACGATGGTCGCTAAATAAGCCTTGCAACCACCCTTGATCATCCTCTTCGCCCTCACCGACGATATGGTCGCCGCAAAACGTGCGCCTTACACGCTTGGTAAACCAGTTCTTCTCGTCCAGGTTCACGAAATGTGATAACCTTCCTCTCACAATCGATGACGGCGTAGTACTTAGAGAGCCAATTGATCCCTAGGACCACGTCGAAGCCCGATAACCGCTCGACCACTAGGAGATTGATTGGCATAATCCAATCCCCAATTCGCACTGGGCAATTTTCGCACTCCTCGTCCACAGCAAAAGAGTGCTCGATAGAGTTGACCCACCATTGGTCATCATGACGCCCTATCTCTACCCCATGAGCCTCGGCGAATGATGCACGTATGAATGAATGAGATGCACCTGTATCAAATAATGCTTTAGCTCGAGTGCCTTGGATCAGAATAATACCTGCCACCACATCATCTGGAACTGGTGCTGGAGTCGACTGCTCCTCCACCTGAGTGGCAAAAACCCGCCCACTAGGTGCTCGAGGTGCCTCCTGCTGACGAGATGCCGATGATCGTCCAGCAGACATAGCGGGTGGCGATCCCGCCAACCGTCGCGGAGTGTACGTACGAAGGCCGCCGAGGGTGCGGGAGATGAGCTGCCGGACACTCGCGACCAATGTGGCCCGCCCGGCCACACCGAAAGCATCGCCCTCCCGCCGAGGGCAAGTAACAACTCGTGGTTCCCGCCGCATGACACACGGGTAGGGAGGTCGACTCCGAGTCCGACTCCTCGCCGCGCCATCGTGACCGCCGAGGTCGAGGGGGCCGCTTAGAGCTCGATTGCCCCGCACCCACTCGATGCCCGCTTCTTGGACTTCTCCCCCGTCCTTGTCCCTCTCAAAAGCCTCGCGCTCCTCTCGCGCTATAGCATTGCCGCGCTCCACCCAAAGTGCGCGGTCCAATACCTCTCCATAGGTCGTCACCGAAAAGAATCAATCGTCTAAAAAATATCCGGCCTCAACCCACGCCCGAACTTCTTCGCCCGGTACCCGTCGCCGTGGACCAAGCTCGGCACGCAATGAATCATGTGCGTGAACTCCCTCTCGTACTCGCGCACTGTGCGACTCCCCTGTCTTAGCTTGCGGAAGTCCTCCTCGATCTTTCTTTTATCGCTTTCGGGAAAATACTCCATCAATAGCATCTCCCGAAACGTCTCCCAAGCCATGGTAGTATCGTTCAAGGAACGATCCTCCTTCACTTGCCTCCACCAAAGGCGCGCCGACCCCTCGAAGCAATGGGCGGCCAAATGCACCTTGTCCCGCTCGGGGGTATAGAAGTCCTCGAACAAGGATTGTATAGCGATCAACCACGTCTCGACCATCCACGGGTCCTTGTCTTCCCGTTGAAGGTTGGTGGTTTCAACCGCTTAAAAGCCGTCAACACCGCTACCGCCCGTTCCCGCTCGCTCCGCCTCGGGGTGTCGTGATCGAAGCCGACGAACCCGAAATCGGCGGTGGTACAATCACATCGGTACCGCAGCCGCCACTGGAGGTGGTGCCGCAGGCTCAACAGGTGGCGTCGGGTCCCGAGGCACGGGCGCCGCCGCCGCCTGCTGGGCCACCAAGTCGTGGAGCCTACTAAGTTGCTCCGCCTGCTGCTTCATAGCCCCGGCCAACGCCGCTACTTGGGCTTCCAGCTCGCGTACATCGCCCGATCCCGACTGCTCGGGCACCTCAGGAGGTGGTGCCGCAGTGGAACGCGTCTTAGGAGGGCGTCCCCGTGGTGCCATCACGTCCTGAAACGTAGCACACACATTAATACTCAATACACGTGACTCTTACACGTTCCAAAGTAACTACCCAATTAAGCGAAAGCAAATAAGTAAATTATTTCCCACTCTAGGTGTCATGTGGTCGGCCGCCCCACAAGGTTCCTTAAGCAGAAATAAATACTTGAATTCATCTCTAATTCCTTCTAGAGAAGTCTTAATGTCAACCCAATCCACTAGCTTTCGCGTTTACCAAATCCACGTTAAACGTTTCCCAAGTCCCTAAGGTCTCCAATCCTATGGTTCTTAAGTCAATCCTAGACCTTTGCTTACTTCCGTTCACGCTCTGATACCACTTTATCATCACGCCCGCAACCCGCCTATTTGGTCGGGTTCGGGCCACGTCAACAGACGCCGAGCGAACAGGGCCTCCCCTGCCCGCCCAAGGCTCTAACAACAAGTATAATTTGACAATCAAAGAGAATTTCAATTATACAAGGCTTACACGAAGGTAAGCAACAACAACACAGTGGAAGAGTAAGCACTAAGCTAGAATATAAACCATACATGAACTTGATTACATTTGAACCAAATACAAGTAAACTAATCTATTACATTCTTTTAGCATTCAATACATCATTTCTTTTTACATTTGTCATCTCCCAAAAATTACTTGAATGTTTACAACTTGACATCTATAGTTCAACAAAGTAAGGTTGATACAAGTATAACAAAAAGGAAATGACTAGATGCAAGACTCCGGTGGCCACTAGCTATGGCGCTAACCCTTGCCCCGGTCCTCCGCTGCCCCGCTCGTGCTAGGACCTGTGGGGTTAGTGGTGTGAGAACTACAACGAAGTTCCCAGTGGGCTCGGCAACCGACCCCGCCGACTTACCCACTAGGTCTATCCAGGCATAAGTATTTCAACGGAAATGAAATAGTAACCAACTATATAAATGCTAATACTATGCCTGCAAGAAAGAGTCAGATAGATAGATAATCGAATTTAGATATGTTTGCATGCATGCTCGTTACCATACTTTACTTTACTTTACTTGGCTCATTACCCAATCTTGCCGGTTAACATAGTTAACCCCAACAAACTCAAGACCCAAAATCCCTCACTGAACGGGGAGGCTCTAAGCCTACAAGACCCGAGGGACCGTCCGTCGGGGCCACGATTCCCTAGGTGACTGTTCCGGAACTCACCGCTTGAGGAGGAGCGACCCCCCTCAAGCCAAGACTCGTCAAGAGTATCGATCTAATCCTCACATTGAGGATTCATAGCCACTAGTTACCATGCCATTGTCAATGATAGGTTTTCTACCTAATCATGTATATCATTCTTGCCATAATGCCACTAAGTTAAACTATGTTTAACTAAGGTTGTCTCAATGCCAATCTTGTCTCTATGTTCAATATCACCTTTGTTGACTAAGATCAAGTCCATCCTATATTCACACAAGTAGGGTTCTAATTCTCATGCCTCTATGGTTCCATTACAATCTCTAAGTTCATTCTCATACTAGAACAATAATCGAAGTTCAACCATAGCATAATTAACCTCTACCCTATCATGCATGAATATACTATACATATAACATGCTCAAAAAGGTGAAATAGACATAGAAGGGAATTCGATGATTCGAATGCACCCCCACCTTAAAATAATTTTGTGAGGATGCCCAAGAAGTTTCACGACCTACCGAGGCCTAGGTAAAAACCTGCAGTTTAAAAGTGAACCTAATCAGGCCATTTTACATAGTAGCCCCTATATCGGATTTTCGTTTAATTAAACGGAGTTGTCCCACGCGTCGGGAATACCCCCAATTAGGTTTCTACAAGGTCAATTTGACCCAAGAACCCCTATGTTCAAAAGCCCCAAATTTGGGTGCTCCAACCATGCCCTATGTCCAACCTAGGGTTTTGATCTCATTCACAAGCAAAATATAGCTTTAGATCAACCTAGAAGCTCCCTAACACCATCCTTGACCCATTAGAACCATCCATTTGGGGTTTACAACAAACCCTAAGAAATCACCATGAGAGCACTTGAGCTCTCATGGAGCTTTCATGGTGTTCATAGCCCTAGCATGCCTCTAACACTAGCAAGAAGCTAGAAACTCCAAACATCAAGCTAAAATCGAAACCCTAGAGTTAAACTTGTAGAACTCTTACCTCTAGTGCAAAGCTCTTCCAACTACTCCTTGTAGGAGAGCTTCAAGACCTCCAAGAAGCCTTCCCAAAGCTCCAAAGTCCTCTCCTCCAACTTCTTCTCCTTCTTCTTCCCTTGCCCTAGAGCTCCTCTAGAGAGAGAAAGGGAACAAAAGAAAGAAATGAGAGAGTGAGTGTGTGTGTGCTGTGAAGTGAGTGAAAGGAGAGCTTATTGTGTTGTAACAATAGCCAAAAAGCCCCTCAACTTCTTTTATTTCGCGCAGTTCACAAACTGCCGTCAGACCATCCCATACCGGTATGGGGAGATCTCGTACCGGTATGGGGTGCTACGGTGGCGTAAACCCGAGAGCAACCTCCCTCGGTTTCGCAAAGATCTATACCGGTATGGGGCGAATTGCAGTATGGGCCAAAGAAACTACCAAACCCGAGAGCTCTCTCCTCTCGGGTGTGATGGCTATACCGGTACAGACACCCGGGCTGTACCGGTATGGGCCATAAAATTCTCAAACCCGAGAGCTCTTCCCTCTCGGTCAAAGTTGCTATCTAAGACAAAGAACTTTGCCCGTACCTACGAGAATGCCCGGACTTGTGTTTTTCGCGCTGTTTCGACACTACTTCGCGCCGAACAACGCCAAAACCCTTTTAACTCTTTTAGATTATCTTCTAACCCTTCCAAGAAGTTTGGAATGGCAATTGGAACACGTCCAACTATTTCATCTTCGTACTTTAGTCAATTTGGCCAAAGTCCGATCTTATCGTCGAATTTTCGATATGCTACAGCGCATTACAAACGTACGAGATGACTTTTCCTACTAACCAATCTTCTTCCAAGTCTTTTTCTAAAAGCACAGGGATTGCACTCAAATCAACAAAGGAAGAAGACGTCGACTCGGATTAGACGGAAATATTACGCTTGCGGATTTTGAACAACAATTGGCGCTCCTCACGAAGAAGTTTCGCCGGACTTTCCGAAAGAAGAACGATGCTTCATCTTCGAAGCGAAAATCCTTTTCTAAACCTTCTTCTAATTCTAAATTGAAAGATAAAAAACTTGCAAAGTCTTCGAATGAAAAAGATGAATTCGAAGGGGAAATCCAATGCTTCAAGTGTAGAGGCTACGGCCATATCGCAACGGATTGTCCTTCGAAGAAGACGTATAAACAAAAGGCATTGCAAGCAAAGACTTGGGATGATTCAACTTCGGGTGATTCATCGCCAAGTGATGATGAAAAGGATCATATGGCTCTATTTACTAATTCCTCTTTGACTAAAGTTGCTTGTTTATCTTCAATTGTTTCTAATTCTAATGTTTCTCTTTCTTCGCATGAATCTTCGAGCGAGAATGGCGAAAGCGAGGAGGAGGCAAACGACGAGGATATTGCGGAAGCATACAATCAACTTCTTGTTGAATCGCGAAAAATGGCGAAATTCAATAAGAAGTTGGAAAGTCGTTTGTTGGAGATTGAAGAAGATAACAACAATATGAGGATCATGAATGAAGCTTTTGAGGAGGAACGAGAATCAACTTTGAATATCAATTCGGTCCTCCAAAAGAAGCTAGAAGAAGCGAATTTAACGATCAAATCTTATTTGGATAAGATTGGATTTTTGGAGCAACAATTTAAGGAAACCTACACATCCAATCAAGTATTAACCAAGCAAGTTCATCAACTCAAATGGGATCTTCAACAATTTTCCTCGGCTTCGAAAAAGTTGGATAACATGCTTGGATTAGGTCAAACGAACAAGTTGGGCCTCGGATACGAAAGGACATATGTTGAGAAGGCTTCTACGTCAACTACTAAAGTCTCAACAACTTCTAAAGAGAAGGTGTGTCACCGATGCGGCGTCAAAGGACACATCAAGAAGAATTGCCCAAACAAGGATAAGAAAAATATTTTGGCACCTTCCTCTACTCGGCTTCCCGCACGAAAACAAATTGGGATTCTTTTGGGCCGAGTACCTCGTACAAACCGGAAGTCTAAGCTTCAACGAAAATATCAACCGAAGCTTCAAGTATCGAAACGATCAACGGTTGATCCGAAATCAAAACAAGTCAAGCCTCACGTCGACAAGTCAAAGCAACCGAAGATCCGACAAGTTTGGATCCGGAAAGGTGATATCTTTCCTTATTTTTCGTCTTAATTTATTTTTATTTTTATAATGCTTTGATTGGTGCATGTTGCATATTTTTATTTATCATTGCATTACATGTTAAGACGAGGTTTGTTGGTTAAAATTTTATTTTGAAAATCATTTTAAGGAAAGGTTTTTGGAGAGTTTTTATTGAGAAGTGGGATGTTTGAAAATCTTTAAAGTAGAGAGATTAAAGGTTTTTCAAAGAGAGTTAACCGTTATTTAAAGTCAATTCAAATTGAATTAAATTCATATTAATTATTGATTTTACTTCACTTTTCATTATTTTGACGATAATTTATTATGTGATTTCTTTTTACATACCTTCATCAAAATTTTGAAATTAATTTTAATCACTTTGTATTTAATCCATCTTGGTAGTGAATATTGAATATAATTGATGGATATTTTCTAATTGACTAAGATTCGTCAAAATTATTTTGAATTGTGAGATTATATAATTGAGGGGGGAGTTTGTTTTATTTAAAAAAAAGAAGAAGAAGAAACTCTTTAGTTTAAAAGATGTGGAAAGAGTTACATCCGAAAGGAGTGTGAAAACTACCACCACATGTAGGAAAGAGCTACCACCCCGGTCGTCCGGTACGTGTGTGAAGCTACCACGTGAGAAATTATGAGAAAAACCGAAAAAGGTTGAAAAAATGAATATTTTAGAATTTTCGGTGATATAAGGTGATAGTTTGAAAAAGATGCTCAAAGAGCCACCCCCGGTGCTATATTAGTTAAATCTCTATTTTGAACGGGTTGCGACAAGTTGGTGTCAATTTGGACAAATTTCTAGAAAGTTATTATTTATCAATTCACATCTTGATGATTTAAATAATTTTGATTGTTCTTAATATCAAATTTTGATGATATGATGTCTTTTGAAATCATAGAATATTTTCATCATCATAATAATTTTTGAAGTAAAATCATTAATTTTTCTGAAATTAATTTGATTTTTATGAATTTCTGCATGAAAAAGGCTATTTTTCGAAATTCTGATTTTTTATACCGGTACAAATTCATCCTATACCGGTACAAAATACTGTAGCCGCGCGATATAATACCGGTAAGAATTCATTTTTCTCTCTCTACACTCATTCAAACCGCGTTTTTTCTCTCTCTAAAAATCCCCAGAGCACTTCTCTTGAAGATCTACTCGATTTCCCTCGAAATTAACTTATTTTGCTCGGATTTAAAGATCAAACCCGAGTTTTGCATTTTTTTTTTGAATATTCCGGGACAAGAGTTCGATCTCTGTTATTACTTGTTTTTGATGCAGTTTTTTGCTGTAATTCACTATCTGAACTGATTATCTTGTACCTAGAACACCTAGAACACATTAGTTTGCGTTATTTTTGACAGATTTATGCTCTAGGGTTCTAAAATATTGGATTTTCGGGAAAAATTGTTTGATCTCTGTTTTTGTTCGTTTTTGATGCAGTTTTTTGCTATAAATCAATGATTGGACATATATTCTTGCTTCTAGAACACTCAAATCACATTAAAGTCCGTTATTTTTTACAGATTTATGTTCTAGGGTTCATTTTTGGTGGAATTTCGGAATTTTTGAAAATGTGCCAAATTTGATGAAATTTTCTGCCTGATTCAAGTTTGTTATTGCTTTATTATTTATTCTTGAATTATTTGTGAATTTTTCACAATTTTTAGAAATTGTTTTTCAAAAATGTGTTCATGTGAGGTTTTTCACGTGTAGGAAAATGGCATTTTCGCTACTTTTGGTGCTTTTGGAGCTCATGGCCACGGGAGATGGTTGCCGTGGTAGTAGAGGTCTCTAAAAGGACACGTCTTTCGAGGAGTCGGAGGGATCGGACCCGACTATCAAGCGAGGAGGTTTGAAGAAGAAGAGGAAGAACGATAGAGCACTGTTTCCCCGTCCGACAAGGGAAAAGGCATTGCTGGTGAGTCATCACGCGGAGGTGGTGTTACTAGGGAGCGTCGAGCCAAGAGGGATGCTGAGGTTCCTCCTGCGAGAGCTCGAGCCTTCTCTACTCGTTCATGTATTGCAGAGCGGCACGTCAACTTCACGGAGATCACAGAGCAGGTTCCTGATTTTGGTCGCTTATTGCTTAGAGTCCCCATTGAGCCGGTTGGTCGTGTTCCAGCTTGCTCACCTTTCTGCGTGGAGCTTATTCGGGAATTCTATCTGCGGGGCTTAGTTCTAGCTGAGGATGAAGAGACAGGAATCTATGTTTTTGAGACTTCGGTGCGAGGAAAGAAGCTCACGGTCACACCTTATGATATTGGTGAGTTGTTGGGGATGGAAGTTGATACTACGGGGCTTCATTATACAGCTGGGCCACTTCAGTCGTCGACCGACTGGGAGACCATGGTTGCCGCCATCTGCAAGCCGGGCACTCGCACGGATCGCGCATTGTTGGAGTCCAAGGACTTGCGCCCTGAGTATCATCTCTTGTCTCTGATTATGTGCTACAATGTTCAACCTACTATCGGGACAAAGAGGCTTCGGTGGGAACGATTTGTATTGCTCTATCTCTTTGGACATCCCGAGACTCATGCGTTGAACTTGAACATCCCTTTTCTGATATGGCAGCGAATGGTGCACGTGATTCAGTCCTCTACACGGCGAGATCTACTTCCGTATCCCCTGCTGATTACTCGGATTTTGCGAGCAAACGGAGTAGATATTGAGTGCGCTAAACATGATTTTGGCACAGGCTCGATTGATGCGGTGACTTGGGCAAAGTCGGTAAGCGAGTTGAAGACCTTTCGGCGGACAAAGGGAGCCACCGCATCGCATCAGGTACTGCTGTACCTTCTCCCCCACGACGAGCAGAGCATGCAGAGCCTGCAGGATCCTCTAGATCAAGAGGAGTGGTCACCCTGGACACACTTCATCATGACGTGAGTGTGCTACAGACAGACGTGAGTTTTCTGAAGAAAAGTTTCAAGAGTCTGGAGAAAGGGGTGAAGAGGATCCTTGAGAAGATGGGGTGTCGGCACGATGATATCTTTCCGCAGACCTCATCCTATCAGCGCTCTGTATCTCGCCGGTAGTTCTGCACAGTGTCGGCCCCGAAGGCTGCGGGTTACGCTCTCTGCTAGAGGAGATGATGACGATGACGAGGCGGCGAGTGACTTACGCCTCGACTTCTCTCTTCTGGATTCTGCTTATCTTAGGATCATGTTTAGTTTCCTTTATGTGTTTTTTCTGTGTTTTCTTATGCATCTAGGTTTGTAACTATGATTTGACTACTCTCTGTTTAGTTTGTGTTGCTTTCTGTCTCTGTTTCTTTTTGGCAATTTTTGACAAAAAGGGGGAGAATGGACTACAGGTACAGGGGGAGTTGATAGTGCATACACGTAGGGGGAGATGCATATACAAAGGGGGAGAAATGATTACGAAGAGGAGAAGGAAATATTTTTGAGCAAAGGAAAGAGTTTGAAAAGTTGATGGAACAAGGACAAAGAGAAGAGGAGAAGAGGAGAAGAGAAGATGAGAACAAAGAGATTGTTGATTGACTAATGTTTTGATTTTCTATTTTCGTTTGAAATTGTTTTGCAGGAAATCAAGACTTCAAGACTCCTAGTTGTGTCTAAGTCATAGAGTTTGTTTTAGGAGTTTTTGATGTATTTTTGGATCTTAATTGTATTTGGATTACACGCGAGAAGTTTAATGTTTTGGTGATGACATTGAACTTCGTTGTTCTTTTAAAATGTAATCTTGGTTAGTTTTTGTGTTTTGTCACAAAATTGCCAAAGGGGGAGATTGTTAAGGATTTTGTGTTGGCAAGTTTCGTGAATTGAGTCGGAGTCTTGAAGGATCGGAGCGGATCGAAGATGGTCGAAGAATCCTAGACTTCGAAGAAAAGAGACAAGTTGAATCACGACGTCTAGGTAAGTGTTTAATTCATGTTATGGTGATTCATACTTAGTTATAGGCATTAGAATCATAATATCACAGTATAACGGATTAGAAATTGTATCGGAACTTTGTAATTTTTGAAAAGTGAAATTTCAGCAAAAATACAAAGTTATACCGGTATAAAATTGGTTTTGTACCGGTACAAAAAAGTTGCTATACCGGTATAGCCATCAATCCATTACCGGTAATGGCCCTTCGCAGAAAAATCTTCCGTCATTGCATTACCGGTAATGGCCCTATTTTTGTACCGGTACAAGAAGGTAAAAATCTGATTTTTCTCTAATCCGAATCTAATTGATTCTAAAGTCTATAAATAGGTTCTTAGGGTTCTCTAACTCTGGGCACTTCATGAATATACATGTTTGAGAAACCCTAGAGGTTAGGAATTCCTTCAAAACCTATTTTCTACAAAATAGCCTCTTTTAGGTCAAATCGAGACATAGTAATTCTTACTCTGTATGTCGATTTGATCTACGATTCGTTTGGAGTTTTCTTCTTCGGTTTTCATCGATACTCCAACGAAGGATCACCATATTCATGATTCTATTCATGGTGGCGTCGTGGATTCGGCATGATTGAAGACTTCGTGGATTCGGAGCGTGGCGTCGTGGATTCGGCGTATTGAAGACTTCGTGGATTCGAAGCAAGGCGTTTCGTGGATTCGGAACGTAGGCGTTCGTGGATTCGGACGTGATCGTGGACAACTCGGTGGAGTGCGCGGAGATCCATAAGAGAGTTAGAGAGGTTAAGTCCGTGGAGTCGGTAATCACCTTGTAATCTTTTCTTTTAGTGGATTGGTATTCGCGTGTTGGTCCCGTGGATTTTTTACTCCGAGTTGGAGTTTTCTCACGTAAATCTCGGTGTGCTTTTTAATTTCCGCATTTATTTTTAAAGCATCGAGAATTGTGGTTTTTGGCCGATACACCTATTCACCCCCCTCTAGGTGTTGTTTGATACAATCTAGATAGATCCTTGGGGCTTCCCGTAACTCACAATTGGTATCGGACGGGATCTAGATATATTGTTATCTAATGGCCGAAGGCGGCAACATTAATCGACCTCCGCTTTTCGACGGCACGAATTATGCCTATTGGAAAGTTCGCATGAGAGCTTTTCTAATTACAATCGAAGAGCGGGTGTGGAAATCAATTGAGTTCGGATGGAAACCTCCAACCGAAAAGGTCGATAATGTTGAGAAGCCTAAACCACCAGACAAGTGGACGAAAGATGAAAACGAGTCATCTTCGTTTAACGGCAAGGGCATAAACGCTTTATTTAATGCCTTGTCTCAAACGAGTTTACTCGCGTTTCGGCTTGTGAAACCGCGAAAGAGATTTGGGATACTCTACAAGTTACGCATGAAGGAACAAGCTTAGTAAAGGTCCAAAAATTACAAATGCTTACAAGTAAATTTGATTCGATTTCTATGGACGAAAACGAGACCTTTACCGAGTACTATACGCGTCTACAAGACGTAGTAAATACATGCGCTAACTTGGGAGAGAAAATCCCGAGTCGAAAGTTTTTAGAAAAATCCTTCGAACTCTTAGGACGGTTTAGGGCAAAGGTTGCCGCGATCGAAACCGTTAAACATCCGGACGAGATGAAAGTCGAAGAGTTAGTAGGCGCATTACAAACGTACGAGATGACTTTTCCTACTAACCAATCTTCTTCCAAGTCTTTTTCTAAAAGCACAGGGATTGCACTCAAATCAACAAAGGAAGAAGACGTCGACTCGGATTCCGACGAAAATATTACGCTTGCGGATTTTGAACAACAATTGGCGCTCCTCACGAAGAAGTTTCGCCGGACTTTCCGAAAGAAGAACGATGCTTCATCTTCGCAGCGAAAATCCTTTTCTAAACCTTCTTCTAATTCTAAATTGAAAGATAAAAAACTTGCAAAGTCTTCGAATGAAAAAGATGAATTCGAAGGGGAAATCCAATGCTTCAAGTGTAGAGGCTACGGCCATATCGCAACGGATTGTCCTTCGAAGAAGACGTATAAACAAAAGGCATTGCAAGCAAAGACTTGGGATGATTCAACTTCGGGTGATTCATCGCCAAGTGATGATGAAAAGGATCATATGGCTCTATTTACTAATTCTTCTTTGACTAAAGTTGCTTGTTTATCTTCAATTGTTTCTAATTCTAATGTTTCTCTTTCTTCGCATGAATCTTCGAGCGAGAATGGCGAAAGCGAGGAGGAGGCAAACGACGAGGATATTGCGGAAACATACAATCAACTTCTTGTTGAATCGCGAAAAATGGCGAAATTCAATAAGAAGTTGGAAAGTCGTTTGTTGGAGATTGAAGAAGATAACAACAATATGAGGATCATGAATGAAGCTTTTGAGGAGGAACGAGAATCAACTTTGAATATCAATTCGGTCCTCCAAAAGAAGCTAGAAGAAGCGAATTTAACGATCAAATCTTATTTGGATAAGATTGGATTTTTGGAGCAACAATTTAAGGAAACCTACACATCCAATCAAGTATTAACCAAGCAAGTTCATCAACTCAAATGGGATCTTCAACAATTTTCCTCGGTTTCGAAAAGTTGGATAACATGCTTGGGTTAGGTCAAACGAACAAGTTGGGCCTCGGATACGAAAGGACATATGTTGAGAAGGCTTCTACGTCAACTACTAAAGTCACAACAACTTCTAAAGAGAAGGTGTGTCACCGATGCGGCGTCAAAGGACACATCAAGAAGAATTGCCCAAACAAGGATAAGAAAAATATTTTGGCACCTTCCTCTACTCGGCTTCCCCACGAAATCAAATTGGAAATCTATTGGGCCGAGTACCTCGTGCAAACCGGAAGTCTAAGCTTCAACGAAAATATCAACCGAAGCTTCAAGTATCGAAACGATCAACGGTTGATCCGAAATCAAAACAAGTCAAGCCTCACGTCGACAAGTCAAAGCAACCGAAGATCCGACAAGTTTGGATCCGGAAAGGTGATATCTTTCCTTATTTTTCGTCTTAATTTATTTTTATTTTTATAATGCTTTGATTGGTGCATGTTGCATATTTTTATTTATCATTGCATTACATGTTAAGACGAGGTTTGTTGGTTAAAATTTTATTTTGAAAATCTTTTTAAGGAAAGGTTTTTGGGGAGTTTTTATTGAGAAGTGAGATGTTTGAAAATCTTTAAAGTAGAGAGATTAAAGGTTTTTCAAAGAGAATTAACCGATATTTAAAGTCAATTCAAATTGAATTAAATTCATATTAATTATTGATTTTACTTCACTTTTCATTATTTTGACGATAATTTATTATGTGATTTCTTTTTACATACCTTC
Organism: Aechmea fasciata; assembly: GCA_025177825.1. Lineage (NCBI taxonomy): Eukaryota > Viridiplantae > Streptophyta > Magnoliopsida > Poales > Bromeliaceae > Aechmea > Aechmea fasciata. The sequence continues at coordinate 2,465,161 of CM045930.1, read as the reverse complement.
ATCAAAATTTTGAAATTAATTTTAATCACTTTGTATTTAATCCATCTTGGTAGTGAATATTGAATATAATTGATGGATATTTTCTAATTGACTAAGATTCGTCAAAATTATTTTGAATTGTGAGATTATATAATTGAGGGGGGAGTTTGTTTTATTTAAAAAAAAAAGAAACTCCTAAGTTAAAAAGATGTGGAAAGAGTTACAGCCGAATGGAGTGTGAAAACTACCACAACATGTATGAAAGAGCTACCACCCCGGTCGGCCGGTACGTGTTTGAAACTACCACGTGAGAAATTATGAGAAAAACCGAAAATGGTTGAAAAAATGAATATTTTAGAATTTTCGGTGATATAAGGTGATAGTTTGAAAAAGATGCTCAAAGAGCCACCCCCGGTGCTATATTAGTTAAATCTCTATTTTGAACGGGTTGCGACAAGTTGGTGTCAATTTGGACAAATTTCTAGAAAGTTATTATTTATCAATTCACATCTTGATGATTTAAATAATTTTGATTGTTCTTAATATCAAATTTTGATGATATGATGTCTTTTGAAATCATAGAATATTTTACTGTCATCATAATAATTTTTGAAGTAAAATCATTAGTTTTTCTGAAATTAATTTGATTTTTTATGAATTTCTGCATGAAAAAGGCTATTTTTCGAAATTCTGATTTTTTATTCCGGTACAGATTCATCCTATCTGGGTACAAATATCGTAGCCGCGCGATATAATACCGGTAAGAATTCATTTTTCTCTCTCTACACTCATTCAAACCGCGTTTTTTCTCTCTCTAAAAATCCCCACAGCACTTCTCTTGAAGATCTACTCGATTTCCCTCGAAATTAACAGGTATTTTGCTCGGATTTAAAGATCAAACCCGAGTTTTGCATTTTTTTTTTGAATATTCCGGGACAAGAGTTCGATCTCTGTTATTACTTGTTTTTGATGCAGTTTTTTGCTGTAATTCACTATCTGAACTGATTATCTTGTACCTAGAACACCTAGAACACATTAGTTTGCGTTATTTTTGACAGATTTATGCTCTAGGGTTCTAAAATATTGGATTTTCGGGAAAAATTGTTTGATCTCTGTTTTTGTTCGTTTTTGATGCAGTTTTTTGCTATAAATCAATGATTGGACATATATTCTTGCTTCTAGAACACTCAAATCACATTAAAAGCCTTTATGTTTTACGGGTTTATGTTCTAGGGTTCATTTTTGGCGGAATTTCGGAATTTTTGAAAATGTGCCAAATTTGATGAAATTTTACTCGATTCAAGTTTGTTATTGCTTTATTATTTATTCTTGAATTATTTGTGAATTTTTCACAATTTTTAGAAATTGTTTTTCAAAAATGTGTTCATGTGAGGTTTTTCACGTGTAGGAAAATGGCATTTTCGCTAGTTTTGGTGCTTTTGGTGCTCATGGCCACGGGAGGTGGTTGCCGTGGTAGTAGAGGCCGACGGAGTGTCTCTAAAAGGACACGTGCTGCTGAGGAGTCGGAGGGCTCGGACCCCGACTATCAAGCGAGGAGGTGAAGAAAGAAGAGGAAGAAACGATGAAACTGTTTCCCGTCCCGACAAGGGAAAAGGCATTCTTTGGTGAGTCATCACGCGGAGGTGGTGTTACTAGGGAGCGTCGAGCCAAGAGGGATGCTGAGGTTCCTCCTGCGAGAGCTCGAGCCTTCTCTACTCGTTCATATATTGCAGAGCGGCACGTCAACTTCACGGAGATCACAGAGCAGGTTCCTGATTTTGGTCGCTTATTGCTTAGAGTCCCCATTGAGCCGGTTGGTCGTGTTCCAGCTTGCTCACCTTCTGTGTGGAGCTTATTCGGGAATTCTATCTGCGGGGCTAAGTTCTAGCTGAGGATGAAGAAACAGGAACCTATGTTTTTGAGACTTCAGTGCGAGGGAAGAAGCTCACTGTCACACCTTATGATATTGGTGAGTTGTTGGGGATGGAAGTTGATACTACGGGGCTTCATTATACGGTGAGCCACTTCGATCGTCGGCCGGGAGGCACGTGGTTGCGACCATCGCAGCCGGAGCACTCGCACGGATCGCGCATTGTTGGAGTCCAAGGACTTGCGCGTTGAGTATCATCTCTTGTCTCTGATTATGTGCTACAATGTTCAACCTACTATCGGGACAAAGAGGCTTCGGTGGGAACGATTTGTATTGCTCTATCTCTTTGGACATCCTGAGCAGACTCATGGGTTAAACATGAACATCCCTTTTCTGATATGGCAGCGAATGGTGCACGTGATTCAGTCCTCTACACGGCGAGATCTACTTCCGTATCCACTACTGATTACTCGGATTTTGCGAGCAAACGGAGTAGATATTGAGTGCGCTAAATATGATTTTGGCCTGGGCTCGATTGATGCGGTGACTTGGGCAAAGTCAGTAAGCAGGTTGAAGACCTTTCAGCAGACAAAGGGAGCCCCACCGCATACTGCATCAGGTACTGCTGTACCTTCTCCCCCACGACGAGCAGAGCATGCAGAGCCTGCAGGATCCTATAGATCAAGAGGAGTGGTCACCCTGGACACACTTCATCATGACGTGAGTGTGCTACAGACAGACGTGAGTTTTCTGAAGAAAAGTTTCAAGAGTCTGGAGAAAGGGGTGAAGAGGATCCTTGAGAAGATGGGGTGTCGGCACGATGATATCTTTCCACAGTCCTCATCCTATCGGCGCTACGTATCTCGCCGGTAGTTCTGCTGGTGTCGGCCCGAAGGCTAGAGGAGATGATGACGATGACGAGGCGACTGAGTGACTTCTGCCTCGACTTCTCTCTTACTGCTGATTTACTGCTTATCTTAGGATCATGTTTAGTTTCCTTTATGTGTTTTTTTTCTGTGTTTTCTTATGCATCTAGGTTTGTAACTATGATTTGACTACTCTCTGTTTAATTTGTGTTTCTGTCTATCTCTATTTCTTTTTGGCAATTTTTGACAAAAAGGGGGAGAATGGACTACAGGTACATGGGAGGTTGATAGTGCATACACGTAGGGGGAGATGCATATACAAAGGGGGAGAAATGATTACGAAGAGGAGAAGGAAATATTTTTGAGCAAAGGAAAGAGTTTGAAAAGTTGATGGAACAAGGACAAAGAGAAGAGGAGAAGAGGAGAAGAGAAGATGAGAACAAAGAGATTGTTGATTGACTAATGTTTTGATTTTCTATTTTCGTTTGAAATTGTTTTGCAGGAAATCAAGACTTCAAGACTCCTAGTTGTGTCTAAGTCATAGAGTTTGTTTTAGGAGTTTTTGATGTATTTGTGTATCTTTATTGTATTTGGGTTCCACGCGAGAGGTTTAATGTTTTGGTGATGACATTGAACTTCGTTGTTCTTTTAAAATGTAATCTTGGTTAGTTTTTGTGTTTTGTCACGAAATTGCCAAAGGGGGAGATTGTTAAGGATTTTGTGTTGGCAAGTTTCGTGAATTGAGTCGGAGTTTTGAAGGATCGGAGCGGATCGAAGATGGTCGAAGAATCCTAGACTTCGAAGAAAAGAGACAAGTTGAATCACGACGTCTAGGTAAGTGTTTAATTCATGTTATGGTGATTCATACTTAGTTATAGGCATTAGAATCATAATATCACTGTATAACGGATTAGAAATTGTATCGAAACTTTGTAGTTTTCGAAAAGTGAAATTTCAGCAAAAATACAAAGTTATACCGGTATAAAATTGGTTTTGTACCGGTACAAAAAAGATGCTATACCGGTATAGCCATCAATCCATTACCGGTAATGGTCCTTCGCAGAAAAATCTTCCGTCATTGCATTACCGGTAATGGCCACTTTTTATCTTAGGTACAAGAAGGTAAAAATTTGATTTTTCTCTAATCCGAATCTAATTGATTCTAAAGTCTATAAATAGGTTCTTAGGGTTCTCTAACTCTGTGCACTTCATGAATATACATGTTTGAGAAATCCTAGAGGCTAGGAATTCCTTCAAAACCTATATTCTACAAAATAGCCTCTTTTAGGTCAAATCGAGACATAGTAATTCTTACTCTATATGTCGATTTGATCTACGATTCGTTTGGAGTTTTCTTCTTCGGCTTTCATCGATACTCCAACGAAGGATCACCATATTCATGATTCTATTCATGGTGGCGTCGTGGATTCGGCGTGATTGAAGACTTCGTGGATTCGGAGCGTGGCGTCGTGGATTCGGCGATTGAAGACTTCGTGGATTCGAAGCATGGCGTTTTGTGGATTCGGAACGTGGGCGTTCGTGGATTCGGACGTGATCGTGGACAACTCGGTGGAGTGCGCGGAGATCCATAAGAGAGTTAGAGAGGTTAAGTCCGTGGAGTCGGTAATCACCTTGTAATCTTTTCTTTTAGTGGATTGGTATTCGCGTGTTGGTCCCGTGGGTTTTTTACTCCGAGTTTGAGTTTTCCCACGTAAATCTCGGTGTGCTTTTTAATTTCCGCATTTATTTTTAAAGCATCGAGAATTGTGGTTTTTGGCCGATACACCTATTCACCCCCCCTCTAGGTGTTGTTTGATACAATCTAGATAGATCCTTGGGGCTTCCCCGTAACTCACAGTTGGAATCGGACTTGGGCTTAGAATCCATATGAGACTTAGGAAAAAAGTCAATGTCGTAAAGAGACATTGGGTTTGGCATTCATTTGTGACTAGTGAGCTAATGTCATTAAGCGGCATTAGGCTCGTAAATGAACTTAGACATAATGGAATGTAATGATATGTGGGATATTGTACTAGACCTTAGGGTTGCTAGTGACTATTACCATGTTAGAGACATGAGGTTTGGGTACTTGAGACTATTTCCATGGTAGAGCCATGATGACTGGATCGTGAGACGATGACTTTTCTTGCTTGCCATTTGTGCCCATTCGCACATGCTTGTGAGGGTCGCTCTCTACAAGCCGGCACTTCGGAGTTGGTCTTTGCGACACGGTTCGCGCGTGCGGGATTGAGACGCCTGTAGGGCCGAGTGGGACAGCCTCATTTCCAGCGCGGGATGATGTGCTACCACGGGCAGCTAGGCAGTGGTGTTAAAGATTTTATAAGTTAGCAAATTTCGTGAGGTGTTTGGAGTCTTGAAGGAATTAGGAGCACACTTGGACAAAGACGATGCAAACAGACATTACAAGACTTAGCGGTGAAGCTCGGCACCTCAGGTATGATTCTAAGAACATTTATGGTGATTTTAGACTAAGATATAGTAGTTAGAAGACTTGGATTGAATTCTATATGACAAAAATCAAAGCTGAAAAAATCTGGTCAAGATCCGGATCTGAAGGGTGAAATCCGGATCCCGTAAGCCTGATTCTTGCGCAACCTTAATTCAGATCCGGACTTGGATGTGAGGTCCGGATCCAGTACCTTCAACTCTCAGGTTGCGTAAGGGTGGACCGGACCTAAGAGGTGGAATCCGGATCTCGTAGCTCAATATTTGTTGATACGCAATTCAGGACCAGACTCCATGGCTCAGGACCGGACCTAGGTGAATTTGTAATTCAATGACGGAAGAGAGAACCGGTTGAGGGGGCAGAGTCCGGACTTCCCTAGACCGGTCTCTGCATGTGAGGTCCGGACCTTGGCGTGAAATCTTTCCATTTGGTTGTTACAAGCCTAATCTATCTCTAAGTCTTCTAATACTATATAAAGACCATGGGGGGTTCATAAATATATATACTTACATTATAAACTCTTTTGAAAACCATAGAAACTCTTTTTAACCTAATGTTCTTTTTCTAAATTAGAGTTTTCATGGTATTAATCATCAAATTGATTCTAGATTTTTGAATCTTCGTTTCTTCATGAATCAAGTTGATGATTAATTAAAAGAGATCCCCCATTGGTTATGGTTCGTTAATTGCGAAATCACCACAAATCATCTTCTACTACTCCGGATGGAGATTGGCTCGGATATCGCGTGAAGGACCGTGGATTTGGTGGACGCATCGAGGATTCGGGGCATTGTCGCGGCAAGGAGTTGCGGCGTGATCGGTTGAAGGATTTCAAGCGATCGAGGACCAGCGAAGGAGATCCACATTGGAGAATCGGTAAAGTTGGGTTGGGTAATCGGTAAATCACCTTGTACTCAATTTGGTTCTTAGTGGATTTTTCGTGTGATCGGTCCCGTGGGTTTTTCTCTCCGTTTTGGAGTTTTCCTACGTTAAAATCTCGTGTGTTGATTTTATTTTCCGCATTTACTTTAAAACGCATTGAGGTTTTTTATTTTGCTGTTTCACACCTATTTCCCCCCCCCCCGCTCTAGGTGTCGATTATCTTTTAGATCCTCGGGATCCATATCTTACAAGTGGTATCAAAGCGGGTATAGGTTGTAGACAATGGCCGAGTGCGGTAACGTTAATCGACCTCCTCTCTTTGATGGCACCAATTACGCTTATTAGAAAGTCCGCTGGAGGAGTTCCTTATTGCCATCGATGAGAGGGTTTGGCAAGCGGTGGAATTTGGTTGGAAACACCCCACCGAAGTAGTCGATACTGTTACCGTTCCAAAACAGAGAACTAAGTGGACTAAAGACGAAAACGAGCTTTCTTCATTTAACGGGAAGGGTATCAATGCCCTATTTAATGCTTTAAATCAAACCGAATTTTCTAGGGTTTCGGCGTGTGAGACCGCCAAGAAAATTTGGGATACTCTTAAAACCACCTATGAGGGAACAAGCCTCGTAAAAGTACAAAAGTTACAAATGTTGACTAGTCGTTTTGATTCAATTCATATGGAAGAAAACAAAAATTTTACTGATTATTATACACGACTTCAAGATATAGTCAACACTTGTTCTAACTTGGGTGAGAAATTTCCCGAAACCAAGATCATTCGTAAGATTTTAAGAACTCTTCCCGAACGTTTTCGTCCGAAAGTCGCGGCTATTGAAACGGTGAAACACCCGGATGAGATGAAAGTAGATGAATTAGTAGGTGCTCTTCAAATATATGAGATGACTTTTCCTTCTAACTCATCTTCCTCCAAGTTGTCTTCTAAGTCCACAGGGATGGCGCTCAAATCTACCAAAGGAGGCAATGTGGAATCATCTACTTCCGAGACGGATTCGGATACGACGTTGGAGGATTTCGAAAAACAGCTCGCACTTCTAACGAAGAAGTTCCGGCGGAATTTTAAGAAGAGATTTCCTCCAAAGTCCTCTTCGAAAGTGAATAAATCGAAAGGAAGTACTTCTTCTTCATCCTCTAAATCTAAACGTTCTGAAAATTTTTCTAAAGATTCTTCAAAGGATAAGAAAAGTGGGGAAGGACAAATTCAATGCTATAAATGTCGAGGGTTTGGACATATAGCATCGGATTGTCCGAATAAGAAGTCTTCGAAAAAGAAGGCTATGCAAGCCATCACTTGGGATGACTCTTCTTCTGCGGATGAGTCTACCGCAAGTGATGAGGACGTTAATGCTACGACGTTACTTGCATGTGAATCTTCTCTCGTGTGTTATGCTTTATCTAATTCACTTTCTATGTCGTCTGTGAATGAACATTCTACGACGGAGAACTCAACGGATGAAGAATTGGATGGAGATGATATGGTCGCCGCAAATCATCAATTGGTGGTTGAGTCGAAAAGGATAGCTAAACACAACAAGAAACTTCGACGACGAATCATCGATCTTGAAGGAGAAAACACCAAATTGAGCACTTTGACAAGTAGTTTGGAGCAAGAGAAGGATGGATTGTCGAGGGCCTACAACACTCTAGTAGAGAAGGTTGCTATACTTGAGAATGAAAAGGAGTTGTACGAAGAAAATTCAATGTACCTCAACAAGCAACTTTTGGAGGCAAAGGAGGCAAACTTGGAGTTCACGAAGACAATTATACAACTTAGATCGGACTTGAGCAAGTTCTCCTCCGGAACGACTAAACTTGATCGGATGCTTGGAATTGGTCAAACCAATAAGTTGGGACTTGGATATGAGAGGACATACATTGACCAAGTTTCCAAGCAAGTGGGCACTACCTCGACTAAACCTACTCCAAAGGTTCAAGGTAAATTCGTTTCTCCTACCAAAGTTTTAACTAACAAAATTTGTCATGCTTGTAGAGTTCTAGGTCATGTAAAGAGATTTTGCACACAAAAGAAAAACCCTACAAAATCAATGAACCAACGGAAGTCGTCAAAGCCTTCAAAGCAAGTTCCAAACGTGAAGGCTAAACAATCATGGAGGCCTAAGTTGGATGATTCAAAGGGCAAGAGAAATCAATTCGTCGACAAGTTTCACAAGACGCATACAAGTCATCGCACCCCAAAACATGTAAGGTTTGGGTGCGCAAAGGTGAATTCTACCCTTGCTTAGTTATTCATACTTCGCTTCATGCTTACGATAATAATTCTTGGTACCTTGATAGTGGATGTTCCCGACACATGACCGGAGATAAAAATTGGTTTACTTCTTTTCAAGAAATCTCCGGTGGATGTGTCGTATTTGGAGATGGTCAATCCTCTAAGATCATTGGAAAGGGAACAATCACTATCTCGGAAGGCCCCACGTTGAATGATGTCTTTTATGTTGAGGGGCTTATGTCACGCCCCGAGCCCGCCAATTCTGTCGGATTCGGGCGCGCCGACAGACCGCCGAACGGACAGAGTTTCCCCTATACGTTCAAGGCATCGCAATCAATACCATTACAAGGAGGTTCCAAACAGGAACAGATATCTCAATCAGATTGCATAAGGAAGTATCATAAACATAAAACAGCTACTTGCTATTACAACCATTCAACCCATATTACAATATTACATTAGCTTTAAACTTTAAACTTTAAACTTTCTAATACAATCTAGTTATTACAATACGGTTTACAACTTTATTACAACATGTTCTTTTCACTTTCAGACCCCTAGTTAGCCGACTGGGATACTTCTATCTCTGGTCTTCGGTAGGGCGCTAACTACCGAGCTACGCCACTGCCTCTGCGCACGCTCACGTCCCATGCGTGTGCCGTGTAACCACAACACTGGGGTGAGAACTATTGTCCATAGTTCTCGTGGGTACGGTCACCCAAGAGAAAAGCTCGACCAATAGATCCAAGGAGGCACTGCAAATATGTTAGTCCAAAAACATATACAGATATATAATTTGCAACTAACATAAAAACCTGCCTCACAAATGCGGTATGCAAATTATTCTTTAGCTCTTAGCTTTTCTTTACTTTATTGCTATTCTTTACTTTAGCCGTTTCATTCTTAAACTTAGCTATTCATTAGGTTAGCTATTCTCATTCTTGCTCTTTACTTTTGGCACTTATGCTATTTAGCAAATACTTCTAAGGTCACTTGGCCTTAGCTCACTATGCCACCCGACTCGGTCTTGAGTCAATTGCTTGCGGATATTCCGCGCTCTGTCAGGCTCGAGGCGAAGGACGTCTCACATGCACCTCAGCCTTAGATTCTCTCGACTATAGGTCCACGCACAGGGTGAGAACTATCATCAACCCCCGGACCACAAGTCGCTCAATGGACCTACGGGCGAGGAGAACCACACGTACCTGCGTCCCCAATCTCATACTCATACCGAGCGAGGAGAACCACACGTACCCGAAGAGTCACTGCCAGGCGAGGAGAACCACACGTACCTGCAGTTGCCATTCACTTGCTCTGCTGCACTAGCAGCCGCTGCACTAGCAGCATTCATTCCTAGGGATTCCGGAATCCATTTCACATAACTCAAGGGTTGGTCTTAACCCTATAGTGTCGACCTATCTAGGTCCATTGTTCTTTGCATCCTAGGTCCACTTGACACTAGGGTTCATTCTTTGTCACATAACCTAGGTTGACTTAACTCTAGGTTCAATGTCATTCTAATTCGACCTATGTTTTCTAACACTAGGTCCATGATCCTCTTTATCCAACCTATGTCCTCGACACTAGGTTCACTGTCCTTTACCTAGATCCATATGACTCTAGGTTCACTACAACCTATGTTCTTTACACTAGGTTTGATGCCACACTCCTATATGAGTATTTAGTCCATGACTCACATTCTTTATTTGGCATTCTTATACTTTGCTCTCTTATACTTGACATTCTTATGTCTACCAAAGCCTTTACTTAGTATTCTCGTTCTTTCGCATTCTTTAGCCACTAGGTTCTTTAAACACTAGGTTCATGCTCACTCGTTCACTAGCATTTCTATATTATGCTATTGTCATGTTCATCGAATGTTCACTATGCTAAGCATGCATTCTTTTACTCTTCTAGCATTATACTTTATGCTATTATCATGCATTTCATTTGTTTACTTGCATCTACTTAGCATTTTTACTTTACCTCACTAGCATGCATTTCTAATCATGCAGTATTGAACATGCGTCAATAAGAGTTAAATGACTCTTAGACATACAGGCGACCTAGTCGCTTCGGTAAACACAACCCACCTCAATTCGCACTCCGATTGCTCGTCGACACTTGCAATCGGTCGCCGCTGACACTCTTGACCCGGTTCGGCTCGAACTCTTGCACGACCAACCAAACGGTCTCCGAATTGCAATCCGAGACTTTGTGCCGTTGCCCCACGCCTTTAAGTTGCTCCAGTTCCGTTTTCATGAATTTAGGGCTCCTATCTTGCGTGCTGCGGACATCTGGTATGAATATATTAAATAATTAATATCTTTGTACTCGCTCGTCGGATCACCGAACCGAGCGCGCCAACGCGTTCGTTAGGCCCTCAATTAGGTTTACATGGGGTCAAATGAGATCAATCTCATCTATTTCTAAAAACCCTATTTTGGAGCCCTAGGTTTGCACTTTCGCAAAACCCACCGATTTGATCCCTAGAACAAGCAATAGAGAGCTTGTCTAACCTCTAGGAACTCATCTAAGAGCATTAGAGCCATCCATAGGGTGCTTAGAGCAAACCCTAGAAATCCACCATTAGAGCATCATAATGAAAACCATGGATTTCATGGAGTTCATGGTCTCCACATAGTTCTAAAGCTTACAAGAAGCTCAAAACTCTAAATCTAGGGTTTAGAAACCCATTATCTAAGGATCTACCATGAGAGGAGGCTAAATCTTACCTCTACAAGCTTGCCCCGAGCTTGTGGGAGAGGAAGAAGATGACCAAGAGGATCTCCATCATCATCTTCTTCATCATCTCCATCTTCTTCTTCTTCTTTCTCTTCTTTTCCTTCTCTTTCTTTCCTTTCTTCTTGCTGTCGAACAGAGAGAGAGAGAGGAGGAGTGAGTGAGAGAGAGAAAGAGAGTGTTTAATCCACTCTATACACTCATCTCATGCCAAATTTGCATATAAACCCCTCAACAAAACTCCTCTTGCAACAGCCCAAACTGGGCATTTTCGGGCTGCAGGGTCCGGATCTCATGTATGGGGTCCGGACCCCAAGTGTCTTCACCAGAGTCCCATCGCGCGTGGGATCCGGACCACCACTGGGATTCGGATCCCGTAGGCAGATTTTCCAGGACTTAGCCAAATTTTCAGCTGACTTCGCAGGGGGGGACCGGTCCTGGCCTCGATCCGGATCCGAGAGCGGGATTTTCGGGACTTAGCCATTTTTCGGCTTTTCTCCGTTTCTTCTCCGTTTCAACTCACTTTTGACCCGTTCGACCTCCGATTCGTTTCAAATCGAACCGAGACTCTCCAAACATGATTTAGATCATGTCCACATCATTATCTCATCCGCGCAAGCGTCGGATTTAGCTCGTGGCCCAAGATAGCCTTTCGGGCTCCGTTCTTGCACCTAGTGCACCGAAAACACCCGAAAGCTTCCAAACTTCACGGGAACCATTCTTATGGCCTTCTAAGCCAACATACCTCGCGACTTCATAACTTTAGAAGTTCGGGGTGTTAAAGCTTAAATCAAATCTCGTAAGCATAAGCCAATTATGTGATGATGGGTATTGTGTGAAATTTTCTTCAAAAGAGTGTTTGGTAACTCTAGATAATGACTCTCTTTTCTTAAAAGGTGTAAGATCCCAAAACAATTGTTATATAGTTCCTTGTACCCGAAACGAAACATGTAACCTAGTGTCATTAGAAACCGAGACTTTATGGCATGAACGACTAGGTCACATAAACTTTAAGGAGCTATCCAAGATCACAAAAAGAGATTGTGTTAGGTGTACCCAAAATTGATTTCGAAAAGAATGTTTTGTGCGGGGGTTGTCAATTGGGTAAGCAAACTAGATCCGCACATAAGAACTTGAATCATTTAGGAACATCACGACCTTTAGACTTACTTCACATGGACTTAATGGGACCATCTAGAATTCAAAGTTTGGGTGGAAAACGGTATATTCTTTTGATTGTTGATGATTTCTCTCATTATTCTTGGAGTGGATATTTGCGTGAAAAAGCGGATACTTTTGATTTATTTTCTAAAATTTGCCTCCGTCTTATGAATGAACGTAATGATAAAATTATACGAATAAGAAGTGATCAAGGAGGAGAGTTCATAAATTTTAAATTTGCTGATTTTTGTGCTTCTAAATGAAACATGAATTCTCCGCTCCTTACACACCACAACAAAATGGAGTTGTTGAACGTAAAAATCGGGTGGTACAAGAGATGGCTCGTGTTATGCTTCACAGTAAAAAGGTTGCTTTACATTTTTTGGCCGAAGCGGTAAACACGGCCGTCTATGTCATGAACCGAATTTATGTACGTCCGGGTACATTAAACACTCCATATGAGTTGTGGATGGGTAGAAAACCTAATGTCAAATATTTTCGTATCTTCGGAAGTAGATGCTTTATCCTTCGGGATCATGAAAATCTTGGAAAATTTGACTCCTGAAGCGACGAGGGAATTTTTCTCGGTTATTCTACCTCTAGTCGAGCATATAGAGCGTACAATTTAAGATCTAAGACGGTGGTAGAATCAATTAATATTAAAGTAGATGAAGCTTCTTCACATTCTACTGTGTTTGATACATCTAGTGGTTTGCATGATGATGATGATAATGATTCTCCTTTTATTTTTCCTTCACTTGATGATGTTGCTTGTGCTGAAGTTCCTGTTTCACCTAATGTTATTGCATCACATGAATCATCTAAACCTTCTACTAGTATTCCTGATTTGACACCCGTAAGAGATCACCCTTTGTCGAATATTATTGGAGACCCACTTACTGGTGTAAAAACAAGGAGACAACTTTTGTGTGAATTTGCTTGCTATGTTTCTTTGATAGAGCCGAAAAATGTGGACGAAGCTCTTCAAGATGAATATTGGATAAACGCCATGCAAGAAGAGCTTGGTCAATTTATTAGAAACAATGTGTGGGAACTTGTACCTCGTCCTGAGAATCAACATATCATTGGTACCAAATGAATTTTCAAGAATAAGAAAAATAAAGATGGTACCATTGTACGAAACAAGGCGAGATTAGTTGCTCAGGGGTATTCTCAGGTTGAAGGCATCGATTTTGATGAGTCGTTCGCCCCGGTTGCCAGATTAGAGTCGATTCGAATTATGTTCGCGATTGCTTGCCATTTTAAAATAAAGCTTTTTCAAATGGATGTAAAGAGTGCATTTTTAAATGGATTTCTGAAAGAAGAAGTCTATGTTGAACAACCGAAAGGTTTTATAGACTCAAAATTTTTAAATCATGTTTTTCATCTCAAAAAGGCACTTTACGGTTTAAAACAAGCACCGCGAGTGTAACGCCCCAACTTCCCAGGGGGTCACCTATCCTATGACTAGTCTCGTCCTAGCACGCTTAACTCTCTTAACCTCTTGGGCCTTGCCACCACCCAAAATGCTTAAGCCGGGTTAAGAGTTTAGCCCTATTATATCTCATATATAGGACTATTTGGGGTCTCACATTCTCCCCTCCTTTAAGCCCTGATGTCCTCGTCAGGTTCAGACTCACAAGTACCAGGCGATGTGAGACTCGTCTCGCTAGCCCGTCATCGAGACCCTCAACCGAGACTCATCTCACACTTGTAATTGGCTCGTGGTGGCTACGATACGCCCCACCTTCCCCCCCATCCTAGGACTACTCCCGTCCTAGCACGCTTAACTCTCTTAACCTCTTGGGCCTTGCCACCACCCAAAATGCTTAAGCCGGGTTAAGAGTTTAGCCCTATTATATCTCATATATAGGACTATTTGGGGTCTCACAGCGAGCATGGTATGAACGACTCACGAAATATCTTGGAGACCGGATATAACCGAGGGGGAGCGGATCGGACTTTGTTTGTTAAGCACTCAAATGATGGTTTTATTGTGGCACAAATTTATGTGGATGACATTTTATTTGGAGCAACAAAGGATAAAGATTCCACGGAGTTTGCTAAATTGATGACGGAGGAGTTTGAAATGTCTATGATGGGTGAACTCACATACTTTCTTGGACTTCAAGTAAAACAAACAAAGGACGGGATTCATGTAAGCCAATCCAAGTACGCAAAGGAACTAGTTAAAAAGTTTGGACTGAACAACGCAAAACACTTTGACACTCCGATGGGAACAACTAACAAGGGGCTTGGTGTCACGCCCCGGGGTCCCTTTGGTACATAAAACACAGCGGAAATTTTTTTTTTTTTTTTTTTTTTTTTTAGCACGACCCCCAGGTGTGCCGGATACGCACAAATACGGGAGGCCATTGTACACACGGACGAGTCTCCCTGTATTTGCACGGCATCGCACAAGTACGGAGTATATACAATCATCCTGGCACCCAATCACAACAGATGAACAATAAGTAATAATCAGATACACGAGTTCATTCACCATTCACCACATTCACCACTTTTACTTATTCAAAAACCACCAGAAAACCTTTTTAAAACCATTTCCTTTGAGAAGCTACCGCGAGGGGTAGAAAACCCTTTTTCTCGATATCCGTGCATCAGAATCCAATTCCGTCAGTGCCATTGGTTCCAGAATAGTCGAGCCGTTCGAAACGAGCTATTGAAATCATATTATCGGAGTTCTGTACACGCCTGAACCCATCCGCTATTTCCGGCTCATCCGGAAAACTAGAGTTACTATTCACTTAAGTCATTTTTCCGGGTCGCGTAACTTTTTCGTTTTAGCTCGTTTTGACCTGAAATTTGACGTGTGCTCTTGTAATTTAATTACACACAATAACATCGTCAACAAAAGGGTTTATTTATTATGATGAAAATATCAGTTATTACATCATTCCCCCCTTACAGGAAGTTTCGTCCCCGAAACTAGGTCAAGAATCCCCCATAAACAAATGTGGATAACGCTCCCGCATAGTAGACTCAAACTCCCACGTAGCTTCGCGCTCATCGTGGTTCTCCCACTGAACCTTTACGTACGGAATGGTCCTGTTCCGTAACCGCTTCTCCTCACGTGCCAAAATCCGCAACGGAGCCTCATCTTAGCTCAGATCCTCCCGCAACTGGATAGCCGTCGTGCTGAGGACGTGGGATGGATCAAGAATATACTTCCGAAGTATGGACACGTGAAAGACATTGTGCACCCGGGCGAAACTCGGAGGCAGAGCTAACCTGTACGCCACCAGAACAATACGCTCCAGGATCTCAAACGGTCCCACGAATCGCGGACTAAGCTTGTTCCGCATACCGAAACCATTTGATGCCCCTGGATGGCGACACCTTGAGCAGCACGTGCTCACGGACCTGGAACTCTAGGTCACGCCTCCGCTGGTCCGCGTAACCCCTCTGTCAACTCTGTGCAGTCTGAAGTCGCTCTCTCGCAATGTGAACCTTCGCCTCCGCATCCTTCACTAAGTCAGGCCCGATCAACCGGCGTTCTCCGACATCGTCCCAACAGATAGGGAATCGACATCGACGCCCATATAAAGCCCCGTACGGAGCCATCTCAATGCTCGCCTGGTAGCTGTTATTATAGGCGAACTCCAACAGAGGTAAATAGCGAAACCATCCATCACCGTAGTCCAGGACACAAGCGCGGAGCATGTCCTCTAGAGTCTGGATGACTCGCTCTAACTGTTCGCCGCTCTGCGGATGGAACGCTGTACTGTAGTTCAGCTTCGTACCCATAAAAATAGGAAACGAAGCGAGTGTCCCGATCAGATACGATTGACACTTGCACACCGTGAAGTCGGGCGATCTCATCGATATACAACTGCGCCCGTCCTTCACGGGACCACGTCGTGTGCATCGGCAGAAAGTGAGCCGATTTCGTCAGCCGATCCACTACAACCCAGATCGCATCATGGCCTCGCTGTGATCGAGGCAACCCAGTGACGAAATCCATAGAAATCTGCTCCTACTTCCAATCGGGTATCGGAAGTGGTTGAAGCTTCCCTGTCGGTCACCAATGCTCGGCTTTCACCTGCTGACAAGTCAAGCATCGAGCCACAAGCCGAGCCATATCTAGCCTCATCCCAGGCCACCAGAAATTCTGCTTCAAGTCGCGATACATCTTGGTTCCGCCTGGGTGAACCATATAATGGGATCGGTGCGCCTCGGATTGGATATCGTTCCTCAACTCCGAGTCACTCGGCACGCACCATCTGCCTCTGAACGCAAGGACCCATCAGTGTGGATAGTGAAGTCCCCGAAACTTGACCAGGTACCCTCCACAATCAAATTGGATACTGCTACGCCAATGCGGTATCACCTTAGTACTGGTCAATTATATTTCCATAATTCACGACAACTCATCTATCGCTTCACCTGGACGGGACGAGGGTAAATATTCCAACCCAAATCTACGGATCAAGATTCACTGGAATCATATTCATCTTATAACTTGCGGACAAAGATAGCCCCGCGTCCAGAACAATCCGATCCCATCTTGTAAATTCTGAGATAATAATTCATCTCTCAGAATTACTAGGTCCACTCAACTTTAGTCCGCATAGTCGTAATCCGACTCGACTACGTCGAAAAATTCATGTAGAGAAGTCACGGACAACACCGCGAGTTTGGAGTATGTTTCCGTAGTCCGAAACGACACACTCCTACTCGCCCACAACATCAATTAGCTCACCACGTGTTAAACGTATCGTTGTCCAAAACCTGAGTCGAAACACTCACCTTGGAGACTACAGTCTCACACCAGTCACCCGACAACTACCAAAGTCAAACCTCAATCAGTGGAAAGCCACCTGTGGCATTCAACAGTCCTAGGTCCAAGACCTCATTTTCCACCTGACCCAAAAGGTCCAACTGACAATACCAATTGAGCTTGATAATTTTATGTGATAAAATCTACTCTACTCATGGGTAGGAGTACAGTAGCTTACTTCTTGTCAGCCTCTGACATCTGACTGTTCGGTCGGTTACTTGATGTACTCGGTGACCTTGTTGTTCGGTTGGTCAGTTCTTGTGTTTCCTTCAGTAGTACTTGCATACAGTTGAGAGGATGTTGAGTTGTTCCATCCTAGTTGACCTGAGTGGTCAGTTCTTGTGTTTCCTTCAGTAGTACTTGCATACAGTTGAGAGGATGTTGAGTTGTTCCATCCTAGTTGACCTGGTTGGTCAGTTTCTTTCTCTACTCAGGACCTGGTTGGTCAGTTACTTTGCATACTTTGGGACCTGGTTGGTCAGTCACTTTCTGTACTTGGGACCTATTTGGTCAGTCACACTCAGTACTTGGTACCTGGTTGGTTCTTCTGGTTACTTGACGACCCACGTGGTCGATGGGCCCTGGGGGGAAGGATTGTCGGCTGATTGCCGATGGTTAATTTTGAGCATATTTGCATTAATCGCCCGATACTCGTCGCACGTCACGAACACCAGCGGTCTGATCCACCGCCAGTGGGGTGTTCTTTTCCGGAAAAGTGGTCGCAGAGGTTCGACCCGTGAGCCCGGGAGCTGTATGCTGGGGTTGGACGCATGGTAGAGTAGTGGGGGCATTGGCCTGAGGTCCGCGGCGCGAGACCAAGAGAGCATTGGTTCAGATTGGGTACTTTTGAGCTTCTATATCTGTTGAAGCATACTTACAGTAGCTGTTGTTTCATATCTGTATATCTCTCCCGTTTATTTGTTTATCATAGCTACTGTACTACTATTATCTACTCTTGTGTCTATCTCATGAGGTATCCACTGGGAGGGGGAGACATGTTTACATGTTCTCACCCCTCGCCTTCTTTTCAGGTGTTTCATCAGGTTTTAGTGGGACGACAGGAGAGGAGCGTACCTAGCACGCGTACTAGCTCCCGACCCGTGGTTTGTTTACCTTACAACTTTATTTGATTAAGTAATTAGCTTTGTATATGGTTCAGTCTCTCTAATACTGTTTTGGAATTATAAATATCGTTTGGTTTGGAATATAATATGGTTTTGGTTTTATGTGATAAAATGGTTTTCTACCCCTCGTGGTAGCGTTTTAAAAAGAAAAGGTTTCCGTGTGGGAAACAGTTGTTTTTAAAAGGCTTTCTCGTGGATTTTGTAAATTAGTATTTCAAAATCAGTTTCCGAGTAGGAAACATTTCAACTGATAGTTGTGGTTTTATGAATGAGTAAATGTGAATGAACCTGTAGTGAATGGTGTGGGTATGTGTATGTGGATCGGATTGATTGTTTATACACTTGTTTGTGGTTGTATGGGTTTGTAAGAACATTCTGTAGTTGTGCGATGCGTGCAAATACAGGGGAGACTCTGTCCGTGTGTACAGTGGTCTCTCTGTATTTGTGGCAGGTCTGGTACGTCCTTGGGGGTCAGGGTTTTAAAAAAAAAAAAAAATTTCTCTCAATAACCTCGATTAACCAACGCAGGTTCCATGCAAGTCCATCACTTGATGCACAGGATTGCCAATCGCACTATGCGATACCAACCATCAGTGATGCTCAACATCCGTCTCCACGAGACCCTGTCGCTGCTGTCCTACAAGGGACCCTAGCGATCAATATTCCGAGCAACACCAAATACTTGTCTCATTGAGACCCAGGCGACCTGTCACCAATTGATCAGACAAGCACACCACTCCTAGGTTTGCACAATTAATTTGAGAAGCAAACCCTGTACATTATCACATACGGTGACTATCAAAGCCGACATTTGAAAACAGATCGACTCCGAACCTACTCACTGGGGGTCCATAGCTTTCAACCTCTGAAAGCTACAGGCGACACTAAGTCGCGCACGCGCAACTGAGGCTTGAGGAAATGGTTCCTCAAACCGTTTTCCGTACCACAATCGAGCTTAACTCGAAGCTCCAGGAACTCCATCAATACTCAGGAGTAACCCGCGTCAACTCAACTTCTATCGCCATCCACAGACGATTCCACAATACACCCAATTTAGGTGTTAGAATATGTTAAGGATTTTATAAGTTGGCGGATTTCGTGAAGTTATTGGAGTCTTGAAGAAGTGAAGAACACAAAGATGAAGTTTGAAGACTCAAGGCTCGACGGAGAAGCTCGATACGTCAGGTATGTCTTAAAGAGTATTTATGGTGATTTAAACTAAGATAATAGTGGTTAGAAGCCTTGAAATACTTTTAATTTGACAAAACTATGGTTTATGAGGTCAATGTCCGGACCTTGGTCAATGTCCGGATCCCGTGGGCTTGACATTGCATAACTCTTATGTAAGTCCGGACATCCTGGCATTGTCCGGTCTCAGTACAATGAGATCAATTGTAACATACTGGACTTGCGCAAACTGCGGAGTTCGAGTATCTGACTTGAGTTTGGAGCTTTTCCAGATTTTCTGGAGGGTCGTTGACTGTGTTCCGACCTATGGCACGTGTACCGAGGTTAAGGGATGAATCCCTAGCACTAAAGTCCAAAAAGTTGGATTTTAGGTTGCTCTCGGATTGAAATTTCGAGGCCTTGTACCGGTACAAAATGATGGTTATACCGGTACAAGCGTGATGGCTATACCGGTACAAAATGGATTTTGTACCGGTACAGACCAGCTGAGCGAGGGCAAACCCGAGGCTCGGGTTTGGCTGTTTCGCAGGGTTTATACCGGTACAAAATGGATTTGTACCGGTACAAACTGGCAGATTTTGAGCAGTTTGAACTGCAGGGGGTTTTTAGCTATTGTTGCACTTCTATTAGTGCAAGCCTTGTCCCTAGGGTTTCCCTTTGTGTTCTTCACAGCAAGAGGAGAGGTAAGAGCTCCCTCCACTCCATCTCCTTCTTCTCTCCTTGGTTTGGATGGGTTTTTGAGGATTAAAACCCTCTCTTTGCTCTCTTTTGCTTGGTAGAGCCTATTTCCTCCATTGTTGGAGCTTAGAGCTTGGTGAGTGGAGCTTTGTGGTGGATCAAACTTCAACCCTTGGGCCTTTTGGACTTGGTTTGAAGCTTCTTAGAGGTAAGCAACAAGCTTTCTTCACTTAGATTCGGTTTTTGGAGGTTTCTTTGAGTTGAAACCCTAGTTTTGGATTCTAGGGTTAGAATTTGGGGATTTTCGATTTGGGGCCTTTGGGACCTAATTGATGGGTTTAGAACTTTGATTTAGGTTGGATTAGAAGGACTCTAACTCCCATTTGGAGATCGAGAGAGTTTTCTTCGCACTCGGTGAGTTTTCTCCAACATTTTGTGGAATTTCTTAAAGTGTGAACTCATGGTTCAACTTCTTAGCTTGTAACTCCTAGGGTGTGCTTCTTAGGACTCAAGGAGTGATTATCAAAGCTTCGTTAGCGGTTCGGAGCAACGCTACTCGCACTTGGTGGGTTTGGCTTCATGAGCATAGGGGCAAATGGCTCCTAAGTGCTTATTCGGTTTGATTTAATTATTTTGAATGCATATTCATGCTAAATAGATTTATTATGAATTTTGAATCACTTAAAATGCATGCCTTATGTATGATAAAATTTTCACTCTATATAGTAGAGCTATCTAGGTTAAATTGCATGCATGTGGGGGTGGTTCTTGTGGGCGCCTGGGAGTGTGCCATTTATGGTGATTATAGCTTAAATAATGTTAATTGTGAACATTAAACTTGTGTTGGAACTTAGAAAAGCTTAAGTGTCATCAAGCGGCACTTAACTTAGAAAACTATGAAACTGCAACATAGAGACTTGACATAGGCCACTGGACATCTATTATTTCCATGTTGGAGACATGATGACAGAGAGATAGGCCTTTTGGACACTTGTGTATTCCATGTTAGAGACATGACGATTTGGGACATATGACGAGTTTTGTGACTATATGCCATTGTGCTCATTCGCACATGCTTGTGCGGGTCGCTCCTGGCGGCACTCGGAGTTGGCCAACGCGTTTCATGTATTCGCCGTGCGGGATTGGGCGCCGAAGTGGATTGCCGTAGGACAGTTTCATTCCTAGGGTGGGAATGTTGACTACTACGGGGCCATTAGGCTCGGCATTTGGGCTAGGCAACCTTCGGGTGGGCATCGGCCATATCGCCTTCGGGTTGATCTTATTGTACTTAAACTTAAAGCAGTTTAAAGGAAATTGTGGATTTGATTAGAATAGTAAACTTCAACACTTTACTATCATTTGTGGACATTGTGGACTTTGACTAGAATAGTAAACTTTAACACTTTACTATCATTTGTGGACATTGTGGACTTTGACTAGAATAGTAAACTTTAACACTTTACTATCATTTGTGGACATCGTGGACTTTGACTAGAATAGTAAACTTTAACACTTTACTATCATTTGTGGACATTGTGGATTTGACTAGAATAGTAAACTTCAATTCTTTACTATTAAATTGGGAACATTATACTAGTAGTTGGACTTACTAATCATGCTTAGATTAGTCGTTTGCTTATGCTTATTTATGCTAAGTAGAGATAGCATGTTTAGTAGCTTACATGTTTATTTTACATGTCGTTTGCTTTACTTATGCATAGTTTATCGTTTACTTGTTTAGTTTTGGGCCTAGTGGAGCATGCAACTGAAGTCAGTAATTGCCCACTGGGAACTATTAATTAATAGTTCTCACGCCCTCTTTTTCTAATGTGTTTCAGAGCCTTCGGCACCGGCGGAGGCAAGGGATCGCGGCAAGGGAGTCGCGTCTAGTTAGCTCTTAGTAGCTTTACTCTCTTTAGATGGTTCTACTTTTCTCTCGTTTGGTATTTGTTAGAGAGAGATTTTTGTAGCGCGGTATAGAGACTACCATGTGCATTTTATAGCTTTCGGTTGTGGAGTTTTGGTTGTATTTATTTTTATACTTCATAGTGGATTTTAGTGCTTTATTTCCTATGTCGAGATCTAGTTGTTTTTTTTCGCTCTGATACTACTAGATCCATCTTTCTTGTTGATTATTTATCGTTTTGTTAGACGCCTTGTATGTTGTAGCACGCGCGGCGGGCTTCCGCCGGGTCCCGGGCGTGATTAAATTGGTATCAGAGCCTAGGGTTGAGTCTTCTTGTGGACCTAGCAAACCTTAGGCCGGTTGGACTATAGGATATAGGCTCGTGAGAGACGAGGTCTATTTAACTTGTGGGCGAAAGTATTAAGATTGGGTATCTTGAATAACTCTAGTAAGTAGAGTTGGATCGAGGTGTATAGCTTCTAACTCCGCGGAGGGTTACGTTGGCGGCCGACAACGTAACATCGGGAGTTAGTTGTGAAACACACTTCATTACTTTCGCATGATTTGGGTATTGTTGAGTGGGGCTGCGATAGCGTGGGTTTTATTAACTTGCGCTTTAGTGATGTTGTGGCGTCTTGTTGACGACCCGCTCTAAGTTTGTTGGAGCGGATGACGCGACAACGTTTGGGGAAGTGGAGATATCCACTACCCCCGGATCCAGCGAGGTCCGTGAGTGAGGTGCCTACTTGCGGCTCTCACTAGTTTGGAGACTCAGCAGGCGACACCGGCTCAACGACAGGCAGGATGCGCGCATGAAACACCTGGAGCGATCCTTACTGCAACAGGTGGTTTTCCCGTGATGGCTGAGGAAGCAGAGCGAGAGTGACTCATGGATTGCCCAACGAGTTCGAGAGGTGTAATCCAAGAATCCTCGATGGAGAGAAGGACGACCACTGGATCGTAAGGAAGTGGACGATGCAGATGGAGAAACTATTTCCGCGACAAATTCGTGGAAGAGAGAGGCGAGTTCGGCTCGCCGATCACCACCCGGGAAGATGAAGTCTATAGCCGGTGGTTGGATATTCAGGATAACACCAATGCTGATATGGTGACGACTACTTGAAGGAGGTTCAAGGAACTCCCGTTGAGGCTTTACTTCAATGTCAGTGTCAAGGAAAAAGTCGGATCAGTATCTGTGGATATGCCCCAAGGGAAGCGGACTGTGGCCGAGTACGAATGGGAGTTCCCTCGACTCCCCGATGGTGTGCCGTTGTAGTGCGGGACTGTGAGGACTTCGGCCGTTGATCTTTCGGTTGGCGCAACATCCCAATCTTCAGACTTGCCAAGATGTGGTAAACTGCGCGCTCGTCGAGAAGGCTTAGATTAAGGATTTGGGCTAGAGGCCCATGACCGAGGGTGCGAGTCAGACGCACTCTGGGAGGCAACCTGTTTAGAGACAGACGGAGGAGCCACAACAGGCCTCCGAACGGCCGCATGTATACGGTTCGACCGAGCGAGGCGACAGCACGAGGTGGTGACTACTTGTTTTGGTTCGCACTATGATTTTCGAGTGTGTGTTGGTTGAAGCCGGTGCTTTGCACCTATCCTTTGATCGGCTAGTTGATGAGTTGCATTGCATCACGTTTGACCGCCGATTGTGAGGAGGATTAGCCTTGACTGAGACGGTTAGTCTGCGGGTTGTGGGTAGCTTTCTGCTATGCTATTTGGATCTCACGACTATTGCATTAGTTACATCCCTGGATCGGCTGTTTGCCGGAGGGTGCTCGGGGACGACCCGTGCCTGGACCAGTTGTAGACTGCGGAGCCTGGGCCCTTTGGGCAGGCGCAGTTAGCTGTGAGTGACAGCGGCCCGGTGCCTTCGGGTAGGGCAAAGTTTTGGTCAGGACGGTAGTCCGAGTTTTGACCCAAGAGCGTGGAATGCCACGTGTGGGATCGTGAGATCGAGGGTGCACCGAGTGTGTAGTGAACCAACCCGAGAATTTCTAGCATTGATCATTCTTCGATGTTTATAGGATGATCAGATGATCGGGTGTGTCGTTTCGAACACCCTACCTTGCGAGAAGGTCTTGCGTGCCAACAAATAGATTGGCTTTCGTGGTGTGGAGTTGTGAGGTACCTTATACCTTGGGACTTGCGAGCTGATTTAACTCGCCTTGGGATTTTGAGCACGAAATAGTGCATGTTGAGGATTTGTTCCACTGGTTGTGGTGACTATCTCCCTTACCTAAAACTAGGTAAGTATTGGAGAGGAATTGGGACCTAACTGGCCATTACCTTTAGTTGTTCGAGAACCCTCAGATTGAAGGATACCTTTGGAGCTGTTAATGCTCTACTGACGGAGTCACGAATTGTGAGCTCAAGTGGCGGAGATCTATGCATTTCGTGTTTCGCTTCGTGAGAAACACCCTCTGTGGGGGTAGGACCTGTAGGGTCGGTTCGGCTATACTTCGGCCATCGTGATCTAAAGTGAATCACGATTGGGCATTTGCTCAGTAGAGGCTCGTTGATCGTTTCGATTGGTCTTGTGATATTGGCGTACTCGATCGAATCGTATTGCAATCGGGAGTAATACCTTTTTGTGTTGGTGTTTGAGGCTGCACCTCAAGCGAATGTTGGCACCTGTTTGGGACATCACGGGGATTAGCGTGACGTTGCTGAAGCCTGTAGTACTTCACCAACGTTAGGGTCTTGCGGAATGATAATTCCAAGCCCTCTAGATGGATTGGTGGAACCGGTCGTAGACGGCCATGGGTATTCCGAGAAAGATCTACAAGGATCAACTGTGGAAGCGTACTGAGGTGAGCGAAGTGTAAACTCTCACTGTGGGATCAAGTTGTCGGGAAGAATTCGTGAGGGAAAGTACCAGGTACTGATTTTCCCCTTGTTCGGATGTTGCATGTGGAATCAAGTTCCTTGCAATGGAGACTTCGTGGAAGAGTGGTTGAGATCGACGTTCTAGTCGATAGTCACTTCATGGTGACATTGATAGAGAGCTGCTACTAAACTGTAAATGGACCCCTCTCTATCACTAGAGATGAGCTCAGTGCCTATGGATACCTGGCGTGCCCAATGCGAAGGGAAGCATTGGGGAGAAGAAATTCGAATGTTCGTTCGAGCGATTGAGCAGTTAGTGCTATGAGATTCCCTACCGAAGATAAGCTCTCGGCGTAGGCTTATGAAGAGTTTACTTGAGCCATCAAGTTGAGACTAAGGGAATGACCTTAGTAGATCGAGGATGTGTGTGGGATATGGTTCTTGACCATATGTATAGAAGAGGAATAAAGTGAGTACCACCCCGGTGGTGGAGTTGAGATTACTGTGGAGGCATTGAGGTGCAATGCCGATTGGTGAATCGGGTAACCATCTCTGGAGAACAAATTGGACGACTTGTCGAATGTCGCGACAATTAGAAGAGACGATCATTATGGATTGGATTTACACTCAGTAGTGCAATCTCTTAACAAGATCTGACTTTGAGCTGAGCAAGCATTGTTGGGATTAGAGCCAACGATTAGATATTGTATCACATCTCTTTAGTAAGCATTCCGATGGAGTGTTGATGGATAAGGTAACGGGTTTGAACCCCAGGTTCTTGCTACGAGCGGTATTGTTGGATCCGACTCGGAGCGCTTTATAACGGAATTGCCAATTGTATGAGTAAAATGGGGCAGAGCTAGGTTTCGCTCTCGACTAAGACGAGGAACGTGAGGACTGGAATTCAGCTTTTGGGAGCACTTGGTTTGATGATGACCAACTTAATAGCTTGTCGAACAAGCGCAATTTAGAGAAGGAACGTCTCGGAGAAGACTTGAAGTTGTTTTACTGATGGCTCGGGATGTAAAAAGGATGTTGGCGAGTTAGTAGGTCGTTGTCTAACTTGCCAACAAGTGAAGGCTGAGCATAGAATTTCCGCGGGGAAATTGTAGAGCCTACCGATTCCAGCGTGGAAGTGAGAGATAAATGCCATGATTTTCGTGTTGGGATTGCCTCGCTCACAGGCCGGGCGTGACGCTATATGGGTGATCGTGGATAGGTTGACGAAATCGGCGTATTTCATACCTATCCATACTACTAGGACTAGAGGGAGACTCGCTCGGATTTGTTTGGATAAGTATGTGCGAATACACGGAGCACCTACATCAATTGTATCGGACCGGGACACGTTTTGTGTCACACTTTTGGAGGAGTCTGCTGGACGCCTTAGGTGCTCGACTGGACTTCAGCACTGCTTTTCACCCTCAGAGTGACGAGCAGTCGGAGCGTACTATACTAACTCTTGAGGACATGCTTCGAGCATGTGTGATCGACTTCCTGGGAGGATGGTCGCAGCATCTCCCTATGGCGGAGTTTGCTTATAACAATAGTTATCAAGCAAGCATCAAGAAGGCACCGTTCGAGGCACTGTATGGACGGAAATGCAGATCGCCACTTCATTGGAGTGAAGTTGGCGAGAGTTTGGCTTTAGGCCCAGATGTGCTCCAGGAGGCAGAGGACAAGTTCGCATTGCTAGAGAACGGTTGTTGACTGCCTGTAGTAGGCAAAAGAGCTATGCTGACAGACGTCGACGAGAATTGGAGCTTCGGATTGGAGATCATGTTTTCATGAAAGTTTCGCCGTCAAAGGGAATTCGAAGATTTGGGAATTCGAGGCAAGTTGAGCCCTCGATTCATTGGACTATATGAGATCTTGGAACGTATAGGTCGAGCGTATCGACTTGCTGTACCACCGAACCTATCGGGCGTGCACAACGTCTTTCATGTATCGGTCCTTCGAAAATTTGTTCACGATCCGGCTCATGTATTGGAGGCTGTACCCTTAGAGCTGCGGGAGGATTTGACCTTCGAGGAGCAACCAGTGAAGATCTTGGCATGCGAGGTGAAGAAATCGAGGAATCGGGATATTCCGTATGTGAAGGTTCCTTGGAGCAACCACGAGGAGCGAGAGGCCACGTGGGAGCCTGAGAGCGCACTGCAGGAGCGCTATCCCCATCTCTTTCGGATGGAATCTTGAGGTACGAGTTCGCTTTAGAGTTTCGCGGACGAAACTCCTTTTTAGGAGGGGTGAATGTAACATACTGGACTTGCGCACACTGCGGAGTTCGAGTATCTGACTTGAGTTTGGAGCTTTTCCAGATTTTCTGGAGGGTCGTTGACTGTGTTCCGACCTATGGCACGTGTACCGAGGTTAAGGGATGAATCCCTAGCACTAAAGTCCAAAAAGTTGGATTTTAGGTTGCTCTCGGATTGAAATTTCGAGGCCTTGTAGGTACAAAATGATGGTTATACCTAAGATAAGCGTGATGGCTATACCGGTACAAAATGGATTTTGTACAGGTACAGACCAGCTGAGCGAGGGCAAACCCGAGGCTCGGGTTTGGCTGTTTCGCAGGGTTTATACCGGTACAAAATGGATTTGTACCGGTACAAACTGGCAGTTTCGAGCAGTTTGAACTGCAGGGGGTTTTTAGCTATTGTTGCACTTCTATTAGTGCAAGCCTTGCCCCTAGGGTTTCCCTTGTGTTCTTCACAGCAAGAGGAGAGGTAAGAGCTCCCTCCACTCCATCTCCTTCTTCTCTCCTTGGTTTGGATGGGTTTTTGAGGATTAAAACCCTCTCTTTGCTCTCTTTTGCTTGGTAGAGCCTATTTCCTCCATTGTTGGAGCTTAGAGCTTGGTGAGTGGAGCTTTGTGGTGGATCAAACTTCAACCCTTGGGCCTTTTGGACTTGGTTTGAAGCTTCTTAGAGGTAAGCAACAAGCTCTCTTCACTTAGATTCGGTTTTTGGAGGTTTCTTTGAGTTGAAACCCTAGTTTTGGATTCTAGGGTTAGAATTTGGGGATTTTCGATTTGGGGCCTTTGGGACCTAATTGATGGGTTTAGAACTTTGATTTAGGTTGGATTAGAAGGACTCTAACTCCCATTTGGAGATCGAGAGAGTTTTCTTCGCACTCGGTGAGTTTTCTCCAACCTTTTGTGGAATTTCTTAAAGTGTGAACTCATGGTTCAACTTCTTAGCTTGTAACTCCTAGGGTGTGCTTCTTAGGACTCAAGGAGTGATTATCGAAGCTTCGTTAGCGGTTCGGAGCAACGCTACTCGCACTTGGTGGGTTTGGCTTCATGAGCATAGGGGCAAATGGCTCCTAAGTGCTTATTCGGTTTGATTTAATTATTTTGAATGCATATTCATGCTAAATAGATTTATTATGAATTTTGAATCACTTAAAATGCATGCCTTATGTATGATAAAATTTTCACTCTATATAGTAGAGCTATCCGGGTTAAATTGCATGCATGTGGGGGTGGTTCTTGTGGGCGCCCGGGAGTGTGCCATTTATGGTGATTATAGCTTAAATAATGTTAATTGTGAACATTAAACTTGTGTTGGAACTTAGAAAAGCTTAAGTGTCATCAAGCGGCACTTAACTTAGAAAACTATGAAACTGCAACATAGAGACTTGACATAGGCCACTGGACATCTATTATTTTCATGTTGGAGACATGATGACAGAGAGATAGGCCTTTTGGACACTTGTGTATTCCATGTTAGAGACATGACGATTTGGGACATATGACGAGTTTTGTGACTATATGCCATTGTGCTCATTCGCACATGCTTGTGAGTCGCTCCTACAGACTCCGGAGTTGGCCAACGCGTTTCATGTATTCGCCGTGCGGGATTGGGCGCCGAAGTGGATTGCCGTAGGACAGTTTCATTCCTAGGGTGGGAATGTTGACTACTACGGGGCCATTAGGCTCGGCATTTGGGCTAGGCAGCCTTCGGGTGGGCATCGGCCATATCGCCTTCGGGTTGATCTTATTGTACTTAAACTTAAAGCCGTTTAAAGGAAATTGTGGATTTGATTAGAATAGTAAACTTCAACACTTTACTATCATTTGTGGACATTGTGGACTTTGACTAGAATAGTAAACTTTAACACTTTACTATCATTTGTGGACATTGTGGACTTTGACTAGAATAGTAAACTTTAACACTTTACTATCATTTGTGGACATCGTGGACTTTGACTAGAATAGTAAACTTTAACACTTTACTATCATTTGTGGACATTGTGGATTTGACTAGAATAGTAAACTTCAATTCTTTACTATTAAATTTGGGAACATTATACTAGTAGTGTACTTACTAATCATGCTTAGATTAGTCGTTTGCTTATGCTTAATTATGCTAAGTAGAGATAGCATGTTTAGTAGCTTACATGTTTATTTTACATGTCGTTTGCTTTACTTATGCATAGTTTATCGTTTACTTGTTTAGTTTTGGGCCTAGTGGAGCATGCAACTGAAGTCAGTAATTGCCCACTGGGAACTATTAATTAATAGTTCTCACGCCCTCTTTTTCTAATGTGTTTCAGAGCCTTCGGCACCAGCGGAGGCAAGGGATCGCGGCAGGGGAGTCGCGTCTAGTTAGCTCTTAGTAGCTTTACTCTCTTTAGATGGTTCTACTTTCTCT
The DNA here is from genome assembly GCA_025177825.1 of Aechmea fasciata. Lineage (NCBI taxonomy): Eukaryota > Viridiplantae > Streptophyta > Magnoliopsida > Poales > Bromeliaceae > Aechmea > Aechmea fasciata. Next base: position 2,435,760 of record CM045930.1, on the reverse strand, counting down.
CTTTTGGTATTTGTGAGAGAGAGATTTTTGTATCCGGTAGAGACTCCCATGTACCTTTTATAGCTATTGGTTGTGGAGTTTTGGTTGTATTTATTTTTATACTTCATAGTGGATGTTAGTGCTTTATTTCCTATGTAGAGATCTAGTTGTTTTATTTCGCTCTGTTACTACTAGATGCCTCTTTCTTGTTGATTTTTTATCGTTTTGTTAGACGCCTTGTATGTTGTAGCCGTCTGGGCACGGGCGGCTTCCGGTCCCGGGCGTGACATCAATGTTACGCAAGGTAAGACCGGACATCCTCGTGCATTGTCGGACTCAAGTACTGCGAAAATATGACGGAAGGGTGGACCGGTCAAGGAGCTAAGACCGGACAGCATCAAGACTGGACATTCCTATTAAGACCGGACATTGGACACGAAAATTTCCATAAAAGGCTGATTTCAATCCTAATCTATTTCAAAAAGGGCTGATTTCAATCCTAATCTATTTCTAAGTCTTCTAACACTATATATAGACCATGGGGGGTTCATTATTGATATGCTTAGAATTCTTAGATTATAGATCCTCTTAAAACCCTAGAAACTCCTTTTAAGCTTTATGATTCAATTCTAAAAGCGAGTTTCGTTTTTGTTGATCGTCGAGTTGATTCTAGGTTTTTCTTTGAATGTTCATTTATGAATCAACTTGATGATTGACTAAAAGGGTCCCCCCATAGTCTATGGTACTTTAACGTTAAGATCACCACAAATCATCGTTACTATCTCTCCGGACGGAGAATTTGCGCGGGGATCGCGAGTGAAGGCCGAGGACTCGGTGGACGCTTTGAGGAGTCAAGGCGTTGGCGCGGCAAGGAGTTGCGGCGTGATCGGTTGAAGGATTTCAAGCGATCGAGGACCAGCGATGGAGATCCACGTTGAAGATTCGGTAAAATTGGGTAAAGTCGTGGGTAAATCGCCTTGTACTCAATTGTTTCTTAGTGGATAGTTCGTGTGATCGATCCGTGGGTTTTCACTCCGGTTTGGAGTTTTCCCACGTAAAATCTTGGTGTGTTGATTTTATTTTCCGCATTTACTTTAAAATCGCATCGAGATTTTTAATTAGCCATTGTACACCTATTCACCCCCCTCTAGGTGTTGATTACCTTTTAGATCCTAGGGTTTCATAACTTTCAGAATACCCGTACACGATGTAGGCCTCAACGGAAACCTGACACCACAACTGTGTCAGTCCGACTCTAGTACGCGTCAATTTGACGTATGAACTCGTTAAAGGTCAAAAGACTTGAATTGCTGATTTCATCAGCCAACGAAAAGGAGTAGGAGTCACAACCCTACTCAAAGAACTGCGAAAGCAACACCAATGTTGCAGTCGTCTGAACCCTGGACTATACCCAAGTAGCCCCACAGAAGTCGCGACCGTAAAAGGTCTAAGTGCGTCTCGTAGAGACACTCGCGATGGCTCTCGTGTCAAAAGTAGGAATAGTGGCCCGGGCGTCGGCGATCTAAGCCCGATGTCATCGCCCTTTCAAGGCCCACCGAGGAATGGCCACACACGGGGGACTTCACCCCGCCATTCGATGTCCAAAAGAAGCACCGCCACTACTCCCCACTTAGACACCTGCTTATGCGAAAATCGTAATACCTACCGAAAACACCGTGCACTCGAAGTTTATCGACTCGACATGCACAGAGACACAAGTCCAAACCCCGCACTCACGTGCCTATGTATCGCAAGTCTTCCTAGGGTCAACCTAACTAATGGTTCAGTTCCTTTTTATTTTATTTTATTTTGAAAACAACTAGTGAATGGTGTTGTGGTTGTAATTCACTTTGATACCATTTTAATCTGTCACGTCCCGGGGTCCCTTTGGTACATAAAACACAGCGAAATTTTTTTTTTTTTTTAGCCTGACCCCCAGAGGTGTGCCAGATCTGCCACAAATACAGGGAGGCCACTGTACACATGGACAGAGTCTCCCCTGTATTTGCACGGCATCGCACAAGTACAGAGTATATACAATTATCCAGGAATACAACCACAACAGATGAACAATAAGTAATAATCAGATACACGAGTTCATTCACCATTAACCACATTCACCACTTTTACTTATTCAAAAACATCCAGAAAACCTTTTTAAAACCATTTCCTTTGAGAAGCTACCGCGAGGGGTAGAAAACCCTTTTTCTCGATATCCGTGCATCAGAATCTAATTCTGTCAGTGCCATTGGTTCCAGAATAGTCGAGCCGTTCGAAACGAGCTATTGAAGTCATATTATCGGAGTTCTGTACACACCTGAACCCATCCTCTATTCCGCTCATCCGAAAAACTAGAGTTACTATTCACTTAAGTCATTTTTCCGGGTCGCGTAACTTTTTCGTTTTAGCTCGTTTTGACCTGAAATTTGACGTGTGCTCTTGTAATTTAATTACACACAATAACATCATCAACAAAAGGGTTTATTTATTATGATGAAAATGTCGGTTATTACACTTGGAACGAATATTGAAGGAAATAGTGTTGATGAAACGACTTATCGGAGCATGATTGGAAACCTTTTGTATTTAACAGCGAGTAGACCGGATATAGCTTTTAGTGTTGGAATTTGTGCTCACTATCAAGCAAATCCAAAGGAGATTCATTTGAAGGTTGTGAAAAGAGTGATTAGATATGTCAAGGGAACGACAGATTATGGGATTTGGTATCCGATGGGAACATTTCTTGACATAATTGGCTACTCGGATGTCGACTGGGCTGGATCAGCGGATGATAGAAAGAGTACAAGTGGAGCGTGTTTTTATTTGGGTCGCTGTTTAGTAGCTTGGCACAGTAAGAAGCAAAACTGTATAGCACTCTCTACTGCTGAGGCTGAGTATATTTCTGCGGGTAGTTGCGCTACTCAGTTATTATGGATGAGAAGCTTACTGAGTGACTACCGGATTCCTTCCACCGCTCTTACTATTCTTCGTGATAATACGAGTGCCATAAATATTTCCAAAAACCATGTTCTTCACTCTCGAACAAAACATATTGAACTAAGATATCATTTTTTAAGAGAATTGGTCGATTTAAATATTCTTCAACTTAAATATGTTTCTACCGATGATCAACTTGTGGATATTTTAACTAAGCCTTTAGATCAAAAACGGTTTTTACATTTAAGAAAGGCTATCGGTATGAATCCTTCAATCTAGATATATTTTATGGGCCATACTTAATAAACTGTATATTTTGCATCATTCATTTCTGTGCATGAGCTTCTTTCGTAGTCTTATTTTTGACATGATTTTTCTATGAACCCTATGACTTGATTACAATGTTTGCATGATTTCTTTTAACACTACTCTATTCTTTTAAATTCTTCTATGTCATTGAATTTGACCCTCAACATCTTCTATGAATTATTTTTGTATATTTGTTAAATTAGTACCTCTCTCTTGAACTATCAAAGGAGTATTTGAGTTTGTTTAACTATTTGCACTATAAGATAAATTATTTCACTATTTTCTGAAATCTCAATACTATTTTCCCATTGAGGGTTTGTGCGACCACGAATGACGTACCTCGCACGGTGTAACTTTATCTTGAATTTTCCGTGGGGTAGTATATATTCACGATTCAGATTAATATTTAAATATGTATGGTTACAGGTATTGTGGATCCATGGCTTCCAATAAACGCAAGCGTCTATTGTTAATTACCCCTTAAAATGTTAGGGTACCTTCGATTAAGAGACCTCTGAAATGTTAGAATTGAAATAAACTGGAATTGAACAAAGAATTTTATTGTTTATCGTTCAATTACATGGCTTTAACCAAGGGCATACCCTCGGTGTACATAAGTGGAGCAGGAAAAGAGAAGAAAAGTTTGATTTTGATTGCATCTTAGTTATATGTTCCAAGATACTCAAAATATGTGATCAAATTAATTTTGTTGGGCCCTATATATTTTGGAGCTCAATATGGTTCACCCTAAGATGAAAGATTGATTAAATTCCCTGTATATGCATTGGGATTTAATCGAATTTGATTCAAATTAAACTCTAATTATGTGTATTATAGTTTGATTTGGTTAATTGAACTTTAAATATATATGATAAAGTCCAATAGAATTTGATTTGATATTCAATTTGAGCTCTCATCCTAAATATATGTGTTAGGATTAGCCCAAATATTTTGAATTAGACTCTAATTTTATATTTTAGAGTCTAGTGTAATTAGGCTGTCACGCCCCGTTGCCCGCCTATTTGGTCGGGTTCGGGCCACGTCAGCAGACGCCGAACAGACGGGGCCTCACCGCCCAAGGCTCTAACAACAAGTATAATTTGACAAATCAAAGAGATCTAATTGCAATTAAACAAGGCTTGCACGAAGGCAAGCAACAACACAGCGGAAAAGTAAGCTCTAAGCTAGAATATGAACCATACATGAACTTGATTTCATTTTGAACCAAATACAAGTAAACTAGTCTATTACATTCTTTTATCTCTCATACATCATTTCTTTTATTACATTTGCATTCCACCAAAAACACTTGAATTGTTTACAACTTGACATCTATAGTTCAACCAAATAAAGTTGATACAAGTATAATAAAAAGGAATGACTAATGCAATACTCCGGTGGTCACTAGCTATGGCGCTAACCCCTTGCCCCGGTCCTCCGCCGCCCCGCTCGTGCTAGGACCTGTAGGGTTAGTGGTGTGAGAACTACAACGAAGTTCCGAGTGGGCTCGGCAACCGACCCTGCCGACTTACCCACTAGGTCTATCCAGGCATAAGTATTTCAACGGAAATGAAATGGTAACCAACTATATATGCTAATACTATGCCTGCAAGAAAGAGCCAGATAGATAGATAATTGAATTTAAATATGTTTGCTTGCATGCTCTTTACCATACTTTACTTTACTTGGCTCATTACCCAATCTTGCCGGTTAACATAGTTAACCCCAACAAACTCAAGACCCAAAATCCCTCACTGAACGGGGAGGCTCTAAGCCTGCAAGACCCGAGGGACCGTCCGTCGGGGCCACGATCCCCTAGGTGACTGTTCCGGAACTCACCGCTTGAGGAGGAGCGACCTCCCACAAGCCAAGACTGGTCAAGAGTATCGATCTAATCCTCACATTGAGGATTCATAGCCACTAGTTACCATGCCATTGTCAATGATAGATTTTCTACCTAATTATGTATATCCATTTGCCATAATGTCACTAAGTTAAACTATGTTTAACTAAGGTCATATCAATGCCAATCTCATCCCTATGTCAAGTTCACCTTTGTTGACTAAGTTCCAGGTCCTTTGTCACATTCATACAAGTAGGGTCCCTATTCACATGCCTCTATGGTTCCATCTCATTTACTAAGTTCCATAACATATATAACGAAGTAATGAAGTTCAACCATTGCATAAATAACCTCTACCCTACCATGCATGAATTTCCATACATATAATATGCTCAACAAAGGAAAAATAGACATAGAAGGAAATTCGATGATTCCAGCATGCACCCCCCACCTTAGAATAATTTTGTGAGGATGCCCAAGAAGTTTCACGATCAACCGAAGCCTAGGTTGAAACCTGTTACGTTAAAAGTGAGCCTAATCAGGTCATTTTACATAGTAACCCCTATCTCGGATTTTCGTTTAATTAAACGGAGTTGTCCCACGCGTCGGTAATACCCCCAATTAGGTTTCTACAAGATCAATTTGACCCTAGAACCCCTATTTTCAAAAGCCCCAATTTTGGGTGCTCCAACAATGCCCTATACCAAACCTAGGGTTTTGATCTCATCCACAAGCAAAAGATAGCTTTAAATCAACCTAGAAGCTCTTTAGAACCATCCTTGACCCTTTAGAATTCTCTATTTCGGGTTTACAACAAACCCTAAGAAACCACCATGAGAGCACTTGAGCTCTCATGGAGCTTTCATGGAGCCCTATGCTCTACCAAGCCTCTAACACTAGCAACAAGCTAGAAAAACCTCCAAACTTAGAGAAAACCACAACCCTAAGCTTAAACTTGCAAGAACCTACCTCTTGTAGCAAGCTCAACCAAGACTTTGTTGTAGGAGAGCTCCAAGATCCTCCAAGAAGCCTCCAACAAGCTCCAAAGCCACCCTCTTCTCCTACTCCTTCTCCTTCTCCACCCAACTCTAGGATTTTTCTAGAGAGAGAAAGGGAACAAAAGAAAGAAAAGAGAGAGGGAAGTGAGTGTGCTGTGAGAGGGGGGTGTTGGGGAGCTTATTGTGTTGTAACAATAGCCAAAAAGCCCCTCAACTTCTTTTATTTCGCGCAGTTCACAAACTGCTGTCAGACCATCCCATACCGGTATGGGGGAAATCTGTACCGGTATGGGGTGCTACAGTGGCAGAAACCCGAGAGCAGCTTCCCTCGGTTTCGCAGCATCTATACCGGTACAGGGTGACTTGTACCGGTATGGGCCATAAAAACTGCCAAACCCGAGAGCAGCTTCCCTCGGTTTCGCAGCATCTATACCGGTACAGGATGACTTGTACCGGTATAGGCCATAAAAACTGCCAAAACCCGAGAGCTCTTCTCTTCTCGGGTGTGGTGGCTATCTCTGATGGACACCGAGTCATGCGTATGGAAGCTCCAGACTTGTGTTTTCCGCGCTGTTTCGACTCTACTTCGCGCCGAACAACGCCAAAACCTTTTTAACTCTTTTAGATTATCTTCTAACCTTTCCAAGAGATTTGGAATGGCAATTGGAACATGTCCAACTACTTTATTCTCGCACTTTAGTCAATTTTGCCAAAGTCCGATCTTATTACCGAATTTTCGATATGCTACATAGGCACTATGTGACGCCCCGACTTCCCAGGGGGTCACCCATCCTAGGACTACTCCCGTCCTAGCACGCTTAACTCTCTTAACCTCTTGGGTCTAGCCACCACCCAAAATGCTTAAGCCGGGTTAAAAGTTTAGCCCTATAATATCTCATATATAGGACTATCTGGGGTCTCACAATCTCCCCTCCTTTAAGCCCTGACGTCCTCGTCAGGCTTAGACAAACAAGTACCAGGCGATGTGAGACTCGTCTCGCTAGCCCGTCATCCAGACCCTAGCTCAGCCGAGACTCATCTCACACTTCCGACTGGTAATTGGCTCTGATACCATTTGTGACGCCCCAACTTCCCAGGGGGTCACCCATCCTAGGACTACTCCCGTCCTAGCACGCTTAACTCTCTTAACCTCTTGGGTCTAGCCACCACCCAAAATGCTTAAGCCGGGTTAAGAGTTTAGCCCTATTATATCTCATATATAGGACTATCTGGGGTCTCACACTCTAGGCTTATGTATTAGAGCTTAATCACATTTGCTTTGGGTTCATCATAGGGTGAAACGTTAACTGAATCCTAATTATATGTATTAGGATTAGTCAAATTTAAATTAAACTCCAAGTATATGTATTGGAATCTAACTTAATTTCATGTATTTGATTAAATGGTTTGATCAATTCTAAGCATATATTTAGAATTTGATCGAGTTTGAACATGATTTGACTCTAGTTTTATATACTAGAGAATCGGATGATTTGAAAATTGGGATGTTCGTGGAAATTGAATTTGGGTTAGTTTAACGACGTTTCGGTCGAGTTGGATTTGGATTTAGTTTAACGACATTCCGGTCGAAAGTGGGATTTGGGTTTAGTTTAGCGACGTTTCGGTCGGTTGAGTTTGGGTTGTTCATGAAAATTGGATTTGGGTTTAGTTTAACGACGTTTCGGTCAAGTGGGATTTGGGTTTATTGGGGTTTTGATTTATAGGTTTATGGTTCGTGGACTTGGTGTATGGGTTTGTGGTTCATGGTTTTGGCTCATGGTTCATGGACTTGGTGTATTGTATGGTCCATGGTTTTGGCTCATGGTTCATGGACTTGGTATATTGTATAGTCCATTATTTTGGTTTATAGTTCATGGACTTGGTGTATTGCATGGTCCATGGTTTTGGTTTATAGTTCATGGACTTGGTGTATTGCATGGTCCATGGTTTTGGTTTATAGTTATGGTTATAGTTCATGATTCATGATTCATAAAGTATGGCTCATGAACTTGGTTCATGGATTTGATTTGGGTTAGTTTAGGGTTTGATTTGGAATATGGGTTTTGGGTTAAAGGGTTAAATGGGTTTATGGGTTTATGGATATAGGTTAAATGGGTTTTGAGTTAATGGGTTTATGTGTATGAGTCAAATGGGTTAAATGGGTTTGGATATGGGTTTAAATTGATTATGGATTGAAATTGGGTTGGGCCTTAAGTGAATGGGTTTTGGATTTATGAATGGGTTTATTAAGTTAGTGGGCACCAAATCTCGACTCACCGACAGCGCCAGACTTGGCGACTCCAACTCGCGAGTAGTATGACCGAGCCTTCGCTCCAATGGTCACTATACTCAACTCACTAAGACACCATCGGTCAACTAGATCGCCCATCTTGACTACCACAGGTGGTCCACAGGCCAACCATCCAATGTAGGCCTATCACCAAGCTCGTCTCAATACTACGCGGCGTCTCTCAATTGCGACGCAGACCCAATCATCACTTGGCAAAAGTCCTCACTTGAGACTTCGCACACAATCCAACCAGGAGACCTCAACCACTCCATATACTTAGGTCACCATGGCATTCACGACACACTATAACGAGCCATGCGCACCTCTACTGGCTCATAAGCACCTAAGCCCCTCAACTTGTGAGTTCACTAGGATGCTTGAGTTCAGTTCTCACAATCCACGGCCGCCAATTTCTCAATCCGCGGCAAAATAAAGCCGAATTAGGCTTTCCACCCATAACTCTTCGTAAACTTTTCGTTTCGACGAACCGTTCGCTCGAGCGAGTCGGAAACGTCCCCAATTAGGTTTCTATAGGATCAATTTGATCCAGAAACCCTCACAAGTTAGAGTCCCAACTTGGTGCCCTAGCTCTAACACCTATACCAAAACCTTGGTCTGGATCTCAACGAAACACAAAAGAGAACTCCCTGTCATCAAGAGAGTCTATAAAAACCACCCATAGGCCATTCAAATCCTACTATAGGGTTCTACCATGAATTGGAGAAAGCTTACCTTCAAGCTTTCCTTGTTCCTGCTCCAAAGAGGGAGAAAAGGAAGTTAATCCACCTCTTTAACCCTTCTCCACCTTCTGCTCCTCCTTGATCCACCTCCAAAAGAGAGAGAAAATCCTAGAGAGAGAGAGGGAAGCTTCTCTGTTTACTTGGGCAGGAGGAAATGAGCAAAGAGCTCATACCCCCTTCACCTTTAACACACATAATGCATAATTGCATTAAAACCCTCCAACTTTGATCTCTATACACAGCCTGAACTGGGCATTTTTCGGGTGCAGGGACCGGTCTCTATAGTCAGGGACCGGTCCCAAAGGGTCTTCACCCGGGACCAATCGCGTGTGGGGACCGGTCTCCACTTTGAGATCCGGTCTCCAGGGTCCGGTCTCGCCACCATGTCCGGATCCCGAGAGCAGGTTTTCCAGGACTTAACCAAATTTCTGGCTGTTTCCCTCTTTTCGCAGACAGAGACCGGTCTCCACTTGAAGTCCGGTCTCATGGGGTCCGGTCCCCACTTGATGTCCGGATCCCGAGAGTTGGTATTTCGGGACTTAGCCGAATTTTCACCCTCCAAAATTCTTGCGTGCACAGAGACCGGTCTCCTCCACGGGGTCCGGTCTCTGAGAACCAAATTCTGCAGACTAGCAGATTTTCTCGATTTCTCTTCTTTTTAGCTCTCGAAGATCACCCACAATGCACATTTTGCATTGTAGAGGCCTTCGGCCTTTCCAAAGCATTTCATCATCGAACTTTGATCATTTTGACTAGAGTTCGACAGTCATTTACCGGGGTTTCGGTATATTACAACCCAGTCTCACCTATCCACTTGGTAGGCGATACTCCTATCACACATGCACGCCAGAGAATCAATCTGTCCACCTATGCATGCAATACTTCAAATTCACTTCAGACCAAATCGTACTAGCTATTCCAAAGCACTACCCATGCTACATCATCCTCAGTAGCAATGGATTCCTCAACTAGGGTCGCTTATTCATGGCCAAACAGTGCCCATCGCGAAACCATCGACCTCATTACCGATCATTCATACTCTCCAGACCATGCCGTAGGCGACACACTCACGAGCCGTCTCAAGGATATAGATCGTCGCCCACGCTAAGGCCTAGCCATCCACTAACAACACTTAACCCATCTTCGAGTCGGTTGTTAACACCAAACACACCATCTACCTATCAACGCACATTCTTGCATCAGGTAGGAACCACCACAACCAAGCTCTCCCCGCAAGGTCGACAAGAGACCTTGGGGTCACAACCACAACTTTCTTGGGGTTGCCGAAAACTTAATCGACCACCCGATCCACTCATCAGCCGTGTCAGTCCTTATCTCGTAACCAATCCACATCGATCTCCTTAAAGATCGACCAAGCATAACCACTGAACGCACAACAACTCAACCCTCAAGGTTAAGCGCGCGACACACATAACACCTACCCTGACTCAAATCCAGGCGAAAGTCATACATGAAAGCCTATTTCCATCACTCGATCTCATATTGTGTGCACCCAATATGAACACTCCCTGATGAAAATACACTACACCTTGGATCCACCTCTAACATTCGTTATAGAGGCATACCACACACAACCCAATCGGTTAACCTTTCGCCACAATTCCAGATCCTCGTTGTATTTCAAGAACCTAAATCCTTATGGTTTCCATCCTAAGGTTCCTAGGTCCATCCTATACTTTCACTTTTCATGCTCTGATACCACTATATACTGTCCTTGCTTACAGAGCCTTGAATTTAATTCGGTTAAGACATATGACGAACGAGATGACCTCCACATCCGCCCAAAGCTCAACAACAACGAGTACATGTATAAAGAAATGAACAATTTCCAAGACAACATTTCAATATACATGGCTTGCGCGAGGGAAAGCAACATAAGCACAAGTGAAAGTAAACTAACTAAACCATTCATGCATTGTATCCTGATTACTTTAAACCACATATGCATACAAAGCTATACAATTGTTACATTCATTCTACCAATATACATCTTCATCTCTCAAATGAAACTTAATACATTTACATCTCAACAAAATTTTATTACATTTCCTTTCATCGACATAATAGATGAATTATACAAATGGTGCCTCTAAACACAAGGGTAGAACACTACCTAGAGCACGATAACCATGCCTCGGGCCCCAATCGCCCCGCTCGCGCTAGAACCTGCATGGTTAGTGGGATGAGAACTACAACAAAGTTTCCAGTGGGCTCGGCCTCCAATTACACCGACTTTCCCACTAGGTCTATCTCGGGCATAATTATAAAGGATAAGCGAGATAGTAACCAAACTATAATGCATACAACTAATATGCACGAACAATAGTAAGAATGCTTATGCTCAACATAATAAATATGACGAATGCAAAATCTTGATCTCGATACCCAATCTCGTTACCCAATCTCATGGCTAGCTCGTAGCCGCTCAAGAACTCACCAACTCAAATCCCAGTATCGGGGAGACTACTACGACCCGACGGGACCGTCCGCTGGGACGCTCATCCCAGTGGTGACCTACTCCGGAGCGCACCGCTCAAGGGGGAGCTACCGCCTCCGAGCAAGGACTAATAGGCGAGTACGATCAAATCCTTGCTCCAAGGATTGAATCCAAATCCGTTCCTTAACTTTAAGGAAGACTTTGCACAATGACCCTTAACTTTAAGGCTTTTGTCATTCGTTCATATTCTTTATTCTTTGCATTCTTGTTCTTTAGATCATGACCATGATCATGACCATGACCATGTCCAGTGGTCATGGTTCTTGTAGGTTGTAGGTCTCAAGGATCTAAAAGGTAATTAACACCTAGAGGGAGGTGAATAGGTGTGCAATGGCCAATTAAAAATCTCGATGCGATTTTAATGTAAATGCGAAAAATAAAATCAACACACCAAGATTTAACGTGGGAAAACTCCAAACCGAGAGAAAAACCCAAGGGACCGATCACACGAACTAACCACTAAGAAGCAAATTGACTACAAGGTGCTTCACCCACAACCCTACCCAATTTTACCGAATCTTTGACGTGGATCTCCTTCTCCGGTCCTTGACCGATTGAAATCCTCCAACCGACCACACGCCGCAACTCCTTGCCGCATGAACGCCCCGAATCCTCAAAGCGTCCACCGAGTCCTCGGTCTCTCACGCGATCCCCGCGTCACCCTCCGTCCAGAGTTGTAGAAGAAAACTTTTGGTGATCTTAACAATTAACGCACCATAGACAATGGGTGAACCCTTTTAGTCAATCATCAAGTTGATTCATGAAGGAGTATTCAAAGAGAAAAACCTAGAATCAAACTCGACGATCAACAAAATAAAACTCGCTTTAAGAATTGAATCATAAAGCTCTAAAACGAGTTTCTAGGGTTTTAAGAGGATCTATAATCTAATAATTGTGAACATATCAAATAATGAACCCCCCATGGTCTATTTATAGTGTTAGAAGACTTGTAATTAGAGTAGGATTGAAATCAGCCTATTTTGGAAACAAACCCGACATCAAGGTCCGGACCTCACATATGAAGACCGGTCTTGGGAGTCCGGACTTGTCCCCTCTCAACCGGTTCTCACTATCGGTAAATTTACAAGAAATTAATCAAAGTCCGATCTTAACCATGGAGTCCGGTCTTATCTTGCGTAACAACAATGATCAAGCCACGGGATCCGGACTTAGGCTCCAAGACATGATCTGGTTTAAAGTAGCGACAGAGACAAGTTCTCGGGATCCGGATCTAGGCTTGAAGTCCGGATCTGAATTAAGGCTGTGCAGGAAACCAACTCTCGGGATCCGGACTTAACAGCCAGGTCCGGTCCTGAACACAGTTTTTCCAGATTTGAAATTTTGTCAAATTAAGATTAATCCAAGTCTTCTAACTACTAATTCTTTTATAAAATCACCAGAAATTATCTTAGATTCATACCTGAGGTGCCGAGCTTCTCCGCTGAGTCTTGAATCTTCAAACTCCTTCTTTGTGTTCTTGACTTCTTCAAGACTCCAATTACTTCACGAAATTCGCTAACTTATAAAATCCTTAACAATCTCCCCCTTTGGCGATTTCGTGACAAAACATAAAATGAACCCCGTACATTACTCAAAAACAAAAAGACGAGAATTATCGCAATCACCAAACGATAACTCCCTGCATGACCGATCCAATAAAATCAAAATTACATGAAAAATCCGATTACAGACTCTATGACTTAGACATTGGAGTCTTGAAGTCTTGAACGTTCCTGCAAAGAAAACTCAAACACACATTCAAGCCTCAAGAGATTCATTAAGCATAAAAAAAACAAAGATCACAGTCTAAGTCCTAAGTCAGAATCCTAGTCATGGAAAACATAATCAAAATACATCATCATCATCATGAAGCCATCTTCACCTCCCAGTCATACCTCCCCATACAAATCAGACTAGTCACATTAGTCACATCTCCCCCTTTTTGTCCGAAAACGCCAAAAACAACAATAGGAGGCCTGAGTCACATTGAACACACTTATATCAATAAATAAGAGAACCAAGAACAAATGATCTCTAGAACTTCCTAGGGCCATGCCGAACAAAAGTAATGCATGTATCAATTTCATAAATCTGACAAGTTTTTTTTTATAAAAAAAACGAATGAAGCCAAGACCGGACTTAGCTTACCGAGACCGGATGTCACGCTGATCTGCGTGTGACATCCGGTCTTGAGTATAAAGACCGGTCTTCCCCGAAAGATTTTCGGGCACACTTTACATGAAATATATTAACAAACTCCTAGTCAATTGAATTCAAGGATGTCAAAAGTGTTGAACCGTACATCAATCAGAAATTAAAGGAGTATACTGTGAAATTATGCACATCTTTCGAGATCTAATCAATAATTGTACTAAGTTTGACTTTCAAATTTGCACAAATAGAGATTAAAGAAGATCCCACAAAGAAATGAGCACAAGAATATCACCCAATTGAGTTATGCACATATTTAAGATAAGGAGTGGCTCTTTGAGCATCTTTATCATAACTTCCACCTTATATCATTCGATAATGAAACACCCACCGAACACCTCAATTAAAAATTTGACTTTGATCATTTTCATAGAGATGTACACTTATATTCATGTAGTAGTTTCACACACTTACCGGACGACCGAGGTGGTAGCTCTTTCTCCCATGTGGTGGTAGTTTTCACACTCCTTAGAAAGGATGTAACTCTTTCCACATCTTTTATAGATGGTAGTTTTCAGACTCCCATAAGGGATGTAACTCTTTCCATATCTTTTCATAATTGGAATACTCCCCCTCAAATAGTGCAGCCCACAATGAGACAATGTTATTGTGATTTCAGAGAATAGGGAAATCATTTATTTTCATCATGCAAATAATCAATTAAATTTAATACACTTTTGATAGTTCATAAAAGATGTACTAATTTAACAAGTATATAAAAACAATTTCTAGGAGATGTTGAGGGTCAAATAACATGACATAGAAGAATTGAAGTGAATTAAAGAATGTTTAATTAAATCATGCAATAATATGGATCCATTCAAAACAATCATGCATAATAGTCAATATGTAAATAATGGCCCATAGAATGTATCTAGATAGAATGATTCATACAGATAGCCTTTCTTAAATGTAGAAAATATTTTTGATCTAACGGCTTAGTCAAAATATCTGCTAATTGATCATCGGTAGAAATATATTCAAGTTTAAGACTGTTCGATTCAACCAATTCTCTTAAGAAGTGATATCTTAGTTCAATGTGTTTCGTTCGTGAGTGAAGAACAGGGTTTTTTGAAATATTTATTGCACTAGTATTGTCGCAGAGAATGGTAAGACTGGAGGAAGGAATCCGATAGTCACTAAGTAAACTTCTCATCCACAACAACTGAGTGGCACAACTACCAGCAGAGATGTTCTCAGCCTCAGCTGTAGACAGAGCAATGCAATTCTGTTTCTTACTATGCCATGCCACTAAACAGTGTCCTAAATAGAAACATGCTCCACTAGTGCTCTTCCTGTCATCTGCAGATCCAGCCCAGTCGGCATCCGAATAACCAATGAGATCGAGTGAGGTTCCCATTGGATACCAAATTCCAAAATCCGTTGTTCCTTTCACATATCTAATCACCCTCTTTACAGCTTTTAAGTGTATCTCTTTTGGATTAGCTTGATAGCGAGCACACATCCCAACACTGAATGAAATATCCGGTCTACTTGCTGTCAAGTACAATAAGCTTCCAATCATACTTCGATATAGCTTTTCATCCACACTCTTCCCTTCAATGTTCACACCAAGTCCCTTGTTACTTGTTCCCATTGGAGTGTCAAAATGTTTTGCACTATCCAACCCAAATTTCTTGACCAACTCCCTAGCATATTTAGTCTGAGATAAATGAATTCCCTCCTTTGATTGTTTAATTTGAAGACCGAGGAAATAATTGAGTTCACCCATCATAGACATTTCAAATTCATTGGTCATTAGCTTAGCAAATTCTGTGGCATCCTTATCCTGTGTCGCTCCAAATACAATATCATCCACGTAAACTTGTGCAACTATAAAATCATCCTTTGTGTGCTTGACAAACAAGGTTCTATCCGCTCCCCCTCGGTTGTATCCCTTTTCCAGAAGATATTTAGTGTGTCGTTCATACCATGCGTGTGGTGCTTGTTTTAGACCATAAAGAGCCTTTTTAAGATAATAAACATGGTTTGAAAATTTGGAGTCTACGAAACCTTTCGGTTGTTCAACATAGACCTCTTCTTTTAAAAAACCATTTAAGAATGCGCTTTTTACATCCATCTGAAAAAGAGTTATTTTAAAATGACACGCGATAGCAAAAAGAATTCGAATCGACTCAAGCTGAGCAACGGGGGCGAATGTTTCTTCGAAATCGATACCTTCCACTTGAGAGTAGCCTTGTGCAACCAACCTTGCCTTGTTCCTAATTATGGTACCATCCTCACTAGACTACTCAGTTGCGCCCTCACAGTATAACTTTGGAAATAATACTTTTTCTCATTCAATCGAACAAAGAGTAAAACCTAATTATATTGTTCTATTATGCCCCGAGAGTGTAAATTTGCAACGTATCGATGACATGGTTCACAAGAACCAAATCCGGAACCATATTAGACTACGGTTTAGGGTTTAGGGTTTAGGGTTTAGGGTTTAGGGTTTAGGGTCCATTTGGTACCAATGATATGTTGATTTGCCGGACGTGGCACGAGTTCCCACACATTATTCCTCACAAATTGTGCGAGCTCTTCTTGCATTGCGTTAATCCAATATTCATCTTGAAGTGCTTCGTCCACATTTTTAGGTTCAACCAGTGAAACATAACATGAGAATTCACATTGTAGTTGACTCCTTGTCTTCACTCCAACTTGAGGATCTCCTATCACATTTGTCAATGGGTGATCCTTTGTGACTCTCATAGGGGTACTTTCAATAGATGTAGTTGGAGAGATTGATGTGTCAATTTGTGGTTCAGATGAATCATTTGATGCATTCTCATTAAGCGAAATAGAAATTTCAGAAGTAGTATTCTCGCCATTCAAAGGCAAGATAAAAGGTGAATTATTATCATCATCATTAAGAGAAGCATTTGTAGTGCCAATTACAGAAGAAGTAGGTAAAGAAGCCTCATTTACTTTGATATTGATTGATTCTACCACCGTCTTAGTTTTTAAATTGTACGCTCTATAAGCTCTACTTGAGGTAGAATAACCGAGAAAAATACCATCGTCACTTCGGGAGTCAAATTTTCCAAGATTCTCACGATCCCGAAGGATAAAACATCTACTCCCGAAGATACGAAAATATTTGATGTTCGGTTTTCTACCTACCCACAACTCGTATGGAGTATTCAAGGTACCTGGTCGTACATAGATTCTGTTGATAACATAGACAGCCGTGTTAATCGTTTCAGCCCAAAAATGTAAAGCAATCTTTTTACTATGAAGTATAACACGTGCCATCTCTTGTACCACACGATTCTTTCGTTCTACAACTCCATTTTGTTGTGGTGTGTAAGGAGCGGAGAATTCATGTTTAATACCATTTGAAACACAAAAATCTACAAATTTAGAATTTATGAATTCTCCTCCTCGATCACTTCTTATACGTACAATTTTATCATTACGCTCATTCATAAGACGGGGGCAAATTTCAGAAAAGAAATCGAAAGTATCGGCTTTTTCACGTAAAAATGCACTCCAAACATAACGAGAAAAATCATCAACAATCAACAAGATGTAGCGTTTGCCACCCAAGCTTTGAATTCTAGATGGTCCCATTAAGTCCATATGGAGTAGCTCTAGAGGTCGAGACGTTCCCAAATGATTCAAATTCTTATGTGTGGATCTAGTTTGCTTACCCAATTGACAACCCCCACACACAACATTCTCCTTAATGTCAATTTTAGGAACACCTATCACTATCTCCTTTTTGGTGATCTTAGATAGCTCCTTAAAGTTTATGTGACTTAGTCGTTCATGCCAAAGAGTTTCGGTATCTAATGTCACTAGGTTACAAGTTTCGGATTTGGTACTAGGAACTATGTAGCAG
Organism: Aechmea fasciata; assembly: GCA_025177825.1. Taxonomy (NCBI): domain Eukaryota; kingdom Viridiplantae; phylum Streptophyta; class Magnoliopsida; order Poales; family Bromeliaceae; genus Aechmea; species Aechmea fasciata. The sequence goes on along the minus strand of CM045930.1, from coordinate 2,418,088 downwards.
TTGTTTTGGGATCTAACACCTTTTAGAAAAAGAGAGTCATCATCTAAAGTTACCAAACATTCTTTGGAGGAGAATTTCATATTGTAACCATCATCACATAATTGGCTAATGCTAACGAGATTTGATTTAAGCCCCTCAACGTAAAAGACATCGTTCAACGTGGGGCCATCCGAGATAGTGATTGTTCCCTTTCCCATGATCTTTGAAGACCGACCATCTCCAAACATTACACATCCACCGGAGAGTTCATGAAAAGAAGTAAACCAATGTTTGTCTCCAGTCATGTGCCGGGAACACCCACTATCAAGATACCATGAGTGTTATCGTAAGCATGAAGTGACGTATGAATGACAAGACAAGGGTAGATTTCACCTTTGCGCACCCAAACCTTACGAGTTTTGGTTTGCGTTGGCCGACTTGATTGCGTCTTGTGAGGCTTGTCGACGATTTTGGTTTGCTTGTTCTTAGGATCATCCACCTTCGGCCTCCAAGCTTGTTTGGTCTTTGCTTTAGGAGCTACCTTGGTAGATTTCGATGAGGTCCTTTGTTTTGTGGGTGTTGTGGAGTTCTTCTTGAATTTGCAAAATTTCTTCACATGACCTAGGACTCCACACAAGTGACAAATTTTGTTAGTAAACAAAGATTTTGTAAGCGGATCGAATTTACCTTGAACCTTAGGCATTGTCTTAATCGAGTTCACGCCGACTTGGTTCGTGACTTGCTCAACATATGTCCTTTCATATCCTAGTCCAAGTTTGGATGTTTGACCAAGTCCTAGCATCTTATCAAGTTTCGTCATTCCGGAAGAAAACTTGTTCATGTCGGATTTGAGTTGTATGATGGTCTTAGTGAACTCCAAGTTTGCTTCTTTTGCCTCAATGATTTGCTTGTTGAGAGACTTCATATTTTCTTCGTAAGTTTCTTTTTCCTTCTCAAGTGAGCTAACATTTTCTTGTAAGGCGTTGTATGCTCTCGACAAACCATTTTTTTCTTATTCCAAGGACTTTGTTGATGAGACCAATTGGGAGTTTTCACTTTCTAAGTCGAATAACTTTCTTCTCAATCTCTTGTTGTGCTTTGCCATTTTTTTCGACTCGACGACCAATTGGTGATATGCGGTTGCCATCTCATCTACATCTGATTCCTTCTCCGAGGAATGCTCCGACTCGGATTGTCCATACAAAGAACCACCCTTGGCCATTGTCTATAACCTATACCCGCTCTGATACCAATTGTAGGTTGTAGGTCTCAAGGATCTAAAAGGTAATTAACACCTAGAGGGGGGTGAATAGGTGTGCAATGGCCAATTAAAAATCTCGATACGATTTTAATGTAAATGCGGAAAATAAAATCAACACACCAAGATTTAACGTGGGAAAACTCCAAACCGGAGAGAAAAACCCAAGGGACCGATCACACGAACTATCCACTAAGAAGCAAATTGAGTACAAGGTGATTCACCCACAACCCTACCCAATTTTACCGAATCTTTGACGTGGATCTCCTTCGCCGGTCCTCGACCGATTGAACTCCTCGAACCGACCACGCCGCAACTCCTTGCCGCGTCAACGCCCCGAATCCTCAAAGCGTCTACCGAGTCCTCGGTCTCTCACGCGATCCCCGCGTCACCCTCCGTCCGGAGTTGTAGAAGAAAACTTTTGGTGATCTTAACAATTAACGCACCATAGACAATGGGGGAATCCTTTTAGTCAATCATCAAGTTGATTCATGAAGGAGTATTCAAAGAGAAAAACCTAGAATCAAACTCGACGATCAACAAAATAAAACTCGCTTTAAGAATTGAATTATAAAGCTCTAAAACGAGTTTCTAGGGTTTTAAGAGGATCTATAATCTAATAATTATGAACATATCAAATAATGAACCCCCCATGGTCTATTTATAGTGTTAGAAGACTTGTAATTAGAGTAGGATTGAAATCAGCCTATTTTGGAAACAAACCTGACATCAAGGTCCGGACCTCACATATGAAGACCGGTCTTGGGAGTCCGGACTTGTCTCCTCTCAACCGGTTCTCACTATCGGTAAATTTATAAGAAATTAATCAAGGTCCGGTCTTAACCATGGAGTCCGGTCTTATCTTGCGTAACAACAATGATCAAGCGACGAGATCCGGACTTAGGCTCCAAGACCGGATCTGGTTTAAAGTAGCGACAGAGACAAGCTCTCGGGATCCGGATCTGGGCTTTAAGTCCGGATCTGAATTAAGGCTGCGCAAGAAACCAACTGTCACGCCCCGGGGTCGACAGGACCTTCCCCAAGGCGTGCCCAGACCCGCCATATGTCAACACATACAAGGCGTCTAACTAAAAGCAGCGGAAATAAAAACATACAATAAGGCTACAACTATGAATATCAGAGCCACAACTAAACAAGAACCAAACCACAAGTAAAAGAAAGTAAAGCGTCTAAATCACTAACAAAGAAATAGAGAGTAGTACACACATAACATCATAACCTCTCAACTACACAAAAGTGGTGGTCTCCATACAAGGTAAAAACACTCCTTCTCTCCAAAATAAAACAAGAGAAAAAGGAAACCACCTATCCAAAACCCTCTCACAAGCCGCTATCCCGAGGCAACTCCTTTGCCGCGGTCTCGAGCCTCCCCCGATGCAGAAGGCACTGAAACGAGTCAGAAACAGAGGGCGTGAGAACTATAAACATATTCCTAGTGGGCAATTACTGACCTGCACAAAATTGCTCCACTAGGCCCAAAAGGGAGTAATATAAATCTTGAAATAAATAACTCTAAATAAAGCGTAACAGAAAAGCTGAATAATTAACCCAAGGTAATTATATTACATGCTTTAATCTACCCGATAGCCAACTTTAAACAAGTATATTCAAATAAGTTCACAAGTATACTATAATAGAAATGAAGACCTATCAAGTATACTACTATGTCCAATACTATATCACAACATATATATCCAACTACTAATCTAAGTTAAGTAGTGATTATCCTTTATTATAGAAAAACGATGTTCAATCTCAATTTGGGATCTACACAAGTGCAATCCCGCTTGCGCCCCCTAAGTGTCGTGGTAGCCCCAACATCCCCGTAGGAATGAGTCTAACCAATTCGGCCCCATAGGTTTCTCAATACCGCACGTGCGAATACATCGCAAAGGCTAACTCGAGTGCCTTAGGCTTGTAGGGAGCGACCCTCACAAGCATGTGCGAAGAGCACAAATGGCAACAAGCAAGTCCAAGTCCCAAGTCCCACACATGGCAAATGTCGCTAGCAACCCTAAGGTCTAGTACAACAAGTTCTCGTGACACTAGAATTTCTATGTCAAGTTCATTCACGAGCCTAATGCCGCTTGATGACATTAGCTCACTATTCTACACCTTTGATGCCAAGCCAATGCCGCTTAATGACAAGGGCTTTTCTCCTATGTCATGTATAGTTCTATGTTCTCAAACACATGTCAAAGTCCTCTTAAACACATAATTTTAAGTTTCCAAATAGAATGCTACAAGGCTTCAGCTCTCACATGCGTTCGTCTCTACTATATAGAGTGAAATTGCATTACACATAACATATGTAACTTAAGCATTCTAAATTCACAAATAAATCAAATAGCATGAAAATGTACTAATTCCCATTTAACCATAAGCAAATAAGCACCAATGAGAATTTCTCATTGTGCTAGGTGAGGCCAAACCCACCGTCGCTCCAAGCGTCGCTCTGAACCGCTAACGAAGCTTCGATTCCTACTCCTAGTACCCTACAAAGTAGATCCTAGGAGTTACAACCTCAAGAGATAAGTCTTGAGTTCAAACTTTAAACATCTAGGTCAAAGTCAAGTAATACTCACCTAAATGTGCAACAATCCTCTTAGAAATTCCAAAAGGAAGCTAGATCCCTCCCAAGGCAACCTAAACAAAGGTTCTAAACCATTCAAAAGAAATCTAAAAGCCCCAAATCAAAAAGCCCCAAATAAAACCCTAATTCCCAAAATCTAGGGTTTCATCTATAGAGAAGCAACCAAACTCGAATCTAAAGGAAATGGAGAAGTTGCTTACCTCTTAGAAGCTCTAATCAAGGCTCTAGAGTCACCAAAGTTGAAGATCTTCCTTTAACTAGCTCCCAAATCAAGCTTCCAACCTTCCCTCATGGTGGAAAATGCACCAACAAGCAAAAGAGAGAGAAGAGGGAGATCAATCCACAAGTAAACAACCAAAAACCCAAGGAGAAGTAAATGGATAGAGAGAGAAGCTCTCTTACCTTCCTCTCCTTTGTTCTCCGCACAAGAGAGAAGCCCTAAGAGATGGCGTGCTATATTAGAAGCAACTAAATGCCCATAAGCCCTGATTTCGGATTTTCGCGCCGGCTGTAGTACAAATCCGGTTTGTACCTATAAACCTCGAACAAAGAAACCCGAGCCTCGGGTTTGCTCCGACTCATCTATACCGGTATAAATCTTGGCTTGTACCGGTATAGCCATCATTTTGTACCGGTATAGCAACAATTTTGTACCGGTACAAAAGCATAAAATTTCAACCCGAGAGCAGCCTAAAATCCAGCTTTTTGGACTTTAGTGCTTGGAAATCATCCACTAACCTCGGTACTCGTGCCATAGGTCGGAACACAGTCAACGACCCTCCAGAAAATCTGGAAAAGCTCAGATCTCACATCTAACACTCGAACCTTGCAATTTGCAAAGTCCAGTGCGTCACACCAACTCTCGGGATCCGGACTTAACAGCCAGGTCCGGTCCTGAACACAGTTTTTACAGATTTGAAATTTTGTCAAATTAAGATTAATCCAAGTTTTCTAACTACTAATTCTTTTATAAAATCACCAGAAATTATCTTAGATTCATACCTGAGGTGTCGAGCTTCTCCGCTGAGTCTTGAATCTTCAAACTCCTTCTTTGTGTTCTTGACTTCTTCAAGACTCCAATTACTTCTCGAAATTCGCCAACTTATAAAATCCTTAACAGTTCTTTAACCACTAGGTTCTTTAAACATTAGATTCTTTAACCACTATGTTCTTTGTCTCAACACAAGCATATTAGTATTCTTTACAATTCTCTAATGCCACTCGATCTATATGTCACAATGTTCTTGTTCTTTAACCACTAGGTTCTTCACCTCAACACATGCATACATAGGGTTAACCACTAGGTTCTTTGTTCTCTGTTCACAATTCTTTTACATTTGCATCTTAACTCTAAGCATGCAATCACATTCATTTACCCTAATATGCACAAAAGCACTATCACATAAATGCTCAATAATTGACATATAGACATAAAGAGAAGTTTAGAGTTAGTGGAAGCACCCCCCACCTTTTAATAGCGTTCCGATTGCTCGTCGTCAATTGCAATCGGCCTCATGACACACACGCCACGGCTCGACCTAATCCATGCGCAACCACCGAACGACCTCCGATTCGCGATCCGAAAATTAAAGGTCTTTGGTTTGTTGCCACGAGCTCACGATTCCATTTTCATGTTTTTTGGAAACTTTCACCGCAAGCTGCGACCATTTTTACATTGAAGGCTTCAAACCTCAATATCTTCGCAACGGCTCGACGGATTGCCGAACCGACTTCGCCAGCGTGTTTCGTTACCTAGCAATTAGGTTTATGGAGGGTCAAATTAGATCAAACCCTACTATTAGCGAAAATTGCATTTCTAAATCCTAAATTTGCTACTATTGCAAAATCCACTATTATAGCTTTGGATTCAAGCAATAATCCTTTATTTAGCATGCTAGAATGCATCTAAATTCATTTTTAGAGCATATAAACCAAACCCTAAACACTTACCATCATTGTGAACGTCGCGACGAAAACACGTCGCTCCAACGGCCGCCCGAAAGCTCAATCCGTCGCTCCCAACGCGTTCACGAGCTCGCTCTCCGCCAACGCCGCAAATTTGGGCGAGAAATATAGGGAGATGAGAGAAATATTTAGAGAGAGAAAGGAGGGTTTTCCTTCTCCTCCAAGTGTTCGTGTGTGAACATGTGTGTGTGTGGCTCGGTTGAGGAAGTAGCAAGAAGAAGATAAAGGGATTAAATCCCATTTGACAATCTTGCCCCTCAACTATTCACTATTCACACTTAACTTTCAACCGAAGCTTAAACCTCTTCGCCTGCCCTTCTGAATGCCCAATTGAGCTCAAACTTAACAGTCATGTTCGTTTTTACATAAATTAACAGAATAAATTTAAATCTTTCAGTTTCGACCTCGTTTGGTCACTGAAAGCTGTACCGAACTGTGATCGTTACCAGATAACATTCGGATTTTATTTCTCATCTTCTGGGTGTCAGAATGGCACGAAACTTTAAATCTAGTCTCGCGATAATAATCGTGACATACTCCTCAGTTTTCATAATTTTCTGACACTGTGCATTTTCTGCTAATTTATCTGCCTCGTCTCTCACAGAAAATTTTAGATCTTCTGTTTTCATTCCAATTTCGGCACGGGTCATTTCTATCTCATGCTTTACTTCTCTAAATCCAATAAAAATAGTATCTCACACTATTTTTATTTATTTCTATTCTTATCTTTAAAATCCGGTATGCTACACCTCTAGAAGCAAAGATCACCCTCCAAATATGCTCCAAAGCCAAGCTCCAAGCTCCAAGCTCCAAAGGTGGAAGGGAGAGTGAGGAAGATGCTCCAAAGCCACCAACAAACTCTCTCCTCACTCCTCTCCCTCCTTCTCCTTCTCCTTCTTCTTTTCTCCTTCTCTTTCTAAGAGCAAAAGAGTGCAAAATGAAGAAAAGAGAGTAAGAGCAGCCATATAGGCTGTGTGATGTAACAAAATCCCATCAAGCCCCTCCACTTTGCAAATTATGAAATAGCTCGGTCTGGGCAGTTTTCGGGGCTCAAGACCGGTCTTCACAAGTCAAGACCGGTCTCGGATGGCCTTCCCGCAAAGACAGCGTACTGGAACCGGTCTCTAGTTGCCGAGACCGGTCTCCATGGCCTCCACCGCAGACAGCGCGCACAGGGACCGGTCTCCAAGTCTCAAGACCGGATGCCACCCTCCTGCCGCAACCTCTGCTTGGGGAGACCAGTCTCTCCCTTCGGAGACCGGTCTCAGAGAGTAACCTCCCGAGACTAGCCCAAAAACTTCAGATTTTTCGATTCCGAAGGTCAGGCCACCGTCCACGACCCTCCACAACCAGTGGAAAAGTTCGAAAATCACATCAAACACTCGAACCTCGCTATTTGCGAAAGTTCAGTGCGTCACAATCCAACACCTAGAAGGGGGGGTGAATAGGTGTAACGGTCGAAAAACACAATTCTCGATGCAATAAAAATAAATGCGAAAAATAAAAAGCACACCGAGATTTACGTGGGAAAAACTCCAACTCGGAGTAAAAAACCACGGGACCAACAAGCGAATAACAATCCACTAAGAGAAAAGATTACAAGGTGATTACCGACTCCACAGACTTAACCTCTCTTAACCTCCTATGAATCTCCGTGCACGCCTTCGGGTTGTCCACGCCTTCACGTCCGAGTCCACGAACGCCACTGTAACATACTGAACTTGCGCAAATTGCGGAGTTCGAGTATTTGACTTGTGATGAAGCCTTTTCAGATTTTGTGGAGGGTCGTTGACTGTGTTCCGACCTATGGCGCGTGTACCGAGGTTTGGGGATGAGTCCCAAGCCCTAAAGTCCAAAAATTTGGATTTTAGGTTGCTCTCGGGTTTGACTCTGGAGGGCTTGTGCAGTACGGACCTTGGTTGCTATCAGTCTGACCATTGTTGCTATCTTGCGGGGTGGATTACGTACCGGTATGGGATGGTGGAGGCGACCAACCCGAGCCTCGGGTTTGGGCATTTCGCAGTCTGTCTTAGGTATGGGATGACTTGTCTGGTACGACTGGCAGCGGTTCCAGTTTAAACTACAGGGGTGTTTTAGCATTTTGTTGCTTCTAATATAGCACCCCTTGCCCCTAGGGCTTCTCCTTGTGCTGAGAACAAGAGAGAAAGAGGTAAGGAGCTTCTCTCTCTACTCCCTAGTGTTTTCTAGGATTTTGGTTGGATTTTTGAGGATTAAAACCCTCTCCTTTGCTCTTTTTGCTTGATAGAGCCTCTACCACCATTGTTGGAGCTTGGAGCTTGGTGGTTGGAGCTTTGTGGAGGATCAAGCTTCAAGCCTAGGGCCTTTTGAGCTTGGTATTGAGCTTCTTAGAGGTATGTGAATGATCTCTTCCCTCTAGTTTTGGTTTTTGTGGGTTTTTGTGAGATGAAACTCTAGTTTTGGATTCTAGGGTTAGGATTCGGGGATTTTTGATTTAGGGCCTTTGGGACCTAATTGATGGGTTTAGAACTTTGATTTAGGTTGGATTAGAAGGACTCTAACTCCCATTTGGAGATCAAGAGCACTTCCTTCGCATTCGGTGAGTTTTCTCCAACCTTTTGTCGAAATCCTTAAAGTGTGAACTCAAGATTTATCTTCTTAGCTTGTAACTCCTAGGGTGTGCTTTTTAGAACTCTAGGAGTGATTATCGAAGCTTCGTTAGCGGTTCGGAGCAAAGCTTTTCGCACTTGGTGGATTTGGCTTCATGAGCATAGGAGCAAATGGCTCCTAAGTGCTTATTCGGTTTGATTTAATTATTTTGAATGCATATTCATGCTAAATAGATTTATTATGAATTTTGAACCACTTAAAATGCATGCCTCATGTATGATAAAATTTTCACTCTATATAGTAGAGCTTTCGGGGTTAAACAGCATGCATGTGAGGGTGGGATTTGTGGGCACCTAGGAGTGTGCCATTCATGTTTATATAACTTAATTAATGTAATTGAGAACATTAAACTTGTGTTGGAACTTAGAAAAGCTTAAGTGTCATCAAGCGGCACTTAACTTAGAAAACTATGAAACTGCAACATAGAGACTTGACAAAGGCCTTTGGACATCTATTATTTCCATGTTAGAGACATGATGACATAGAGATAGGCCTTTGGACATCTATTATTTCCATGTTAGAGACATGACGATTTGGGACTTGTGACTATATGCCATTGTGCTCATTCGCACTTACTTGTGAGGGTCGCTCCCCCTAAGCACTCCGGAGTTGGCCAACGCGTTTCTTGTATTCGCCGTGCGGGATTGGGCGCCAAGTGGATTGCCGTGGGACGAGTCTCATTCCTAGGGTGGGAATGTTGACTACTACGGGGCCATTAGGCTCGGCATTTGGGCTAGGCGACCTTCGGGTGGGCATCGGCCATATCGCCTTCGGGTTGATCTCATTGTACTTAAACTTAATGTAGTTTAAAGAAAAGCTGTGGACTTTGACTAGAATAGTAAACTTTAACACTTTACTATCACTTGTGGACATTATAGATCTTGATTAGAATAGTAAACTTAGTCTTTTACTATCAAGTTGGGAACTTCATGTTAATTATAACGCTTTCTATTCATGCTTAGAATAGCTTACTAATGCAAATTCATGCTAAGTAGAGATATTATGTTTAGTAGTTTACATGTTATTTACATGTCGCTTATTATCGCTTATTATCGTTTATACTTACTTGCTTAGTTTTGGGCCTAGTGGAGCATGCAACTGAAGTCAGTAATTGCCCACTGGGAACTATTAATTAATATTTCTCGCGCCCTCTTTTTCTAATGTGTTTCAGAGCCTTCGGCACCGGCGGAGGAAAGGGATCATGGAAAGGGAATCGCTAGCTATTTATCGCAGCTTTCCACCTTGTAGGGGTTTTTCTCTCTTTTTGTACTTTGGTGAGATTGAGAGAGTTTTGTATCCCTATGTAGAGACTACCATGTACTTAGTTATAGTGGTGTTGGATTTCTTTTGTTGTACTCTCTTTATAGTTTATGTTAGAGATTGGTACTTTACTTTTAGTCACTTCTTTATGCTTATTAGTTTAGAATTCTAGTTGTTATACTGCTCTGATGCTTCTAGACTCTTCATATCTTCGTGGTTATTTATCGTTTTTGCTAGACGCCTTGTATGTTGTAGACATACGGCGGGTCTGGGCACGCGCCGGGCGGGCTTCCGCTGGGTCCCGGGGCGTGACAGATTAAATTGGTATCAGAGCCTAGGGTTGAGTCTTCTTGTGGACCTAGCAAACCTTAGGCAGGTTGGACTATAGGATATAGGCTCGTGAGAGACGAGATCTATTTAACTTGTGAGCGAAAGTATTAAGATTGGGTATCTTGAATAACTCTAGTAAGTAGAGTTGGATCGAAGTGTATAACTTCTAACTTCACGGAGGGTTACGTTGGCGGCGACAACGTAACATCGGAGTTAGTAGTAAATGACACTTCATTACTTTCGCATGATTTGGATATTTATAGCATGAGCGGGGATGCGATTGTGTGAGCTTACTAACTTGCGCTTTTATGATGTTGTAGTGGCGATGCCGATAACTCGCTCGAAATCTGTTGGAGCGGACAATGCGGCAACTTTTGAGGAGGTCGAGGCCTCCGCTACCTCCGGATCCGGCGAGGTCCGTGAGTTGAGGGGCCAGCTGGCGGCCCTCACAGCCTTGGTGACGCGAGTGGCGACGGAAGCGCGCATGAAGCGCATGGAGGATCATCTGCGGCAGGGCGGGCTGCGAGGGAGGCTCGGACCCCTTCACCGCGCCGGCGCCGGCCGAGGTTGACTTACCGCGGCGCAATCCCCCGCGGCCGCTCACACCAGACGACTCCGGCGGTTGAGCGCCGGGAGGAGGACCGGACACCCACCGGTTCGAGCATCACCGGTGGCGGCGGCATTTCCGATTATGGCTCGGGGAGCCGAGAGGGATCGACTCATGGGTCGCCTCAAGGAGTTTAGGAAGTGCGGCAGGGATCTTCGACGGAGAGAACGTCGACCACTGGATTGTGGAAAAGTGGTTGATGCACATGGAGAAGCTATTCCGCGACACATTTGTGGAGGAGCGGGATAGGGTATGGCTCGCCACCGACCACCTCGACGGCGAGGCCTACCGCTGGTGGATGGACATTCGGGAGAATCCCAACACAGACTTGGCGGCTATTACTTGGTTGAAGTTCAAGGAACTTCTATTGTCACACTACTTCCCCGACAGCGTCAAGAGACAGATGGAGCAGAGTTTGCGCAGCCTTACTCAGGGGGATCGATCTGTGGCCGAGTACGAGAGGGAGTTTTCTCGGCTTCTGCATTGCGTGCCCCTTCGTCGTGCGGGACGACGAGGACAAGGCCCGCATCTTCGAGCGTGGTGCGACCGTCGATCTTCGGTTCGTGCGGTCATCGGAGCTTCGGACTTACCGACGGGTGGTGAACCGCGCGCTCACCGTGGAGAGCGGCGCGGCTATGGTACGAGAGAGACGCGAGGGCTTGGATAAAGGAAAGGGCAAGAGGCCCGCGGCGAGTGCGAGCCAGACGCACTCTAGGAGGCCCCCGAAGCATCCGAGGCACCAGCAGCGCAATCGAGGCGCACCGACTCAGCGAGGAGGACCTGACCGACGCCGACCACCCCGGTGTGTGATCTGCGGTGGTCCTCACCACCCGCCGCAGTGTCCACAGCGGGCAGGCAGGTGCTTCCAGTGTGGCCAGGAGGGCCACATCCGTACCGGGTGCCCGCGAGGTTCTTCACCGGCACCGTCTTCTACATCGGCACCGGCTCTACCAGCCGCGGCCGAGACCCCGTCGACACGATGCAGATCGGACGGCCGACCGTCCGCTAAAGCGAGGGTCACGTCGGGCGCGAGTGGGCGCATGTACGCCGCGCGTGAGACCGCGCGACGGCCGCCGTGGCGGTATCATTTTACTTGATGGCATTAGAGTACGTGCATTATTTGATACCGGTGCATCACATTCATTTATTGATCGGCTGTTTGCCGAGTTGCATGACATCCAGTTTGTTCCTTTACTTCACCCTGGACGTATTGTTGTACCCGACCACATTGTGGACGTGCGAGAGTATTGCCCCAGTTGCCCTATTCGGGTAGGAGATTGGACCATGCCCGCGGATTTGCGAGTAGTGCGCAAGTTGGGGGATTTTGACGTGGTTTTGGGTATGGATTGGTTGACTAGATACTACGCCACCATCGATTGTGTTAATCGAACGGTTACTTTTAGAGAACCGGGTCAGAGTGAGGTGGTGTTTAGAGGATGCCAGAGTTCGCTTTTTGCGATGTCGATCAGTTCGTCTCGAGCTAGGCAACTGATCAACCGTGGATGCGTAGCCTATTTGGCTAGTATCGCAATGAGGGGTGAGGATGATACCCCTAGGATCGAGGATATCCCGGTGGTACGGGAGTTTCAGGACGTGTTTCCAGCGGAGCTACCAGGCATGCCACCTGATAGGGAGATCGAGTTTGTGGTAGATCTCGCTCCCGGGACTACCCCGATCTCGAAGGCACCCTATAGGATGGCACCGGCAGAGTTAAAGGAGCTGAGGGCACAGTTACAGGATATGTTGGACAAGGGCTTCATTCGACCGAGTGTGTCACCTTGGGGAGCACCGGTTCTTTTTGTGAAGAAGAAGAACGGATCACTTCGCCTTTGCGTGGACTATCGTGAACTTAATAAAGTCACGATCAAGAATAAATATCCGTTGCCGAGGATTGACGATCTTTTGACCAACTTCAAGGGTCGAACGTGTATTCCAAGATAGACTTGAAGTCGGGATACCATCGATTGAAGATTGCGCACAGGGATGTGGCGAAGACGGCTTTTAGATCACGGTATGGACATTATGAGTTCACTTATGCCGTTTGTGCTTACTAATGCCCCGGCAGCTTTTATGGATCTAATGAACCGTGTTTTCAAGCCTTATCTAGACAGGTTCGTCGTGGTCTTCATCGACGATATCTTGATATATTCCCGAAGTGATGTGGAACACGAGGAACACTTGAGATTAGTACTTCAAGTGCTTCGGGAAAAGAAGTTATTTGCTCAGCCGAAGAAGTGTGAATTTTGGCTTCGAGAAGTGGCTTTTCTGGGACATGTGATTTCAGGATCAGGCATAGCAGTGGATCCTAGGAAAATAGAAGCCATTCAGGATTGGCCAAGACCGACGAGCGTCACTGAGATCAGGAGCTTCCTTGGTTTGGCCAGCTACTACCGCCGATTCGTGGAGGGCTTTGCGAAGTTATCTACTCCCCTCACGAGGCTCACGCACAAAGGAGCTAAATTCATTTGGAATGATGCGTGTGAAAAGAGCTTTCAAGAGTTGAAGTGAGATTGACGACCGCTCCAATCCTCACATTACCTATTCTTTGGAGCAGGTATGTGGTTTATAGTGATGCATCTCTTAACGGATTGGGTTGTGTTTTGATGCAGGGTGACAAGGTGATCGCGTATGCATCTCGCCAATTAAAGGAATACGAGAAGAACTATCCTACACACGACTTGGAGTTGGCGGCCGTGGTCTTTGCATTGAAGCTATGGCGCCACTATTTGTATGGCGAGCGGTGCGAGGTCTATACGGATCACAAGAGCTTAAAGTACCTTTTCACTCGGAAGGAGTTGAACTTGAGGCAATGTGAGATGGTTGGAGCTGCTCAAGGATTATGATTTGACTATTCTCTACCACCCGGGCAAGGCTAATGTGGTGGCGGATGCGCTAAGTCGGAAATCGACCTAGAACTTAGCGATGCACGTGGTTACTCAACCGTAGTTGATCGAGCAAATGAAGCGGTTGGAGTTGGAGGTAGTGACTCCCGATACGCCTATGCGGCTGATGACTTTGGTTGTGCAACCTACACTTATGGATAGAATTAAAGAGAAGCAAGCTCTTGACTTAGAGTTGCAAAGGATTCGAGACAAAATGATTGATGGTTGCACCGGCGACTTCCTAGTGGATGATCAGGGAGTGATGCGCTTTGGCGGGCGGATTTGTGTGCCGGCGGATTTGGGACTTAGAGAGGACATCCTTCAGGAGGCACACAGGGCACCTTATGCTATTCATCCCGGAGGCACCAAAATGTACAAGGACTTGAGGTTACTTTATTGGTGGCCTGGGATGACGAAGGATGTTGGCGAGTTTGTTGCTAGATGTCTAACTTGCCAACGGGTGAAAGGCGAGCATCGAGTTCCAGCGGGAAAACTTCAGAGTTTGCCTATTCCCGTGTGGAAGTGGGAGAAGATCACCATAGACTTCGTGACCGGATTGCCTCGCTCTCAAGCTGGGCATGATGCTATTTGGGTGATCGTGGATAGGTTGACGAAGTCGGCGCACTTTATACCTATCCATACTACTTGGGCTGGAGAGAAGCTCGCACAAGTGTACCTTGATGAGATTGTGCGACTTCATGGAGTACCTACATCGATCGTATCTGACAGGGACACTCGCTTTGTGTCACACTTCTGGAGGAGTCTACAGGACGCCTTGGGTACTAGATTGGATTTCAGCACTGCTTTCCACCCCCCGAGTGACGGGCAGTCGGAGCGCCCTATACAGACTCTAGAGGACATGCTTCGAGCATGTGTGATTGACTTCCAAGGAGGATGGTCGCAGCATCTATCTATGGCGGAGTTTGCTTATAACAATAGTTATCAAGCAAGTATCAAGATGGCACCGTTCGAGACATTATATGGACGAAAGTGCAGATCACCACTTCATTGGAGTGAAGTTGGCGAAAGATTGGCTTTAGGCCCGGAAGTACTCCAGGAAGCAGAGGATAAAGTTCGAATCGCTCGTGAGCGACTACGCGACCCGAGTAGGCAGAGGGGCTATGCAGATAAACGCCGACGAGACTTGGAGTTTCAGATTGGAGATCATGTCTTCTTGAAAGTCTCGCCGTCAAAGGGAATTCGGAGATTTGGAATTCGAGGTAAGTTAAGTCCTCGATTCATTGGACCCTATGAGATCTTGGAACGTATAGGTCCGGTAGCGTATCGACTTGCTCTACCACCGAACCTATCGGGCGTGCATAACGTCTTTCATGTATCGGTCCTTCGGAAATATATCCATGATCCGGCTCATGTATTGGAGGCTGTACCCATAGAGCTGCGGGAGGATTTGAGCTTCGAGGAGCAACCCGTGAAGATCTTGGCTCGCGAAGTGAAGAAATTGCGGAATCGGGACATTCCGTACGTGAAGGTTCTATGGAGCAACCACGAGGAGCGAGAGGCCACGTGGGAGCCTGAGAGCGCACTGCAGGAGCGCTATCCCCATCTCTTTCAGATGGAATCTTAAGGTATGAGTTCGCTTTAGAGTTTCGCGGACGAAACTCCTTTTAGGAGGGGTGAATGTAACATCGGACTTGCGCAAATTGCGGAGTTCGAGTATTTGACTTGTGATGAAGCCTTTTCGGATTTTACGGAGGGTCGTTGAGCGTATTCGACCTATGGCGCGTGTCAGGTTTGGGGATGAGTCCCAAGCCCTAAAGTCCAAAAATTTGGATTTTAGGTTGCTCTCGGGTTTGACTCTGGAGGGCTTGTACCGGTACAGCCTTGGTTGCTATACCGGTACAGCCATTGTTACTATGCGGTACGGGGTGGATTCTACCGGTATGGGATGTTGGAGCGACCAACCGAGCCTCGGGTTTGGGGTTTCGCGAGTGCATCTTAGGTATGGGATGACTTGTCTGAGTCTGACTGGCGATTCGACGATTTAAAGCTGCGGGGTGTTTTAGCATTTTGTTGCTTCTAATATAGCACCCCCTGCCCCTAGGGCTTCTCCTTGTCTTGAGAACAAGAGAGAAAGAGGTAAGGAGCTTCTCTCTCTACTCCCTTGTGTTTTCTAGGGTTTTGGTGGGATTTTTGAGGATTAAAACCCTCTCCTTTGCTCTTTTTGCTTGATAGAGCCTCTACCACCATTGTTGGAGCTTGGAGCTTGGTGGTTGGAGCTTTGTGGAGGATCAAGCTTCAAGCCTAGGGCCTTTTGAGCTTGGTATTGAGCTTCTTAGAGGTATGTGAATGATCTCTTCCCTCTAGTTTTGGTTTTTGTGGGTTTTTGTGAGATGAAACTCTAGGTTTGGATTCTAGGGTTAGGATTCGGGGATTTTTGATTTAGGGCCTTTGGGACCTAATTGATGGGTTTAGAACTTTGATTTAGGTTGGATTAGAAGGACTCTAACTCCCATTTGGAGATCAAGAGCACTTCCTTCGCATTCGGTGAGTTTTCTCCAACCTTTTGTCGAAATCCTTAAAGTGTGAACTCAAGATTTATCTTCTTAGCTTGTAACTCCTAGGGTGTGCTTTTTAGGACTCTAGGAGTGATTATCGAAGCTTCGCTAGCGGTTCGAGCAACGCTTTTCGCACTTGGTGGGTTTGGCTTCATGAGCATAGGAGCAAATGGCTCCTAAGTGCTTATTCGGTTTGATTTAATTATTTTGAATGCATATTCATGCTAAATAGATTTATTATGAATTTTGAACCACTTAAAATGCATGCCTCATGTATGATAAAATTTTCACTCTATATAGTAGAGCTTTCGGGGTTAAACAGCATGCATGTGAGGGTGGGATTTGTGGGCACACAGGAGTGTGCCATTCATGTTTATGTAGCTTAATTAATGTAATTGAGAACATTAAACTTGTGTTGGAACTTAGAAAAGCTTAAGTGTCATCAAGCGGCACTTAACTTAGAAAACTATGAAACTGCAACATAGAGACTTGACAAAGGCCTTTGGACATCTATTATTTCCATGTTAGAGACATGATGACATAGAGATAGGCCTTTGGACATCTATTATTTCCATGTTAGAGACATGACGATTTGGGACTTGTGACTATATGCCATTGTGCTCATTCGCACATGCTTGTGAGGGTCGCTCCTACAAGCACTCGGAGTTGGCCAACGCGTTTATTGTATTCGCCGTGCGGGATTTGGCGCCGAAGTGGATAGCCGTGGGACAGTCGCATTCCTAGGGTGGGAATGTTGACTACTACGGGGCCATTAGGCTCGGCATTTGGGCTAGGCAGCCTTCGGGTGGGCATCGGCCATATCGCCTTCGGGTTGATCTCATTGTACTTAAACTTAATGTAGTTTAAAGAAAATTGTGGACTTTAACTAGAATAGTAAACTTTAACACTTTACTATCACTTGTGGACATTATAGATCTTGATTAGAATAGTAAACTTAGTCTTTTACTATCAAGTTGGGAACTTCATGTTAATTATAACGCTTTCTATTCATGCTTAGAATAGCTTACTAATGCAAATTCATGCTAAGTAGAGATATTATGTTTAGTAGTTTACATGTTATTTACATGTCGCTTATTATCGCTTATTATCGTTTATACTTACTTGCTTAGTTTTGGGCCTAGTGGAGCATGCAACTGAAGTCACTAATTGCCCACTGGGAACTATTAATTAATAGTTCTCACGCCCTCTTTTTCTAATGTGTTTCAGAGCCTTCGGCACCGGCGGAGGCAAGGGATCGTGGAAAGGGAATCGCTAGCTAGTTATCGCAGCTTTCCACCTTGTAGGGGTTTTTCTCTCTTTTTGTATTTTGGTGAGATTGAGAGAGTTTTGTATCCCTATGTAGAGACTACCATGTACTTAGTTATATTGGTGTTGGATTTCTTTTGTTGTACTCTCTTTATAGTTTATGTTAGAGATTGGTACTTTACTTTTAGTCACTTCTTTATGCTTATTAGTTTAGAATTCTAGTTGTTATACTGCTCTGATGCTTCTAGACTCTTCATATCTTCGTGGTTATTTATCGTTTTTGCTAGACGCCTTGTATGTTGTAGACATACGGCGTCTGGGCACGCGCCGGGCGGGCTTCCGCTGGGTCCCGGGGCGTGACAGCCACGTCCCGAATCCACGAAACGCCACTACTTCGAATCCACGATGCTTCTATCATGCCGAATCCACGACGCCACTCGAATCCACGAGTCAACGATCCGAATCCACGAATCGCCTTCAATCGCGCCGAATCGACGACGCTGTCATGAGGAATATCATGAATATGGTGATCCTTCGCTTAGGAGTATCGTAGAAAACCAAAGAAGAAAACTCCAAGCGAATCGTAGATCAAATCGACATGTAGTAAAGGAATTGCAATATCTCGATTTGACCTAGAAGAGGCTAATATGTAGAAAATAGGTTTGTGACAAATTCCTAGCCTCTAGGGTTTCTCAAACATGTATATTCATGAAGCACACTAAGTTAGAGAACCCCATTATCTTATTTATGGACTTTACAATCAATTAGAGTCGGATTAGAGAAAATTCAGATTTTTAACCATCTGTACCGGTACAAATTCTATAGTGTTATCGGTAACACAATGACGGAAGATAGAATTTCGAAGCACTGTTACCGGTGACAGGTTGATGGTTGTACCCGTACACTTGTGATGGCTGTACCTGTACACTTTTCAGGCTGTTACCGGTAACACAGTGCGATTTTCAACTTTTGCAAGATTCGGGTTTCACAAAGTTCCAAAGCACTTTTTAATCCATTAAACTTTGATTTTCCTGATTCTAATGTTTACAACTAAGTATGAATCACCATAATATGATTTAAAAACTTATCTTAACATCATGATTCATGTCGTGAGATATTTTCACTTTCTTCAAAGTCTTGGATTCTTCGTTCTTCTTCAATCCGCTCCAATTTCTTCAAGACTTCGATTCAATTCACGAAACTTGCGAACACAAAATCCTTAACAATAGGGTCCTCAAAATTTAAATTTAATTCATTGATGGTATTTCATGATGTTAGCCTTAAATATAAAAAATTATATATTTTAAACACACTTTTTGAATAAAATTATGATTCTTTGATTTGATTTATAAAACGTTCCACATTAGTCAGGTCACAAAACAGTAAAAAAGATACACATTACTATGTCAATATATGATAAATAAATAAATAAATTAATTAATTAATTAATTAAGATAAATATATATTGTTATTTCTTTATTGGTGGAAGAATAAATAAACAACTCACTAGAGGGGCAACGAGTAAAGAAGGAATAATTCTTGGTAAAAGGTCTTTCAAATTTTTTTTATGGAATAAGTTTTCGGTAATTCATAATATTTACCAATAGGAAAAGAGAAGTATTAGTTGGCCAAATCTTTGCTAATCTTAACTCCATTTTTATGGAGGAGAAGGAACTCCATCTCTAAGGAGGAGGAGAATGAGAGCTTTGTACACTCCTACTTACGACAACTTGACTGTCTCTTACATCTTCATTCTGATAATTTTATCGCTATTTTTTTATTTTTTTGGCAACCCTTAAATGCATAAGTTCTTTTGTTTTGAATAAGAGAAGAAAACAAAAAACAAGATATGTGAAGGAAAAAAAGACAAGAAGAGAGAAAAGAAGGGAGAGAGGAGTAGAATAAATGAAACTAGA
Source organism: Aechmea fasciata (assembly GCA_025177825.1). Classification (NCBI taxonomy): domain Eukaryota; kingdom Viridiplantae; phylum Streptophyta; class Magnoliopsida; order Poales; family Bromeliaceae; genus Aechmea; species Aechmea fasciata. Next base: position 2,398,846 of record CM045930.1, on the reverse strand, counting down.
AAAAAGCTAAAAGAAAAAAAAAAAAGAGAAAGAAGAAGAAAATAGAGAATTATAGAAGCATAAAGTATCATAAGCTCTATTCGTACTCTTAAAATTCTATTATAAAAGAAAATGCCATTAGGCAATAAAACTATGAAGCTAAAATTAGATAAAACACATAATGAAAAACAGAATTTATGAATTATTAGTTAAAAAAAAAAAAAAAAAAAAGAAGAAAAGCTTGGCCTACTCAACTTAGAAATTTTTTTTTTACTTTTCAATGAACAATATAATAATAACGTAGACACAGAGATCGTTTTACCTAGATATTTTACCCTCGGTTCCGCACTTTCTCACTAGCCCCTCATTCAAAGCTCAGGAGGGGGACCCGCACTGACGAAAAAGTAAGAGAGAAGCCTATCCCCGGCCCCCAACACTTTTTCTCCTCTCCTCCTCTCGGTCTCTCCACCCCCGTCTTTCTTCCTTTTTCGCAAAACACCCCCCTCATCAATCCGATCTCGATCTGTCCCCTATGGAGACGGGCGGCTACCCGGACTCGGTGGAGTCCTCCCCGCGCTCCCGCGGAGGCGAGTCCTGGGACGAGCCCTTCGCCTACGCGCCGACTTCGGCCGCCGCCCCGTCCCGGCTGCGCCTGATGTGCAGCTACGGCGGGCGCATCGTGCCCCGGCCGACCGACAAGTCGTTGTGCTACCTGGGCGGCGAGACGCGGATCGTGATGATGGACCGGCACTCCTCCCTCGCCGACCTTCAAGCCAAGCTCTCCCGCTCCCTCCTCGGCGGCCGCCCCTTCTCCCTCAAGTACCAGCTCCCCAACGAGGACCTCGACTCCCTCATCTCCGTCTCCACCGACGAGGACCTCGACAACATGATCGACGAGTACGACCGCATCGTCTCCTCCGCCGCGTCCTCCTCAGGCGGCGCTGCAGCAGCTGGCGGCGGCGGCGGAGGCTCCACCCGCAGCTCCCGCCTCCGCCTCTTCCTCTTCCCCGCGAAGGCCGAGTCCACCCCGTCCTCCTCCATGGGGTCGCTGCTGGACGACTCGTCCAAGTCGGAGACGTGGTTCGTCGACGCCCTCAACAGCGCCATCGGCGCCCTCGACGACCTCCCGCGCGGGGTCTCCGCCGACTCCGCCTCCGTGAACTGCCTCCTCGGCCTCGAGGACGACTCCTCCGTCCACTCCCGCCACACCGCTCCCGCCGCCCCTTCCGCCGCCGCGCCCGCCGATGCGCTCCCCCGCCCCGACTCTTCCGGCAAGCTCGCGCGCCACGGCGGGCAGGACGTGCAGTCGGGCCCCGACTCGCCGATGCTTGACAAGAATTCGTCCTTCGGATCGACCTCCTCCGCGCCTTCGCTGTCCAACCTCCCGCCGATCCGCGTCCGCCCCGACGACCGCCCCCCCGACCACATCGCCTCTCAGGGGCAGCTGCAGCAGCAGCAGCTGCAGCAGCAGCGGCCGGACGAGGGGTACGCTCCGACCCACCTCCCGCCTCAGATCCCTCTCCCTGCAGCTTCCGGATCCACTCCGACCATCTCCCCCACCGAAAACCCCAACCGGGTCGGGATTTTCTCCTCCGATGACGAGAAATCCGACCACGGCGGCATCCGTCAGCCCCTGCAGCCTCCCATCCAGCCGAAACCAACTCCCCTCGACGCAATCGGCTCCGATTTGAGCGCCAGGTTATCTGTCTTCCTCGGATCCAATTAAACCCTTAATTCTTTTTTTTTCTCGGGAAATTTTACAACTTATTTGACTTTGATTTGCTTGGCTCATCTAGGAACATGTACTATCAGGAGAGGCCTGCTTCCGGCGAGTTGAATCCTTCCGATGCCGGAGGCTATCGAATTCCAGTGACTGTATCCAACCAGGCATATCTGACTCCAGAGCAACTCCAGCAGCAGTATTCCTATCAGCAGCAGCAGCACCAGCAGTTGCAGCAGCAGTTGCAGCAGCAGCAGCACCAGCAGCAGTTGCACCAGCAGCAGCAGCACCAGCAGCAGTTGCACCAGCAGCACCAGCAGCAGTTGCAGCAGCAGCACCAGCAGCAGTTGCAGCAGCACCAGCAGCAGTTGCAGCAGCAGCAGCAGCAGCAGCAGCAGCAGTTGCAGCAGCAGCACCAACAGCCTCAGAAGTTCATTCCTGCCCATCCCCAGTACATCCACCACCCGGCCACCGGCACCTTCGTCCCTGTCCCCTCTTACTACCCGATTCAGCAGTCTGCGCAATCCCATACCTATGATCCCCAGGGCCGTCCCATGTACTTCCTCCCTGTCGGCCAGAATCCCCCAGCGACCGGGATTTCGATCCCGAACGTACCAGCAAAGCCCGAATTGCCCCCTGCCAGCTTGTATCGAACTGCGGCCGCCGCATCCCCTTCTCCTGCTGTTCCCGTGTCGACCCCTCTTATCCCCATCCCTGCCGCTGCTGCCGCCGATCAGGTGCACCCTTACCCCGGAATGGGGTACCATGTGATGCACCACCAGCACCCAATCCAGTCCTCAGCCGGAAACCCCAACTATGGTTATGAATTTGCCGACCCAGCTCATGCCCAGATGTACCAGTCACAACCCACGTTCCGCCCTTCGCTGGCCCCTCAGTTCCAGACTGTGGTCTCCGCGGCTGCAGCGGCAACGGTCATTCCCGATGGGGCAGCAGGCGAATCGAAGCAAGGAAGAGCATCATAAATACAGGGCAATCGAATGCAAAAATAAAAGAAGGATTTGGTGAAGGTAAGTGCGAATTATCGTCTACTCTTTATCATCTTGTTTTATTCTCAACTATGCCATATGGATTGTTGTGATCGGATTGCCAGAGTACTGTTTATGAGGTCGGCAGTATATGTTTGTAGTTAATCAGTTTTTGTTGTCTTATAGTGACCAAGGGAAGTGAGTTATTGTAAGGGTCTTCTTTACCTCTTTATATCTCAGTTATCACTGTTCTTCGGTATAGCTCAGTTTTAAGAAAATAAACTCTCACATGGTGTTTTCATTAGTTTTAGTTTTGCATATGATATCTTTTCTTATATTGTTGTTTATGAATATTGATTTGCAAATTAAATACATGAAAACAAGGGTATTATCTATTTTCCCACACTCATTGGTCCTTTTATCTATTTTCCGCCGCATCACTGATCGTCAATCCTTCTATCCATCCTCCTTTTCTTCTTCTTTACCGCCTCTTCTCTTTCTAGTGATATCAACCGGAAGTAATGAGCCATGACTCTTTCTTTAGAATTGTGACGTGGAGCTGAAAAGGTTCTCTCTGCTTGTTGTTGGTGAAGGTGAATCAGTATTATACAATATGAAAGCAAAAAAGTAATTTGCTACATTAAATTTGCCTCGCTTGCACTTTTGGTCCACAAACGATGAGATGTGTGATATTTTAGTCGTCAAATTTTAATTTACTATAATTCTGAGCCTGAAGTTTTAGATTAGTGAAATCAAAATTATATCATTGTTTGGGTAATTAAGTTATACTGTTGGACTTGTTTGTAAAAATTAGAAAGTTCCAAGTCGTAAATTGCAATAAACTAGGGTGAGAGGACTAAAGCATCACAGAACTCATAGTTTTGAGGACCAAAATTACAATTTAGCCGTTAATTTTGGATAAATTGAACTACTCTCTGAATTTTCACTCTTAAGTTAGGATTTTGGTCTCAAACTCTCGTATATGAAATTTAAGACTGAAACTTTCGACATGTTTTATTTTAGAATCAAGCTTGCAAAAGTGTTTCACTATAGATTTTATCTTGAAGTAAGAATTATTGCTTTGTACATAGTTCATCTTATGTTCGCACACCATAAATTCCGCTGATTAGGTATTCAAATGTTACTTTCAATTTTATAGCCAATTTGTAAATAGTGAAAAGATTGTTATTCCGTGGATTGGAGGGTTGTTGATATGTGATAGGATTAAACATCAGTAAATGCACAGTATGTAGATATAGAGATGCACTATATGTACCCATAATAAGTGGGCAATTGCGTGTACATGGTTTATGTTATGTTTGTATACAGTAGACTCTGCTGATTTTTTATCCAGCTATTATTTTCAATTCAAAGGCTAATTTTTAAATAGGCAAAAGATTCCTTGCTCTGTGAATAAGAGGGTTGAAATGTTGGAAAATTTTTCTGATCTTTTATTATAATATAATTTAAAAAGAACTCGAAAGTTCAATTAGAATTATAGAAAATTTCGGAAACAAAATTAAACAAAAATATTGTAAAGAAAAGATTTAAATAAGGCCTGTGGATCGAGGCGTGCAGAGTACTATCTTAGAAGTGAAATTGTCCCTTCACGTGCGACGCTTTTTATCAATTACTCCTAACGATACAACGATCACGTTCCATCCCGTCGACAAGCTTTCAAGATGGCGCAAGACGAACCCATCCAGCTTCAGATCCAGCAACAAAAATGTGGCGAAAATTAATAACGAGATAGTAGAAAAAGACGAGAGGGTTTAGGTATGGTCGAGTTATTATTATTCATAAACTCGTGCAATCTCGCCCCATATTTATAATCAAGGCGAGAATCTTATTACATCGCATTAAATCTGAGTAGAACAAGATAAGTCTAAAATTATATGAAAAAGATTAGGATTATAAAGATAAAAATAAGAATTAAAATTAAGATAAAATCGAAAAATAAAATGTTAACAAGTTTTAAATCACAAAACATCCAATAACCCAATAAAATACAATATTCTCTCACATGATTTAAAACTTGAAATAACAAAAACAAATTAAACTGAAATTCAAAATAATTCAAAATAATACTGGATCTCTTATACCACGTATGCAGCAAAGGTACCTTTCGGGTTTGAACCTTCACTTAGCGCTTGTCAATGTACATCCGAGGGCACAATGATGGACTATGCCTTGACCCAAGGCCGGTGAATCGGATTTTCATGAACAGCACGCATGGTACAGCTATTTAGGTTCTGAGCGGGTGAGCGCTTTTATGGACATGCGTTACTATCGCTTCGTGTGTGTTTTAGGGAACCGCCCTCTTCCCATAGTCGCGGCCTCCTGACTCCACACAGTCTCACGACTCCACACATATAGTAGGTCCTCAAAGGGTATCTGCAAGGTCACACCCTGCCTCATAGGTCTCGGAGCCATTCAGGGCCAGTGCCCTTCCTATCTACTTGCAAATATAAGCACTGTTGCCATAGGGATGAGGATATACAAACAGTGCTCCTCACAGCTACTTGTTCGACTTGTTTTTACCCATTGAACCTGCAACAAGTTGGGTTGCGATGATTGTGGGCTAAGCCCCATCCCCTATCACGCCCCGGGACCGGTAGGGCCTTCCCAGAAGCGTGTCCAGACCCGCCATATGTCATCACATACAAGGCGTCTACTAAAATACAGCGGAAATAAAACAACAAAAGGCTAGAACTATAGATATCAGAGCAACATACAGCTAGCCCTATCAACAAGTAGAGAGTAGGAAGACAAGATGAATAATAAAGAAAACTAACAACATAACCATAAAACATAAGGTTAAAACAACAACTATCTCAAAATGTGGTGGTCTCTCTAAACACAGGTACAACTCTCAACCTCTCTAAATAAAATACAAGAGAGGTAACCACCTATCGATCAACCTCGCCGAGTGTCGCTAACCCGAAGCAACACCCTTGCCGCGGTCCCGAGCCTCCCCCGATGCAGAAGGCACTGAAAGAAACATGAAACAGAGGGCGTGAGAACTATAATTTATACTTCCCAGTGGGCAATTACAGACCTGAACCATTGCATCACTAGGCCCAAAAGAAAAGATGGTAAGTAAGCGTTATAATAAACTTGTAATAAAAGTATAAAGAAAATACTATCACTATAACACGATAAACATGATTATATAAATGTCATAATCCCCTGTTCCAACATATAAGAAAGTATGTTCTACTATGAGCAACAAGTATACTATGATGTGAATAATAACTATCAAGTATACTATAAAACTTAAGTGATGCCCTAAGCATGTCCACATAATCCAACTACTAAGTCCTATCTAGTAGTGATTGTCATTATCATAGAAGGTCAAAGTTCAATCTCTTTTTAGGATCTACACAAGGTAATCCCGCTTGCGCCACCTAAGTGTCGTGGTAGCCCCAACATCCCCCGTAAGGAATGAGTCTAACCAATTCGGCCCCATAGGTTTCTCAATACCACACGCGCGGCCGAATCGCAAGGCAGGCAGCCTGACTCGGAGTGCAGGAGCACAGCGGGAGCGACCTGTAGCATGTGAAAGAACACAAATGGCAACAAGTATAGTCCAAGTCTCAAGTATCCATCCTCATGTCTCACATGGCAATGTCACTAGCAACCCTAAGGTCTAGTACAATATCTCTCATGACACTAGAATTTACTCTGTCGAGGTTCTATTACGAGCCTAATGCCGTTTGATGACATTAGCTCACTAAGCCACAATTTTGATGCCAAGCCAATGCCTCTTTATGACAAGGGCTTTTTTCCTATGTCATGCATAGTTTCTATGTCCACAAACACGTCTCAAAATCACTGAAACATATAGTTCAAGTCTCAAATAGAATGCTAACAACTACTTAGTTTCTCACATGCACACTTCTCTACTATATAGAGGTAAAATTGCAATATACATAACATAAGTGTTTTAAGCATTCTAAAATTCACAAATAATATTATAAGCATGAAAATACACTATTTTCCAATTAACTATAAGTAAATGAGCACCAATGAGAATTTCTCATTGTGCTAGGTGAGGCCAAACCCACCGTTGCTCCAAGCGATGATCCGAATCTCTAACTAAGCTTATATTCCTTCTCCTAGCACCCTACAAGGCATGCCATAGAAGTTACAACCTCAAAAGATGAGCCTTGAGCTCAAACTTTAAACATTTAGGTTAAGGTTAATAAATACTCACCTAAATGTGCAATAATCCTTTTAGAAAATCCAAAAAGAAGCTAGATCCCTCCCAAGACAACCTAAAAAAAGGTTCTAAACCATTCAAAAGGAATCTAAAAGCCTCTAATCAAAAAGCCCCAAATAAAACCCTAATTTCTAAAATCTAGGGTTTCATCTAGTAGAAAGCTCCAAAACTTAAATCTAGAGGAAAAGAGATATTTTCCTACCTCTTAGAAGCTTCAAACCAAGACCAAAGTCCTCTAGAAGTGAAGTTCCCTCCTCAAACAAGCTTCAAATCCAAGCTTCAAGCTCCTCTAGTGGTGGAGATGGCTCCAACAAGCAAAAGAGAGCAAAAGGGAGAAGTTTAAGCTTCAAAAACCCAATCAAACCTAAGGAAAACCAAAGAGAGGAAAAGAGGGAGCTCCTACCTTGTTTCCTCTGTAATCCGAGCACAAAGGAAGCCCAAAGGGGCGCGGGTGCTGTTATAAGATAGGCCAAAACGCGAAAAAGCCCCTGCAGCTTCGCCCAGTCAGAATCTGCCAGCTTGTACCGGTACAAATCTCATTTGTACCGGTACATATCCCTCGACGCAGCCAAACCCGAGCCTCGGGTTTGCTAAGTCTGGCCATTTATACCGGTACAAATTCTGGTTTGTCTGTAGCTATATGTGTACATGCAGACCACCATGTATTACCATTTATACCGGTACAAATCCTGATTTGTACCGTAACCACCTGTCTTCTGATGTACAGCATCCAAAATTCAACTTTTTGGACTTTGGTGCTAAGATTTCAATCACGCTTCTCGGGACCCGTGCCATAGGTCGGAACACAGCCAACGACCCTCCAGAAAATCTGGAAAAGCTCAGATCTCACAACCAACACTCGAACTTTGCTATTTGCTAAAGTTCAGTACGTCACATCTCCCTCGACGATTCTAGGATCACTGTCCTAGATAATCTTTTCGTAAGCTGATCAGCCAGATTCTTTGTCGATTTCACAAATCACAATTTTCTTCAAATTTTGCGAAATGAACTTATGTCTCACTTTTATGAATCTATTCATTTTCGCCTCCACATTCTCTTGAGCATACATATCTATTGCAGATCTGCAATCACAATGAATACATATATGTGCTAAATGCAGGCTCATGTAAATAAAAGTCTAACATTTCACCTGTCAATATTAATTTTCATTTAATAATTTATTCACATCATATATCACATTCATATTAACACAAAAAATCAAGATATCATCAACATATAAATATAAAATCACTATCTGTCCATCATACTCTTTCGAATACAAACATTCATCATACATGTTCACATGAAAATCATTTGATATAACCAAAGAGTCAAATTTCAAATACCACTGCTTAGGAGCTTGCTTAAGTCCATATAAAGATCAATTCAACTTGCACACTTTATTCTCATACCCATAAACTATAAAATCTTCAGGTTGCTTCATATAAATCTCTTCATTCAAATCACCATTCAGAAATACTGTCATAACGTACATTTGACGATCAATCAAACCATTGATAGAAGCCAAGGCGATCAACACTCTAATAGAAGTAGTCCTAGCAACAGGAGTATAAACATCAAAGTAATCTACCCCAGGCTTCTGTGCAAATCCTTGTGCCACTAATCTAGCCTTATACTTATTTACAGATCTATCGGGTCTCAACTTCTTCTAAAAAAAATATTTGCAACCTATAGGCTTACATCCTAACGGTAAATCAGTCAACTCTTAAGTATGATTCTGTAGAATAGACTGAATCTCCAGATTCAATAATAGTGTTGTAAGAAATCTCACTAATTTTATAATTCATCACCAGAAATCTATTTGCATTGCTATCTTGTATATAATCCACAAAAACAGTATCCACAGTCATAGGTCCAATCTTTCTCTTCTTATTCTCAAGTATCTTCACTTTAGCTAGGCACCCTCACACTTTAAAATATTTAGATTAAACTTTCTACCTTTCCAAAGTTCATAGAGAGATACATTAGAATTCTTGTGGAAAATCTTATACAAAATCACACATGCAGAAATCAAAGCTTTCCCCGCACAAGTTCTCAGGTGTGCCTGAACTAATAATCATCGAATTCACCATATCCATCAAAGTTCTATTCTTATATATGTTTAGCAACTCTATTAGATTGAGGTGTAAAAGGACCAGACACTTGATACACAATTTTAAAATTTTAGACAGAAAGCAGTCATCTTATATGAAATATATTCACCACCTCGATCAGATCTGAAAATCTTGATTTTCAACTTCAGCATGATTAATTTTGAATCTATTTAAAATCTCATATTTAGATTTGATCAAATAAATATAACAATATTTTGGATGATCATCTATAAAAATTACAAAATATTTATTTCCACCTCTACTAGGTCTACTTTCATCACAAATATCACTGTGCACCAATTCTAAAAGATCACAATCTCTATCGACAGATTTAAAAGGTTTTCTAATATCTTTAGCTTGCACACATATTTCACATCTATGATAAGATAAATGAGAATTATGAATCAAATTTAAATTTTATATATTATTATTTGACCACAAATATAAGATAAATAAATTTATGATAAATTAATATTGTATGTAAAATTAAATCTCTATGTGAACGAATTCTATATGTTCACTTTACTTAAATAAATATAAAGATCAAATCCTGACGAAAAGATTAGAAGGATAAACATGTAAATAAAACAAATCCTTAAGCAAAAATAATCTCCGAAGAAGCCACAATTAACGGAATGGCTTGAAGATTGATCTGTTTTAAAACTATGACAGATTCAACCTACTCCCAGATATTTGACCTAGTCAATAAAAATATCAAGTACTGAATATAGACTAGACTAGATTCTAATTAATCAATGCATACATAAATTGCAACCAAACCCGTGCCCGACATAACATTGATCATCTTCTTCGTCCTTTCCGAGGTAAGATTTCAAAACAATAACAACATGCTTGGGTCGCATAACAATGACTATTTATCTATTAATTAGTTATAGTCCACTAATTCTAGGTCCTATCGAGAGCCCATAACCGGAGATGCAGATCCAAAATAGCATAAACCTTTTATCACAAAAATCTAGAAAAACATCACAATTTAATCTAATTATTTAATTTTACATACAATATTTATTTTATTAACTCTGATACTAATTGATAGATTTTCAAGATATGTAAAATAAATAGAGAAATAAATACATGCCAAATTCAGGATCAAATAAATGAAATAACTCAAAGCAAAGATGCGGCTGCATCCAATAAGCCAAGCATCGTGCATCACGTGCGGATGAGATTAACAAGCGGGTAACCCCAAACGGGACACGATTGTAACAACACTAAATGAAATCCGACGATCATTCTTACCGGAGTCTCGCAACTACATGCGGCATAAGGATGAATTGTCGTTCTTATGGACATTCCATGCGACCAAAAGTTGCCGAGACGCAAACGTCAAAAATTGTTGCAATCTCGCTGCGTCTGCTACAAACAATTATAATCCATCCATGGCGAGAACTTTAAAGCTAGTCTTAGGATTAATTTTAAAAGAAGAAGAAGATGATGAACAGTAACTTTGTAAAATAATGTTTGCAATTCAAAGTGCCCAAATTATATCCGTCCACTTATCCAATATTCAAATAAGAGAAAATTTTGCATATAATATATTTTAATAACTATAATAAAAGAAACAGAAAAATTAAATTAATTAAACAATTTCGTTTCTAGATTGTTGGAAAATTTTTCTGATCTTTTATTATAATATTTTTTAAAAACAACTCGAAAGTTCAATTATAGTTATAAAATCGCTAATTTATACGTGCTTTCTCACAGAAAATTTTAAATCTTCTGTTTTTATTTCGTTTTCAGCACAGGTCATTACAGACTTATATTTTACTTTTCTAAATCTAATAAAAATAGTATCTCATACTATTTTTATTTATATTCACTTTTAAATTAAAATTCGGTATGTTACAGTAAGGCATAGTAGTAAATATTGTTGCATGTTGTATGTTTAGTAGTAGCGGACTATATGTTTAGTTGCTTATATATCGCATTGCTATCCCTTTTTTTATTACTATGTCTTATTGGACCTAGTGGGAAAGTCGGCGAGGTCGGCAGCCGAACCCACTGGAAACTTTTTTTAGTTCTCACCCCCTGTTTTGCAGAGCCACCATTTGCGGAGCGGCACCAGACCGAGGTGTAGGCGTTGCTCCCAAGATAGAACTATCGAGGGTTCGAATCCCTCTCTCTCCTTTTGTTTATTGAATAAATTTTTTTCTTTATTTGTTTGGCCCGACCCCTTATCTTTCATAAAAAGGAATGGCTCGGCTAGGTGGAATAGCCGAGCCAGAACAGAAAAGAACAATAGAATAGATATAAATAAGAAAATCTCAGTTAAGAGGGGTCATGGATGTAAATTCGGATGAATTTTTTACAAATGCAATTTTTTCAGTAAGTATAGCGATTTTCGGACTATTTATAGCATATATTTTATACGGATCCGCTTATTCATTTTTCTAATTTTGATTTAATCAATTCATTTGTAAAAGGGGTCCTAAAAGAATTCTTGTGGACCGAATAAAAAATGTGATATACAATTGGTCATATAATCGTGGTTACATAGATATTTTTTATACTAGAGTTTTTACCGTGGGGATAAGAGGATTAACCGAACTAACTCAGTTTTTTGATAGACGTATAATTGATGGAATTACAAATGGTGTGCCGGTTGGTTCCATTATCACAAAGCCGCCCCAAAATTGGCTTGGTTCCAAGATGTAGAATCCATGTTGAATCGCCACTTAGCGGGGTTACTGGGACTTGGGTCTCTTTCTTGGGCGGGACACCAAATCCATGTATCTTTACCGATTAACCAATTTCTCGACGCTGGAGTTGATCCTAAAGAGATACCACTTCCTCATGAATTTATCTTGAAGATCACCCAGTTTAGGTCACCCTATCTATAAGTAAAAGAATGTAAATATAATTTTGAAAAATAGAAATGTAATTGTATTTTGGAGGAATCATTTATGTATTAATATGTAAATAAAAAAATGCATGTAAAAATGTAAATGTTCAATATTGTAATAGTTTGGTTTACATTCTCGTTTTTGTGATATACCCTCGTGCAAAATTGTAATATACCGAACTTCTATAGCTTTGAAGTTTCGATGAATGTTAGAGGTCATGGGAATCATCCCAGTAAAGTTCGGGAGTATTCGGGTGCTTCGGTGCGAGTAGAGTGCGAAAACGGAACCCGAAAGCTATGTTGGACCATGAACTAAATCCAGCATAAACGTGGATGAAAAGAGGGTTTAAATACGCTCGAAAATATGTCTCGGAAGTCTTGGTCCGATTTGAGATGAATCGGAGGTCAGACGAGCGAAAACGAGCGAAAACAGACCACGAAAGCCGAAAAAGTTGAAAATTTGGCTAAGTCTGGAATACTGTTTTTCTGGACCTTCGGGGACCGGTCTCCCAAGTCCGGGGACCGGTCCCTGCACCCGAAAATGGCCTAGTTTGGGCAGTTTGCATGGTTGGAAGAGTAGAGCGGGTTTCCAGCAATTGTGTTGAGTTGGGATTAAAAGAAAGGCTTGTCTCTCTCTCTTTTTCTCTCATTTCTCCAACCCTAACCCAAAACATTTCCCTCTCTCTCTCTAAACTCTCTTCTCTCTCTCTACAAGGGTGGATCTAGGAAAGGGATTGGTGGAGGTGGAGGCAAGGATAAGAGTCATCATCTCCATCTTCTCCTTCTCAAGCTTGGAGGAGCTTGGTTGAGGTAAGCTCGTGGGAGCTTTAATCGTAGATGTCTAAAACTTTGATTATATGTTCTAGAAATGGATTTAGAGGAGTCCTAGCATGCCAACTAGAGGATTAATGCATGAATCTAGAAACTAAATGATGGATTTTGCTAATGTTGCAAATCTAGGGTTCTAAATGGGGTTTTGCAAAGTATGGGGGTTTGATTTAAATTAACCCTATGTAAACCTAATTGCTAGGAATACGAATGTGTTGGTGAAGTCGGTTCGGCAATCCGACGTGGCTACGCAAAGATATTGAGGAAATGGACTGTTTGGCTTCGTTTCCGCCTGGGGGGCCGAGGCGACGTCCAAAAATCATGAAAACGGATCCCGAGCACCGCGGCAACTAAATGAGGACCTATAATTTCCGGGGCCGCGATTTGGTGCACGGTTGGCGTGCAATTGCAAGATCGGGCCGAGCCGGGCGGCGTGTGACGCGAGAGGCCGATTGCAAGTGACTGCAAGAAATCGGAACGCGATAGTAGGTGGGTTGTGTTTACCGAAGCGACTAGGTCGCCTGCATGTCAAAGTGGACTATGTTTGTATTGTTGATGCATATGATGGCATGAGCTAGATGTTAAGTAAATACATGTGACATATGCTAAATGTGACATCCCAATAGTCCACATCGGATGGGAATGGGGTTGTCATTGAGTTTATATGAGACTTAGACACTAGTAATAATAACTGGGCTTAAGCATTTTGGGCCGGTGGTTGGGTCCAACGAGTTATTATTGCTAGTGGGCTGGGTCGTTACATTTGGTATCAGAGCCAGGTTCACCAGCTGGACATGTGTGGCGAGTATTGGCTGAGCCAGGGTCTGGATGACGGGCTAGCGAGACGAGTCTCACATAGCCTGGTGATCTTGGGCTGTGTGTGTGATTGGACTGACGAGGACGTCAGGGCCTTAACGGGGGGAGTCTGTGACATCCCAATAGTCCACATCGGATGGGAATGGGGTTGTCATTGAGTTTATATGAGACTTAGACACTAGTAATAATAACTGGGCTTAAGCATTTTGGGCCGGTGGTTGGGTCCAACGAGTTATTATTGCTAGTGGGCTGGGTCGTTACACTAAATGAGTGCATGAGTTAAATGCTAAGTAATATAAGCTAGATGCATGATTTAGAAATGAAAGCATGAATGAGATACTTGTAAAGAATGCATAAGATATATGCTATGAGAATGCATGAGTTAAATGTTAGATAAATGCATGAATTAGATTCTAGCTGTAAATGCATAAGATGCATGCTAAGTTTATATATGAACTAGATGCTAAATGAATGCATAAGATGCTAAAGAATATAGGTGTGAAGACCAAAATTTTGACTGTGCCATTTGACTCTCTGTTGACGATGTTTATGTGTGTAATTTAATTACATAAGCACTGGTCAAGTTTCAGGAGAAAATGAGCTAAAACGGAAAAGTTACGCGACCCGGAAGTCTGACTTAAAGTGAATAGTAACTTCAGTTTTCCGGATAAGCCGGGAATAGAAGTTAGGTTCGGGTACGTGTTGGATTCCAAATATAGGCTTCCAATAGCTCGTTTCGAACGACTCAGATATACTGGAACCGTTGGCACTGACAGAATCGAATTCTGATGCACGGTTGTCGAGAAAAAGGGTCCCGAACGATTTTACATATATAAAGTATATATGTTAATAAGTTGGTTTATTACGGGAATTGATGGAGAGATGGGTTCGTCGCAGATCGGAGACCAAATCGAATAAAATAAAATGCTAGATTCGATGTCTCCGTCGTGCTGAACGCGCTGGCGCAGTCCGATCGGAAATCTGCCGGACGGATCGTCGGATATTACAAGATGATCGCAAAGGGGTCGATGTGTAATAATCGGATTGTTGAGAGGGGATGGATTTCTTCGTGAATCCGTGACCGATCGAGACGAACTAAAATCATGGGTTTGATGTCTTCGTCGTGCTGATCGTACTGGTACGATCCGTTCATAAATCCGACGAACGGATCTGCGGAAATCGTACGTTGAACGAGGAGAGGTCGGGAGTGGCAAAACGGTATTTTTGCGAAAGTCGCGACAGTTTATGCGCCGTTTAGCATGAGATCGCACGTGGAGGGGTGTTCGTGCGTATTACACGCGCTGTGAGGGACTTGGATCAAAATATCCAGCTGCGGGGGTCTAACTTGCAATTATGTATCCTAGGTATATAGAGCTAACTAGGGTTTTTCTCCAAGGAACCCTAACCTAGCAATGAGCCTCTTCACCTGACCCATAGCCGCAGCCCAAAGACACCGCCTCTTCCTATGCGCACGCCCCCGCCGCCGGCGACCACCCCCGGCCGCCGGAAAAAAGCCCCTGCAACACCTCCTCTCCATGTATCTCTCTCCATCTCTCACCTTTCTCTCGAGTTAGAGCCTGGCCGAGGCAGTAATGCCTCCAGGCCCTTCAACTGCGTTGTTCCCGACCCACCGGAGGTTCCCCGCCCGGCCCCGCCGGCCATGCGCGCCGCCGTGGCCGCCCAGCATCGCGGCCGGATCCGGGTAGATCCGGCCGAGGAGCTTCAACTCCTTGTTTGCGCGGCCGCCGCCACCTTGGGATGACCGAGCCACCCTTGGAGGACTTCGGCGACCCTCCCGCACGCGACCCCCGTCGTCCCCGCGGAGTCCGGCCGCCGCCGCCGCCCGCGGCGACCATTGAGGGCGGCCGAGCCTCGTGCGGGCTCGGGATGACGGCCGCCGCCGCCGCCGCCTACCGCCGCCGGCCGGCGTGAGCATCGGCTCACTTTGGCCGGCCGCACCACGTCGGCCGCCGGAGGAACCGCCGTCGGAGCTCCCCGTTGGCGGACGAACTTTGTTCTCCTCGGGTTGTGCGGCTAGGGCATCAAGGCCCGCCGTCATCGCCACCTCCCGCCGCTGTTGACGCGCGCCCCGGTTTCCCCTCGACGCGGCTACCTCCTGGCCGGCCTCCCGCCGTCCGGCCGACGCCGGCCGCCCCCGCTCTCCACCAAGCTCCGGTAAGCTCTAATGTAAGGCTGAATTTAGGTGTTCTCTTGTTCTGGCCTTTCCGAGCCTCCCCGATCCCAACGGAAGGGAGCACGGTGATCAGGACTCATCGCTGATCATCGTGCTCACCTCAGTTTCTGTCGGAGAAGCCCCGATCCAACTGTTTCGGCATCGTCGCACTGTTTGAGCCTTTTTGGCTGCTGTCTCGGCTTGCGCACGCTGTTCCGGAGACCCGTGGCTGTTCCGATGCCTCCGGAGGGGAGCACGGTGATCGTCTGTCAGTGACGATCACAGTGGTCACCTTATTTAGGGTCAGCGGATCCCTGGTTAGCGAGATATACCCATTTTTCGTGTAGTGCGCGCTATTTTCAGATTTTCGTGTCGCTCCCGCGCCGTCTACAGTGTCCGAAATTGCTCGGAAAGGTGAGCACGGTCTCCGGCACGCCGAAACCTATCAGCGAGTGTCTCGGTTGGTCTGATTGACCTCCGGTTTGCGTAATCGGGCCATAAAAGCCCCAAAATCACATGAAATAATGTGATTTTGGATTATCGGGAGGGCTTTTATGCAATTGTGTTTATCGTGGCTGCTGTGGACAGCAAATGTGAGTTGTGGGTAACCTTTGGACTGATTGTCCAAGGTCCCAAGCTCTCGTGGAGATCAGAAAATGATTTCCGGCGCGTTTCTCGGCGAAATTCGCCGACGGAACTCGGGTTTGGTTCGGAATTCTTCCGACGGTGCCTCGCGAGTTATTGTAGTGTCGCTGAGCCTTGTTGGCTGATCATCCGCGTCATTTCGAGGGTTTAGAAATGACGGGTGAGCGACGGTAGGTTCCCGTGTCGAAATAGACACTTCCGGAAACCCGTATTCGTATAATTATCCGACGATAATTGTATTGTAGTGTTGTCTTGTGTTTGCTGTCAAAACATCCAAATCAGAGTATTTTGTGGCAGCGGGAGACTCGTGTCTCGAGTCGGTGAGTTCCGGGACAGTTCGTGGGTCCCGGCGGAGTCCCGTTGCGGTTTACGGGACTTCCGGCGAGTTGCGGTGATCGATTTTGAGAAATCGACTTTCCGCGTGTTGTTTGTAGAGTTGTGCTAGTAGTGTTTTGTGTTAGTGGATTAAACACTAACCTGGTGGATCTCCTTAAGTCCGGTCGATACTTCTTCCTCAGACGAGAGTCAGACGCCGTGTTTGTACAGGTGGGTACTTCGATCCGGCGTCCGTACAGTGGTACACGCTGGTGACGTTCCTTCCACCCTTACTGTTTATATCGTTTACCCTAGATATATCTTGCACCTGTTTGTTACAGTATTACTCTACTCAGTATTTTCATGTTTAGTATCATGTGTAGGAGTAGAGTAGATTACTTCTTGTCAGCCTATGACATCTGTGACCTGTTCGGTCAGTTTACTTCAGTGTACTCAGTGACCTTGTTGTTCGGTTGGTCAGTTCTCGTGTTTCCTTCAGTAGTACTTGCATACAGTTGAGAGGATGTTGAGTTGTTCCATCCTAGTTGACCTGAGTGGTCAGTTCTTGTGTTTCCTTCAGTAGTACTTGCATACAGTTGAGAGGATGTTGAGTTGTTCCATCCTAGTTGACCTGGTTGGTCAGTTTCTTTCTCTACTCAGGACCTGGTTGGTCAGTTACTTTGCATACTTTGGGACCTATTTGGTCAGTCACACTCAGTACTTGGTACCTGGTTGTTTCTTCTGGTTACTTGACGACCCACGTGGTCGATGGGCCCTGGGGGGCAGGATTGTCGGCTGATTGCCGATGGTTGATAATTGAGCAAAATTACATTGATCGCCCGATACGTACTCATCGCATTTCACGAACACCAGCGGTCTGATCCACCACAAGTGAGGGTGTTCTTTTCCGGAAAAGTGGTTCGACAGCGGATCGACCCGTGAGCCTTAAATGTGGTTATATGCTTGGGAGTGTAGTAGGGGCATTGGCTTGAGGTCTGCGGTGCTGACCAAGAGAGCATTGGTTCAGATTGGGTACTCTTGAGCTTCTATACCTGTTGACGCATACTTACAGTAGCTGTTGTTTCATATCTATATATCTCTCTCCATTTACTTGTTTATCATATCTACTGTACTACTATTATCTCCTCTTGTATCTATCTCCGCGAGGTATCCACTGGGAGGGGGAGACATGTTTACATGTTCTCACCCCTCGCCTTCTTTTCAGATGTTTCATCAGAATTTAGTGGGACGACAGGAGAGGAGCGTACCTAGCACGCGTACTAGCTCCCGACCCATGGTTTGTTTACCTTACTAATTACTTTATTTGATTAAGTAATTAGCTTTGTATATGGTTCAGTCTCTCTAATACTGTTTTGGAATTATAAATATCGTTTGATTTTGGAATATAATCTTGGTTTTTGGAAGTTCAATATAAAATGGTTTTCTACCCCTCGTCGTAGCGTTTTAAAGAAAGAAAAGGTTTCCTTGTGGGAAACAGTTTTTTAAAAGCTTTTCTTGTGGATTTTATAACTTAGCATTTCAAAATCAGTTTCCGAGTAGGAAACATTTCAAATGATAGATGTGGTTTTATGAATGAGTAAATGTGAATGAACCTGTAGTGAATGGTGTGGATATGTGTATGTTGGTTTGAATATTTATCTGTACACTTGGTTGTGGTTGTTTGGCTTTATTTAATTCTCTGTACTTGTGCGATGCCGTGCAAATACAGGGGAGACTCTGTCCGTGTGTACAGTGGTCTCTCTGTATTTGTGGCAGGTCTGGTACGTCCTTGGGGGTCAGGGTTTAAAAAAAAAAAAAAAATCCCGCTGTTTTTATACTCTAAGATGACCCGGGGCGTGACAATAGGCATGATGACATAATCTGAAAAAATTTTAGAATGACATGAAGGCTAAACTTGAGTCAATGAACTCTAAATATGGTAAAGAACTCAACAAGTGTGGCATGTAAAGAATCCTAGGCATGAACAAATAGGATAAAGAGTGGCATGATTGTGTAATGAACCTAGAGTTAAGTAAACCTAGGTGAGTGGCAACGAAACCCTATGTATGCATGTATTGAGACAAGAACCTAGTTGGGTCAAAGAACAAGGTGACACTATGACAAGTAGATCGAGTGGCATTAGAGATTACAAAGAACACTAGAGATAGTGTACAACAAGAATGAGAACAGACAATGTAAAGAACAATAGAGTTAGTGTAGTGACAAGGTTAAAAACAAGAATGCTTGAGAACAAGAAATACTAGAGTTAGTGTAGTGGCATGTTTGTGAATAAAGAATGTAAAGAGCATGAGATTGCGAACAAATGACAAACGACCTTATAGTTAATGGTCACATGAGCATTGGAATTCTTAAAGCTAAGGATTGATCATACTCGCCTATAGTCTTGGCTTGAGGGAGGTCACTCCCCCTCGAGCGGTGCGCTCCGGAGTTGTCACCACTGGGATGGAGTAATCCCAGAGGACGCTTTGGAATTTCGAGTTGGTGAGTTATGGAACCCTGCAGGAGGATGCTAAGGGCCCAACGGGTTAGCCAAGTGATTGGGTAAAAGAAAAGTATTGGTTAAGGCAAAACCTACGGGTTAGCTAAAAGGACCCAGAATTGAAAAGTGAATCTTGTATTCATAATTGATTGACTCAAGACCGAGTCGAGTGGCACAGTTGGCTAAGGTAAAGTAACCGTAGGAAAGAATGGTAAATGTGTATAATATGGCTAAGGAGTGACCACCCTTAGTAAAGAATAAAAATAAATAAAAAAGAATGGCTAATGCTAAACTATGGTAATGATAAAGAATAGCTAAGAATCAAGAACGGCTAGTAATAAGAAATGGCTAGCATTAGAGAATGGCTAGCGATAAAAAAAATGGCGAGTAGTCAAGAACGAATAATAATGAAGAATGACAAATGGAAAAGAATAGATTCAAGTGGACTATTTGCATGATTCGCATATTGCATGTTTGTGAGGCAAAAGTATGATAAGGTTAGTTGCATAATTTATGATTTTATATCTATCTATTGGACTAACCTAACATGTTGTTTGCCTCCTTTGGACCTGTTGATCGAGCGTTTTCCTTGGGTGGCCGTACCCACTGGGAACTATGGACAATAGTTCTCACCCACGTTGTTTTGAGGTGTTTTCCAGGTATACAAGTGAGCGGCGTAGCAGCAGCGCGAGGCAAGGGCGTAGCTCCGTAGATAGCGCCCTACCCAGAGACCGGAGATAGAAGTACCCCAGTCAGCTAGGGGTATAGAAAGTGAAAGAATAAGGTGTATCTAAACTTGTAATAAATGATGTAATAGCTAGATTGTAAATTGGAAGTTGAAAAAAAATAAATTTGTAATATAAACTGAGATGAATGGTTGTAATAACTTAGGATGTGTTATGTTTTGATACTTCCTTATGCAATCTGGGTTGATATATGTTTATGTTTGGAACCTTTGTAATTGTATTGGTTGCGACACCTTGGACGTATAGGGGAGACTCTATCCGCGGTACAGGAGAAACCCTGTCCGTTCGGTGGTCTGTCGGCGTGCCCGAATCCGACGAAAGAGGCGGGCTCGGGGCGTGACAAAAACTGTATTGTATTGTTTTTTCTATTTGAAATTCAATGTACTTATTTTGTTGAGGCTTGGACGGACAGAGGAGACTATATCTGTTCGGCGATCTGTGCGCGCGCCCGGAGGGACCAAATCAGTGGTCGTAGGGCGTGACAGAGAGTCTCGCTCTCCCCACTGTTTAATCGTGGCTCAGCCGAAACTCATCTCATACTTCCGGCTGGTAATTAGCTCTGATACCAACTGTAATGCCCTAACTTCCCAGAGTGTCAGCTATTCTAAGATTACTCCCGTCCTAACACACTTAACTCTCTTAATCTCTTGTGCCTAGCTAGCCATCGCCCAAAATTCTTAAGCCAAGTTGAAAGTTTTAGCTATATTATATCTTTTTTATAGGACTACCGTACCTACCGAAATTTGAAATATGTGCTTTTATATATTATATAGATTAAGAATATTTACAAATATATATATAATATATTTTCATTATATATAATAATATATATTATGTATTTTAATTATATGTATATAGAGTTTTGATTATGGGGTATGTTTGTTGGCCCACAAAATCAAAGCAGTAAAATTCTATTGTAATTACTCTTTCTCTCCCTCTCTTTCACTTGCTCGCATAGTTTATCCTGTAATTATTGTTTCTTAATATTATAATATTGTATACATACATTTATTTTATATATTGAATTATTAGATAATTTTTTGAATTAAATTTTAATTAATGTTCGATAAAAATTAAAGTATGAATTGTACGATGCTAAAAATCTCAAATAGCTTGTTTAGGGCTCGAGCTAGCTCGACTCGAAATTAGACTTGCTCAAACTCGGCTTGAATTAATTTCAATCTGAGCCTAAATTTAGATTTGAAATTAATTTCAAGTCAAATTTGAGGGACGATAAATTAGCTTAAGTTTGACTCGTTTCGGCCCCTTTGCTTGAAGCTGAACTCGATCATTAGTGCGTTACGCACGTGTGTAGCTTGAAATTTTGTAATGTGAATCATTGAAGTCGATTTTCTTCAAGGACGACAAGCCATCTCGTAGAAAAATAGAAAAAGAGAAACCCTTCACGTCAAGTCGTGATGACTTTTTAAATTCTTGAGTTACAAGGGAAAGCGATGTGGGGTAGTGACGCACTTATTGGCGCACACAGCGTAATTTAATTTAAGATGACCTTACGTTCTAATGTGGTTCTCCTGTTCTGAACATAGTTTATTTGTGAGAAACAGAGAAGTATTTGATGACGGGAAGAATTATGGCTAAATTATAGAAAATTTTTACGTAGTAATCCGCTTTTTTACTTTTCTTCCGTGATATTTAAAAATCTACACTTTGTCCTCGTAAAATAAAAAATGTGCACTTCACCTCTTACCGTTAGGGTTCCGTTAGGGTCTCGTTAAAAAAAAAATTTTTATGCCGAAAATACCCTCCTCCGCCCTCTTCTCTGTTGCTGCGCCTCCCTCCGGTTCGCCGCCTCGCCGCCGCCTCGGCGTCGCGCCGCCTCGCCGTCCTTCACTGCCTCGCCCTCGCCCACATCCCCTTCGCCCTCCTCCGCCACCTCGCCTTCACCATTGTTGCCTTGCCTACCTCTCCATCAACACCCACCTCGATTTACCCCCTATTGTCGCCGAAATCGAGACGCGGCGAGGTGTAAAAGGAGAAGGGGAGCAGGTGGAGAAGAAAATGGAGAGAAATCGCGGTCGATTGAGGTGGGAATCGCGGCCGATTGAAGGGCGGGTGAAGAAGGCGAGGAAGAAGACGAAAATGGCGAGGGTAAAATGGTCATTTTACACACCGTAACCCCATGAACATTATCCATTTTACGGTGGGGCAAAGTATAGGTTTTTAAATGTCGGGGGAAGTGAAAAAACGTTATTACGGGAGGTTTTACGTAATTTAGCCAAGAATTATTAGAACTTCTCCACCAGCTAGGAAGCTAAAAAATAAGCTTGCGGTTGGATAAGAAAAACTTCAATTGAAACTTATCTTTTGTTAAATTATTTTTTAAGAAAAAAAGAAGGCCAATTTGTATAAAAAATCAACTTATTTTGATCTTTTGCAAAGCAGAGCTATTTTTCGTTTTTGCATATTCGGTCCACTTTTTAAAAGCGCCAAAATATCCTTATACATTTTTCTCTCTTCTTTTTTTTTCTCGTTTCGGCGGAGACAAGCAGTAGCAGAGGCGAAGGCCTCTCCTTCTACGTGGCGTCTACCCTCCTCATCGCCTCCTCTGACGAACCCATCTTTTCCTTTCGGCGCCTCTTCTTCGCCCACGACGACACTCCCCTCTGCTGGCCGTCGCCGCCTCTCCTTCTCCCACGACAATACTCCCACGATTCCGGCTGCCGCTTCTCAGGCCCCGGTGCCCCGCACCCCTCGGCCCTCCGCCTCTGCCCTCGCCTCGCCTCTCTCCTCTCTCTCCTCCACGCTCTACCCCTCTGCCGCCCACCGACCCGCCCCTCCGCCTCCGTCCTCTCCAACGTCGACGACGCCAACGACGACGTCCTCATCGTCGGCATCATCGTCGGCAAGCTCCTGCGTTCCTGCCACATCGATTTTAGGAGATTTTTGTTGTTATGATGTAATGGTGTAAAAAAGAAGAAGAAAGAGGATGAGGATAAGAAGAAGAAATGGTACAATTTTGAGTAAAATAGTGCAAAATTTGGCGAAAATGGTGCAAATTTGGGCAAATTTCATCCAAAATTGCACCATTTCACCAACATTTGTACCATTTCATTCAAAATTACACAATTTCTCCTTCTCGCCATCTTCCTCTTTCTTCTTTTTTTTAACACCATTACACCATTACACCATTACAACAAAAATTTTCTAAAAATCAAGACGGCGGGGACACGCGAGCTCGGCGACAGCACGCCTTGGACGTCGTCGTCGGCGTCGGCAGCGGAGGAGAAGGGCGGAGGTGCGGCGGAGGTGGAGGGCGAGGGTTCGGTGGGGGAAGGGCGGAGCGCGGAGGCGGAGCGGAGGCGAGGTGCGGGGTGCGGGCAGAAGCGGCAGCCGGAGTCGTGGGAGTGTCGTCGTGGGAGAAGAAGAAGCGGCGGAAGGAAGAGGTGGGTTTGTCGGAGGAGGCGATGAGGAGGGCGGGCGCCGCGAAGAAGGAGAGGCCTCACTCTGCCTCTATCTCGCCGCTCTGCGGGAAGAAAAACAAAAAAAGAACGAGAGAAAAAAAAAAAAAAAAAAGAGGATAGAGAAAAATGTATAAGGATATTTTGGTCGGTTCTTTGAAAAAGTGGACCGAATCTGCAAAACGAAAAAATTGGCGCAAAAGCCCAAAATAAGTAGATTGTTTATGCAAATTGGCCAAAAAGAATGGCTATCGTAAATTAATAGACTTGAACATTAGTTGCAAAGAAGCTTCTTTTTTCTTGGAGAGAATGGTAGCATCTTTCGCTTAATTTATTTCATTTAGAAATAAATTTATGAAAATGTGAATCAATTAGGATTCGAACTTAAGTGTTGGATACCAACCACTTTGCCACTTGCTAGGAATGGTCGATTGCGAAGAAGCTTCTTGAGAGCCAAAAGTTCAATTAAGCCCTCAATTTAGTGTTCAAAGGAAAGGCTTTTCTTTTTAATAACAAATGCTTTCAGTATTTTTAATAAGAAATATTTTTTTAAAAAAATAATAAAAGGTTTTCTTTTGTATTATATATATCAACATGTACACGCAATTTATAAGAAAAGCATTCTGTGTATTCTATAGCAATATTTTTTTGTATTTGATAAATTGTGTCTCTTCTTGGTCGTCTCTAGTGGAAGTGGCAAAAATCTTGATGATTCTTTGTCAGGATCTCGAGTTTGAATCCTAATGGATTCACATTTTCGATTAAATAAAAATTAAACAAAACAAATAACAGTTAACCTTCTACTTTCACAAAAAAAAAATTAAAAATAAAAATAAAATAATATAAAATAAAATAAAATAGTGCCTCTTCTATGCTTTCTAAATCTTGGCCTTCCCATTTATGTACCGGGTTGTACTCTCTCTCTCTCTCCCTCTCTCTCTCTCTCTCTCTATATATATATATATATATACTAGCATAGGAACCGCGCGATGCGGCGGGTGCTAGTAAAAATCTATAATCTATAGATTTAGCAAATGAATAAAAATATTAAAAAGAAACAGAAAAAATATTTAAAATATTGTGAAAGATAATAAATATAAAAAAAAACTAAAGAGACTCAAATTCACATTTAACTAATCATATAAAAATATTTATTTATCCTACTATCAATTTGTTTGAGGAGGAAGTGGGTGAGGGAGGGTGGCGGGCGGTTTTGAAAGATGAGGGGTCTTGAGGGTTGGGAGATGAGGAGGGAGCGATTTTGGAAAATCGGGGGTCTCGGGATTGGGAGATGAGAGGGAAGCGATTTTGGGAGATAAGAAGGGAGCATTTTTGGGAGAATGAAGTCACGCGGTCTGTAAGATAGTGGGGTAAGATAGTGGGGATTCATAGTTTAGTATATATATATATATATATATATATATATATATATATATATATATATATATATATATATATATATATATATATATATATAGAGTTGATAGAATACTCTCAAAAGCACCAACCACTTGGTGCTTTTGAGTTTTTAAATTTCTGGATCTACTTTTTGTTTACTAATAACCTTTGGATCAAACACTATTCCACCTACCACCACCTACCACCATCATCTCAACCCTATATCTCTCCATCCAAATTGCTAAAAACTCACAAGACCATCTCCTTAATACTTTTGAGAGTATTCTAGCTCAACTCTATATATATATATATATATATATATATATATATATATATAGCTGGCGTCTCTCTCTAGCTGGTGTTGAGTATTCAGGTGGTACTCAATAAGTACCAACTATAATTTATTTTAATCCAATTGTACCTTATTTTTTTAATTACATTTGGTTTAGCTATTTGATAATACTTTAATTGTAATATACGGCAGCAGTATTTGCTTTTAATATATAGGTGTTCTTTTGTGAGATCGTCGAACCAAACCAATTGAATAACCCAAGCACATCAAATTTGTAGTGTAAAAAGGAGCTATTAGAATGATTCTCATCAATTTAATTAACAACCTATGTGCTTTCATCAATTCCTAAAAATTCAGTTCATTTCAATTAAAAAGAATTCATTTTCAGTTTATAAACTGAAAATGAATGAATATATTTATTTGGGACAAAATAGAATCAAAATTACATAACAAAAACCTAAACATCAAAAACTAGACAAATCAAATTAAAATAAAATTATTGTTTGGCTAAATTTAATGCAGTACCACACCAATTTAGCGAGCACTCTACTGAAGGAATTCTATGACTATCATGCTTACAGCCGTAAGTGATATGATCGATCATATTTTATTTTCTTTTGAAATAAGAATACAATATAAATATTTTTTTATAGTTATGATGAAATATATATTTTTAAAAAGAGGTATTTGGTTGATTTGTTACGCAACATCGTTAACATGCTCGGTGAATTTTAGAACTTTTTAACTATACAAGTAGTAAAGCTAGAAACTCGGGATCTGCGAGAATGGGCACGAGGGTGGTGGTACGATCCGAGTTGGATTGCGTGGGAGAGTGCGCAGGCAGTCGCAGAGCCCAGGTGTGGGTGTTCCGACTCCCGATAGGACGAAAGCCCTATATTTTAGGCCAAAAACGAAGTAAAAAAGTGGATGGTTAGCTTAGTTGTCTCCTGGTGGGAATGCTCTGACGTTCTTCTGCTTCACATGAGCTTGGATTTGTCCCGGACCATTCGCTCCCGCTCCCGCTCATGACTCACCAGCCCAGCCCACCCCACCCCACCCCACCCACCACCAGTACGTGGCCACGCGGATGCACCACCACAGGGTACGATTAACAATCCCCAGCAAGGGAGAGTCAGAGGTTGTAAAGTTACTTTGGATGACGGGTATTGAATATGCTCTAATTAACTGCATTCGTTTATTCCCCTGCCCTCCCCTCTCCCACTCTTTTAGCTGACATGTATAAATGTGTAGGATTTAGATTAAACCGACAGAAAGTTCTTCTAATCCTCTACTAGTCTCTTCTCACTTCTAGTGGCCTCTTCAGCTGACTTTATTTTTATTTTTTCCTTTTTTTTCCTTTTTCTAACAAACAGGAAAATTTGGATTTGGTTTTGGGGGCGTTTGGTTTGGCGTAAAATCACTCCGAAAAAAAAATTTCGGTGGAAAAGTAAATTTCTAGTGTTTGTTTCGTTGTAAAATTTTTTTTTCCGGAAAACAACTTTTACAAATTCTCTGAAAAGTTGGCATTTTCATTTTCCACTCGTTTTGAGCGGAAAACGAAAATCACGGTTTTGGGCTGCCGGGGCGGGGTGCAGCACTATACGGTCCACGAGGAAGACACCACCTCGTGGACCGCGAGACGGAGAGAGAGAGAGAGAGAGAGAGGGGGGTCCATGGTGGACCTCTCTCTCTCCCCATCTTTATATATATATATATATATATTAAAAATAGTATTTTACGTTTAATATGAATATATTTATTATATAATATTTTATTTATATATATTATTTTATAACTATTTAATAATTTATTTTATAGTATTATATATTATAAAACATATTTAATTATTGCCAAATGTATTTTAAATATATTTTATTTATAAATATAAATTATAATACTAATATATATGTAATATGATAATAATTATACATTAATAATATAAAATATATAAAATAAATATATGTAATAATATTATTTTATTTTATTTTATTTTTAATTATAAATATATTATTATATAATATTTTATTTATAAATATATACTAATTTATTTTATAATATTAAATATATATTATTATATATTATATTACATATTTATTATATAATATATTTTATTTATTAATATAAATTATAATAATTTAATATATTATGATAATTATTATATATTAATAATATATAATATATATAATTAGGAAAAATATATATAATAATTATAATATATTAATAATATACATAATAAAAAATATATTAAATAGTTTTCATCTACTTTTCTTTTCCTTTCAACCAAACAACTGTCATGAAAAACTAATTTTTTTTTCCTACAAATCAAACACAAACGACGTAAAACTTTTTTCCACCGAAAGTTTTTTTCCACAATTTTACGTGGAACCAAACACACCCTTTGCTGTTTAATTATTTGCATAACATTTATCAATCAGTAGTACCAATCGTTCCTAAAAGTGGTAAAAGATTTAGTGGTTGATATTTGAGATCCTAGCTCGAATCCTAATTGATTTACATTTTTAGCAAAATTTATTTCTAAATGAAATAAACGAAGCGGGTAGCGTGCTACCTATCTCTAAAAAAAAATAAAAAAAGTAAAGTAATTTTATCTTTAGCTGATTAGGATTTAGATTCCACAACTTATAAGGTTCTCATCCCCTTGTCTACCGCTCCTAATTAAATCTCATTTTTAATTGCGTGTTAAGTTGGCATGTATTTTTCTGGAATAAAATAATAAAAGAAATCAGAAATACATCTGCTGGCTACCTTGTAACAGTAACCCAGTTGGCTGCCATCCTTCGGGCCATAGGGATTTGAACTTTGTTTATGCTTTATTAATATAGGCTCCGTTTTGTTCCGGTACGATAAATATTAAGATTTTTTTTTTTACGCCTAAAATAAATTACAATTTTTAAATATTCGGAAATAAAATAAAATTGTGCTTCATTCATAATTCTCTATTCTAAGAAATAATTGAAATTGTATTTAGTTAATTTTACGAAATGAGTAATGCTTCTATACTTTTTTTTTTTCGTTATCGTTCATTCACTCTCTTTATTTCTTTTTTAAAATTACTGAACCAATTCAATTGTTCAGATTTAATTTTCTTAAAATTATGACCTGCAATAGCTGTGACGCCCCAACTTCCCAGGGGGTCACCCATCCTAGGAGTACTCTCGTCCTAGCACGCTTAACTCTCTTAACCTCTTGGGTCTTGCCACCACCCAAAATGTTTAAGCCGGGTTAAGAGTTTAGTCCTATTATATCTCATATATATAGGACTATCTGGGGTCTCACAATCTCCCCTCCTTTAAGCCCTGACATCCTCGTCAGACTCAGACTCACAAGTACCAGGCGATGTGAGACTCGTCTCGCTAGCCCATCATCAAGACCCAGCTCGGTGAGACTTATCTCACACTTCCGGCTGGTAATTGTCTCTGATACCATCTGTGACGCCCCAACTTCCCAGGGGGTCACCCATCCTAGGATTACTCCCGTCGTAGCACGCTTAACTCTCTTAACCTCTTGGGTCTTGCCACCACCCAAAATCTTGGCGGGTTAAGAGTTTAGTCCTATTATATCTCATATATATAGGACTATCTGGGGTCTATATGGGGACCCCCTGGGAAGGAGAGAAGGCCCTCAGCTTCTCTCTCTATGGTTATAATGGGAAAAAGGTGCTGGTGATACAACCAAAGCTGCAATTTACCAAATTGCCCTCTCACCTACCAAAGTGTACCGGTACACGGGCAATTTGTACCGGTACAAATGGGCCAACCAGAGAGCACTTTCCTGCGCGGCACTATACCGGTACATCCCTGATGGTTGTACCGGTATAGCCATCATGCTTGTACCGGTACAACCCAGAATTTGTACCGGTACACATTGACAGAGAACCTGCTATTTCGCAGATTTTCCATAATCCAGCTGCTCTCGCGTCCCCACTGAGTCCGTCTAGCGTCCATTTCGCGCCAACACGACTCGGACTTATCCCGACACTCACCAGAGCTGTCGACAAGCCTCAACTGCCAAACTCCAGGTCTCTACAATTTTTTTTTTCTCTCTATCTTTCCTCTCATATTTGGCATTTCATATAAGACAATAAGAACGTGAGATTATTTTATGAACCAACTATGAATTTTTTTTTATATTCATCTTGAATCAACTCGAATCATATATAAAGTTTAATAGTATATTCGAATTTATATTTTAAACTTTTAATTTTAATATAAAATATTTTGAAATATGGCAAAAAAAGTAATTGTTTCCGGTGTAGTAACCCTAGAGTACTATAGTTGAGGCTTGTCGACAGCTCTGGTGAGTGTCAGGACAAGTCCGAGTTGCGTTGGCACGAAATATATGCAAAACGGACTGCGTACGCGAGAGCGAGGTAGTATGAAATTACGCAAAATAGCGATTTTCGCCATTTGTACGTCTTTGTGACACCCCAATAGTCCGCGTCGGATGGGAATGGATTTGTCATTGGGTTTATATGAGACTTGGACACTAGTAATAATAACTGGGCTTAAGCATTTTGGGCCGATGGTTGGGCCAACGAGTTATTGTTGCTAGTGGGCTGGGTCGTTTCATTTGGTATCAGAGCCGGTTCACCAGCTGGACATGTGTGGCGAGTCTCGGGCGAGCCGGATGACGGGCTAGCGAGACGAGTCTCACATAGCACAGTGATCTTGGGTGTGTGTGTGATTGGTGACGAGGACGTCGGGGCCTTAACGAGAGTACGTGACACCCCAATGGTCCCACATCGGATGGGAATGGATTTGTCATTGGGTTTATATGAGACTTGGACACTAGTAATAATAACTGGGCTTAAGCATTTTGGGCCGGTATTTGGGTCCAACGAGTTATTGTTGCTAGTGGGCTGTCGTTTCAGGTACAAATTTTGTAATGTACCGGTACAAGCTCGATTGCTATACCGGCACAACCATCGAGAATGTCTGGGTATAGTTACTCGCACTGAAGCTTGCTCTCGGGTTGCTATTTGTACCGGTACAAATATATGTGTACAGGTACACTTGGGTAGGTGAGAGGGCAATTGAGTCTTTTCTCACCTCGTTTGTATCACCCTCACCCCCCAACCTATATACCTGTGTAGAGAGAGAGAGAGCTGAGAGGAGCTTCCCTACTGGTTTTCTTCTCCTCTCTATCTCTAGACCCGATTGTGAGCAAGGAGGAGCTCGGGTGGAGTTGGTTAGTCGTCAACGTCGCGCCGCGGTGCCGTTCAAGCGTGTCTTCGTCGTCGTAGCACTGCGGGAGGCCGGGAGAGCGTGGATCTTTGCCGTTCTTGACGTCACGTCGGTTCGGGAGTAACTGTCGAGGTGGGTTATCCATAAATTTCTCCAGCTATTGCATGTTCTTACTACATCAAGCTTAAGGGTGCTGTTCCTGCAGAATTCCAGCGTCGACCGTCGGCGTTTCGGCTTGTGTGAGGCGTAGGAGTATCGGATTGTGGCGAAAATTGGTTCCCTGGATTCTAGACTTTGAGAGAAATCCACGAAGCCAAAGATTGCAATTTTTGGAGAAGGTTAGCATGGTCGAATCCTTGTCCTTCTTTGCCGCTGGCAGTTTTGAGCTGAATTTGAGAATATTAGTGGATTTTGGTGTTCAGAGCTTGGAAAGGAGTTGTTGCTGGCTGAGCGCAGACTCGACTGAGTTTTCCTTGTGGGCCGTGACTTCCTTACTATCGGGGATTTGCCTTAGAGGTGGGTTTATCATCGATTTTGCTTCCTATTGTATAATGCATAGTAGACATGTATAATTCCAGTTTTGGTATATCAAGATTAGCTCAAATTCATTGATTAACTGGCTACGGAAATCTGAATTTGGAGCATGCTTAGTTAATTAAAACATTCTACATGTCGGACTTGAAATTTGACTTAGGAGAAAATTGCGAATTGAACCGTCACATGCTTAAACTACCAGATTTAGCTCTAGGGGCCGTGGATTATTGTATCATCGCAGTTTCAGAGCGATGGATACCTGAGGTAGTTTAGAGTGCTATTACGCTCGTGCTGAGATGCCGGGCTTATTTTTACAGTAGTGTTTACATGTTCCATCTTTGTTGGTGCGAGTGGGGGATGGACTGGATTACTAATGTAGCATTAGATTGTGCCGAGGGTACGTGTGTTTTGGTTGTTAAATCAGTTAGATCCTATGTACTTAACTTTGCTTTGTGAGAGCTAGAATGAACATGAGAGGCACTTGTAAACTCGTGTGGTTCACGCCCCGCGAATGCCATTCCGGAATGAGGTTTCATTGTGATGAGGTCGCAGTTTCTGTTTGGGACAGTTTTTGAGCCGGCCACCTTCGGGGTGGTGTACGGCGTAGCTGGATACAGGCAGGGTTGGTCCGTTTGGGCAGCCCAAGTGAGATAGTTAGTGACCCTTTTGTTCTACCTTCAGTGAGGTTGTGACGTGAGTGGAGTCTTAGCCGTCCTGTTGGACCTTTTTACTAGGACCGAATACTCTTGAGATATGGTGTAGTCTAGTTAGGTGAGACGAGTGTATTCACAGTCTCTCGAGAGTTTTCTCCGCCGGTTACTCTTGAGATACGATGTAGCCTAGTTAGGAGAGATGGCTGTATTCACAGTCTCTAGTGAGTTTTCTCCACCGATTACTCTTGAGCTACGGTGTCACCTAATTAGGCGGGACGGGTGTATGCACAGTCCCTACTCCCTAGAGAGTTTTCTTCACCAGCTACTCATGGGTTAGTATACGGGTTCGCTCCGACAGGCGGGACCGGTGTGTTCACCGTTCATGGTGAGATTGGGTCATGATTGACTTTTACTGTAGATGATTATTGTTAGTGCATGATAGTGTAGTGGCATTTAGCTGTAGATTTATTCCAGCTTATCCTACTATTCTTGCTTACCCCTGTAAACTTAGTGGGTGAACCGATGATATTAAGGGCGGCATCCACTGAGGACTTCCTGTTTTTACAGTAGTTCTCACGCCCTTTTGTTACTGTTGTTGTTGCAGAGCCTTCTGTTCCGGCTGCTGCTCCTTCCGAGCCTTATCGAGGCAAGGGCGTCGCGAGCTAGAGCCCTACACGACGAGTTGCCGTTATAGAGGATCACCGCTGCAGGTAGTGGAACTTTGGTTTTGGAGTTCTTATACATACAGACGTTGTAACTCGCTAGAGCGAGTATTTTTGTATCTAAACATTTTGTATGTATATGAAACTTATTTTTGCTCTACCTATTTAGTTTCATTACAGCTCTATACTACTGGTTGTAGTATTGTATGTTTTACAGACACAGCTACGCTTCGTATACAGGGAAAAAAATTTTGTATACGGCGAATTTGTCAGCGTGCCCGGGGAACGAGGAATCCGGGGCGTGACATCGGGTTCCAATCTTCCAGTTTGGATTTGGTTTTGGTTTCAGAAAATTGGTTAGTTTTGGGTTTAGATATGGATTTTTGAAATCTGTCGAGTTCGGAAATAGATTTTGTGATTGTTTGTCACGCCCCGGGGTCCCTTTGGTAAATAAATACAGCGGAAATTTTTTTTTTTTTAAGCCTGACCCCCAGAGGTGAACCAGATCCGCCACAAATACAGGGAGGCCACTGTAAACACGGACAGAGTCTCCCCTGTATTTGCACGGCGTCGCACAAGTACAGAGTGTTTACAATTCATCCAGGAACTCAACCACAACAGTATGAATAACAAATAGACTGAATACACAATATCATACAACCATTCACCACATTCACACTTAACTTATTTATAAATCTTAAGAAAATCCTTTTAAAATCGTTTTCCACACGGAAACGCTTTCTTTTGAAAACACTACCACGAGGGGTAGAAATCCTTTCCAATAAACCCTTTCCTTTGAAATGCTACCACGAAGGGTAGGAGACAGTTTATTTCCCAAAATATGAGTTCCATATCACAATCCCAAAAACGTCATAAGTCTCAAAATATCACTGTAAGTAAACCAAAGTAGACCTAGAACGAACCAAAATGTACTCTAGATAATAAAGCAAGGAAAGTAAAGAAGTAACCGATACGGGTAGGAGCTACACGCGCACTAGACTCGCTCTCACCCTTTGTCCCACCGGGACCAGTGCGTCACTTGAAAAAGAAGGCGGGGGGTGAGAACATGTAAACATGTCTCCCCTCCCAGTGGGTATCCACTAGTAACGGAGTAAAGCAAAGGAAGGACTGATAAGTAGATACAGTAGCTAAAGTAAGCAGGAGAGAGATATATGTAATATAAATAAACTGCTACTGTATGTATGCATCGAAAAGCTGAGAAAGTAAATACCCAATCCATAACCGCCAATATGGGTCCGCAGACCTCAGGCAATGCCCCCTATCTCTAAGCCTGCATTCAACCCAAGATAGCCTATGGGCTCACGGGTTGGCGTCCAACCACTTTTCCGGAAAAGAACAACCTGGCCGGTGGATCAGACCGCCTGTGTTCGTGATATGCGCTCGAGTCCTGGGCGATCGATGCTATTATGCTCAAAAGCCAGACGTCAGCAACTAGCTGACAATCCCGTCCCTAAAGGGACATCGACCCCTTTGGGTCATAAGGTAAACTCGACGACCACGTAGGTCATCGAAGCAACCTTTGAAACAAACCGACCGAACAGTCAAGAAACAAGCAACCGGCCGAATAGGTCAGCTGAGAAAGCTGTAGACAAGCGACCAATTAGGTCACCGAAGCGTAAAGGATCGACCAAGTAGGTCGTAGAAGAAAGTAAACTCAAACCACTCTACTCCTATCAAGTATACTAAGTATGCATATAAATGAGTAGAGAATAGAAACGACAGTAAGGTGCAAGTAAGAAAAGTAAAGTAGAGTAGAGTAAAGCGAAGGAGTGTCACCAAGCGTGTACCACTGTACGGATGTCAAACCGGATACCCACCTGAGTATCGAAAGGTGTGGTCTGCCGACTGCTGGGAAAAAACAATTGAACCTACGAGGGTTCACCGGGTCAGAAACTAACCCACTGAATACTAGAACATTAACTCACAACCCCACGACGTAACTGTCTCGGAACGACTAAGAATAAAACGACCGTTTCGATCCGGGTTCCCGAAAGCGTCGACTTTGACACCGGAACCCACCGTCGCTCACCCGTCATTTTCGGACTCTCGAAAGCAGCGCGGGTGACCAGCCAAGAAGGCTTTGCGACAAAGGAAAGAATCTCTGAAAAGCGTCGGAAGAAATCCGAACCAAAGTCGCGTTCCGTCGTCGAATTTTGCCGACGAACGCCCGGAATTACACTTACTATTTTCCGAAAAGCGCGGGACCATGGACAGTCCGGCCAGAGGTTACCCGTAGCACGTACTCACTGCCCAAGATAGCCCGGGAGGCTACAATTGCATAAAAGTCCCTAAAGAATCCTAAATCGCATTATTTCATGTACAAATAGGGTTATTATGGGCTGTGCACGCAAACCGATGCATCGCAAATTCTGAAATCGCACACACTTTAAGTCTTCGACATGCTGAAGACCGTGCTCGCCTTTCGGAGCACAATCGGACATCGTAGTGCGCGCACAAGCGACATCAATTTCAGTAAACAGCGTGCACAGCGTGTAAAGTACGTTCGTCCCGCTAAACGAGGCATCGAGACTCAGAACGGAGGTGAGCATCGCGTTCAGCACGAAATTCCAATGATCGTGCTCACCTCACATGGTCAAAAAGACCCATCGTAGCCTCGGAAACTGTGCCCAAACCCTAGAACTAAGTGCTGGAATAGTAAATCCTTACCGAGGCTATGAGGGAGCTAGGGCTGGCCGGCCGACAAGGCGCGGCGCTCGGTCGGAGGAGCAAGCCTCGGGTCCGGGAGGTCCAAGGAGGAGGTAGCCGGCGGCGGCGGCGGCGGAGCGCGGCGGCGGCGATCCAAGCTCCCAACTTGCTCTCGGGTTGGGGTTCTCCGGCGACGGCGCGGCGGCGGGGGACCTCGGGCGCGTGGATCCGGCGGAGGTGGTCAAGGGGAGGTCGTGCTCACGTCGCTGGTCGGCGGCGGCGCTCGGTAGTGAAAATGACCCGAGCTCGATGCGCACCTCGGCGGGCGGCCGCAGCGGCGGGTGGTTGGCTCGGGCGGCGCCGTGATGCACGGGGATGGCCGGGGAGGTGCCGGCGGTCGCTGTCGTCGGTGGAGGTTGGTGCACCCGACGGGGAACGGCGGCGACGCGCAACGGCTGGATCACCGGGCTCGGTGCAGGTGCTCGGGGCGGGCTGCGAGGAGCAAGGGGGCTCCGGCGGCGGCTCCGACGGCGGCGGCGGGTGATGGCGCCGACGATTGGTCTCGGCCCGGGGATGCGGTGCTCGGCTCGAGAGACCAACCCCGCACTCTCTCTCGGCCAAGGTGGCTAGGTGGCCGAGGGGAGAGGAGGAAGAGGTGGCTGAGGGCTCGGGGTGGCTCTCCGGCGGCCGGGGGAGGTTGCCGGAGGTCGGGGGTGCACGCTCGGGATGGCAGAGGAGAGGTAGGTGGCGGCTGAGGGCTTGGGAGGTGAAGGGGTGGGCTAGGGTTAGGTTTTTAGTGTGCATGAACCCTAGATCCACTTATAACACATAGGGCTCATTTGCACTTTAGCCCACCACAAGCCACAATTCGTATTTTAGCCCCTGCCAGCATGACAATTATGCGCATAGGACCCTCTGTGTTCAACCCTTCGCATTTCGGCGCATAAAATATCGCGACTCTTCGCGTTCCGCCGTTATGCGATCTTGACCCCTTTTCATTCTTTTCGCGATTCCCGGAGATCCGTCCGTCAGATTCACGATCGGATCGCGCCAGCGCGTTCAGCGCGTCGAGAACATCGAATCTGGCCTTTTACTTCGTTTGATTTGGTCTCGGATTCGCGAAGTATCACATCTCTTCTTTTTCTCCGTTATTCCCCAATTCATTAACCTTTTAGGTCAAATCCTTCAAAATCCTTTTTCTCGATATCCGTGCATCAGAATTCGATTCCGTCAGTGCCAACGGTTCCAGTATAGTTGAGCCGTTCATTTTAGCTCGGTTTCGCCTGAAATTTGACGTGTGCTCTTATAATACATTTACGCACAATAACATTCAGAAACGAAAGTCAAATTTCCTTTAGGTAAAAAGTCGGTTTATTACATCATTCCCTCCTTACAGGAAGTTTCGTCCCCGAAACTAAGTCAAGAATCCCCCACAAACAAATGTGGATAACGCTCCCTCATAGAGGACTCAAGCTCCCAAGTCGCCTCGCGCTCCTCGTGGTTCTCCCACTGAACCTTTACGTACGGAATGCTCCTGTTCCGTAACTGCTTCTCCTCACGTGCCAAAATCCGCAACGGAGCCTCATCATAGCTCAGATCCTCCCGCAACTGGATAGCCGTCGTGCTGATGACGTGGGATGGATCAGGAATATACTTCCGAAGCATGGACACGTGGAAGACGTTGTGCACCCGGGCGAGACTCGGAGGTAGAGCCAACCTGTACGCCACCGGACCAACCCGCTCCAGGATCTCAAACGGTCCCACAAAGCGCGGACTAAGCTTGTTCCGCAACCCGAACCGTTTGATCCCCCTGGATGGCGACACCTTGAGCAGCACGTGCTCACCGACCTGGAACTCTAGGTCACGCCTCCGCTGGTCCGCGTAGCTCTTTTGTCGACTCTGTGCAGTCTGAAGTCTGAAGTCGATCTCTCGCAATGCGAATCCTTGCCTCTGCATCCTCCAACAAGTCTGGCCCAACTAATCGGCGCTCACCGACGTCGTCCCAGCAGATAGGGGACCGACATCGACGCCCATATAGAGCCTCATACGGCGCCATCCCGATGCTCGCCTGGTAGCTGTTGTTATAGGCGAACTCCACCAAGGGAAGATAGCGAAACCAGCCGTCGCCATAATCCAGGACACATGCGCGGAGCATGTCCTCGAGAGTCTGTATGACTCGCTCCGACTGTCCGTCGCTCTGTGGATGGAAGGCCGTATCGAAGTTCAGCTTCGTCCCCATAGCCTGCTGCAAGTTCCTCCAGAAGTGGGAAACGAAGCGGGTGTCCCGATCAGATACGATC
Organism: Aechmea fasciata; assembly: GCA_025177825.1. NCBI lineage: Eukaryota > Viridiplantae > Streptophyta > Magnoliopsida > Poales > Bromeliaceae > Aechmea > Aechmea fasciata. The sequence continues at coordinate 2,361,810 of CM045930.1, read as the reverse complement.
GACACTGGTACGCCATGCAGTCGGACGATCTCATCGATATATAACTGCGCCAGTCGATCTCGGGACCAAGTCGTATGCATCGGCAGGAAATGAGCTGATTTCGTCAACCGATCGACTATGACCCAAATCGCATCGTGGCCTCGCTGTGATCGAGGCAATCCGGTGACGAAATCCATGGTGATCTGCTCCCACTTCCACACGGGAATCGGAAGTGGTTGCAGCTTTCCTGCTGGTCGCTGGTGCTCGGCCTTCACCTGCTGACAAGTCAAGCACCGGGCCACATGCTGAGCCACATCTTGCTTCATTCCAGGCCACCAGAAGTTCTGCTTCAGATCGCGATACATCTTGGTTCTGCCTGGATGAACTGTGTAAGGGGATCGGTGCGCCTCGGATAGGATATCGCTCCTCAGCTCCGAGTCACTAGGTACGCACCACCTGCCTTTGAAGCGCAAAGATCCATCAGTGTGAATAGAGAAGTCCCCGTCCTTGCCCTGCTCGACATCCGCCCGCACTTTCTGTAAGTACGGGTCACTCTGCTGCCCAAGCATAATCCGCTCTGTCAAGGTAGGCTGTACTACCAGGGACATCAATTGGGTAGCCCGGTGGAAACAATCTCGATCTCGAGACGGCGGAACTCCTCTATCAGACGGTCCTGGCTCGTGATCATTAAGGACAACTCAGCGGAAGGCATTTCGGCTCAAGGCGTACGCTCGTGTTCGCCTTTCCCGGATGATGCTGAATCGTAATGTCATAATCCTTCAAGAGCTCGAGCCAACGTCTCTGCCTGAGGTTCAGCTCCTTCTGGGTGAAGAGGTACTTCAGGCTCTGATGATCGGTGAATACCTCACAGTGTGCCCCATAGAGATAGTGCCTCCATAGCTTGAGGGCAAATACCACTGCGGCGAGCTCCAGATCGTGCGTCGGATAATTCTTCTCATACGGCTTCAGTTGACGCGAGGCATAAGCGATGACCCGATCCTGCTACACCAGCACGCACCCCAAACCGACCCGTGAGGCGTCACAATAGACGACGAAATCCTCACCAGGCCGTGGAAGAGTCAGGACAGGTGCGCGGGTCAGTCGATCCTTCAGCTCGTCAAAGCTCTCGCGCATTTGCTCGGTCCATCGAAACCGTTCACCTTTTTCTCGGTAAGCTTGTTTAGCGGCGCGGCGATCTTGGAGAATCCCTCGACAAATCGCCGATAATAACCCGCCAAACCCAGAAAACTCCTGACTTCGGTCACTGAAGTCGGCTTAGGCCAGTCAACTACCGAGGATATCTTTTTCGGATCCACAGTAATGCCTGATGGAGTCACGATATGCCCCAAGAAAGACACCTCGCGGAGCCAGAACTCGCACTTCTTGAGCTTAGCATATAGCTTGTGCTCTCGAAGTAGCAGCAAAACACGGCGGAGATGGTCCTCGTGCTCCACATCGCTCCGCGAGTAAATCGTCGGGATGTCGTCAATGAAGACCACGACAACCGATCCAAATACGGCGAAAGACCCTATTCATCATATCCATGAAGGCTGCCCGGGCATTGGTAAGCCCGAACGGCATCACCGTGAACTCGTAGTGGCCGTAACGAGTTCGGAACGCGGTCTTCGGCACATCCTCCGCCCGGATCTTAAGCTGATGATACCCGGACTGAAGATCGATCTTTGAGAATACCGACGACCCCTGAAGCTGGTCGAAAAGATCGTCAATCCGGGGCAGGGGATACTTGTTCTTCACCGTCATCTTGTTGAGCTCCCTGTAGTCGATGCAAAGACGCGGACTACCGTCCTTCTTTTTGACGAAGAGGACAGGGGCACCCCAAGGTGAAACACTAGGCTGAATGAACCCTTTCTCCAGGAGGTCCTCAAGCTGGGCCTTCAGCTCTTTCAGCTCCGCGAAGGCCATGCGATAGGGGGCCTTCGAGATCGGTGCAGTGCCCGGGACAAGCTCGATGAAGAAATCAATCTCCCGGTCCGGGGGCATTCCCGGGAGTTCGGCTGGAAAGATATCCGGAAAGTCCCGAGCAACAGGAATCTCCTCCAGTGGTGGCGCAACTCGACGGGTGACGTCCACCGAAGCCAGATAGGCCACACACCCTGCATTCATATGTCGCCTGGCCCTAGCAGAAGAGATAGACATGGCGAAGTAAGAGCTCTTACACGCTCGGTAGACATAGACTTCCTCGCCGGGCCCGGTAAAAGTCACCGTCCTTCGCTCGCAGTCGATAGTAGCGCGGTGCCTGGAGAGCCAGTCCATCCCAAGCACCACGTCGAACTTGTCGTCCAGAAACACCAACAGATTCGCCAGGAAGCATCGGCCATCAAGAACAACCGGATAGGATATGACGCCCCGCTCGGCTATGATATCGCCTCCGGGCGTGTCGATATGGAGTGGTGCGCTCAGCGGATGTGAAGGGATACCATGCTCACATGCATAAGAATGCGAGATAAATGAAAGCGACGCACCGATCAAATAAGGCTCTAGCTCGAGAGGCGGAAAGGGTGACAATACCGCGAGATGGTCGCCACCCGTGTTCCCTTCTCGCCGCGTCGGGCGAAGACTCGCCCTCCGTAAGCCCGGCGTGCCCCTCCGTCCCGGTGGGAGGAAGAGGGCGCCCACGGCGCCAGCTTTGGAAGCTCCGCGGTTACGCGTCGGGGGGTGGTGCGGCTGGGGAAGAAGCGGCGCTCAGGGTAGCCCCACTACCCCGAGGGCACTGGGATCGACGGTGTCCTGGCAGGCCGCATCGGTAGCAACGGCCTCCCCTCTCCGGGCAAGTGTCCACGGGATGACCCTGCCCGCAGATCACGCACCGCTGGCCCGGTCGATAACCGCCCGATGGTGCACTCCTGGTCGACTGCTGGGGGCGTGGTGCACTCCTGGTCGGCTAACGGGGCGCGGTGCACTCTGATCGGCTAAGGGGCGCGGTGCACTCCGATTCGGCTAACGGGGCGCGGTGCACTCCGATTCGGCTGGCTGGTGGCGCAGTGCACTCCTTCGGCGGCGGACTTAGGTGGCCTGCGTGAAAGAGGGATCACCACTCGGCGGCGTGAGAGCGCTTCTTGTCCCCGGAACGCTCAGCTGCATCTCGATCCGCCTTCAGATCCTCAGACTCGCTCTGAAGTAGGAAAGCTCGCTCGAGGCAGGCATCATAGGTGATCGCGCCATTGGATGCGACATACGGAGGTTAGGCCGCAATCCCCTCATGAAGAGCCCGGCCTTATGGTACTCGTCGCGCACGGAAGGGGATCATCTCGATAATACGGGTGAAGTCCGTCGTACTCGGCGACGCAAGACGGTTCCCCCGTCGAGGCGCTCTAGCTCGCGCTCCAAGTCCCGTCTCGTACTATCCCCGACGCTCGTAGAGGAGTCTCCGAACTCCTCCCGTGCGGGGTAGACGCCGTTCGCTTTCTTCGAGAAGTGGCGAAACCACCACGAGTAAGGAGTCCTCCCTGCAACGGGTCGCAGGGGAACGCGATCCTCCGCCTCGATGTGGAGATCGCGAACGCCTTCTCCATGTCCGTGATCCACAGCTCTCCGGCCGTCCCCTTATCCTCCTTCTTGCCCTCGAACGGGCGGATCAAACTTCCGAAACTCCGCCGCATCGCCCGAATGCGAACGCTCCGCCGCAGAACCGGTACCTCCGCGAAACCGTCGCGGTCGTCAGCGTGGTCGTAGCAGGGGTCGGTGGAGGTACCACCGAAGTATCCCCAGTAACTGGAGTAGTCGGGGCCGTGGGTGGCACCGGAGGTGGAACAGGGGGTGCAACCGGGGGTACGACTGGGGGTGCGACCGGAGGTGCAACAGGAGGTGCAATCGGAGGTGGAACTGGAGGTGGAATCGGAGGTGGAATCGGGGGTACAACTGGTGGTGGAACCGGGGTACAACCGATGGTGGAACCGGGGTACGATCTGGTGGAACCGGAGGTGGAATCGGGGTGCAACCGGTGGTGGAACCGGGGTACAACCGGTGGTGGAATCCGGGGTACGATCGTGTGGAACCGGAGGTGGAATCGAGGGTGCAATCGGTGGTGGCACCGGGGTGCGGCACTGATGCCGTCGCAGAACCATCGGAACATGCCCGTGAGAGCCGTCACCGGCCTCTCAACTCGCCTACTTCGCCCCGAGTTGTCCGTGCACTGGCCGACCCCGCCGGGAGCCGCCTCGTCCCCGTCACCCGTGCCCGCAGGGCAATCCCCCCGATCCACTAGGTCTATCCGCAGCTGCACGACCACCGGTACGACTGAGAGGAGGTCTACCTCTACGAGCCATCTACAACAGACAACACCGTTAGTCACAAATCGCTCAACGGCCTTTCACTAGGACTTGAGCCCAAAACCTCGCACTCGCGTTCCTATATATCGTAGGTCTTCCTAGGGTCATCCTAACCAATGGTTCAGTTCCTTTTTTTTTCTTTTTCAAAAACGACCTGTGAATGGTGTTGTGGTTGAAATTCGCTCTGATACCATTTTAATCTGTCACGCCCCGGGGTCCCTTTGGTAAATAAATACAGCGGAAATTTTTTTTTTTTAAATCCTGACCCCCAGAGGTGAACAAGATCCGCCACAAAAACAGGGAGGCCACTGTACACACGGACAGAGTCTCCCCTGTATTTGCACGGCGTCGCACAAGTACAGAGTGTTTACAATTCATCCAGGAACTCAACCACAACAGTATGAATAACAAATAGACTGAATACACAATATCATACAACCATTCACCACATTCACACTTAACTTATTTATAAATCTTAAGAAAATCTTTTTAAAATCGTTTCCCACACGGAAAGGCTTTCTTTTGAAAACACTACCACGAGGGGTAGAAATCCTTTCCAATAAACCCTTTCCTTTGAAATGCTACCACGAAGGGTAGGAGACAGTTTATTTCCCAAAATATGAGTTCCATATCACAATCCCAAAAACGTCATAAGTCTCAAAATATCACTGTAAGTAAACCAAAGTAGAACTAGAACTGAACCAAAATGTACTCTAGATAATAAAGCAAGGAAAGTAAAGAAGTAACCGATACGGGTAGGAGCTACACGCGCACTAGACTCGCTCCTCACCTGCTGTCCCACTGGGACCAGCTGCGTCACCTGAAAAAGAAGGCGGGGGGTGAGAACATGTAAACATGTCTCCCCCTCCCAGTGGGTATCCACTAGTAACGGAGTAAAGCAAAGGAAGGACTGATAAGTAGATACAGTAGCTAAAGTAAGCAGGAGAGAGATATATGTAATATAAATAAGCGCTACCGTATGTATGCATCGAAAAGCCGAGAAAGTAAATACCCAATCCATAACCGCCAATATTGGTCCGCAGACCTCAGGCAATGCCCCCGTCTCTAAGCCTGCATTCAACCCAAGATAGCCTATGGGCTCACGGGTTGGCGTCCAACCACTTTTCCGGAAAAGAACAACCTGGCCGGTGGATCAGACCGCCTGTGTTCGTGATATGCGCTCGAGTCCTGGGCGATCGATGCTATTATGCTCAAAAGCCAGACGTCAGCAACTAGCTGACAATCCCGTCCCTAAAGGGACATCGACCCCTTTGGGTCATCAGGTAAACTTGCCGACCACGTAGGTCATAGAAGCACTGAAACAAACCGACCGAACAAAGCCATCGAAATCGAAGCAAACCGACCGAATAGGTCACCGAGAAATCGTAGACAAGCCGACCAATTAGGTTACGAAATCGTAAAGGATCGACCAAGTAGGTCGCCAAGAGTCAGAACTCAAACCACTCTACTCCTATCAAGTATACTAAGTATGCATATAACTGAGTAGAGAATAGAAACGACAGTAAGGTGCAAGTAAGAAAAGTAAAGTAGAGTAGAGTAAAGTGAAGGAGTGTCACCAAGCGTGTACCACTGTACGGATGTCAAACCGGATACCCACCTGAGTATCGAAAGGTGTGGTCTGCCGACTGCGGGGAAGAAACAACTGAACCTACGAGGGTTCACCGGGTCAGAAACTAACCCACTGAATACTAGAACATTAACTCACAACCCCACGACGTAACTGTCTCGGAACGACTAAGAATAAAACGACCGTTTCGATCCGGGTTCCCGAAAGCGTCGACTTTGACACCGGAACCCACCGTCGCTCACCCGTCATTTCTGGACTCTCGAAACGACGCGGGTGACCAGCCAATAAGGCTTTGCGACAAAGGAAATAATCTCTGAAAAGCGTCGGAAGAAATCCGAACCAAAGTCGCTTTCCGTCGTCGAATTTCGCCGACGAACGCCGGAATTACACTTACTATTTTCCGAAAAGCTCGGGACCTTGGACGATACCCAGAGGTTACCCGCAAAGACGTACACATCGCCCAAGAGAGCCCAGGAGGCTACAATTGCATAAAAGTCCCTAAAGAATCCTATATCGCATTATTTCATGTACAAATAGGGTTATTATGGGCTGTGCACGCAAACCGATGCATCGCAAATTCTGAAATCGTACACACTTTAAGTCTTCGACATGCTGAAGACCGTGCTCGCCTTTCAGAGCACAATCGGACATCGTAGTGCGCGCACAAGCGACATCAATTTCGATGAAACGGCGTGCACGGCGCGTAAAGTACGTTCGTCCCGCTAAACGAGGCATCGAGACTCAGAACGGAGGTGAGCATCGAGTTCAGCACGAAATTCCAATGATCGTGCTCACCTCACATGGTCAAAAAGACCCATCGTTGCCTCGGAAGCGTGCCCAAACCCTAGAACTAAGTCGGGAATAGTTAATCCTTACCGAGGGCTATGAGGGAGCTAGGGGTGGCCGGCGGCGACAAGACGGCGGCGCTCGGTCGGAGGAGCAAGCCTCGGGTCGGGAGGTCCAAGGAGGGAGGTAGCGGCGGCGGCGGCGGCGAGGCGCGGCGGCGGCGATCCAAGCTCCCAACTTGCTCTCGGGTTGGGGTTCTCCGGCGACGGCGCGGCGGCGGGGACCTCGGGCGCGTGGATCCGGCGGAGGTGGTCAAGGGGAGGTCGTGCTCACGTCGCTAGTCGGCGGCGGCGCTCGGTAGTGAAAATGACCCGAGCTCGGTGCGCACCTCGATCGGGCGGCCGCAAGCGGCGGGTGGTTGGCTCGGGCGGCGCCGGCGATGCACGGGGATGGCCGGGGAGGTGCACCGGCGGTCGCTGTCGTCGGTGGAGGTTGGTGCACCCGACGGGGAACGGGCGGCGACGCGCAATCACTGGATCACCCGGGCTCGGTCCGGTGCTCGGGGTCGGGCCGCAGGAGCAAGGGGGCTCCGGCGGCGGCTCCGACGGCGGCGGCGGCGGTGATGGGCGCCGACGATTGGTCTCGGCCCAGGGATGCTGGTGCTCAGCTCAGAGACCAACCCCGCACTCTCTCTCTCGGCCAAGGTGGCTAGGTGGCCGAGGGGAGAGGAGGAAGAGGTGGCTGAGGGCTCGGGGTGGCTCTCCGGCGGCCGGGGGAGGTTGCCGGAGGTCGGGGGTGCACGCTCGGGATGGCAGAGGAGAGGTAGGTGGCGGCTGAGGGCTTGGGAGGTGAAGGGGTGGGCTAGGGTTAGGTTTTTAGTGTGCATGAACCCTAGATCCACTTATAACACATAGGGCTCATTTGCACTTTAGCCCACCACAAGCCACAATTCGTATTTTAGCCCCTGCCAGCATGACAATTATCCGCATAGGACCCTCTGTGTTCAACCCTTCGCATTTCGGCGCATAAAATATCGCGACTCTTCGCGTTCCGCCATTATGCGATCTTGACCCCTTTGCATTCTTTTCGCAATTCCCGGAGATCCGTCCGTCAGCTTCACGATCGGATCGCGCCAGCCCGTTCAGCGCGTCGAGAACATCGAATCTGGCCTTTTACTTCGTTTGATTTGGTCTTGGATTTGCGAAGTATCACATCTCTTCTTTTTCTCCGTTATTTCCCAATTCATTAACCTTTTAGGTCAAATCCTTCAAAATCCTTTTTCTCGATATCCGAATTCGATTCCGATTGCCAACGGTTCCGATAGTTGAGTCGTTCGAAACGAGCTATTGGAAGCCCATATTCGGAATTCGGCACGCACCTGAACCCATCTTTACTCCGCGATTTCCCAAAAATCCGGAGTTACTATTCACTTTAAGTCAAACTTCCGGGTCGCGTAACTTTTTCATTTTAGCTCGGTTTCGCCTGAAATTTAACGTGTGCTCTTATAATACATTTACGCACAATAACATTCAGAAACGAAAGTCAAATTTCCTTTAGGTAAAAAGTCGATTTATTACATTGTTAGTCGGGTTCAAATTCAAATTTCTAACCATTTTTTTTTCTGAATAGTTATCCTAATCTTTTTAAGTTTTATGTTTAAAATTATGTTTAAATATTTATTAACTCTAATAGTTAAAATATCATTCTGTTTAAAACAATAAAACGTTTATTATAATTAACAATTTCAAATTGTTCTTAATTTTATTCAATTTAGTGACTTGAAGTCAGATCTTTGATCGAATTGTTTAAAGTATGATCAGTTGAATCAATCGGTTCAATCTGATTTTTAAATTATTCGTACTAATTTCATTAGAATGAATAATAAAAGTTAAGAAGCTAATTATAAACCAAAAGGTAACCGACTAAAATTTAAAAAATCAACTAAAAATTAAAAAATTTTAAAGATAAGAGTGAAAATCAATTTAATAATTTAAATTAATTGGACTCATCAAATTGATAAAATATACAAATAGTCTAGATGTCACGCCCCGAGACCGCTACCAATTTGGTCCGGTTCGAGCGCGTCGAACAGACGCCAGACGGACAGCACCTCCCCTGTCCGCCTAAGGCTAGCAACAAGATTGTGTACAACAAGTGCCCAGAACGAACTTGATACAACTTACACAATCTATGACAAAGAGGGCACAACTAGTGCCAAGCTACACGAGAGCAAGCGACACAAGTAATCAACAAGTGAAAAAGAGAGATAAACTTATCTATTACATTCTTGCAATTCTTAAGTCATGATTACATTCATCCTTTAATATTACATAAGTGGCATACATACACAAAACCTCACCCCTATACAAGATCTACTCTCAAAGGTAAAGTGAACTCAAGGTAACTCTAATGCAGTAGGGAGGTAACTAGTAATACCACTAGGGCGCCAAGCCCTTGCCGCGATCCTCACCCGGCGTCGACGAACTAGGACCTGAAATAGAGTGGGGTGAGAACTATCTTCCATAGTTCCCAGTGGGTTCGGTGTAGGTTATAGGTCTCAAGGATCTAAAAGGTAATTAACACCTAGAGGGGGGGGTGAATAGGTGCACAATGGCCTAATAAAAATTCTCGATGCGATTTTAAGTAAATGCGGAAAAATAAAATCAACACACCGAGATTTTACGTGGGAAAACTCCAACTCGGAGTAAAAAACCCACGGGACCGATCACACTAAAAATCCACTCAGAAACAATTGAGTTCAAGGCGATTTACCCACGACTTTACCCACTCTACCGAATCTTCAATATGGATCTCCTTCGCTGGTCCACCACGCCGCAAATCCTTGCCGCGTCCACGCTTCGACTCCTCAAAGCTTCCACCGAATCCTCGGCCTCTCACGCGATCTCCGCGTCACCCTCCGTCCGGAGTTGTAGAAGAAAACTTTTGGTGATCTTACAATTTACGAACCATAGACCAAGGGAACCCTTTTTAGTCAATCATCAAGTCGATTCATGAAGGTGTATTCAAAGAGAAAACCTAAAATCAACTCGACGATCAACAAGACAAAACTCGCTTTAAGAATTGAATCATAAAGCTCTAAAACGAGTTTTAGGGTTTTTGAAGAAGATGAATATTCAGCGATATTTGTTTTGAAACCCCCCATGGTCTATTTATAGTGTTAGAAGACTTAGAAGTTGATTAGGATTGAAATCATCTAATTTTGGAAACAAATCCGTCATCAAGGTCCGGACCTTGCAAGGAAGGTCCGGTCCTATAAGTCCGTACTTAATCCATTCAACCGGTTCATACGTTAAATAAATTTTCACATATGATCCGGATCTTCACAATGGTCCGGTCCTTCATCAAGACTGCGCAATGAACCTGCTCTCGGGATCCGGATCATCACCAATGGTCCGGTCCTTCATCAAGACTACGCAATGAACTGCTTTCTGGATCCTGGATCATCACCAATGGTCCTGACTTAGACCGTATAATTCCGTATTTTCAAAAAGTTAAATTGAGATTAATTTAAGTCTTCTAACTACTAAGTTTTTCTTTATCAAATCACCAGAAATTATCTTAAATTCATACCTGAGGTGACGACCTTCTTTGCAAAGTCTTGAATCTTCAATTTCCTTCTTTGTGCTCTTGACTTCTTCAAGACTCCAATAACTTCACGAAATCCGCCAACCTATAAAATCCTTAACAATCTCCCCTTTGGCGATTTCGTGACAAAACACAAATTAAGCCCGTACATTACTCAAAAACAAAAAGACGAGAATTATCGCAATCACCAAACGATATCCCCGACATGATCGATCCAACAAAAAGTAAAAAGATTTACAAATTGAAGTCCTATTACAAACTCTATGACTTAGACATTGGAGTCTTGAAGTCTTGAACGTTCCTGCAAAGAAATCTCAAACACACATTCAAGCTTCAAGAAATTCATTAAGCATAAGAACTAAAAATTATAGTCTAAGTCAGAAACCTAATCCATGGCATCCTAATAATTCCTAATTCCTAGACAGCATAGAAAGTAGTCAAAGTTACACCATCATCATCATCAATATCAACATAAGACAACTCTCATCTCCCCCTATCCAACACACCTCTCCCCCTTTTGTCTGAAAACGCCAAAATGACAAAGGAGGAAGCCGCCAAGTAGCTCTACTCGGAGTCCGTATCAGGAGGAGGCATCTCAGAGCTACCACATCCCATCTTCTCACACAAAAGCCTCAAATAGCGAGTAATGCTTCTATTTTGCTTCTTCAAAGAAGCTATATCCTGCTGAAGTTCGGCTTGAACAGCGCCTTGACGTGCCAACTCTCCGGAAAGTCGCTGCTGCTCACTATAGACAGACGAGAGAGAAGCCATATCTTGATCCACAGGAGGTGGAGAAGGTGCATGTGCAGATGCAGGAGCCGAGGCACGAGCTTCCGGATGAAGCTGAGCGTGTGACTTGCTCATAGTTACCTCACCAATCTCTCTTAAAGAATGCTCGTATGAAGAACAGTCAACATTTACTTCATGAAGTCTGAGAATCCTCATGATCAAAAGAGGAAATGGAATGCGATCCTTCTTACTTGCAGTCTTCATCTCTCGTGCCATTCGCTTCCAAATGAGAAACGGTACATTCAAGTTAATGTTCCTCTCCTTAACAATATTAGGATGACCAAGGAGATAGAGATAAAGAACCCGATCCCATCGTATAATTTTCGTATTCGCTAAAGGCATTACATTGTAGCAAATCACGAAATTTACAAATCTATACTCTGGCTTTAAGTCCTTTGTGAGTATAGCATTTCCATTGATCTCGGCGTCTGGGACACAAAGAAATTTCAGCATTCGGGTCCAATCTCTAACCGAGTCAAAACCAGCATTCAGATAATCAACGCCATCGCCCGTACCTCCATTCCCGCACTAACCCAATGGTGGCAGGGGTAATTGACATAGGAACCCCACGAACCGAAGTAGAGAACATATGAGGCCCGTCGTCAGATTCAAGTAGATTTCCAACTCTCATATAGAATTCCCTCACAAGCTCTAGTCCATATCCGGCGTTCGTAAAAGCACACACCTCATGTAGATCGCCATTCTCTAAGGGTTCTTGAAATCCCGCACCTTCTCGAATAAGTTTGCTACACCAACCATACGCTCACCAATACAAGTCTTTGAAGAATAGATAGATAGAGCGACGGCGACTATCGACCGGAACATCTTGATCACCCGGTTCATTAATTGAGATACCACCAGCCCAAAGAACTTTTTCTTTTCCCTTTCCTTTGCCTTTCCCCTTTGACGTTCCGGCTGCCTTTTCTTTTCCTTTATCCTCCTTCTTTTTCGAACGAATTTCAGTAACAACAGCTTCCAAGTCCTCCTCAAGAGATTCTCGGTCCTCTCCGGATTGTATTCACTCCCCGCGTCCTCCTGTGGAGGCTCGACTTGTTGTTGTGCCGAGGAGCGACGACGCTTTCCTCCCGGACCACCTCGTGCCATGAGAAAGACGAGGACCAACATCCACGAATACATTTTGACAAAGAAAACCGCTGTCCACATATAGAAACATCAACATATTGAGCTAAAAGTGATCCTAAATTAAGAATGATTGATCATAAATTATGAAATTTATTCTAGAGCATCCTAGGGCCGTTTAAAACAAAGTTTGTATTGTTAATATGCAAGAAAAACAATGCAAAATCAACAAAATCCGAAAATTTCAGTGAAAGAAAAAACAAAGTGAAAACCTAGGATTTGATCAAATGTAGTCTTAGATCTGAGGATTAAATGTGGAATAAAGCTTGTAGAAGTGTTCAATAGACATGCATAAGCAAAAATGAAGCAACAAATCCAAGTAAAAATAGGAAAACGAAGATCAAATCCATGAAATTTCGAAATCCAACAAAATAGGGTTCAAAATGTAAAAATGATGAAAATGCACTAGATCATACCTAAAATCCGAAGCAAATGAGTGTAGGAGACTAAGAGAGATCTCAGTGAGTTTTAGAGAGAGAAGCTCCAAGAAAAAAAAAAGAACTGAAGTGAGAAATCGATCCCTCTGTCGAGCGGTTTATACACAATCCGCTCCAGCAAGGTCCGGACTTAGCCACCTAAGTCCGGATGATCCGCTCGAAACAGCACTGGAAGATGTGCGATCCGGACTTACCTGGCTAGGTCCGGACCTAGAAGCTGACAGAAATTTTTCCCTTTTTTTTTTTTAAAAAAAAAACATCAGCTTCCAAACGATTTTAGACAGATTCTCATGAAATATAAATACAAACTTGTATTCAATAAAATTCAAAAATGTCATAAATGTTGAACCAACCATCAGTTAGAAATTAAAATGTATACCGTGAAATTACGCACATCTTTCGAGATTTAAACAATAATTGTACCACGTTTAATTTTCAAATTGACACAAATAGAGAATAAAGAAAATCCCATAAGCTGAAATAAGCACGATAATATCACCCAATTGTGTTATGCACATATCTAAGTCAAGGAGTGGCTCTTTGAGCATCTTTACTATAACATCCACCTTATATCATTCGATAATGGAGCACTCACCAAAACACCTCAATTAAGAATTTGACTTTGATCTTTTTCATAGAGATGTACACTTATATTCATGTAGTAGCTTCACACACTCACCGGACGACCGGGGTGGTAGCTCTTTCGCACATGTGGTGGTAGTTTTCACACTCCTTAGAAAGGATGTAACTCTTTCCACATCTTTATAGGTGGTAGTTTTCATACTCCCAAAAGGGATATAACTCTTTCCACATCTTTTATTTTTAGGAAAACTCCCCCTCAAAAAGTGCAACCCACAATGACATAATTTTATTATGATTTCAGAAAATAAGGTGATTATTTAATTTCATCATGCAAATAATCACTCAAATTCAATACCATTTTGATAATTCAAGAGAGATGTACTTATTTTAACAAGTGTACGAAGCAATTTCTAGGAGATGTTACGATTCAAAATGCAATGACATAGAAGAATTGTAGTGAATCAAAAGATGTAAGAATAAATCATGCACAAAATTAGAAACCAAGTCATCAAATTGCAATAAACATCCAAAAAGAGGGATCATACAAAACCAAGTGTGCATAATAGATGATTTGAGAAAATAATGGCCCACAGACTGTATCTAGATAGAATTATATGAATGACCAATTTTCTTAATAGAAGATTTCTTAGTTCAATATATCCAAGTCAATAGTGTGAGACAACAAAATATTTTTTTTTTTTAAAAAAAATATGGCACTCGAGTTGTCGGAAAGATGTAGGAATGAAGCACGAGATCAACTTTCATACTTTCTCATCCATAATCATAACACTTTCTCATGCGCCGAACATCACAAACTCCAAAAGCTCAACTAGGAGGATCTTTGAATGATTAAGTTGAAGAGATTGATGAATCACTTGATGCAACAATGAACTCTGGTAAACTAATAAAAGCAAGGGAAGATTTCACCTTTGCGCACCCAAACCTTACGTGTTGTGGGGTGCGTTGGTCGAGAAGAGAGCGTCTTGAGATGCTTGTCGACGAGTTTGGTTCTCTTGTTCTTTGAATCATCCACTTTTGGTCTCCAAGTCTGTGTTACCTTCACGTTTGGAACTTGCTTTGAAGGCTTTGACAACTTCCGTTTGTTCATTGGCTTTGTGGGGTTCTTCCTTTGTTTACAAAATTTCTTCACATGACCTAGAACTCCACAAAGATGGCATACCTTGTTAGTAGAATCAAATTTCTTAGAGTGAGTGACCATACCTTGAGCCATAGGAGTGGAGTTTCTTGAGACTTGGTCGATATAAGTCCGTTCATATCCAAGTCCCAACTTGTTAGTTTGACCGAGTCCAAGCATCCTATCAAGTTTGATCGTTCCGAAGGAGAATTTGTTCAAGTCCGATCTAAGTTGAGTAATCGTCTTTGTAAACTCTAAGTTTGCATCCTTTGCCTCCGAAAGTTGTTTGTTGAGACACTTAAAGTTTTCTTCCCTAGTTTCTCGTTCGTTTTCAAGTATAGTGACCTTCTCTACAATTGACTTGTAGGCTCTTGACAATCCGTTGCTTTCTTGTTCCAAAGTTTTTGTTGAAGTGATCAACTTGGCATTTTCTCCTTCTAGATCAACAATCCTTTGTTGTAGCTTCTTGTTGTGCTTGGCCATCTTCTTTGATTCCACCACTAATTGTCGATATGCATCAATCATATCGTCTCCATCCGATTCTTCGTCCGTCACGTTCTCCGGTGAAGAATGTTCATGCATAGAAGGCATAGAGATTGAGTCAATAGTAGATAAACACATAAACTGTGAATCAAGTGCCAACAATGCCGTGGCATTGATTTCCTCATCGCTTGAGGTTGAGTCCTCATCGGAAGGGTCATCCCAAGTGATGGCTTGCATCGCCTTTTTCTTATTGGAACTCTTAGTCGGACAATCCGATGCTATATGTCCAAATCCCCGACACTTATAGCATTGGATTTCTCCACTTTTCTTATCCTTAGAAGTTTCTTTAGAAGAATTTTCAGAATTTTTAAACTTAGAAGAAGAAGAAGAAGAAGAAGAAGAACTCCCTTTAGCTTTGTTGAAGTTGGAGGAAGATGACTTTGAAGGATATTTTTTCTTAATGTAGCGTCGGAACTTCTTCGTTAGGAGAGCAAGTTGCTTCACAAAGTCCTCCAAAGTAACATCCGAGTCCGTCTCGAAGAAGATGCATCCGCGTTGCCTCCTTGGTAGATTTAAGCGCCATCCCTGTGGACTTTGAAGACAACTTCGAAGAAGATGAGTTAGAAGGGAAAGTCATCTCATATGTTTGAAGAGCGCCAACTAGTTCATCCACTTTCATCTCATCCGGTGTTTCACGGTTTCAATAGCCGCAACTTTTGCACGGAAACGCTCGGGGAGAGTTCTTAAAATTTTACGAATAATCTTGGTTTCGGGTATTTTTTCACCCAAGTTGGAACAAGTGTTTACTATGTCTTGAAGACGAGTGTAATAGTCGGTGAAGTTTTCATTCTCTTCCATATGAATCGAATCAAAACGACTAGTCAACATCTGTAATTTTTGAACCTTGACAAGACTTGTTCCCTCGTGAGTGGTTTTTAGTGTATCCCAAATTTCTTTGGCGGTTTCACACGCCGAAACCCGAGAGAATTCAGTTTGATTTAAAGAGTTAAATAAAGCATTAAACCCCTTCCCGTTACAAGATGAAAGTTCATTTTCGTCCTTAGTCCACTTACTTCGAGGTTTGGAGACTCTGATAGTATCAACGACTCCTGGGGTTTTTCCATCCAAATTCCACCGATTGCCAAACTCTTTCATCGATGGCAATTAGGAACGCCCTCATGCGGACTTTCCAATAAGCATAGTTAGTACCATCGAAGAAAGGAGGTCGATTAATATTACCACCCTCGGGCATTAAAGACAACCTAAACCCGCTCTGATACCAATTGTAGGTTATAGGTCTCAAGGATCTAAAAGGTAATTAACACCTAGAGGGGGGGTGAATAGGTGCACAATGGCCTAATAAAAATTCTCGATGCGATTTTAAGTAAATGCGGAAAAATAAAATCAACACACCGAGATTTTTACGTGGGAAAACTCCAACTCGGAGTAAAAA
This sequence comes from Aechmea fasciata, assembly GCA_025177825.1. Classification (NCBI taxonomy): domain Eukaryota; kingdom Viridiplantae; phylum Streptophyta; class Magnoliopsida; order Poales; family Bromeliaceae; genus Aechmea; species Aechmea fasciata. Next base: position 2,345,543 of record CM045930.1, on the reverse strand, counting down.
ACCCACGGGACCGATCACACGAAAAATCCACTAAGAAACAATTGAGTACAAGGCGATTTACCCACGACTTTACCCAATCTACCGAATCTTCAATATGGATCTCCTTCGCTGGTCCACCACGCCGCAAATCCTTGCCGCGTCCACGCTTCGACTCCTCAAAGCTTCCACCGAATCCTCGGCCTCTCACGCGATCTCCGCGTCACCCTCCGTCCGGAGTTGTAGAAGAAAACTTTTGGTGATCTTACAATTTACGAACCATAGACCAAGGGAACCCTTTTTAGTCAATCATCAAGTCGATTCATGAAGGTATATTCAAAGAGAAAACCTAAAATCAACTCGACGATCAACAAGACAAAACTCGCTTTAAGAATTGAATCATAAAGCTCTAAAACGAGTTTTAGGGTTTTTGAAGAAGATGAATCTTCAGCGATATTTGTTTTGAAACCCCCATGGTCTATTTATAGTGTTAGAAGACTTAGAAGTTGATTAGGATTGAAATCATCTAATTTTGGAAACAAATTATCAAGGTCCTGACCTTGCAAGGAAGGTCCGGGCCTATAAGTCCGGACTTAATCCATTCAACCGGTTCATACGTTAAATAAATTTTCACATATGATCCGGATCTTCACAATGGTCCGGTCCTTCATCAAGACTGCGCAATGAACCTGCTCTCGGGATCCGGATCATCACCAATTGTCACGCCCCGCTACCCGCCTATTTGGTCGGGTTCGGGCCACGTCAACAGACGCCGAACGGACAGGGCCTCCCCTGCCCGCCCAAGGCTCCAACTACGAGTATAATAAGGCAATCAATGGATATTTGCTATTATACAAGGCTTGCACGAGGGCAAGCAACAAACACAGCGGAAGTAGAAACACTAAGCTAATAGATACCACATACAAGATGTTTGATTACATTTAAACCAAATACAAGTAAACTAAAACTATTACAATCTTTTCCATTCAATACATCATATCTTCTTGCATTTGCCATTCCACCAAAATAAACTTGAATGTTTACAACTTAATCGCTATAGATCAACGAAACAAGTTGATACAAGTATACCCAAAATGGAATGCCTATGATGTACTCCGGTAGCCACTAGCTATGGCGCTAACCCCTTGCCTCGGTCCTCCGCTGCCCCGCTCGAGCTAGGACCTGTAGGGTTAGGGGTGTGAGAACTACAACGAAGTTCCCAGTGGGCTCGGCAACCGACCCCGCCGACTTACCCACTAGGTCCATTTAGGCATAAGTATTGCAAAGAAAAGGAAATGGTAACCATACTATATGCTAAAATACCATGCCTGCAAAAGAAAGATTAGTGGATAGATAATTGACTGTAATTAACGATGCATGCATGCTCTTTACTTTACTTGTTTCTTTACCCAATCGTACCGGTTAACCAAGTTAACCCCAAAACTCACGTTTCATTACCCGTCTACCGGGGAAGGCTCAAGGCGCTATCACCCGAGGGCTCGTCGACGGGGTACTTTCCCCGCGGTGTCTACACTCCGGAGTACACCACTTGTGGAGGAGCTACCTCCCACAAGCCAAGTGTGAGTATCGATCAATTTCCCCAACTTGGGAAACCATAAACTCTAGTTCCAATGTCAATGTCATAATAGGTTTCTACCTAATTGTTCATGTCATTCTCTATGTCTTTCTATGTCATCTCGATGGCAATCTTGTTTCTATGTTCAATGTCACCTTTGTGTACTAAGATCATAGTCATTCTCACATTCACACATGCATAGGGTTCTTGTTCTCATTTCTATGTTCCATTTTATTCGCTAAGTTCGTTTACATTATAGCAATACATAAAGGAACAATCATACTTATAATTACTCACTACCCTATCATGCATGAGTATTCTACAATATAATATGCTCAAAAAGGTGAAATAGACATAGAAGGGAATTCGATGATTCCTAATGCACCCCCACCTCTAAAAATTATGGTGGAGTTGTGGTTCGAATTTCACGGCTATCCGATCCCTAGTTTGCGACTGCGTTAAACAGATTCTAAATCGTGCCGATTTACACAGTAGCCCCTATATCGGCTTTTCGTTTAAACGAACGGAGTTGTCCCACGCGTCGGGAATACCCCCAATTAGGTTTTCACAAGGTCAATTAGCCTTGGAAACACCCTAGGGCAAAAGCCCCAATTTCCAAACCCTAACAATGCCATTTTGGCATTCTCATGGGATTGATCTCACACACAAGCAAAATAAAGCTTATGAACCCATGAGAAGCTCTCTAGAACCATGCTAAAGCCATTAGAACCATCTCTAAGGCATTTACTACAAATCCTACTAAGCCACCATTAGAGCTCATGAAGCTCTCATGAGTTTTCCATGGAGTTCATGGTATACCCAACTCTCTAACACTAGCAACAAGCTAGAAATCCCAAAATCTAAGAGAAAACCCAAACCCTAGAGTTAAACTTGCAAAAACCTACCTCTTGTAGCAAGCTCAACCCAAGCCTCCTTGTAGGAGAGCTTCAAGATCCTTCAAAGCCCTCCAATGTCACCTTCTTCTTCCTCTTCTCCTTGATCTCCAAGCTCTAGGGCTTTTCTAGAGAGAGAAAGTGAGAAAAGAGAGTGAGGGATGAAGTGTGCTGTGAATAGAGAAGGCCCCAAGCCTATATGGTGTTGCTACAATAGCACATAAGTCCCCCAAACCCTAAATATTACAACCGCCAAAATCCAGATTGCACTGGAGACCGGTCTGGGATACGGAGACTGGCCCCGTAAAGCCTCACCAAACAGCTTAAGGACTTAGCCAAATTTTCAGCTTTTTCGCCAATTTTTTTATATAGGAGACCGGTCCTGGATTTGCGAGACCGGTCCCAGAGAGGTCCAGAATTCCAGCATTTTAGGACTTAGCCAAATTTTCAGCTTTTTCACCTTCGGGGTCCGTTTTTTGTCCGTTTTCGCTCGTTTGACCTCCAATTCGTTTCAAATCGAACCGAGACTTTGCAAACATGTTTTCGAACACATTTTCATCATCTTTTCATCCGCGCTAACGCCGGATTTAGCTCACGACCCAATATAGCTTTTCGGTTTTCGTTTTCGCGCCTTTGCGCACAAAAACGCCCGATTTTCAGGACTTAGCCGATTTTCAGCTTGTCCACCCACCGCGCATGGGGAGACCGGTCTCCCCTTTGTAGCGACCGGTCCCCAAGAGTTCCAACTCCGAAATTTTTCCGTAATGCGCTTTCGATCTCTCGGTCCCGTTTTCACTTACCATAGGTTTAAAAACTCTTAGAACCTCGTGTTACTTACCTCACTCCGCGTTCCGCTCATTTCAACTAACTCGCACGCTTACGGGAAGTGATATGCTACATTCCCCACTTAAAAATAGTTTCGACCGCGAAACTCAACTCGTACCTTAGCTCGTCGACTCGAATAAGTGAGGATACTCCTCCTCATTGTGTCTTCAAGTTCCTGTGTGGCTTCACGCACCGCATGATTACTCCAATCGGACTTGACGTAGGCAATCTTGCGATTTCTAAGCTTCTTCTCACCTCTTTCACGAATACAAACCGGGTACTCTTCATAAGTCATGTCCTCGTTCAATTCTACCGGTCATACTCCAATACGTGCGACGAATTGCGGACGTACATGCGGAGATTTGACACGTGAAAGACATTGTGCACTCCCGCAAGTCTCGGTGGTAACGCCAACTTGTATGCTACCGCACCGATCCGCTCTAGAATTTCAAAAGGTCCGACATAACGAGGGCTTAGCTTTCCCCGAACGCCAAACCTCTTTACACCGCGCATCGGTGACACCTGCAAAAGCACGCGGTCCCCAACCTCGAACTCTAGGTTTCTTCTTCGCTTATCGGCATAACTCAGTTGCCGCGATTGAGCCGTCTTAAGTCTTTGTCGGGATAGGCGGACTTTCTCTTCCGCCTCTCGCACCACATCGGGGCCAAGAGCGCTTCTTCGCCCACGTCGCTCCAATGAATTGGAGAGCGACACTTCTTACCATAAAGGGCCTCGAATGGCGCCATCGCAATACTTTCTTGGTAGCTATTGTTGTATGCGAATTCCGCCATCGATAGGAAATCGTGCCATCCGCCCTTATAATCGAGTACACACGCCCGAAGCATGTCCTCAAGTATCTGAATGGTTCTCTCAGATTGACCGTCACTTTGAGGATGAAATGCCGTACTAAAGTCGAGCCGTGTACCCAATGCATCTTGCAAACTCTTCCAGAAATGAGATGTGAACCGGGGGTCTCGATCTGATACAATTGACACCGGAACCCCATGTAGTCTCACAACCTCGTCAAGATAAACTTGAGCCAGCTTGTCTCCTGACCAAGTAGTGTGGATCGGCAAAAAGTGAGCCGATTTCGTTAACCGGTCCACAACTACCCAAATCGCGTCGTGTCCGCCTTGAGATCTAGGCAAGCCCGTCACAAAGTCCATAGCGATGTCTTCCCACTTCCACACGGGTATTGGTAGACTTTGCAATTTTCCCGCCGGAAAACGACGCTCAGCCTTTACTTGTTGGCACGTGAGGCACTGTGCCACAAATTCTCCAATATCCCTTTTCATACCCGGCCACCAATAATGAAGCTTTAGATCATGATACATCTTAGTGCCACCCGGGTGAATGCTATAGGGTGATTGGTGCGCTTCTTGCATAATCGCCATCCGGAGATCTTCGTCCTTAGGCACACACCAGCGGGTTCTATACCGCAGCTGCACCGTCGGTCCCAATGCCAAAATCTTCGCACTACCGTTCTCGACTTCCCCGCGCACCTTTTGGAGGTACGAATCGACGCTTGCAATTCTTTTATCTTCTCCAATAAGGTAGGTTGCACGATCAACATAGCGAGTGTGGCTGGTACTCCCGCGCCACCACTTCAAGTCCTAATCGCTGCATCTCCTTGTGCAATGCCGGTTGAGGCGTAATTGTCGTCGCCAAATTTTCCGCCGACTTTCTACTCAGAGCATCGGCCACGACATTTGCCTTCCCGGGGTGGTATAGAATAGTTACATCATAATCTTTGAGCAACTCTAACCACCGCCGCTGTCGCATATTCAACTCCTTCTGGGTGAACAAGTATTTGAGACTCTTGTGATCCGTATAAATCTCGCAATGCTCACCGTACAAGTAATGCCTCCATAACTTTAGCGCGAAAATGACCGCCGCTAGCTCAAGATCATGGATCGGGTAGTTCTTCTCATAGCTCTTTAGTTGGCGCGAAGCATAAGCTATGACTCGGTCACTTTGCATCAAGACACACCCGAGTCCAACATAGGAAGCATCACTGTACACAACATACTTCACCCCCGGTGTCGGCAAGGCAAGCACCGGAGTCGATGTCAATCTCTTCTTAAGCTCCTCGAAGCTCCGCTCACATTCGGGGCTCCAATTGTACTTTACCCCCTTGTGCGTAAGGCGCGTCAGTGGAGTAGTTATCTTGGCAAACCCCTCCACGAACCGCCGATAGTAACCCGCAAGCCCCAAAAAGCTTCGGATCTCCGTCACATTTGTCGGGCAAGGCCAATCCTCAATAGCCTCAACTTTCTTCGGGTCTACCGAAATGCCATCTCCAGATATAACGTGACCCAAGAAAGTAACCTCCGATAGCCAAAACTCACATTTCTTCAGTTTGGCATAAAGCTTTTCTCTTCGGAGTGTCTCCAACACGATTCTCAAGTGTTCCTCGTGTTCTTCCTCGGTCCGAGAATATACCAATACGTCGTCAATGAAAACCACGACGCACCGGTCCAATAGCGGACGGAAGACTCGGTTCATTAAGTCCATAAAGGCTGCCGGGGCATTAGTAAGCCCGAATGGCATGACTGTGAACTCATAATGGCCATACCGCGTACGGTACGCCGTTTTATACACGTCCTTGGGCCGTATCTTCAATTGATGATACCCCGACTGAAGGTCGATTTTCGAGTATACTCTAGACCCTTGCAAATCGATCGAATAAATCATCAATTCAACGGGTACTTGTTCTTAATCGTGACCTTGTTCAACTCGCGATAATCAACGCAGAGTCGAAGTGTGCCGTCCTTCTTCTTTACAAATAGCACCGGAGCTCCCCACGGAGACACGCTCGGCCGCACGAAGCCTTTATCGAGCAAGTCTTGCAACTGGGCTTTAAGTTCCTTTAGCTCTACCGGTGCCATTCTAGACGGGGCCTTCGAGATTGGCGCCGCTCGGGATTAAGTCAATGACGAACTCAACTTCCCGTCCGGTGGCAATCCCGTAACTCCGCCTCGAAACACATCCGGTACTCACATACCACCCGAATGCTACCCAATTCCGGTGCTCCCTTTGGGTATCTACAATGGTCGCTAAATAGGCTTTGCAACCACCCTTAATCATCCTCTTCGCCCATCGACGATATAGTTGCCGCAAAGCGCGCGCCTTACACGCTTGGTAGACCATCTCCTCCGGTTAGGCTCACGAAAAGTGATAACCTTTTTATCACAATCGATGATCGTAGTACTTGGAGAGCCAATTGATTCCCAAGACCACGTCGAATCCCGACAATCGGTCTACTACTAGAAGATCGATCAGCATAATCCAGCTTCCAATCTGTACCGGACAGTTCTTGCACTCCTCGTCCACAACAAAAGAGTGTTCGATAGAATTGACCCACCACTGGTCATCGTGACACACAACCTCTAGTCCATGAGCCTTAGCGAATGATGCATTAACGAATGAATGAGATGCACCTGTATCAAATAATGCTCTTGCTCTAGTGCCTTGGATCAGAATAATACCTGCCACCACATCATCTGGAACTGGAGCTGGAGTCGACTGCTCCTCCACCTGAGTGGCAAAAACCCGCCCACTAGGTGCTCGAGGTGCCTCCTGCTGTCGAGGCGCTGACGATCGTCCAGCGGACATAGCGGGTGGTAGTGACGCAAGCTGTCGTGAGTGTACCGGATCGAGCCGATGATGGTGCCGACGACGCACCACCCGGACACTCCCACCTCATGTGTCCTCGCGGCCACATCGATAACACTTCCTTCACGCCGAGGGCACTCCCCGGGCCTATGAGTCCCGCCGCGCATCACACACGGATAGGAAGTTGCCCGGCTCCTCGACCGGCTCCCCGCTCTCGCCACTGTGATCGCTGTGGTCGCGGGGGTCGCTTGGAACTCGACTGCCCCGCGGACCCAACCGATGCCCGTTTCTTGGACTTCTCTCTATCCTTGTCCCTCTCAAAAGCCTCGCGCTCCTCCCGCGCAATAGCATTGCTGCGCTCCACCCAAAGCGCACGGTCCAAAACCTCCTCGTAGGTCTTCAGCCGGAAGGCATCTACTGTCTTGAAAATATCCGGCCTCAACCCTCGCCCGAACGTCTTCGCCCGGTCCCCATCGCCGTGGACCAAGCTCGGTACACAATTGATCATGTGTGTGAATTCCCTCTCATACTCACGCACCGTGTGACTCCCTTGTCTTAGCTTGCGGAAGTCGTCCTCGATCTTCCGTTTATCGCTCTCGGGGAATTACTCCGTTAATAGCATCTCCCGAAACGTCTCCCGAGCCATTGTAGTATCGTCCAAAGAACGATCCTTCTTCACTTGTCTCCACCAAAGGCGCGCCGATCCCTCGAAACAATGGGCCGCCAAATGTACTTTATCCCGTTCGAGGGTATAGAAGTCCTCGAACAAGGACTGCATGGCAATCAACCACGCCGCACACCCACGGTCCTTGTCTTCCCGCCGAAGGTTGGTGGTTTGCCGCTTGAAGGCCGCCAAGATCGCTACCGCCCGTTCTCGCTCCGCCTCGGGGGTGTCGTGATCAGAAGCCGACGAACCCGAAGCTGGCGGAGGCACCACCGTCACCGGTGTCGCCGCCACAGGAGGTGGTGCCGCAGGTTCAACAGGTGGCGTCGGGTCCTGAGGTATAGGCGCCGCCGCCGCCTGCTGGGTCATCAAGTCTTGGAGCCTGCTAAGCTGCTCCGCCTGCTGCTTCATAGCCCCAGCCAAAGTTGCCATCTGGGCCCGCAGCTCGCGTACATCGTTCGATCCCGACTGTTCGGGCACCTCCGGAGGTGGTGCCGCAGTGGATCGCGTCTTAGGAGGACGTCCTCGTGGTGCCATCACGTCCTGAAACGTAGCACACACGTTAATACTCGATACACTTGACACTTACACGTTCCGTATAACTACCCAATTAAGCGAAAGCAAATAAGTAAAAACGAATTTCAACTCTTGGGGTCGTGTAGTCGGCCGCCCCACGCGATTCCCTCAAGTAGAAACAAATTAATACTTGAATTCATCTCTAATTCCTTCTAGAGAAGTCTTAATGTCAACCCAATCCACTAGCTTTCGCAATTACCAAGTCCACGTTAACCGCTTCCTAAGTCCCTAAGGTCTCCAATCCTACGGTTCCTAAGTCCATCCTAAACCTTTGCTTACTTCCGTTTGGTCTCTGATACCACTTTATCTGTCACGCCCCGCTACCCGCCTATTTGGTCGGGTTCGGGCCACGTCAACAGACGCCGAACTGACAGGGCCTCCCCTGCCCGCCCAAGGCTCCAACTACGAGTATAATAAGGCAATCAATGGATATTTGCTATTATACAAGGCTTGCACGAGGGCAAGCAACAAACACAATGAAGTAGAAACACTAAGCTAATAGATACCACATACAAGATGTTTGATTACATTTAAACCAAATACAAGTAAACTAAAACTATTACAATCTTTTCCATTCAATACATCATATCTTCTTGCATTTGCCATTCCACCAAAATAAACTTGAATGTTTACAACTTAATCGCTATAGATCAACGAAACAAGTTGATACAAGTATACCCAAAATGGAATGCCTATGATGTACTCCGGTGGCCACTAGCTATGGCGCTAACCCCTTGCCCCGGTCCTCCGCCGCCGCACTTGCGCTAGGACCTGTAGGGTTAGTGGTGTGAGAACTACAACGAAGTTCCCAGTGGGCTCTGCAACCGACCCCGCCGACTTACCCACTAGGTCCATTTAGGCATAAGTATTGCAAAGAAAAGGAAATGGTAACCATACTATATGCTAAAATACCATGCCTGCAAAAGAAAGATTAGTGGATAGATAATTGACTGTAATTAACGATGCATGCATGCCCTTAACTTTACTTGTTTCTTTACCCAATCTTAGGTTAACCAAGTTAACCCCAAAACTCACGTTTCATTACCCGTCTACCGGGAAGGCTCAAGGCGCTATCACCCGAGGGCTCGTCGACGGGTACTTTCCCGCGGTGTCTACACTCCGGAGGACACCACTTGTGGAGGAGCTACCTCCCACAAGCCAAGTGTGAGTATCGATCAATTTCCCCAACTTGGGAAACCATAAACTCTAGTTCCAATGTCAATGTCATAATAGGTTTCTACCTAATTGTTCATGTCATTCTCTATGTCTTTCTATGTCATCTCGATGGCAATCTTGTTTCTATGTTCAATGTCACCTTTGTGTACTAAGATCATAGTCATTCTCACATTCACACATGCATAGGGTTCTTGTTCTCATTTCTATGTTCCATTTTATTCGCTAAGTTCGTTTACATTATAGCAATACATAAAGGAACAATCATACTTATAATTACTCACTACCCTATCATGCATGAGTATTCTACAATATAATATGCTCAAAAAGGTGAAATAGACATAGAAGGGAATTCGATGATTCCGGAATGCACCCCCACCTCTAAAAATTATGGTGGAGTTGTGGTTCGAATTTCACGCTATCCGATCCCTAGTTTGCGACTGCGCGTTAAAAGATTCTAAATCGCCGATTTACACAAAGAGTCTCCTATATCGCTTTTCGTTTAAACGAACGGAGTTGTCCCACGCGTCGGAAATACCCCCAATTAGGTTTTCACAAGGTCAATTAGCCTTGGAAACACCCTAGGGCAAAAGCCCCAATTTCCAAACCCTAACAATGCCATTTTGGCATTCTCATGGGATTGATCTCACACACAAGCAAAATAAAGCTTATGAACCCATGAGAAGCTCTCTAGAACCATGCTAAAGCCATTAGAACCATCTCTAAGGCATTTACTACAAATCCTACTAAGCCACCATTAGAGCTCATGAAGCTCTCATGAGTTTTCCATGGAGTTCATGGTATACCCAACTCTCTAACACTAGCAACAAGCTAGAAATCCCAAAATCTAAGAGAAAACCCAAACCCTAGAGTTAAACTTGCAAAAACCTACCTCTTGTAGCAAGCTCAACCCAAGCCTCCTTGTAGGAGAGCTTCAAGATCCTTCAAAGCCCTCCAATGTCACCTTCTTCTTCCTCTTCTCCTTGATCTCCAAGCTCTAGGGCTTTTCTAGAGAGAGAAAGTGAGAAAAGAGAGTGAGGGATGAAGTGTGCTGTGAATAGAGAAGGCCCCAAGCCTATATGGTGTTGCTACAATAGCACATAAGTCCCCCAAACCCTAAATATTACAACCGCCAAATCGGGCAGATTGTACCGGAGACCCATTCCCGGGATACGGAGACCTGGCCCCGTAAAGCCTCACCAAACAGCTTAAGGACTTAGCCAAATTTTCAAATTTTTTTCGCCAATTTTTTTATATAGGAGACCGGTCCCGGATTTGCGAGACCGGTCCCGTAGAGGTCCGTAATTCCAAAGATTTTAGGACTTAGCCAAATTTTCACTTTTTCACCTTCGGGTCCGTTTTTTGTCCGTTGCTCGTTTGACCTCCAATTCGTTTCAAATCGAACCGAGACTTTGCAAACATGTTTTCGAACACATTTTCATCATCTTTTCATCCGCGCTAACGCCGGATTTAGCTCACGACCCAATATAGCTTTTCGGTTTTCGTTTTCGCGCCTTTGCGCACAAAAACGCCCGATTTTCAGGACTTAGCCGATTTTCCGCTTGTCCACCCACCGCGCATGGGGAGACCGGTCTCCCTTTGTAGAGACCGGTCCCCAAGAGTTCCAACTCGAAATTTTTCCGTAATTGCGCTTCGATCTCTCGTCCCGTTTTCACTTACCATAGCTTTAAAAACTCTTAGAACCTCGTGTTACTTACCTCACTCCGCGTTCCGCTCATTTCAACGGAACTCGGCACGCTTTACGGGGAAGTGATATGCTACACCAATGGTCCGGTCCTTCATCAAGACTGCGCAATGAACCTGCTCTCGGGATCCGGATCATCACCAATGGTCCGGACTTAGACCGTATAATTCCAGATTTTCAAAAAGTTAAATTGAGATTAATTTAAGTCTTCTAACTACTAAGTTTTTCTTTATCAAATCACCAGAAATTATCTTAAATTCATACCTGAGGTGACGAGCTTCTTTGCAAAGTCTTGAATCTTCAATTTCCTTCTTTGTGCTCTTGACTTCTTCAAGACTCCAATAACTTCACGAAATCCGCCAACCTATAAAATCCTTAACATTCGGCCTTCGACTCCGCCGGTCTCCCCACTAGGTCCAAGGAGGCAAAGGTAGACAATATATGGTAATACTAATAACTGAAAGCTGTAAAAGTACTGTAAGGTAAATGCAATATCTACTATGCCTTGAATCTGGAAATATATGCATGCAACTCATAGTAAAAGGTAGCTATTACTCTATCATTCTCAATGAGTTCACACTTCCCTTGAATACCCAATCCACTTGGCTTGCCCAGGGGCTTGCCACACTCTCGCGTTCCTTGCCTCGACGACGAGGAGTCTAAACTGCTCAACTCGCCCGAGGCCGTCTGTGGATAGCTGCTGCCGGTCAAGCCGCTACTACCATAGCCTGTGCCTAGTACTCCGGAGTGCACGTCTCGTGTGGAGCAACCACCACGAGGAGAAAATAGACAACGCGAGCTCCAGTCCAATCCTCGCCCACGGAGGATACCCTAGCTAATAGGGATGTCATCACACTTGTTTTGACTCTGTAGTGTTTACACTAATTAATGCCACTCGTTTATGTTTACTAGGTGCCACTCGTTCATAGTTTAAACAACTCAGCTATATCACATGCTAGTAGCTCTCATCTCACCTTACACCTGGTTCTCATGCACACTAAGTTTAAAAGTATAAAGTAAGCTAGGTTAATTATTGTAACATACTGGACTTGCGCAAACTGCGGAGTTCGAGTATCTGACTTGAGTTTGGAGCTTTTTCAGATTTTCTGGAGGGTTGTTGACTGTGTTCCGACCTATGGCACGTGTACCGAGGTTAAGGGATGAATCCCTAGCACTAAAGTCCAAAAAGTTGGATTTTAGGTTGCTCTTGGATTGAAATTTCGAGGCCTTGTACCAGACAAAATGATGGTTATACCTAAGATAAGCGTGATGGCTATACCAGACAAAATGGATTTTGTACCAGACAGCAATGGCGAGGGCAAACCCGAGGCTCGGGTTTGGTTTGTTAGGTTTATACCGCAGACAAAATGGATTTGTACCGACAAACCGGCAGATTTCGAGCGCTTTGAATCAGGGGGTTTTTAGCTATTGTTGCACTTCTATTAGTGCAAGCCTTGCCCCTAGGGTTTCCCTTTGTGTTCTTCACAGCAAGGGAAGAGGTAGGGCTCCCTCCACTCCATCTTCTTCATTTCTTCTTGGTTTGGATGGGATTTTGAGGATTAAAACTCTCTCTTTTGCTTCTTTGTGCTTGGTAGAGGCAACATCACCATTGTTGGAGCTTGGAGCTTGGTGGTTGGAGCTTTGTGGTGGATCAAGCTTCAAGCCTAGGGCTCACTACAAGAAAGACAAGCTTTTGTGGAGAATTATTTGTGGCCAATTTAATTATCCCACAATATACCTATTTTTTGTGGCGAATTTTAATTTTTTCCACTATTGATCTTCACATAAATTTTAAAGGACAGACTGCAGGGATTTTTTCCTTTCCGCCACAAATTCGCTATATATTTGTGGCCATTTATAATATTTGGTCACAAAAACCAAAGTGAGTATTGTGGAGACAGATAACGCCATAAATTTTATATTATTCTGTGGCGATTTACAATATATGGCCACAAAAAAAAAAAGACCGCCAATTTTTTTTTTGTTGCGCGCGAACATGAAACGTTTTTACAGCTAATATTATATACTTAAAAAAAAAAAACCACACCTTGATAAGACCTCCCCACCTACCCTCTTTCTCTCTCTCTCTCCCTCTCTCCATGGATCCTTCAGCCTCTCCTTCCTCTTCCTAATCTCTGCCCTTTTGCTGTAACTCCGGCACAGCAAGGCCCGCCTCCACCCTCGTTGCGCGCTTCGCGTGATCCGCGAGGCCGTGGACTACCCGACAACTACATCCACTCTTCCCCCGTTGCACGCGCTGCGTGGATCCGCGAGGTGCGTGCTCTTGGGGAGCGATTCATAGCCGTTGATCATCATCAGGTGTGTTGTGCGCCATACGATTTCTAATTAACTTAATTTTTGGTAGTTTCTCTTTTTTAGTGGCTAAATATTTGAAGTGCATAATGTTGGGCATTTTTTTTTATTTTCTCTTCTGATTTTGGATTAGGTCGGTAGGAGGGTAACAAGAAAGCGAAATTAATTAAAAAAAAATGGAATTGAACAAAAATCTGGGTTGGTGTTTCTTCTTCTCTTTTTTTTTTTTGTTTTTTCTCTGTATCAGCTCCCGCAGATTAAGGGTTTAGGGTTTGGACCCATTTAATTTAATCACATTCCTGTCCAGGACTATAACTTTTTGTTCTCTTTGTGGCATTGGCTTCAATTTTTTGGCATGATATTTGATTGATAATCCCGTGTGCCGCAACTCTGTCTAAAATGTATATAATTGTCAGCTTTGATGTTGAAGCGCATTAGCTGCTCCATATCACACTAATTTTGGAACTAGTTGTTCAAGTCCAGCCAGGGAAGTGATCAGCTCATCAACTTTGGATGTCTGTTTCAGAAATTTTACCCAAAACATTTTTTAGAAGAGAGGGTTTTTATTCTACCCTACAGCATTCTCTCGGTATGAAATTTTGGATGCTGCACAAGTCTTTAATTTGCTCTGCTGCACTCACGTCCGCACAAAGATTGTAGGAGTCCACCCCGAAAGTGACCAGAGTGAAAACTCAGCACAGCTCGCTGACAAAAACAAAAAACTAAAAAAAAAAGAAGAGAAAATTATGTTGCTTTGCTTTTAGAAAGTCTCTTCTTCTCCCGATGTAGACTTTTTGTTCTTTTTTTTCTTCAAGTACTGTCAGAATGTGTCGAGCAATCACAAGGTTTTGTGTAGTTAGGCCCAATTGTCTTCTTTCTGGTGGATCTGCTTCCATGTAGTTTTTATCAGGGCAATCGAACTAAGACAAATTTCACCAAACTTTAGAAGAATGGTTATTTTTTCAATGCTTAGAGATTTAGATGTAAGCTTGGTTGCTTGGTCTGATGCATCGGAGGTTTTTTGGAGTCGAATTTGCATTTCGTTAGTTCGGCCGATCATGTCACAATCTGGTAAAACGCGAAAGAAAAGAAAGATGACATTTGCAGAGGATTTATGATTTGTCAGTGTTTTCTTCGCAAGAATGAAACAAATCATCTGATCCGGATATGTTTAGATTTGTAGTCAACATGCATGGTTGAAAAACTGAAGCACAGGACAAACACTATTTGACATACAATATTTTGTAAGATCTTTTCTTAATTTTGTTAGAATTTAAATTTAAATTTGAATCGAATTTTAGCTAGTACCTTAATCATCATACTTGTTAATGCAAATCAAAATCCGGCCTATGTTTAGGACTAATCCAATATAAAAATACGCGGTACCACATAGTTTATTATATATTTTTAAAATTTATCCCTGTTTTAACTTTTATTTAAAGATTTTAACATTTTAATTAAAGACTAATTGGAAGTATGCTTGTGGAATCAATGGGAGGAAGCGCCGCCCTCAACGATGCCGGCCGCGGCATCGCCGGTTTCGACTCCATCGTTAATGTTTGCGATTATGCGAAACCACGTACGCCGTCGTTTTCGTTAATCGTGTGCATTATGACTTTATTTGAATATATAAATATTTATTCGATGATCAACGCCTGATGTGGACTACATCCGTCTCCACCCCTGTTGTGCGCGCCGCATCAAGCAACCAACTTCGATCCCTTTCTAGCTTGTTTGCACGCGCAATCAAGATTTGTTTGCTCAAGGTCTCCTCCCACTCCATTAATTAATTTTTTGGCTTTTTTTATTAATTTTTGTTGAAAAAAAATCTCATGAAAAGTTAGAATCACATTATTAACTTTATTTACAAATCATTAGGGTCTTTATATAGTACGAGGGTCAATTTTATTTGTTTTTTTTTTTCTTTGTTGATTAATAATTTTTTAGTGATATGGTTGTTCAATATGTTTGGTTTTGTCTAGATAGTTTTTTGTAGACTATTAGTCTCATTATTAATTTTTTATATAAACTTGAATCCCTAAGACTTTTTAAGATTCTAAGTGTTGTTTTCTATAGAGCATAATTTTTCTTTAGGAAGAAAAAGCAAATATATTAAAAAAATTTTCTAGATTGCTAAGTTTTTTTTTTTATAAATAATTGATTTTAATTGCTATTTATAGTCAACTTGATTCTAATTGTAATAATATAATCGATTTCATACTAAGTATTTACAACATAACTAAGTTATAAATTTATAATGTCATAATGACAAGACTAAGAATGGGGTCACACCTATTAATTTAAATTATGCTATAACATCTTTAGGTAGCAAAGATATTAAACATTAGCTTACTATCAGCATAATTCTAAATTAAGCAATATTAGACATTTATCCAACTATCCTTTCTTTTTTGTGGGAATAGGGTTGAAAATATTGGTGGGAAGATAACAGAGGAGAATCGTTGATGTTTATTGCTAGCGCTAAAGGAAAGGCAGTGAGCGAGGACAACAAAGGATTGTTATTTTGTCGTGGCAAAAAGGCATAAATTATTGTCTTCTCTCTAGCCTGGTACTTTTCTCCAGGTATTGCTTTTCTTTCTTAATTTATTCTTATATCTCTGATATTTTAGTGTTTGCTTGTTTCTAAATTGTTGGTCTTATATTAGCATTCTTTATTTTCTTGATCAGTAAGCAATATGACTTGTATGGTTTAATCTTGAATTAAAAGTGATGGCCCTCTTTTATATGTTGCTAAATTGCTATTTGTGTTATTTAGCTTATACTAACTTGATTATAGATTATGGCACAATTATTGTATCTAAATGCTAGATACTATTGGGTGTATGAACGCAAACTTGTTTTCTTACAGTGGATGAGGTTTTTTCTTTTACAGTTATATAATGCATATTCACACTTTTTTGTCGCTGAATTTTTATAGAACATCTATTTTATTAAGACAAATTTAAGGCCACTTTTATTGATTGTTTGGGTTCAATTTGATTAATTTTTAGTTGTAACTTAAGTTTCGAATCGATCCTACTATTGATTTTTTCATGTTATACAAAGGCTACTCACTTCTTAGATAGCTTGTTCAATTATTAAGTTAGCATTATTTGATGTTGTTCTCTTATTATTATATGGAATGCAGTATTTTGAATAATGGATAAGACTTGGATTGATATAGAGAATAGACGATGTCCGGAGTATGTGAATGGAGTTAATAATTTTCTCCAATTTGCATTTGCACATGCTTCAAGAGTAGACAAAATTCGATGCCCTTGTTACAAATGTTGCAATGCCACTTTCCAAACTCGCAATACTGTGTACTCTCACCTTTTGCTATACGGGATGCTAAGGGATTATAAATGGTGGTTCTGTCACGGGGAGGAACATATAGATCAAAACAATGAAAGTGCCGACGATAATAATGAATCGGAAGAAGAAGAAAATAACCATGATAACATGCATGAACTTTTGCATGATTTAGGTAGAATGGAAGATGCAAATGTGGATTTTATTGATCACAATCAGGAGGAACCAAATGAGGCAGCAAAGAAATTTTACCATTTATTGTTGGATGCTGAGCAAGAACTATATCCAGGATGCAAAGAGTTCTCTAAATTAGAGTTTATTGTAAATTTACTACAACTTAAATGCCTTAATGGATGGAGTGACAAATCATTTACGTCATTACTTCATTTACTAAAAAGAGCTCTTCCAATCGGTGAATCACTTCCTAAGAATTATTATGAAGCAAAAAAATATACTCGTGATCTTGGTTTGGACTATATTAAGATTGATGCATGTAAGAATGATTGTATTCTGTTTCGGAAAGAATATGAAAATTATGAAAGTTGTCCAAATTGTAATACTTCTAGATGGAAATATAGTGACACGAAGGGAAAAGAACATGATGTCCTAGAATCAGGGATTGAAAAAAAAATTCCCCAAAAGATTTTGCGTTACTTTCCATTAACGCCAAGGTTACAAAGATTGTACATGTCATCTAAAACTGCTTCTCAAATGCGATGGCATAAGGAACAACGTTGCGATGATGGAATATTGAGGCATCCGGCTGATTCGTTAGCTTGGAAATCTTTTGATGATTTGCACCCACAGTTTGCTATGGATCCTCGTAGTGTAAGAATGGGGTTAGCAAGTGACGGTTTCAATCCTTTTGGAAATATGAGCACATCTTATAGCGTGTGGCCAGTTATTTTGGTTCCATATAATTTGACACGAGGAAAAACTATAGGTTTGAAGTGGGTGAAAAAAAGGAAAGAAGAAAAGACCAAACCTGGAGTTGAGATGCCTAAAGATTTACAACGTGCAGTGGGTACAAATGCACAGCAGTTTATTACCGAAACAGCTCAAATTGTTAGACAGCATGCTCCTTTAAATGTAGAGAAGTGGAGTAAAATACCCTTACATTCCATCGATAGGATGGTGAAAATTGTTCATGTAATGTATCAACTTTTTCCTTTGTTCCTTTAGCAAGTTCTTTACATATATAATTTTATATATTTTGTTCTCTATTTTTATTGACCTTTCAGGAGAAATTCACTCTTCCAAATCAAACTTATGTCCTTGGAGTCATTATACATCAACTCCGAAGTCATTTCAATAGTTGGCGCTATGACTTGCGCCGATTTTATTACAAAAACTACAAAACAGACGAACAAAGGCGTGCTCACTGCCCTAGTGACATCGATCCAGATCAGTGGAATTGGCTCATAAACTACTGGAGCGATCCCAAATTTAAGGTAGAAGAAAAGTTGAATAGTGATTACTAATTGTCATTTGATAAATAATTTATTAGTTGTTGTTTCTTGAATGTAGAAAATCAGTGACGTAAATAAAGGAAATAGGTCGAAGCAAACGATGCTCGCTCGTGTTGGTACAAAATCTATTGCAAGAAATCTAACGAAATGGTAAGTTCTTGTATTTATGAAAATACTTAAATGTTTATCATTGTTGCAGGTCTGAATTTTGTTTTTAATTTCTCTCATAAGATTATTTGACATCTAGTACACATCTATATGAATGTATAGAGAAAGGACTTAGAAGAGAATGAACATGAAAACAATGAAATATTGGAAGAACTCCGAATATATGAGGTTATGGGAGAAAGTTAGAAAGAAAAAGGATGGAACATGGGTTGATACAAATGCTAAGGAGAAATATAAGGAAATGGAAAATCTTCATACAACTCAAATGCAAGAGAAAGGACAGGATATTCTGACAACGCGTGAAGCCTATACAATTGTACTTGGACACAGATCTAGTTATGTTCGGGGTATGGGTTCAGGCCCTGAGCCTTTAGAGAATGGTGGTCTGAGGGGACAACGGCTTCGTGCACAAATACAAGCAGAGATCGAGGTTGAGATGACAGCCCGAATTCAACAGGAGGTAGAGGCACGCATGGCACAAAAAGAGAGTGAGGTACAAGCTCGAATAGAGCAACGAGAGGCTGAAGCAGAGGCTCGTTTAGCTCAAAAGGAAGCACGATTGGAGCAAATGGAAGCCCAGATGCGTGCTGTTATGCAGCATTTATCAGAAATTGGGATGCCTTTATCTTTGCAGCCAACATCTGCTAGTCGTTGTAAGTAATAAATCCATACTTTCGATTTAATTTGAATGATTGAAATTTCAAAAAGGTAACATGGATAGCAGTTTTTCTAAATTAAATGACAAAACATAAATTTTAGAAATCTTGCTTACTTTTAGTTCAATTAAGATTGAAATATTTGTGATCAAGTAAGTTCATATTGCATGAAAATGTTTTGCAATATGAACTTACTGTCTAATTTTAGAAACCTTGCTTACTAAGGATGAAAATGAGATGCAATATGAACTTACTGTTAGATTGCATAAATTTTAGAAACCTTACTTACTTTTAGTTCAAAGTGTTATGTATGAAAATGTTATGCAATATGAACTTACTGTCTAGTGTTATGCATGAAACCTTGCTTACTTACTTTAGTTCAAAGTGTTATGTATGAAACCTTACTTTTAGTTCAAAGTGTTATGCATGAAACCTTACTTACTTTCATGCTTACTGTCATATTGTGTGAAAATGTTATGGAATATAAACTTACTGTTTAATTTTAGAAACCTTGCTTAATAAGAATGAAAATGTTATGCAATATGAACTTACTGTCATATTGCAAATTTTAAAAACCTTACTTACTTTTAGTTCAAGTAAGTTCAATTTTAGAAATTGGTGATTTACTATCTAATTTTACTATCTCATTTTATTGTGCAGGATTAAACAAGGCATATCAACATTTTGAACTATATGAACTTCATGGATTTCATTTCCATTTGTCTAGTGGTTATGAAAGGGGAACAACTGAAGACTTGCCACATTTTGAAAATACTTAAAGCATCTTCATATTTTGGATGTTATTTTCTTAGTTTGTTTGAAACTTCTCAAGCTTATTATGTTTAAGAAATCTTATAACTAGTTGTAAAAGTGGTATCTTTAAACACTTTGTATATGTTGGAGATGCATGAAACATTTTGTATGTTTTGGATATCAGTAATGGAACTTGTTTTATTGATATTTTGGTTCTTATTTGAAAACTGTTATGCTCAGAGTATTACTTAATTACTTTTACAATTTTTTTATTGCAAATGCAACTATATTTTTTTTTGAATGTACTATGTAGAAGGCTAATTAAGAAATAATTAGTAGCAAATTATTGATAATTTTGTCTCAAATCAATGATTGACCCAAAAGATCAATAAATTTTCTGGTGAAATATTGTGTTTGGCCATAAAAGCTTTGAATTGGCATTGTAATTCTTTGGGATTTAATTAGTGACCAGCTTTTTTGTCACAGTTGACACGTCTTCTATGGCAAAGTAGTTTGCCACAAATGTATGGCTTCTTTTGTGGCGGTTTTTTCCCAGCAAATGGTTTTCACATCACAATTGGCATACTAATTTTATGACGAAATATTTCGCCACAAATAGAATATTAACTTTTTGTGGCGATTTTATTTCTCAGCGAATGGTTTCCATATCACAATTGATATATTAATTTTATGACGAAATATTTCGCCACAAATAGAATTATTTTTTGTGGCGATTTATTTCCCAGCAAATGCTTTCCACAGGCCAATTGATATACTAATTTTATGACGAAATATTTCGCCACAAATAGACAACTTTTTGTGGCGATAATTACTTTTCCCTACAGATATATTTTACAGCGGGCTTATTGTGGCGGGCTTGTGGCGCAGAATATTTCGCCACAAAAAATATTTTGTGACGAAATTTGTTCTTTTTGTGGCGAAAATTTTCTCCACAAAAAGGTTATATTCTTGTAGTGGCTTTTTGAGCTTGGTTTTGAGCTTCTTAGAGGTATGTGATTGATCTCCTTCCTCTAGTTTCGGTTTTAGTAGGTTTTTGTGAGATGAAACCCTAGAATGGGATTCTAGGGTTAGGATTTGGGGATTTTCGATTTAGGGCCTTTGGGACCTAATTGATGGGTTTAGAACTTTGATTTAGGTTGGATTAGAAGGACTCTAACTCCCATTTGGAGATCGAGAGAGTTTCCTTCGCACTCGGTGAGTTTTCTCCAACCTTTTGTGGAATTTCTTAAAGTGTGAACTCATGGTTCAACTTCTTAGCTTGTAACTCCTAGGGTGTGCTTCTTAGGACTCAAGGAGTGATTATCGAAGCTTCGTTAGCGGTTCGGAGCAACGCTACTCGCACTTGGTGGGTTTGGCTTCATGAGCATAGGGGCAAATGGCTCCTAAGTGCTTATTCGGTTTGATTTAATTATTTTGAATGCATATTCATGCTAAATAGATTTATTATGAATTTTGAATCACTTAAAATGCATGCCTTATGTATGATAAAATTTTCACTCTATATAGTAGAGCTATCTGGGTTAAATTGCATGCATGTGGGGGTGGTTCTTGTGGGCGCCCGGGGAGTGTGCCATTTATGGTGATTATAGCTTAAATAATGTTAATTGTGAACATTAAACTTGTGTTGGAACTTAGAAAAGCTTAAGTGTCATCAAGCGGCACTTAACTTAGAAAACTATGAAACTGCAACATAGAGACTTGACATAGGCCACTGGACATCTATTATTTCCATGCTAGAGACATGATGACATAGAGATAGGCCTTTTGGACACTTGTGTATTCCATGTTAGAGACATGACGATTTGGGACATATGACGAGTTTTGTGACTATATGCCATTGTGCTCATTCGCACATGCTTGTGAGGGTCGCTCCCTACAAGCCGGCACTCCGGAGTTAGTCAACGCGTTTCATGTATTCGCCGTGCGGGATTGGGCGCCGAAGTGGATTGCCGTGGGACAGTCTCATTCCTAGGGTGGGAATGTTGACTACTACGGGGCCATTAGGCTCGGCATTTGGGCTAGGCGACCTTCGGGTGGGCATCGGCCATATCGCCTTCGGGTTGATCTTATTATACTTAAACCTAAAGCGGTTTGAAGGAGATTGTGGATTTGATTAGAATAGTAAACTACAACACTTTACTATCATTTGTGGACATTGTGGATTTGATTAGAATAGTAAACTTCGACACTTTACTATCATTTGTGGACATTGTGGGTTTGACTAGAATAGTAAACTTCAACTCTTTACTATTAAATTGGGAACATTATACTAGTAGTTGGACTTACTAATCATGCTTAGATTAGTCGTTTGCTTATGCTTATTTATGCTAAGTAGAGATAGCATGTTTAGTAGCTTACATGTTTATTTTACATATCGTTTGCTTTACTTATGCATAGTTTATCGTTTACTTGTTTGGTTTTAGGCCTAGTGGAGCATGCAACTGAAGTCAGTAATTGCCCACTGGGAACTATTAATTAATAGTTCTCACGCCCTCTTTTTCTATTGTGTTTCAGAGCCTTCGGCACCGGCGGAGGCAAGGGATCGCGGCAATGGAGTCGCGTCTAGTTAGCTCATAGTAGCTTTACTCTCTTTTAGATGGTTCTACTTTTCTCTCTTTTGGTATTTGTGAGAGAGAGATTTTTTGTATCCCGGTATAGAGACTACCATGTGCCTTTTATAGCTTTTGGTTGTGGAGTTTTGGTTGTATTTATTTTTATACTTCATAGTGGATGTTAGTGCTTTACTTCCTAATTAGAGATCTAGTTGTTTTATTTCGCTCTGATACTACTAGATGCCTCTTTCTTGTTGATTATTTATCGTTTTGCTAGACGCCTTGTATGGTTTAGATGTACGGCGGGTCTGGGCACGTACCGGGCGGGTTCCGCTGGGTCCCGGGGCGTGACAGATTAAATTGGTATCAGAGCCTAGGGTTGAGTCTTCTTGTGGACCTAGCAAACCTTAGGCCGGTTGAACTATAGGATATAGGCTCGTGAGAGACGAGGTCTATTTAACTTGTGGGCGAAAGTATTAAGATTGGGTATCTTGAATAACTCTAGTAAGTAGAGTTGGATCGAGGTGTATAGCTTCTAACTTCGCGGAGGGTTACGTTGGCGGCCGACAACGTAACATCGGGAGTTAGTTGTGAAACACACTTCATTACTTTCGCATGATTTGGGTATTGTTGAGTGGGGCTGCGATAGCGTAGGTTTTATTAACTTGCGCTTTAGTAATGTTGTGGCGTCTTGTTGACGACCCGCTCTAAGTTTGTTGGAGCGGATGACGCGACAGCGTTTGGGAAAGTGGAGATGTCCACTACCCCCGGATCCAACGAGGTCCGTGAGTGAGGTGCCTACTTGCGGCACTCACTGGTTTGGCGACTCAGCAGGCGACACCGGCTCAACGGCAGGCAAATGCGGCACGCAGGCAGGATGCGCGCATGAAACACCTGGAGAGATCCTTACTGCAACAAGTGGTTTTCCCGTGTTGGCTGAGGGAGCAGAGCGAGAGTGGCTCGTGGATCGCCCAACGAGTTCGAGAGGTGTAATCCCAGGATCCTCGATGGAGAGAAGGACGACCACTGGATCGTAGGGAAGTGGTCGATGCAGATGGAGAAACTATTTCCGCGCCACATTCGTGGAAGAGAGAGGCAGAGTTCGGCTCGCCGATCACCACCTGGAAGATGAAGTCTATAGCTGGTGGTTGGATATTCAGGATAACACTAATGCTGATATGGTGACGACTACTTGAAGGAGGTTCAAGGAACTCCTGTTGAGGCTTTACTTCAATGTCAGTGTTAAGGAAAAAGTCGGAACAGTATCTGTGTGATATGCCCCAAGGGAAGCGGACTGTGGCCGAGTACGAATGGGAGTTCCCTCGACTCCCCCATGGTGTGCCGTTGTAGTGCGGGACTGCGAGGACTTCGGCCGTTGATCTTTCGGTTGGCGCAACATCCCAATCTCCAGACTTGCCAAGATGTGGTAAACCACGCGCTCGTCGAGAAGGCTTAGATTAAGGATTTGGTCTAGAGGCCCATGACCGAGGGTGCGAGTCAGACGCACTCTGGGAGGCAACCTGTTTAGAGACAGACGGAGGAGCCACAACAGGCCCCGAACGGCCGCATGTATACGGCTCAGACTGAGGAGGCGACGACAGCCGAAGTGGTGACTACTTTGTTAAGGATTTTGTGTTGGCAAGTTTCGTGAATTGAGTCGGAGTCTTGAAGGATCGGAGCGGTTCGAAGAACGGTGAAGAATCAAAGACTTCGAAGAAAGAGGAATTGGCTCACGATGAGAATCACGATGCCTAGGTAAGTTTTTAATTCATATTTTGGTGATTCATACTTAGTTATAGGCATTAGAATCATAAATCATTGTTTATCGAATTAGAAATTATATTGGAACTTTGTAAATTTCGAGAATTGGAAAATTTACAAAGTATACCGTCTGCACGGAACCCGTACGCACAACAAAAGTGGCTATACCAGATAAAGAACTTTTCCCATTACCGTAATGGCCCTTCGAAAAATAATCTTCCGTCCTTGTGGAACCGAATCAGCTCATTCCCGTACCTACGTATAGGTAGAATTCTGATTTTCCTCTAATCCGAATCTAATTGATTCTAAAGTCTATAAATAAGATGTTAGGGTTCTCTAACTCTGTGTGCTTCATGAAAATACTTGTTTGAGAAACCCTAGAGGCTAGGAATTCATCTAAAACCTATTTTCTACAAAATAGCCTCTTCTAGGTCAAATCGAGATATTGTAATTCCTTAGCTATATGTCGATTTGATCTACGCTTCGCTTGGAGTTTTCTTCTTCGGTTTTCTACGATACTCCTAAGCGAAGGATCACCATACTCATGATGCTTCTCATGAACGGCGTCGTGGATTCGGTGTGAGGCGTCGTGGATTCGGCGCGATTGAAGGCGATTCGTGGATTCGGATCGTTGGCTCGTGGATTCGAGTGGGCGTCTTGGATTCGGCGTGATCAAGGCTTCGTGGATTCGAAGTGGAGGCGTTTCGTGGATTCGGGACGTGGCGTTCGTGGACTCGGACGTGGACAACGTGGCGGCGTGCGCGGAGATTCATAGGAGGTTAAGAGAGGTTAAGTCCGTGGAGTCGGTAATCACCTTGTAATCTTTTCTCTTAGTGGATTGTTATTCGCGTGTTGGTCCCGTGGGTTTTTTACTCCGAGTTTGGAGTTTTCCCACGTAAATCTCGGTGTGTTTTTAATTTCCGCATTTACTTGTAACGCATCGATTATTTGTGATTTTTGGCCGGTACACCTATTCACCCCCCTCTAGGTGTCGGATACAATCTAGATAGATCCTTGGGGCTTCCCCGTAACTCACAATTGGTATCAGAGCGGGATCTAGATATATTGCTATCTAATGGCCGAAGAGTTAGTAGGTGTGTTACAAACTTATAAGATGACTTTTCCTACTAACCAATCTTCTTCCAAGTCTTTCTCTAAAAGTACAGGGATTGCGTTGAAAACATCAAAGGAAGAAGACGTGGACTCGGATTCCGGCGATGAGGAATCAAACGACGAGGAATTAGCGGAAGCATACAATCAACTTCTTGTTGAGTCGCGGAAGATGGCGAAACTCAATAAAAAGTTGAGGCGTCGTTTATTCGATCTTGAAGAAGAGAACAAGAATTTGAAGACCACAAATAATGCTCTTGAGGAGGATCGGGAATCAATCTTGAATAATAATTCGGTCCTCCAAAAGAAGCTAGAAGAATCGGATTTAATGATCAAATCTACTACGGATAAAGTTGGATTTTTGGAGCATCAATTTGAGGAAACATACAAATCCAACAAAGCATTGACCGAGCAAGTCCATCAACTCAAGTCCGATATTCAAAAGTTTTCTTCGGGATCGAAGAAATTGGATAACATGCTCGGATTGGGTCAAACGAACAAGTTAGGTCTTGGATACGAACGGACATATGTTGAGAAGGATCAAAAGATGACATCGAAAGTCTCAACAAGTTTGAAGGAGAAGATGTGTCATAGATATGACATCAAAGGACACATCAAAAAGAGTTGCCCGGACAAAAATTTCAAGTCTCAATCGGCAACTTCGAAACGACAATTGGTATCATCTAAAACTCGACATCCCCCACGGAATCAAAAGAAAAATCAATTGAGTCGAGTGCATCAAGCAAACCGTGACTCATATGTGAACCGGAAATCAAAGCCACAAGCGAATCGGACATCTAAGCCTCAACGTCAATATCGATCGAACCCACAACCGAACCGGATTTCTAAGTCGAAACAACATGCGGTTTGGGTTTCTAAGTCTCAACAACAACATCAATCGAAGAAACTTGCTTCGAAAGGACCTATGCTGGATCAAACGTTTAAACGAACCACAAAAATCGTCGACAAGCCAAGACAACCAACAATCAGACAAGTTTGGATCCGGAAAGGTGATATCTTTCCTTACTCCTCGTCTTAGTTTATTTTTATTTTTATAATGCTTTGATTGGTGCTTATTGCATATTTGTCTTTCATTGCATTACATGTTTGGACGGGGTTTGAATTGTTTAAAATTTTATTTTGAAAATCTTGTTGAGGAAAGGTAAAAGGGAATTTTTAATTTGATTGAAAATTTACTTGAGAAAGGAGATGATTGAAAATCATAAAGTTGGAGAGATTAAAGGTTTTTTTAAGAGCCTTTAATCGGTAGTTAAAGTCAATTCAAATTGAATTAAATTCATATTAATTATCAGTTTTACTCCACTTTTTATTATTTTGACGATAACTTAATATGTGATTTCTTTTTACATACATTCATCAAAATTTTGAAATTAACTTTAATCTTTTAGTATTTAATTCATCTTGGTAGTAAATGATTGAATATAATTGATGGATATTTGCTAATCGACTAAGATTCGTCAAAATTATTTTCAATTGTGAGATTGTCTAATTAAGGGGGAGTTTGAATGAAAAAAAAGAAACTCCTTAGTTTAAAAGATGTGGAAAGAGTTACATCCGAAAGGAGTGTGAAAACTACCACCACATGTAGGAAAGAGCTACCACCCCGGTCGTCCGGTACGTGTGTGAAGCTACCACGTGAGAAATTATGAGAAAAATCGAAAAAGGTTGAAAAAACATGAATATTTTAGAATTTTTCGGTGATATAAGGTGATAGTTTTGAAGAAAAAGATGCTCAAAGAGCCATCCCCGGTGCTATATTAGTTAAATCTCTATTTTGAACGGGTTGTGACAAATTGGTGTCAATTTGGACAAATTTCTAGAAAATTATTATTTATCAATTCGCATCTTGATGATTTAAATAATTTTGATTGTTCTTAATATCAAATTTTGATGATATGATGTCTTTTGAAATCATAGAATATTTTACTGTCATCATAATAATTTTTGACGTCAAATCATTAATTTTTCTGAAATTAATTTGATTTTTATGAATTTCTGCATGAAAAAGGCTATTTTTCGAAATACTGTTGCTTTGTACCGGTACAGATTCATCCCATACCGGTACAAAACACTGTACCGGGCGATATAACACCGGTAACGATTCATTATTCTCTCTCTCTACTCATTCAAAACGCTCTCTTTCTCTCTCTAAAGACACCCAGAGACCATATCTCTCAGATCTACGTTATTTCCACACAAAACAACAGGTATTTGGCTCAGCTTTGTGGATCAAACCCGTTTTATGCTTATTTTTCAAATATTCCGCGACCATGAATTGATCTCTGTTTTTACTTGTTTCTATTGAAATTTTTTGCTGTAAATCAGTGATTGGTCATATATTCTTGCTTCTAGGACATTAAGAACACGTTTAAATCCAGTATTTTTCACAGATCTAAGTTCTAGATTCAATTATTATTGGAATTTCGGGAATATTGTTTGATCTTTGTTTTCATTCATATTTGATGCAATTTTTTGGTGTAATTCACTATCTGAACTTCTAATGTTGCATCTAGAACACTTAGAACAGATTAAAACCCATTATTTTTTTCGGATTTACGTTCTAGGGATCAATATTGGTGGAATTTCGGGATTTTTAAAAATGTGCCAAATTTGATGAAATTTTCTACATGATTCAAGTTTGTTATTGCTTTATTATTTATTCTTGATTTATTTGTGAATTTTTCACAATTTTTAGAGAATTTTTTCAAAAATGTGTTCATGTGAGGTTTTTCACGTGTAGGAAAATGGCGTTTTCATTGATTTTGGTGCTTTTGGTGCTCATGGCCACGGGAGGTTGTCGTCGCATGGAATGTCTGCAAGAGGACACGTGCTGCCGAGGAGTCCGAAGGATCTGATCCCGACTATCAGGTCGAGGGAGCTGAGGAGGTTGAAGAGGAAGAGGAAGAAGTTGAAGAGCCTGTGGCCCGTCCTGATAAAGGAAAGGGCATTGCTGGTGAGTCATCTCGAGGAGGTGGTTCACGTGCCCACGAGCGAAGAGCCAAGAGGATGGCAGAGGTTCCTTCTTCGAGGGCTCGTGCGTATTCTGCTAGAAGTTGTATTGCTGAGCGGCACGTCAACTTTCGGGATCTGATTGAGCAGGTTCCTGAGTTCGGACGTCTCTTATTGAGAGCCCCAATAGAGCCCGTTGGTAATGTTGGAGCTCGTACACCTTTTTGTGTAGAGCTCATTCGGGAGTTCTATTTGAGGGGCGTGGTTCTTGCTGAGGACGAGAATACAGGCACTTATGTTTTTGAGACCTCAGTGCGTGGAAAGAGATTGACCGTCACTCCGCATGATATTGGAGGACTCTTGGGAATGGTCGTTGCTGTATCCGGACTTCACTACACCGTCGGGCCATTCCGCCTTCGACTCACCGGGATACGCCGTTGATGCCATTTGCAAGCCAGAGCTCGCACCGATCGCTCGCTTGTTGAGTCGAAAGATCTGCGTCCAGAATATCATTTGCTATCACTGATTATGTGTTATAATGTTCAACCAACGATAGGAACCAAGAGGATTCGATGGGATCGCCTAGTTCTGCTTTATTTGCTTGGACATCCAGAGCAGGCTTATGGTTTGAACATGAACATACCTTTCCTGATGTGGCAGAGGATGGTTTACGTGATACAGTCTTCGGCGCGGCGCGAGTTACTTCCGTTTCCTTTGTTGATCACGCGCATTCTACAGGCAAATGGAGTGGATACTACATGCAATAAATATGATTATGGCCTTGGGTCTATTGATGCAGTTACTTGGGCCAAGTCTGTTAGCACGTTGAAAACATTCCAACAGACCACGGGACAACCGCCACATGCAAAGATCGTGTTCACTCCACCTTCTCCACCTCCACATCCTCGCGCCACGCCATGCAAAGACGTGCGACGCGTGAGGGTTCCTCGAGCTCGTGGGAGCAAATACTTTGGACTCACTACATCATGACGTTGGTAAACTTCATCATGAAGTCGGGCTCTATCAAGACAGGTTCAAGAGACTTGAGAAGGGAATTAAGCGACTACTTGAGAAGATGGGGTGTCGACATGATGATATATTTCCACAGACCTCATCCTATCAGCGATCTGCGTCTCGACAGCCGTTCCTGCCTGGTGTCGGTGTAACATACTGGACTTGCGCAAATTGCGGAGTTCGAGTAGTTGACTTGAGTTTGGAGCTTTTCCAGATTTTTCTGGAGGGTCGTTGACTGTGTTCCGACCTATGGCACGAGCACCGAGGTTAGTGGATGAATTCCAAGCACTAAAGTCCAAAAATTTGGATTTTAGGTTGCTCTCGGTTTGACTCGAGGGCTTGTACCGGCACCTTGGTTGCTATACCGCACAGTATTGTTGCTATACCCAGACAGGTGGATTCGTACTGATGGGATGAGATGCACCCAACCCGAGCCTCGGTTTGGTCGTTTCAGTGGTCTCAGACGAGATGTGGGAGTCTTGTACCCAGACAAATGCGTATTTCGAGGCTTTAAACTGCAGGAGTGTTTTAGCATTTTGTTGCTTCTATTAGTGTACCACACACCCCTAGGGCTCCATTTGAGCACTCCTCATTGCAAAGAAGAAGGCAGGGAGGAGCTTCTCTCTCTACTCCTTTGCATTTCTAGGATTTTGGTTGGGTTTTCCTTAGGATTAAACCCTCTCTTTTGCTCTTTTTGCTTGGTAGAGCCTTCCTCACCATTGTTGGAGCTTGGAGCTTACCTTTTGGAGCTTGGTGGAGGATCAAACTTCAAGCCTAGAGCATTTTGAGCTTGGATTGGAGCTTCTTAGAGGTATGTGGATGTATTCCTTCCTCTAGATTCGGTTTTTGTGGCATTTTAGAGATGAAACCCTAGTTTTGGATTCTAGGGTTAGGATTTGGGGATTTTCGATTTAGGGCCTTTGGGACCTAATTGATGGGTTTAGAACCTTGATTTAGGTTGGATTAGAAGGACTCTAACTCCCATTTGGAGATCAAGAGCACTTCCTTCGCATTCGGTGAGTTTCCTCCAACCTTTTGTCGAAATCCTTAAAGTGTGAACTCAAGGTTTATCTTCTTAGCTTGTAACTCCTAGGGTGTGCTTTTTAGGACTCTAGGAGTGATTATCGAAGCTTCGGTAGCAGTTCGGAGCAACGCTTTTCGCACTTGGTGGGTTTGGCTTCATGAGCATAGGAGCAAATGGCTCCTAAGTGCTTATTCGGTTTGATTTAATTATTTTGAATGCATATTCATGCTAAATAGATTTATTATGAATTTTGAACCACTTAAAATGCATGCCTCATGTATGATAAAAATTTTCCCTCTATATAGTAGAGCTTTCGGGGTTAAACAACATGCATGTGAGGGTGGGATTTGTGGGCACCTGGGAGTGTGCCATTCATGTTTATGTAGCTTAATTAATGTAATTGAGAACATTAAACTTGTGTTGGAACTTAGAAAAGCTTAAGTGTCATCAAGCGGCACTTAACTTAGAAAACTATGAAACTGCAACATAGAGACTTGACATAGGCCTTTTGACATCTATTAATGCCATGTAGAGACATGATGACATAGAGCTAGGCCTTGGGACACTTGTACATTCCATGTTAGAGACATGATGATTTGGGACTTATGACGAGTTTTGTGACTTTTGCCATTGTGCTCATTCGCACACGCCTGTGTGGGTAGCTCTCATGCTCAAGACTCCGAGTTGGCCAACGCGTTTCTTGTATTCGCCGTGCGGATTGGGCGCCGAAGTGGATTGCCGTGGGAGCCTCATTCCTAGGGTGGGAATGTTGACTACTACGGGGCCATTAGGCTCGGCCTTTGGGCTAGGCAGCCTTCGGGTGGGCATCGGCCATATCGCCTTCGGGTTGATCTTATTGTACTTAAACTTAATGTAGTTTAAAGAAGATCGTGGACTTTGATTAGAATAGTAAACTTAGTCTTTTACTATCAAGTTGGGAACTTCATGTTAATTATAACGCTTTCTATTCATGCTTAGAATAGCTTACTTATGCAAATTCATGCTAAGTAGAGATATTGTGTTTAGTAGTTTACATGTTATTTACATGTTGCTTATTATCGCTTATTATCGTTTATACTTACTTGCTTAGTTTTGGGCCTAGTGGAGCATGCAACTGAAGTCAGTAATTGCCCACTGGGAACTATTTTTAATAGTTCTCACGCCTTCTTTTTCTAATGTGTTTCAGAGCCTTCGGCACCGGCGGAGGCACGGGATCGCGGCAAAGGAGTCGCCTAGATAGCTAGCTTCTTTGCCACTTTTGTTTAGGTGGTTCTTCCTCTCTTTTTGTGTTGTGAGAGAGTGATCTTTTGTATCCACTGATAGAGACCACCATGTATTATATTAGTTTTCGCTTTGGGATCTTTAGTTGTTGCTCGTGGAGGTTACTGTTGTATTTACTCTTTTATAGTTCTTAGTGGATTTGGTACTTTTATTTATCTACTTCTTTTATGCTTCCTTGTGTAGAATTCTAGTTGTTATACTGCTCTGATACTTCTAGATTCTTTTTACTTGTTGGTTATTTATCGTTTTTGTTAGACGCCTTGTATGTTGTAGACATACGGCGGGTCCGCACGCGCGGGCTTCCGCTGGGTCCCGGGGCGTGACAGATTAAATTGGTATCAGAGACTAGGGTTGAGTCTTCTTGTGGACCTAGCAAACCTTAGGCCGGTTGGACTATAGGATATAGGCTCGTGAGTGACGAGGTCTATTTAACTTGTGAGCGAAAGTATTAAGATTGGGTATCTTGAATAACTCTAGTGAGTAGAGTTGGATCGAAGTGTATAACTTCTAACTGCGCGGAGGGTTACGTTGGCGGCCGACAACGTAACATCGGGAGTTAGTAGTAAATGACACTTCATTACTTTCGCATGATTTGGGTATTTATAGCATGAGCGGGGATGCGATTGCGTGAGCTTACTAACTTGCGCTTTTATGATGTTGTAGTGGCGATGCCGATAACTCGTTCGAAACTGTTGGAGCGGACAATGCGGCAACGTTTGAGGAGGTCGAGGCCTCCGCTACCTCCGGATCCGGCGAGGTCCGTGAGTTGAGGGGCCGCTGGCGGCCCTCACAAGATTGGTGACGCAGCCAGCGACCGCGGCCCGGCCGACAGAAGCGCGCATGAAGCGCATGGAGGATCTTCATCGCAGCAGGCGCGCGAGGGAGGCTCAGGCCCCTTCACCGCCAGCACCAGCCGAGGTTGACTTACCGCGGGCGCAGTCCCCCGCGGCCGGCTCACACCAGACGACACCGGCAGTTGAGCGCCGGGAGGAGGACCGGGACACCCCGCCAGTTCGAGCATCACCGGTGGCAACGACATTTCCAGTTATGGCTCAGGGAGCCGAGAGGGATCGACTCATGGGTCGCCTCAAGGAGTTTAGGAAGTGCAGCCCGAGGATCTTCGACGGAGAGAACGTCGACCACTGGATTGTGGAAAAGTGGTTGATGCACATGGAGAAGCTATTCCGCGACACATTTGTGGAGGAACGGGATAGGGTGTGGCTCGCCACCCACCACCTCGACGGCGAGGCCTACCGCTGGTGGATGGACATTCAGGAGAACCCCAGCACGGATTTGGCATCTATCACCTGGATGAAGTTCAAGGAACTTCTATTGTCACATTACTTCCCCGACAGTGTCAAGAGGCAGATGGAGCAGAGCCTGCGCAGCCTTACTCAGGGGGATCGATCTGTAGCCGAGTACGAGAGGGAGTTTTCTCGGCTTCTGCATTGCGTGCCCTTCGTCGTGCGGGACGACGAGGATAAGGCCCGCATCTTCGAGCGTGGATCGAGACCGTCGATCTTCCTGGCTTCGTGCGCTCATCCTGAGCTTCGACTTACCGACAGGTGGTGAAGCGCGCGCTCACTGTGGAGAGCGGCGCGGCCATGGTGCAGGAGAGACGCGAGGGTTTGGACAAGGGAAAGGGCAAGAGGCCCGCGGCCGAGGGTGCGAGCCAGACGCACTCTAGGAGGCCCCCGAAGCATCCAAGGCACCAGCAGCGCAGTCGAGGCGCACCGACTCAGCGAGGAGGACCTGACCGACGCCGACCTCCCCGGTGTGTGATCTGCGGTGGTCCGCACCACCCGCCGCAGTGTCCACAGCGGGCAGGCAGGTGCTTCCAGTGTGGCCAGGAGGGCCACATCCGTACCGAGTGCCCGAGAGGTTCTTCACCGCACCATCTTCTCGCATCGGCACCGGCTCTACCACCCGCCACCTGTGGACCCCGTCGACACAAGCACCGGGCGGCCGACCGTCCGCCGCCGCAGCGAGGGGGTCACGTCTGTGCGCCGAGTGGGCGCATGTACGCCGCGCAGATCGAGGCGGCAGCCGATGAGGATGTGGTAGCAGTGTATCATTTTACTTGATGGCATTAGAGTACGTGCATTATTTGATACCGGCATCACATTCATTTATTGATCTACCGTTTGCCGAGTTGCATGACATCCAGCTTTGTTCCTTTACTACACCTCGGACGTATTGTTGTACCCGACCACATTGTGGACGTGCGAGAGTATTGCCCCAGTTGCCCTATTCGGGTAGGAGTTTGGACCATGCCCGCGGATTTGCGAGTGGTGCGCAAGTTGGGGGATTTTGACGTGGTTTTGGGTATGGATTGGTTGACTAGATACTACGCCACCATCGATTGTGTTAATCGAACGGTTACTTTTTAGAGAACCGGGTCGAATGAGGTGGTGTTTAGAGGATGCCGTAGTTCGCTTTGCGATGTCGATCGCGTCTCGAGCTAGGCAACTGATCAACCGTGGATGCGTAGCCTATTTGGCTAGTATCGCATTGAGGGGTGAGGATGATACCCCTAGGATCGAGGATATCCCGGTGGTACGGGAGTTTCAGGACGTGTTTCCAGCGGAGCTACCAGGCATGCCACCTGATAGGGAGATCGAGTTTGTGGTAGATCTCGCTCCCGGGACTACCCCAGTCTCGAAGGCACCCTATAGGATGGCACCGGCAGAGTTAAAGGAGCTGAGGGCACAGTTACAGGATATGTTGGACAAGGGCTTCATTCGACCAAGTGTGTCACCTTGGGGAGCACCGGTTCTTTTTGTGAAGAAGAATAACGGATCACTTCGTCTTTGCGTGGACTATCGTGAACTTAATAAAGTCACGATCAAGAATAAATATCCGTTGCCGAGGATTGATGATCTTTTTGACCAACTTCAAGGATCGAATGTGTATTCCAAAATAGACTTGAAGTCGGGATACCATCAGTTGAAGATTGCGCCTGGGGATGTGGCGAAGACGGCTTTTAGATCACGGTATGGACATTACGAGTTCACTGTTATGCCGTTTGGGCTTACTAATGCCCCTACAGCCTTTTATGGATCTAATGAACCGTGTCTTCAAGCCTTATCTAGACAAAGTTCGTCGTGGTCTTCATCGACGACATCTTGGTTTATTCCCGAAGTGATGTGGAGCACGAGGAACACTTGAGATTAGTACTACAAGTGCTTCGGGAAAAGAAGTTATTTGCACACCAAGAAGTGCGAATTTTGGCTTCGAGAAGTGGCTTTTCCGGGGACATGTGATTTCGTGGATCGTGCATAGCAAAGGATCCTAGGAAGATAGAAGCCATTCAGATTGGCCAAGACCGACGAGCGTCACCGAGATCGGAGCTTCCTTGGTTTGGCAAAGCACTACCGCCGATTCGTGGAGGGCTTTGCGGGTTATCTACCCCCTCACGAGGCTCACGCACAAAGGAGCTAAATTCATTTGGAATGATGCGTGTGAAAAGAGCTTTCAAGAGTTGAAGCTGAGATTGACGACCGCTCCAATCCTCACATTACCTATTGCTGGAGCAGGGTATGTGGTTTATAGTGATGCATCTCTTAACTGATTGGGTTGTGTCTTGATGCGAGGTGACAAGGTGATCGCGTATGCATCTCGCCAATTAAAGGAATATGAGAAGAACTATCCTACACACGACTTGGAGTTGGCGGCCGTAGTCTTTGCATTGAAGCTATGGCGCCACTATTTGTATGGCGAGCGGTGCGAAGTCTATACGGATCACAAGAGCTTAAAGTACCTTTTCACTCAGAAGGAGTTGAACTTGAGACAGCGCAGATGGTTGGAGCTACTCAAGGATTATGATTTGACTATTCTCTACCACCCGGGCAAGGCTAACGTGGTGGCGGATGCGCTAAATCGGAAATCTACCGAGAACTTAGCGATGCATGTTGTTACTCAACCGCAGTTGATCGAGCAGATGAAGCGGTTGGAGTTGGAGGTAGTGACTCCCGATACGCCTATGCGGCTGATGACTATGGAGGTGCAACCTACTCTTATGGATAGAATTAAAGAGAAGCAAGCTCTTGACTTAGAGTTGCAAAAGATTCGAGACAAAATGGTTGATGGTTGCACCGGGGACTTCCTAGTGGATGATCAGGGAGTGATGCGCCTTGGTGGACGGATTTGTGTGCCGGCGGATTTGGGACTTAGAGAGGATATCCTTCAGGAGGCACACAGAGCACCTTATGCTATTCACCCAGGAGGCACCAAAATGTACAAGGACTTGAGGTTACTTTATTGGTGGCCTGGGATGAAAAAGGATGTTGGCGAGTTTGTTGCTAGATGTCTAACTTGCCAACAAGTGAAAGCTGAGCATCGAGTTCCAGCGGGAAAACTTCAAAGTTTGCCTATTCCCGTGTGGAAGTGGGAGAAGATCACCATGGACTGCGTGACAGGATTGCCTCGCTCTCAAGCTGGGCATGATGCTATTTGGGTGATAGTGGATAGGTTGACGAAGTCAGCACACTTTATACCTATCCATACTACTTGGGCTGGAGAGAAGCTCGCACAAGTGTACCTTGATAAGATTGTGCGACTTCATGGAGTACCTACATCGATCGTATCTGACAGGGACACTCGCTTCGTGTCACACTTCTGGAGGAGTCTACAGGACGCCTTGGGTACTAGATTGGATTTCAAAGACTACTTTCCACCCCCGCAGTGACGGGCAGTCGGAGCGCACTATACAGACTCTAGAGGACATGCTTCGAGCATGTGTGATTGACTTCCAAGAAGGATGGTCGCAGCATCTATCTATGGCGGAGTTTGCTTATAACAATAGTTATCAAGCAAGTATCAAGATGGCACCGTTCGAGGCATTATATGGACGAAAGTGCAGATCACCACTTCATTGGAGTGAAGTTGGCGAAAGATTGGCTTTAGGCCCTGAAGTGCTCCAGGAAGCAGAGGATAAAGTTCGAATCGCTCGGGAGCGACTACTGACGGCCCAGAGTAGGCAGAGGAGCTATGTAGATAAACGCCGACGAGACTTGGAGTTTCAGATTGGAGATCATGTCTTCTTGAAAGTATCGCCAAAGGGAATTCGGAGATTTGGAATTCGAGGTAAGTTAAGTCCTCGATTCATTGGACCCTATGAGATCTTGGAACGTATAGGTCCGGTAGCGTATCGACTTGCTCTACCACCGAACCTATCGGGCGTGCATAACGTCTTTCATGTATCGGTCCTTCGGAAATATATCCATGATCCGGCTCATGTCTTGGCGGCTATACCCCTAGAGCTGCAGGAGGATTTGAGCTTCGAGGAGCAACCCGTGAAGATCTTGGCTCGCGAAGTGACGAAATTGCGGCCTCGGGACATTCCGTACGTGAAGGGTCTTTGGAGCAACCACGAGGAGCGAGCCGCCACGTGGGAGCTCGAGAGCGCATCGCAGAGCGCTATCCCCAGCTCTTTCAGATGGAATCTTGAGGTATGGGTTCGCTTTAGAGTTTCGCGGACGAAACTCCTTTTTAGGAGGGGTGAATGTAACATACTGGACTTGCGCAAATTGCGGAGTTCGAGTAGTTGACTTGAGTTTGGAGCTTTTCCAGATTTTTCTGGAGGGTCGTTGACTGTGTTCCGACCTATGGCACGAGCACCGAGGTTAGTGGATGAATTCCAAGCACTAAAGTCCAAAAATTTGGATTTTAGGTTGCTCTCGGGTTTGACTCTGGAGGGCTTGTACCGGTACAGCCTTGGTTGCTATACCGGTACAGCCATTGTTGCTATACCGGTACAGGGTGGATTCTGTACCGGTCTGGGATGGCTGGAGGCAGCTAACCCGGGCCGCGGGTTTGGTCGTTTCGCAGTGGTCCGTACTGGTATGGGGAGTCTTGTACCAGACACGGCAGATTTCGAGCAGTTTAAACTGTAGGGGTGTTTTAGCATTTTGTTGCTTCTATTAGTGTACCACACACCCCTAGGGCTCCTTTTGAGCACCCTCATTGCAGCAAGAAGGTAGGAGGAGCTTCTCTCTCTACTCCTTTGCATTTCTAGGGTTTTGGTTGGGTTTTCCTTAGGATTAAACCCTCTCTTTTTCTCTTTTTGCTTGGTAGAGCCTTCCTCACCATTGTTGGAGCTTGGAGCTTACCTTTTGGAGCTTGGTGGAGGATCAAACTTCAAGCCTAGAGCATTTTGAGCTTGGATTGGAGCTTCTTAGAGGTATGTGGATGTATTCCTTCCTCTAGATTCGGTTTTTGTGGCTTTTTGTGAGATGAAACCCTAGTTTTGGATTCTAGGGTTAGGATTTGGGGATTTTCGATTTAGGGCCTTTGGGACCTAATTGATGGGTTTAGAACCTTGATTTAGGTTGGATTAGAAGGACTCTAACTCCCATTTGGA
This sequence comes from Aechmea fasciata, assembly GCA_025177825.1. NCBI lineage: Eukaryota > Viridiplantae > Streptophyta > Magnoliopsida > Poales > Bromeliaceae > Aechmea > Aechmea fasciata. The sequence continues at coordinate 2,307,775 of CM045930.1, read as the reverse complement.
GATCAAGAGCACTTCCTTCGCATTCGGTGAGTTTCCTCCAACCTTTTGTCGAAATCCTTAAAGTGTGAACTCAAGGTTTATCTTCTTAGCTTGTAACTCCTAGGTTGTGCTTTTTAGGACTCTAGGAGTGATTATCGAAGCTTCGTTAGCGGTTCGGAGCAACGTTGTGCGCACTTGGTGGGTTTGGCTTCATGAGCATAGGAGCAAATGGCTCCTAAGTGCTTATTCGGTTTGATTTAATTATTTTGAATGCATATTCATGCTAAATAGATTTATTATGAATTTTGAACCACTTAAAATGCATGCCTCATGTATGATAAAAATTTTCCCTCTATATAGTAGAGCTTGGTTAAACAAAGATGCATGTGAGGGTGGGATTTGTGGGCACCTGGGAGTGTGCCATTCATGTTTATGTAGCTTAATTAATGTAATTGAGAACATTAAACTTGTGTTGGAACTTAGAAAAGCTTAAGTGTCATCAAGCGGCACTTAACTTAGAAAACTATGAAACTGCAACATAGAGACTTGACATAGGCCTTTTGACATCTATTAATGCCATGTAGAGACATGATGACATAGAGCTAGGCCTTGGGACACTTGTACATTCCATGTTAGAGACATGATGATTTGGGACTTATGACGAGTTTTGTGACTTTTGCCATTGTGCTCATTCGCACACGCTTGTGAGGGTAGCTCCTCATGCCTAAGCACCCGAGTTGGCCAACGCGTTTCTTGTATTCGCCGTGCGGGATTGGGCGCCGAAGTGGATTGCCGTGGGACAGTCTCATTCCTAGGGTGGGAATGTTGACTACTACGGGGCCATTAGGCTCGGCATTTGGGCTAGGCAGCCTTCGGGTGGGCATCGGCCATATCGCCTTCGGGTTGATCTTATTGTACTTAAACTTAATGTAGTTTAAAGAAAACTGTGGACTTTGATTAGAATAGTAAACTTAGTCTTTTACTATCAAGTTGGGAACTTCATGTTAATTATAACGCTTTCTATTCATGCTTAGAATAGCTTACTTATGCAAATTCATGCTAAGTAGAGATATTGTGTTTAGTAGTTTACATGTTATTTACATGTTGCTTATTATCGCTTATTATCGTTTATACTTACTTGCTTAGTTTTGGGCCTAGTGGAGCATGCAACTGAAGTCAGTAATTGCCCACTGGGAACTATTTTTAATAGTTCTCACGCCCTCTTTTTCTAATGTGTTTCAGAGCCTTCGACCTGGCGGAGGCACGGATCGCGGCAAGTGAGTCGCCTAGATAGCTAGCTTCTTTGCCACTTTTGTTTAGGTGGTTCTTCCTCTCTTTTGTGTTGTGAGAGAGTGATCTTTTGTATCCACTGATAGAGACCACCATGTATTATATTAGTTTTCGCTTTGGGATCTTTAGTTGTTGCTCGTGGAGGTTACTGTTGTATTTACTCTTTTATAGTTCTTAGTGGATTTGGTACTTTTATTTATCTACTTCTTTTATGCTTCCTTGTGTAGAATTCTAGTTGTTATACTGCTCTGATACTTCTAGATTCTTTTTACTTGTTGGTTATTTATCGTTTTTGTTAGACGCCTTGTATGTTGTAGACATACGGCGGGTCTGGGCACGCGCCGGGCGGGCTTCCGCTGGGTCCCGGGGCGTGACAGATTAAATTGGTATCAGAGACTAGGGTTGAGTCTTCTTGTGGACCTAGCAAACCTTAGGCCGGTTGGACTATAGGATATAGGCTCGTGAGTGACGAGGTCTATTTAACTTGTGAGCGAAAGTATTAAGATTGGGTATCTTGAATAACTCTAGTGAGTAGAGTTGGATAGAAGTGTATAACTTCTAACTTCGCGGAGGGTTACGTTGGCGGCCGACAACGTAACATCGGGAGTTAGTAGTAAATGACACTTCATTACTTTCGCATGATTTGGGTATTTATAGCATGAGCGGGGATGCGATTGCGTGAGCTTACTAACTTGCGCTTTTATGATGTTGTAGTGGCGATGCCGATAACTCGTTCGAAACTGCTTGGAGCGGACAATGCGGCAACGTTTGAGGAGGTCGAGGCCTCCGCTACCTCCGGATCCGGCGAGGTCCGTGAGTTGAGGGGCCAGTTGGCGGCCCTCACAGCATTGGTGACGCAGCAGGCGACCGCGGCCCGCCGACAGAAGCGCGCACGAAGCGTACGGAGGATCTTCACCGCAGCAGGCGGCCGCGAGGGAGGCTCGCACCCCTTCACCGCTAGCACCGCCCGAGGTTGACTTACCGCGGCGCAGCCTCCGCGCGGCCGGCTCACACTGCACGACACCGGCAGCTTGAGCGCCGGGAGGAGGACCGGACACCCCGCCGCTCGAGCATCACCGGTGGCAACGACATTTCCGAAGCATGGCTCAGTGAGCCGAGAGGGATCGACTCATGGGTCGCCTCAAGGAGTTTAGGAAGTGCGGCACTCGAGGATCTTCGACGGAGAGAACGTCGACCACCGGATTGTGGAAAAGTGGTTGATGCACATGGAGAAGCTATTCCGCGACACATTTGTGGAGGAACGGATAGGGTGTGGCTCGCCACCCACCACCTCGACGGCGAGGCCTACCGCTGGTGGATGGACATTCAGGAGAACCCCAGCACGGATTTGGCATCTATCACCTGGATGAAGTTCAAGGAACTTCTATTGTCACATTACTTCCCCGACAGTGTCAAGAGGCAGATGGAGCAGAGCCTGCGCAGCCTTACTCAGGGGGATCGATCTGTAGCCGAGTACGAGAGGGAGTTTTCTCGGCTTCTGCATTGCGTGCCCTTCGTCGTGCGGGACGACGAGGATAAGGCCCGCATCTTCGAGCGTGGACTGAGACCGTCGATCTTCCGGTTCGTGCGCCATCGGAGCTTCGTACTTACCGACAGTGGTGAACCGCGCGCCACCGTGGAGAGCGGCGCGGCCATGGTGCAGAGAGACGAGGGTTTGGACAAGTGGAAAGGGCAAGAGGCCCGCGGCCGAGGGTGCGAGCCAGACGCACTCGAGGAGGCCCCCGAAGCATCCAAGGCACCAGCAGCGCAGTCGAGGCGCACCGACTCAGCGAGGAGGACCTGACCGACGCCGACCTCCCCGGTGTGTGAGCTGCGGTGGTCCGCACCACCCGCCGCGGTGTCCACAGCGGGCAGGCAGGTGCTTCCAGTGTGGCCAGGAGGGCCACATCCGTGCCGAGTGCCCGAGAGGTTCTTCACCGGCACCATCTTCTCGCATCGGCACCGCTCTACCACCCGCCACCAGTGGACCCCGTCGACACAAGCACTGATCGGGCGGCCGACCGTCCAGCGCCCGAGCGAGGGGTCACGTCAGGCGCCGAGTGGGCGCATGTACGCCGCGCAGACCGAGGCGGCAGCGACAGCTGAGGATGTGGTGGCAGGTATCATTTTACTTGATGGCATTAGAGTATGTGCATTATTTGATACCGGTGCATCACATTCATTTATTGATCGACTGTTTGCCGAGTTGCATGACATCCAGTTTGTTCCTTTACTACACCCTGGACGTATTGTTGTACCCGACCACATTGTGGACGTGCGAGAGTATTGCCCCAGTTGCCCTATTCGGGTAGGAGTTTGGACCATGCCCGCGGATTTGCGAGTGGTGCGCAAGTTGGGGGATTTTGACGTGGTTTTGGGTATGGATTGGTTGACTAGATACTACGCCACCATCGATTGTGTTAATCGAACGGTTACTTTTAGAGAACCGGGTCAGAGTGAGGTGGTGTTTAGAGGATGCCAGAGTTCGCTTTTTGCGATGTCGATCAGTTCGTCTCGAGCTAGGCAACCGATCAACCGTGGATGCGTAGCCTATTTGGCTAGTATCGTATTGAGGGTGAGGATGATACCCCTAGGATCGAGGATATCCGGTGGTACGGAGTTTCGTGACGTGTTTCAGTGAGCTACCAGGCATGCCACCTGATAGGGAGATCGAGTTTGTGGTAGATCTCGCTCCCGGGACTACCCCAGTCTCGAAGGCACCCTATAGGATGGCACCGAGTTAAAGGAGCCGAGGGCACAGCACAGGATATGTTGGACAAGGGCTTCATTCGACCAAGTGTGTCACCTTGGGAGCACCGGTTCTTTTTGTGAAGAAGAATAACGGATCACTTCGTCTTTGCGTGGACTATCGTGAACTTAAAAAAGTCACGATCAAGAATAAATATCCGTAGACGAGGATTGATGATCTTTTTGGCCAACTTCAAGGAGCGAATGTGTATTCCAAAATAGACTTGAAGTCGGGATACCATCAGTTGAAGATTGCGCCTGGGGATGTGGCGAAGACGGCTTTTAGATCACGGTATGGACATTACGAGTTCACTGTTATGCCGTTTGGGCTTACTAATGCCCCAGTAGCTTTTATGGATCTAATGAACCGTGTCTTCAAGCCTTATCTAGACAGGTTCGTCGTGGTCTTCATCGACGACATCTTGGTTTATTCCCGAAGTGATGTGGAGCACGAGGAACACTTGAGATTGGTACTACAAGTGCTTCGGGAAAAGAAGTTATTTGCTCAGCCGAAGAAGTGCGAATTTTGGCTTCGAGAAGTGGCTTTTCTGGGACATGTGATTTCAGGATCGGGCATAGCGGTGGATCCTAGGAAGATAGAAGCCATTCGGGATTGGCCAAGACCGACGGCGTCACCGAGATCGGGAGCTTCCTTGGTTTGGCGGCTACTACCGCCGATTCGTGGAGGGCTTTGCGAAGTTATCTACCCCCTCACGAGGCTCACGCACAAAGGAGCTAAATTCATTTGGAATGATGCGTGTGAAAAGAGCTTTCAAGAGTTGTGAGATTGACGACCGCTCCAATCCTCACATTACCTATTCTTTGGAGCGGGGTATGTGGTTTATAGTGATGCATCTCTTAACGGATTGGGTGTGTCTTGATGCGGTGACAAGGTGATCGCGTATGCATCTCGCCAATTAAAGGAATATGAGAAGAACTATCCTACACACGACTTGGAGTTGGCGGCCGTAGTCTTTGCATTGAAGCTATGGCGCCACTATTTGTATGGCGAGCGGTGCGAGGTCTATACGGATCACAAGAGCTTAAAGTACCTTTTCACTCGAAGGAGTTGAACTTGAGGCAATGTGAGATGGTTGGAGCTACTCAAGGATTATGATTTGACTATTCTCTACCACCGGGCAAGGCTAACGTGGTGGCGGATGCGCTAAGTCGGAAATCTCGAGAACTTAGCGATGCATGTTGTTACTCAACCGCATGATTGATCGAAGCGAGATGAAGCGGTTGGAGTTGGAGGTAGTGACTCCCGATACGCCTATGCGGCTGATGACTATGGTGGTGCAACCTACTCTTATGGATAGAATTAAAGAGAAGCAAGCTCTTGACTTAGAGTTGCAAAAGATTCGAGACAAAATGGTTGATGGTTGCACCGGGGACTTCCTAGTGCATGATCAGGGAGTGATGCGCCTTGGTGGACGGATTTGTGTGCCGGCGGATTTGGGACTTAGAGAGGATATCCTTCCGGAGGCACACGAGCACCTTATGCTATTCACCCGGGAGGCACCAAAATGTACAAGGACTTGAGGTTACTTTATTGGTGGCATGGGATGAAAAAGGATGTTGGCGAGTTTGTTGCTAGATGTCTAACTTGCCAACAAGTGAAAGCTGAGCATCGAGTTCCAGCGGGAAAACTTCAAAGTTTGCCTATTCCCGTGTGGAAGTGGGAGAAGATCACCATGGACTTCGTGACAGGATTGCCTCGCTCTCAAGCTGGGCATGATGCTATTTGGGTGATAGTGGATAGGTTGACGAAGTCAGCACACTTTATACCTATCCATACTACTTGGGCTGGAGAGAAGCTCGCACAAGTGTACCTTGATAAGATTGTGCGACTTCATGGAGTACCTACATCGATCGTATCTGACAGGGAAACTCGCTATGTGTCACACTTCTGGAGGCATCTACTGTACGCCTTGTCTACTAGATTGGATTTCAAAGACTACTTTCCACCCCCGCAGTGACGGGCCGGAGCGCACTATACGGACTCTAGAGGACATGCTTCGAGCATGTGTGATTGACTTCCAAGGAGGATGGTCGCAGCATCTATCTATGGCGGAGTTTGCTTATAACAATAGTTATCAAGCAAGTATCAAGATGGCACCGTTCGAGGCATTATATGGTTGAAAGTGCGATCACCACTTCATTGGAGTGAAGTTGGCGAAAGATTGGCTTTAGGCCCGAAGTGCTCCGAAGCGAGAGGATAAAGTTCGAATCGCTCGGGAGCGACTACGACGGCCCGAGTAGCGGAGGAGCTATGTAGATAAACGACGAGACTTGGAGTTTCAGATTGGAGATCATGTCTTCTTGAAAGTCTCGCCGTCAAAGGGAATTCGGAGATTTGGAATTCGAGGTAAGTTAAGTCCTCGATTCATTGGACCCTATGAGATCTTGGAACGTATAGGTCCGGTAGCGTATCGACTTGCTCTACCATCGAACCTATCGGGCGTGCATAACGTCTTTCATGTATCGGTCCTTCGGAAATATATCCATGATCCGGCTCCTGTATTGGAGGCCGTACCCATAGAGCTGCGGGAGGATTTGAGCTTCGAGGAGCAACCCGTGAAGATCTTGGCTCGCGAAGTGAAGAAATTGCGGAATCGGGACATTCCGTACGTGAAGGTTCTTTGGAGCAACCACGAGGAGCGAGAGGCCACGTGGGAGCCTGAGAGCGCACTGCAGGAGCGCTATCCCCATCTCTTTCAGATGGAATCTTGAGGTATGGGTTCGCTTTAGAGTTTCGCGGACGAAACTCCTTTTTAGGAGGGGTGAATGTAACATACTGGACTTGCGCAAATTGCGGAGTTCGAGTAGTTGACTTGAGTTTGGAGCTTTTCCAGATTTTTCTGGAGGGTCGTTGACTGTGTTCCGACCTATGGCACGAGCACCGAGGTTAGTGGATGAATTCCAAGCACTAAAGTCCAAAAATTTGGATTTTAGGTTGCTCTCGGGTTTGACTCTGGAGGGCTTGTACCGGTACAGCCTTGGTTGCTATACCGGTACAGCCATTGTTGCTATACCGGTACAGGGTGGATTCTGTACCGGTATGGGATGAGACGCCCAACCCGAGCCTCGGGTTTGGTCATTTGGTCTCAGGTATGGGGAGTCTTGTGTACGGCACAGACACCGCAGTATTTAAGAGTGGGTTTTTTTAATGTTTTATTAGTGTACCACACACCCCTAGGGCTCCTTTTGAGCACCCTCATTGCAGCAAGAAGGTAGGAGGAGCTTCTCTCTCTACTCCTTTGCATTTCTAGGGTTTTGGTTGGGTTTTCCTTAGGATTAAACCCTCTCTTTTGCTCTTTTTGCTTGGTAGAGCCTTCCTCACCATTGTTGGAGCTTGGAGCTTACCTTTTGGAGCTTGGTGGAGGATCAAACTTCAAGCCTAGAGCATTTTGAGCTTGGATTGGAGCTTCTTAGAGGTATGTGGATGTATTCCTTCCTCTAGATTCGGTTTTTGTGGCTTTTTGTGAGATGAAACCCTAGTTTTGGATTCTAGGGTTAGGATTTGGGGATTTTTGATTTAGGGCCTTTGGGACCTAATTGATGGGTTTAGAACCTTGATTTAGGTTGGATTAGAAGGACTCTAACTCCCATTTGGAGATCAAGAGCACTTCCTTCGCATTCGGTGAGTTTCCTCCAACCTTTTGTCGAAATCCTTAAAGTGTGAACTCAAGGTTTATCTTCTTAGCTTGTAACTCCTAGGGTGTGCTTTTTAGGACTCTAGGAGTGATTATCGAAGCTTCGTTAGCGGTTCGGAGCAACGCTTTTCGCACTTGGTGGGTTTGGCTTCATGAGCATAGGAGCAAATGGCTCCTAAGTGCTTATTCGGTTTGATTTAATTATTTTGAATGCATATTCATGCTAAATAGATTTATTATGAATTTTGAACCACTTAAAATGCATGCCTCATGTATGATAAAAATTTTCCCTCTATATAGTAGAGCTTTCGGGGTTAAACAGCATGCATGTGAGGGTGGGATTTGTGGGCACCTGGGAGTGTGCCATTCATGTTTATGTAGCTTAATTAATGTAATTGAGAACATTAAACTTGTGTTGGAACTTAGAAAAGCTTAAGTGTCATCAAGCGGCACTTAACTTAGAAAACTATGAAACTGCAACATAGAGACTTGACATAGGCCTTTTGACATCTATTAATGCCATGTAGAGACATGATGACATAGAGCTAGGCCTTGGGACACTTGTACATTCCATGTTAGAGAAATGACGATTTGGGACTTATGACGAGTTTTGTGACTTTTGCCATTGTGCTCATTCGCACACGCTTGTGAGGGTAGCTCCCTACAAGCCGGCACTCCGGAGTTGGCCAACGCGTTTCTTGTATTCGCCGTGCGGGATTGGGCGCCGAAGTGGATTGCCGTGGGACAGTCTCATTCCTAGGGTGGGAATGTTGACTACTACGGGGCCATTAGGCTCGGCATTTGGGCTAGGCAGCCTTCGGGTGGGCATCGGCCATATCGCCTTCGGGTTGATCTTATTGTACTTAAACTAATGTAGTTTAAAGAAAATCGTGACTTTGAATAGAATAGTAAACTTAGTCTTTTACTATCAAGTTGGGAACTTCATGTTAATTATAACGCTTTCTATTCATGCTTAGAATAGCTTACTTATGCAAATTCATGCTAAGTAGAGATATTGTGTTTAGTAGTTTACATGTTATTTACATGTTGCTTATTATCGCTTATTATCGTTTATACTTACTTGCTTAGTTTTGGGCCTAGTGGAGCATGCAACTGAAGTCAGTAATTGCCCACTGGGAACTATTTTTAATAGTTCTCACGCCCTCTTTTTCTAATGTGTTTCAGAGCCTTCAAGACCTGGAGGCACGGATCGCGGCAAGGAGTCGCCTAGATAGCTAGCTTCTTTGCCACTTTTGTTTAGGTGGTTCTTCCTCTCTTTTTGTGTTGTGAGAGAGTGATCTTTTGTATCCACTGATAGAGACCACCATGTATTATATTAGTTTTCGCTTTGGGATCTTTAGTTGTTGCTCGTGGAGGTTACTGTTGTATTTACTCTTTTATAGTTCTTAGTGGATTTGGTACTTTTATTTATCTACTTCTTTTATGCTTCCTTGTGTAGAATTCTAGTTGTTATACTGCTCTGATACTTCTAGATTCTTTTTACTTGTTGGTTATTTATCGTTTTTGTTAGACGCCTTGTATGTTGTAGATGGTCCGCACGCGCCGGCGGGCTTCCGCTGGTCCCGAGCGTGATGCCGACTCGACATCGCCGGTCTGGATCTCCTGCTAGAGGAGATGACGATGATGACGAGGCTACTGAGTGACTTCTGCCTCGACTTCTTTCTCCTACTGATTTTTACTGCTTTTCTTAGGATTATGTTTAGTTTACCTTTGCCTAGTACTTGATGTTTTCTCTTTTCTGCATCTTGGTCTGTAACTATGATGTGCTTACTCTCTTTTTCTTAGTCTTTTTCTCTCTACTTACTTTCTTTTTGGCAATTTTTGACAAAAAAGGGAGACGAATAAATGAATGCTAAACGTAAGAAGGAGGAGATATTCATGATGCATACACGAAGGGGAGACATAAACGAAGTGGGAGACATGATGATTTTAAGGAGGGAGAAGGAGATAGTTGTGTACGATAGAAAAGTTAAAGGAGAAAAGTTAAAGGACCAAGGACAAAAAGGGGGCGAAGATGAGAACAAAGACATTAATTGGTGATTGACTAATGTTCTGATCTTCTATTTTATTTTGTAATTGTTTTGCAGGAAATCAAGACTTCAAGACTCCTAGTTGCGTCTAAGTCATAGAGTTTGTTTTAGGAGTTTTTGATGTACTTTTGGATTTCATATTGTATTTGGACTACACGCGAGAAGTTTAATGTTTTGGTGATGACATTGAACTTCGTTTCTCTTTATGATGTAATTTTAGTGAGCTTTTGTGTTTTGTCACGAAATTGCCAAAGGGGGAGATTGTTAAGGATTTTGTGTTGGCAAGTTTCGTGAATTGAGTCGGAGTCTTGAAGGATCGGAGCGGTTCGAAGAACGGTGAAGAATCAAAGACTTCGAAGAAAGAGAAATTGGCTCACGATGAGAATCACGATGCCTAGGTAAGTTTTTAATTCATATTTTGGTGATTCATTCTTAGTTATAGGCATTAGAATCATAAATCATTGTTTATCGGATTAGAAATTATATTGGAACTTTGTAAATTTCGAGAATTGGAAAATTTACAGAGTATACCTGTCTCCGTATTTAACCCGTACGTACAACAAAAGTGGCTATACCGATAAAGAACTTTTCCCATTACCTAGAATGGCCCTTCGAAAAATAATCTTCCGTCCTTGTGGAACCGGTAACCAGTTCATTCCTGTACCGGTACAGATAGGTAAAAACCCTGATTTTTCTCTAATCCGAATCTAATTGATTCTAAAGTCTATAAATAAGATGTTAGGGTTCTCTAACTCTGTGTGCTTCATGAAAATACTTGTTTGAGAAACCCTAGAGGCTAGGAATTCATCTAAAACCTATTTTCTACAAAATAGCCTCTTCTAGGTCAAATCGAGATATTGTAATTCCTTATCTATATGTCGATTTGATCTACGCTTCGCTTGGAGTTTTCTTCTTCGGTTTTCTACGATACTCCTAAGCGAAGGATCACCATACTCATGATGCTTCTCATGAACGGCGTCGTGGATTCGGCGTGAGGCGTCGTGGATTCGGCGTGAGGCGTCGTGGATTCGGCGCGATTGAAGGCGATTCGTGGATTCGGATCGTTGGCTCGTGGATTCGAGTGGGCGTCGTGGAGTCGGCGTGATCAAGGCTTCGTGGATTCGAAGTGGAGGCGTTTCGTGGATTCGGGACGTGGCGTTCGTGGACTCGGACGTGGACAACGTGGCGCGTGCGCGGAGATTCATAGGAGGTTAAGAGAGGTTAAGTCCGTGGAGTCGATAATCACCTTGTAATCTTTTCTCTTAGTGGATTGTTATTCGCGTGTTGGTCCCGTGGGTTTTTTACTCCGAGTTTGGAGTTTTCCCACGTAAATCTCGGTGTGTTTTTAATTTCCGCATTTACTTTTAACGCATCGATTATTTGTGATTTTTGGCCGGTACACCTATACACCCCGCTCTAGGTGTCGGATACAATCTAGATAGATCCTTGGGGCTTCCCCGTAACTCACATACTTGTTTCGGTTCGCACTATGATTTTTGAGTGTGTATTGGTTGATGCCGGTGCTTTGCACCTATCCTTTGATCGGCTATTTGCCGAGTTGCATTGCATCACGTTTGATCGCTGTTTGTGATGAGGATTAGCCTTGACTGAGACGGTTAGTCTGCGGGTTGTAGGTAGCTTTCTGCTATGCTATTTGGATCTCACGACTATTGCATTAGTTGCATCCCTAGATCGGCTGGTTGCCGGATGGTGCTCGGGGACGACCCGTGCCTCGGGACCGCTTGTAGATCTGCGTGAGCTCGGGCCCTTTGGGCAGCGCAGCTTAGCCGTGGAGTGTGTCACGCCCGGCCCAGCGAAGCCCGCCAAGACGTGCACGTACCCGCCGTGTACACCAAACAAACACAATGCACACAAGGCGTCTATAAAAACATGGAAAGAAAGAGAGAAATCCTAAAATGGCTATCAGAGCGAGTAATATAAAACCACTAAGTTCTAACATAAAAGATCCACAAAAGCGATACAGAGTAGAGCTAAATCCAGAATCTGATACAAATTTCTAAACAGATACATAATACATCTTTTCTAAAGTACAAAAAGAAAAGATAACATCGAGTCCACTATAGAAACTCCGTAAGGCTCTAGCTAGCCGCAAAACCCCTCGCCTCGATCCCTAGCCACTCCCGATGCGGATGGCTCTGAAAAAAAAAGCAACAAACAGAGGGCGTGAGAACTATCAAAATAGTTCCTGGGCAATTACTGAACTCAGCGAAATGCTCCACTAGGCTAAAAATAAGCATGCTAATAGAAAGTAAGAGGCGATAAGGCGATAAATAAGCAACGAGTACATAAATGGAATTTATCATATTCATGCTTCTACTACAAGTTTAACTAGCATAATCATGATATACTACTTTTAATGGCACAAACATATGTCCAATTCAATTCACTTGCATAATCGAAGTAAGCTAACATTTAATTACAAGTACAACCATAATGTCCATATTACTACATCAAGTAATTTATCCATTCCATTGTACTCTACCAAGCATACATGATAATCCATAATAGTATAAGTGTACTACCACTAGTGATAACGATGACATAATGTTCTAAAGTTTCCAACTACTATACATGCATCAAGTAGTGATCTAAGGTAACAATCATAAGTATGGATATCTACTATGTATGCACAAAACATGACTATATACTAAGTCAAAAGAAGTCTCAAAACCCAATCCATAAGGAATGTACCCAAGGTAACATCCCGGCTCGTGCCATGCCTAGATGGCCCCGTGGAGGTCGTCGACTTTCCCGCAAGAAAGGAGACACGAGAACACGGCAACCCACTTTCGGCGCTCGCCCGCACGGCGAGTGCATCGCGAAGGCCCACTCCCGAAGTGCCGGCTTGTAGGGAGCTACCCTCACAAGCGAGGCGAACGAATCGCAAAGGCCCACTTCGGAGTGCCGACTTGTAGGGAGCTACCCTCATAAGTAAGTGCGAATGAGCATAGGGGCAACGAGCATAATCATAGCATAGGGTCCCTATTTGGGGAAACTCGGTCGTCAAGTCTAAAACTTGGAATCTCACTCATCGACTCAACAGTCGGAAAATAACTCAACTTGTCACAACTCGTTTACATCTACAAGGTGGTTTGTCTCTACCAAAACCCACGACGTGTAAAACATGTACAACTCAAATGATACTATCCTACTCGGGATAATTCATTACTTTAACCAAGATTTCCAATGAGTTCATGACATACAATTCCACTAATTATCGAATAGATACTTATCAATACCATAAGCAAGAGAATTATGAATTATTCACAAGTATCACAATACTATAATACACATGTCTTTTACCACGATAGAGTGTACAAATATCACATTGCAATTAGTTTAAAAACACTTATATTACATACCAATAGCTCACATAAGAATGCCCCAAGGGCTTAACATTACCTTCCTCATGTCTAAAACATGAAATAGTCCATCGATCCATAGATCGAATACAAGTTCGCAAATGTCAACACTAGTCATATTACTGGGATTAAAGTGCCAACTAATCTCATAGTGCTCTTGTCCATATTATGTTACATTATCACAATTATCTTGTCTACAACAAGTATTAGGCAAAACATGCTAAGTCTCATGCATGCCATATATCTCACACAATTAGAATGTCATTAACATCAAGGTCAACACCTTTTTTTTACCAAGTCACAAAGCCACGTACTTTATCTACCAAAGCATAAGTTAAGAACACTAAGTTCTATTTACTTGTCTCAACCAAGAGCAACGATATAATTATGAGTGATACTCTAAAAGTAACCCAACCACTAAGTTTTCCTCAAGGAATACATGTCACCAATCATATTCTATCATGCTTCCTAAGGTGCCACAATCAAATTGTCTCAACTATGTCCAATACTACATGTATTTCTCTACGACATAGAGCATGGAAATTCCACTATACATAACATAGTCGTTTTATGATCTCATAAATTCAAGCATGCCCTAAAGAGCATAAGTTAACATATAAACATATCTTAAAACCCAAGGGAAGATATGGAAGAAGTTCACCCATTTCGGTGAGATCAAACCCACCGGATACGCTTTGAATCCTGTTCGTTTCGCCGAACGAAGTTGCCCCCCAAGCTCCTAGTACCCTAAGATAAATATTTGAAGGGATACGAGCTTCGAATAAACATCTAACAAAATTCACCAAAATTCACATAGAAAAGAGGTGGAAAATTACCTTGATCAAGAAGATCTTGTCCAAAGCTCAAATCGACCCAATGGATCTTCAAATCCAACCTAATGGAGAGTTCTACACCCATCAATTAGGTTCCAAAAGGTCCAAAACCAAAATCCCCAATTCTAAACCCTAATCTCAAAATCTAGGGTTTCTACCAAAAGAGAGCTCCAAATATCAAACTAGAGGAAGATGATGAGTTGCTTACCTTCTAGAAGCACCAAACCAAGATAAAAAATCCCTAGGCTTGAAGATTTCTCCTCCAACAAGCTCTACTCCAAGCTTCAAGTCTTCTCCAAAGGAGGGAAAAGCCACCCACAAGCAAAAAGAGAGCAAAGAGATGAGTTCTAGCTCTAAAATCCCAACCAAACCCACACCAATCCAAAGAGGAATGAGGAAAGGCTCCCTACCTCTTCTCTCCTTGGTTCTCAGCACAAAAGAACCCTCAAAGGGTGTGGGGTGCTCTAATAGAAGAGCACAAACGCACAGCTTTTTTTCACAACTGCACTTGTACCTAAGATACAAATCCATTTTGTACCTATAAACTCGCGAAAAGCCAAACCCGAGGCTCGGGTTGCCAAGTCCGCCCTTTTATACCTATAAATCTCTGACCCAGATAGCCATCATTTTGTACCGGTATAGACACCATTTTGTACCGGTACAAGGCACAGAATTTCCAACCCGAGAGCCACCTAAAATCCAACTTTTTGGACTTTAGTGCTTGGGATTCATCCACAAACCTCGGTACTCGTGCCATAGGTCGGACCACAGTCAACGACCCTCCAGAAACTCTGGAAAAGCTCAGAACACACGTCCAACACTCGAACCTTGCAATTCGCGAAAGTTCAAGGCGTCACATTCTCCCCTCCTAAAAAGGAGTTTCGTCCGCGAAACTGCGGATCAATCACAACACTAACCCTTCTGAAGGGAATGGCCGGTACATTCTAATAGTGCACAAACTAGACCATGAGGTCTCAAGACTGGCGAATTGCTCCAAAGCACAAACGTCGCAGAATCCCGCGGCTCCAAGGTACGGCGAAAAGCCAGCATCTTCTATAGCGACTCTTCGAGCTCCGCTCTTCAATGACAAGTCCCATTACAATCGTACGTGACCAAACCAGTTTCTCAGCTGGTCCTCAAGAATCCGAAGGCTCCCAAAGGCTAAGTTCTAACCCTCACATTTCTCAACCAAATCGATGGCGAAATCAAGCTCTGCTTTAACTTGTCTTCATACAAGGAACTCTATCATATATCCTTCCAAGGAGGATATACTAGTACTATTCATGAAAGATTCTGGAAATTTTACTCGTCAAATAATCCATCGAAACTCCACCGGAGTGTTCAGCTGGTCATCAATCGGTTTCTGACTATGATCTTCCACACAAGGTCAAACCTCATCCAGAGTTTGCATAATAAATGCAATTCCACTCCAACAGGGATTGAAGTTCAACATATCATCCCAACAACTCACCAATGATAATCATTGGATTTCATCCTATGGTCTGGCACCACAATTCTTCCCCCTCAATCATGATTCCATTAGGGAGGTAAAAGTCTCAGCATTCACTCTATATTCATTATAGTGGGTCAACACTTAAGAGTCTTCTCGACTTCCATTAGTAATCTCTTGATCCAATACTCTTGGCCTCAATCGCTAGAGGCTTCACAACCGTTGTCCATGTGGGATTCTTCCAAACACCTCAACCTAGTGTCCGCTTACACTCTTCACGTGCCCAGGCTAAGGACTTGTCCTCTGGAGATTAACTCTTGACCTTAGCCACTCAGTAGTTCGTGAAGTGTCACTCAAAATCCTCGTCCTCAATGCTTTCCTTAGCATTGGGTTTTCCCGGTGCCCACAATCTATAGATCCCAACTCGAAGGATAGAGAGCAGTCCACTCAAATTTCATTCGAAGGTTCTCTATCAATCCATCTTGCTGCTCCAAACGGCAAACTCAATTCCCTGTGCAAGAGCCGACAAGGAAAGTAGGCATCTGGGGAATTCCTCTTAAGGTTCCAATCGCTTGACCATCGCTAGGAGTTTCATAACTCGGTCACGTCAATCCACCAATGTAGTCAGTCTTCACCTATTCTCAACAGGATTCCCACGGCCAACAGCCTCCGATTCCGCAATCCATCTAAAAAGGCGTGGATTGACAATTCACAAGTCCTAAGCACCGGTGGCGTACTACAAGCTTAGGTAACATCACAATAATCCTTGTGAGGTCTTGTCACGCCCCGGGACCCAGCGGAAGCCCGCCCGGCGCGTGCCCAGACCCGCCGTATGTCTACAACATACAAGGCGTCTAACAAAAACGATAAATAACCAACAAAATGAAAAGAATCTAGAAGTATCAGAGCAGTATAACAACTAGAATTCTATACAAGGAAGCATGAAAAAGTGACAAAAAAATAACGCACCAATCTCTAATACAAACTATAAAGAGAGTACAACGAGAAGAAATCCAAACACCACTATAACTAAGTACAGGGTAGTCTCTACATAGGGATACAAAACTCTCTCAATCTCACCAAAGTACAAAAAGAGAGAAAAACCCCTACAAGGTGGAAAGTTGCGATAACTAGCTAGCGGTTCCCTTTCCACGATCCCTTGCCTCCGCCGGTGCCGAAGGCTCTGAAACACATTAGAAAAAGAGGGCGTGAGAACTATTAATTAATAGTTCCCAGTGGGCAATTACTGACTTCAGTTGCATGCTCCACTAGGCCCCAAAAAACTAAGCAAGTAAGTGTAAGCGAAATAAATAACGAGTAAGCTACTAAAGCATGATATCTCTACTTAGCATAAATAAGCATAAGTAAACGACTATTCTAAGCATGAATAGTAAATATAACCAACAAGTCCAATCTCCATAGCAATAGTAAAGAGTTAAAGTTTACTGTTCTAACCATAGCCCAATAATTCCTCAAGTGATAGTAAGGTGTTAAAGTTTACTATTCTAGTCAAAGTCCACAGTTTTCTTTAAACTACATTAAGTTTAAGCACAATAAGATCAACCCGAAGGCGATATGGCCGATGCCCACCCGAAGGCTGCCTAGCCCAAATGTCGAGCCTAATGGCCCCGTAGTAGTCAACATTCCTACCCTAGGAATGAGACTGTCCCACGGCAATCCACTTCGGCGCCCAATCCCGCACGGCGAATACAAGAAACGCGTTGGCCAACTCGAGTGCCGGCTTGTAGGGAGCTACCCTCACAAGCGTGTGCGAATGAGCACAATGGCAAAAGTCACAAAACTCGTCACAAGTCCCAATTCATCATGTCTCTAACATGGAATGTACAAGTGTCCAAAGGCCTATCTCTATGTCATCATGTCTCTAACATGGAAATAATAGATGTCCAGTGGCCTATGTCAAGTCTCTATGTTGCAGTTTCATAGTTTTCTAAGTTAAGTGCCGCTTGATGACACTTAAGCTTTTCTAAGTTCCAACATGTATTTAATGTTCACAATTAACATTATCAAAGCTATAATCCCCATAAATGGCACACTCCTGTGCGCCCCAAGAACCACCCCCACATGCATGCGCTTTAACCTTATAGCTCTAGTATATAGAGTGAATATTTTATCATACATAAGGCATGCATTTTAAGTGATTCAAAATTCATAATAAATCTATTTAGCATGAATATGCATTCAAAATAATTAAATCAAACCAACTAAGCACTTAGGAGCCATTTGCTCCTATGCTCATGAAGCCAAACCCACCGAGTGCGAAAATCGCCGATCCGAATCGCTAACTAAGCTTCGATTCCTACTCCTAGCACCCTACAAGGCATGCCATAGGAATTACAAACTCAAAAGATGAGTCTTGAGTTCAAACAATAAGAAACTCTACTAAAGGGTGAAGAAATACTCACCGAATGCGAAGAAAGTGCTCTTGATCTCCAAATGGGAGTTAGAGTCCTTCTAATCCAACCTAAATCAAAGTTCTAAACTCATCAATTAGGTCCCAAAGGCCCTCAATCGAAAATCCCCAAAACCTAACCCTAGAATCCCATTCTAGGGTTTCATCTCAAAGAAACCCACAAAATTCGAAACTAGAGGAAAGAGAACAATCACATACCTCTAGGAAGCTCTAATCCAAGCTCAAAAAGCCCTAGGCTTGAAGCTTGATCCACCACAAGGCTCCAAACACCAAGCTCCAAGCTCCAACAAAGGTGATGTTGCCTCTACCAAGCACAAAGAAGCAAAAAGAGAGTTTAATCCTAAGAAAAACCCTACCAAAACCCTAGAAATGTCAAGGGGTAGAGAGAGAAGCTCCTCCTACCTTCTTGCTGCAATGGGGGTGCTCAAATGGAGCCCTAGGGTGAGGGGGTAACCTAATAGAAGCAACAATATGCTAATCCACCCCTGCAGCTTTAAATCGCCGAAATCCGCCAGCCGTACAGACAAGCCATCCCATACCTAAGATAGATCCCGCGAAATGCCCAAACCCGAGGCTCGGTTGGCGTCCATCGCCTCTCCCATACCGGCATGTAATCCATCCCGTAAGATAGCAACAATTTCTCGTACCAGATAGCAACAATTTCGTACCTGCATGTACCCTCCAGACCTCAATCCGAGAGCAACCTAAAATCCAACTTTTTGGACTTTAGTGCTTAGGATTCATCCGCTAGCCTCGGTACACGTGCTCTAGGTCGGAACATAGTCAACGACCCTCCAGAAAATCTGGAAAAGCTCCGAACTCAAGTCGAATACTCGAACTCCGCAATTTGCGCAAGTCCAGTATGTTACATTCACCCCTCCTAAAAAGGAGTTTCGTCCGCGAAACACTAAAGCGAACTCATACCTCAAGATTCCCTCTGAAAGAGATGGGGATAGCGCTCCTGCAGGCGCTCTCGTGCTCCCACGTGGCCTCTCGCTCCTCGTGGTTGCTCCAAAGAACCTTCACGTACGGAATGTCCCGATTCCGCAATTTCTTCACCTCACGAGCCAAGACCTTCACGGGTTGCTCCTCGAAGCTCAAATCCTCCCGCAGCTCTAAGGGTCCAGCCTCCAATACATGAGCCGATCATGGATATATTTCCGAAGGACCGAGACATGAAGGCTGTTGTGCACGCCCGATAGGTTCGGCGGTAGAGCAAGTCGATATGCCACCGGATTTATACGTTCCAAGGTCGCATAGGGTCCAATAAATCGAGGACACAACTTACCTCGAATTCCAAATCTCCGAATCCCCTTTGACGGCGAGACTTTCAAGAAGACATGATCTCCAAGCTGAAAGTCCAAGTCTCGTCGGCGTTTATCCGCATAGCTCCTCTCGCCTACTCGGGCCGTCGCTAGCCGCTCCCGAGCGATTCGAACTTTATCCTCCGCTTCTTGGAGCACTTCAGGGCCTAAAGCCAATCTTTCGCCAACTTCGCTCCAATGAAGTGGCGATCTGCACTTTCGTCCATATAATGTCTCGAACGGTGCCATCTTAATACTTGCTTGATAACTATTGTTATAAGCAAACTCCGCCATAGGTAGATGCTGCGATCATCCTCCCTGGAAGTCAATCACACATGCTCGAAGCATGTCCTCTAGAGTCTGTATAGTGCACTCCGACTGCCCGTCACTCTTGGGGTGGAAAGCAGTGCTGAAATCCAATCTAGTACCCAAGGCGTCCTGTAGACTCCTCCAGAAGTGTGACACAAAGCGAGTGTCCCTGTCAGATACGATCGATGTAGGTACTCCATGAAGTCGCACAATCTCATCAAGGTACACTTGTGCGAGCTTCTCTCCAGCCCAAGTAGTATGGATAGGTATAAAGTGCGCTGACTTCGTCAACCTATCCACTATCACCCAAATAGCATCATGCCCAGCTTGAGAGCGAGGCAATCCTGTCACGAAGTCCATGGTGATCTTCTCCCACTTCCACACGGGAATAGGCAAACTCTGAAGTTTTCCCGCTGGAACTCGATGCTCAGCTTTCACTTGTTGGCAAGTTAGACATCTAGCAACAAACTCGCCAACATCCTTTTTCATCCCAGGCCACCAATAGAGTAACCTCAAGTCCTTGTACATTTTGGTGCCTCCTGGATGAATAGCATAAGGTGCCCTGTGTGCCTCCTGAAGGATGTCCTCTCTAAGTCCCAAATCCGCTGGCACACAAATCCGTCCACCAAAGCGCATCACTCCCTGATCATCCACTAGGAAGTCGCCGGTGCAACCATCAACCATTTTGTCTCGAATCTTTTGCAACTCTAAGTCAAGAGCTTGCTTTTCTTTAATTCTATCCATAAGTGTAGGTTGCACAACCATAGTCATCAGCCGCATAGGCGTATCGGGAGTCACTACCTCCAACTCCAACCGCTTCATCTGCTCGATCAACTGCGGTTGAGTAACAACATGCATCGCTAAGTTCTCGGTAGATTTCCGACTTAGCGCATCCGCCACCACGTTAGTCAAATCATAATCCTTGAGTAGCTCCAACCATCTGCGCTGTCTCAAGTTCAACTCCTTCTGAGTGAAAAGATACTTCAAGCTCTTGTGATCCGTATAGACCTCGCACCGCTCGCCATACAAATAGTGGCGCCATAGCTTCAATGCAAAGACTACGGCCGCCAACTCCAAGTCGTGTGTAGGATAGTTCTTCTCATATTCCTTTAATTGGCGAGATGCATACGCGATCACCTTGTCACCCTGCATCAAAACACAACCCAATCCGTTAAGAGATGCATCACTATAAACCACATACCCTGCTCCAGCAATAGGTAATGTGAGGATTGGAGCGGTCGTCAATCTCAGCTTCAACTCTTGAAAGCTCTTTTCACACGCATCATTCCAAATGAATTTAGCTCCTTTGTGCGTGAGCCTCGTGAGGGGAGTAGATAACTTCGCAAAGCCCTCCACGAATCTGCGGTAGTAGCCGGCCAAACCAAGGAAACTCCTGATCTCGGTGACGCTCGTCGGTCTTGGCCAATCCTGAATGGCTTCTATCTTCCTAGGATCCACAGCTACGCCTGATCCTGAAATCACATGTCCTAGAAAAGCCACTTCTCGAAGCCAAAATTCGCACTTCTTTGGCTGAGCGAATAACTTCTTTCCCGAAGCCCTTGAAGTACCAATCTCAAGTGTTCCTCGTGTTCCACATCACTTCGGGAATAAACCAAGATGTCGTCGATGAAGACCACGACGAACCTGTCTAGATAAGGCTTGAAAACACGGTTCATTAGATCCATAAAAGATGCCGGGGCATTAGTAAGCCCAAACGGCATAACGTGAACTCATAATGTCCATACCGTGATCTAAAAGCCGTCTTCGCCACATCCCCGCAATCTTCAACTGATGGTATCCCGACTTCAAGTCTATCTTGGAATACACATTCGACCCTTGAAGTTGATCAAAAAGATCATTAATCCTCGGCAACGGATATTTATTCTTGATCGTGACTTTATTAAGTTCACGATAGTCCACGCAAAGGCGAAGTGATCCGTTCTTCTTCTTCACAAAAAGAACCGGTGCTCCCCAAGGTGACACACTCGGTCGAATGAAGCCCTTGTCCAACATATCCTCGTAATCGTGCCCTCGCCTCCTTTAACTCGCCTGCCATCCTATAGGGTGCCTTCGAGATCGGGTAGTCCCGGAGCGAGATCTACCACAAACTCGATCTCCTATCGTGGCATGCCCGATAGCTCCGCCGGAAACACGTCCCCGAAACTCCCGTACCACCGGGATATCCTCGATCCTAGGGGTATCATCCTCACCCTCAATGCGATACTAGCCAAATAGGCTACGCATCCACGGTTGATCGCTGCCTAGCTCGAGACGAATCGATCGACATCGCAAAAAGCGAACTCTGACATCCTCTAAACACCACCTCACTCTGACCCGGTGCTCTAAAAGTAACCGTTCGATTAACACAAGCGAGAGTGGCGTAGTATCTAGTCAACCAATCCATACCCAAAACCACGTCAAAATCCCCCAACTTGCGCACTACTCGCAAATCCGCGGGCATGGTCCAATCACCTACCCGAATAGGGCAACTGGGGCAATACTCTCGCACGTCCACAATGTGGTCGGGTACAACAATACGTCCAGGGTGTAGTAAGGGAACAAACTGGATGTCATGCAACTCGGCAAACAGCCGATCTATAAATAAATGTGATGCACCGGGATCAAATAATGCACGTACTCTAATGCCATCAAGTAAAATGATACCGCCACCACATCCTCACTGTTGCCGCGCTCGTCATGGCGTACAGTACATGCGCCACTCGGCGCTCGTCGTGACTCCTCGCTTCGGCGGCTGGACGGTCGCCGCCCGGGCCTGTATCGTGTCGACGGGGTCCCCCGGCGGGCGGCTGGTAGAGCCGGTGCCGATGCAGAAGACGGTGCCGGTGTAGAACCTCTCGGGCACTCGGTACGGATGTGGCCCTCCCGGCCACACTAGAAGCACTGCCCGCCCGCCGTGGACACCGCGGCGGGTGGTGAGGACCACCGCAGATCACACACCGGGGAGGCGGCGTCGGTCCGATCCTCTCTCGTCGGGGCGGTGCGCCACGATCGCGCCGCCGTATCTCGGATGCTTCGGTGGCCTCCTAGAGTGCGTCTGGCTCGCACCCTCGGCCGCGGGCCTCTTGCCCTTTCCCTTGTCCAAACCCTCGCGCCGTTCCTGAACCATCGCCGCGCCGCTCTCCACGGTGAGCGCGCGGTTCACCACCCGTCTGCATGTCCGAAGCTCGAAGACCGCACAAATCGGAAAATCGACGGTCGTAGTCCACGCTCGAAGATGCGGGCCTTATCCTCGTCGTCCCGCACGACGAAGGGCACGCAATGCGCGAGAAAACTCTCTCTCTCGTACTCGCCACGTATCCGTCCCCCGTGTCAGCCGCGCAAACTCGCTCCATCTCGCCTTTCACGCCGTTTCTGGGAAGTAATGGGCCAACGAAGCTCCTTGAACCTCGCCCACGTAATAGAAGCTAAGTCCGGGGTTCTCCCGAAGATCCATCCACCACCGTTAGCCTCGCCGTCCAAGTGGTGGGTGGCGAGCCACACTGTCCCGCTCCTCCACGAACGTGTCACGGAACAATTTCTCCATATGCATCAACCACTTTTCCACGATCCGGTCGACCTTCTCTCCGTCAAAGGTCCTGCCGCACCTCCCGAACTCCTTGAGGCGAGCCATGAGTCGATCCCTCTCGGCTCCCCGAGCCATAATCGGAAATGCCGCGCCACCGGCGATGCTCGTATCGGGCAGTGGTGTCCCGATCCTCTTCCCGCGCTCAACCGCCGGGAGTCGTCCGTGTGAGCCGGCCGCGGGGATCGCGCCCGCGGTAAGTCAACCTCGCCGGTGCCGGGCGGTGAAGGGGTCCGAGCCTCCTCGCAGCTCGCCCGCCGCAGAGGGAGATCCTCCATGCGCTTCATGCGCGCTTCTCGTCGCCGGGCCGCTGGCCGTCGTCGTCACCAAAGCCGTGAGGGCCGCCAATCGGCCTCAACTCACGGACTCGCCGGATCCGGAGGTAGCGGAGGCCTCGACCTCCTCAAAAGTTGCCGCATTGTCCGCTCCAACAGATTTCGAGCGAGTTATCGGCATCACCACTACAACATCATAAAAGCGCAAGTTAGTAAGCTCACGCAATCGCATCCCCGCTCATGCTATAACTACCCAAATCATGCGCAAGTAATGAAGTGTCATTTACTACTAACTCCCGATGTTACGTTGTCGCCGCCAACGTAACCCTCCGCGGGTTAGGAGTTATACACTTCGGTCCAACTCTACTTACTAGAGTTATTCAAGATACCCAATCTTAATACTTTCGCTCATAAGTTAAATAGACCTCGTCTCTCACGAGCCTATATCCTATAGTCCAACCTGCCTAAGGTTTGCTAGGTCCACAAGAAGACTCAACCCTAGGCTCTGATACCAATTTAATCTGTCACGCCCGGACCTGGCCGAAGCCCGCCGCGTGCACTCCGCCGTATGTCTACAACATACAAGGCGTCTAACAAAAACGATAAATAACCAACAAAATGAAAAGAATCTAGAAGTATCAGAGCAGTATAACAACTAGAATTCTATACAAGGAAGCATGAAAAAGTGACAAAAAAATAACGCACCAATCTCTAATACAAACTATAAAGAGAGTACAACGAGAAGAAATCCAAACACCACTATAACTAAGTACAGGGTAGTCTCTATATAGGGATACAAAACTCTCTCAATCTCACCAAAGTACAAAAAGAGAGAAAAACCCCTACAAGGTGGAAAGCTGCGATAACTAGCTAGCGGTTCCCTTTCCACGATCCCTTGCCTCCGCCGGTGCCGAAGGCTCGGAAACACATTAGAAAAAGAGGGCGTGAGAACTATTAATTAATAGTTCCGTGGGCAATCGACTTCGCATGCTCAACTAGGCCCAAAAATAAGCAAGTAAGTGTAAGCGAAATAAATAACGAGTAAGCTACTAAAGCATGATATCTCTACTTAGCATAAATAAGCATAAGTAAACGACTATTCTAAGCATGAATAGTAAATATAACCAACAAGTCCAATCTCCATAGCAATAGTAAAGAGTTAAAGTTTACTATTCTAACCATAGCCCAATAATTCCTCAAGTGATGGTAAGGTGTTAAAGTTTACTATTCTAGTCAAAGTCCACAGTTTTCTTTAAACTACATTAAGTTTAAGCACAATAAGATCAACCCGAAGGCGATATGGCCGATGCCCACCCGAAGGCTGCCTAGCCCAAATGCCGAGCCTAATGGCCCCGTAGTAGTCAACATTCCCACCCTAGGAATGAGACTGTCCCACGGCAATCCACTTCGGCGCCCAATCCCGCACGGCGAATACAAGAAACGCGTTGGCCAACTCCGGAGTGCCGGCTTGTAGGGAGCTACCCTCAAAAGCGTGTGCGAATGAGCACAATGGCAAAAGTCACAAAACTCGTCACAAGTCCCAATTCATCATGTCTCTAATATGGAATGTACAAGTGTCCAAAGGCCTATCTCTATGTCATCATGTCTCTAACATGGAAATAATAGATGTCCAGTGGCCTATGTCAAGTCTCTATGTTGCAGTTTCATAGTTTTCTAAGTTAAGTGCCGCTTGATGACACTTAAGCTTTTCTAAGTTCCAACATGTATTTAATGTTCACAATTAACATTATCAAAGCTATAATCCCCATAAATGGCACACTCCCAGGCGCCCCCAAGAACCACCCCCACATGCATGCAGTTTAACCCAGATAGCTCTACTATATAGAGTGAATATTTTATCATACACAAGGCATGCATTTTAAGTGATTCAAAATTCATAATAAATCTATTTAGCATGAATATGCATTCAAAATAATTAAATCAAACCAACTAAGCACTTAGGAGCCATTTGCTCCTATGCTCATGAAGCCAAACCCACCGAGTGCGAAAATCGCCGATCCGAATCGCTAACTAAGCTTCGATTTCTACTCCTAGCACCCTACAAGGCATGCCATAGGAATTACAAACTCAAAAGATGAGTCTTGAGTTCAAACAATAAGAAACTCTACTAAAGGGTGAAGAAATACTCACCGAATGCGAAGAAAGTGCTCTTGATCTCCAAATGGGAGTTAGAGTCCTTCTAATCCAACCTAAATCAAAGTTCTAAACTCATCAATTAGGTCCCAAAGGCCCTCAATCGAAAATCCCCAAAACCTAACCCTAGAATCCCATTCTAGGGTTTCATCTCAAAGAAACCCACAAAATTCGAAACTAGAGGAAAGAGAACAATCACATACCTCTAGGAAGCTCTAATCCAAGCTCAAAAAGCCCTAGGCTTGAAGCTTGATCCACCACAAGGCTCCAAACACCAAGCTCCAAGCTCCAACAAAGGTGATGTTGCCTCTACCAAGCACAAAGAAGCAAAAAGAGGGTTTAATCCTAAGAAAAACACTACCAAAACCCTAGAAATGTCAAGGGGTAGAGAGAGAAGCTCCTCCTACCTTCTTGCTGCAATGGGGGTGCTCAAATGGAGCCCTAGGGTGAGGGGGTAACCTAATAGAAGCAACAATATGCTAATACACCCCTGCAGTTTAAACTGCCGAATCGCCAGTCAGACCAGACAAGCCATCCCATACCTAGATAGACCTCGCGAAATGTACCCAAACCCGAGGCTCGGGTTGGCCCATCGCCTCTCCCATACCGGTACGTAATCCATCCCGTACCGATAGCAACAATTTCGTACCTATAGCAACAATTTCTCGTACCGGCATGCACCCTCCGTACCTCAATCCGAGAGCAACCTAAAATCCAACTTTCTGGACTTTAGTGCTTAGGATTCATCCGCTAGCCTCGGTACACGTGCTCTAGGTCGGAACATAGTCAACGACCCTCCAGGAAATCTGGAAAAGCTCCGAACTCAAGTCGAATACTCGAACTCCGCAATTTGCGCAAGTCCAGTATGTTACAGGTCTCAATCCAAAAACAACTCCCGTTTGAGGTTCAACCTCAAACTCCAACACAAAACGGTGATACTCAGCTTGCATCCAATCTTACCGAGTACATCAACTCACAAGGCCAATTGAACGAATCAACGAGCCTCAACTCGGGTCCGAAATCTCAATCGTGTTTCAATTTAGATCACGATTGTCGACGTACAGTCAACACGACCCCACCCAACCTCACGTCAAGTGAGAGCGCCTCTCGGCGAAAACGAACTCTAGGGACAACTTCCCCACCAACTGGACTCACGATTTGTGACTCAGTCGGGAAACAACCACCACTACTCACGAGATATCCTTCATTCTGAGGATCCTCGATTAGCCAACGGTCATCGGCCGATTAGGCCCCAAATCCACTCCAAGCTACCTGATTTTAGATAGGGAGAAAATCATCGCAACTAGCGGAATTACAACCTTAAGGTGCACTAATTGTGCTCAAGTCCCCAGGGCGAGTCAATTCTGCTCGCACAGCTAAGGGCACCAAGTACCCACAACTATCCCACACAGACATGGCCAATCTATTTCGTTGGCACCCAAAACTCTCTCGAGGTAGGGTGGTAAAACGACACACCCAACCATCCAATCATCCTACATGCATCGCGAAGAGTCAATGCAAAACAACTCGGCAAACAGCCGATCGAAGGGTGCAAAAGATGCAATCAGTACAATCAGAAGGAAATTCAGAAAGCGCTGTAAGACATGCTACCTGCAGTAGCTCTCTCAGTCGTCACATCCAGCTCCATAAGGTCACAGGCATGCGTTCATCGGATGTCTCTCGTGTCGACGCCGGCGTCGACGTTCCTCGTAGTCCCGCCACCTCTCGGCAATCACGTCGAAAATGGCCCGCCTGGCCACACAAGTAGCACTTGCCTCGATGATGCGGGCACTGCGGTGGGTAGTGACAACCACCGCAGATCACACAACTAAGAACTCGACGACGATCTGGTCCTCTCTGTGGTGCAGATGAGCCTCGTCCTCGCGACTGGCTCCGGTTCCTTAGATATCTTGCCGGACTTCTCCCGTAGAAAGAACCGCGTCCTCGACCCCGGTTCTTATTTACTTTCTTTGACGATTCGCCGACCTGCAACTCCTTGCTCTTGGTGGTCTCCTCCGCCACTCCGTGTCCACGCCTTTCCCCGCGGTTAAGGCTCGGTCCAAACCCTCCCGGGGCCTCCCGAGTTCACCCGTCCGCCTGGGTCGCAGATTCTCCAATCGTCTAATTCCCTCGTCTTGGCGGCGCAAGGTTTCGGCCTGAAGCAGTACCACGCTCGCCTGTCGCTCCACCACGCCGACCAAGGCGGTCAACTGTTCTCTCAACTCCCGAATTTCGCCGGTTCGGGGGGATGCATGCCTTCTCGTCTTTGGTCGTCTGCCATCGCGGTGTTGTCGGCGTCACAAGCTGTAACAAACACAACAAGCACGGGTTAAAACAACCCATACTAACGCAGCCCCACTCAACGACACAATACCCCAATCATGTGAAAGTAATGAAGTGACCTCCAGCTATTTCTCGATATCACGTTGTCGGCCGCCAACGTGATCCTGCAAGAACATAGATGTCTTTCACTTCGATCCAACTCCAACACTTTTGGAGTTATAATGACAACCCAATCTTGATACTTTCGCCCACAAATGGTCCCAAAGACCCCGTCTCTCTCGTTCCTATCCCTTAGCGTCCAACCGGCCTAAGGTTTGCTAGGTCCCCTAAGACTCAACCCTAGGCTCTGATACCAACTTAACTGTCCACGCCCGGCCCGGCGGAAGCCCGCCGGCACGTGCACAGACCCGCCGTGTACACCAAACAAACACAATGCACACAAGGCGTCTATAAAAACATGGAAAGAAAGAGAGAAATCCTAAAATGGCTATCAGAGCGAGTAATATAAAACCACTAAGTTCTAACATAAAAGATCCACAACAGCGATACAGAGTAGAGCTAAATCCAGAATCTGATACAAATTTCTAAACAGATACATAATACATCTTTTCTAAAGTACAAAAAGAAAAGATAACATCGGGTCCACTATAGAAACTCCGTAAGGCTCTAGCTAGCCGCAAAACCCCTCGCCTCGATCCCTAGCCACTCCCGATGCGGATGGCTCTGAAAAAAAGCAACAAACAGAGGGCGTGAGAACTATCAAAAATAGTTCCCAGTGGGCAATTACTGAACTCAGCGAAATGCTCCACTAGGCTAAAAATAAGCATGCTAATAGAAAGTAAGAAGCGATAAATAAGCAACGAGTACATAAATGGAATTTATCATATTCATACTTCTACTACAAGTTTAACTAGCATAATCATGATATACTACTTTTAATGGCACAAACATATGTCCAATTCAATTCACTTGCATAATCGAAGTAAGCTAACATTTAATTACAAGCACAACCATAATGTCCATATTACTACATCAAGTAATTTATCCATTCCATTGTACTCTACCAAGCATACATGATAATCCATAATAGTATAAGTGTACTACCACTAGTGATAACGATGACATAATGTTCTAAAGTTTCCAACTACTATACATGCATCAAGTAGTGATCTAAGGTAACAATCATAAGTATGGATATCTACTATGTATGCACAAAACATGACTATATACTAAGTCAAAAGAAGTCTCAAAACCCAATCCATAAGGAATGTACCCAAGGTAACATCCCGGCTCGTGCCATGCCTAGATGGCCCCGTGGAGGTCGTCGACTTTCCCCGCAAGAAAGGAGACACGAGAACACGGCAACCCACTTTCGGCGCTCAGTCCCGCACGGCGAGTGCATCGCGAAGGCCCACTCCCGAAGTGCCGGCTTGTAGGGAGCTACCCTCACAAGCGAGGCGAACGAATCGCAAAGGCCCACTTCGGAGTGCCGACTTGTAGGGAGCTACCCTCACAAGTAAGTGCGAATGAGCATAGGGGCAACGAGCATAATCATAGCATAGGGTCCCTATTTGGGGATACTCGGTCGTCAAGTCTAAAACTTGGAATCTCACTCATCGACTCAACAGTCGGAAAATAACTCAACTTGTCACAACTCGTTTACATCTACAAGGTGGTTTGTCTCTACCAAAACCCACGACGTGTAAAACATGTACAACTCAAATGATACTATCCTACTCGGGATAATTCATTACTTTAACCAAGATTTTCAATGAGTTCATGACATACAATTCCACTAATTATCGAATAGATACTTATCAATACCATAAGCAAGAGAATTATGAATTATTCACAAGTATCACAATACTATAATACACATGTCTTTTACCACGATAGAGTGTACAAATATCACATTGCAATTAGTTTAAAAACACTTATATTACATACCAATAGCTCACATAAGAATGCCCCAAGGGCTTAACATTACCTTCCTCATGTCTAAAACATGAAATAGTCCATCGATCCATAGATCGAATACAAGTTCGCAAATGTCAACACTAGTCATATTACTGGGATTAAAGTGCCAACTAATCTCATAGTGCTCTTGTCCATATTATGTTACATTATCACAATTATCTTGTCTACAACAAGTATTAGGCAAAACATGCTAAGTCTCATGCATGCCATATATCTCACACAATTAGAATGTCATTAACATCAAGGTCAACACCTTTTTTTTTCACCAAGTCACAAAGCCACGTACTTTATCTACCAAAGTATAAGTTAAGAACACTAAGTTCTATTTACTTGTCTCAACCAAGAGCAACGATATAACTATGAGTGATACTCTAAAAGTAACCCAACCACTAAGTTTTCCTCAAGGAATACATGTCACCAATCATATTCTATCATACTTCCTAAGGTGCCACAATCAAATTGTCTCAACTATGTCCAATACTACATGTATTTCTCTACGACATAGAGCATGGAAATTCCACTATACATAACATAGTCGTTTTATGATCTCATAAATTCAAGCATGCCCTAAAGAGCATAAGTTAACATATAAACATATCTTAAAACCCAAGGAAAGATATGGAAGAAGTTCACCCATTTCGGTGAGATCAAACCCACCGGATACGCTTCGAATCCTGTTCGTTTCGCCGAACGAAGTTGCCCCCCAAGCTCCTAGTACCCTAAGATAAATATTTGAAGGGATACGAGCTTCGAATAAACATCTAACAAAATTCACCAAAATTCACATAGAAAAGAGGTGGAAAATTACCTTGATCAAGAAGATCTTGTCCAAAGCTCAAATCGACCCAATGGATCTTCAAATCCAACCTAATGGAGAGTTCTACACCCATCAATTAGGTTCCAAAAGGTCCAAAACCAAAATCCCCAATTCTAAACCCTAATCTCAAAATCTAGGGTTTCTACCAAAAGAGAGCTCCAAATCTCAAACTAGAGGAAGATGATGAGTTGCTTACCTTCTAGAAGCACCAAACCAAGATAAAAAAATCCCTAGGCTTGAAGATTTCTCCTCCAACAAGCTCTACTCCAAGCTTCAAGTCTTCTCCAAAGGAGGGAAAAGCCACCCACAAGCAAAAAGAGAGCAAAGAGATGAGTTCTAGCTCTAAAATCCCAACCAAACCCACACCAATCCAAAGAGGAATGAGGAAAGGCTCCCTACCTCTTCTCTCCTTGGTTCTCAGCACAAAAGAACCCTCAAATTAAGGGTGTGGGGTGCTCTAATAGAAGAGCACAAACGCACAAAAGCCCCTGCAGTTTTCAGTTTTCGAAATCTGCCAGCTTGTACCGGTACAAACCCATTTTGTACCGGTATAAACCCAGCGAAAAGCCAAACCCGAGGCTCGGGTTGCCAAGTCCGCCTCTTTTATACCGGTATAAATCTCGTGCACTCTGTGATAGCCATCATTTTGTACCGGTATAGCAACAATTTTGTACCGGTACAAGGCACAGAATTTCCAACCAGAGAGCCACCTAAAATCCAACTTTTTGGACTTTAGTACTTGGGATTCATCCACAAACCTCGGTACTCGTGCCATAGGTCGGAACACAGTCAACGACCCTCCAGAAAATCTGGAAAAGCTCAGAACACACGTCCAACACTCGAACCTTGCAATTCGCGAAAGTTCAGTGCGTCACAGAGTGACAGCGGCCCGGTGCCTTCGGGTAGGGCAAAGTTTTGGTCAGGACGGTAGTCCGAGTTTTGACCCAAGAGCGTGGAATGCCACGTGTGGGATCGTGAGATCGAGGATACACCGAGTGTGTAGTGAACCAACCCGAGAATTTCTAGCATTGATCATTCTTCGATGTTTATAGGATGATCAGATGATCGGGTGTGTCGTTTCGAACACCCTACCTTGCGAGAAGGTCTTGCGTGCCAACAAATAGATTGGCTTTCGTGGTGTGGAGTTGTGAGGTACCTTGTACCTTGGGACTTGCGAGCTGATTTAACTCGCCTTGGGATTTTGAGCACGAAATAGTGCATGTTGAGGATTTGTTCCACTGGTTGTGGTGACTATCTCCCTTACCTAAAACTAGGTAAGTATTGGAGAGGATTTGGGGCCTAATTGGCCATTACCTTTGGTTGTTCGAGAATCCTCAGATTGAAGGATACCTTTGGGGTTGTTAATGCTCTCCTGACGGAGTCACGAATTGTGAGCTCAAGCGGCAGGGAGATCTTTGCATTTCGTGTTTCGCTTCGTGAGAAACACCCTCTGTTGAGGTGGGACCTGTAGGGTCGTTTCGACTATACGTCGGCCATCGTGATCTAAAGTGAATCACGATTGGGCACTTGCTCGGCTGGAGAGGCTCGTTAATCGTTTCGATTAGTCTTGTGATATTGGCGTACTCGATCGAATCGTATTGCAATCGGGAGTAATACCTTTTGTGTTGGTGTTTGAGGCTGCACCTCAAGCGAATGTTGGTACCTGTTTGGGACATCTCGGGGATTAGCGTGACGTTGCTGAAGCCTGTAGTACTTCACCAACGTTAGGGACTTGTGGAATGATAATTCCAAGCCCTTTAGATGGATTGGCGGAACCAGTCGTAGACGGCCATGGGTATTCCGATGAAGATCTGCAAGGATCAACTGTGGAAGCATGCTGAGGTGAGCGAAGTGTAAACTCTCACTGTTGGATCGAGTTGCTGGGAAAACTCGTGAGGGAAAGTACCAAGTGCTGATATTCCCCTGTCCGAATGGTGCACGTAGAATTAAGTTCCTTGCAATGGAGACTTCGTGGAAGAGTGGTTGAGATCGACGTTCTGGTCGATAGTCACTTCGTGGTGACATTGATAGAGAGCTACTACTAAACTGTAATTGGAACCCTCTCTATCACTTGAGATGAGCACAGTGACTATGGATACCTGGAGTGTCCAATGCGAAGGGAAGCATTGGGGAGAAGAAATTTCGAATGATTCGTTTTGAGCGCTTGAGCAGTTAGTGCTATGAGATTCCCTACTGAAGATAAGCTCTCGGCGTAGGCTTATGAAGAGTTTACTTGAGACATCAAGTTGAGACTAAGGGAATGACCTTAGTAGATCGAGGATGTGTGTGGGATATGGTTCTTGACCATATGTATAGAAGAGAAACAGTGAGTACCACCCCAGTGGTGGAGTTGAGATTACTGTGGAGGCATTGGGGGTACAATGCCGATTGGTGAATCGGGTAACCATCTCTGGAGAACAAATTGGACGGCTTGTCGAATGTCGCGACAATCGGAAGAGACGATCATTATGGATTGGATTTACACTCAGTAGTGCAATCTCTTAACAAGATCTGACTTTGAGCTGAGCAAGCATTGTTGGGATTAGAGCCAACGATTAGATTGTGTATCACATCTCTTTAGTAAGCATTTCGATGGAGTGTTGATGGATAAGGTAACGGGTTTGAACCCCGGGTTCTTGCTACGAGCGGTATTGTTGGATCCGACTCGGAGAGCTTTATAACTGTGACGCACTGGACTTTGCAAATTGCAAGGTTCGAGTGTTTGATGTGTGATCTGAGCTTTTCCAGATTTCCTGGAGGGTCGTTGACTGTGTTCCGACCTATGGCACAAGTATCGAGATTAGTGGATGATTTCCAAGCACTAAAGTCCAAAAAGCTGGATTTTAGGTTGCTCTCGGGTTGGAATTTTATGCCTTTGTACCGGTACAAAATTGTTGCTATACCGGTACAAAATGGTGGCTATACCGGTACAAGCCAAGATTTATACCGGTATAGATGAGCTGCTGGGCAAACCCGAGGCTCGGGTTTGCTGTTTCGCAGGGTTTATACCGGTACAAGATGGATTTGTACCGGTACAAACTGGCAGTTTTTGAAAATCCGAAACTACAGGGACTTATTGGCATTTTGTTGCTTCTAATATAGCACCCCAGCCCTTAGGGCTCCTCTCTTGTGCTGAGAACAAGGGAGAGAAAGGTAAGAGAGTTTCTCTCTCTATCCCCTTTGCATTCTTTTGGGATTTTGGGTGATTTCTTGTGGATTGATCACCCTTTTTGCTCTCTTTTGTCTTGTGGTGCTCCCTACACCATGGTTGATGCTAGGAGCTTGATTTTGGGAGCTAGTTGAAGGAAGATCTTCAACTTTGGTGACTCTAGAGCCTTGATTAGAGCTTCTAAGAGGTAAGCAACTTCTCCATTTCCTTTAGATTCGAGTTTGGTTGCTTCTCTATAGATGAAACCCTAGATTTTGGGAATTAGGGTTTTATTTGGGGCTTTTTGATTTGGGGCTTTTAGATTCCTTTTGAATGGTTTAGAACCTTTGTTTAGGTTGCCTTGGGAGGGATCTAGCTTCCTTTTGGAATTTCTAAGAGGATTGTTGCACATTTAGGTGAGTATTTCTTGACTTTGACCTAGATGTTTAAAGTTTGAACTCAAGACTTATCTCTTGAGGTTGTAACTCCTAGGGTCTACTTTGTAGGGTACTAGGAGTAGGAATCGAAGCTTCGTTAGCGGTTCGGAGCGACGCTTGGAGCGACGGTGGGTTTGGCCTCACCTAGCACAATGAGAAATTCTCATTGGTGCTTATTTGCTTATGGTTAAATGGAAATTAGTTCATTTTCATGCTATTTGATTTATTTGTGAATTTTAGAATGCTTAAGATACATATGTTATGTGTAATGTAATTTTACTCTATATAGTAGAGACGTATGCATGTGAGAGCTGAAGCCTTGTAGCATTCTATTTGGAAACTTGAAACTATGTGTTTAAGAGGAATTTGACATGTGTTTGAGAACATAGAACTATACATGACATAGGAGAAAAGCCCTTGTCATTAAGCGGCATTGGCTTGGCATCAAAAGTGTAGAATAGTGAGCTAATGTCATCAAGCGGCATTAGGCTCGTGAATGAACTTGACATAGAGAATCTAGTGTCATGAGAATATTTGAACTAGACCTTAGGGCTACTAGTTACTATTTCCATGTTAAGACATGAGGTTTGGACTTGAGACTTGACTTTACTTGTTGCCATTTGTGCTCTTTCGCACATGCTTGTGAGGGTCGCTCCCTACAAGCCGGCACTCCGGAGTTAGCCTTGCGATTCGTTCGCGCGTGCGGTGTTGAGAAACCTACGGGACCGTTGGGACAGACTCATTCCTTGCGGGGGATGTTGGGGCTACCACGGTACTTAGGTGGCACAGGTTGGATTACTGTGGGTACATCCTAGTGAAAGAGAATTGAACTTGGACATTCAACAATACTAAATGACAATCCCTACTAGATAGGGCTTAGTAGTTGGATCATGTGGACTTTGCTCGATTGTATAGTATACTTGATAATGCTTTAATTATATTTTAGTATACTTGTTGGTTAAAGTAAAACATATCATGCTTATATGTTAGAACTTGGACTTATGATAGCAGATTTGGAACGTGGGTAATGTAGCATTTCTTTATGCTTTATTTACAAGTTTATTTATATCGCTTACTTACTCTCTTTTGGGCCTAGTGGAGCAATCTTGTGCAGGTCAGTAATTGCCCACTGGGAACTATAAATTATAGTTCTCACGCCCTCTGTTTCTGTTTACTTTCAGCGCCTTCTGCATCGGGGGAGGCCAGGGACCGCGGCAAGGGTGTCGCCTCGGGGTAGCGACATTCGACGAGTTGCGCGATAGGTGGTCCACCATTTCTCTTGTTTTATTTTGTGAGAGATGGAGTGTTTTTACCTTGTATAGAGACCACCACTTTTGTGTAGTTGAGAGGTTTTGTTGTATCTGTGTACTACTCTCTTTTTCTATGTTAGTGATTTAGACGCCTTACTTTCTTTTACTTGTGGTTTGGTTCATGTTTAGTTGTGGCTCTGATATTCATAGTTGTAGCCTTATATTGTTTTAATTCCGCTGTTTTTAGTTAGACGCCTTGTATGTGTTGACATATGGCGGAGTGCAGGCACGCTTTGGGGAAGGTCCGCCGACCCGGGCGTGACAGTTAATTTGGTATCGAGCCTAGGGTGACGTCTTATAGGACCTAGCAAACCTTAGGCTGGTTGGACTATAGGAAATAGGCTCGGGAGAGACGAGGTCTATTTGACTTGTGAGCGAAAGTACCAGATTGGGTTTTATTATAACTCTAAAAAGTTGAAGTTTAATCGAAGTGTACAACTTCTAGCTTCGCGGAGGGTTACGTTGGCGGCCGACAACGTAACATCGGGAGTTAGAAGAAAGCACACTTCTTACTTTCGCATGATTTGGGTTTTTGAGTGGGGTTGCGATAGCGTGGGTTTTACTAACTTGCGCTTTTATATTGCTGCGGTGTGGATGCCTATTACTCGCTCCCAATCCGTCGGGGCCGATAACATGGCACGCATTGAGGAGGTCGAGGCCTCAGCTACTTCTGAGTCCAGCGAGGTCCGCGAGTTGAGGGACCAGGTGGCGGTCCTCACGGACCTTGTGGCTCAGCAGACGGCGGCGGCTCAGCAGCAGGCCGAGGCGGCGCGCCGACAGGACGAGAGGATGAAGCGACTTGAGGACCTTCTTCTGCAGCAGGCGGCTGTCAGGGAGGCCCAGGCACCGGTACCACCAGCCCCAGCCGAGGTGGTAGCACCGAGGGCGCCGACTCCCGCGCCCGGATCTTTACATTCTGCACCGTCGGTGGCACGGCAAGAGAGGGTGGCGACGGCACCACCGGGTCAGCTACCTCCAGGAGGAGCGGTTTTCCCGACGATGGTTGAGGGCTAGAGCGAGACCGATGAGCCGCCTCAATGAGTTCAGGAGGTGCAGTCCACGTGTGTTCGATGGCGAGAACGTGGATCATTGGATAGTCGAGAAGTGGCTTATGCATATGGAGAAGCTCTTTCGCGACACTTTTGTTGAGGACAGGGACAGAGTTTGGCTGGCCACTCACCACCTGGACGGCGAGGCCTATCAGTGGTGGCGGGACATTCAGGAGAACCCGAGCACCGACTTAGCAGCGATGACTTGGACCAGGTTCAAGGGATCACATGAGCACTACTTCCCACGGTGTTCGGCGACAGATGGAGACGGATCTGCGCAGCTTGCGCCAGGGGGAGCGGACAGTGGCGGAGTATGAGCGGGAGTTCACCAGACTGCTTCACTGTGTACCTTTCGTCGTGCGGGACGACGAGGACAAGGCCAGGATCTTCGAGAGTGGGCTGAGGCCTTCTATCTATAGGCTTGTGCAGTCCGCTAACCTGCGCACATACCGTGAGGTGGTAAATCGCTCTCATTGTGGAGCGGGGCGCGATAGTGATGAAGGAGCGGCAGGAAGGCTTGGATCGGGGCAAGGGCAAAAGGCCCTCAGGCGAGGGTGCGAGTCAGACGCACTCAAGGAAGCCGCCGAAGTACCCCAGGAGCCAGTCTCGAGGACGAGGTGCCCCACAGCAGCGCCGAGGACCAGATCGACGGCAGACACCGCGCTGTGTGATTTGCAGCGGCCCCCACCACCCCCGACAGTGCCCGCAGGGTCGGGGCCGGTGCTACTCTTGTGGTCAGGAGGGCCACTTCCAGTCAGATTGCCCGAGGGGATCTGCGCCGACACCGTCGTCAGCTTCAGCACCAGCTTCACCAGGTTCCAGCCCGGGGACACCTACTGCATCCTACCAGGCTGGGAGGTCTTCTGCGCAGAGGCCGAGCGAGGGGTCTCGACAGGGCCCGAGTGGGCGTTTGTATGCCGCCCAGACTGAGGCAGCGGCAGCAGCTGAGGATGTCGTTGCAGGTATCATTTTGATTTCCAGCATTCGAGTTCGTGCTTTATTTGATACCGGTGCATCTTGCTCTTTTATTGATCGGCTGTTTGCCGAGTTGCATGACATCCCTAGGACACCATTGTCATTTTCGGGACGAGTTGTTATACCTGGACATTCTATAGATGTCCGAGAGTGTTGTTGTGGTTGCCCTGTTCAGATTGGGGATTGGATCATGCCCGTGGACCTATTTGTGGTGCACAAACTCGGGGTGTTTGATATAGTTTTGGGCATGGATTGGTTGACCCAGTACTTCGCCACGATTGATTGTGTGAACCGGACGGTGACTTTTAGAGAGTCACGAGGTAGTGGTATTTCAGGGATGCCAGAGTTCGCTGTTTGCGATGACTATTAGCTCCTCTCGAGCTAGACAGTTGATTAGTAGTGGGTGCATAGCCTATTTGGCTAGTATTGCACTCCGAGATGTTGAGGACTCTCCTAGGATTGAGGATATTCCTGTGGTGAGGGAGTTCCAGGGATGTGTTTCCGGTGAGCTACCGGGAATGCGCTTTGATAGGGAGATTGAGTTTGTAGTAGATCTCTTCCCTGGGACTACTCCAATCTCAAAGGCACCCTATAGGATGGCACCAGCAGAGCTGAAAGAGCTGAAGGCACAGTTGCAGAATCTTATGGATAGAGGTTATGTGAGACCGAGCGTGTCACCTTGGGGAGCACCAGTTCTTTTTGTGAAGAAGAAGGACGGATCACTTCGCTTATGTATGGATTATCGTGAACTCAATAAAGTCACGATTAAGAATAAGTATCCGTTGCCGAGGATCGATGATCTGTTTGATCAGCTTCAGGGATCAAGCGTGTACTCCAAGATCGACTTGCAGTCGGGATATCATCAGCTGAAGATCAAGCCTGAGGATGTATCGATGACGGCTTTCAGGACACGGTATGGGCACTATGAGTTCACTGTGATGCCGTTTGGGCTTACTAATGCCCCGGCAGCTTTTATGGATTTGATGAACCGTGTCTTCAGGCCATATCTGGATAGATTTGTCGTAGTGTTTATCGACGACATTTTGATTTATTCCCGGAGTGATGCGGATCACGAGGAACATTTGAGGCTTGTACTTCAAGTGCTTCGGGAAAAGAAACTCTTTGCCAAGTTGAAGAAATGCGAGTTTTGGCTTAGAGAGGTGGCATTTTTGGGCCATGTGATTTCAGGATCAGGTATAGCTGTGGATCCTAGGAAAATTGAAGCCGTTAAAGATTGGCCAAGACCGACGAGTGTCACTGAGATACGGAGTTTTATTGGTTTGGCCGGCTACTACAGGAGGTTTGTCGAGGGATTTGCTAAGTTATCTACTCCCCTCACGAGGCTCACGCATAAAGGAACCAAGTTCATTTGGAATGATGCGTGTGAGAGAAGCTTTCAAGAGTTGAAGCAACGGTTGACTACCGCACCAATCCTAACCTTGCCAGTTGCTGGAGCAGGGTATGTGATTTATAGTGATGCTTCCTTTAATGGATTGGGTTGCGTGTTGATGCAGGAGGGAAAAGTGATCGCGTATGCTTCGCGCCAGCTGAAGGAGTATGAAAGGAATTATCCTACTCACGATTTGGAGTTGGCGGCTGTAGTGTTCGCACTGAAGCTATGGCGCCACTATCTTTATGGCGAGCGGTGTGAAGTGTATACGGATCACAAGAGCTTAAAGTATCTGTTCACTCAGAAGGAATTGAACTTGAGGCAGCGCAGATGGTTGGAGCTCCTCAAGGATTATGATTTGACGATACTTTACCACCCAGGCAAGGCTAACGTGGTGGCTGATGCGCTAAGTAGGAAATCGACGGAAAACTTAGCGATGATGATAGTTACTCAACCGCCGTTGATCGAGCAGATGAAGCGGTTGGAGTTGGAGGTGGTGACTCCTGACACACCTATGAGGTTGATGACTTTGGTGGTGCAACCTACTTTATTGGAAAGGATAAAGGAAAAGCAAGCTCTTGATGTGGAGTTGCAAAGGGTTCAAGCGAAAATGGTTGATGGTTGCACCGGTGATTTTAGTGTTGACGGTGGTGACTTGATGAGATTCCGTGGGCGGATTTGTGTACCGGCGGAACCGACACTTAGAGAGGAGATTCTTCTAGAGGCCCACCGTGCACCTTATGCTATGCATCCGGGAGGCACCAAAATGTATAAGGATTTGAAGTTACACTATTGGTGGCCCGGGATGAAAAAGGACGTTGGCGAGTTTGTGGCTAGATGTTTAACTTGCCAACAAGTGAAGGCTGAGCACCGAGTTCCCGCGGGGAAACTACAGAGCCTACCGATCCCAGTGTGGAAGTGGGAGAAGATCACCATGGACTTTGTGATGGGATTGCCTCGCTCTCAGGCCGGCCATGACGCTATTTGGGTGATC
This sequence comes from Aechmea fasciata, assembly GCA_025177825.1. Classification (NCBI taxonomy): domain Eukaryota; kingdom Viridiplantae; phylum Streptophyta; class Magnoliopsida; order Poales; family Bromeliaceae; genus Aechmea; species Aechmea fasciata. The sequence goes on along the minus strand of CM045930.1, from coordinate 2,267,949 downwards.
GTGGATAGGTTGACGAAATCGGCACATTTCATACCTATCCATACTACTTGGGTGAGAGAGACTCGCACAAGTTTACTTGGATGAGATTGTGCGACTTCACGGAGTACCTACCTCGATTGTATCGGACGGGGACACACGTTTTGTGTCACACTTTTGGAGGAGTCTGCGGGACGCCTTGGGTACTCGGCGGACTTCGATCGCTTTCCACCCTCGAGTGACGGGCGGTCGGAGCGTACTATACGAGACACTCGAGGATATGCTTCGAGCTGCGTGATCGACTTCCGGGGAGGATGGTCGCGGCATCTGGGTGGTGAGTTTGCTTATAACAACAGTTATCAAGCAAGCATCAAGATGGCGCCATTTGAGGCACTCTATGGACGGAAGTGTAGATCGCCACTTCACTGGAGTGAAGTTGGTGAGAGTTTGGCTTTAGGCCCAGATGTGCTCCAGGAAGCAGAGGACAAGGTTCGCGTTGCTAGGGAGCGGTTGTTGACAGCCCAGTAGGCGGAAGAGCTATCGATAGACGTCGACGCGACTTGGAGTTTCGATTGGAGACCATGTCTTTTGAAAGTCTCGCCGACCGGAGGAGTCGGGAGATTTGCGATTCGGGGTAAGTTGAGTCCCCGTTTCATTGGACCGTATGAGATTCTTGAGCGTGTGGGCCCGGTAGCGTATAGACTTGCTCTACCGCCGAACCTATCGGGTGTACACAATGTCTTCCATGTATCGGTCCTCCGGAAGTATATACATGACCCAGCTCATGTTTTGGATGCTACACCATTGGAGCTTAGAGAGGATTTGAGCTTCGAGGAGCAACCAGTGCGGATATTGGCTCGCGAGGTGAAGAAGCTGAGGAACCGGGAGCTTTCTTACGTGAAGGTCCTTTGGAGCAACCACGAGGAGCGGGAGGCCACGTGGGAGCTAGAGAGTGCGCTTCGAGAGCGCTATCCCCATCTCTTACAGATGGAGTCATGAGGTATGACTTTAATTTCGAGTTTCGCGGACGAAACCTCTTTTTAGGAGGGGTGAATGTGACGCACTAGACTTTGCAAATTGCAAGGTTCGAGTGTTTGATGTGTGATCTGAGCTTTTCCAGATTTCCTGGAGGGTCGTTGACTGTGTTCCGACCTATGGCACAAGTATCGAGATTAGTGGATGATTTCCAAGCACTAAAGTCCAAAAAGCTGGATTTTAGGTTGCTCTCGGGTTGGAATTTTATGCCTTTGTACCGGTACAAAATTGTTGCTATACCGGTACAAAATGGTGGCTATACCGGTACAAGCCAAGATTTATACCGGTATAGATGAGCTGCTGGGCAAACCCGAGGCCCGGGTTTCTTTGTTTGAGGTTTATCTTAGGTACAAGATGGATTTGTACCGGTACAGACTGGCAGTTTTCGAAAATCCGAAACTGCAGGGACTTATTGGCATTTTGTTGCTTCTAATATAGCACCCCAACCCTTAGGGCTCCTCTCTTGTGCTGAGAACAAGGGAGAGAAAGGTAAGAGAGTTTCTCTCTCTATCCCCTTTGCATTCTTTTGGGATTTTGGGTGATTTCTTGTGGATTGATCACCCTTTTTGCTCTCTTTTGTCTTGTGGTGCTCCCTACACCATGGTTGATGCTAGGAGCTTGATTTTGGGAGCTAGTTGAAGGAAGATCTTCAACTTTGGTGACTCTAGAGCCTTGATTAGAGCTTCTAAGAGGTAAGCAACTTCTCCATTTCCTTTAGATTCGAGTTTGGTTGCTTCTCTATAGATGAAACCCTAGATTTTGGGAATTAGGGTTTTATTTGGGGCTTTTTGATTTGGGGCTTTTAGATTCCTTTTGAATGGTTTAGAACCTTTGTTTAGGTTGCCTTTGGAGGGATCTAGCTTCCTTTTGGAATTTCTAAGAGGATTGTTGCACATTTAGGTGAGTATTTCTTGACTTTGACCTAGATGTTTAAAGTTTGAACTCAAGACTTATCTCTTGAGGTTGTAACTCCTAGGGTCTACTTTGTAGGGTACTAGGAGTAGGAATCGAAGCTTCGTTAGCGGTTCGGAGCGACGCTTGGAGCGACGGTGGGTTTGGCCTCACCTAGCACAATGAGAAATTCTCATTGGTGCTTATTTGCTTATGGTTAAATGGAAATTAGTTCATTTTCATGCTATTTGATTTATTTGTGAATTTTAGAATGCTTAAGATACATATGTTATGTGTAATGCAATTTTACTCTATATAGTAGAGACGTATGCATGTGAGAGCTGAAGCCTTGTAGCATTCTATTTGGAAACTTGAAACTATGTGTTTAAGAGGAATTTGACATGTGTTTGAGAACATAGAACTATACATGACATAGGAGAAAAGCCCTTGTCATTAAGCGGCATTGGCTTGGCATCAAAAGTGTAGAATAGTGAGCTAATGTCATCAAGCGGCATTAGGCTCGTGAATGAACTTGACATAGAGAATCTAGTGTCATGAGAATATTTGAACTAGACCTTAGGGCTACTAGTTACTATTTCCATGTTAAGACATGAGGTTTGGACTTGAGACTTGACTTTACTTGTTGCCATTTGTGCTCTTTCGCACATGCTTGTGAGGGTCGCTCCCTACCAGCCGGCACTCCGGAGTTAGCCTTGCGATTCGTTCGCGCGTGCGGTGTTGAGAAACCTACGGGACCGTTGGGACAGACTCGTTCCTTGCGGGGGATGTTGGGGCTACCACGGTACTTAGGTGGCACAGGTTGGATTCGTGGGTACATCCTAGTGAAAGAGAATTGAACTTGGACATTCAACAATACTAAATGACAATCCCTACTAGATAGGGCTTAGTAGTTGGATCATGTGGACTTTGCTCGATTGTATAGTATACTTGATAATGCTTTAATTATATTTTAGTATACTTGTTGGTTAAAGTAAAACATATCATGCTTATATGTTAGAACTTGGACTTATGATAGCAGATTTGGAACGTGGGTAATGTAGCATTTCTTTATGCTTTATTTACAAGTTTATTTATATCGCTTACTTACTCTCTTTTGGGCCTAGTGGAGCAATCTTGTGCAGGTCAGTAATTGCCCACTGGGAACTATAAATTATAGTTCTCACGCCCTCGTTTACATTTACTTTCGGCGCATACGCATCGGGGAGGCCGAGACCGCGCAAGGGTGTCGCCTCGGGGTAGCGACATTCGACGAGTTGCGCGATAGGTGGTCCACCATTTCTCTTGTTTTATTTTGTGAGAGATGGAGTGTTTTTACCTTGTATAGAGACCACCACTTTTGTGTAGTTGAGAGGTTTTGTTGTATCTGTGTACTACTCTCTTTTTCTATGTTAGTGATTTAGACGCCTTACTTTCTTTTACTTGTGGTTTGGTTCATGTTTAGTTGTGGCTCTGATATTCATAGTTGTAGCCTTATATTGTTTTAATTCCGCTGTTTTTAGTTAGACGCCTTATATGTGTTGACATATGGCGGGTCTGGGCACGCTTTGGGGAAGGTCCTGCCGACCCCGGGGCGTGACAATAACGGAATTTCCAATTGTATGAGTAAAATGGGGCAGAGCTAGGTTTCGCCCTCGACTAAGACGAGGAAAGTGAGGACTGGAATTCCTATGTGGGGTTCGGGTGTGTCTTGATGCAAAATGGCCGAGTTATAGCTTATGCTTCGCGCCAGTTGAAGACCTATGAGAAGAACTACCCGATCCATGATCTTGAACTAGCGGCGGTTATTTTCGCGCTAAAGTTATGGAGGCATTACCTGTACGGTGAGCATTGTGAGATTTATACGGATCATAAGAGTCTCAAGTACTTGTTCACCCAGAAGGAGTTGAATATGCGACAGCGGCGGTGGTTAGAATTACTTAAAGATTATGATGTCACTATTCTATACCACCTCGGTAAAGCAAATGTCGTGGCCGATGCTTTAAGTAGAAAGTCGGCGGAGAATTTGGCGATGGCAATTATGCCTCAACCGGCATTGCACAAGGAGATGCAGCGGTTGGGACTTGAAGTCGTGGCGCCGGGAATACCAGCGACATTTGCCATGTTAATCGTGCAACCCACCTTGTTGGAGAAGATAAAATCATTGCAAGCATCTGATTCGTATCTCCAAAAGGTGCGCGGTGAAGTTGAGAGCGGTAGTGCCGAAGATTTTGGCATTGGGACCGACGGAGCATTACGGTATCGAAACCGTTGGTGTGTGCCCAAGGACGATGATCTGCGGAGGGCGATTATGCAAGAAGCACATCAATCACCCTATAGTATTCACCGGCGGCACCAAAATGTATCAAGATCTAAAGCTTCATTATTGGTGGCCGGGCATGAAAAGGGATATTGGAGAGTTTGTGGCACAATGCCTCACGTGCCAACAGGTAAAGGCAGAGCGCCGTTTTCCGGCGGGGAAGTTACAAAGTCTACCAATACCCGTGTGGAAGTGGGAAGACATCGCTATGGATTTTGTGACGGGTTTGCCTAGGTCCCAAGGCGGGCACGACGCGATTTGGGTAGTTGTGGACCGGTTGACGAAATCGGCTCACTTTTTGCCGATCCACACTACTTGGTCGGGAGACAAGTTAGCTCAAGTTTATCTCGACGAAGTTGTGAGACTGCATGGGGTTCCGGTGTCGATTGTGTCAGATCGAGACCCCCGGTTCACATCTCGTTTCTGGAAGAGCTTGCAAGATGCATTGGGTACCCGGCTCGACTTTAGCACGGCGTTTCATCCTCAGAGTGATGGTCAATCTGAGAGGACTATTCAGATACTCGAGGATATGCTTCGGGCATGTGTACTTGACTATAAGGGCGGATGGCATGATTTCCTACCGATGGCGGAATTCGCATACAACAATAGCTACCAAGAGAGTATTGCGATGGCGCCATTCGAGGCCCTGTATGGAAAGAGGTGTCGCTCCCTAATTCATTGGAGCGACGTGGGCGAGAGGGCTGCTCTTGGCCCTGATGTGGTGCGGGAGGCGGAAGAGAAAGTCCGCCTAGCCCGACAGAGACTCAAGACGGCTCAATCTCGGCAAAAGAGTTATGCCGACAAGCGAAGAAGTGATTTAGAGTTCGAGGTTGGAGACCGCGTATTTCTGAAAGTATCGCCGATGCGCGGGGTGAAGAGGTTTGGTGTTCGCGGGAAGCTAAGTCCCCGTTATATCGGACCTTTTGAAATTCTAGAGCGGATCGGTGCGGTAGCATACAAGTTGGCGTTACCACCGAGACTTGCGGGAGTGCACAATGTCTTTCATGTGTCAAATCTCCGCATGTACGTCCGCAATTCGTCGCACGTGTTGGAGTATGAACCGGTGGAATTAAACGAGGATATGACTTATGAAGAGTACCCGGTTTGTATTCTGGAAAAAGGAGAAAAGAAGCTTAGGAATCGCAAGCTTTCTTATGTTAAAGTCCAGTGGAGTAATCATGCAGTGCGTGAAGCCACTTGGGAACTTGAGGAGACAATGAGGACAGAGTATCCTCACTTATTCGAGTCGACAAGCTGAGGTATGCGTTAAGTTTCGCGGACGAAACTAATTTTAAGGGGTGGGGAATGTAGCATATGGTTTCCCCGTAAAGCGTGCCGAGTTTCGTCGAAATGAGCGGGACCCGGAGTGGAGCGAGTAAGTGTGGGTTCTAAGTGCTTTGGAACCCGTGCGTAGCGAAATGGGGTCTTGGAAAAGCTAAACTGCAAGTCTGGAGGAAATCCCAGACTTGGAGCAGCCAAGACCGGACATCCGAGGGATGTCCGGATGCCACGGGCGCCCCAGCTGCGCAGAAGGGAAATTTGGCTAAGTCCTGGAATTCCACTCTACGGGATCCGGACAATGGTCCGAGACCGGACAGCCAGCCGAGACCGGACATTGGCTGCGTAATATGCAGAAAATTGGCTAAGTCCCGAAGGGAGGGCTTACTGAGACCGGACAGCCAGCCGAGACCGGACATTGGGCCCGAAAACTGCCCAGTTCTGGCAGGATGTAATAATTAGAGTTTGGAGGGCTTATGTGTTATTGTTACAACACCATATAGCTTGGGCCCTTCTCTTTTCACAGCACACTTCACCTCACTCTCTTTTCTCTTACTTTCTCTCTCTAGAAGAGCCCTAGTGCTTGGGGAATTTGGAGAAGAAGAAGGAGAAGGATTTGGAGGCTTCTTGGAGGTCTTGAAGCTCTCCTACAAGGTGTAGTTGGTTGGGCTTGCTACAAAGGGTAGGCTTTTGCAAGTTTAACACTAGGGTTTTGGTTTTGACCTAGGTTTTTGGGTTTCCTAGCTTGTTGCTAGTGTTTGAGAGCTAAGTATACCATGAGCTCCATGGAAAACTCATGGGAGCTTCATGAGCTCTCATGGTGGTTGGCTAGGGTTTGGTGTAGATGCCCTAGAAAGGGTTCTAGTGGCTTGAGGATGGTTCTAAAGAGCTTCCTTGGTAGTCCTAAGCTGTTGATTTCTTGTGGATGAGATCAATCTAGGAGCAATGCCAAAGTGGCATTGTTAGGGTTTGGAAATTGGGGCTTTTGCCCTAGGGTGTTTCCAAGGTGAATTGACCTTGTGAAAACCTAATTGGGGGTATCCCCGACGCGTGGGACAACTCCGTTCGTTTAAACGAAAAGCCGATATAGGAGCTACTGTGTAAACTGGCCTGATTCGGGCTCTGTTTAAACTGCAGGTCATAGCCTAGGCCTCGGTTGGTCGTGAAATTCGTTGGGCAACTCCACAAAATTATTTTAAGGTGGGGGGTGCTTCCACTAACTCTGAACTTCTCTCTATGTCTATGTGTCAATTATTGAGCATGGTATGTGTATAGTAAATTCATGCAAGATAGGGTAGTTGGAGTTTATGCTAATGGTTGAACCTCAATTCATGTTCTAGAGTGTAATGAGCTTGGGAGTTGAACTGGAACCATAGAGGCATGAGAACTAGAACCCTACTTGTATGAATATGGCAAAGGACTATGATCTTAGTCAACTTGGTGATATTGAACATAGAGACGAGATTGGCATTGTGATAACCATAGTTAAACATTGTTTAACCTTAGTGGCATTATGGTAAGAATGAGATTGATGGTATGGTAGCAACCTATCCATGGAACTGGCATTGAGAACAGTGGCTATGAATCCTCAATGTGAGGATTAGATCGATACTCTTGACAAGTCTTGGCTTGAGGGAGGTCGCTCCTCCTCAAGCGGTGAGTTCCGGAACAGTCACCTAGGGAGCGCGGTCCCTAAGACGGTCCCTCGGGTCTTGTAGTGCTTAGAGCCTCCCCGAATAAAAGGGATTTTGGGTCTTGAGTTTGTTGGGGTTAACTATGTTAATCGGCAAGATTGGGTAAAGAGCCAAAGAAATATAAAGCAAAGTAGAGCAAAGGCATGCATGCATAGTCATCTTCAGATTTCAGTTAATTATCTATCACTGACTCTTTCTTGCAGGCATAGTATTAGCATATATAGTTTGGTTACTATTTCCTTTCCGTTGAAATACTTATGCCTGATTAGACCTAGTGGGAAAGTCGGTGCGATTGGAGGCCGAGCCCACTGGGAACTTCGTTGTAGTTCTCACACCACTAACCCCGCAGGTCCTAGCTCGAGCGCGGCGGCGGAGGACCGGGGCAAGGGGTTAGCGCCATAGCTAGCGGCTACCAGAGTACTTTAGTAGTCATTCCATTTTGGTGTATGTATCAACTTTCTTGTTGAACTATAGTTGTAAATTGATAACAATCATGTGTATTTTGGTGGAACGACAACGTAAAAAGAATATGATGTATATTGAATACGAAAGGATTGTAATAGCGTAAGTTACTTGTGTTTGATTGAAATGGGATCAAATATCTTGTATGTTGTATCATAAAGTGTAGAGCTTTTACTTCCGTTGTGTTTGTTGCTTGCCTTCGTGCAAGACTCGTATAATTGCAATTCCCCTGTGATTGTTTAATTATACTAGTTGTTAGAGCCTGGGGCGGGCGGGGGAGGCCCTGTCCGTTCGGCGTCTGTTGACGTGGCCGGACCCGACCAAATAGGCGGGTAGCGGGGCGTGACAGTTTTTGCGCATATGCGCACCAAAACGCACGAATGCTTCCGAACTTCACCGGGAGCACCTCCGATGCACTTTTTGCCTTCGGATCAACTTCGAACTTTCCGAAGTCCATCCACTCGACAATTAGTCGATTCTAAACGTGGTGCAACTCTCGGATTTCGAGAATTCACTTCCTTACACTAGATTTGTTCAATAAAAATTTATTTAATTTATCACCATTTCTAATTTTGTTTATTCTAGTAAAACTCTATGGTAGAGATTTATTATAAGTTTAAAATTCAAATTATACAGTTTAAATTTATTTATTGTAAATTTAAATTGCACTACACTATTTAAATTTATTGGAGGTTATTACAGGTTTCTATTTACTTTTTAGGTTCTAAACTTCGAATTTTATTTGTTTTCAACTTATATTTTAAATTATAATACAATATCTTATTATTTTAAAGATTAATTTTACTATTAAAATTTGAATTAATTTTGTCCATACAATTCTTTTCTAAGAATAAATTTGAATTATTCCCTATATTTATAATCAATTATCCACATTAAATTTCTTAAATAGTGACAAAGAATTAATATCTAAATTAGAAAAATTCTTAAATATTTTTAAACAAATTAAATATGTTGAATTTAAATATTTTGCCCACATTCAATTTTTTAAAATTAGTAATACAAAATTAATGTCTAAGATGAATTCATAATTTTGTTAAACATATAAAATATGTTAAATTTAAATATTTACCAACATTACAAATTTTTTTGAATAATGATACAAAATTAATGTCTAAAGTAGAACACTTCTAAATATTTTTTAACATATTAAATACATTTAATTTATAATTTTTTTACCTACATTCAATTTTTTTTTAAATAAGTGATACAAAATTAATATCTAAACTTTAGGAATTTTAAAATGAAAAAGAAAATGAAAAAAAATTTGGGAAAAATAGATTAGAAAATTAGGGCACGGAGAGAGAGGGAGGGAGGGTTACTGGAGGAGTTGGGATTGGTCGGATACGTAGATGAGCCCTCGCTGCGGCTCGACGAGGCGACGCGGGTGACGGCTTGAACTTTGTGGCTCGACGAGGCGACGCCCGGATGCGGCTCGACGAGGCTACGCACGGGTGCGGGCGGGCTGCGGCGAAGCCCCGGTGAGTGCGGCGGCTGCGGCGAAGCCCAGGTGCGGCGGCTGCGGCGAAGCCTCCCGTGGGGTTCTTTGGAGCCGCGAGCGGCGGAGCGCGGGGCTCGCTTAGATGAAGACGGAGGCGCGGGGCTTGGCGGAGGAGGCGTGGGGTTTCTTTGGAGCCGCGAGGTGGAGGAGGCGGAGAGGACGAAGAGCCTCGGGCGTGGGATTTCTTTGGAGCCGCGGTGGAGGTAGCCGAGGGACGAAGAACCTCAGGCGTGGGGTTTGCTGGGGTTAAGGTAGAGAGAGAGAAAAAGTAAAGTGAGATGGGTTTGAGAAGAGTGTAGAAGAAGGTAATAAGTTTTTACTGTTTTTAAATGTAAATTTACAATAAAACCCTCACTTTTTATACAATGTATAGAGTAAGTGAGGGTAAATTGGTCTTTATGCATAAGGGGTAGGTGAAAGTTGGGAAAAAAAACAGGGAAAAACTGGCGCGGTAAATAAGGAGATACCGTGGCGACAAATATCGCCACTAATACATAGTTTTCGACGGCGACCCTTATATGTCGCCGGCAAATCATCCCGTATCGGTGGCGACCAGTATATGTCGCCGCCAAATCATCCCGTATCGGTGGCGACCCGTATATGTCGCCGCCAAATCATCCCGTATCGGTGGCGACCACTATATGTCGCCGCCATTTCTATGAATCGGCGGCGACAAATAAATGTCGCCACCATATTTAATACATTGGTGGCGACAATACTTGTCGCCACCAAAAAGTCGCCACTAAAACCCATATTTGTTGTAGTATAAGCTGGAATAACTTTTGTTATCACTCTATTATTCTCAATCCAAACAGGGTCTGAGAAAAAACAGGCTCGTTCTCTTAGCTTCTTAGTTTTAAAAAATTATATCTATAGTAGAAAGATTCTGGGTAGAAATCTATGGTGGAACTAGTAATAAAAAAAAGGTTTAATTATACCAGTGGTCCCCAATCTTTGCATCAATTTTTATTTGAATCTCCAACTTTTTTTTTTTTTTTTTTTTAACAATTGAGTCACTTTTTTTGATTAAACAGGGATAAACCCTATTTTACAGAGGTAGGGGGGAGAGGGGTCAGTGTGTGGCTCGACACACTTAGCAGCAAAGAGTCGAACACACAAACAATACAAGCACAGGAAATACAAGCACAGGAAGAAGGGGAAGATAAAACCTAGCGCTAGGAGCTCCTAACACGGACTCCCAACGATTGCACGGTGTAAAGGCGAGATTTTTGACAGTGCAACTAAACTCTCTGTTGATGATGTTTATGTGTGTAATTTAATTACATAAGCACTGGTCAAGTTTCAGGAGAAATGAACTAAAACGGAGAAGTTACGCGATTATTACTTTTCGACTTAAGTGAATAGTAACTCGGCTTTCCGGAGAAACCGCGGAGGAGAGTTGGCTTCGGACGCGTATCGGACTCCGTTCAAAAAAAAATTCCGCTGTATTTTTCACTTTATTATTAACCCCGGGGCGTGACAACAGTGTCGAGAATACTTCTACCGAGGACGTCTGCTCGGACCTGCAGATTGTCGAAGATTCTTTTGTTTCTCTCTTTCCAGATCTCCCAGTAGGTTGCTGCAATTCCGACGTCGATGGTGTTTTTGATATCACCAGCAACGGACCTCCGTAGTCGACGCCAAGGCGATGCGATACCATATGTCGCTGAGAGGGACGGGGCATAGGGGAATGCGATTGGGCACCTTACCGTAGACCAAACTGAAACCGCGTAGCTGCATTGAAGTAAGATATGCTGAAGGGACTCGGCATCGGCGTTGCAGAGAACACATATCGAAGGACCCTGCCATCCACGCTTTAACAGATTGTCGGCCGTTAAAATCTTATTCCTCACTGCTAGCCAAAGAAATAATTTATCTTTGAAAGGAATTTTAAGCTCCCATAGGAATGGCAGGGTAGAACTGTTGACGCCATCAAAAATTAGAAAAGCATACGCAGTTTTAACTGAAAATCTTTCCGAGCTAGTCCATCGCCAACGTAACGAGTCATGTGTGCCAGGAGAAAGGGCGATATTGGATGATACAGCCGATAACTGCAGTAGTTCTCATTGCTCTTGGGGATTGGGAGTGGAGTTAAAGCCCAGGTTAGGCAGATTGGCGAAGCGAAGGAACCAGGTGCTAACCGTAGGATTCCCATTTGCAAAAGCCAAGTAAAGGATCGGAAAACGATTTTTGAGAATGATGTCGCCACACCATCTCACATTCCAAAAGGGTATTCCCTTACCGTCTCCTAAGATGGAATCAACTGAGCTAAGGAAAGGAGGTAGAAGGCTAACCATGTTTCTCCAGATTGGACAGCAACCGTGAGGGGGAGAAGCAGCGTGCTTTAGCAGTTGTACCCAAGGTAAAGAAGTAGAGGAAAAAAATTTCCAGAGACCCTTCATCAACAAGGCCGAGTTCATGACTCGAAGGTTACAGATACCAATCCCCACCAGCCTTTTGGGTCGGCAGACATGATCCCATTTTGCGAGGCAGTGAAAACCATTGGTTGCGCTCTTTCCTTTCCAGAAGAAACTGCGGCGAATCCTATCGATCGCACGTTGTACTCAAACCGGGAGGGCAAAAGTGGAGCAAAAATAGATCGGTAGAGAAGAGAGTACCGAGTTAAGAAGGATATGACGGCCACCTCGAGAAAGAGTGGAGCACTTCCAGCCGGCCAAACGCCTGTCGATCTTCTCGGTAAGTAGAAGATAATCTGTGACGCACTGAACTTTTGCAAATTGCAAGGTTCGAGTGTTAGATGTGAGATCTAAGCTTTTCCAGATTTTCTAGAGGGTCGTTGAGCGTGTATTCACCCATGGCACGAGTACCGAGATTAGTGGATGATTTCCAAGCACTAAAGTCCAAAAAGCTGGATTTTAGGTTGCTCTCGGGTTGGAATTTTATGCCTTTGTACCGGTACAAAATAGTGTCTATACCGGTACAAAATGATGGCTATACCGGTACAAGCTGAGATTTATACCGGTATAGATGAGCAGCTGGGCAAACCCGAGGCTCAGGTTTCTTTGTTTCGCGGGGTTTATCTTTGGTACAAAGCGGATTTGTCTGGTCTGACTGGCATTTAATCCGAAAGCTGAGGGGACTTTTGGCATTTTGTTGCTTCTTATAAACCCCCTTAGGGTTCTTTTGTCTTTGGGATCACCGAGAAAATAGGTAAGGAGCCCTCTCTACTTCTCTCTTGGTTTCTAGGGCTTTGGGTTGGTTTTTAAAGAGATTAATCACTCTCTTTTCTCCTTTTTGCTTCTTGGTGCACTTTCCACCATGGGTGAAGCTTGGAGCTTGGATTTGAAGCTTGAGGGAGGATAGATCTTGAAGCTTTGAGGGTTTTGAGCCTTGTTTGGAGCTCCTAGAAGGTAAGCAACTCATCTCCTTCCCCTAGATTTGAGTTTGGTTGCTTCTTTATAGATGAAACCCTAGATTTGGCATATTAGGGTTTATTTTGGGGGTTTGCAACCTAGGGCTTTTAGAGTCCAATTGATTGGTTTAGAACCTTGATTTAGGTTGCTTTGGAAGGGATTTACACTCCATTTGAGGATTGGAGAAGGATTCTTACACTAAGGTGAGTTTTTCCTTATTCTTTGTATAGAAGTTTAAAGATTGAACACATGGTTCATCTTTAGAGGTTGTAACTCCTAGGATTTACTTTGTAGCGTACTAGGAGTAGGAATCGAAGCTTCGTTAGCGGTTCGGAGCGACGCTTGGAGCGACGGTGGGTTTGGCCTCACCTAGCACAATGAGAAATTCTCATTGGAGCTTATATGCTTACGGTTAATTGGGAAATCATGTGTTTTCATGTTTCATATATTATTTGTGAATTTTAGAATGCTTAAGATACATATGTTATGTATAGTGCAATTTTCCTCTATATAGTAGAGATGCATGCTTGTGAGTGCTGAGGGGTGGTAGCATTCTATTTGAGAACTTGAACTAAATTGTTATAGTTAGTTTGACATGTGTTTGAGAACATAGAACTATGCATGACATAGGAGAAAAGCCCTTGTCATTAAGCGGCATTGGCTTGGCATCAAAGGTGTAGAATAGTGAGCTAATGTCATCAAGCGGCATTAGGCTCGTGAATGAACTTGATATAGAGAATCTAGTGTCATGAGAATAATTGAACTAGACCTTAGGGTTACTAGTTACTATCTCCATGTTGAGACATGAGGTTTGGACTTGAGACTTGACTATACTTGTTGCCATTTGTGCTCTTTCGCACATGCTTGTGAGGGTCGCTCCCTACAAGCCGGCACTCTGGAGTTGGCCTTCGCGATTTGTTCGCGCGTGCGGTGTTGAGAAACCTACGGGACCGTTGGGACAGACTCATTCCTTGCGGGGGATGTTGGGCTACCACGGTACTTAGGTGGCACAAGTTGGATTACTATGGATAAATCCTAGAGAGAGAATTGAACTTGGACATTCAACTTTACTAAATAACAATCACTACTAGATAGGACTTAGTAGTTGGATTATGTGGACTTTACTTGGAGTTATAGTATACTTGGTAATTCTTTAATTACATGTTAGTATACTCGTTGGTTATAGTTAAAACATATCATCTTATATATGTTGGAACGAGAACTTATGACATTTAAATTTTGGGAACATGGTTATTGTAGCATCTCTTTATGCTTTAATTACAAGTTTAATTATATCGCTTACTTGCTCTCTTTTCTTTGGGCCTAGTGGTGCAATGGTGCAGGTCAGTAATTGCCCACTGGGAACTATAAATTTATAGTTCTCACGCCCCATGTTTCTGTTTCCTTTTCAGTGCCTTCCGCATCGGGAGGGGGTTAGGGATCGCGGCAAGGGTGTTGCTTCGGGTTAGCGGCACTCGGCGAGGTTGATCGATAGGTGGATACTTCTCTAGTTCTGTTGCTTTTAGAGATGTGAGTTACGGGGAAGCCCCAAGGATCTATCTAGATTGTATCTAATCACCTAGAGGGGGGTGAATAGGTGTAAACGGTCAAAAACCACAAATCTCTATGCTTTAAAAAGTAAATGCGGAAAATAAAAAGCACACCGAGATTTACGTGGGAAAACTCCAAACTCGGAGAAAAAAAAACCCACGGGACCAACACGCGAATAACAATCCACTAAAAGAAAAGATTACAAGGTGATTACCGACTCCACGGACTTAACCTCTCTAACTCTCTTATGGATCTCCGCGCACTCCACCGAGTTGTCCACGATCACGCCCGAATCCACGAACGCCACGTTCCGAATCCACGAAACGCCTCCGCTTCGAATCCACGAAGTCTTCAACACTCCGAATCCACGAAGTCTTCAATCACGCCGAATCCACGACGCCACCATGAATAGAATCATGAATATGGTGATCCTTCGTTGGAGTATCGATGAAAACCGAAGAAGAAAACTCCAACGAATCGTAGATCAAATCGACATATAGAGTAGGATTTACTATGTCTCGATTTGACCTAAAAGAGGCTATTTAGTAGAAAATAGGTTTTGAAAGGAATTCCTAGCCTCTAGGGTTTCTCAACCATGTATTATGATGAAGTGCATAGAATTAGAGAACCCTAAGAACCTATTTATAGACTTTAGAATCAATTAGATTCGGATTAGAGAAAAATCAGATTTTTACCTTCTTGTACCGGTACAAAAACAGGGCCATTACCGGTAATGCAATGACGGAAGATTTTTCTGCGAAGGGCCATTACCGGTAACGGATTGATGGCTATACCGGTATAGCAACTTTTTTGTACCGGTACAAAAACAATTTTATACCGGTATAACTTTGTATTTTTGCTGAAATTTCACTTTTCGAAAACTACAAAGTTCCGATACAATTTCTAATCCGTTATACAATGATATTATGATTCTAATGCCTATAACTAAGTATGAATCACCATAACATGAATTAAACACTTACCTTGACGTCGTGATTCAACATGTCTCTTTTCTTCGAAGTCTAGGATTCTTCGACCATCTTCGATCCGCTCCAATCCTTCAAGACTCGACTCAACTCACGAAACTTGCCAACACAAAATCCTTAACAATCTCCCCCTTTGGCAATTTCGTGACAAAACACAAAAACTAACCAAAATTACATTTTAAAAGAACTACGAAGTTCAATGTCATCACCAAAACATTAAACCTCTCGCGTGTAATCCAAATACAATAAAGATCCAAAAATACATCAAAAACTCCTAAAAACAAACTCTATGACTTAGACACAACTAGGAGTCTTGAAGTCTTGATTTCCTGCAAAACAATTTCAAACGAAGTTAGAAAATCAAAACATTAATCAATCAACAATCTCTTTGTTCTCATCTTCTCTTCTCCTCTCCTCCCTCTTTTATCCTTGTTCCATCAACTTTTCACTTTGCTCATAAATATTTCCTTCTCCCTCCTTAATCATCTCTCCACCTTTGTATGCATCTCCCCCTACGTGTATGCACTAGTAATTCAACATGTACCTGTAGTCCATTCATCCCCTTTTTGTCAAAAATTGCCAAAAAGAAAAAGAGAAAAGAAAGAAACACAAACTAAACAGAGAGTAGTCAAATCATAGTTACAAACCTAGATGCATAAGAAAACAAAGTAAAGAGAAAAACATCAAGCAATGAGCATAAAGAGACGAGACATAATCCTAAGATAAGCAGTAAAGATAAGCAGGAAAGCGCGAGGCATCACTCAGTCGCCTCGTCGTCATCATCGTCTCCTCCAGCAGGAGATCCAGAACCGCCAGCCTCTGGACCGACACCAGGTAGGAACGGCTGGCGAGACACGGAGCGCTGATAGGCTGAGGTCGATGGAAAGATATCATCATGCGTGCACCCCATCTTCTCCAAGATCCTCTTCACTCCTTTCTCGAGACTTTTGAAACTTTTCTTCAGAAAGCCCATATCCTTCTTCAGCTCACCCATATCAGTCTGTAGTGCGCCCACATCACGATAAAGTGAGTCCAAAGTGACCACTCCAGTGGAGCTAGAAGACCCTGCAGGCGCTGCACGCTCTGCTCGTCGTGATGGTGGAGGTGGAGGAGGTACAGCAGGACTCGATGCGGTATGCGGTGTAGCTCCCTTTGTCTGCTGAAAGGTCTTCAAAGTGCTCACTGATTTTGCCCAAGTCACCGCATCAATCGAGCCCAGCCCAAAATCATATTTGGCACACTCAGTATCTACCCCGTTTGCTCGCAAAATCCGAGTAATCATCAATGGATACGGAAGTAGATCGCGCCGTGTAGAAGACTGAATAACGTGCACCATTCGCTGCCAAATGAGGAACGGAATGTTCAAGTTCAACCCATGAGCACACTCGGGATGTCCAAAGAGATAGAGCAACACAAAGCGTTCCCAGCGAAGCCTCTTTGTCCCAATAGTAGGCTGAACATTGTAGCACATGATCAAAGATAGGAGATGATACTCAGAGCGCAGATCCTTAGATTCCAATAATGCACGATCAGTCCGAACGCCCGGCTTGCAGATCGGCGTAACGATCTCCCGATCTGTCGAAGGCGAAGAAGTCCATGAGTATCAACCTCCATCCCCAAAAGCTCACCAATATCATAAGGAGTGACAGTCAACTTCGTTCCTCGCACAGAAGTCTCAAAGACATAAGTGCCTGTCTCCTCATCCTCAGCCAGAACTAAACCACGCATATAGAACTCCCTAATGAGCTCCGCGCAGAAAGGTGAGCGAGCCTGAACACGACCAACCGGCTCAATGGGGACTCTCAACATAAGGCGACCAAACTCAGGAACCTGCTCAGTGAGTTCCTTGAAGTTGACGTGCCGCTCTGCAATACAAGAACGAGTAGAGAAAGCTCGAGCTCTCGCAGGAGGAACATCAGCATCCCTCTTGGCTCGACGCTCCCTGGTAGCACCACCTCCGCGTGACGACTCACCAGCAATGCCTTTTCCCTTGTCGGGACGGGAAACGAGGCTCTTCGACTTCTTCCTCTTCTTCTTGACCTCCTCGGCACGATAGTCGGGGTCCGATCCCTCAGGACTCCTCGGCGCTTTTAGAGACACTCCGTCGGCCTCCACTACCACGGCGACCACCACCTGTGGCCATGAGCACCAAGAGCACGAGTACGAGCGAAAAAGCCATTGTCCTACACGTGAAAAACCTCACATGAACACATTTTTGAAAAAATTCTCTAAAAATTGTGAAAAATTCACAAACAATTCAAGAATAAATAATAAAGTAATAACAAACTTGAATCATGCAGAAAATTTCATTAAATTTGGCACATTTTCAAAAATCCCGAAATTCCACCAAAAAGGAACCCTAGAACATAAAGCTGTAAAAAACAGTGAATTCCAAAGTGTTCTAAGTGTTCTAGAAGCAAGATTATATGTCCAATCACTGATTTACAGCAAAAAATTGCATCAAAAAGGAACAAAAACGGAGATTAAACAATTTTTCCCGAAACTCCAATATTTTAGAAACCTAGAGCGTAAATCGGTCAAAAATAACGCAAACTAATGTGTTCTAGGTGTTCTAGATGCAAGATAATCAGTTCAGATAGTGAATTATAGCAAGAAATTGCATCAAAAACGGGTAAAAAGAGATCGAACTCTTGTCCCGAATATTAAAAAAATGGCAAAAATCGGGTTTGATCTTTAAATCCGAGCATAATACCTGTTAATCTGGAGGGAAATCGTGTAGAATAGAAGGAGGAGGGCTCTGGGGATTTTTAGAGAGAGAGAGAGAGCGTTTTGAGTGAGTGTAGAGAGAGATCGAAGCTGGTTTCCGGTACTTATATCGCCGGCTACAGTATTTTGTACCTGGTATAGGATGAGTTTATACCGTATAAAAAATCGAATATCGAAAAATAGCCTTTTTCATTCAAAAATTCTCCAAAATTCAAATTAATTTCATAAAAATTACGATTTCACTTCAAAAATTATTATGAAGAAAATAAAATATTCTATGATTTCAAAAGACATCATATCATCAAAATTTGAAATCAAGAAGAATCAAATAATTTAAAATCATCAAGATGCAAATTGATGAAAAATAATTTTCTAAAAATTTAACAAATTGACACCAATTTGTCGCAACCCGTTCAAAATAGAGATTTAACTAATATAGCACCGGGGGTGGCTCTTTGAGCATCTTTTTCAATCTATCACCTTGTATCACCGAAAAATTCTAAAATATTCACATATTTTTTTTTCAACTTTTTCGGTTTTTCTCATAATTTCTCACGTGGTAGCTTCACACACGTACCGGACGACCGGGGTGGTAGCTCTTTCCTCCATGTGGTGGTAGTTTTCACACTCCTTTCGGATGTAACTCTTTCCACATCTTTTAAACTAAGGAGTTTCCCCTTTTTTTTTTAAATAAAACAAACTCCCCCTCAATTAGACAATCTCACAATTGAAAATAATTTTGACGAATCTTAGTCAATTAGAAAATATTCATCAATTATATTCAACATTCACTACCAAGATGGATTAAATACAAAATGATTAAAATTAATTTCAAAAATTTTGATGAAGGTATGTAAGAAGAAATCACATAATAAATTATCGTCAAAATAATGAAAAGTGGAGTAAAATCGATAATTAATATGAATTTAATTCAATTTGAATTGACTTTAAAAATCGGTTAATTCTCTTTGAAAAACCATTAATCTCTCTACTTTAAAGATTTTCAATCATTGCCACTCTCAAAAATTTTAAAAACTCCCCTTTACCTTTCCTCAAAGACGATTTTCAAACAAAAGAAACTCAAGCATCAAAAAATATTCACTAAGTACCAAAAATCGCCTAAGCATGTAATGCAATGAATAAAAGTAGGAAATATACACCTATCCAAGCATTACATAACCGAAAAAACAAGCTAAGAAGAATAACAAGGAAAGATATCACCTTTCCGAATCCAAACTTGTCGAATTTTTTCTTGCTTTGACTTGTCGACGTGAGGCTTGACTTCTTTCAACCTTTGTTCAACCGATGATTGTCTCGATGCTTGGTTCTTCGGTTGATATTTACGTTGAGGCTTAGTCTCCCGGTTGGCACGAGGTACTCGACCCAATTGATTTCCTATTTGATTCCGTGGGAGATACCGAATAGAAGAAGGTGCCGATTGAGATTTCGTTGTCTTGTTCGGGCAACTCTTTTTGATATGTCCCTTGACTCCGCATCGGTGACATACCTTTGCTTTTAAATTTGTTGAGACTTTCGATGTCGTCTTTTGATCCTTCTCAACATATGTCCTTTCGTATCCGAGGTCCAACTTGTTCGTTTGACCTAACCCGAGCATGTTATCCAACTTTTTCGAACCCGAGGAAAATTGTTGAAGATCCGATTTGAGTTGATGAACTTGCTTGGTTAACACTTGATTGGATGTGTAGGTTTCCTTAAATTGTTGCTCCAAAAATCCAATCTTATCCCTATAAGATTTCATTGTTAATTCCGACTCTTCTACCTTCTTTTGGAGGTCCAAATTGTTATTCAAAATTGATTCCCGTTCCTCCTCAAGAGCTTCATTCATGATCCTCATATTGTTGTTATCTTCTTCAATCTCCAACAAACGACTCTCCAACTTCTTATTGAACTTCGCCATTTTTCGCGATTCAATAAGAAGTTGATTATATGCTTCCGCTATATCCTCGTCGTTTGCTTCCTCCTCGCTTTCTCCATTCTCGCTCGAAGATTCATGCGAAGAAATAGAAACATTAGAATTAGTAGCAATAGAGGATAAACAAATAGCATTAGATGAAGGCAAAGAAGACTTAGAAATTAAAGCAATATGATCCTTTTCTTCATCACTTGGCGATGATTCACTCGAAGAAGAATCATCCCAAGTTTTTGCTTGCAAAGCTTTTTGTTTATATGTCTTCTTTGAAGGACAATCCGTTGCAATATGGCCGTAGCCTCTACACTTGAAGCATTGGATTTCCCCTTCAAATTCATCTTTTTCATTGGATGACTTTGCAAGTTTTTTATCTTTCGATTTAGAATTAGAAGGAGGTTTAGAAAAAGATTTCCGCTTCGAAGATGAAGCATTGTTCTTTCGGAAGTTCCGTCGGAATTTCTTCGTGAGGAGCGCCAATTGATGTTCAAAATCCGCAAGCGTAATATTCTCGTCGGAATCCGTGTCGTCTTCTTCCTTTGATGATTTGAGTGCCATCCCGTGCTTTTAGAAAAAGACTTGGAAGAAGATTGATTAGTAGGAAAAGTCATCTCATACGTTTGTAAAGCGCCTACTAATTCTTCGACTTTCATCTCATCCGGATGCTTAACCGTTTCGATCGCGGCAACCTTTGCCCGAAAACGTTCCGGAAGAGTTCGAAGAATTTTTCTAATGACTTTTGACTCCGGGATTTTCTCTCCCAAATTAGCGCATGTATTTACAATGTCTTGTAGACGCGTATAATACTCGGTAAAGGTCTCGTTTTCGTCCATAGAGATCGAATCGAATTTGCTAGTAAGCATTTGTAATTTTTGGACCTTTACTAAGCTTGTTCCTTCATGCGTAACTTGTAGAGTATCCCAAATCTCTTTCGCGGTTTCACAAGCCGAAACGCGAGTAAACTCCGTTTGAGACAAGGCATTAAATAAAGCGTTTATGCCCTTGCCGTTAAACGAAGATGCCTCGTTTTCATCTTTTGTCCACTTGTCTCGTGGTTTAGGCTTCTCAACATTATCGACCTTTTCGGTTGGAGGTTTCCATTCGAACTCAATTGATTTCCACACCCGCTCTTCGATTGCAATTAGAAAAGCTCTCATGCGAACTTTCCAATAGGCATAATTCGTGCGTCGAAAAGCGGAGGTCGATTAATGTTACCGCCTTCGGCCATTAGATATCAATATATCTAGATCCCTCTCTGATACCAATTGTGAGTTACGGGGAAGCCCCAAGGATCTATCTAGATTGTATCTAATCACCTAGAGGGGGGTGAATAGGTGTAAACGGTCAAAAACCACAAATCTCTATGCTTTAAAAAGTAAAAGCGGAAAATAAAAAGCACACCGAGATTTACGTGGGAAAACTCCAAACTCGGAGTAAAAAAAAAAAACCCACGGGACCAACACGCGAATAACAATCCACTAAAAGAAAAGATTACAAGGTGATTACCGACTCCACGGACTTAACCTCTCTAACTCTCTTATGGATCTCCGCGCACTCCACCGAGTTGTCCACGATCACGCCCGAATCCACGAACGCCACGTTCCGAATCCACGAAACGCCTCCGCTTCGAATCCACGAAGTCTTCAACACTCCGAATCCACGAAGTCTTCAATCACGCCGAATCCACGACGCCACCATGAATAGAATCATGAATATGGTGATCCTTCGTTGGAGTATCGATGAAAACCGAAGAAGAAAACTCCAACGAATCGTAGATCAAATCGACATATAGAGTAGGATTTACTATGTCTCGATTTGACCTAAAAGAGGCTATTTAGTAGAAAATAGGTTTTGAAAGGAATTCCTAGCCTCTAGGGTTTCTCAACCATGTATTATGATGAAGTGCATAGAATTAGAGAACCCTAAGAACCTATTTATAGACTTTAGAATCAATTAGATTCGGATTAGAGAAAAATCAGATTTTTACCTTCTTGTACCGGTACAAAAACAGGGCCATTAGGTAATGCAATGACGGAAGATTTTTCTCAAGGGCCATTCGTAACGGATTGATGGCTATCAGGTATAGCAACTTTTTGTACCGGTACAAAAACAATTTTATAGGTATAACTTTGTATTTTCTTTGAAATTTCACTTTTCGAAAACTACAAAGTTCCGATACAATTTCTAATCCGTTATACAATGATATTATGATTCTAATGCCTATAACTAAGTATGAATCACCATAACATGAATTAAACACTTATCTTGACGTCGTGATTCAACATGTCTCTTTTCTTCGAAGTCTAGGATTCTTCGACCATCTTCGATCCGCTCCAATCCTTCAAGACTCCGACTCAACTCACGAAACTTGCCAACACAAAATCCTTAACAAGAGAGGTTGTGAGTTGTTCCCGTATTTAGAGAGACCACCATTTTTTGGGACTAATGTTGTATTAACCTTATATTCTTTTTGGTTATGTTGTTAGTCTCCTTATGTTTATAGTTTTCCTACTCTCTACTTGTTGATAGGGCTAGCTGTATGTTGCTCTGATACTTATAGTTTTAGCCTATTGTATGTTTTAATTCCGCTGTTTTTAAGTTAGACGCCTTGTATGTGTTGGCATATGGCGGGTTTGGGCACGCTTTGGGGAAGGTCCTGCCGACCCCGGGGCGTGACATAATCGGCTCGACCAAGAGTCTTCGGGGAAAGTGGCAATCCCAGGTACGACAAGGGAAAATCCTGAAGCAGGCCGCTGAAAATGCTTGAGAGAGCTGCTGCCCGGTTCGAGGGGAGATTGATGGGTGACAAGGAGCTTTTGGCGAAGTTGATTTTGAGGCTCGAATTTAAGGAGAAAGCTTCGAGGATGCACCTGATTATAGTCGCGGATCTGCTAGAGCCATCAAAGAAGAGGAGGACGTCGTCCGCAAATTGTAGAGAATGGATTTTCACTTCTCTGATGCCGACAATTGAGTCACTTATTTCTTGATTTTATTGTAATTACACTACAGCCGGTAAAAAAATTATTAAAATTAACGGAATCGCCGGTGCCTATTTGCAATCCTTTTGCATGATAATTTTGGCCCCTAAACTTTACATGTTTTTCACTTTACTACCTAAAAATAATAATTCAAAATTTTAAATTTAAATTGAAAAATAATATTAAAATTAAAATTTTAAACTAATGAGATATTAGAATTTTGAATTTGAATTTAATGCTAAATTAAAATTGTGAATTGAAATTGAAATTTAAAATTTGAATTTTCATTGATTCTAAATTTTGAATTCAAACATAAAATTTTGATTTTGATTTTGATATTTTAATTTACATTTAAAATGAAAGTTTTGAAACTGAAATTGAAATTTAAAATCTTAATTTAAATTTAAAATTTGAATTTAAATTTAAAATCATGTTCAAAATTTTGATTTTAAATTTTAAATTTGAATTCAAAATTTAAATTTGAATTTAAGATTTGATATCAATTCTAAATTTAAATTAAAACTTAATTCAAATTCACATTTTGAATTGAAAATTTCAAATCGAAGTTTGAAATTAAATTATAATGAAGAATTCAAATGTAAATTTGAATTTGAATTTAAAATTTTAAAATTAAATGCAAAATCGAATTTGAATTCGAATTTAAATTTGAATGCAAAATTAAAATTAAAATTAAAATTTTAAATCTTAAATTAAAAATCTTGCTTTGAATTTATAAATTTAATGGGGTAATTACACCATTGTCCGTAACCTTTGGATTGTTTTTTAATTTGGTCTCTAACCTTTTTTTTGTAATTCGCTCCACTGTGGTCTTGACCACGGCCTTCCATAGCACTGGCATGACATTTTCTGTCAATTTTAATATTTTTCTGACGGCACTGACTTAATTATAATGAAATCAAGAAATTAGGAATTTGATTGCAAAAAAAAAGTTGGGGACCAAATTAAAAAATAGTGCAAAGATTGAGGATCAATGGTGTAATTAACCCTTAAAAAAAAAGTTTGAAACTATACAAACTTTGAACTTCAAAATTTTAAATTTTTTTTTCCAATCTTATAATTTTTCAAAAAATAAAATTTACTACCGAATCTTATAGTACTTTTGTCATTTTTCTGGTTGAATTTTTGTCAAGTGACAATATTTTTCTTTTGACTATGAAATATTTTATTTGTAATATTTTCATTTGAAACACCCCGTCCCAAATGAATTTGAAATTTAAAATGAATTTCCAATTTGAAACTTTAATAAGATAAGTTAAATTTTAATTTGACAATTTAAAAAGGGTTTTTGCTTATATACCCCTTGTTGGCATTCGGTTAAATCGAATCTAATGCGCCCATGATCGGACTTGATTCGGCGGTTATTATATTGTCTAATTAGACTAGGACTAATTTTGCTTTTAAATTAGAAGGCTAATTAGAGATATATTCTAATCATATTAAGATAACAATTATAAAGAGATTCGGCCTAATCTCTTATGTATTAGAATTTTTGGATCCCATATAAATATACGGGTTACTCTGAAATAAATAAATAATAATAATAATAATAAGAAAAATAAAAAAAAATACTTATAAATTCACGAGTACTTTGCTAGTCGTTTTGTGAGAGAGAGACACCACATCCTTCATCAACTCATTATCTAGAAGGTCTTGAACGGTGAATTAGAAATCGTGCTCGTTCGTAATTCGATCTACCATGAATTTGGAGCATTTGGAACATTAGAATACCTTTGTGCACGATCCGAGGACACATGAATCAATTTCTATGATCCAGGCTCATCGTATTCTAGCGTAAGTCGCTTCTGCAAAAAATACGAATGAATACTTTCGTTGCATTCTACATTGATTTTAGAGTTTTATTAGGTTGATTTCGTGCCCTAAATTAATTCTTTAATGAGATTACATGCGTATAATTAAATCTTTTATCGTTTGAATTTTTTCTTGTGTGCTTGTGGGTGTTAATGGCGAATTTTTCTAGAATGAATATTATTGCATGATTTTTACACATCTTGTACCACCTATATTGTAGATTAAATCTACAAAATTTGAAATTTGATTTAGAGGTGTTTGGCCTATCTTTTAAAAAGCGCTTTTTGAAATTTGAAAAGTAATTTTTCGGCTCTTTGACAACACATTTTTAAAATCGATTCTTTTAGAATCAAAAAATTGAATTTGAAGGCGAATCGAGCGGAAAAAAAATCGATTCGATTTTAGATTTAAACTTCATATTTTTATTTTTATTTTTATTTTAATATTTAAATTTAAATTTAATTTCAAATTTTAATTTTTAGATTAATTTTTTAAATTTTAAATTTTAACTTCAAAATTTTAAATTTTAAAAAATAGATTTCAAACTTTAAATTTCAAATTTCAAAATTCAAAATTCAAAATTCAAAATTCAAAATTTAAATTTCAAAATTTCAAATTTCAAATTTCAAAATTCAAAATTGAACATTCAAAATTCAAAATTCAAAATTTAATTTTCAATTTTCAATTTCAAATTTGACATTTTAGATTTTAAAATTTAAATGTAAAAATATAAATTTTAAATTTTGTACAATTTTGAAATTTAAAAATTTTACTTTAATTCAAATTTAAATTTAGATTTTAAATTATTTTAAAATAAAATTTAATAAAAATATTAATTTATGCAAACATTAAAAAAAATTTGCCAAACGACTTTTCAAAATCGAGTTTTATATAAAGTCTAAACGCTCTACGATTTTAACCAAAATCACTTTTCCAAACCAAAATCACTTTTTCAGAATTCACTTCTTCAGAAGCTAGGCCAACAGTGCCCTTAATTTGGTTTTGCATTTTATGGAAAAAATAAAATCGTAAATCGAAACTTTACGGGTGCCTTGTTTGATGTGTCATTTATATCTCACTATAAAACTTGCATAATTTGGTAGATCTTTTCACAAGCTTTTCATTGATATATATATATATATATATATATATATATATATATATATATATATATATATATATATATATATATATAGAGTCCCCACTTATCCTATTAATAGGATAGGAGCTTGTTATTAGTTTTTAGCCTTTGGATCAACTCTTTTTATCATTCTAATCATTGGATTAAATATTATAACCCAGTGGACCACTCAACCCTGAGGGGCCATTCAACTCTAACCGTAATATCATCATAACCCTCCAATTTCTAAGTCCAAGGGTTAAAAACTTGATAGAACAAGTCTTTCTATCACTATTAATAGAATAGTAGCCTAGCCTATATATATATATATATATATATATATATATAAGTTTTAATGCTTTACTTTTGAAGTTATGGATTTTTTAAAATTTATTCATCTTTAAAAAAAAAAAAAAAAAATGTTTCAACTGTGGGGAGGAACCCCACGTGGTTTGGAGCCGCGTGGGTGCGTGTGCATGCAAGCCCACTTGGGTTGAGTCCTCAGAATACAGACCGTAGCCCACGCGGCCCTGCAGGTGGCGTGGGAATATAGCCCATGCGGATCGCAGGCCGAGTAGGCGTGCAGCCCGTGCACACCCGCAGGCCTGCAGGCTGCAGGAAGGCTACACTTTGGGTCCTTTGCACAGTTTTTTTTTAAAAATAAATAAAATAAAATATATGAATTTTCTTTTAAGCATATTAGATGGTTTTATCATGTATTTGTGATATATGATGTATGCATTTAAAATATTATCAATTTTTTATATGCCTTGTGATATATGATAATGCATATGGAATAATATAAATTTTTATGCATGCCAAAGTCAAGTGGGAGTTTCTAATTTGGTAGAGTCAATTATATATTTTACTTCCAAATAAATATTTTATACATCTTAATTAAATAATTAAAAATTCGAGATAGGGTGTGTGATGTAATTATGAGTATAACGTAATTTTTCTTTATGCACATATGATCTAATTTTTAGTTTATTTAATTAGAGATGCGATAAAATTGAATATATGTATTGTGTGCTAATTTCTTTAAATATATTTTTCTGCGTGTGAACTTAGTGAGATAATATATATGGCCTTCAAGCAAGTTGTTGTTGATGTAATCTGTGAGACCCCAGATAGTCCTATATATGAGATATAATAGGGCTAAACTCTTAACCCGGCTTAAGCATTTTGGATGGTGGCAAGACCTAAGAAGTTAAGAGAGTTAAGCGTGTTAGGACGGGAGTAATCCTAGAATGGGTGACCCCCTGGGAAGTTGGGGCGTCACAGTTGGTATCAAAGCCAATTACCAGCCGGAAGTGGCGTCACAGTTGGTATCAGAGCCAATTACCAGGAAGTGTGAGATGAGTTTCTGCGAGCCGAGTGCGGATGACGGGCTAGCGAGACGAGTCTCACATTGCCTGGTACTTGTGAGTCTGAGCCTGACGAGGACGTCAGGGCTTAAGGTGGGGAGATTGTGAGACCCCAGATAGTCCTATATATGAGATATAATAGGGCTACACTCTTAACCCGGCTTAAACATTTTGGATGGTGGCAAGACCCCAAGAGCTTAAGAGAGTTAAGCGTGCTAGGACGGGAGTAGTCCTAGGATGGGTAACCCCCTGGGAAGTTGGGGCGTCACACTCATCTGGCAAATTGCTTGATTTAGAAGGCCACCAAAGAAGTAATAATGCTTTTTAACCTATCAATCGTCTAGATCACAGGATTATCCTTCACGCTAGTCACCCCAGGAATGCACTTGACGATTCCTAAAACATATTCATATTACACATGGAAAGATCAATCAGAGGAACAGATTCTCTCTACAGTCCACACTAGGGCTAAAATTTATAAGAACATGCATTAAAGAAATTAATGTTAAAGTGTACTACAAGCATATAACAATAAAGTAAACTTGTTGATTTTATTACTAACATATCCCGCTTTGAGTCAAAAGCACTATAAACTACTTTCGGTAATTGAAAAACTCACGATTATTCTTCATTTTTCTTCTGAATTTTTTCCTTAAAATACAAATACAGATTAAAATGGTGAATTCATATCAAAACACTAAGAACACATATTCTTTTCTCAAGATCAGTATCATATGATTAAAGATCTATCATTAGGTCCTTCTACATTAGCCATTTCAAATGTTGGAAAAAGCAAATGAAAGGGAGGAAAAAGAAAAACACTTACGCTATTTTCCATGGAGATTTTAGATCTAAATTATCAACGAACTCGAATCGGCTCCCACTGCTACAGATCGAATCCAAACGAACAAAAAGAAATCATGATCGAGAGATCAAGAGATCGAGATAGAAATCAAAGAGGTCGAGAGAGAAAGAGAGGGATAACTAGAGAGGCCGACGCCCTGGATAGTTAGGGTTTGGAGGGCGTCGTCGAGGGCCTCGTCTGGGTCCATGTCGAGATCCTCCATGTTCTCCCTCACCAATGCCTCGAAGGCCTCCTGCGAGACGAATGATCCTTCCCAATGTGGCCATCGTGTGCGAGGTCGAGAGGATGCAGACGAGTTCGAAAACCCTAGAAAAGCTGGAGAAGAGAAAAACTCTAGAAGTACTCGGAAGAGACGGAGTGGGAGAGGGCGATCGGGTGGAGTGGGAAAGAGGGTTTTGGGTAGGGGTGGAACTAGGCCCTGGCCTAAACAAGGCCCGGCCCGATGGAACATGGGCCGGGCTTTGGGTATGAAAAATATAACTTTGGGTTCGGGCCGGGCTTAAAAATTTAAGCCCGAAAAAAATTTAGGCCTATTTGGGCATGTCCAAGCCCGGCCCGAGCCCGACCCGAAAGCCCGATATATTAATTATCAATATAATATATATATATATATATATATATATATATATATATATATATATATATATATATATATATATATATATATATATAAGGAATAAATGATATAGTATATCATATATAGTATATATTGTTAATTTGTTATTAATGATATATATATTTATATATATGAAGATATATTATATATTAACAAAATATTTAGTTTCATATTAGAATATATTAAATAGTATTATTATATATAGTTAGTTAATTCTATGTACATAATTAGACGTTCTATCATCTATGTACATAATTTAAGAATAATTTTAAAATTTTAAAATATCATAATAAAATCCCAATAAAAATTGGTTTTTTATTTTAATTTTACACAATAAAATTATTTATGTATCATATGATAAAAACATAAAATTGTAACAACTCAGCCCACTAGCAATAATAACTCGTTGGGCCCAACCACCGGCCCAAAATGCTTAAGCCTAGTTATTATTACTAGTGTCCAAGTCTCATATAAACCCAATAACAACCTCATTCCCATCTGATGTTGGACTATTAGGGTGTCATAGATTCCCCCCGTTAATGTCCTGACGTCCTCGTCAGTCCAATCACACACACAGTCCAAAGCCCAAGATCACCAAGCGATGTGAGACTCGTCTCGCTAGCCCGTCATCCAGACCACAGCTCGGTAGAGATTTGCCACACATGTCCGGTGGTGAACCGGCTCGATACCAAATGTAACGACCGAGTCCACTAGCAATAATAACTCGTTGGGCCCAACCACCGGCCCAAAATGCTTAAGCCCAGTTATTATTACTAGTGTCCAAGTCTCATATAAACCCAATAACAACCCCATTCCCATATGATGTGTAGCATACCGAACTTCTAGAATTATGAAGTTACGATGTATGTTAGTTTAGAAGGTCGTGAGAATGGTTCCGGCGAAGTTCGGGAACGTTCGGGTGCTTCGGTGCGCGTAGGGCGCGGAAACGGAACCCGAAAGCCATGTGTGGACCTTTGCCGAAATCCGGCAAGGCGTGGATGAAAAGATGGTTTAAATACGCTCGAAAACATGTTTTGAGTGTCTCGGTCCGATTTGAAATGAATCGGAGGTCGTACGAGCGAAAACGAGCGAAAACAGAGTTAAAACGGTAAAAGGTGCGAAAACGGAGCTAAAACGAGCTTGTGTTTTAGGTGCTGTTTTTCTGGACCTGGGGAGACTGGTCTCTCAAGTCCAAGGACCGGTCCCAGAAGCCCGAAAATGCCCAGTTTGGGCTGTTCAAAGAGAGGCATTGTTGAGGGTGTTTTCAACAATTTTGCACTTATGAGAGGGTATAGAAGCAGGGGCTTTCTCTCTTTCCCTCATTTCTCATGTCTTAGCCCTAAAACACAAGCTCTCTCTCTCTCTAAACTCTCTTCTCTCTCTCGCGCGCGAGCGGCGGAAGCCGCGGCATGAGCCACCCGCGTATACACAACAAACACGATGCACACAAGGCGTCTATGAAACAAAGAAGGAAAAGAGAAAAACCTAACAAGGCTATGTCACGCCCCGGGACCCAGCGGAAGCCCGCCCGGCGCGTGCCCAGACCCGCCGTATGTCTACAACATACAAGGCGTCTAACAAAAACGATAAATAACCAACAAGTAAAAAGAATCTAGAAGTATCAGAGCAGTAGAACAACTAGAATTCTACATAAGGAAGCATAAAAGAAGTAGATAAATAAAAGTACCAAATCCACTAAGAAGTATAAAAGAGTAAATACAACAGTAACCTCCACGAGCAACAACTAAAGATCCCAAAGCGAAAACTAATATAATACATGGTGGTCTCTATCAGTGGATACAAAAGATCACTCTCTCACAAACACAAAAAGAGAGGAAGAACCACCTAAACAAAAGTGGCAAAGAAGCTAGCTATCTAGGCGACTCCCTTGCCGCGATCCCGTGCCTCACGCCCAGGTGCGAAGGCTCGAAACACATAAGAAACGGGCGTGAGAACTATTAAAAATAGTTCCCGGTGGGCAATTGCGACTTCAGTTGCATGCTCCACTAGGCCCAAAACTAAGCAAGTAAGTGTAAGCGAAATAAATAACAAGTAAGCTACTAAAGCATGATATCTCTACTTAGCATAAATAAGCATAAGTAAACGACTATTCTAAGCATGAATAGTAAGTATAACCAACAAGTCCAATATCCATAGCAATAGTAAAGAGTTAAAGTTTACTATTCTAACCATAGCCCAATAATTCCACAAGTGATGGTAAGGTGTTAAAGTTTACTATTCTAGTCAAAGTCCCCAGTTTCCTTTAAACTACGTTAAGTTTAAGTATAATAAGATCAACCCGAAGGCGATATGGCCGATGCCCACCCGAAGGCTGCCTAGCCTAAATGCCGAGCCTAATGGCCCCGTAGTAGTCATCATTCCCACCCTAGGAAGGAGGCGTCCCACGGCAATCCACTTCGGCGCCCAATCGCACGGCGAATACAAGAAACGCGTTGGCCAACTCGGAGTGCGGCTTGTAGGGAGCTACCCTCACAAGCATGTGCGAATGAGCACAATGGCAAAAGTCACAAAACTCGTCACAAGTCCCAAATCATCATGTCTCTAACATGGAATGTACAAATGTCCAAAAGGCCTATCTCTATGTCATCATGTCTCTAACATGGAATATACAAATGTTAAGTGGCCTATGTCAAGTCTCTATGTTGCAGTTTCATAGTTTTCTATGTTAAGTGCCTCTTTATGACACTTAAGGTTTCTAAGTCCCAACATGTATTTAATGTTCACAATTAACATTATCAAAGCTATAATCACCATAAATGGCACACTCCCAGGCGCCCCCAAGAACCACCCCCACATGCATGCAGTTTAACCCAGATAGCTCTACGATATAGAGTGAATATTTTATCATACATAAGGCATGCATTTTAAGTGATTCAAAATTCATAATAAATCTATTTAGCATGAATATGCGTTCAAAATAATTAAATCAAACCGACTAAGCACTTAGGGGCCATTTGCCCCTATGCTCATGAAGCCAAACCCACCGAGTGCGAAAATCGCCGATCCGAATCGCTAACTAAGCTTCGATTCCTACTCCTAGCACCCTACAAGGCATGCCATAGGAATTACAACCTCAAAAGGTGAGTCTTGAGCTCAAACAATAAGAAACTCTACTAAAGGGTGAAGAATACTCACCGAATGCGAAGGAAGTGCTCTTGATCTCCAAATGGGAGTTAGAGTCCTTCTAATCCAACCTAAATCAAAGTTCTAAACTCATCAATTAGGTCCCAAAGGCCCCAAATCGAAAATCCCCAAAACCTAACCCTAGAATCCTATTCTAGGGTTTCATCTCACAAAAACCCACAAAATTCGAAACTAGAGGGAAGAGATCATTCACATACCTCTAAGAAGCTCAACACCAAGCTCAAAAAGCCCTAGGCTTGAAGCTTGATCCTCCACAAAGCTCCAAAAAGCAAGCTCCAAGCTCCAACAAGAAGACAATGGCTCTAGATGGCAAAAGGAGAAGAAGAGAGAGATCAAACTCCTAACAATCCACCAAAAAAGCCAAAAGAGTACAAGGTTTTAGAGAGAGAAGGTCTCCTACCTTGCTTGCTGTGAGGGAGGGCTCAAATGAAGCCCTAGGGGTGTGTGGGAACCTAATAGAAGCAACAAGATGCTAAAACACCCACTGCGGTTCGGTGCTCACATTACACACTTATACCGTACAAATCCATTTTGTCTGGTATAAACCTAACAGCTTGACCAAACCGAGCCTCGGGTTTGCCAAATCTGCCCATCTTATCGGTATAAATCTTGGTGCATCTGGTATAGCCATCATTTTGTACCGGTATAGACACCATTTTGTACCGGTATAAGGCACAGAAATTCCAACCCGATAGCCACCTAAAATCCAATTTTTTGGACTTTAGGGCTTGGGACTCATCCCCAAACCTCGGTACACGCGCCATAGGTCGGAACACAGTCAACGACCCTCCAGAACATCTGGAAAAGCTCCAACACAAGTCAAATACTCAAACTCCGCAATTTGCGCAAGTCCAGAATATTACAGGCTATCAGAGCGAGTAATATAATACCACTAAGTTCTAACATAAAAGATCCACAAAAGTGATACAGAGTATAGAACTAAATTCAGAATCTGAAACAAGTCTCTAAACAGATACAAAATACATCTTTTCTAAAAGTACAAAAAAAAAAGATGACATCGGGTCCACTATAGTAACTCCGTAGGCTCTAGCTAGCCATAAACCCCTTGCCTCGATCCCTAGCCACTCCCGATGCGGATGGCTCTGAAAATTAACAACAAACAGAGGGCGTGAGAACTATTAAAAATAGTTCCCAGTGGGCAATTACTGATCTCAGTGAAATGCTCTACTAGGCTAAAATAAGCATGCTAAAAGAAAGCAAGAAGCGACAAATAAGAACGACTACATAACTGAAATTAATCATATTCATGCTTCTACTACGAGTTTAACTATCATAGTCATGATATTCTACTTTTAATGGCACAAACATATGTCCAATTCAATTAACATGCATAATTAATGTAAGCTAACATTTAGTTACAAGCACAACCATAATGTCCAGGATACTACGAAAAGTAAATTACACTTTCAATGGTTCTCTATTAAGCATGCATACTAGTCCACAAGAATATGCATACTCTACCAAGCATACATTTTATACTTTTCATGGTTCTGTACCAAGCACACATATTAGTCCAAAGGATATAAGTGTACCACCACTAGTGTTATCAAATCATATTATTCCATAATGTCCAACTACTATACATGCATCAAGTAGTAATCTAAGGCAACAACCATATGTATGGATATCTATTATGTATGCATCATCCACGATGTCACAGGATAATAGTAAAGTGTCCCGATTTACTATTCTAGTCAATGTCAATTTTAACTAATTAAAGTTTAACTCTTGTAGGACCCACCCGAAGGCTGCCCACGATTTGAGGACCCACCCGAAGGCTGCCCGATTTGAGGACCCACCCGAAGGCTGCCCGATTTAAGGATTATATAACAACTAGGTCGAAGGCCTTTGTTATGTCATTATGCCGCAACTGTTTATAGCTACTAGAGTGGTATGTTTCTAC
Source organism: Aechmea fasciata (assembly GCA_025177825.1). Lineage (NCBI taxonomy): Eukaryota > Viridiplantae > Streptophyta > Magnoliopsida > Poales > Bromeliaceae > Aechmea > Aechmea fasciata. The sequence goes on along the minus strand of CM045930.1, from coordinate 2,234,347 downwards.
CAAACATATGATGTGTAAAACATATACAACCCAAATGACACTATCCTACTTGGGATAATTCATCACTTTACACAAGCTTTCAAGGAGTTCATGACATGCACTTTCAATAATTATCGAATAGATATCTAATAATACCATAAGCAAGATAACTATAGAATATTCACAAGTATCATAATACTAGAAAAGCACATGTCTTTCAACTAACCTTCTCACGACAAGGAGTATAATTATTACAATGCAAAATAGTTTAAGTCACTTATACTACATACCAATATCTCACATAAAGATGCCCTGAAGGCTTAACATTACATTTCCTCATGTCTAAAACATGGAATTAACCCGTCGATCCATAGATCGAATATAAGATCACAACGGCCAACGCTAGTCATACTACTAGATTACATGCACCAAACTACCTCATGATGATCTTATCATGCTCTATATTACATTATCACAATTATCTTGTCTACTACAAGTATAAGACAAATAACACTAAGTCTCATGCATGCCTACGTCTCATTCATATAGGTATGCTATTAACCTCCAGGTTAACATCTTTTTAATTACAAGATCACAAAATCAAGCTCATATCTACCAAAGCAATAAGTAAGAACACTAAGTTCTATATACTTGTTTCTACCAAGTGCAATATGGTAACCATGGGTGGTACTATAAAAGTAACCTAATTACTAGGTTCCCTCAAGAATTCATCTCACCAATCGCACTCTAACATGCTTCTTAAGGTACCACAAACAAATAGTCCCAACTATGTACCATACTACATGTATGTCTCTACTACATAGAGCATAGAAATTTTACTATACATAACCTAGTCATTTTAGGTTCTCATAAATTCAAGCACGTTCTAGAGAGTATAAGTCATTATATAAACATGTCTTAAAACTCAAGGGAAGACATAGAAGGAGTTCACCCATTTCGGTGAGATCAAACCAACCGGATACGCTTCGGTTCCCTTTCGTTTCGTCGAACGAAGTTGCCCCTCAAGCTCCTAGTACCCTAAGGCAGTGTTTGGTTGGCAGGATAAAGTGGGTTTAGACCATTTTATCCTGCTAAACCTTCCAAACAGAGGCATTTTGTGGTGGGATAATTAATCCCACTCTTAACGGGTTATCCAAGGATAACCCGCTAAGAGCTATCCCCTGGGACCAGCGGAATAGGGAATTTCCGCTGGTTTATCCCAGGGGCAAGGCTTGGAAAAAAAATATGATGCCCCAGGGCAAGGCTTGGTAATTTGTAATTAATATCCTGTTGTATATCATCATGCTATTTGGTTTTGTATAGTAGTAATTAAGCAGCAGTATTGTACTTGGTTATAATTTTAAATTAGATGTAATTAACAGCCTTCTTGTCTAATTTGATAATATTAGTTTTATTTAACAGTGACTTGAAGTGCTTAAATTAAATTATCATATTAAATTTGATGTAATTAACAGCCTTCTTGTATAATTTGACAATATTAGTTTTATTTAACAGGGATTTCAAGTGATTAAATTTAATTATAATTTTAAATTTGATGTAATTAACTGCCTTCTTGTATAATTTGATATCTTAAATTTAATTATTTTCTCTTCCGCATATGTTACTACCATAATTTCTGACATTAAATTAAAAAATATAATTAATCCAACAATCATGTGTATAAAATGTTCACTTGCTTAGCTAAATGTAACATTTAATTGGTTCTGTAACTTACAAAATATTTGTACATGAAAACTAAGGGCAAAATTGGTATTTGCAAAATTAATCTAACACTTTTTCTCACTATTCTCATTTATTCCAATAAACTTACCAAACACAATTTCTGTTATTCTTAGTAATAATTGTTTTTCAAACCAAACACTAATTTTCTTTTATCCCTGTCTATCCTAGAATAGCATACTATCCCAGGGCTAAAAAAATTTATCCCCAAATTCGTTATCCCCGAACCAAACGGTACCTAAGATAATTTCTAAGAGGGATACGAGCATCGAATAAGCATCCAACAAAATTCACCAAAAATCACATAGAAAAGAGGTGAAAATTACCTTTGATCAAGAAGATCTTGTCCAAAGCTCATATCGACCCAATGGATCTTTAAATCCAACCTAAAGGAGAGTTCTACACCCATCAATTAGGTTCTAAAAGCCCCAAAATGAAAATCCCCAATTCTAACCCTAGAATCCCAAAACTAGGGTTTCTACCAAAAGAGAGCTCCAAATTCTAAACTAGAGGAAAATGATGAGTGGCTTACCTTCACAAAGCTCTAGTCAAGGTTCAAATACCATCAAAGTTGAAGATCTCCTCTTCAACAAGCTCCAATTCCAAGCTTCCAACCTTCTCTCATGGTGGAGTATGCACCAAGAAGCAAAAGAGGGAGAAAGAGAAGGATTAAACTCAAGAAATCCCAAAAAAGACCAAAGAAATGGAAGAGAGGAGTTGGGAGAGCTTCCTTACCTTCTTCCTCTGTGATCCCAGCACAAAAGAACCCTAAGGGGTCGTGGGTGCTGTTACAAGAAGGGCACAAATGCACAAAAGCCCCTGCAGTCTTCAGTTTTCGAAAACTGCCAGTCTGTACCGGTACAACGGGCATTTTGTACCGGTATAAACCCAGCGAACAGGTCAAACCCGAGCCTCGGGTTGCCAGCAATCGGCCATCTGTACCGGTACAAAATCTATTTTGTACTGGTATAGCCATCAAGCCTGTACCGGTATAGCCATCTTTTTGTACCGGTACAAAGTCCAGAAATCTCAACCCGAGATGTAGCATATCGAAAATTCGACGATAAGATCGGACTTTGGCCAAATTGACTAAAGTACGAAAACAAAATAGTTGGACATGTTCCAATTGCCATTCCAAACTTCTTGGAAAGGTTAGAAGATAATCTAAAGGAGTTAAAAGGGTTTTGGCGTTCTTCGGCGCGAAGTAGAGTCGAAACAGCGCGAAAAACACAAGTCTGGAGCACCCATACCGGTACAGCCCTGGTGTCTGTACCGGTATAGCCATCACACCCGAGAGGAGGAGAGCTCTCGGGTTTGACAGTTTTATGGCCCATACCGGTACAGCCCTGGTGTCTGTACCGGTATAGCCATCACACCCGAGAAGGGAAGAGCCCTCGGGTTTGATAATTTTATCGCCCACATCACGGCCGGGTGTCACGTATAGCCAGCTCTCGGGTTTGATAGTTTTCTTTGGCCCATACTGCTGTCGCCCCGTAGGTATAGATGTTGCGAAATCGAGGAAGGCTGCTCTCGGGTTTACGCCTTATGTAGCACCCCATACGTCTGATTTCCCCCGGTATGGGATGGTGCAACGACGGTTGTGAAGCTGCGCGAAATAAAAGAAGTAGAGGGGCTTTTTGGCTATTGTTACAACACAATAAGCTCTCCCTTCACTCATTTCACAGCACACACACACTCACTCTCTTTTCTCTCACTTTCTCTCTCTAGAGGAGCTCTAGGGCAAGGAAGAAGAAGGAGAAGGAGTTGGAGAGGGTGGCTTGGAGCTTGTTGGAGGCTTCTTGGAGGATCTTGGAGCTCTCCTACAACAAGGGCTTGGGTTGAGCTTGCTACAAGAGGTAGGTTCTTGCAAGTTTAACCCTAGGGTTTCGATTTTAGCTTGAGATTTGGAGTTTCTAGCTTGTTGCTAGTGTTAGAGGGCTTGTTTGGCCATGAACTCCATGAAAACTCATGTGAGCTTCATGAGCTCTAATGGTGGTTGGCTAGGGTTTGTTGTAAACCCCAAATAGATGATTCTAATGGGTCAAGGATGGTTTTAGAGAGCTTCTAGGTTGATCTAAAGCTATATTTTGCTTGTGAATGAGATCAAAACCCTAGGTTTGACATAGGGCATTGTTGGAGCACCCAAATTTGGGGCTTTTGAACATAGGGGTTCTTGGGTCAAATTGACCATGTAGAAACCTAATTGGGGGTATTCCCGACGCGTGGGACAACTCCGTTTAATTAAACGAAAATCCGATATAGGGGCTACTATGTAAAATGGCCTGATTAGGTTCATTTTTAAACTGCAGGTTTTTACCTAGGCCTCGGTAGGTCGTGAAACTTCTTGGGCATCCTCACAAAATTATTTTAAGGTGGGGGGTGCATTCCGGAATCACCGAATTCCCTTCTATGTCTGTTTTCACCTTTTGAGCATATTATATGTATAGTATATTCATGCATGATAGGGTAGAGGTTAAATATGCTATGGTTGAACTTCAATTATTGTCCTAGTATAAGAATGAACTTAGAGATTGTAATGGAACCATAGAGGCATGAGAATTAGAACCCTACTTGTGTGAATATAGAATGGACTTGATCTTAGTCAACAAAGGTGATATTGAACATAAAGACAAGATTGGCCTTGAGATAACCTTAGTTAAACATAGTTTAACTTAGTTGCATTATGGCAAGAATGATATACATGATTAGGTAGAAAACCTATCATTGACAATGGCATGGTAACTAGTGGCTATGAATCCTCAATGTGAGGATTAGATCGATACTCTTGACGAGTCTTGGCTTGAGGAGGTCGCTCTCCTCAAGCGGTGAGTTCGAGAAGTCACCTAGGGGATCGTGGCCCGACGGACGGTCCCTCGGGACTTGTAGGCTTAGAGCCACCCCGTTCAGTGAGGGATTTGGGGTATTGAGTTTGTTGGGGTTAACTATGTTAACCGGCAAGATTGGGTAATGAGCCAAGTAAAGTAAAGTAAAGTATGGTAACGAGCATGCATGCAAACATATCTAAATTCGATTATCTATCTATCTGACTCTTTCTTGCAGGCATAGTATTAGCATATATAGTTTGGTTACTATTTCTTTTCCGTTGAAATACTTATGCCTGGATAGACCTAGTGGGTAAGTCGGCGGGGTCGGTTGCGGAGCCTTTGGGAACTTCGTTGTAGTTCTCACACCACTAACCCCACGAGTCCTAGCACGAAGCGGCGGAGGACCGGGGCAAGGGGTTATCGCCATAGCTAGTGGCCACCGGAGTATTGCATTAGTCATTCCTTTTTGTTATACTTGTATCAACTTTATTTTATTGAACTATAGAAGTTTAAAGTTGTAAACATTCAAGTAAATTTTGGGAGATGACAAATGTAAAAGAAATGATGTATCGAATGCTTAAAGAATGTAATAGATTAGTTTACTTGTATTTGGTTCAAATCTAATCAAGTTCATGTATGGTTTATATTCTAGCTTAGTGCTTACTCTTCCGCTGTGTTGTTGCTTACCTTCGTGTAAGCCTTGTATAATTGAAAATTCTCTTTGATTTATTAAATTGTACTTGTTGTTATAGCCTTGGGCGGACGGGGAGAGGCCACTGTCGTTCGGCGTACGTTGACGTGGCCCGAACCCGACCAAATAGGCGGGTGGCGGGGCGTGACAGATAAAGTGGTATCAGAGCGTGAACGGAAATAAGCAAAGGTCTAGGATTGACTTAAGAACCATAGGATTGGAGACCTTAGGGACTTAGGAAACGTTTAACGTGGATTTGGTAAACGCGAAAGCTAGTGGATTGGGTTGACATTAAGACTTCTCTAGAAGGAATTAGAGATGAATTTAAGTATTTATTTCTGCTTAAGGAACCTTGTGGGGCGGCCGACCACATGACACCTAGAGTGGGAAATAGTTTACTTATTTGCTTTCGCTTAATTGGGTAGTCATTTTGGAACGTGTAAGAGTCACGTGTATTGAGTATTAAAGTGTGTGCTACGTTTCAGGACGTGATGGCACCACGGGGACGCCCTCTAAGACGCGATCCTTTGCGGCACCACCTCTGAGTGCCGACGATCGGGATCGGGCGAAGTACGCGAGCTGCAAGCCCAAGTAGCGGCGTTGGCCGGGGCTATGAAGCAGCAGGCGGAGCAGCTTAATAGGCTCCACGATTTGGTGGCTCAGCAGGCGGCGGCGGCGCCTGTGCCTCGGGACCCGACGCCACCTGTTGAGCCTGCGGCACCACCTCCTGTGGCGGCGGTACCGGTGACGGTTGTACCACCGCCGGCCGGGTTCGTCGGCTTGGATCACGACACCCCGGCGGAGCGGGGAACGGGCGGTAGCGGTGTTGACGGCTTTCAAGCGGTTAAAGCCACCAACCTTCAACGGGGAAGACAAGGACCCGTGGATGGTCGAGACGTGGTTGATCGCTATGCAATCCTTGTTCGAGGCCTTCTATACCCTCGAGCGGGACAAGGTGCATTTGGCGGCCCATTGCTTCGAGGGTCGGCGCGCCTTTGGTGGAGGCAAGTGAAAGAGGATCGTTCTTTGAACGATACCACCATGGCTTGGGAGACGTTTCGGGAGATGCTATTGATGGAGTATTTTCCGAAAGCGATAAAGAAAGATCGAGGAGGATTTCGCAAGCTAAGGCAGGGGAGTCGCACGGTGCGCGAATACGAGAGGGAGTTCACGCACATGATTCATTGCGTGCCGAGCTTGGTCCACGGCGACGGGGACCGGGCGAAGAAGTTCAAGCGTGGGTTGAGGCCGGATATTTTTAAGACAGTTGATTCTTTCCGGCTGACGACCTATGGAGAGGTTTTGGACCGCGCACTTTGGGTGGAGCGCGGCAATGCTATTGCGCGAGAGGAGCGCGAGGCTTTTGAGAGGGACAAGGACAGGGAGAAGTCCAAGAAGCGGGCATCGAGTGGGTCCGCGGGGCAACCGAGCTCTAAGCGGCCCCCTCGACCTCGGCGGTCGCGATGGCGCGGCGGTCGGAGTCGGACACGAGTCGGACCTCCCTGCCGTGTGTTATCTGCGGCGGGAACCACCGAGTTGTTACTTGCCCTCAGCGGGAGGGGCGATATTTTCGGTGTGGCCAGGCGGGCCACATTGGTCGCGAGTGTCCGGGCAGCTCATCTCCTGCACCCTCGGCGGCACGTACGGTACACTCACGCGACGGATGGCGGGACTACCACCCGCTATGTCTGGCGGACGATCATCGGCACCTCGTCGGCGAGGCACCTCGAGCACCTAGTGGGCGGGTTTTGGCCACTCAGGTGGAGGAGCAGGCGACTCCAGCACCAGTTCCTGATGATGTGGTGGCAGGTATTATTCTGATCCAAGGCACTCGAGCTAAAGCATTATTTGATACAGGTGCATCTCATTCATTCATACGTGCATCATTCGCCGAGGCTCATGGGGTAGAGATAGGGCGTCATGATGACCATTGGTGGGTCAACTCTATCGAGCACTCTTTTGCTGTGGACGAGGAGTGCGAAAATTGCCCAGTACAAATTGGAGAATGGATTATGCCAATCGATCTCCTAGTGGTCGAGCGGTTATCGGGCTTCGACGTGGTCTTAGAGATCAACTGGCTCTCTAAGTACTACGCCGTTATCGATTGTGAGAGGAAGGTTATCACATTTCGTGAACCTGGACAAGAAGAAATGGTCTACCAAGCGTGTAAGGGTGCACGTTTTGCGGCGAGCATAGCGTCGGTGAGGGCGAGAAGGATGATTAAGGGTGGTTGCAAGGCTTATTTAGCGACCATCGTGGATACCCAAGGGGAGCACCCGGAATTGAGTAGCATTCGGGTGGTATGCGAGTACCCGGATGTGTTTCGTGAGTTACCGGGATTGCCACCGGACCGGGAAGTTGAGTTTGTCATTGACTTAATCCCCGGGGCGGCGCCAATCTCGAAGGCTCCGTATAGAATGGCACTGGTGGAGCTTAAGGAACTTAAAGCCCAGCTGCAAGACTTGCTCGATAAAGGCTTTGTGCGGCGAGCGTGTCTCCGTGGGGAGCTCACGGTCTTTGTTTGTGAAAAAGAAGGACGGCACACTTCGACTTTGCGTTGACTATCGCGAGTTGAACAAGGTCACAATCAAGAACAAGTACCTGTTGCCGAGGATTGACGATTTATTCGATCGATTGCAAGGGTCAAGGGTTTATTCGAAAATTGACCTTCAATCGGGGTATCATCGATTGAAGATACGGCCCAAGGATGTGCACAAAACGGCGTACGTACGCGGTATGGCCATTATGAGTTCACGGTTATGCCTTTCGGGCTTACTAATGCCCCGGCGGCATTTATGGACTTAATGAATAGAGTCTTCCGTCCGCTATTGGACCGGTGCGTCGTGGTATTCATTGACGACGTATTGGTATATTCTCGGACCGAGGAAGAACACGAGGAGCACTTGAGAATCGTGTTGGAGACGCTCCGGCGAGAGAAGCTTTATGCCAAATTGAAGAAATGTGAGTTTTGGCTACCGGAGGTTACTTTCTTGGGTCACGTTATATCTGGAGGCGGCGTCTCTGTAGACCCAAAGAAAGTTGAGGCAATTAAGGATTGGCCTCGCCCGACAAATGCAACCGAAATTCGGAGCTTTTTGGGGCTTGCGGGCTACTACCGGCGGTTCGTGGAGGGGTTCGCTAAAATAACAACTCCACTAACGCGTCTTACGCACAAAGGGGTGAAGTATGTTTGGAACCCCGAATGTGAGCGAAGCTTTGAGGAGCTTAAGAAAAGATTGACGACGACTCCGGTGCTTGCTTTGCCGACGCCGGGAGAGTTATGTCGTGTACAGTGATGCTTCTTACGTTGGTCTTGGGTGCGTTCTGATGCAAAATGGCCGAGTTATCGCTTATGCTTCGCGCCAATTAAAGACATATGAGAAGAACTACCCGATTCACGACTTGGAGTTAGCGGCGGTCATTTTCGCGCTAAAGCTTTGGAGGCATTACTTGTACGGGGAACATTGTGAGATTTACACGGATCATAAGAGTCTCAAGTATTTGTTCACCCAGAAAGAGTTGAATATGCGACAGCGGCGGTGGTTAGAATTGCTTAAAGACTATGATGTTACTATTCTATATCACCCCGAAAAAGCAAATGTCGTGGCCGATGCTTTGAGTAGAAAGTCGGCGGAGAATTTGGCGACGGCGATTACACCTCAACCTGCATTGCACAAGGAGATGCAGCGGTTAGGGCTTGAAGTGGTGGCGCCGGGAGTGCCGGCAACAATTGCTATGTTGATTGTGCAACCCACCTTGTTGGAGAAGATAAAGGAATTGCAAGTTTCCGATCCTTATCTCCAAAAGGTGCGGGGCGAAGTAGAGAGCGGTAGTGCCGAAGATTTTGGCATTGGGACCGACGGAACACTACGGTATCGAAACCGTTGGTGTGTGCCCAAGGACGATGATCTTCGGAGGGCAATTATGCAAGAAGCACACCAATCACCCTATAGCATTCACCCGGGCGGCACCAAGATGTACCAAGACTTGAAACTCCATTATTGGTGGCCGGGTATGAAAAGGGACATTGGAGAATTTGTGGCACAATGTCTCACGTGCCAACAAGTAAAAGCGGAGCGTCGCTTTCCAGCGGGGAAATTGCAAAGTCTACCAATACCCGTGTGGAAGTGGGAAGACATTGCTATGGACTTTGTGACGGGTTTGCCTAGGTCACAAGGCGGGCACGACGCGATTTGGGTAGTTGTGGACCGGTTGACAAAATCGGCTCACTTTTTGCCGATCCACACTACTTGGTCGGGAGACAAGCTAGCTCAAGTATATCTCGACGAGGTTGTGAGGTTACACGGGGTTCCGGTGTCAATTGTGTCGGATCGGGACCCGAGGTTCACCTCGCATTTTTGGAAGAGCTTGCAAGATGCTTTGGGTACACGGCTCAATTTTAGCACATTTCATCCTCAAAGTGACGGTCAATCGGAGAGGACTATTCAGATACTTGAGGATATGCTTCGGGCGTGTGTACTCGACTATAAGGGCGGATGGCAAGATTTTCTACCAATGGCGGAATTCGCATATAACAATAGCTATCAAGAGAGTATTGCGATGGCGCCATTCGAGGCCCTTTATGGTAAGAAGTGTCATTCTCCAATTCATTGGAGCGACGTGGGCGAGAGAGCGACTCTTGGCCCCGATGTTGTGCGGGAGGCGGAGGAGAAGGTCCGCCTAGCCCGACAAAGACTCACGACGGCGCAATCTCGGCAAAAGAGTTATGCCGATAAGCGGAGGAAGGATCTAGAGTTTGCGGTTGGAGACCGCGTGTTTTAGAAAGTATCACCTATGCGCGGCATAAAAAGGTTTGGAGTTCGGAGGAAGCTAAGTCCCCGATATATCGGACCTTTTGAGATATTGGAGAGGATCGGTGCGGTAGCATACAAGTTGGCATTACCACCGAGACTTGCGGGAGTGCACAATGTGTTTCACGTTTCAAACCTTCGCAAGTATATCCACCATTCGGCTCATGCATTGGAGTATGAACCGGTGGAATTAAACGAGGACATGACCTATGAAGAGTACCGGTTTGTATTCTTGGGAAAGGCGAAAGAAGCTTAGGAATCGCAAGATTTCCTACGTCAAGGTCCAGTGGAGCAATCATGCGGTGCGTGAAGCCACTTGGGAACTTGAGGACACAATGAGGCAGGAGTACCCTCACTTGTTCGAATCGCCAAGCTAAGGTATTCGTTAAGTTTCGCGGACGAAACTAATTTTAAGGGAAGGAGAATGTAGCATATCGAAAATTCGACGATAAGATCGGACTTTGGCCAAATTGACTAAAGTACGAAAACAAAATAGTTGGACATGTTCCAATTGCCATTCCAAACTTCTTGGAAAGGTTAGAAGATAATCTAAAGGAGTTAAAAGGGTTTTGGCGTTGTTCGGCGCGAAGTAAAGTCGAAACAGCGCGAAAAACACAAGTCTGGAGCACCCAGAGAGCTCTCGGGTTTGATAGTTTTATGGCCCATACCGGTACAGCCCTGGTGTCTGTACCGGTATAGCCATCACACCCGAGAAGGGAAGAGCCCTCGGGTTTGATAATTTTATGGCCCATGCAGTACGGCCGGGTGTGCATGCCGGTATAGCCATCGCAGAAGGAGAGAGCTCTCGGGTTTGATAGTTTTCTTTGGCCCACGTACAGTCGCCCCTTGTCTGGTATAGATGTTTGAAAGCAGGGAAGGCTGCTCTCGGGTTTACGCCCTTTGTAGCACCCCATCTGGTCTGATTTCCCCCATCTGGGTATGGGATGGTGCAACGACGGTTGTGAAGCTGCGCGAAATAAAAGAAGTAGAGGGCTTATTGGCTCTTGTTACAACACAATAAGCTCTCCCTTCACTCATTTCACAGCACACACACACTCACTCTCTTTTCTCTCACTTTCTCTCTCTAGAGGCGCTCTAGGGCAAGGAAGAAGGAGAAGGAGTTGGAGAGGGTGGCTTGGAGCTTGTTGGAGGCTTCTTGGAGGATCTTGGAGCTCTCCTACAACAAGGGCTTGGGTTGAGCGTGCTACAAGAGGTAGGTTCTTGCAAGTTTAACCCTAGGGTTTCGATTTTAGCTTGAGATTTGGAGTTTCTAGCTTGTTGCTAGTGTTAGAGGGCTTGTTTGGCCATGAACTCCATGAAAACTCATGTGAGCTTCATGAGCTCTAATGGTGGTTGGCTAGGGTTTGTTGTAAACCCCAAATAGATGGTTCTAATGGGTCAAGGATGGTTTTAGAGAGCTTCTAGGTTGATCTAAAGCTATATTTTGCTTGTGAATGAGATCAAAACCCTAGGTTTGACATAGGGCATTGTTGGAGCACCCAAATTTGGGGCTTTTGAACATAGGGGTTCTTGGGTCAAATTGACCTTGTAGAAACCTAATTGGGGGTATTCGACGCGTGGGACAACTCCGTTTAATTAAACGAAAATCCGATATAGGGGCTACTATGTAAAATGGCACGATTAGGTTCATTTTTAAAGCTGAGAGTTTTTACCTAGGCCTCGGTAGGTCGTGAAACTTCTTGGGCATCCTCACAAAATTATTTTAAGGTGGGGGGTGCATTCCGGAATCATCGAATTCCCTTCTATGTCTGTTTTCACCTTTTGAGCATATTATATGTATAGTATATTAATGCATGATAGGGTAGAGGTTAAATATGCTATGGTTGAACTTCAATTATTGTTCTAGTATGAAAATGAACTTAGAGATTGTAATGGAACCATAGAGGCATGAGAATTAGAACCCTACTTGTGTGAATATAGAATGGACTTGATCTTAGTCAACAAAGGTGATATTGAACATAAAGACAAGATTGGCCTTGAGATAACCTTAGTTAAACATAGTTTAACTTAGTAGCATTATGGCAAGAATGATATACATGATTAGGTAGAAAACCTATCATTGACAATGGCATGGTAACTAGTGGCTATGAATCCTCAATGTGAGGATTAGATCGATACTCTTGACGAGTCTTGGCTTGAGGGAGGTCGCTTCTCCTCAAGCGGTGAGTTCCGGAACAGTCACCTAGGGGGATCGTGGCCCCGACGGACGGTCCCTCGGGTCTTGTAGGCTTAAAGCCTCCCCGTTCAGTGAGGGATTTTGGGTCTTGAGTTTGTTGGGGTTAACTATGTTAACCGGCAAGATTGGATAATGAGCCAAGTAAAGTAAAGTAAAGTATGGTAATGCATGCAAACATATCTAAATTCGATTATCTATCTATCTGACTCTTTCTTGCAGGCATAGTATTAGCATATATAGTTTGGTTACTATTTCTTTTCCGTTGAAATACTTATGCCTGGATAGACCTAGTGGGTAAGTCGGCGGGGTCGGTTGCCGAGCCCACTGGGAACTTCGTTGTAGTTCTCACACCACTAACCCCACAGGTCCTAGCACGAGCGGGGCGGCGGAGGACCGGGGCAAGGGGTTAGCGCCATAGCTAGTGGCCACCGGAGTATTGCATTAGTCATTCCTTTTTGTTATACTTGTATCAACTTTATTTTGTTGAACAATAGAAGTTTAAAGTTGTAAACATTCAAGTAAATTTTGGGAGATGACAAATGTAAAAGAAATGATGTATCGAATGCTTAAAGAATGTAATAGATTAGTTTACTTGTATTTGGTTCAAATCTAATCAAGTTCATGTATGGTTTATATTCTAGCTTAGTGCTTACTCTTCCGCTGTGTTGTTGCTTACCTTCGTGTAAGCCTTGTATAATTACAAATTCTCTTTGATTTGTTAAATTGTACTTGTTGTTGGAGCCTTGGGCGGACCGGGAGAGCCACAGTTCGGCGTCTGTTGACGTGGCCCGAACCCGACCAAATAGGCGGGTGGCGGGGCATGACAGATAAAGTGGTATCAGAGCGTGAACGGAAATAAGCAAAGGTCTAGGATTGACTTAAGAACCATAGGATTGGAGACCTTAGGGACTTAGGAAACGTTTAACGTGGATTTGGTAAACGCGAAAGCTAGTGGATTGGGTTGACATTAAGACTTCTCTAGAAGGAATTAGAGATGAATTTAAGTATTTATTTCTGCTTAAGGAACCTTGTGGGGCGGCCGACCACATGACACCTAGAGTGGGAAATAGTTTACTTATTTGCTTTCGCTTAATTGGGTAGTCATTTTGGAACGTGTAAGAGTCACGTGTATTGAGTATTAATGTGTGTGCTACGTTTCAGGACGTGATGGCACCACGGTGGCGCCCTCCTAAGACGCGCTCCACTGCGGCACCACCTCCCTGAGGTGCCGAGCGATCGGGATCGGGCGAATCGCGAGCCGCAAGCCCAAGTAGCGGCGTTGGCGGGGCTATGAAGCGGACGGGCGGAGCGGCTTAATAGGCTCCACGATTTGGTGGCTCGGCGGCGGCGGCGGCGCACTGTGCCTCGGGACCGACGCCACTGTTGAGCTGCGGCACCTCACTCTGTGGCGCGGCGGTACCGATGGTGATTGTACCACCGCCGGCTTCGGGTTCGTCGGCTTCGGATCACGACACCCCGAGGCGGAGCGAGCGGGAACGGGCGATAGCGGTGTTGACGGCTTTCAAGCGGTTAAAGCCACCAACCTTCAACGGGGAAGACAAGGACCCGTGGATGGTCAAGACGTGGTTGATCGCTATGCAATCCTTGTTCGAGGACTTCTATACCCTCGAGCGGGATAAGGTGCATTTGGCGGCCCATTGCTTCGAGGGGTCGGCGCGCCTTTGGTGGAGGCAAGTGAAAGAGGATCGTTCTTTGAACGATACCACCATGGCTTGGGAGACGTTTCGGGAGATGCTATTGATGGAGTATTTTCCCGAAAGCGATAAAAGAAAGATCGAGGAGGATTTCTGCAAGCTAAGACAGGGGAGTCGCACAGTGCGCGAATACGAGAGGGAGTTCACGCACATGATTCATTGCGTGCCGAGCTTGGTCCACGGCGACGGGGACCGGGCGAAGAAGTTCGAGCGTGGGTTGAGGCGGATATTTTTAAGATGATTCTTTCCGGTGACGACCTATGGAGAGGTTCGGACCGCGCACTTTGGGTGGAGCGCGGCAATGCTATTGCGCGAGAGGAGCGCGAGGCTTTTGAGAGGGACAAGGACAGGGAGAAGTCCAAGAAGCGGGCATCGAGTGGGTCCGCGGGGCAATCGAGCTCTAAGCGGCCCCCTCGACCTCAGCGGTCACAGTGGCGCGGCAGTCGGAGTCAGACTCAGAGTCAGACCTCCTACCCGTGTGTTATCTGCGGCGGGAACCACCGAGTTGTTACTTGCCCTCAGCGGGAGGGGCGATGCTTTCGGTGTGGCCAGGCGGGCCACATTGGTCGCGAGTGTCCGGGCAGCTCATCTCCTGCACCCTCAGCAGCTTCAGTACACTCCCGCGACGGATGGCGGGACTACCACCCGCTATGTCTGGGACGATCATCGGCACCTCGTCGGCGGGAGGCACCTCGAGCACCTAGTGGGCGGGTTTTGCCACTCGGGTGGAGGAGCGATCCAACTCCGGCCACCGTTCCGAGATGATGTGGTGGCAGGTATTATTCTGATCCAAGGCACTCGAGCTAAAGCATTATTTGATACAGGTGCATCTCATTCATTCATACGTGCATCATTCGCCGAGGCTCATGGGGTAGAGATAGGGCGTCATGATGACCATTGGTGGGTCAACTCTATCGAGCACTCTTTTGCTGTGGACGAGGAGTGCGAAAATTGCCCAGTACAAATTGGAGATTGGATTATGCCAATCGATCTCCTAGTGGTCGAGCGGTTATCGGGCTTCGACGTGGTCTTAGGGATCAACTGGCTCTCTAAGTACTACGCCGTTATCGATTGTGAGAGGAAGGTTATCACATTTCGTGAACCTGGACAAGAAGAAATGGTCTACCAAGCGTGTAAGGGTGCACGTTTTGCGGCGACCATATCGTCGGTGAGGGCGAAAAGGATGATTAAGGGTGGTTGCAAGGCTTATTTAGCGACCATCGTGGATACCCAAGGGGAGCACCCGGAATTGAGTAGCATTCGGGTGGTATGCGAGTACCCGGATGTGTTACGAATCTTATGTTGGCATATTTCGTGAAGTGAGTCCGGAGTCTTGAAGGTTTAAAGAAGAAGAGATGAAGATCGAAGACTCGCATACTCAAAACATGAATCCACAATGCTCGGTAAGTTCAAATATTATTGATGATGATTTATAAATATTTAAAAGTGTTTGGAAGACTTAGGATGTTTTTAAATTGAATATATGGACAAAATTGAGGTTTTCAAATTCTAGTCTATCTCTATATTTTCTAATTGATTTTAACAGGTTTTCAAATCCTAGTCTATCTCTATGTTTTCTAATTGATTTTAAACAGGTTTTCAAATCCTAGTCTATCTCTAATTTATTTCCAAAATTAGATTTTCATAATCCTAGTCTACTTCTAAGTCTTCTAAATCTATAAATAAGCGATGGGGGTTTCATTAATTCGTATGCTTAGAGTTTAGACCATTATGAAACCCTAGAAACTTGTTGGGTGCTCTCTTTCTTTCTTCAACAACAAGTTTCTATCGGATCAATTCTTGAAACCCTAATTTCTCGTTCTTCATGGAGAATTGATCCGGTTATTGCTTAGAAACATCTTCTACGGTTCTTTAATGATTATTAAGCAATAAATCATCATCGATCAAATTGTTCTTGCTTCGGACGGAGTGCACTCGTGGATTCGAGTGGGCGTCGTGGATTCGGCGTGATCGGAGGCTTCGTGGATTCGAAGTGGAGGCGTTCGTGGATTCGAACATGGGGCGTGGACAACCCGACGACGTGCGCGAGATCCGAAGAAGATAAAGAGAGGTTTGAGTCCGTGGATTCGGTAAATCACCTTGTAATCTTTTATTCTTAGTGGATTGTTATCGCGTGTTGGTCCCGTGGGTTTTTTACCCGAGTTGGAGTTTTCCCACGTAAATCTCGGTGTGTTTTTTATTTTCCGCATTTACTTTTTAACGCATCGAGATTTGTGATTTTTGGCCGTTACACCCTATAGGTGTATTTTGATACAATCTAGATAGATCCTTGGGCACCCCATAACTCACAATTGGTATCAGAGCGGGATCTAGATATATTGCTATCTAATGGCCGAAGAGTTAGTAGGTGTGTTGCAAACTTACGATATGACTTTTCCTACTAACCAATCTTCTTCCAAGTCTTTTCTCAAAGTAGAGGGATTGTGTTGAAAACATCAAAGGAAGAAGACGTGGACTCGGATTCGGGCGATGAGGAATCAAACGACGAGGATTTAGCGGAAGCGTATCATCAACTCCTCGTCGAATCTAAAAAGATGGCGAAGCATAACAAAAGGCTTAGGAAGCGTCTACTTGACATTAAAGAGGAGAACAAAAATTTGAAAACGATGACGAAAGCTTTCGAAGAGGAAAAGGAAGCAATATTGAAAGATAATTCGATCCTCCAAAAGAAGCTAGATGAAGCGGATTTAACGATCAAATCCTCTAAGAACAAAGTTGAATTTTTGGAGCATCAATTTGAGGAATCGCACAAATCCAACAAAGAGTTGACCAAGGAAGTTCATCAACTCAAGTCAGACATTCAACAATTTTCTGCGGGATCGAAGAAATTGGATCATATGCTTGGGTTAGGTCAAACGAACAAGTTGAGCCTCGGATACGAACGAACCTATGTTGAGAAGGATCAAACGTCAACATCTAATGTCTCAACAAATTCGAAGGAAAAGGTGTGTCACCGATGCGGCATCAAAGGACACATCAAAAAGTGTTGCCCGAATAAGGATAAGAAAAATCGATCGGCAACATCAAAACCTCAATCGGCATCATCTACTACTCGGCTTCCCCCTCGGAATCAAAAGAAAATTAATTTGAGTCGAGTGCCTCTTTCGGACCGATTTTTTAAGGAGCAACGGCGAGTTCGATCGAACCCACAACCGAATTGGATCTCAAAACCGAACCATCAAGGGAACCGAATTTCTAATTCAAAGCCTCAACGACAACACCAAGAAGCTTCAAGCAACGAAACGACCAACGGTTGATCCAAAATCAAAGCAACTCAAACCTAACGTCGACAAGCAAAGCCAACGAAAGATCCGACAAGTTTGGATCCGGAAAGGTGATATCTTTCCTTGCTTTTCGTCTTAGTTTGTTTTTATTGTTTATGTAATGTTTTTATTGGTGCATATTGCATATTTTTCTTTCATTACATTACATGATTAGACGAGGTTTGATCTTTAAAATTTGTTTCGAAAATCGTTTTTAAGGAAAGGTCTTTGGGGAGTTTTTAATTTGATTGAAAATTTTTGAGAAAGGAGATGATTGAAAATCATTAAATTAGAGAGATTAAAGGTTTTTAAAAGAGCCTTAAGTATCTAAAGTCAATTCAAATTGAATTAAATTCATATTAATTATCGGTTTCACTCCACTTTTTATTATCTTGACGATAATTTAATATATGATTTCTTCTTACATACTTTCATCAAAATTTTGAAATTAATTTTAATCTATTAGTAATTAATTCATCTTGGTAGTGAATGTTGAATATAATTGATGGATATTTGCTAATTGACTAAGATTCGTCAAAATTATTTTCTATTGTGAGATTGTCTAATTTAGGGGGAGTTTGAATATTTAAAAAAAAGGAGAAACTCCTAAGTTTAAAAGATGTGGAAAGAGTTACATCCTAAAAGGGAGTGTGAAAACTACCACCACATGTAGGAAAGAGCTACCACCCGGTCGTCCGGTATGTGTGTGAAGCTACCACATGGGTAATTATATGAAAAACCGAAAAGGTTGAAAAAATATATATGAATATTTTAGAATTTTCGGTGATATAAGGTGATGGTTTGAAAAAGATGCTCAAAGAGCCACCCCCGGTGCCTTATTAGTTAAATCTCTATTTTGAGCAATTGCGACAAATTGGTGTCAATTTTGCTAAATTTCTAGAAATTATTTTTCATCAATTTTCATCTTGATGACTTTAAATAATTAGATTATTCTTAATATCAAATTTTGATGTTTTGATGTCTTTTGAAATCAAATAATATTTTATCTTCATCATAATAATTTTTGGAGTACAACTTTTAATTTTTATGAAATTAATCTAATTTTGAAGGATTTTTGAGGAAACAAGGCAAAATTTTTGATGAGAAGGACACGGAGTGATTTTACCTTTTTGAGCCTCATTATTTATGTTTTATCTTTTCTCTCCTAGGACTATGTTTAGTTTGCTTATTTTTGCTTTTAACTATGACACGACTACTTTCTATTTGCTAGTTTATTTTTCTCTCTATTTGTGTTTTTTTTTTGGCAATTTTTGACAAAAAGGGGGAGAAGAATTGAAAACTTGAATTTAAGATTAAAGAGGGAGAGCGTGTGATAATTTTTTATTTTAGAGTTTGAATTTCAATCTTTTGATGCATGAACAAAGGGGGAGAGATTTTCATTTTCATATTACTACTAACTTTGTTTGTGATCTTTCACGTGGAGAAAGTAACTTAATTGTAGATCATTGAAGACTTCAAAACTCCTAGTTGCGTCTAAGTCATAGAGTTTGTTTAGAAGTTGCAAAATTATAATTTTGTATTTCTTTGGATCTTTCACGCGAGAAGTTCATTGTTTTGGTGATGGCAATGAATTTCATTTTTTTTGTGAGTTGAGCGTTGTGATGTAATTTTGGGTTTTGTCACGAAATTGCCAAAGGGGGAGATTGTTACGAATCTTATGTTGGCATATTTCGTGAAGTGAGTCCGGAGTCTTGAAGGTTTAAAGAAGAAGAGATGAAGATCGAAGACTCGCATACTCAAAACATGAATCCACAATGCTCGGTAAGTTCAAATATTATTGATGATGATTTATAAATATTTAAAAGTGTTTGGAAGACTTAGGATGTTTTTAAATTGAATATATGGACAAAATTGAGGTTCTCAAATTCTAGTCTATCTCTATATTTTCTAATTGATTTTAACAGGTTTTCAAATCCTAGTCTATCTCTATGTTTTCTAATTGATTTTAAACAGGTTTTCAAATCCTAGTCTATCTCTAATTTATTTCCAAAATTAGATTTTCATAATCCTAGTCTACTTCTAAGTATTCTAAATCTATAAATAAGCGATGGGGGTTTCATTAATTCGTATGCTTAGAGTTTAGATCATTATGAAACCCTAGAAACTTGTTGGGTGCTCTCTTTCTTTCTTCAACAACAAGTTTCTATCGGATCAATTCTTGAAACCCTAATTTCTCGTTCTTCATGGAGAATTGATCCGGTTATTGCTTAGAAACATCTTCTACGGTTCTTTAATGATTATTAAGCAATAAATCATCATCGATCAAATTGTTCTTGCTTCGGACGGAGTGCACTCGTGGATTCGAGTGGGCGTCGTGGATTCGGCGTGATCGGAGGCTTCGTGGATTCGAAGTGGAGGCGTTCGTGGATTCGAACATGGGGCGTGGACAACCCGGCGGCGTGCGCGAGATCCGAAGAAGATAAAGAGAGGTTTGAGTCCGTGGATTCGGTAAATCACCTTGTAATCTTTTATTCTTAGTGGATTGTTATCGCGTGTTGGTCACGTGGTTTTTTTACCCGAGTTGGAGTTTTTCCACGTAAATCTCGGTGTGTTTTTTATTTTCCGCATTTACTTTTTAACGCATCGAGATTTGTGATTTTTGGCCGTTACACCCTATAGGTGTATTTTGATACAATCTAGATAGATCCTTGGGCACCCCATAACTCACAGGATGTGTTTCCGGCGGAGTTACCGGGATTGCCACCGCACCGGGAAGTTGAGTTTGTCATTGACTTGATCCCCGGGGCGGCGCCAATCTCGAAGGCTCCGTATAGAATGGCACCGGTGGAGTTTAAGGAACTTAAAGCCCAGCTGCAAGACTTGCTCGATAAAGGCTTTGTGCGGCCGAGCGTGTCTCCGTGGGGCGCTCCGGTGCTGTTTGTGAAAAAGAAGGACGGCACACTTCGACTTTGCGTTGACTATCGCGAGTTGAACAAGGTCACAATCAAGAACAAGTACCCGTTGCCGAGGATTGACGATTTATTCGATCAGTTGCAAG
Source organism: Aechmea fasciata (assembly GCA_025177825.1). Classification (NCBI taxonomy): domain Eukaryota; kingdom Viridiplantae; phylum Streptophyta; class Magnoliopsida; order Poales; family Bromeliaceae; genus Aechmea; species Aechmea fasciata. The sequence continues at coordinate 2,214,086 of CM045930.1, read as the reverse complement.
GGTCAAGGGTTTATTCGAAAATTGACCTTCAATCGGGGTATCATCAGTTGAAGATACGGCCCAAGGATGTGCACAAAACGGCGTACCGTACGCGGTATGGCCATTATGAGTTCACGGTTATGCCTTTCGGGCTTACTAATGCCCGGCGGCATTTATGGACTTAATGAATAGAGTCTTCCGTCCGCTATTGGACCGGTGCGTCGTGGTATTCATTGACGACGTATTGGTATATTCTCGGACCGAGGAAGAACACGAGGAGCACTTGAGAATCGTGTTGGAGACGCTCCGGCGAGAGAAGCTTTATGCCAAATTGAAGAAATGTGAGTTTTGGCTACGGAGGTTACTTTCTTGGGTCACGTTATATACGGAGGCGGCGTCTGCGACCCAAAGAAAGTTGAGGCAATTAAGGATTGGCCTCGCCCGACAAATGCAACGGAAATTCGGAGCTTTTTGGGGCTTGCGGGCTACTACCGGCGGTTCGTGGAGGGGTTCGCTAAAATAACAACTTCACTAACGCGCCTTACGCACAAAGGGGTGAAGTATGTTTGGAGCCCCGAATGTGAGCGAAGCTTTGAGGAGCTTAAGAAAAGATTGACGATGACTCCGGTGCTTGCTTTGCCGACGCCGGGGGAGAGTTATGTCGTGTACAGTGATGCTTCTTACGTTGGTCTTGGGTGCGTTCTGATGCAAAATGGCCGAGTTATCGCTTATGCTTCGCGCCAATTAAAGACATATGAGAAGAACTACCCGATTCACGACTTGGAGTTAGCGGCGGTCATTTTCGCGCTAAAGCTTTGGAGGCATTACTTGTACGGGGAACATTGTGAGATTTACACGGATCATAAGAGTCTCAAGTATTTGTTCACCCAGAAAGAGTTGAATATGCGACAGCGGCGGTGGTTAGAATTGCTTAATGACTATGATGTTACTATTCTATATCACCCCGGGAAAGCAAATGTCGTGGCCGATGCTTTGAGTAGAAAGTCGGCGGAGAATTTGGCGACGGCGATTACACCTCAACCTGCATTGCACAAGGAGATGCAGCGGTTAGGGCTTGAAGTGGTGGCGCCGGGAGTGCCGGCAACAATTGCTATGTTGATTGTGCAACCCACCTTGTTGGAGAAGATAAAGGAATTGCAAGTTTCCGATCCTTATCTCCAAAAGGTGCGGGGCGAAAGTAGAGAGCGGTAGTGCGAAGATTTTGGCATTGGGACCGACGGAACACGATGGTATCGGAACCGTTGGTGTGTGCCCAAGGACGATGATCTTCGAAGGGCGATTATGCAAGAAGCACACCAATCACCCTATAGCATTCACCCGGGCGGCACCATGATGTACCCAGACTTGAAACTCCATTATTGGTGGCCGAGTATGAAAAGGGACATTGGAGAATTTGTGGCACGGTGTCTCACGTGCCAACAAGTAAAAGCGGAGCGTCGCTTTCCAGCGGGAAAATTGCAAAGTCTACCAATACCCGTGTGGAAGTGGGAAGACAGTGCTATGGACTTTGTGACGGGTTTGCCTAGGTCACAAGGCGGGCACGACGCGATTTGGGTAGTTGTGGACCGGTTGACAAAATCGGCTCACTTTTTGCCGATCCACACTACTTGGTCGGGAGACAAGCTAGCTCAAGTATATCTCGACGAGGTTGTGAGGTTACACGGGGTTCGGTGTCAATTGTGTCGGATCGGGACCCGAGGTTCACCTCGCATTTTTGGAAGAGCTTGCAAGATGCTTTGGGTACACGGCTCAATTTTAGCACGGCATTTCATCCTCAAAGTGACGGTCAATCGGAGAGGACTATTCAGATACTTGAGGATATGCTTCGGGCGTGTGTACTCGACTATAAGGGCGGATGGCAAGATTTTCTACCAATGGCGGAATTCGCATATAACAATAGCTATCAAGAGAGTATTGCGATGGCGCCATTCGAGGCCCTTTATGGTAAGAAGTGTCGTTCTCCAATTCATTGGAGCGACGTGGACGAGAGAGCGACTCTTGGCCCCGATGTTGTGCGGGAGGCGGAGGAGAAGGTCCGCCTGGCAGACAAAGACTCACGACGGCGCAATCTCGGCAAAAGAGTTATGCCGATAAGCGGAGGAAGGATCTAGAGTTTGCGGTTGGAGACCGCGTGTTTTAGAAAGTATCACCTATGCGCGGCATAAAAAGGTTTGGAGTTCGGGGGAAGCTAAGTCCCCGATATATCGGACCTTTCGAGATATTGGAGAGGATCGGTGCGGTAGCATACAAGTTGGCATTACCACCGAGACTTGCGGGAGTGCACAATGTGTTTTACGTTTCAAACCTTCGCAAGTATATCCACCATTCGGCTCATGCATTGGAGTATGAACCGGTGGAATTAAACGAGGACATGACCTATGAAGAGTACCCGGTTTGTATTCTTGGGAAAGGCGAAAAGAAGCTTAGGAATCGCAAGATTTCCTACGTCAAGGTCCAGTGGAGCAATCATGCGGTGCGTGAAGCCACTTGGGAACTTGAGGACACAATGAGGAAGGAGTACCCTCACTTGTTCGAATCGACAAGCTAAGGTATGCGTTAAGTTTCGCGGACGAAACTAATTTTAAGGGGTGGCGAATGTAGCATATCGAAAATTCGACGATAAGATCGGACTTTGGCCAAATTGACTAAAGTACGAAAACAAAATAGTTGGACATGTTCCAATTGCCATTCCAAACTTCTTGGAAAGGTTAGAAGATAATCTAAAGGAGTTAAAAGGGTTTTGGCGTTGTTCGGCGCGAAGTAGAGTCGAAACGTGAAAAACACAAGTGCGAAGCACCCGTACGGGTGCGTACGGTGTGCGTGCCGGTATAGCCATCACACCCGAGAGGAGGAGAGCTCTCGGGTTTGATAGTTTTATGGCCCATACCGGTACGGACCACGGTGTACGTAGGTATAGCCATCACACCCGAGAAGGGAAGAGCCCTCGGGTTTGATAATTTTATGGCCCATACCGGTACAGCCCGGGTGTCTGTACCAGTATAGCCATCGCACCCGAGAAGGAGAGAGCTCTCGGGTTTGATAGATTTCTTTGGCCCATACAGAGTGCAATTCGCCCATAGGTATAGATGTTGCGAAACCGAGGGAAGGCTGCTCTCGGGTTTACCTTTGTAGCACCCCATACCGTCTGATTTCCCCATCTAGGTATGGGATGGTCAACGACGGTTGTGAAGCTGCGAAATAAAAGAAGTAGAGGGGCTTTTTGGCTATTGTTACAACACAATAAGCTCTCCCTTCACTCATTTCACAGCACACACACACTCACTCTCTTTTCTCTCACTTTCTCTCTCTAGAGGAGCTCTAGGGCAAGGAAGAAGAAGGAGAAGGAGTTGGAGAGGGTGGCTTGGAGCTTGTTGGAGGCTTCTTGGAGGATCTTGGAGCTCTCCTACAACAAGGGCTTGGGTTAAGCTTGCTACAAGAGGTAGGTTCTTGCAAGTTTAACCCTAGGGTTTCGATTTTAGCTTGAGATTTGGAGTTTCTAGCTTGTTGCTAGTGTTAGAGGGCTTGTTTGGCCATGAACTCCATGAAAACTCATGTGAGCTTCATGAGCTCTAATGGTGGTTGGCTAGGGTTTGTTGTAAACCCCAAATAGATGATTCTAATGGGTCAAGAATGGTTTTAGAGAGCTTCTAGGTTGATCTAAAGCTATATTTTGCTTGTGAATGAGATCAAAACCCTAGGTTTGACATAGGGCATTGTTGGAGCACCCAAATTTGTGGCTTTTGAACATAGGGGTTCTTGGGTCAAATTGACCTTGTAGAAACCTAATTGGGGGTATTCTGACGCGTGGGACAACTCCGTTTAATTAAACGAAAATCCGATATAGGGGCTACTATGTAAAATGGCACGATTAGGTTCATTTTTAAAGCTGGAGTTTTACCTAGGCCTCGGTAGGTCGTGAAACTTCTTGGGCATCCTCACAAAATTATTTTAAGGTGGGGGGTGCATTAGGAATCACCGAATTCCACTTCTATGTCTGTTTTCACCTTTTGAGCATATTATATGTATAGTATATTCATGCATGATAGGGTAGAGGTTAAATATGCTATGGTTGAACTTCAATTATTGTTCTAGTATGAAAATGAACTTAGAGATTGTAATGGAACCATAGAGGCATGAGAATTAGAACCCTACTTGTGTGAATATAGAATGGACTTGATCTTAGTCAACAAAGGTGATATTGAACATAAAGACAAGATTGGCCTTGAGATAACCTTAGTTAAACATAGTTTAACTTAGTAGCATTATGGCAAGAATGATATACATGATTAGGTAGAAAACCTATCATTGACAATGGCATGGTAACTAGTGGCTATGAATCCTCAATGTGAGGATTAGATCGATACTCTTGACGAGTCTTGGCTTGAGGGAGGTCGCTCCTCCTCAAGCGGTGAGTTCCGGAACAGTCACCTAGGGGATCGTGGCCCCGACGGACGGTCCCTCGGGTCTTGTAGGCTTAGAGCCTCCCCGTTCAGTGAGGGATTTTGGGTCTTGAGTTTGTTGGAGTTAACTATGTTAACCGGCAAGATTGGGTAATGAGCCAAGTAAAGTAAAGTAAAGTATGGTAACGAGCATGCATGCAAACATATCTAAATTCGATTATCTATCTATCTGACTCTTTCTTGCAGGCATAGTATTAGCATATATAGTTTGGTTACTATTTCTTTTCCGTTGAAATACTTATGCCTGGATAGACCTAGTGGGTAAGTCGGCGGGGTCGGTTGCCGAGCCCACTGGAAACTTCGTTGTAGTTCTCACACCACTAACCCCACAGGTCCTAGCACGAGCGGGCGGCGGAGGACAGGGCAAGGGTTAGCGCCATAGCTAGTGGCCACGGAGTATTGCATTAGTCATTCCTTTTTGTTATACTTGTATCAACTTTATTTTGTTGAACTATAGAAGTTTAAAGTTGTAAACATTCAAGTAAATTTTGGGAGATGACAAATGTAAAAGAAATGATGTATCGAATGCTTAAAGAATGTAATAGATTAGTTTACTTGTATTTGGTTCAAATCTAATCAAGTTCATGTATGGTTTATATTCTAGCTTAGTGCTTACTCTTCCGCTGTGTTGTTGCTTACCTTCGTGTAAGCCTTGTATAATTACAAATTCTCTTTGATTTGTTAAATTGTACTTGTTGTTGGAGCCTTGGGCGGACAGGGGAGGCCCTGTCCGTTCGGCGTCTGTTGACGTGGCCCGAACCCGACCAAATAGGCGGGTGGCGGGGCGTTACACGAGAGCAGACCAAACATCCGTCTTTTCGGATTTTGGTGCCGAGATGCAAACCATCGTTCTCGGGGTTCGAACCATAGGTCGGAACTCTGTCAACGACCCACCATAAAATGTGGAAAGGCTCCGAACTCAAGTCAAATACTCGAACCTCGCAATTTGCACAAGTTCAGTATGCTACACTCTCTCTACAAGGATGGATCTAGGAGAGGGATTGGTGGAGAAGAAACAAAGGAATGAGATCCTCACCTTGTTCATCTTCTTCCTTGGGCTTGGAGGAGTTTGTTGAGGTAAGCTCTTGGGAGCTTTAATGGTAGATGTCTAGAACTTTAATTATATGTTCTAGAATTGGTTTATTTGGAATCCTAGCATGCTAATTAATGGTTTATTGCTTGAATCATAGATCAATTTGATGGTTTTTGCAAAATTGAGCATCTAGGGTTCATAAATGGGGTTTTTTTGAAAGTAATGGGTATTGATCTAATTTGATCGCGTATCTAACACGTTGTTAGGTGTGTGAATGCGTAGGAAGCGATGGTTCGTCGATCCGACGAGCGGTTTGAGTGATCTGAGCCAAACGAAGGCCGGAAGCTTCGTAGTAGCCCGAAAAGTTAAAGTGGTGATTGGAGGCGACGGTTCGAACCCTCGTGCGCCCGTTGAGCGGCGTGCTTCCGTCTCGGTGTTGGGATTTCGGTAAGCTTTTGGGATTTTTTTTAATCCTTGATGTTTAGTGTTCTAATGATCCCTAGGCTATTAAATGCATGTTTCTCCATGAGTTTTAAGATTGTTTGGGGAATATGCTTATGCTAGGGTTTAGAAATGGGGTTTTGTAAAGTATAGGGTTTTGATCTAAGTTAACCTTATGTGAACCGAATTGATAGGTATGTGAACGCGTTGGTGCGCTCGGTTCGGCGATACGACGAGCGTACGCGAAGAAATTGAAGAAAGAAGCCGTATTGGTACATGTTGTCGCAGCTCGCGGCGTAGGTATCTGAAAATCATGAAAATGGAATCGGGGCTTCTCGGCATTCCTACAAGGTGGGGGGTGCTTCCACTAACTCTGAACTTCCTTTTATGTCTATATGTCAATTGTTGAGCATATATGTTATAGTGCTTTTGTGCATAATAGGGTAATAGAATGTGAATGTTGCATGCTTAGAGTTAAGGTGCAAATGTGAGAATTGTGAGCAAAGAAAGTAAACAAAACCCTATGTATGCATGTGAGAAGAACAAAGAACCAAGTGGTTAACTATATATATGCTTGAGTGAGACAAAGAACCTAGTGGTTAAAGAACAAGAACATTGTGACATATAGATCGAGTGGCATTAGAGAATTGTAAAGAACTCTAATATGCATGTGTTGAGACAAAGAATCTAGTGGTTAAAGAACCTAGTGTTTAAAGAATCTAATGGTTAAAGAACCTAGTGGTTAAAGAATCTAATGGTTAAAGAACCTAGTGGTTAAAGAATCTAATGGTTAAAGAACCTAGCGGTTAAAGAATCTAATGGTTAAAGAATCTAATGTTTAAAGAACCTAGTGGTTAAAGAACCTAGTGGTTAAAGAACAAAGAATGCAAAGAAAAAGAATAAGAATAAGAATGCAAAGAAAAAGAATAAGAATAAGAATGCTAAAGAACAAAGAACACTAGAGTTAGTGTTAAGACATGGTTATGATCTCAAAGAACAAGAATGCAAAGAATAAAGAATGTGAACAAATAACATGAAACCTTATAGTTAGGGGTTATTGTGCAAAGTCTTCCTTAAAGTTAAGGAACGGATTTGGATTACATCCTTGAAGCACGGATTTGATCATACTTGCCTATAAGTCCTTGCTCGGGGCGGTGCCCCACCAGCGGTGTGCTCGGAGTAGGTCACCAGGATGAGCGTCCCGGAAGGACGGTCCCGGCGGGTCGTAGTAGTCTCCCCGATACTGGGATTTGAGTTGGTGAGTTCTTGTACGGCGAAACCTACGGGCTAGCCCGGAGATTGGGTATTGAGATTGAGATCAAGCATTCATCATTATTATTACGTTGCGCATAAGCATTCTTCTTGTTGTTCAGGCATATTAGTTGTATGCATTTTAATTTTGTTACTATCTGCTTATCCTTTCAAATTATGCCTGAAATAGACCTAGTGGGAAAGTCGGTGTAATTGGAGGCCGAGCCCACTGGGAACTTTGTTGTAGTTCTCATCCCACTAACCATGCAGGTTCTAGCGCGAGCGGGGCGATCGTGGCTCACGGTATGGTTATCGTGCTCTAGGTAGAGTTCTACCGTGTATTGTGTATAGAGACACCATATGTATATTTCACCTGCTATATTGATGATTGAAAATGTAATCAAATCATGTGAGAGATGTGGATGTATTATGTTCATTTGGGAAATGAAAATGTATATGGGATGAATGAATGTAAAGAAAATGTGTAAGCTTTGTATTTGGTTTAAAATAATCAAGATACAATGTATGAATGGTTTAGCTAGTTTACTTTCACTTGTGCTTGTGTTGCTTGCTCTCGAGCAAGCCATGTATATTGAAATATTATCCTGGGAATTATTTATTTCTCTATACCTGTACTCGTTGTCGTTGAGCCTTGGGCGGACAGGGGAGGCTCTGTCCGTTCGGCGTCTGTTGGCGTGCTCGAACCGACCAAATTGGCGGTCCCGGGGCGTGACAGATATAGTGGTATCAGAGCATGAAAAGTGAAAGTATAGGATGGACCTAGGAACTTTAGGATGGAAACCATAAGGATTTAGGTTCTTGAAATATTACGAGGATCTGGAATTGTGGCGAAAGGTTAACCGATTGGGTTGTGTGTGGTATGCCTCTATAACGGATGTTAGAGGTGGATCCAAGGTATAGTGTATTTTCATCAGGGAGTGTTCATGTTGGGTGCACACAATATGAAACCGAGTAATGGAAATAGGCTTCCTTGTATGACTTTCGCCATGATTTGGGTCCGGGTAGGTATTATGTGTGTCGCGCGCTTAACCTTGAGGGTTGAGTTGTTGTGCGTTCGGTGGTTACGCGTGGTCGATCTTAAAAGAGATCGATGTGGATTAGGACGAGTGGTGTCCTCAAGTTGGCTGAGCTTAGTAGAGGATGAGTTTCGGGGGGTAATATCGTTGTTTATCTTCCCGACATGGTTTGCAAGCTCCAGGATAGGTTTTAGAAATTGCGGCAGAGTGACCGCCTGGTGATGAGCTGTGTCGTGCACGGAAGGGGCGTAGGTCGTTGGTTACGAGATATGGAGTGACGCGGCTGATGAGTGGATCGGGTGGTCGATTGAGTTTACGGCGACCCCAAGAAAGTTGTGGTTGTGACCCCAAGGTCTCTTGTCGATATTGCGGGGAGAGGTTGGTTGTGGTAGTTTCTACCTGACACAAGAATGTGCGTTGAGAGGTAGATGGTGTGTTTGGTGTTAGCAACCGACCCGAAGATGGGTTAAGTGTTGTTAGTGGATGGCTGGGCCTTAGCGTGGGCGATGATCTCTATTTTTGAGACCGTTTATGAGTGTGTCGTCTCCGGCATAGTCTGGAAGTATGAATGATCGGTGATGAGGTCGGAATGTTTAAGGATGACCTGATGGTTCGAAAATTTCGGACAATGTTGTAGTAGGTCGAGTGGTGGTAATAGCATCTCTGTTGTGGAGATGGTTGAGTGACCGCCGAGTTTGGCAAGTGGTCGAATGGTACCTCAATGATGCTGAGGGAATTCGTGCTTGTGTATCGTGAGCATAGGAGCTCATGCATATGGTACGGATGTAGTATGTCGCATCCTCGTAAGTTATGCCGAGTTCCATCGAAGTGAGCGGAGCACTGTAACATACTGGACTGGCGCAAACTGCGGAGTTCGAGTATCTGACTTGAGTTTGGAGCTTTTCCAGATTTTCTGGAGGGTCGTTGACTGTGTTCCGACCTATGGCACGTGTACCGAGGTTAAGGGATGAATCCCTAGCACTAAAGTCCAAAAAGTTGGATTTTAGGTTGCTCTCGGATTGAAATTTCGAGGCCTTGTGCGGTACAAAATGATGGTTATCAGGTACAAGAGTGATGGCTATCTTAGGTACAAAATGGATTTTGTCTGCGTACGGTTCAGTGACGAGGAGCAAACCCGAGGCTCGGGTTTTTGTTTCGCGGGGTTTATCTTAGGTACAAAATGGATTTGTCGGTACAAGTAGATTTCGGCAGTTTGAAGCTGGGGGGTTTTTCGCTATTGTTGCACTTCTATTAGTGCAAGCCTTGCCCCTAGGGTTTCCCTTTGTGTTCTTCACAGCAAGAGGAGAGGTAAGAGCTCCCTCCACTCCATCTCCTTCTTCTCTCCTTGGTTTGGATGGGTTTTTGAGGATTAAAACCTCTCTTTGCTCTCTTTTGCTTGGTAGAGCCTATTTCCTCCATTGTTGGAGCTTAGAGCTTGGTGAGTGGAGCTTTGTGGTGGATCAAACTTCAACCCTTGGGCCTTTTGGACTTGGTTTGAAGCTTCTTAGAGGTAAGCAACAAGCTCTCTTCACTTAGATTCGATTTTTGGAGGTTTCTTTGAGATGAAACCCTAGTTTTGGATTCTAGGGTTAGAATTTGGGGATTTTTGATTTAGGGCCTTTGGGACCTAATTGATGGGTTTAGAACCTTGATTTAGGTTGGATTGGAATGACTCTAACTCCCATTTGGAGATCGAGAGAGTTTCCTTCGCATTCGGTGAGTTTTCTTCGCCTTTTTGTAGAGTTCTTTAAAGATTGAACTCACGGTTCGTTTTCTTAGCTTGTAACTCCTAAGGTTTGCTTTTTAGGACTCAAGGAGTGATAATCGAACCTTCGTTAGCGGTTTGGAGCAACGCTACTCGCACTTGGTGGGTTTGGCTTCATGAGCATAGGAGCAAATGGCTCCTAAGTGCTTAGTTGGTTTGATTAAATTATTCTAAATGCATATTCATGCTAGATAGAATTATTATGAATTTTGGAGCACTTAAAATGCATGCCTTATGTATGATAAAAATTTCACTCTATATAGTAGAGCTTTCTGGGTTATTTTTGCATGCATGTGAGAGTGGCTCTTGTGGGCGCCTGGGAGTGTGCCATTCATGTTAATATAGCTTAACTAAAGTATTTGAGAACATTAAACTTGTGTTGGGACTTAGAAAAGCTTAAGTGTCATCAAGCGGCACTTAACTTAGAAAACTATGAAACTGCAACATAGAGACTTTGACATAGGCCACTAACAATTACTATATAACATGTTAGAGACATGAAGACATAGAGATAGGCCCTGGACATAGTGGTTTTACTTTCCATGTTAGAGACATGATGACATAGAGATAGGCCCTGGACATAGTGGTTTTACTTTTCATGTTAGAGACATGATGATTCGAGACTTGTGACGGTTCTTGTGACTTTATGCCATTGTGCTCATTCGCACATGCTTGTGAGGGTCGCTCCCTACAAGCCGGCACTCCGCAGTTTGCCAACGTGTTTCATGTATTCGCCGTGCGGGATTGGGCGCCAAGTGGATTGCCGTGGGGCAGTCTCATTCCTAGGGTGGGAATGTTGACTACTACGGGGCCATTAGGCTCGGCATTTGGGCTAGGCGACCTTCGGGTGGGCATCGGCCATATCGCCTTCGGGTTGGATCTTGTTGTACTTAAACTTAATATAGTTTAAAGAAAATTGTGAACTTGACTAGAATAGTAAACTTCAACACTTTACTATCATTTGTGGACATTGTGGATTTGACTAGAATAGTAAACTTCAACACTTTACTATCATTTGTGGACATTGTGGATTTGACTAGAATAGTAAACTTCAACTCTTTACTATTAAATTGGGAACATTATACTAGTAGTTGTACTTACTAATCGTGCTTAGATTAGTCGTTTGCTTATGCTTATTTATGCTAAGTAGAGATATCATGTTTAGTAGCTTACATGTTTATTTTACATGTCGTTTACTTTACTTATGCATAGTTTATCGTTTACTTGTTTAGTTTTGGGCCTAGTGGAGCATGCAACTGAAGTCAGTAATTGCCCACTGGAACTATTAATTAATAGTTCTCACGCCCTCTTTTTCTAATGTGTTTCGAGCCTTCGGCACGGCGGAGGCAAGGGATCGCGGCAAGAGAGTCGCGTCTAGTTAGCTTATAGTAGCTTTACTCTCTTTTAGATGGTTCTACTTTTCTCTCTTTTTGGTATTTGTGAGAGAGAGATTTTTGTATCCCCTATAGAGACTACCATGTACCTCTTATAGTTTTTGGTTGTGGAGTTATGGTTGTATTTATTTTTATACTTCGTAGTGGATGTTAGTGCTTTACTTCCTATGTAGAGATCTAGTTGTTTTATTTCGCTCTGATACTACTAGATGCCTCTTTCTTGTTGATTATTTATCGTTTTGCTAGACGCCTTGTATGTTTTAGATGTACGGCGGGTCTGGGCACGTACCGGGCGGGCTTCCGCTGGGTCCCGGGGCGTGACAGATTAAATTGGTATCAGAGCCTAGGGTTGAGTCTTCTTGTGGACCTAGCAAACTTTAGGCCGGTTGAACTATAGGATATAGGCTCGTGAGAGACGAGGTCTATTTAACTTGTGAGCGAAAGTATTCAGATTGGGTATCTTGAATAACTCTAGTAAGTAGAGTTGGATCGGAGTGAATAACTCCTAGCTTCGCAGAGGATTACGTTGGCGGCCGACAACGTAACATCGGAGTTAGTTGTGCGGACACTTCATTACTTTCGCATGATTTGGGTATAGTTGAGTGGGGCTGCGATAGCGTGGGTTTTATTAACTTGCGCTTTATTGATGTCGTGGTGTCTTGTCGATGACCCACTCTAGACTTGTTGGAGCGGATGACGCGACAACGTTTGGGAAGTGGAGATATCCACTACCCCGGATCCAACGAGGTCCGTGAGTGAGGTGCCTTTGTGCGGCTCTCACTAGTTCGGCGACTCAGCAGGCGACATCGGCTCAACGACAGGCAAATGCGGCACGCAGGCAGGATGCGCGCATGAAACACCTGGAGAGATCCTTACTACAATAGGCGGTTTTCCCCGTGATGGTTGAGGGAGCAGAGCGAGAGTGGCTCATGGATCGCCCAACGAGTTCGAGAGGTGTAACCCCAGGATCCTCGATGGTGGGAAGGACGACCACTGGATCGTTGGGAAGTGGTCGATGCAAACGGAGAATCTATTTCCACGACACATTCGTGGAGGAGAGAGGCAGAGTTGGCTTGCCGCGCATCACCTGAGTGATGAGGTTTGTAGCTGGTGGTTGGACATTCTGGATAGCATCAACGCTGTCATCGTAGCGGCTACTTGGAAGAGGTTCAAGGAACTCCTGTTGGAGCTTTATTTCCCTGAGAGTGTTAACAGAAAGTCGGAACAGGATCTGTGTGATAAACCGCGCGCTCGTCGTGGGAGGCGGTGTGGCGTATGTGCAGGAGTATCGAGAAGGCTTAGACTATGGATTTGGGCTAGAGGCCCACGGCCGAGGGTGCTAGTCAGACGCACTCTGGGAGGCAACCTGTCTAGAGACAGACGGAGGAGTCACAACAGGCCCCGAGCGGCCGCGGGTATACGGCTCGGGCGAGGAGGCGACGGCGGTGAGGTGGTGACTACGTGTTTTGGTTCGTATTATGGCTTTCGAGTGTGCATTGCTTGATGCCGGTACGTGGTACCTATCCGTTGTTCGGCTATTTGCCGAGTTGCATTGCATCACGTTAGTTCGTTGTTTGCGTTGAGAATTAGCCTTGTTTGAAACGATTAGTTACGGGTTGTGGGTAGCTTTCTGCAATGCTATTTGGATCTTATGACGATTGCATTAGTTGCATCCCTGGATCGGCTGGTTGCCGGATGGTGCTCGGGGATGACCCGTGCTGGACCGATTGTGGACGAGCTGGGCCCTTTGGGCGCGCGATTAGCATGAATGACCGGTTCCTTCGGGTAGGGCGAGTTTTGGTCAGGACGGTAGTCCGAGCTTTGACCCCAGAGCGTGGAATGCCACGTGTGGGATCGTGAGATCGAGGGTACACCGAGTGTGTAGTGGACCAACCCGAGGATTTCTAGCATTGATCATTCTTCGATGTTTATAGGATGATCAGATGATCGGGTGTGTCGTTTCGAACACCCTACCTTGCGAGAAGGTCTTGCGTGCCAACAAATAGATTGGCTTTCGTGGTGTGGAGTCGTGAGGTACCTTGTACCTTGGGACTTGCGAGCTGATTTAACTCGCCTCGGGATTTTGAGCACGAAATAGTGCATATTGAGGATTCGTTCCACTGGTTGTGGTGACTATCTCCCTTACCTAAAACTAGGTAAGTATTGGAGAGGATTTGGGGCCTAACTGGCCATTACCTTTGGTTGTTCGAGAATCCTCAGATTGAAGGATACCTTTGGAGTTGTTAATGCTCTCCTGACGGAGTCACGAATTGTGAGCTCAAGTGGCAGGGAGATCTTTACATTTCTTGTTTCGCTTCGTGAGAAACACCCTCTGTTGAGGTAGGACCTGTAGGGTCGTTTTGACTATACGTCGGCCATCGTGATCCAAAGTGAATCACGATTGGGCAATTGCTCGGTTGTAGAGGATCGTTGATCGTTTAGATTAGTCTTGTGATATTGGCGTACTCGATCGAATCGTATTGCAATCGGGAGTAATGCCATTTTATGTTGGAGTTTGAGGCTGTACCTCAAGCGAGTGTTGGTACCTGTTTGGGACATCACGGGGATTAGCGTGACGTTGCTGAAGCCTGTAGTACTTCACCAACGTTAGGGACTTGCGGAATGATAATTCCAAGCCCTCTATATGGATTGGCGGAACCGGTCGTAGACGGCCATGGATATTCCGATGAAGATCTGCAAGGATCAACTGTGGAAGCTTACTGAGGTGAGCGAAGTGTAAATTCTCACTGTTGGATCGAGTTGTTGGGAAAATTCGTGAGGGAAAGTACCAAGTCGATTTTCCTTGTTCGGATGTTGCACGGGGAATCAAGTTCCTTGCAATGGAGACTTCGTGGAAGAGTAGTTGAGTTTGACGTTCTCGTTGATAGTCACTTCATGGTGATATTGATAGAGAGATATTATTAAATTGTAAACGGAACCCTCTCTATCACTTGAGTTGAGCTCAGTGACTATGGATACCTGGGGTATCCAATGCGAAGGGAAGCATTGGGGAGAAGAATTTCGAATGTTCGTTTCGAGCGATTGAGCAGTTAGTGCTATGAGATTCTCTACTGAAGATAAGCTCTCGGCGTAGGCTTATGAAGAGTTTACTTGAGACATCAAGTTGAGACTAAGGGAGTAACGGATTGAGGAAGTGAGTGAGTTGTGATTCTTGACCATATTTATAGAAGGAAATCAGTGAGTACCACCCCAGTAGTAGAGTTGAGACTGCTGCGGAGGCATTGGGGTGCACTGCCGATTGGGGAATCGAGTTATCAACTTTGGAGATAAGATTGGATGATTCAGCAGGTTTTGCTAGAAGCGGAAGGGATGATCATCTTGGACATTGAGTATAAAAATTTGTTCATGTCAAGTATGTATACAAGGGTAAACATGTGGGAATTACACCATGCTTAATTATGGATTGGGTTTACACTCAGTAGTGCAATCTCGTAACAAGATCTGACTTTGAGCGGAGCAAGCATTGTTGGGATTGGAGTCAACGAATAGATATTGTATCACATCTCTTTAGTGAGCATTCCGATGGAGTGTTGATGGATCAGGTAACGGGTTTGAACCCCGGGTTCTTGTTATGAGCGGTATTGTTGAATTCGCCAGAGAGAGTTATATGATGGAATTCCAATTGTATGAGTAATTGAAGCAGAGCTAGGCTTCGCCCTCGGCCAAGACGAGAGAAGTGAGAACTGGAATTCAACATTTGGGTAGTACTTGGTTTTGGTGATGACCAACTGAATAGCTTGTCGAACGAGCGCAATTTAGAGAAGGAACTTTTCGGAGAAGACTTGAAGTTGCTTTATTGGTGGCGCGGGATGAAAAAAGGGGATGTTGGCGAGTTTGTAGCTCGTTGTCTAACTTGCCAACAAGTGAGAGCTGAGCATCGAGTTCCAGCGGGAAAACTTCAGAGTTTGCCTATTCACATGTGGAAGTGGGAGAAGATCAACATGGACTTCGTGACTGGATGGCCCCGCTCTCGAGCCGGGCATGATGCTATTTGGGTGATCGTGAATAGGATAACGAAGTCGGCGCACTTCATACCTATTTATATTGCTTGGGCTGGAGAGAAGCTCGCACAGGTGTACCTTGATGAGATTGTGCGACTTCATGGAGCACCGACCTCGATTGTATCAGACAGGGACACTCGCTTTGTGTCACACTTTTGGAGGAGTCTCGGGACGCCTTGGGTACTCGACTGGACTTTTGCACTGCTTTCCACCCCCAGAGTGACGGGCAGTCGGAGCGTACTATCCCGACCTTAGAGGACATGTTTTGAGCTTGTGTGATGGACTCCCAGGGAGGATGGTCGCAGCTTCTACCGATGACGGAGTTGGCTTATAACAATAGTTATCAAGCAAGCATCAAGATGGCACCGTTCGAGGCATAGTTTGGACGGAAGTGTAGATCGCCACTTCATTGGAGTGAAGTTGGCGAAAGATTGGCTTTAGGCCCTGAAGTGCTCCAGGAAGCGGAGGATAAAGTTCGAATCGCTCGTGAGCGACTACTGACAGCCCAGAGTAGGCAGAGGAGCTATGCAAATGGACGTCGATGAGACTCGGAGTTTCAGGTTGGAGACCATGTCTTCTTGAAAGTCTCGTCGTCAAAGGGAATTCGGAAATTTGGAATTCGAGGCAAGTTGAGTCCTCGATTCGTTGAACCCTATGAGATCTTGGAGCGTGTAGGTCCGGTAGCGTATCGACTTGCTCTACCACCGAACCTATCGGGCAGGCATAACGTCTTTCATGTATCGGTCCTTCGAAAATTTATTCATGGTCCGGCTCACGTTTTGGATGCGGCACCCATTGAGCTAAGGGAGGATTTGAGCTTCGAGGAGCAACCAGTGAAGATCTTGGCTCGCGAGGTGAAGAAATAAAGGAATCGGGATATTCCGTATGTGAAGGTTCTTTGGAGCAACCACGAGGAGCGAGAGGCCACGTGGGAGCCTGAGAGCGCACTGCAGGAGCGCTATCCCCATCTCTTTCAGATGGAATCTTGAGGTACGACTTCGCTTTAGAGTTTCGCGGACGAAACTCCTTTTTAGGAGGGGTGAATGTAACATCTTTGGACGGCGCAAAGCTGCGGAGTTCGAGTATCCGACTTGAGTTTGGAGCTTTTCCAGTTTTACGGAGGGTCGTTGACCGTGTTCCGACCTATGGCACGTGTCGAGGTTAAGGGATGAATCCCTAGCACTAAAGTCCAAAAAGTTGGATTTTAGGTTGCTCTCGGATTGAAATTTCGAGGCCTTGTACCGGTACAAAATGATGGTTATCTTAGGTACAAGAGTGATGGCTATCTTAGGTACAAAATGGATTTTGTACCTGACCAATGACGAGGGCAAACCCGAGGCTCGGGTTTGTTTGCGCGAGGTTTATACCGGTACAAAATGGATTTGTCTTAGGTACAAGTAGCGATTTCGATTTGAGCTGAGGGGTTTTTCGCTATTGTTGCACTTCTATTAGTGCAAGCCTTGCCACTAGGGTTTCCCTTTGTGTTCTTCACAGCAAGAGGAGAGGTAAGAGCTCCCTCCACTCCATCTCCTTCTTCTCTCCTTGGTTTGGATGGGTTTTTGAGGATTAAAACCTCTCTTTGCTCTCTTTTGCTTGGTAGAGCCTATTTCCTCCATTGTTGGAGCTTAGAGCTTGGTGAGTGGAGCTTTGTGGTGGATCAAACTTCAACCCTTGGGCCTTTTGGACTTGGTTTGAAGCTTCTTAGAGGTAAGCAACAAGCTCTCTTCACTTAGATTCGATTTTTGGAGGTTTCTTTGAGATGAAACCCTAGTTTTGGATTCTAGGGTTAGAATTTGGGGATTTTTGATTTAGGGCCTTTGGGACCTAATTGATGGGTTTAGAACCTTGATTTAGGTTGGATTGGAATGACTCTAACTCCCATTTTGAGATCGAGAGAGTTTCCTTCGCATTCGGTGAGTTTTCTTCGCCTTTTTGTAGAGTTCTTTAAAGATTGAACTCACGGTTCGTTTTCTTAGCTTGTAACTCCTAGGGTTTGCCTTTTAGGACTCAAGGAGTGATAATCGAAGCTTCGTTAGCGGTTTGGAGCAACGCTACTCGCACTTGGTGGGTTTGGCTTCATGAGCATAGGAGCAAATGGCTCCTAAGTGCTTAGTTGGTTTGATTAAATTATTCTAAATGCATATTCATGCTAGATAGAATTATTATGAATTTTGGAGCACTTAAAATGCATGCCTTATGTATGATAAAAATTTCACTCTATATAGTAGAGCTTTCTGGGTTATTTTTGCATGCATGTGAGAGTGGCTCTTGTGGGCGCCTGGGAGTGTGCCATTCATGTTAATATAGCTTAACTAAAGTATTTGAGAACATTAAACTTGTGTTGGGACTTAGAAAAGCTTAAGTGTCATCAAGCGGCACTTAACTTAGAAAACTATGAAACTGCAACATAGCGACTTTGACATAGGCCACTGACATCTACTATATTCCATGTTAGAGACATGATGACATAGAGATAGGCCCTGGACATAGTGGTTTTACTTTCCATGTTAGAGACATGATGACATAGAGATAGGCCCTGGACATAGTGGTTTTACTTTTCATGTTAGAGACATGATGATTCGAGACTTGTGACGGTTCTTATGACTTTATGCCATTGTGCTCATTCGCACATGCTTGTGAGGGTCGCTCCCTACAAGCCGGCACTCCGGAGTTGGCCAACGCGTTTCATGTATTCGCCGTGCGGGATTGGGCGCCGAAGTGGATTGCCGTGGGGCAGTCTCATTCCTAGGGTGGGAATGTTGACTACTACGGGGCCATTAGGCTCGGCATTTGGGCTAGGCAGCCTTCGGGTGGGCATCGGCCATATCGCCTTCGGGTTGGATCTTGTTGTACTTAAACTTAATATAGTTTAAAGAAAATTGTGAACTTGACTAGAATAGTAAACTTCAACACTTTACTATCATTTGTGGACATTGTGGATTTGACTAGAATAGTAAACTTCAACACTTTACTATCATTTGTGGACATTGTGGATTTGACTAGAATAGTAAACTTCAACTCTTTACTATTAAATTGGGAACATTATACTAGTAGTTGTACTTACTAATCGTGCTTAGATTAGTCGTTTGCTTATGCTTATTTATGCTAAGTAGAGATATCATGTTTAGTAGCTTACATGTTTATTTTACATGTCGTTTACTTTACTTATGCATAGTTTATCGTTTACTTGTTTAGTTTTGGGCCTAGTGGAGCATGCAACTGAAGTCAGTAATTGCCCACTGGGAACTATTAATTAATAGTTCTCACGCCCTCTTTTTCTAATGTGTTTCAGAGCCTTCGGCACCGGCGGAGGCAAGGGATCGCGGCAAGAGAGTCGCGTCTAGTTAGCTTATAGTAGCTTTACTCTCTTTTAGATGGTTCTACTTTTCTCTCTTTTTGGTATTTGTGAGAGAGAGATTTTTGTATCCCGGTATAGAGACTACCATGTACCTCTTATAGTTTTTGGTTGTGGAGTTATGGTTGTATTTATTTTTATACTTCGTAGTGGATGTTAGTGCTTTACTTCCTATGTAGAGATCTAGTTGTTTTATTTCGCTCTGATACTACTAGATGCCTCTTTCTTGTTGATTATTTATCGTTTTGCTAGACGCCTTGTATGTTTTAGATGTACGGCGGGTCTGGGCACGTACCGGGCGGGCTTCCGCTGGGTCCCGGGGCGTGACAAGCACGGTGTCGAACGAGTAGGAATGAGTTTCGATGGGTTCTAAGTGCATTAGAACCTATCTGTAGTGGAGAAGGGACCCGAGAGAGTAAAACTGTATTTCTGGTGAAGTTCCAGATTTCAGCTCTTGAGACCGGTCCCCTCGGATAGAGACCGGACTCCCCTTGAATGGCAGCCGAGCAAGTGAGAAAATCGGCTAAGTCCCGAAATACCTACGCTCGGGAACCGGTCCCTGAAATGAGAGACCGGTCCCCCTGTGCGAAGAATGTGAAAAAGGGAAAATTTTGGCTAGGTCCTGGAAAACTCGCGCTCGGGAATCGGTTCTTCATAGGCAGAGACCGGTCCCCACACGCAATTGGTCCCGGGTGGAGACCCTCTGGGACCGGTCCCTGGCTAAAGAGACCGGTCCTTGTACCCGAAAAATGCCCAGTTTGAGCTGATTGGGAGAGATGAAGGTTGAGGGCCTATTTGCATTTGTGCAATATGTGAGATATGTGTGAAGGGGTATGAGGTTGTTTCTCTCATTTCCTTTTTGCCCGAGTAACCTAGGAGCTCTCTCTCTAGGATATCTCTCTCTCAAGGAGTGGAGCTAGGTGGAAAAGAAGATGAAGGAGTGGGACAGCTCTCTCTTCTTCACCTCTAGCTCAAAAAAAAAAAAAAAAAGGGAAAGCTTAGAGGTAAGCTTTGTGCCCTTTCATGGTAGAACCCTATAGTAGGATTTGAATGGCCTACGGGTGGTTTTTATGGACTCTTTTGATGACAGGGAGTTCTCTTTTGTGTTTCGTTGAGATCAAAACCAAGGTTTTGGTATAGGTGTTAAAGCTAGGGCACCAAGTTGGAGCTCTAACTTGTGAGGGTTTCTGGATCAAATTGATCCTATGAAAACCTAATTGGGGACGTTTTCGACTCGCTCGAGCGAACGATTCGTCGAAACGAAAAGTTTACGAAGAGTTATGGGTGGAAAGCCTTATTCGGCTTTATTTTGCCGCAGACTGAGAAATTGGCGGCCGTGGGTCGTGAAAACTGAACTCGAGCATCCTAGTGAACTCACGAGGTGTGGGGCTTAGGTGCTTATGAGCTAGTAGAGGTGCGCATGGCTCGTTGTAGTGTGTCGTGAGTGCCAGGGTGACCCAAGTATGGAGGGGTTGAGGTCTCCTTGTTGGAGTATGTGCGAAGTCTCAAATGGTGACTTTTGCCAAGTGATGATTGGGTCTACGTCGCAAGTGAGAGACGCCGCGTAGTATTGAGACGGGCTTGGTGATGGGCCTACATTGGATGGTTGGCCTGTGGACTACCTGTGGTAGTCGAGATTGGCGATCTAGTTGATCGATGGTGTCTTGGTGGGTTGAATGAAGTGACCATTGGAGCGAAGGCTCGGTCATACTACTCGCGAGTTGGCATTGCCAAGTCTGGCGCTGTCGGTGAGTTGAGATTGGGTGCACGAACATAGTATTCGTGAAAACTCATCGCGGAGGTGATGTGATGCTGGAATGTGGTAGAGAAATGGAGATGTCCTCCATGAGACGTGTGGTTTGGAAAGACTGGGTTCTTATAGAACCAAAGTTGGTGGATGTGCCGAAGTGAGCCATCTCATTGTAGAGTCGAAGTCCGTGTGTAGTTGGAGCATTCGCGGAAGAGCGATGCGTTGTAATGTCGTATGAAGCGATGCCGGTGGAAAAGGAGAGTGAGTTTCACCGAGGAGTACTGAATGCGATAGCGAGTCTTACGGAGTGAGATGGACTCTCGTGTGGATCGAGGAGGTCTACCTGTATGTACATGAAGTGGTGTTTTGCCACTTGATCGAGGGTGGCATTGCTCTCGGAGGAGGGTAGTGTTCAATGGAATTGGTTGGTGTCGTCTGTGGACGGTGATTTATGACGACTCGGGCCCGATTTGCTAAGTGCGCGGGCAATGGTCGGCATTGTTGAATGAGGTAGTCAAAGAGTGCCATATTGGGATGTGTCAATCGAGAAAGCGTTGGCCCGGTGGGGCAAATGAGGTGAAATAAGTCCCTCGTGTGATCGACTGAGAGTGGCGTTGGCGCCCTAGAAGTCGATGAGTATTGATGTATACTGTCTTGGGGGACTTGGAACGTGAGTGTGTACCCCGTGGTTATGTGGCAATGGTGGTTGAGACCCTTATTGCGAAGGTCTGTATGTCCCTGTCCATTAGGACGTGGTGAGCGAAGTGGTCGCTCTTGAACCAAGGTTGTAGTTTGGAGGTCGGCTTGGTGGTTCGCCTGGTGCGACCGTGGTAGTAGGCTTTTGCAGTTATGCGTCGGCAAGGCTGTGAGTCCGCCGATGGGGTGATGTCCTTGGGGATGCTACCCTAGTGTGTAGGGTGTGCTAATGTCGAGGAAAGTATAGATCTCGATGCATTAAACCCTAGAGGGATTCGAGGGTATGGTTGCGGTGACCAATAGATCGGTATTGCCACCGAAACTGAGTGAATGCGCCATTACTTGAGAAAGTGGCTTTGGAAAGCCAAATGATGGGCATTCTGGACTTGTGGTGAGAGAACGATACAGAACGGTGTGGTTCTGTATATGGATGATCGTCGAAAGTGAATGCATAGAGTGTAAGGTTTTTGCACACTCGAGTATTAGTGCGTAGGATTGCCCTCATCTGTTTGATGAGTGGAGTTGTGGTTTGGATTTGAGTTTCGCATATGAAACTCCTTTTAAGGGGTGGAGAATGTAGCATACCGAACTTCTAAAATTATGAAGTTACGGTGTATGTTAGTTTAGAAGGCCGTGAGAATGGTTCCGGCGAAGTTCGGAAACGTTCGGGTGCTTCGGAGCGCGCAGGGCGCGGAAACGGAACCCGAAAGCCATGTGTGGACCTTTGCCGAAATCTGGCAAGGCGTGGATGAAAATATGGTTTAAATACGCTCGAAAACATGTTTTGAGTGTCTCAGTCCGATTTGAAATGAATCGGAGGTCGTACGAGCGAAAACGAGCGAAAACGAAGTTAAAACTGTAAAAGGCTGAAAATTTTGCTAAGTCTGGAAGGTGCTGTTTTTCTGGACCTGGGGAGACAGGTCTCTCAAGTCCAAGGACCGGTCCGAGATGTCCGAAAAAGCCCAGTTTGGGATGTTCAAAGAGAGGCATTGTTGAGGGTGTTTTCAACAATTTTGCACTTGTGAGAGGGTATAGAAGCAGGGGTTTTCTCTCTTTCCCTCATTTCTCATGTCTTAGCCCTAAAACACAAGCTCTCTCTCTCTCTAAACTCTCTTCTCTCTCTCTCTACAAGGATGGATCTAGGAGAGGGATTGGTGGAGAAGAAGCAAAGGAATGAGATCCTCACCTTCTTCATCTTCTTCCTTGGGCTTGGAGGAGTTTGTTGAGGTAAGCTCTTGGGAGCTTTAATAGTAGATGTCTAGAACTTTAATTATATATTCTAGAATTGGTTTATTTGGAATCCTAGCATGCTAATTAATGGTTTATTGCTTGAATCATAGATCAATTTGATGGTTTTTGCAATATTGAGCATCTAGGGTTCATAAATGGGGTTTTTTTTGAAAGTAATGGGTATTGATCTAATTTGATCGCGTATCTAACACGTTGTTAGGTGTGTGAATGCGTAGGAAGCGATGGTTCGTCGATCCGACGAGCGGTTTGAGTGATCCGAGCCAAACGAAGGCCGGAAGCTTCATAGCAGCCCGAAAAGTTAAAGTGGTGATTGGAGGCGACGGTTCGAACCCTCGTGCGCCAGTTGAGCGGCGTGCTTCCGTCTCGGTGTTGGGATTTGTAGGTTATGGGTCTCAAGGATCTAAAAGGTAATCTACACCTAGAGGGGGGTGAATAGGTGTACAACGGCCAATTAAAAATCTCGATGCGATTTTAAAGTAAATGCGGAAAATAAAATCAACACACCAAGATTTTACGTGGGAAAACTCCAAAGCGGAGTGAAAAACCCACGGGACCGATCACACGAAATATCCACTAAGAAACAATTGAGTACAAGGCGATTCACCCACGACTTTACTCAATCTACCGAATCTTCAACATGGATCTCCTTCGCTGGTCCACAATCGCTTGATATCCACCAAATGATCACGCCGCAACTCCTTGCCGCGCCAACGCTTCGAATCCTCGAAGCTTTCACCGAATCCTCGGCCTCCACACGCTATCCCCGCGCAAGCTCTCCGTCCGAAGAGAAAGTAACGATGATTTGTGGTGATCTTAACGTTAAAATACCATAGACTATGGGGGAACCCTTTTAGTCATTCATCAAGTTGATTCATAAAGGAACATTCAAAGAGAAACCTAGAATCAACTCGACGATCAACAAAAACGAAACTCGCTTTTAGAATATAATCATAAAGCATAAAACGAGTTTCTAGGGTTTTAAGAGGATCTAAACTATAAGCATATTCAGCGATATATGTTTTGAAACCCCCATGGTCTATTTATAGTGTTAGAAGACTTAGAAGTTGATTAGGATTGAAATCATCCAATATTGGAAACAAATCCGTCACCAAGGTCCGGTCCTTGCAAGGAAGGTCCGGTCCTAGAAGTCCGGACTTAATCCATTCAACCGGTTCATACGTTAAATAAATTTCACATATGATCCGGATCTTCACATAGGTCAGGATCTTCATCAAGGCTGCATGCAAGGAACACACTCTCGGGATCCGGATCATCATCAATGGTCCGGTCCTTCATCAAGACTACGCAATGAACCTGCTCTCGGGATCCGGATCATCATCAATGGTCCGGACTTAGACCGTATAATTCCAGATTTTCAAAAAGTTAAATTGAGATTAATTTAAGTCTTCTAACTACTAAGTTTTTCTTTATCAAATCACCAGAAATTATCTTAAATTCATACCTGAGGTGACGAGCTTCTTTGCAAAGTCTTGAATCTTCAATTTCCTTCTTTGTGCTCTTGACTTCTTCAAGACTCCAATAACTTCACGAAATCCGCCAACCTATAAAATCCTTAACAATCTCCCCCTTTCGCGATTTCGTGACAAAACATAAATAAAGCCCGTACATTACTCAACAACAAGAAGACGAGAATTATCGCAATCACCAAACGATAACCCCCAGCATGTTCGATCCAACAAAAAGTAAAAAGATTTACAAATTGAAGTCCTATTACAAACTCTATGACTTAGACATTGGAGTCTTGAAGTCTTGAACGTTCCTGCAAAGAAAACTCAAACACACATTCAAGCTTCAAGAAATTCATTAAGCATAAGAGCAAAAGTCGAAACGAGCATCATCATCATCAAGTTTCATCTCCCCTTATCTCCTAGTCATAGAAAAATCAGATCAGTCTCCTAGTCATAGAAAAATTAGATCAGTCAGTCAACTAAACTTCTCCCCTTTTTTGTCCGAAAGCGCCAGAAGCCTGAGACAGCACATGCACACTTCATCTTGACCTTCCCCAGCCATATAAATAAACAGTACCATGAATAAGTGAAGAATGTGAAGACCTTCTCAAATACATCTATACATTGAACACTCTCATATCAAGAATTAGGAGAATCAAAAAGAAATCATCCATAGGTACTTTCTAGGGTCATAAAGAAAAATTTAATATTGACCAAAAAAAAATTTTAAAAAAAAATTGTGCCAAGACCGGACCTTCCCTTGCTAAGACCGGATGTTCCACAGATTTGAGAAGAGGGCGCAAGGAACATCCGGACTTAGAACCAAGGACCGGTCCTTCCTTGTGAAGAAATTTCAAAGAATGATTATCAGGATTTTAGCAATCTTTTCATGAAATATGTATTAACAAGCTCCTAGTCACTTAAATTCAAGGATGTCATAAATGTTGAACCGTGCATCAATCAGAATTTAAAGAAGTATATTGTGAAATTATGCACATCTTTTGAGATCTAAACAATAATTGTACTAAGTTTAAATTTCAAATTTGCAAAAATAGAGAATAAAGAAGATCCCATAGGCTGAAATAATCACAAGAATATCACCCAATTGAGTTATGCACATATCTAAGTCAAGGAGTGGCTCTTTGAGCATCTTTATTATAACTTCCACCTTATATCATTCGATAATGGAGCACATACCAAAACACCTCAATTAAGAATTTGACTTTGATCTTTTTCCTAGAGATGTACACTTAAATTCATGTCGTAGCTTCACACACTTAGGACGACCGGGGTGGTAGCTCTTTCTCACGTGTGGTGGTAGTTTTCACACTCCTTAGAAAGGATGTAACTCTTTCCACATCTTTTATAGGTGGTAGTTTTCATACTCCCATAAGGGATATAACTCTTTCCACATCTTTTATTATTAAGATTGCTCCCCCTCAAATAGTGCAACCCACAATGAGATAATTTTATTGTGATTTCAGAAAATAAGGAAATCATTTATTTCCATCATGCAAACAATCAATTCAAATCAATACACTTTCGATAGTTCAGAAAAGATGTACTAATTTAACAAAGATACAAAAACAATTTCTAGAAGATGTTGAGGGTCAAATAAAATGACATAGAAGAATTGAAGTGAATTGAAGGAAGTTAAAATAAATCATGCAAAAACTATGAATCAATTCAAAATCTTCGTGCATAATAGTCAATATGGAAATAATGTGGCCCATAGAATATATCTAGATAGAATGATTCATACCGATGGCCTTTCGTAAATGTAGAAAACGTTTTTGATCTAACGGCTTAGTCAAAATATCCACTAATTGATCATCGGTAGAAATATATTCAAGTTTAAGAATGTTCGATTCGACCAATTCTCTTAAGAAATGATATCTTAGTTCAATGTGTTTACTTCAAGAGTGTAGAACAGGGTTTTTTGAAATATTTATGGCACTAGTATTGTCGCAAAAAATTGTAAGACTGGAGGAAGGAATCCGATAGTCGCTTAGTAAGGAAAGATTTCACCTTTGCGCACCCAAACCTTACAAATTTTGGGATGCGTTGGTTGGCTTGTAAGCGTCTTGTGAAGCTTGTCGACGATTTGAATTCCTTTGCGCTTTGGATCATACTCTTTTAGTTTCCAAACTTGTTTAGTCATTGATTTGGGATCATACTTCTTCGGCTTCCAAATTTGTTTTCCCTTCAAGTTCGGACCACGTTTCTTTGGGTTCCATGATTGTTTAGCCATCCTTTTTGGATTATCCCCTATCGGCTTTGATAATGTCCTTTGGTTCAAGAGAGTTGTGGAGTTCTTCTTTTGTGTGCAAGCTCTCTTCACATGTCCTAGTACTCCACAAAGATGACAAACTTTGTTAGTAGAAAATAATTTCTTAGAAGGAACGAAAGTACCTTGAACCTTAGGAGTCGATTTTGTCGAAGTTACGCCCGCTTGCTTAGGAACTTGGTCAACATGTGTCCGTTCATATCCAAGACCAAACTTGTTGGTTTGACCAATTCCTAGCATATTGTCGAGTTTAGTAGATCCGGAGGAGAACTTGTTCATATCCATTTTGAGTTGAATAACTTGCTTCGTGAACTCTAAGTTAACTTCCTTTGCCTCCGACAATTGCTCGTTGAGAAACTTAAAATTTTCTTCATATGTCTCTTTTTCCTTTTCAAGCAGTGCTACCTTTTCAACTAGGGAATTGT
This sequence comes from Aechmea fasciata, assembly GCA_025177825.1. NCBI lineage: Eukaryota > Viridiplantae > Streptophyta > Magnoliopsida > Poales > Bromeliaceae > Aechmea > Aechmea fasciata. The sequence goes on along the minus strand of CM045930.1, from coordinate 2,187,450 downwards.
AGGCCCTCGACAATCCGTCCTTCTCTTGCTCCAACGTTTTTGTAGACGTGATCAATTCCGAGTTTTCTCCTTGTAAGTCGAATAACTTTCTTCTCAATCTCTTGTTGTGCTTTGCCATCTTCTTTGATTCGACGACCAATTGGTGATATGCAGCCGCCATCTCATCTACATCCGACTCTTCCTCCGAGGAGTATTCCGACTCGGAACGTTCATGCAAGGAAACACCCTTGGCCATTATATACAACCTAAACCCGCTCTGATACCAATTGTAGGTTATGGGTCTCAAGGATCTAAAAGGTAATCTACACCTAGAGGGGGGTGAATAGGTGTACAACGGCCAATTAAAAATCTCGATGCGATTTTAAAGTAAATGCGGAAAATAAAATCAACACACCAAGATTTTACGTGGGAAAACTCCAAAGCGGAGTGAAAAACCCACGGGACCGATCACACGAAATATCCACTAAGAAACAATTGAGTACAAGGCGATTCACCCACGACTTTACCCAATTTACCGAATCTTCAACATGGATCTCCTTCGCCGGTCCACAATCGCTTGATATCCACCAAACGATCACGCCACAACTCCTTGTCGCGCCAACGCTTCGAATCCTCGAAGCTTTCACCGAATCCTCGGCCTCCACACGCTATCCCGCGCAAGCTCTCCGTCCGAAGAGAAAGTAACGATGATTTGTGGTGATCTTAACGTTAAAATACCATAGACTATGGGGGAACCCTTTTAGTCATTCATCAAGTTGATTCATAAAGGAACATTCAAAGAGAAACCTAGAATCAACTCGACGATCAACAAAAACGAAACTCGCTTTTAGAATATAATCATAAAGCATAAAACGAGTTTCTAGGGTTTTAAGAGGATCTAAACTATAAGCATATTCAGCGATATATGTTTTGAAACCCCCCATGGTCTATTTATAGTGTTAGAAGACTTAGAAGTTGATTAGGATTGAAATCATCCAATTTTGGAAACAAATCCGTCACCAAGGTCCTGACCTTGCAAGGAAGGTCCTCCTATAAGTCCCACTTAATCCATTCAACCTGGTTCATACGTTAAATAAATTTCACATATGATCCGGATCTTCACATAGGTCCGGATCTTCATCAAGATCGCGCAAGGAACTCTTTCGGGATCCGATCATCATCAATGGTCGGTCCTTCATCAAGACTACGCAATGAACTCGTTCTCGGTATCCTGATCATCATCAATGGTCCGGACGTAGACCGTATAATTCCAGATTTTCAAAAAGTTAAATTGAGATTAATTTAAGTCTTCTAACTACTAAGTTTTTCTTTATCAAATCACCAGAAATTATCTTAAATTCATACCTGAGGTGACGAGCTTCTTTGCAAAGTCTTGAATCTTCAATTTCCTTCTTTGTGCTCTTGACTTCTTCAAGACTCCAATAACTTCACGAAATCCGCCAACCTATAAAATCCTTAACAGGATTTCGGTAAGCTTTTGGGATTTTGTTTAATCCTTGATGCTTAGTATTCTAATGATCCCTAGGCTATTAAATGCATGTTTCTCCATAAGTTTTAAGATTGTTTGGGGAATATGCTTATGCTAGGGTTTAGAAATGGGGTTTTGCAAAGTATAGGGTTTTGCAAAGTATGTTGAGCCCTAAAACACCAGGGTAGGTGGTTGGGCTTAGATCACCGAGGAAGGTGTTGGTTGGAAAGACCTGGCTTGGACAAATAGGCATATAACCTAGATCGAGTGGCATCTAACCTAGTGTAATGAACATAGGTTATGGTAAATCTAGAGTCAATGGATCTAGGTGAGTGGCATTGAACCTAGTGTCAAGTACATAGGTTGAATAATGATTATAATGGACCTAGTGTTAGTAAACATAGGTCAAGTTGGAATGACATTGAACCTAGAGTAAAGTAACCTAGGTTATGTGACAAAGAATGAACCCTAGAGTCAAGTAGACCTAGGATGTAAAGAATAATAGACCTAGTGGGTCGACTCTTTGTTAAGGATTTTGTGTTGGCAAGTTTCGTGAGTTGAGTCGGAGTCTTGAAGGATTGGAGCGGATCGAAGATGGTCGAAGAATCCTAGACTTCGAAGAAAAGAGACATGTTGAATCACGACGTCAAGGTAAGTGTTTAATTCATGTTATGGTGATTCATACTTAGTTATAGACATTAGAATCATAAAATCATTGTATAACGGATTAGAAAATGTATCGAAACTTTATAATTTTCGAAAAGTGAAATTTCAGCAAAAATACAAAGTTATACCGGAATAAATTTGGTTTTGTACCGGTATAAAAAAGTTGCTATACCGGTATAGCCATCAATCCATTACCGGTAATGGCCCTTCGCAGAAAAATCTTCCGTCATTGCATTACCGGTAATGGCCCCATTTTTGTACCCAAGGTGTAAATATCTGAATTTTCTCTAATCCGAATCTAATTGATTCTAAAGTCTATAAATAGGTTCTTAGGGTTCTCTAATTCCGTGTACTTCATCATAATACATGTTTGAGAAACCCTAGAGGCTAGGAATTGATTCAAAACCTATTTTCTACTAAATAGCCTCTTTTAGGTCAAATCGAGACATAGTAATTCTTACTCTATATGTCGATTTGATCTTCGATTCGTTTGGAGTTTTCTTCTTCGGTTTTCATCGATACTCCAACGAAGGATCACCATATTCATGATTCTATTCATGGTGGCGTCGTGGATTCGGCGTGATTGAAGACTTCGTGGATTCGGAGCGTGGCGCCGTGGATTCGGCGTATTGAAGACTTCGTGGATTCGAAGCAAGGCGTTTCGTGGATTCGGAACGTGGGCGTTCGTGGATTCGGACGTGATCGTGGACAACTCGGTGGAGTGCGCGGAGATCCATAAGAGAGTTAGAGAGGTTAAGTCCGTGGAGTCGGTAATCACCTTGTAATCTTTTCTCTTATTGATTGTTAATTCGCGTGTTGGTCCCGTGAGTTTTTTACTCCGAGTTTGGAGTTTTCCCACGTAAATCTCGGTGTGCTTTTTATTTTCCGCATTTATTTTTTTAAAGCATCGAGAATTGTGGTTTTTGGCCGTTACACCTATTCACCCCCCCTCTAGGTGATTAGATACGATCTAGATAGATCCTTGGGGCTTCCCCGTAACTCACAATTGGTAGCAGAGCGGGATCTAGATATATTGATATCTAATGGCCGAAGGCGGTAACATTAATCGACCTCCGCTTTTCGACGCACGAATTATGCCTATTGGAAAGTTCGCATGAGAGCTTTTCTAATTGCAATCGAAGAGCGGGTGTGGAAATCAATTGAGTTCGGATGGAAACCTCCAACCGAAAAGGTCGATAATGTTGAGAAGCCTAAACCACGAGACAAGTGGACAAAAGATGAAAACGAGGCATCTTCGTTTAACGGCAAGGGCATAAACGCTTTATTTAATGCCTTGTCTCAAACGGAGTTTACTCGCGTTTCGGCTTGTGAAACCGCGAAAGAGATTTGGGATACTCTACAAGTTACGCATGAAGGAACAAGCTTAGTAAAGGTCCAAAAATTACAAATGCTTACTAGCAAATTCGATTCGATTTCTATGGACGAAAACGAGACCTTTACCGAGTATTATACGCGTCTACAAGACATTATAAATACATGCGCTAACTTGGGAGAGAAAATCCCGGAGTCAAAAGTCATTAGAAAAATTCTTCGAACTCTTCCGGAACGTTGTCGGGCAAAGGTTGCCGCGATCGAAACGGTTAAGCATCCGGATGAGATGAAAGTCGAAGAATTAGTAGGCGCTTTACAAACGTATGAGATGACTTTTCCTACTAATCAATCTTCTTCCAAATCTTTTTCTAAAAGCACAGGGATGGCACTCAAATCATCAAAGGAAGAAGACGACGACACGGATTCCGACGAAAATATTACGCTTGCCGATTTTGAACATCAATTGGCGCTCCTCACGAAGAAATTCCGACGGAACTTCTGAAACAACAATGCTTCATCTTCGAAGCGGAAATCTTTTTCTAAACCTTTTTCTAATTCTAAGGATAAGGATAAAAAACTTGCAAAGTCTTCAAAAGAGAAAGATGAATTTGAAGGGGAAATCCAATGCTTCAAGTGCAAAGGCTACGGTCATATAGCAACGGATTGTCCTTCAAAGAAGACATATAAACAAAAAGCTTTGCAAGCAAAAACTTGGGATGATTCTTCTTCGAGTGAATCATCGCCAAGTGATGAAGCCAAGTGATGAAGAAAAGGATCATATTGCTTTAATTTATAAGTCTTCTTTGCCTTCCTCTAATGCTATTTGTTTATCCTCTATTGCTACTAATTCTAATGTTTCTATTTCTTCGCATGAATCTTCGAGCGAGAATGGCGAAAGCGAGGAGGAAGCAAACGACGAGGATATAGCGGAAGCATATAATCAACTTCTTATTGAATCGCGAAAAATGGCGAAGTTCAATAAGAAATTGGAGAGTCGTTTGTTGGAGATTGAAGAAGATAACAACAATATAAGGATCTTGAATGAAGCTTTTGAGGAGGAACGGGAATCGATGTTTAATAACAATTCGGTCCTCCAAAAGAAGCTAGAAGAAGCGGAATTAACGATCAAATCTTATTTGGATAAGATTGGATTTTTGGAGCAACAATTTAAGGAAACCTACACATCCAATCAAGTGTTAACCAAGCAAGTTTATCAACTCAAGTCGGACATTCAACAATTCTCTTCGGGTTCGAAAAAGTTGGATAACATGCTTGGGTTAGGTCAAACGAATAAACTTGGCATCGGATACGAACGGATATATGAAGAGAGTAATCAAAAGTCAACTACTAAAGTCTCAACAATTTCAAAAGAGAAGGTGTGTCACCGGTGCGGCATCAAAGGACACATCAAGAAGAATTGCCCGAACAAGGATAAGAAAAATATTTTGGCACCTTCTACAACTAGACTTCCCCCACGAGATCAATTAGGATATCAATTGGGTCGAGTACCTCGTGCAAACCGGAAGTCTAAGCCTCAACGAAAACATCAACCGAAGGTTCAAGCATCGAAACAATCATCGGTTGATCAAAGGTTGAAACAAGTCAACCCTCACGCCGACAAGTCAAAGCAACGAAAAATTCGGCAAGTTTGGATTCGGAAAGGTGATATCTTTCCTTGTTATTCTTCTTAGCTTGTTTTTCGGTTATGTAATGCTTTGATAGGTGTATATTTCCTACTTTTATTCATTGCATTACATGCTTAGGCGATTTTTGGTACTTAGTGAATATTTTTGATGCTTGAGTTTCTTTTGTTTGAAAATCGTCTTTGAGGAAAGGTAAAGGGGAGTTTTTAAAATTTTTGAGAGTGGCAATGATTGAAAATCTTTAAAGTAGAGAGATTAATGGTTTTTCAAAGAGAATTAACCGATTTTTAAAGTCAATTCAAATTGAATTAAATTCATATTAATTATCGATTTTACTTCACTTTTCATTATTTTGACGATAATTTATTATGTGATTTCTTCTTACATACCTTCATCAAAATTTTTGAAATTAATTTTAATCATTTTGTATTTAATCCATCTTGGTAGTGAATGTTGAATATAATTGATGGATATTTTCTAATTGACTAAGATTCGTCAAAATTATTTTCAATTGTGAGATTGTCTAATTGAGGGGGAGTTTGTTTTATTTAAAAAAAAAAGGAACTCCTTAGTTTAAAAGATGTGGAAAGAGTTACATCCGAAAGGAGTGTGAAAACTACCACCACATGTAGGAAAGAGCTACCACCCCGGTCGTCCTGTGTGAAGCTACCACGTGAGAAATCATGAGAAAAACCGAAAAATTGAAAAAAAGAGAATATTTTAGAATTTTTCGGTGATATAAGGTGATAGATTGAAAAAGATGCTCAAAGAGCCACCCCCGGTGCTATATTAGTTAAATCTCTATTTTGAACGGGTTGCGACAAATTGGTGTCAATTTGTTAAATTTTTAGAAAATTATTTTTCATCAATTTGCATCTTGATGATTTTAAATTATTTGATTTTTCTTGATTTCAAATTTTGATGATATGATGTCTTTTGAAATCATAGAATATTTTATTTTCTTCATAATAATTTTTGAAGTGAAATCGGAATTTTTATGAAATTAATTTGAATTTTGGAGAATTTTTGAATGAAAAAGGCTATTTTTCGATATTCGATTTTTTATACCTATAAACTCATCCTATACCTGGTACAAAATACCGTAGCCGCGCGATATAATTACCTAAACCGCCTTCGATCTCTCTCTACACTCACTCAAAACGCTCTCTCTCTCTCTCTAAAAATCCCCAGAGCCCTCCTCCTTCTATTCTACACGATTTCCCTCCAGATTAACAGGTATTATGCTCGGATTTAAAGATCAAACCCGATTTTTGCATTTTTTTTGAATATTCCGGGACAAGAGTTCGATCTCTGTTTTTACCCGTTTTTTATGCAATTTCTTGCTATAATTCACTATCTGAACTGATTATCTTGCATCTAGAACACCTAGAACACATTAGTTTGCGTTATTTTTGACAGATTTACGCTCTAGGTTTCTAAAATATTGGATTTTCGGGAAAAATTGTTTGATCTCTGTTTTTGTTTCTTCTTGATGCAATTTTTTGCTGTAAATCAGTGATTGGACATATAATCTTGCTTCTAGAACACTTAGAACACTTTGGAATTCACTGTTTTTTACAGATTTATGTTCTAGGGTTCCTTTTTGGTGGAATTTCGGGATTTTTGAAAATGTGCCAAATTTAATGAAATTTTCTGCATGATTCAAGTTTGTTATTGCTTTATTATTTATTCTTGAATTATTTGTGAATTTTTCACAATTTTTAGAGAATTTTTTCAAAAATGTGTTCATGTGAGTTTTTTCACGTGTAGGACAATGGCTTTTTCGCTCGTACTCGTGCTCTTGGTGCTCATGGCCACAGGTGGTGGTCGCCGTGGTAGTGGAGGCCGACGGAGTGTCTCTCAAAAGACACGTCTTTGAGGAGTCGAAGGGATCGGACCCGACTATCGGTAGGAGAGGTGAAGAAGAAGAGGAAGAAGGCTGAAGAGCACTGTTTCCGTCCCGACAAGGGAAAAGGCATTCTTTGGTGAGTCATCACGCGGAGGTGGTGCTACCGGGAGCGTCGAGCCAAGAGGGATGCCGATGTTCCTCTGCGAGAGCTCGAGCTTTCTCTACTCGTTCTTGTATTGCGGAGCGGCACGTCAACTTCAAGGAACTCACCGAAAGCGGTGTTCCCGAGTTTGGTCGCCTTATCTTTGAGAGTCCCCATTGAGCCGGTTGGTCGTGTTCGGACTCGCTCACCTTCTCGTGGAGCTCATTAGGGAGTTCTATATGCGTGGTTTAGTTCGTCGAGGATGAGGATACAGCACTTATGTCTTTGAGACTTACGTGCGAGGAACGAAGTTGACTGTCACTCCTTATGATATTGGTGAGCTTTTGGGGATGGAGGTTGATACTTCTGGACTTCATTATACAGCGGGGCCACTTCAGTCTTCGACAGACTGGGAGACTGTTGTTGCAGCGATCTGCAAGCCGGGCGTTCGGACTGATCGTGCATTATTGGAATCTAAGGATCTGCGCCCTGAGTATCATCTCCTATCTTTGATCATGTGCTACAATGTTCAGCCTACTATTGGGACAAAGAGGCTTACCGGGAACGCTTTGTGTTGCTCTATCTCTTTGGACATCCCGAGCGTGCTCATGGGTTGAACTTGAACATTCCGTTCCTCATTTGGCAGCGAATGGTGCACGTTATTCAGTCTTCTACACGGCGCGATCTACTTCCGTATCCATTGATGATTACTCGGATTTTGCGAGCAAACGGGGTAGATACTGAGTGTGCCAAATATGATTTTGGGCTGGGCTCGATTGATGCGGTGACTTGGGCAAAGTCAGTGAGCATTTTGAAGACCTTTCAGCAGACAAAGGGAGCTTCACCGCATACTGCATCGAGTCCTGCTGTACCTCCTCCACCTCCACCATCACGACGAGCAGAGCGTGCAGCGCCTGCAGGGTCTTCTAGCTCCACTGGAGTAGTCACTTTGGACTCACTTCATCGTGATGTGGGCGCACTACAGACTGATATGGGTGAGCTGAAGAAGGATATGGGCTTTCTGAAGAAAAGTTTCAAAAGTCTCGAGAAAGGAGTGAAGAGGATCTTGGAGAAGATAGGGTGCACGCATGATGATATCTTTCCATCGACCTCAGCCTATCAGCGCTCCGTGTCTCGCCAGCCGTTCCTACCTGGTGTCGGTCCAGAGGCTGGCGGTTCTGGATCTCCTACTGGAGGAGACGATGATGACGACGAGGCGACTGAGTGATGCCTCGCACTTTCCTACTTATCTTTACTGCTTATCTTAGGATTATGTCTCGTCTCTTTATGCTCATTGCTTGATGTTTTTCTCTTTACTTTGTTTTCTTATGCATCTAGGTTTGTAACTATGATTTGACTACTCTCTGTTTAGTTTGTGTTTCTTTCTTTCTCTGTTTCTTTTTGGCAATTTTTGACAAAAAGGGGGAGAATGGACTACAGTACGGGGGAATTAATAGTGCATACACGTAGGAGATGCATACAAAGGGAGAAATGATTAAGGAGGAGAAGGAAATATTTATGAGCAAAGGGGAGAGTTTGAAAAGTTGATGGAACAAGGATAAAAGAGGGAGAAGAGGAGAAGAGAAGATGAGAACAAAGAGATTGTAGATTGATTAATGTTTTGATTTTCTAACTTCGTTTGAAATTGTTTTGCAGGAAATCAAGACTTCAAGACTCCTAGTTGTGTCTAAGTCATAGAGTTTGTTTTAGGAGTTTTTGATGTATTTTTGGATCTTTATTGTATTTGGATTACACGCGAGAAGTTTAATGTTTTGGTGATGACATTGAACTTCGTTGTTCTTTTAAAATGTAATTTTGGTTAGTTTTTGTGTTTTGTCACGAAATTGCCAAAGAGGGAGATGGTTAAGGATTTGGTGTTGGCAAGTTTCGTGAGTTGAGTCGGGGTCTTGAAGGATTGGAGCGGATCGAAGATGGTCGAAGAATCCTAGACTTCGAAGAAAAGAGACATGTTGAATCACGACGTCAAGGTAAGTGTTTAATTCATGTTATGGTGATTCATACTTAGTTATAGACATTAGAATCATAAAATCATTGTATAACGGATTAGAAATTGTATCGGAACTTTGTAATTTTCGAAAAGTGAAATTTCAGCAAAAATACAAAGTTATACCGGAATAAATTTGGTTTTGTACCGGTATAAAAAAGTTGCTATACCGGTATAGCCATCAATCCATTACCGGTAATGGCCCTTCGCAGAAAAATCTTCCGTCATTGCATTACCGGTAATGGCCCTATTTTTTTTGTAGGTACAAGGTGTAAAAAATCTGAATTTTCTCTAATCCGAATCTAATTGATTCTAAAGTCTATAAATAGGTTCTTAGGGTTCTCTAATTCCGTGTACTTCATCATAATACATGTTTGAGAAACCCTAGAGGCTAGGAATTGATTCAAAACCTATTTTCAACTAAATAGCCTCTTTTAGGTCAAATCGAGACATAGTAATTCTTACTCTATATGTCGATTTGATCTTCGATTCGTTTGGAGTTTTCTTCTTCGGTTTTCATCGATACTCCAACGAAGGATCACCATATTCATGATTCTATTCATGGTGGCGTCGTGGATTCGACGTGATTGAAGACTTCGTGGATTCGGAGCGTGGCGCCGTGGATTCGGCGTATTGAAGACTTCGTGGATTCGAAGCAAGGCGTTTCGTGGATTCGGAACGTGGGCGTTCGTGGATTCGGACGTGATCGTGGACAACTCGGTGGAGTGCGCGGAGATCCATAAGAGAGTTAGAGAGGTTAAGTCCGTGGAGTCGGTAATCACCTTGTAATCTTTTCTCTTATTGATTGTTAATTCGCGTGTTGGTCCCGTGGGTTTTTTACTCCGAGTTTGGAGTTTTCCCACGTAAATCTCGGTGTGCTTTTTATTTTCCGCATTTATTTTTTTAAAACATCGAGATTTGTGGTTTTTGGCCGTTACACCTATTCACCCCCCTCTAGGTGATTAGATACGATCTAGATAGATCCTTGGGGCTTCCCCGTAACTTACACTCTTGAGGGTTGAAGCAACCCTCAAGCAAAGTGGAATGGATTCCGGAATCCCGTGATTTGGACACCAAGAGGGTGTCGGGCGTGTGCGACGATTTCGCCGTCCAGGGCTATACCACTGACGTGGCGTGTGTGCGACGATTTCGCCGCCGGGTGGGTGAGCTGAGTTGAGTTCTATACCGGTTGAGCCGGGTTGAGGATCAGACCGTCGTGAGTGTGACTAATACCACTGCTGGGTAAGTACGATACGGGCGCCGCCAGGTGGTTGAGACGTGACTTGAACCATTGTTGGGTGAGGTGCGATTAGTTCGCCGCCAGATGGTTAGGTCATGGCTCTAGTCCGCGCTGGGTAAGTACGCCGTGTTCGCCCCCAGAATGGCTATGTTAAGTGACTTGAGCCGGGTTCAGCGTGTGTGACGATTTCGCCGCTATGAGGCTGAGTCACTGAGGGCGGCAGGCTGTTGACAGCTGAGATGGTTGTGAGACGTCCAACACCCCGGGCTAGACAGCGGGCGGATTATCCGCAAGAGATTGACTCAAGACCGAGTCAGGTGGCATAGTGAGATGAGGTAGAGTGACCTTAGAAGTAAATTGCTAAATAGCATAAGCGTCCGAGTGTAAAGAATAAAGAGTAAAGCGTATGAATAGCTAACTTAGTAAATAGCTAAGTTTAAGAACGAAATGGCTAAAGTAAAGAATAGCAACAAAGTAAAGAAAAGCTAAGACCTAAATGATATTTTGCATATTGCATATTGTGAGGCATGTTTTTATGTTAGTTGCGAATTATATATCTATAGATGTTTTTGGACTAACATATTTGCAGTGCCTCCTTGGACCTATTGGTCGAACATTTCCCTTGGGTGGCCGTACCCACTAGGAACTATGGACAATAGTTCTCACCCCACGTTGTTTTGGGGTATTTCCCAGGTACACACGTGAGCGGTGCAGCTGCAGCGCAAGGCAAGGGCGTAGCTCAGTAGATAACGCTCTACCAGGAGACCAGAGCTAGCAGTACTCCGAGTCGGCGTAGCCTAGGGGTAGCGGGAGAAAGAAAGTGCAATGTAATAAATTGTAGATTGGGTCAAATGCATACAGGTCCCTGCAAACATAGCCAATTGCGGAAATATCCCTGCAAAAGCGAAACTAGGTGAGATGTCCCTGCAAAAGTCCAAAAGTATGCAGATATGTCCCTGCCGTGCCTTTTGCGGGGACATATACGTAGGACATATTTTGCGAGATATGTCCCTGCAAAAGGCACGGCAGGGACATATCTGCATACTTTTGGACTTTTGCAGGGGCATCTCACCTAGTTTCGCTTTTGCAGGGATATTTCCGCAATTGACTATATTTGCAGGGACCTGTATGTAAATAACCCTAAATTGTAATAACTTGTAATAACTAGATTGTATTAGGGAGTTTGAAGAAAAATGTAAAAATTATAATCTGGGTTGAATGGATGTAATAGCAAGTAGCTGCATTTACGTTTTCGATACTTCCTTATGCAATCTGATTGTGATATCTGTTCCTGTTTGGAACCACTTGTAATTATACTGATTGCGACGCCTTGGACGTATAGGGGAAACTCTGTCCGTTCGGCGGTCTGTCGGCGCGCCCGAATCCGACCGAATTGGCGGGCTCGAGGCGTGACAGCTGAGGTATGCTTAAGTTTCGAGGGCGAAACTTTTTGTAATGGGGGAGGATGTAGTGACCTGGAGTATAGCAGCTGAGGCTTGTTGACAGCTCTAGTGAGTGTCGAGACAAGCCCGAGTCTCGTTGGCGCGAAATGGAAGCCAAACGGACCCTGTGGGAACGCGAGAGCAGCAAGTATCATGAAAATCTGCGAAATAGCAGAATTTTCAGTGATGTGTACCGGTACAAATATTGGATTGTACCGGTACAAGCTTGATTGCTATACCGGTACAACCATCGTAATTGTACCGGTACAGTGCCGCGCAGAACTGCTCTCGGGTTGCCCATCTGTACCGGTACAGTTGCCCGTGTACCGGTACACTTTGGTAGGTGAGGGACAGATCAGTCTTTTGCCCACATTGGTAGTATCACCCTCTCTCCCTCAGTTGGCTTCATGTAGAGAGGAGCTAAGGGAAGGTTTTCTCTGCTGACTTCCTCTCTCTCTCTCTCTCTAGACTTGATCTCAAGCAAGGAGGAAGCTCGGGAGGAGCTTGGTGGAGTTTGAGATCGTCGACGTCGCGCCGCGGAGCCGAGCGACCTTGCATTTGACATCGTGGTGCTGCGAGGATGCCGGGCGAGGGCGGATTTTCGTCGTCCTCGATGGCACGCCGGTACTAGAGCTGCTGTCGAGGTGGGAATTCTACAATTCCTCCATTTTCTACTTGATCTTTCTACATCGAGCTCGTGTGCTGATTGCTGCAGAATTTCCAACGTCGACCATCGGCGTTTCGGCTCGTGTACGACGTAGGAGCGTCGGATTTCTACGAGACTTGATTCGTTGGATTCGGGACTTCGAGAGGAATCCACAGAGCCCAAGATTGTAGATTTTGGAGAAGGTTTCCTTGGTCGAAACCCTATTTTACTCTGCTGTTGTTGTACTGAGCAGAATTTTGAGATTTTGAGTTCTTTTGGTGCAATTCCTTGAAGGAGCTAGATTTTGGACCCGAGCGTGATACTCCAGCGTTGTGCACTTCTATCGGATCTGTAATGTAACAACCCACTTCCCCGTAAAGCGTGCCGAGTTTCGTCGACATGAGCGAAACCCGGAGTGGAGCGAGTTAATATGGGTTCTAAGTGCTTTGGAACCCGTGCGTGGCAAAAGCGGGGTCTTGGAAAAGCTAAACTGCAAGTCTGGAGGAATTCCCAGACTTGGAGCAGCCAAGACCGGACCTCCCAAGTGAGGTCCGGATGTCACAAGGTGCCCCAGTTGCGAAAAGCTGAAATTTGGCTAAGTCCTGAAAATTCTGCTTTCGGGATCCGGACTTAGAATCTAGGTCCAGACTTAGCCTGCGAAATTTCAGAAAAATGGCTAAGTCCTGAAAATTCTGCTTTCGGGATCCGGACTTAGGCCAAGGTCCGGCCCTTGAGCCGAAAAGCGCACGATGCGCGAATGTAAATACTCGGGTTTGGGGGGCTTAGTTGTAAATGTTACAACATGTTATTAGCCCTAACCCCTCTCCCTCACAGCACACACCCTCTTTTCATCCCTCTCACTCTCTTTTGCTCACTTTCTCTCTCTAGAAATGCTCTAGGGTTTGGAGGAGAAGAAGAAGGAGAGGAAGGAGAAGGTGATCTTGGTGGCTTTGGAGCTTGGGGAAGACCTAGAAGCTCTCCTACAAGGTGGAGCTTGGGCCAAGGTGAGGTTTCATGGTAAACCTAGACTAGGGTTTGGGTTTTAAGCAAGGAGTTTAAAGTTTTGAGTCTTCTCTTTGGTGTAGAAGCCTAGTAGAGGCTTGAGCTCCATGAAAACCCATGAAAGCTCAAGGTCCTCTCATGGTGGATTCTTAGGGTTTCAAGTAGAGGCCCTAATGATGGTTTAAATTGTTCTAGATGAACTCTAAGAGTAACAACAAGCTCTCTTTTGCTTGTTTAAGAGATCAAAACCTAGGGTTTTGCATAGGGCTTGGATAGAGCACCAAATTTGGGGCTTTTTGCCATAGAGGTTCTAGGGTCAAATTGACCTTGTAGAAACCTAATTGGGGGTATTCCCGACGCGTTGGGCAACTCCGTTTAATTTAACGAAAAGCCGATATAGGAGCCACTATGTAAAATAACCTGATTAGGCTCATTTTTAACGTATCAGGTTTTCAAATAGGCTTCGGTTGATCGTGAAACTTGTTGGGCGATCCCACAAAAATATTTGGAGGTGGGTGGTGCATTCCAAAGACATCGAACTTCTCTTTATGTCTAAGTGTCATGTTTGAGCATACTATATACATTGAGCATAATGCATAGTAGGGTTAATTGTGAGTTTCTTGCTTTTGTGAGTTCAAATGCATGAGAATGATTGTATAATATTGTATTGGTAAAGAACAAAGAACCCTATGTATGCATGACAAAGAACCTAGTGAACCTAGTGTACTATTATGACATCGGACATGTGCTAGAGAACAAGTGTGGCAATGACGAGTCTAGAATACTTAGACAACAGTGTGGCATCAAGAACAAGAACATGAACAAGTAGATTACTTGACATTAGTACATTTGAGAGATTGACATTATGACAACGATCTTAGAGTTAAGAGTCATATGAACCTAAGTCTCCTTGAAATCAAGGATGGATTGTGAATTGGAATCCTTAAATTTAAGGATTGATCGTACTCACCATGTTAGTCCTTGCTCGAGGCGCGGTAGCTCCCCCTCGGGCGATGTGCTCCGGAGTTGTCATCACTGGGTCGTAGTGTTTTCTCTCCCCAGAGGACGGTCCCGTCGGGTCGTAGTGTTTTCTCTCCCCGACAATAGGGATTTGGTATGGTTGAGTCGTGTTGAGGGCGAACCCACGGGTTAGCCAAGAGATTGGGTACTGAACTATGATCTTGCATGAGTTCTACTTTGAGCATCTTACTGTTTACTTTCAAGCGTATTAGTTGCATTTGTTAGTCGGTTATTATCTTACCTTTCTTTCTATTACGCTTGAATTAGACCTAGTGGGAAAGTCGGCGTGGTTGGTTGCCGAACCCACTGGGAACTTTGTTGTAGTTCTCACCCCCCTTTTTCCACAGAGCCGGGACCGAGTGAGCCGGCCGATGATCGCGGTAAGGGCGTCGCGCCCTAGATAGAGACCGCGCGAGTATTTTCTTTTAGTAGTTGCACTCCATTTTTATATATATATATCATCTTTTGTATTTGATGAGCATAGTTGTTTAACTTTAATGTAATCAACTTTCATTTTGAGGAAAATGTGATGTAAGAAAGAAATGATGCTTAGTATGTAAAGACTTTAAAGAATTCAAAGTTGTAAGAATTATGCATGTATGTGATTACAATTAATCATAGTACTTGTATGTTTACATTAGTTACTTTCATTTTGGCTATGTTGCTTACCCTCGTGTAAGCCTTTTGTGTATGCTTCCGCATGTGTAAAATTATACTCTATCTGTACTTGTTGAGCCTTGGGCGGACAGGGGAAGCTCTGTCCGTTCGGCGTCTGTTCACGCGCTCGAACCGGCCAAATGGATCGGTCTCGGGGCGTGACATGTAACTCAACTAAATTTGAATTTAGCCGGTAATGTTAACATTCCAATTTAGTTAAATTGAGCTTAAGTGCTAAAAATATGCTAATTAATGGATTTTAATGTTTTAAAACTTGGAGTTAGCTTGGTTGTTGGTCCTGGAGGAGCTTGACTGATCCAGCAGGGATTGTTGTTGACTCGATGCCCCCTTCGCTGCCAGGAGCTAGCATTTGAGGTGGGTTTATCATCAAATTTTCATCCTAGGTGCATAATAGTCGACATGTATTAAATTCAGCTCTTGACTACTATATAGTAACTCGAATTCATCGATTGTCCTATTGTTGGAATCTGAATTTGGAGCATGCTTAGTAAGTAAATAATTCATACATGTTGGACTTGGATTTGACTTAGGAGAAAACCGCGATTTGACCGACATATGCATATACTACCGAATTTAGCTCTAGGAGCCGTGTTGTGATTATATCATCGCATTTTTAGCGGGATGGATACCTAGGGTAGTGTAGCTTGCATTTACGCTCATACTGGGATGCCGAGCTTATTCTTACAGCAGAGTCTAGGCTGTTTCGGGTTGTCGGGAGCCGTCGGGGTAGACGGTGGGCCCAGATCACTGTTTTGATCTCAGATTGTGCCGAGGGCACATAGAGTCGGTTGTTAGACTTGTTTAGACTCTAGTTATGAGATTTTGGCTGATTGGAGCCTGATTGAGCTCGACAGATATACACTGCATACCCGATTGGGTAGCTCCCCCGAGTGCCACTCCGGAGCTGGGTGCTGTGATTTCGCGTTGGTGTCGGGTGTGCAGGTTGGACTTGCTCTCCACTGAGGGTTAGTGTGGAGGTAGCTGTATAGTAGCAACCGGGCACGGGACGGGTGTGTTCACAGTCCCAGGGACGGGTATGATTACAGTCTCCTTCAGATTGGATCTGTTATGACATTGGTCTATAGGTGTTGGTTTCAGAGCATGATAGTATAGTGACATGTAGCTGTAGATTGTTTCCAGCTTTCCTCACTACCCTTTCTTACCCTGTAGACTTAGTGGGTTGACCGATGATGTTTAGGGCGGCACCCACTGAGGACTACTTGTTTTCACAGTATTTCTCACGCCCCTTTTCTTCCACTATTGTTGCAGGACCTTTGGTTTCGGCTGCTGCTCTTCCTGAGGCTGATCGAGGCAAGGGCGTTGCGAGCTAGAGCCCTACCCGACGAGTGCTGAGTTAGAGGATTCTGCTTTGCGGTAGTGATACTTTATTTTGGAGTTATGTACATACGGATCTTAACTCGCCGGAGCGAGTAGAGTTTTGTATCTGGGTACTTTGTATGTATATAAAACTCGTTATTGTTCCTACCTGTTTGTATATAGTTATTTCAGCTCTATGCTACTGTTTGTAGTATTATATGCTATATAGGTACAGCTACGCTTCGTATACAAGGAAAAATTCCTCTGTATACGGCGGATTTGTCGGCGTGCCCGGGGAACGTGTAATCCGGAGCGTGACATTCTGACTCTGGCATTCTTACGAAACGACGGCTTCGAGCCGTCTTGAATCGGTTCAAGTATTCATCAACCGATTCCCCTGTTCTTTGTCTAAATTGAGCTAGATCCGCAACCGATAGTTCTGGCTCTGTTCTATAAAACTGTTCATGGAATTTACCCTCCAATTCGTCCCAGTCTCGGACAAAATTAGCAGATAAACTCGTATACCAAGTGAAAGCCGTCTTGGTTAATGAGGTCTTAAATAACCTCAATTTTAAAAACAGATCTGCCGCAGCATCACGGCACTGAGCTGTAAACCAGGCGACGTGCTCGACCGTATTTTCGGTCTCGTCACCAAAAAATTTATCAAACTTCGGCATTTTCCAATTAGCCGGGTATGGGTGCTCTGCATCTATATTCGTGGGGTATGGAGATCTAAATATAGGCCGCATTGCCGGCCTTGCACCTACTCCGAATGTATTTTGGATGGCCTCTTCAATTTGCGCATATATCTCATTATTAATTCCCTGCACGGGAACTTGAGCTTGCGCCTAAGCTTCATTCGGTCCTTACCGTAGATCGATGTTTTGTACCACGAGATTAACTCCTTGTACATTTGGAGCTTGCCCCCGAGCCCCTACATTTTGGGGCTGATATAAGGCCACTGGTGGGGGAGGTGGTAACCCCCACGCTATTTCCAGTTGCTAGCCGGTGTTAGCAACTGCCGGTCTGTAAATTTCTTTGAATGGCGCCCTTTGGTATTGTGACGCACTGAACTTTAGCAAATAGCAAGGTTCGAGTGTTGGTTGCGAGATCTGAGCTTTTTCAGATTTTCTTGAGGGTCGTTGACTGTGTTCCGACCTATGGCACGAGTCCCGAGAAGTGTGGTTGAAATCTTAGCACCAAAGTCCAAAAAGTTGGGTTTTGGGTAGCTCTCGGGTTGCCATTTCGGGCATCTGTACCGGTATAGATTGGTGGTTGTACCGGGACAGACATGGTGGCTACAACGATACAAACCGGAATTTGTACCGGTATAGATGGGCAAGACTTGGCAAACCCGAGGCTCTGGTTTGGCTGTTTCGTGGGACTTGTACCGGTACAAATGGGATTTATCTTAGGTACACTTAATGACTATGACTACTGTGACTATCGCATTTGTGCTCTTCTCTTAGAGTACCCCACGCCCCTTAGGGCTTATTTTGTGCTGTGAACCAGAGAGAGAGAGGTAAGGGAGCTCCTCACACCTCCCACTTCATTCCCTTGATCCTTGGTTTGGGTTTTGAGAGATTAAACCTCTCTTTTCTCTATTTTTGTCTCCTAGGGCTTTTGTCACCTTGATAGAGGCTTGGAGCTTGGTTTTGGGAGCTTGAAGGAGGAGAGATCTTCAAGATTGGAGGACTTTGGACTTGGTTTGAAGCTTCAAAGAGGTATGAAAACATCTCTTTTCCTCTAGATTTACGTTTTGGAGCTTTCTACTAGATGAAACCCTAGATTTTGAAAATTAGGATTTTATTTGGGGCTTTTTGATTTGAGAATTTTAGATCCCTTCTGAATAGTTTAGAATCTTTGTTTAGGTTGCTTTGGGAGGGATCTAGCTTCCTTTTGGATTTTCTAAAATTTTTTTTGCACATTTAGGTGAGTATTTCCTTGCCCTAACCTAGATGTTTAAAGTTTGAGCTCAAGGCTAATCTTTTGAGGTTGTAACTTCTATGGCATGCCTTGTAGGGTGCTAGGAGAAGGAATATAAGTTTAGTTAGCGGTTCGGATCATCGCTTAGAGCAACGGTGGGTTTGGCCTCACCTAGCACAATGAGAAATTCTCATTGGTGCTTAATTACTTATGGTTAATTGGAAAATAATGCATTTTCATGCTAATAACATTATTTGTGAATTTTAGAATACTTAAAATACTTATGTTATGTATATTACAATTTTACTTCTATAAAGTAGAGAAGTGTGCACGTGAGAAATTAAGTAGTTGTTAGCATTCTAGTTGAGACTTGAACTACATGTTTAAGTGAATTTGAGACATGTTTGTGGACATAGAAACTATGCATGACATAGGAGAAAAGCCCTTGTCATAAAGAGGCATTGGCTTGGCATCAATATGTGACTTAGTGAGCTAATGTCATCAAGCGACATTAGGCTCGTGTTGGAACATCGACATAGTAAATTCTTGTGTCATGAGAGTTATTGAACTAGACCTTAGGGTTGCTAGTGGCATTTGCCATGTGAGAGACATGTGGGTTGGATACTTGAGACTTGACTATACTTGCTTGCCATTTGTGCTCATTCGCACATGCTTGTGAGGGTCGCTCCCTACAAGCCGGCACTCCGGAGTTGGCCTTTGCGATTCGTCGCGCGTGCGGTATTGAGAAACCTATGGGGCCGAATTAGTTAGACTCATTCCTTACGGGGGATGTTGGGGCTACCACGACACTTAGGTGGCACAAGCTGGATTACCTTGGGTAGATCCCAAAAAGAGATTGAACATTGACATTCAACAATAAATGACAAACACTACTAGACAGGACTTAGTAGTTGGATTATGTGGACATGCTTTGGGCATTACTTGGGATATATAGTATACATGATAGTTCTTATTTACATCATAGTATACTTGTTTGTTATAGTAGAGCATATTTTCTTATATGGTGGAACACGGAATTATGACATTTATACAGTCATACTTATTGTGTTATAATTGATAGCATTTCCTTTATACTTTTATTACAGAATTTATTTACTTATCGCATACTTACCCTCTTTTCTTTTGGGCCTAGTGGTGCAGTGGTTCAGATCAGTAATTGCCCACTGGGAACTATAAATTATAGTTCTCACGCCCTCTGTTTCTATTTACTTTTCAGTGCCTTCCGCAGCGGGGGAGGCTAGGGACCGCGGCAAGGGTGTTGCCTCGGGATAGCGACTTTCGGCGAGGTTGTTCGATAGGTGGTTACCTCTCTTGTATCTTATGTTTAGAGAGGTTGAGAGTTGTACCTGTGTTTAGAGAGACTACCATATTTTGGAACAGATGCTGTATTAACCTTATGTTTTATGGTTATGATGTTTAGTTTCCTTTATTATTTATCTAGTCTTCCTATTCTCTACTTGTTGATTAGGCTAGCTGTATGTTGCTTTGATATCCATAGTTCTAGCCTTTTGTTGTTTTAATTCCGCTGTTTTTAGTAGACGCCTTATATGTGTTGACATGTGGCAGATCTGGACATGCTACTGGGAGGGTTCTGCCGGTCCTGAGGCGTGACAGATTAATTTGGTATCAGAGCCTAGGGTAAAGTTTTAGTAGACCTAGCAAACCTTAGGCTGGTTGGACTATAGGAAATAGAC
Organism: Aechmea fasciata; assembly: GCA_025177825.1. Classification (NCBI taxonomy): domain Eukaryota; kingdom Viridiplantae; phylum Streptophyta; class Magnoliopsida; order Poales; family Bromeliaceae; genus Aechmea; species Aechmea fasciata. The sequence continues at coordinate 2,167,359 of CM045930.1, read as the reverse complement.
TCGTGAGAGACGAGGTCTATTTGACTTGTGAGCGAAAGTACCTGATTGGGTTTTATTATAACTCTAAAAAGTTAGAGTTTAATTGAAGTGTATAACTTCTAACTTCGCGGAGGGTTACGTTGGCGGCCGACAACGTAACATCGAGAGTTAGTAGTGAAGCACACTTCCTTACTTTCGCATGATTTGGGTTTTGAGTGGGGTTGTGATGGCGTGGGTTTTATTAACTTACGCTTTTATGTTGTTGCAGTGTTATGCCGACTACCCGCTCCAAATCTGCCGGGGCGGAAAACATGGCATATCTTGAGGAGGTCGAGACCTCCGCTACTTCCGGGTCTAGCGAGGTCCGCGAGTTGAAGGACCAGGTGGCAACCCTCACGAACCTTGTGGACCAATAGACGACGGCGGCCCAGCAGCAGGCCGAGGCGGCGCGCCGACAGGAGGAGGGGATGAAGCGCTTGGAGGACCTTCTTCCGCAGGTGCTGCCGGGGAGACCCGGGGCCCTATGCGCGTGCACCAGCCGAGGTGGTAGCACCGAGGGCGCCTACGCCCGCGCCCGGTTCTTCGCATTCGGCACCTTCTGTGGCACCTCAGGGGAGGGTGGCGACAGCACCGCCAGTTCAGTTACCCCCGGGAGGGGCAGTGTTCCCGACGATGGTTGAGGGGCCCGAGCGAGATCGACTGATGAGCCACCTCAACGAGTTCATGATGTGCAATCCACGGGTCTTTGACGACGAGAACGTGGATCACTGGAGAGTAGAGAAATGGCTGATGCATATGGAGAAGCTATTTCGAGATACTTTTGTCGCGGAGAGGGACAGAGTATGGCTGGCCACACATTATCTAGACTGCGAGGCCTATCAGTGGTGGATGGACATTCAGGAGAATCCCAGCACCGACTTATCAGCACTGACTTGGACGAGGTTCAAGGAACTTCTACTCGAGCACTATTTCCCCGATAGTGTTCGAAGGCAGATGGAGACAGATCTGCTCAGCTTGCGCCAGAGCGAGCGGACCGTGGCGAAGTACGAGAGGGAGTTCACGCGACTCATACACTGTGTTTCGTTCGTTGTGCGGGACGACGAGGACAAGGCCCGGATTTTTGAGAGTGGACTTCGCCCGTCTATCTATAGGTTTGTGCAGTCCTCCAACTTGCAAACCTATCGCGAGGTGGTGAATCGTGCTCTCATAGTGGGCGCGATGGTAGTAAAGGAGTGGCAGGAAGGCTCGGATCGGGACAAGGGCAAGAGGCCCGCCGGCGAGGGTGCGAGTCAGACGCACTTGAGGAAGCCGCCGAAGCACCCTAGGAACCAGTCTCGAGGACGAGGTACCCCACCACAGCGCCGAGGATCAGATCGTCGACCGGCACCGCGCTGCGTGATTTCTAGCGGCCCCCACTACCCTCGACAGTGCCCGCATGGTCGGGGCTGGTGCTTCTCTTGTGGCCAGGAGGCCCACTTTAAATTAGATTGCTCGAGGGGATCTGCCCCGACACCGTCGTCCGCTTCAGTACCAGCTTCACCAGGTCCCAGCCCGGGGATGCTTACAGCATCTTACCAGGCCGGGAGATCTTCTGCACAGAGGCAGAGCAAGGGGTCACGACAGGGCCCGTGTCACGCCCCGAGACCGCTACCAATCTGGTTCGGTTCGGGCACGCCGATCAGGCGCCGAACAGACAGCACTTCCCCTGTCCGCCCAAGGCTCCACAACCAAGTCATGTACAAAGAATTGCCCAGGAATTTAATTCTATAAAATACATGACAAGACGATGGACCAAAAGGCGCCAATAGCTATAAGAGCAAGGTACTAGTAAATCATACAAGTAACATAAAGAGAGAAGAGTCTATCTATTACAATCATTCACCATTTGTTTAATTACATCAAGTTCTCATTTCCCAAAATACATAGTATGGTCACATCCACAATATACATCCATTTACATTCTTTTCTCGTACATAAGAACATACCAAAAGCGATATCGGGGGAGGTTCTAATGCAAATGGCGGCCTCTATCAACTAGGGCGCAATGCCCTTACCGCGATCCTCACCAGCCGCCGGCGAACTAGCACCTGTAATAGAGTGGGGCGAGAACTAACTTTCTTAGTTCCCAGTGGGCTCGGCCACCGACCCCACCGGTCTCCCCACTAGGTCTAAGCAGGCATAAGCAGATTGATATTTATTTTAAAGCTGTAAATGCGGTAAGTAAAGCATAATAGAAGAAATGCAATAACTACTTTGCCTGTAACAACGAGGTCAGAGTAATGCTCTAGCCATGTAACCACTAACATGCTAATAGAACTCTATCAAGTAAATTGCAATTCTATCATGCTCAATATGTACTTTTGTACCCAATCTCATAACTCCTTGGAGTTTATTACCCAATCCATGGCTAGCTCGTAGGCTCGCCCACGACTCACAACTCAACCCAATGGGTTGTCTGCGGGACCCCACATAGGCTATCCCTCGGGACCCCACGTAGGCTATCTCTATCGAATCACGTGCCAAGACCTCCGGAGACTCGCACTACTCGTGTGGAGCGACCACCACGAGCGCCGAACAGACAGTGTGAGTATGATCTTCTCCTCCACTTTGGAGCGCATCCAACACATGGGAATTAATGATCTTCACCTCCATTTTGGAGGGCATTCACACAGGGGAATCATAAGTGTTTGTAGCACTATGTCTCTATGTCATTTATCATCAAGTTGTCTACTTGGTTCACATATCTCTCTAGTGTTCTTTACACTACCTCATTGCACAAGTCATTCATCAAGTTATCTACTTGGTTCACATATCTCTAGTGTTCTTTACACTATGTCATTGCACAAGTCATTCATCAAGTTATCTACTTGGTTCACATATTTCTAGTTGTCATTCATGCAAGATTAAGTCATCTCTAGGGTTCAGTGTCACAATATTCATCCTGATGCTTCCTATGTCCAAATGCAAGCCTATGGTGTCGCACGATAAGGAAGCGTGCAAGCAGACTTCCTATGTCCTAATGCGACGCCCATAGTTCCGCACGATAAGAAAGCATGCAAGGAAAGTCATCTAACCATACCAACCCTATCATGCATGAAAACTATACATATATATATATTCATAGGCAATATGATCAACACTTATTCTTAGACATAAAAGGGAGCCCAACGGCTTCGGATAGCACCCCCCACCTTTTGGGATGTCCCTTGTAGCAACAACGTCGCTTTCGTTGCCTCGAACCTCTACTTCGACTCCTCGGTCAATTTCCGAAGATGGAAGTCTTCGTTGGCTCGGATCACCCAATCCGTCCGTCGGATCGACGAACCGTCGCCTCGCACGCGTTCGTGTACCTAACAATATGTTAGATATGAGGTCAAAAGAGGTCAAAACCTCTCCTTTAGAAAAACCCCAATTTGAGCCCTAGGATTTTGCCCCGAGCAAAATCCACCACAAGAGCTCCAATCTCTTGTGCAAAACATCTCTTAGGGATGCTAGGGTTCCAAGAAAATTATCTCTAAGCCATAAAACCCATCCTAGAAGAAGCTACCATGAAAGCTCTCTAGGGCTTACCTTGTTGGAGAGCTCCAATGGGGGAGAGGAAGGAGATAACACCTAGGATCTGCCTTCTAGCTTGCTCCACCACCAAGTCCTCCACTTGTTCTCCTTCTCCTCCTTCTTCTTCTTCCTAGAGAGAAAGAGGGAGAGTGTGAGAGTGTTTGTGTGTGTGCGTACAATGAGGGAGAGGGAAAGGAAATGCCCTCTTAACCCTTCATTTGTAACAATATGCCAAAGGGCCCCTCAACTTTCTATTCATCACACAGCACTTCACTGGGCAAATCCTGTCAGCCAAGACCGGTCTCCATAGGGTTGTCCGGTCTTAGCCTGCGAAATCCCATTCTGTCCATTTCCCAGCGTACTGGGTCCAGTCTGCAACTGATGTCCGGACCTTGGATGTCCAGTCTCTAAGGGATGTCCGGACCCCGTAGGGGGAAATTCCAGGACTTAGCCAATTTCTTCCCCTGCGCAGCAGGGCTCCTCGTGGCATCCGATCTTCATGGGATGTCCGGTCCTGGGATGTCCGGACCTTGATCCATTGTCCGGATCCCGTGAGCACAATTCGTGCTGATGGCCCTCAGGCCAATTTCCACTGGCACAGGGACCAGTCCTCAGGACCAATGTCCGGTCTTGCTTGGTGGAATTCTGAAAAATGGTGCAGTTTGCACAATTTGCACACGAGGTCCACTCTAATGCACGTTTTGGCTTAGAGTCAGCTTCGATCTCTCCGGCTTTCACCACTACGACACTTAGTCGATTCCAGATGAAGTCCAATCCTCATATTTCGAGAATTCACTTCCTTACATCCTCCCCGCCTTAAAAGAGTTTTGTCCTCGAAACGAACCCTTAACCAAACTTAAACTTAAACTTAAACTCATACCTCACTCCTCGAATAAATGAGGATGATGTGTTCTCATCTCGCTCTCGAGCTCCCAAGTGGCCTCACGATCGTCGTGATTATTCCACCGAACTCGAACATACGGAATTTCACGATTCCGGAGTTTGCGCACCTCCCGAGCAAGAATTGCCACCGGAAACTCTTCATAGCTCAAGTCCTCTTGAAGCTCCGGCAGTTCAAAGATCATGGTGTGATCGGGATTGTGAACATATTTCCGAACGTTGGAAACGTGAAACACGTTATGAACATCCGCTAGCTGCGGCGGCAGTGCAATTCGATATGCTACCGCTCCGATGCGCTCCAATACTTCGTATGGTCCAATATATCGAGGACTTAACTTTCCTCGAACACCAAATCGCCTCACGCCTCTCATAGGCGAAACCTTCAAGAACACACGATCTCCTACCGCGAATTCTAATTCCCTTCGGCGCTTACTCGCATAACTTCGCTGTCTCGATTGCGCTGTAAGCATTCGTTGGCGAGCAAGGCGAACTTTTTCTTCCGCCTCCCACAACACTTGGGGACCAACCACAACCCGTTCACCCACATCACCCCAGTGTACAGGAGATCGGCACTTTCGCCCGTAGAGGACCTCAAACGGTGCCATCTCCACACTCGACTGGTAACTATTGTTGTAGGCGAACTCGGCCATTGGCAAATATTTGGCCCAACTCCCTTTATAGTCAATGACACACGCCCGCAGCATATCCTCCAAAATCTGAATAGTCCTCTCTGACTGTCCATCTGTCTGAGAATGAAACGCGGTACTGAACTCGAGTCGCGTGCCAAGTGCTTCCTGTAAGCTTTTCCAGAAATGTGAGGTGAATCGGGGATCTCTATCTGACACAGTCGACTTCGGCACCCCATGCAATCTGACCACCTCAACCAGATATACCTGCGCCGCTCGCTCGACTGTAGTGTGGATCGGTAAAAAGTGTGCCGACTTTGACATACGGTCCACAATCACCCAAATCGCGTCGTGGCCTCCCGTCGAACTAGGTAATCCGACCACGAAATCCATCGCGATATCTTCCTACTTCCAGACTGGGATAGGCAGACTCTGTAGTTTCCCCGCTGGGTATCGGCACTCTGCCTTCACTTGCTGACACACCAAGCACTGTGCCATATAGCGCCCAATATCAACCTTCATCCCCGGCCACCAATACTGCATCTTTAAGTCTTTGTACATCTTGGTGCCGCCCGGGTGAATACTGTAAAGAACCTGATGAGCTTCCTTCAAAATCAGCTTTCGGACTTCTTCATTTTCGGGTACACACCACCGGTTGCGAAACCGGAGCGCACCCTCGGCATCAATGGTGAAGTCGCCACCGTGTCCGCGCTCAATGTCGCGCCGCACCTTTTGGAGATTAGGATCCGTGGGTTGGAGACTCTTGATCTGCTCCAACAAGGTCGGTCTAACAATAAGAGCCGATAATATAGCCGGTACTTCTGGAGCTACTACCTCCAGATTTAGCCGCTTCATTTCCCGGCACAAAGGATCTTTAGCCGTGACCTTCAATGCAAGGTTCTCCACCGACTTCCTACTAAGAGCATCGGCGACTACATTCGCCTTCCCGGGGTGGTAAAGGATCGAGACATCATAATCCTTCAATAACTCCAACCACCGCCGTTGGCGCATGTTCAGCTCCTTCTGTGTGAACAAATATTTCAGACTTTTGTGGTCCGTGTATAATTCGCAATGCGCGCCATATAGATAATGTCTCCACAACTTAAGAGCAAATACCACGGCGGCTAGCTCTAAGTCATGGATGTGAGTTACGGGGAAGCCCTAAGGATCTATCTAGATTGTATCCGACACCTAGAAGGGGGTGAATAGGTGTATCGGCCAAAAACCACAATTCTCGATGCTTTAAAAAGGTAAATGCGGAAAATAAAAAGCACACCGAGATTTACGTGGGAAAACTCCAACTCGGAGAAAAAAACCCACGGGACCAACACGCGAATACCAATCCACTAAAAGAAAAGATTACAAGGTGATTACCGACTCCACGGACTTAACCTCTCTAACTCTCTTATGGATCTCCGCGCACTCCACCGAGTTGTCCACGATCACGTCCGAATCCACGAACGCCCACGTTCCGAATCCACGAAACGCCTTGCTTCGAATCCACGAAGTCTTCAATACGCCGAATCCACGACGCCACGCTCCGAATCCACGAAGTATTCAATCACGCCGAATCCACGACGCCACCATGAATAGAATCATGAATATGGTGATCCTTCGTTGGAGTATCGATGAAAACCGAAGAAGAAAACTCCAAACGAATTGTAGATCAAATCGACATATAGAATAAGAATTACTATGTCTCGATTTGACCTAAAAGAGGTTATTTAGTAGAAAATGGGTTTTGAAAGAATTCCTAGCCTCTAGGGTTTCTCAAACATGTATTATGATAAAGCGTTCGAAGTTAGAGAACCCTAAGAACCTATTTATAGACTTTAGAATCAATTAGATTCGGATTAGAGAAAAATCATATTTTTATAGTAAATGAATCGGTTAATGGCTCCACAAGGACGGAAGATTATTTTTCGAAGGGCCATTACGAGAATGGGAAAAGTTGTCAGACGCAGATAGCCATTTTTTGTTGTACCCCAGACAGTTCCTAGACAGATGTATACTTTGTAAATTTTCTAATTCTCGAAATTTATAAAGTTCCAATATAATTTCTAATCCGATAAACAATGATTTATGATTCTAATGCCTATAACTAAGTATGAATCACCATAACATGAATTAAAAACTTACCTAGGCATCGTGATTCTCATCGTGAGCCAATTCCTCTTTCTTCGAAGTCTTTGATTTTTCACCGTTCTTCGATCCGCTCCGATCCTTCAAGACTCCGACTCAATTCACGAAACTTGCCAACACAAAATCCTTAACAATCTCCCCCTTTGGCAATTTCGTGACAAAACACAAAAGCTCACTAAAATTACATCATAAAGAGAAACGAAGTTCAATGTCATCACCAAAACATTAAACTTCTCGCGTGTAATCCAAATACAATATGAAATTCAAAAGTACATCAAAAACTCCTAAAACAAACTCTATGACTTAGACGCAACTAGGAGTCTTGAAGTCTTGATTTCCTGCAAAACAATTCCAAAATAAAAGATCAGAACATTAGTCAATCACCAATTAATGTGTCCTTGTTCTCATCTTTTCCCCCTTTTTGTCCTTGGTCCTTCAACTTTTCTATCGTTTCAACTTTTCTTTCGTACACAAATATCTCCTTCTCCCTCCTTAAAATCATCATGTCTCCCCCTTCGTGTATGCATCATGAATATCTCCTCCCTTCTTACCTGTTTAGCATTCATTTATTCTTCTCCCCCTTTTTGTCAAAAATTGCCAAAAAGAAACAGTAAGTAGAGAGAGAAAGACTAAGAAAAAGAGAGTAAGCACATCATAGTTACAGACCAAGATGCATAATAAAAGAGAAAACATCAAGTACTAGGCAAAGGTAAACTAAACATAATCCTAAGAAAAGTAAAAATCGTAGGAGAAAGAAGTCGAGGCGAAGTCACTCGCAGCCTCGTCATCATCGTCATCTCCTCTAGCAGAGATCCAGACCGGCAGTTGTCCGGTCCGACACCAGTGCAGAACGGCCGTCGAGACGCAGATCGTCGATAGGATGAGGTCTCGTGGAAATATATCATCATGTCGACACCCCATCTTCTCAAGTAGTCGCTTAATTCCCTTCTCAAGTCTCTTGAACCGTCTTGATAGAATCGACTTCATGATGAAGTTTACCAACGTCATGATGTAGTGAGTCCAAAGTATCGCTCCCCTGAGCTTGAGGAACCCTCACGCGTCGCACGTGCTGCATGTTGTGGCGCAGGATGTGGAGGTGGAGAAGGTGAACCTGATGCTGCATGTGGCGGTTGTCCCTTGGTCTGTTGGAATGTTTTCAACGTGCTAACAGACTTGGCCCAAGTAACTGCATCAATAGACCCAAGTCCATAATCATATTTATTGCATGTAGTATCCACTCCATTTGCCTGTAGAATGCGCGTGATCAACAAAGGAAACGGAAGTAACTCGCGCCGCGCCGAAGACTGTATCACGTAGACCATCCTCTGCCACATCAGGAAAGGTATGTTCATGTTCAAACCATAAGCCTGCTCTGGATGTCCAAGCAAATAAAGCAGAACTAGGCGATCCCATCGAATCCTCTTGGTTCCTATCGTTGGTTGAACATTATAGCACATAATCAGTGATAGCAAATGATACTCTGGACGTAGATCTTTCGACTCAACAACTGAGCGATCGGTGCGAGCTCGGCTTGCAAATGGCATCAACAACCGTATCCTGCTGAGTCGAAGACTGGAATGGCCCAGCAGTGTAGTGAAGTCCAGATACATCAACGACCATCCCCAAGAGTCCTCCAATATCATGCGGAGTGACGGTCAATCTCTTTCCACGCACTGAGGTCTCAAAAACATAAGTGCCTGTATTCTCGTCCTCAGCAAGAACCACGCCCCTCAAATAGAACTCCCGAATGAGCTCCACACAAAAAGGTGTACGAGCTCCAACATTACCAACGGGCTCTATCGGGGCTCTCAATAAGAGACGTCCGAACTCAGGAACCTGCTCAATCAGATCCCGAAAGTTGACGTGCCGCTCAGCAATACAACTTCTAGCAGAATACGCACGAGCCCTCGAAGAAGGAACCTCTGCCATCCTCTTGGCTCTTCGCTCGTGGGCACGTGAACCACCTCCTCGAGATGACTCACCAGCAATGCCCTTTCCTTTATCAGGACGGGCCACAGGCTCTTCAACTTCTTCCTCTTCCTCTTCAACCTCCTCAGCTCCCTCGACCTGATAGTCGGGATCAGATCCTTCGGACTCCTCGGCAGCACGTGTCCTCTTGGAGACATTCCGACGACTGCGACGACTACCTCCCGTGGCCATGAGCACCAAAAGCACCAAAATCAATGAAAACGCCATTTTCCTACACGTGAAAAACCTCACATGAACACATTTTTGAAAAAATTCTCTAAAAATTGTGAAAAATTCACAAATAATTCAAGAATAAATAATAAAGCAATAACAAACTTGAATCATGCAGAAAATTTCATCAAATTTGGCACATTTTCAAAAATCCCGAAATTCCACCAATATTGATCCCTAGAACGTAAATCCGAAAAAAATAATGGGTTTTAATCTGTTCTAAGTGTTCTAGATGCAACATTAGAAGTTCAGATAGTGAATTACACCAAAAAATTGCATCAAATATGAATGAAAACAGAGATCAAACAATATTTCCGAAATTCCAATAATAATTGAATTTAGAACTTAGATCTGTGAAAAATACTGGATTTAAACGTGTTCTAAGTGTCCTAGAAGCAAGAATATATAACCAATCACTGATTTACTGCAAAAAATTTCAATAGAAACAAGTAAAAACAGAGATCAATTCATGGTCGCGGAATATTCGAAAAATAAGCATAAAACGGGTTTGATCCACAAAGCTGAGCCAAATACCTGTTGTTTTGTGTGGAAATAACGTAGATCTGAGAGATATGGTCTCTGGGTGTCTTTAGAGAGAGAAAGAGAGCGTTTTGAATGAGTAGAGAGAGAGAATAATGAATCGTTACTCTGTTATATCGCGTGCAGTTGTTTTGTACCGGTATGGGATGAATCTGTACCGGTACAAAGCAACAGTATTTCGAAAAATAGCCTTTTTTCATTTAAAAATTCTCCAAAATCAAATTAATTTCACAAAAATTAATGATTTGACGACAAAAATTATTATGATGACAGTAACATATTCTATGATTTCAAAAAAACATCATATCATCAAAATTTGATATTAAGAACAATCAAAATTATTTAAATCATCAAGATGCGAATTGATAAATAATAATTTTCTAGAAAATTTGTCCAAATTGACACCAATTCGTCGCAACACGTTCAAAATAGAGATTTAACTAATATAGCACCGGGGGTGGCTCTTTGAGCATCTTTTTCAAAAACTATCACCTTATATCACCGAAAAATTCTAAAATATTCATTTTTTTTCAACCTTTTTCGGTTTTTCTCATAATGTCTCACGTGGTAGCTTCACACACGTACCGGACGACCGGGGTGGTAGCTCTTTCCTACATGTGGTGGTAGTTTTCACACTCCTTTCGGATGTAACTCTTTCCACATCTTTTAAACTAAGGAGTTTCTCCTTTTTTTTTTAAATAAGACAAACTCCCCCTCAATTAGACAATCTCACAATTGAAAATAATTTTGACGAATCTTAGTCAATTAGAAAATATCCATCAACTATATTCAACATTCACTACCAAGATGGATTAAATACAAAGTGATTAAAATTAATTTCAAAATTTTGATGAAGGTATGTAAAAAGAAATCACATAATAAATTATTGTCAAAATAATGAAAAGTGAAGTAAAATGAATAATTAATATGAATTTAATTCAATTTGAATTGACTTTAAATACCGGTTAACTCTCTTTGAAAAAACCTTTAATCTCTCTACTTTAAAGATTTTCAAACATCTCACTTCTCAATAAAAACTCCCCAAAAAACCTTTCCTTAAAAAGATTTTCAAAATAAAATTTTAACCAACAAACCTCGTCTTAACATGTAATGCAATGATAAATAAAAATATGCAATATGCACCAATCAAAGCATTATAAAAATAAATTAAGTCGAAAAACAAGGAAAGATATCACCTTTCCGGATCCAAACTTGTCGGATCTTCGGTTGCTTTGACTTGTCGACGTGAGGCTTGACTTGTTTTGATTTCGGATCAACCGTTGATCGTTTCGATGCAAGTTCCTTCGGTTGATATAGACGTTGGGACTTAGAGATCCGGTTTGCTTGTTGTTGATTCGTTGAAACCCAAACCGCTTGTGTCTTCGAGTTAGAAACCCGATTCGGTTGATGTACTCGACCCAAATTATTTCCTTTTTGATTCCGAGGGGGAAGTCGAGTAGTGAATACCAATTTAGATTTCGATATTGCCGATCGATTATCCGTTGTCTTGTTCGGGCAACACTTTTTGATGTGTCCCTTGACGCCGCATCGATGACACACCTTCTCTTTAAATGTAGTTGAGACTTTCAAAGTTGATGTAGATGCCTTCTCAACATATGTCCTTTCGTATCCGAGGCCCAACTTGTTCGTTTGACCTAACCCAAGCATACTATCCAACTTCTTCGACCCCGAAGAAAATTGTTGAAGATCGGATTTGAGTTGATAAACTTGCTTGGTTAACACTTGATTGGATGTAAAAGTTTCCTTAAATTGTTGCTCCAAAAATCCAATCTTATCCTTATAAGATTTCATCGTTAATTCCGCTTCTTCTAGCTTCTTTTGGAGGACCGAATTGATATTCAAAGTTGATTCCCGTTCCTCCTCAAGAGCTTCATTCATGATCCTCATATTGTTGTTATCTTCTTCAATCTCCAACAAACGACTTTCCAACTTCTTATTGAATTTCGCCATTTTTCGCGATTCAACAAGAAGTTGATTGTATGCTTCCGCAATATCCTCGTCGTTCGATTCCTCCTCACTTTCGTCATTCTCGCTCGAAGACCCATGCGAAGAGAGAGAAAGATTTGAGTTGGAAACAATAGATGATAAACAAGCAACATTAGAAGACGGAGGAAATGTAGAATTAGCGATTAAAGCCGTATGATCCTTTTCTTCATCACTTGATGATGATCCGTTTGAAGAAGAGTCATCCCAAGTTTTCGTTTTAGCTTGCAAAGCCTTCGGTTTATACGTCTTCTTCGAAGGACAATCCGTTGCGATATGGCCGTAGCCTCTACACTTGAAGCATTGGATTTCCCCTTCGAATTCATCTTTTTCATTCGAAGACTTTGCAAGTTTTTTATCTTTCAATTTAGAATTAGAAGAAGGTTTAGAAAAAGATTTTCGCTTCGAGGATGAAGCATCGTTCTTCTTTCGGAAATTCCGGCGAAACTTTTTCGTGAGGAGCGCCAATTGTTGTTCAAAATCCGCAAGCGTAATATTTTCGTCGGAATCCGTGTCGTCGTCTTCTTCCTTTGTTGATTTGAGTGCCATTCCTGTGCTTTTAGAAAAAGACTTGGAAGAAGATTGATTAGTAGGAAAAGTCATCTCATACGTTTGTAAAGCGCCTACTAATTCTTCGACTTTCATCTCGTCCGGATGCTTAACCGTTTCGATCGCGGCAACCTTTGCCCGAAAACGTTCCGGAAGAGTTCGAAGAACTTTTCTAACAACTTTTGACTCGGGATTTTCTCTCCCAAGTTAGCGCATGTATTTACTACGTCTTATAGGCGGGTATAGTACTCGGTAAAGGTCTCGTTTTCATCCATGAAAATCGAATCAAATTTGCTTGTAAGCATTTGTAATTTTTGGACCTTTACTAAGCTTGTTCCTTCATGCGTAACTTGTAGAGTATCCCAAATCTCTTTCGCGGTTTCACAAGCCGACACGCGAGTAAACTCCGTTTGCGACAAGGCATTAAATAAAGCGTTTATGCCCTTGCCGTTAAACGAAGATGCCTCGTTTTCATCTTTCGTCCACTTGTCTCGTGGTTTAGGCTTCTCAACATTATCGACCTTTTCGGTTGGAGGTTTCCATCCGAACTCAATTGATTTCCACACCCGCTCTTCGATTGCAATTAGAAAAGCTCTCATGCGAACTTTCCAATAGGCATAATTCGTGCCGTCGAAAAGCGGAGATCGATTAATGTTACCGCATTCGGCCATTAGATATCAATTTATCTAGATCCCGCTCTGATACCAATTGTGAGTTACGGGGAAGCCCCAAGGATCTATCTAGATTGTATTCGACACCTAGAGGGGGGTGAATAGGTGTATCGGCCAAAAACCACAATTCTCGATGCTTTAAAAAGGTAAATGCGGAAAATAAAAAGCACACCGAGATTTACGTGGGAAAACTCCAACTCGGAGAAAAAAACCCACGGGACCAACACGCGAATACCAATCCACTAAAAGAAAAGATTACAAGGTGATTACCGACTCCACGGACTTAACCTCTCTAACTCTCTTATGGATCTCCGCGCACTCCACCGAGTTGTCCACGATCACGTCCGAATCCACGAACGCCCACGTTCCGAATCCACGAAACGCCTTGCTTCGAATCCACGAAGTCTTCAATACGCCGAATCCACGACGCCACGCTCCGAATCCACGAAGTCTTCAATCACGCCGAATCCACGACGCCACCATGAATAGAATCATGAATATGGTGATCCTTCGTTGGAGTATCGATGAAAACCGAAGAAGAAAACTCCAAACGAATTGTAGATCAAATCGACATATAGAATAAGAATTACTATGTCTCGATTTGACCTAAAAGAGGCTATTTAGTAGAAAATAGGTTTTGAAAGAATTCCTAGCCTCTAGGGTTTCTCAAACATGTATTATGATAAAGCGTTCGAAGTTAGAGAACCCTAAGAACCTATTTATAGACTTTAGAATCAATTAGATTCGGATTAGAGAAAAATCAGATTTTTACCTATCCGTCTGCACGTAAATGAATCGGTTACCGGTTCCACAAGGACGGAAGATTATTTTTCGAAGGGCCATTACCGGTAATGGGAAAAGTTGCTGTACCAGTATAGCCACTTTTGTTGTACCGGTACAGGTTCCGGTACAGGACAGGTATACTTTGTAAATTTTCCAATTCTCGAAATTTACAAAGTTCCAATATAATTTCTAATCCGATAAACAATGATTTATGATTCTAATGCCTATAACTAAGTATGAATCACCATAACATGAATTAAAAACTTACCTAGGCATCGTGATTCTCATCGTGAGCCAATTCCTCTTTCTTCGAAGTCTTTGATTCTTCACCGTTCTTCGATCCGCTCCGATCCTTCAAGACTCCGACTCAATTCACGAAACTTGCCAACACAAAATCCTTAACAATGGATAGGGTAGTTTTTCTCGTAGGTCTTCAACTGACGGGACGCATAGGCAATTACCTTCCCGCCTAGCATCAGAACACACCCCAAGCCTGAATAAGACGCGTCGCTATATACCACAAAGTCTTTACCTTGCACCGGCAACCCGAGCACAGGAGTCGAAGTCCATCTGTCCTTCAACTCTTGAAAACTCCGGTCGCACTCGTCGTTCCAAATAAACTTGGTGCCTTTCTTTGTTAGGCCGGTCAGTGGAATTAAAATCTCCGAGAAACCTTACACGAACCGCCTATAATAGCCCACTAAGCCCACAAAGCTTCGGACTTCCGTGACATTCGTTGGGCGCGGCCAATCCTTGATTGCCTCAATTTTCCTCGGGTCAACAGAAATTCCTCCTTCGTAAATGACATGCCCCAGAAATGCAACTTCCCTTAGCCAAAAGTCGCATTTCTTCAATTTGGCATATAACTTCTCCTCCCGAAGGATTTGAAGTACTATGCGCAAATGCTACGCATGTTCCTCGTCACTGCGGGAATAGACCAGTATGTCATCTATGAAGACCACCACAAACTGATCTAAATACTTTCTGAAGACACGGTTCATTAAGTCCATGAATGCTGCCGGAGCATTTGTGAGCCCAAACGGCATTACCGTGAATTCATAGTGCCCATACCGCGTGTCACGCCCCGGGCCCGCCAATTCGGTCAGATTTGGGCGCGCCGACAGACCGCCGAACGGACAGAGTTTCCCCTGTACGTTCAAGGCGTCGCAATCAATACAATTACAAGAAGGTTCCAAACAGGAACAGATATCACAATCAGATTGCATAAGGAAGTATCATAGACATAAAACAGCTACTTGCTATTACAACCATTCGTCTCAAATTTAACTCTTACATCTTACATTCATATTAAAACTTCCTAACACAATCTAGTTATTACAAATTTGTTTACAATTTGTTCTCCCTTGCTATACCCCTAAGCCCTGTCAACTGGGGTACTTCTATCTCTGGTCTCCTGGTAGGGCGCTATCTACCGAGCTACGCTCTGCCTCGTGCGCCGCGCGCTCACGTGTATACCTGTACCCCCAAAACACAACACGGGGGTGAGAACTATTGTCCATAGTTCTCGTGGGTATGGTCACCCAAGAGAACAGCTCGACCAATAGGTCCAAGGAGGCATCGCGTAAATGTTAGTCCAAAAACATATATAGATATATAATTTGCAACTAACATAAAAACTCGCTCACAATATGCAATATGCAAAATTACCCTTTAGCTCTTAGCTTCTCTTTACTTTATTGCTATTCTTTACTTTAGCCTTTCCATTCATACCTAGCTATTTACAAGCTTAGCTATTACTAGCACTATCCATTAGCTATTTACAACTTTAGCTAGTCTTTACGTTCTTTACCTTTTGGCACTTATGCTACTTAGCAATTTAATTCTAAGGTCACTCTACCTCAGCACTAAGCCACCCGACTCGGTCTTGAGTCAATCCATTGCGGATAATCCGCCCATTGCCGTCAGCCCGAGGTGTTGGACGTCTCGCAACTACCCCACCAACACTGTCGCCTCTCGTGACTCACCTCATCGCGGCGAAATCGTCGCACACGCGGAACCCAAATTGTCACTTGACATAACCATTCTGGTGGCGATCACGGCGGACTTACACAGCGAGGACCCAAGTCATGACTTAACCATCTGGCGGCGAACTAATCGCACCTCACCCAACAATGGTTTGAGTCACTCTTTCGCCTCCTGGTGCGGCCGTATCGTACTTACCCAGCAATGGTGCCCCAAACACAGGGTGTCAACACATGGCGATCTGATCCTCACCCGGCTTAACCCGTATCGAACACATTTCGGCTCACCCACCCGGCGGCGAAATCGTCGCACAACGCCACGACGGTGGTATAGCCCTGGACGGCGAAATCGTCGCACACGCCCGACACCAACTTAGGTGTCCCAAATCTCGAGATTCCATGAATCCGTTCCACTTAGCTTGAGGGTTAGCTAGGCCCTCAAGAGACGACCCTCTAGGTCCATTGTCTTTACCTCCTAGGTCTACTTGACACTAGGGTTTATTCTTTGTCACATAACCTAGGTTTTCTAACTCTAGGTCCAATGTCATTCCAACTCGACCTATGTTTATTCATACTAGGTCCACTGTCGTCTTTATCCAACCTATGTCCATGACACTAGGTTCATTGTTCTTTACCTAGATCCATACGACTCTAGGTTTACTACAACCTATGTTCTTGACACTAGGTTAATTCCCACACTCCTAGGTCCACTGACTCTAGGTTTACTATAACCTATGTTCATTAACAACACTAGGTTAGATGTCATTCTCCTAGGTCCATTGACTCTAGGTTTACTATAACCTATGTTTATTAACACTAGGTTGGATGCCACTCGATCTATATGTGTATTAGTCCATGACTTACATTCTTACTTAGCATTCCTTGCCTCATTATTTACCTCATGCTTATTCATTTCCTAGCATTTCCATATCATGCTCATTCTTAGCATTTCACACTAGGTTCTTTAGCATGCATCTCTACTTATGCATTTTACACTATGTTCTTTAACATGCAATTTCTATACATGGATCACATGCATCAAGTTGAAACCTTTACTCTTAGACATATTTAGGCGACCTAGTCGCTTCGGTAAACACAACCCACCTTATTATGCTCTCCGATTGCTCGTCGACACTCGCAATCGGCCGCCCGCGGCACTCTTGACCCGGTTTGGCTCGAACTCTTGCACGACCGCCCGAACGATCTCCGAATCCCAATCTGAGACCTTGTGCCGTTGCCCCACGCCTTCAAGTTGCCCCAGTTCCGTTTTCATGAATTTAGGGCTCCTATCTGGCGTGCTGCGGACATCTGGTTTGAATATATTAAATAATTAATATCTTTGTACTCGCTCGTCAGATCACCGAACCGAGCGCGCCAACGCGTTCGTTGCACCCCCAATTAGGTTTCTATGGGGTCAAATGAGATCAAACTCATCTATTTCTAAAAACCCCCTTTTTAACCCTAGGTTTTGCACTTTTGCAAAACCTACCGATTTGATCCCTAGAACAAGCAATAGAGAGCTTGTCTAACCTCTAGGTACTCATCTAAGAGCACTAGAGCCATCCATAGGGTGTTTAAAATAAACCCTAGAAATCCACCATTAGAGCACCTTGAAGAACACATGACTTTCATGAGTTTCCAAGCCTCTACAAGGTTCTAAAGCTTACAAGAAGCTCAAAACTCTAGATCTAGGGTTTAGAAACCCATTATCTAAGGATCTACCATGAGAGGGAGAGAGAGCTTACCTCTCAAAAGCTTGCTCTTGCACAAAGGAGGGAGGAGAGGATGGCCTTGATCATCACCATCATAATCTCCTTCTTCATCTTCTTCTTTTCTCCTTTCTCTTTCTTTCTTTCTTTCTTCTTCCCCTTCTTCTTGCTGTCGACAGAAAGAGGGAGAGAGAGAGCGAACAGAGGGAGTGAGAGGAAGAGGAGAGAGTTTATTACCTCTCCTTACACATAAACCCCTCCACAAAATGCTATAAGGTCCCTCAACTTCTTTTATTTCGAAGCCCAAAACCGCCGCGACTCCATTCGTACTCTGCACAACGGGTTTCAGACGGTATGGGATGCTCCAGAGGCAAACCAGAGAGCTGCCTCTCGGTTTCGTAGCATTTGTACCGGTATAAATCCACTTTGTACCGTACGGACACCAAAATCTCAAACCCGAGAGCCGTGCTCTCTCGGTAAAAGTTGCTATACACCTGACAAAGAACTTTGCTTGTACCTACAAAGTTGCCTGGACTTGTGCTTTTCACGTCGTTTCGACTCTAATTCGCGCCGAACAACGCCAAAACCTTTCTAACTCTTTTAGATCCTCTCTTAACCCTTCCAAGCATTTTGGAATGGTTATTGGAACTTGTCCAATTACTCGTTCGCGCACTTTAGCCAATTTGGTTAAAGTTCGGGTTGCTACACCGCGTGCGGAATGCGGTTTTCTGTACATCCTCCGGCTTAATCCTTAATTGATGATAGCCCGATTGGAGGTCAATCATTGAATAGACACTCGACCCCTGTAACTGATCGAACACGTCATCGATTCGGGGTAATGGATACTTGTTCTTGATCGTGACTCTGTTCAACTCGCGATAATCCACGCAGAGTCGGAACGATCCATCCTTCTTCCGCACAAATAGTACCGGGCTCCCCTCGGCGATACACTCGGCCGGATGAATTCCTTATCAAGGAGATCCAACAATTGAGCCCTAAACTCTTTTAATTCCGCCGGCGCCATCCGATATGAAGCCTTTGAAATCGGCGCGGTTCCGGGAACCAAGTCAATTACAAACTCGATTTCCCGCTCTGGCGGTATTCCCGGTAACTCGGCAGGAAATACATTGGGGAATTCCTGAACTACCGACAATTCCTCGAGTGTTGGGGTCACTCGTTCAACTTCTACAACGGTTGCCATATAGGCGGCACAACCGCTACTGACTAGCTTCCTAGCTCTTGTCGCCGACACTGTCGCGGCAAAACACGAGCTCTGACAGGCCTTATAAACAAGCTCCTCTTGTCCTGGCTCACGAAACGTGATCACTTTCTCCTTACAGTCGATCAATGCGTAATATTTTGAGAGCCAGTCCATGCCCAGTATAACGTCAAACTTCTCCAACCCTTTGAGTACTAGGGTCCGGATTGGCATTATCCAGTCACATATCTGCACTGGACATGCAGGGCACTCTTTATAAATATGGATTACCGAACCGGGGCTGTCCATTCGCCACACCTTCTCGCACGCCTTCATATCCATATCATGAGTTCGTACAAATGATTTACTTATAATTGAATTAGTGGCACCCGTGTCAAACAAAGCTCTGGAGCGAACTCCGTTAATTAAAACCATACCTGCCACAGTTTCACGCGGCTCAGCTTCGGCAGGCTCCTCGACTTGGGCCTGAGCAACGAATACCCGTCCGCTCGGCGCTGACCGTGCCACCTCAGGCTGACGTGGAGCCATCGCGCGTCTAGCCGACATGGCAGCAGGTGGAGCTCCTCCATAATTGTCACGCCCCGGGACCCAGCGGAAGCCCGCCCGGCGCGTGCCCAGACCCGCCGTATGTCTACAACATACAAGGCGTCTAACAAAAACGATAAATAACCAAGCTACGCTGCTGGTGTCTCGGATGCTTCGGGGGCCTCCTAGAGTGCGTCTGGCTCGCACCCTCGGCCGCGGGCCTCTTGCCCTTTCCTTTATCCAAGCCCTCGCGTCTCTCCTGTACCATGGCCGCGCCGCTCTCCACAGTGAGCGCGCGGTTCACCACCTGTCGGTAAGTCTGAAGCTCCGATGACTGCACGAACCGGAAGATCGACGGCCGCACCACGCTCGAAGATGCGGGCCTTATCCTCGTCGTCCCGCACGACGAAGGGCAAGCAATGCGAAGCGAGAAAACTCCCTCTCGTACTCGGCTACAGATCGATCCCCCTGAGTATGGCTGCGCAGGCTCTGCTCCATCTGCCTCTTGACACTGTCGGGGAAGTAGTGTGACAACAAAAGTTCCTTAAACTTCAACCAAGTAATAGATGCCAAGTCCGTGGCCGGGGTTCTCCCGAATGTCCATTCACCAGCGGTAGGCCTCGCCGTCGAGGTGGTGGGTGGCGAGCCACACCCTATCCCGCTCCTCCACAAATGTGTCGCGGAATAGCTTCTCCATGTGCATCAACCACTTTTCCACAATCCAGTGGTCGACGTTCTCACCGTCAAAGATCCTCGAACTGCACTTCCTAAACTCTTTGAGGCGACCCATGAGTCGATCCCTCTCGGCTCCCTGAGCCATCACTGGAAATGCCGCTGCCACCGGCGACGCTCGTGCGCGGGGTGTCCGGTCTTCCTCCCGGCGCTCAACCGCCGAGTCGTCGGTGTGAGCGGCCGCGGGGGATCGCGCCCGCGATAAGTCAACCTCGGCCGTGCCGGCGGTGAAGGAGTCCGAGTCTCCCTCGCGCCGCCCGCAGCAGAAGGTCCTCCATGCGCTTCATGCGCGCTCCCGACGCCGTGCCGCCGTCGTCCTTTGTGTCATCAAAGCCGTGAGGGCCGCTAATCGGCCCTCAACTCACGGACCTCGCCGGATCCGGAGGTAGCGGAGGCCTCGACCTCCTCAAAAGTTGCCGCATTGTCCGCTCCAACAGATTTCGAGCGAGTTATCGGCATCGTCACTACAACATCATAAAAGCGCAAGGTGGAAAGCTCACGCAATCGCATCCCTGCTCATGCTATAAATACCCAAATCATGCGAAAGTAATGAAGTGTCATTCACTACTAACTCCCGATGTTACGTTGTCGGCCGCCAACGTAACCCTCCGCGAAGTTAGAAGTTATACACTTCGATCCAACTCTACTTACTAGAGTTATTCAAGATACCCAATCTTAATACTTTCGCTCACAAGTTAAATAGACCTCGTCTCTCACGAGCCTATATCCTATAGTCCAACCTGCCTAAGGTTTGCTAGGTCCACAAGAAAACTCAACCCTAGTCTCTGATACCAATTTAATCTGTCACGCCCCGGGACCCAGCGGAAGCCCGCCCAGCCCGTGCCCAGACCCGCCGTATGTCTACAACATACAAGGCGTCTAACAAAAACGATAAATAACCAACAAAATAAAAAGAATCTAGAAGTATCAGAGCAGTATAACAACTAGAATTCTATACAAGGAAGCATAAAAGAAGTGACTAAAATAAAGTACCAATCTCTAATATAAACTATAAAGAGAGTACAACCAAAAGAAATCCAAACACCACTATAACTAAGTACATGGTAGTCTCTACATAGGGATACAAAGCTCTCTCAATCTCACCAAAGTACAAAAAGAGAGAAAAACCCCTACAAGGTGGAAAGCCGCGATAACTAGCTAGCGATTCCCTTTCCACGATCCCTTGCCTCCGCCGGTGCCGAAGGCTCTGAAACACATAAGAAAAAGGGGGCATGAGAACTATTAAATAATAGTTCCAGTGGGCAATTACTGACTTCAGTTGCATTCTCCACTAGGCCCAAAACGAAACAAGTAAGTATAAACGATAAT
This sequence comes from Aechmea fasciata, assembly GCA_025177825.1. Lineage (NCBI taxonomy): Eukaryota > Viridiplantae > Streptophyta > Magnoliopsida > Poales > Bromeliaceae > Aechmea > Aechmea fasciata. The sequence continues at coordinate 2,145,915 of CM045930.1, read as the reverse complement.
ATAAGCGATAATAAGCGACATGTAAATAACATGTAAACTACTAAACACAATATCTCTACTTAGCATGGATTTGCATAAGTAAGCTATTCTAAGCATGAATAGAAAGCGTTATAATAAACATGAAGTTCCCAACTTGATAGTAAAAGATTTAAGTTTACTATCCTAATCAAAATCCAAAATGTCCGCAAGTGATAGTAAAGTGTTAAAGTTTACCATTCTAGTCAAAGTCCACAGTTTTCTTTAAACTACATTAAGTTTAAGTACAAAAGATCGACCCGAAGGCGATATGGCCGATGCCCACCCGAAGGCTGCCTAGCCCAAATGCCGAGCCTAATGGCCCCGTAGTAGCCAACATCCCACCCTAGGAATGAGACTGTCCCACGGCAATCCACTTCGGCGCTCAATCCCGCACGGCGAATACATGAAACGCGTTGGCCAACTCCGGAGTGCCGGCTTGTAGGGAGCGACCCTCACAAGCATGTGCGAATGAGCACAATGGCATATAGTCTCAAGTCCCAAATCGTCATGTCTCTAACATGGAGTATACAAGTGTCCAAAAGGCCTATCTCTATGTCATCATGTCTCTAACATGGAAATAATAGATGTCCCGTGGCCTATGTCAAGTCTCTATGTTGCAGTTTCATAGTTTTCTAAGTTAAGTGCCGCTTAATGACACTTAAGCTCTTCTATGTTCCAACAAGAGTTCAATGTTCATAATTACATTATCTAAGCTATATAAACATGAATGGCACACTCCCAGGTGCCCACAAAGCCCACCCTCACATGCATGCCGTTTAACCCAGAAAGCTCTACTATATAGAGTGAAAATTTTATCATACATAAGGCATGCATTTTAAGTGGTTCAAAATTCATAATAAATCTATTTAGCATGAATATGCATTCAAAATAATTAAATCAAACCGAATAAGCACTTAGGAGCCATTTGCCCCTAAGCTCATGAAGCCAAACCCACCAAGTGCGAAAAGCGTTGCTCCGAACCGCTAACGAAGCTTCGATAATCACTCCTAGAGTCCTAAGAAGCACACCCTAGGAGTTACAAGCTAAGGAGATAAATCATGAGTTCACACTTTAAGAATTTCAACAAAAGGTTGAAGAAAACTCACCGAGTGCGAAGGAAACTCTCTCGATCTCCAAATGGGAGTTAGAGTCCTTCTAATCCAACCTAAACCAAAGTTCTAAACCCATCAATTAGGTCCCAAAGGCCCTAAATCGAAAATCCCCAAATCCTAACCCTAGAATCCCATTCTAGGGTTTCAGCTCACAAAAATCCACAAAAATCGAAACTAGAGGAAAGAGATCATTCACATACCTCTAAGAAGCTCTAAACCAAGCTCAAAAAGCCCTAGGCTTGAAGCTTTATCCACCACAAAGCTCCAACCACCAAGCGCCAAGCTCCAACAATGGTGGTAGAGGCTCTAGCAAGCAAAAAGAGCAAAGGAGAGGGTTTTAATCCTCTAAAAATCCAACCAAAACCCTAGAAAACACAAGGGAGTAGAGAGAGAGGCTCCTCCTACCTCTTTGCTGCAATAGGGGTGCTCAAATGGAGCCCTAGGGTGAGGGGGTAACCTTATAGAAGCAACAAAATGCTAAAACACCTCTGCAGTTTAAACTGCTCGAAATCTGCCAGTTTGTACCGGTACAAATCCATTTTGTACCGGTATAAACCCTGCGAAACGCCAAACCCGAGCCTCGGGTTTGGCAAGTCTGCCCTTTTATACCGGTATAAATCTTGGTCTGTACCGGTATAGCCATCATTTTGTACCGGTATAGACACCATTTTGTACCGGTACAAGGCACAGAATTTCCAACCCGAGAGCCACCTAAAATCCAACTTTTTGGACTTTAGGGTTTGGGATTCATCCCTAAACCTCAGACACGCGCCATAGGCTCGAACACGCTCAACGACCCTCTAGAAAATCTGGAAAAGCTCCAATACAAGTCAACCACTCGAACTCCGCAATTTGCGCAAGTCCAGTATGTTACAATAATACACTGGTGTCACCGGAGTCGATGCAACTGACAGGCTTGGCGGGGCCCTAGCTGGACACTCATGGCTAATGTGCCCCTCTTGCCCACAGTTATAGCACTTGCCCTGCCGTTGCCTGCACTGATGTGCTCGATGATTCCCGCCACCGCATATAGTGCACCGCTGCGACCCGCGACTCCACGACTGCGTTCGCGGGTTCTTCGGGGGTTTCTTGGAACTCGATTGTCCCCCCGAAGGACCGCCCGGTCGCTTCTTTCCTTTATCCTTGGACGCCGCCATAAGCTCACGTTCCTCGCGCACATGAGCGTCACCGTGCTCCGCCCAGACTGCACGATCAAATACCTCCGCATATGTAGTGAGCTTAAGAATCTACACCGCCCGATAAATGCTCGGCCTAAGTCCTCGCAAGAACCAGTCCGCTCGGTCTCGGTCGTCTCGAACAACCTCCGAAACACAGTCTATGATATGGGAGAATTCTTGCTCGAACTCCGCTACAGAGCGGTCTCCCTGCCTCAAAGTTTTGAACTTCTCCTGCAGCTTTCGCTTCACTATGTTAGGGAAGTAATTGGCGTACATGGCCCTCTTGAATTCCTCCCAAGTCATAGGTGGAAGATCAGAAGGTCGATCTCTCTTCATCCGCTTCCACCACACTTTCGCCGTCTTCTCGAGACAATGAGTGGCGAAGTAAACCTTGTCTCTATCCGAGGTGCGAAAGTCCTCGAACATCGTTTCCATTGAGTTAATCCATGACTCCACTATCTCCGGCTCCACTTGTCCACCTTCAAAGATTGGTGGGTGGAACTTCATGAATCGAATACGGGCCGTCAACAGCGCCTTGTTCCGTCTCCTCGCCGATGCATCGGGGTTGCCGAACCCGACGCCGCCGGAAGTGCACTCGCGGTGGAGGACATGTCGTCACCGAATCGCCGCCACACCCCCGCCCTCAGCCGTCTCAGGCGCACGCGCCGGGGGCGCGGGTGGATCGTGATCCACAGCCGCCGCTGCAGCCGTCGCTGCGATCTACTGCTCCATTAGCTCCTGGAGCCTATCGAACCGACTGTTCAACGCAGTCATCTGCGTCCGCAACTCCTGCACCTCATTAGGGCCCGTCGATCCTGGCGCCAAAGGAGGTTCAGGTAGATCCAGATCTCCCGACGATGATGCCGGACCCGACCTACGCGTGTAGCGTCTCGGAGGCATTAGTTCCTGAAACGCAATAATTGGGTTAGTTATCTTAACCCACATACGTAACCACGAGTGCGAATCTATATGACTCAACACAAGAATTAGGCGGAAGCACACAAGTGTACTCATTCTAGACTCTCGGTGTCATGTTGTCGGCCGCCCAACACAAGCACTTTAAGCCAAGAACTAATACGCTTGAATTTGCCTCTAATCACAACTAGAGACATCTCAACCACAACTTCGACCCACTTGAATTAACTTCCGCCATATGGCATAGGTCCACGTTTCGCTCACGCACCTATTAGCCTTAGGGTTTACCATCCTAGGGTTTCCTAGGGTCATCCTAGACTCTCTCTTTACTTGCTCTTACTCTCTCTGATACCAACTTAAACTGTCACGCCCCGAGACCGCTACCAATCTGGTTCGGTTCGGGCACGCCGATCAGGCGCCGAACGGACAGCACTTCCCCTGTCCGCCCAAGGCTCCACAACCAAGTCATGTACAAAGAATTGCCCAGGAATTTAATTCTATAAAATACATGACAAGACGATGCACCAAAAGGCGCCAATAGCTATAAGGGCAAGGAACTAGTAAATCATACAAGTAACATAAAGAGAGAATAGTCTATCTATTACAATCATTCACCATTTGTTTAATTACATCAAGTTCTCATTTCCCAAAATACATAGTATGGTCACATCCACAATATACATCCATTTACATTCTTTTCTCGTACATAAGAACATACCAAAAGCGATATCGGGGGAGGTTCTAATGCAAATGGCGGCCTTTATCAACTAGGGCGCGATGCCCTTACCGCGATCCTCACTAGCCGCCCGCGAACTAGCACCTGTAATAGAGTGGGGTGAGAACTAACTTCCTTAGTTTTCAGTGGGCTCGGCCACCGACCCCACCGGTCTCCCCACTAGGTTTAAGCAGGCATAAACAGATAGATATTTATTTTAAAGCTGTAAATGCGGTAAGTAAAGCATAATAGAAGAAATGCAATAACTACTTTGCCTGTAACAACAAGATCAGAGTAATGCTCTAGCCATGTAACCACTAACATGCTAATAGAACTCTATCAAGTAAATTGCAATTCTATCATGCTCAATATGTACTTTTGTACCCAATCTCATAACTCCTTGGAGTTTATTACCCAATCCATGGCTAGCTCGTAGGCTCGCCCACGACTCACAACTCAACCCAATGGGTTGTCTGCGGGACCCCACATAGGCTATCCCTCGGGACCTCACATAGGCTATCCCTATCGAATCACGTGCCAAGACCTCCGGAAACTCGTACTACTCGTGTGGAGCGACCACCACGAGCACTGAACAGACAGTGTGAGTATGATCTTCTCCTCCACTTTGGAGGGCATCCAACGCAGGGGAATTATGATCTTCTTCTCTATTTTGGAGGGCATCCACACAGGGGAATCATAAGTGTTTTGTAGCACTATGTCTCTATGTCATTTATCATCAAGTTGTCTACTTGGTTCACATATCTCTAGTGTTCTTTACACTATGTCACTGCACAAGTCATTCATCAAGTTATCTACTTGGTTCACATATTTCAAGTTGTCATTCATCCAAGATTAAGTCATCTCTAGGGTTCAGTGTCACAATATTCATCCTGATGCTTCCTATGTCCAAATGCAAGCCTATGGTGCCGCACGATAAGGAAGCATGCAAGCAGACTTCCTATGTCCTAATGCGACGCCCATAGTTCCGCACGATAAGAAAGCATGCAAGGAAAGTCATCTAACCATACCAACCCTATCATGCATGAAAACTATACATATATATATATATATATGTATATATATATATATATATATATATGTATATATATATATATATATGTATATATATATTCATAGGCAATATGATCAACACTTATTCTTAGACATAAAAGGGAGCCCAACGGCTTCGGATAGCACCCCCCACCTTTTGGGATGTCCTTTGTAGCAACAACGTCGCTTTCGTTGCCTCGAACCTCTACTTCGACTCGGTCAATTTTCGGCCGAAGTCTTCGTTTGGCTCGGACCACCCAATCCGTCCGTCGGATCGACGAACCGTCTCTTCCCACGCATTCGTGTACCTAACAATATGTTAGATATGAGGTCAAAAGAGGTCAAAACCTCTCCTTTAGAAAAACCCCAATTTGAGCCCTAGGATTTTGCCCCGAGCAAAATCCACCACAAGAGCTCCAATCTCTTGTGCAAAACATCTCTTAGGGATGCTAGGGTTCCAAGAAAATTATTTCTAAGCGATAAAACCCATCCTAGAAGAAGGTACCATGAAAGCTCTCTAGGGCTTACCTTGTTGGAGAGCTCCAATGGTGGAGAGGAAGGAGATAACACCGAGGATCTGCCTTCTAGCTTGCTCCTCCACCAAGTCCTCCACTTGTTCTCCTTCTCCTCCTTCTTCTTCTTCCGAGAGAGAGAGAGAGAGAGAGTGTGAGATGTTAAGGATTTTATAAGTTGGCGGATTTCGTGAAGTAATTGGAGTCTTGAAGAAGTCAAAAGCACAAAGAAGGAATTTGAAGATTCAAGACTTTGCAAATAAGCTCGTCACCTCAGGTATAAATTTAAGATAATTTCTGGTGATTTTATAAAAGATTTAGTAGTTAGAAGACTTGAATTCATCTCAATTTAACTAAATTTAAAAACTGGAAAAACTGTGTTCAGGACCGGACCTAGCTGTTAAGTCCGGATCCCGAGAGTTGGTTTCTTGCGCAGCATTAATTCAGATCCGGACTTAAAGCCTAGATCCGGATCCCGAGAGCTTGTCTCTGTCGCTACTTTAAACCAGATCCGGTCTTGGAGCCTAAGTCCGGATCCCGTGGCTTGATCATTGTTGTTACGCAAGATAAGACCGGACTCCATGGTTAAGACCGGACCTTGATTAATTTCTTATAAATTTACCGATAGTGAGAACCGGTTGAGAGAGGACAAGTCCGGACTACCAAGACCGGTCTCCATATGTGAGGTCTGGACTTTGATGTCGGGTTTGTTTCCAAAATAGGCTGATTTCAATCCTACTCTAATTACAAGTCTTCTAACACTATAAATAGACCATGGGGGGTTCATTATTTCATATGCTCAGAATTATTAGATTATAGATCCTCTTAAAACCCTAGAAACTCGTTTTAGAGCTTTATGATTCAATTCTTAAAGCGAGTTTTATGTTGTTGATCGTCGAGTTTGATTCTAGGTTTTTCTCTTTGAATACTCCTTCATGAATCAACTTGATGATTGACTAAAAGGGTTCCCCCCCATTGTCTATGGTGCGTTAATTGTTAAGATCACCAAAAATTTTCTTCTACAACTCCGGACGGAGGGTGACGCGGGGATCGCGTGAGAGTCCGAGGATTCGGTGGACGCTTTGAGGATTCGAGGCGTTGACGCGGCAAGGAGTTGCGGCGTGGTCGGTTGGAGGAGTTCAATCGGTCGAGACCGGCGAAGGAGATCCACGTCAAAGATTCGGTAAAATTGGGTAGGGTTGTGGGTGAATCACCTTGTACTCAATTTGCTTCTTAGTGGATAGTTCGTGTGATCGGTCCCGTGGGTTTTTCACTCCTTTTGGAGTTTTCCCACGTTAAAATCTTGGTGTGTTGATTTTATTTTCCGCATTTATTTTAAAATCGCATCGAGATTTTTAATTAGCCATTGTGCATCTATTCACCCCCCTCTAGGTGTTAATTACCTTTTAGATACTAGGGTTCCATAACCTACAATTCGTATCAGAGAGGGTATAGGTTATAATCAATGGTCGAGGGAGGTAACATTAATCGACCACCTCTTTTTGATGGCACTAACTATGCTTATTGGAAAGTCCGCATGAGGGCGTTTCTTATAGCCATCAACGAGAAAGTTTGGCAAGCGGTGGAATTTGGTTGGAAAAACCCCACCGAAGTAGTCGATAATGTCACCGTCCCCAAACCGAGAACGAAGTGGACTAAAGATGAAAACGAACTTTCTTCGTTCAGTGGGAAGGGAGTTAATGCTTTGTTTAATGCTTTAAATCAAACCGAATTCTCTAGGGTTTCGGCATGTGAAACCGCCAAGGAAATTTGGGATACTCTTAAAACCACCCACGAGGGAACAAGTCTAGTAAAAGTTCAAAAGCTTCAAATGTTGACTAGTCGTTTTGATTCTATTCACATGGAAGATAACGAAAATTTTACCGAGTACTACACTCGTCTTCAAGACATAGTCAATACTTGTTCCAACTTGGGTGAGAAAATTCCCGAAACCAAGATCATTCGTAAGATTCTAAGGACTCTTCCCGAACGCTTTTGTCAGAAAGTCGCTGCTATTGAAACGGTGAAACATCCAGATGAAATGAAAGTAGATGAGTTAGTAGGTGCTCTTCAAACTTATGAGATGACTTTTCCTTCTAACTCGCTCTCTTCCAAGTTGTCTTCTAAGTCCACAGGGATGGCGCTCAAAACTACAAAAGGAGGCAACGCGGACTTATCTTCTTCCGAGACGGACTCGGATGTGGCATTGGAGGATTTCGAGAAGCAACTCGCACTTCTAACGGGGAAGTTCCGACGGAACTTTAAAAAGAAATTTCCTTCAAAGTCATCTTCTTCCAACTTCAACAAAGCAAAAGGGAGTACTTCTTCTTCTTCTTCTAAGTCTAAAAATTCTGAAAATTTTTCAAAAGAATCTTCCAAAGATAAGAAAAGTGAAGAAATCCAATGTTATAAGTGTCGGAGTTTTGGACATATAGCATCGGATTGTCCGACTAAGAATTCTAATAAGAAAAAGGCTATGCAAGCCATCACTTGGGATGACCCTTCCGACGAGGAGTCAACCTCAAGCGATGAGGAAATCAATGCCACGGCTTTGTTGGCACGTGATTTGATGTCTATGTGTTTGTCCTCTATTGACTCTATCTCCGTGTCTTCTTTGCATGAACAATCTTCACCGGAGAACTTGACGGACGAAGAATCGGATGGAGATGATATGATTGATGCATATCATCAATTAGTGGTGGAATCAAAGAAGATGGCCAAGCACAACAAGAAGCTACAACAAAGGATTATTGATCTAGAAGTAGAAAACGCCAAGTTGATCACGTCAACGAAAACCTTGGAACAAGAGAAGGACGGATTGTCAAGAGCCTACAATTCTATTGTAGAGAAAGTCGCTATACTTGAGAACGAAAGAGTGATGAGCGAAGATAACGTGAAGTTTCTCAACAAGCAACTTTCGGAGGCAAAGGAGGCGAACATGGAGTTCACGAAAATGATTATTCAACTTCGATCCGACATGAAAAGGTTCTCCTCCGGTTCTTCCAAACTCGACAAGATGCTAGGGGTTGGTCAAACTTCTAAGCTTGGACTAGGATATGAACGGACGTACATTGACCGAGTCTCTAAACAAACGGACGTGCCTTCGAGAAAATCCACTCCTAAGGTTCAAGGTATTTTCGCTACTTCTAAGAAATTGGTTTCTACTAACAAAGTTTGTCACGTTTGTGGAGTTCTAGGTCATGTAAAAAAATATTGCAAGCAATGGAAGAACCCCACAAAGTCATTTAAGTCGAAGCCAAAGATCAAACAAACTTGGAGACCAAAAGTGAATGATCAAAAGAATAAGAGAACCAAACTCGTCGACTAGCATCTCAAGACCCATTCTAATCGACCAACGCAACCCAAAACACATAAGGTTTGGGTGCGCAAAGGTGAAATCTTCCCTTGCTCTTACTAGTTTTTCTTAGTCCATTGTTGCATCAAGTGATTCATCTATCTCTTCAACGTCATCATCCGAAGATCCTCCTAGTGGAGTTTTTGGAGTTTGTGATGTTCGGTGGATGAGTGAGTCACTACAAAAAATGTTACATTTAAGGACGCTTTTTTATATATTTAATGATGCTTAAAAGCGTCCCAATTTAATCCAACGTCACTTTTGAAAGCGTCGGTCAAAGCGTCGGCAAATGAAGAGTCGCCACGTATATATTGACGCTTATACCAAGCGTCGGTAAAATACATTCTGACGCTTTAAAGCATCAGGATATACGCTTTAAACTGTCCGGATTTTTAAAATCCTGACGCTTTAAAGCGTCGAAAAATTAAAAATAATAGTAAAATTTATCATTATTTAATAAATTATTAGATATCATATAACGATGCTTTTTGAAGCGTCAGTATTTTCTATATTATAAAAACGTTTGGGAACGCTTCCCCTAAGCGTCGTCTAAAAAGCGTCCTTATATTAACTTTTTTTTTGTAGTGAGTGTTATGGATATGGATGAGAGAGTACACAGGTTGATTATCGGATTCCTTGCTCTATCTTTACAACTTTCCTGGAACACGAGTGCCATATTTAAAAAAATAAAAAAATAAAAAAATAAAAAATAAAAAACTGTTTCACACTTTTGATTTTGACATATTGAACTAAGATATCTTCTATTAAGAAAATTGGTCAAACATATATTCCTATCTAGATACATTCTATGGGTCATATTTAATATATTGTCTATTATGCATCTCTTCTTTTATTTGCATATATGTTTTTGTATGATCTTTCGTTTGAGATGATTGTTTTTGTTGGTTTGGTGACTTGGTTTCAACTTTGTGCATGATTTATTCTTACATTCGTTGATTCACTTAAATTCTTCTATGTCATTGTATTTTGAACCTCAATATCTTCTAGAAATTGCTTCGTACACTTGTTAAAATAGTACATCTCTCTTGAACTATCGAAACTGTATTGAATTTACATGACAATTTGTATGATAAAAATAAATGATTTCCTTATTTTCTGAAATCACAATAATATTGTCTCATTGTGGGTTGCACTATTTGAGGGGGAGTAATCTTAATAATAAAAGATGTGGAAAGAGTTACATCCCTCATGAGAGTGTGAAAACTACCACCTATAAAAGATGTGGAAAGAGTTACATCCTCTCTAAGGAGTGTGAAAACTACCACCACATGTGAGAAAGAGCTACCACCCCGGTCGTCCGGTAAGTGTGTGAAGCTACTACATGAATATAAGTGTACATCTCTAAGAAAAAGATCAAAGTCAAATTTTTAATTGAGGTGTTTTGGTGAAGTGTTCCATTATCGAATGATATAAGGTGGAAGTTATGATAAAGATGCTCAAAGAGCCACTCCTTATCTTAAATATGTGCATAACTCAATTGGGAGATATTCTTGTGCTTATTTCAGCTTATGGGATCTTCTTTATTTTCTATTTGTGCGAATTTGAAATTTAAACTTAGTACAATTATTGTGTAAATCTCGAAAGATGTGTGTAACTTCACGGTATACTTTTTAGTTTCTAGTTGATGCATGGTTCAACATTTATGACATTTTTGAATTTTATTGAATACAATTTTGTAATTATATTTCATGAAAATTTGGTTTAAAGTCTATTGGGAGCTGCATTTTTTTTAAAAAATTTTTTTATCTCCTGTCGGCTTCGGAGTCTGGACTTACCTCTCAAGTCCGGACTGCACGCTCACTCAGCGCACTTTCGAGCGTGGCATCCGGACCTAGCCAGCTAAGTCCGGACCCGGCTGGAGCGGAATGAGTATAAACCGCACGACAGAGGTTCATTTCCCTCACTTCGGTTCATCCTTTTTCTTTGGAGTTTCTCTCTCTAGAACCCAAAGAGACCTTCCTAGACTACTTGCACTCATTTGCTTCTGATTTTAGGTAAGATCTTCGGCTTAATCTCCATTTTGCTCTTTTAACCCTAAAATGTTGGATTTCGGGATTTCTTGGATTTGATCTTCGTTTTTCTATTTTTAACTGAATTTGTTGCTTCATTTTTACTTAATCATGTTTGGCAATCACTTCTATAAGCTTTATTCAACATTGTATCCTCAGATCTAAGACTACATTTGATCAAAACCTAGGTTTTCACTGTTTCGGACTGTTCACAGCAGGAGTTTTTGAATTTTGATGGTTTTTGCATTGTTTTTCTTGCATGTTGACAATACAAACTTTGTTCTAAATGGCCCTAGGATGCTCTAGAATAAATTTCATATTTTATGACCAATTATTCTTAATTTGATATTTCCTTTTGCTCAATATGTTCATGTATGAACATCAGTTTTTCTTCAAAAATGTATTCGTCGCTTTTGGTCCTCGTTTTTCTCATGGCTCGAGGAGGTCCAGGAGCTAAGCGTCGTCGCTCTTCGGCTCAACAACAACAAATGGATGCACCACAAGAGGACGCGGGTAGTGAATACAATCCCGGTGAGGATTCCGACCAAGGGTCTCACGAAGAGGATTGGGAAGCTGTTGCGACGGAAATTCGTTCGAAAAAGAAGGAACATGATAAGGGGAAAGGAAAGGCCCAAGGTAAATCAAAAGGAAAGGGTAAAGAAAAGGTTGTTGAAGCGGAGCAAACTGAATCGCCGCATACTTATGTTCGTGGACATAGAGGCTCTGGAGGTGTCTCTATTCATGAACGTGACGATGCACGTGCTCAAGATGCTTCAGTTGATGATCGCCGACGCTCCATCTATTCTTCGAAGACCTGTATAGGAGAGCGTATGGTCGACGTGGCTAACCTATTTGAGAAGGTTCCAGGATTTCAAGTACCTTTTGAGCATGGAGATTTGCATGAGGTTTGTGCCTTTACAGAGCACACTGGATATGGACTAGAGCTTGTTAGGGAGTTCTATATGAGAGCAGGAAATCTACTTGAGTCTGATGATGGACCTCATATGTTTTCTACTTCTGTTCGGGGAGTTCAAATGTCGATTACACCTGCCACCATTGGGTCAGTACTTGATATGGAGGCGCGGACTGATGGAGTTGACTATCTAAATGCTGGTTTTGACTCAGTTAGAGATTGGACTCGTATGCTCAGATTTCTTTGTGTCCCTGGTGCCGAGAACAATGGTAATGCTATACTTTCAAAGGATTTAAGGCCAGAGTGTCACGCCCCGAGCCCGCCTATTTGGTCGGGTTCGAGCGCGCCGACAGACCGCCGAACGGACAGAGTTTCCCCTGTACGTTCAAGGCGTCGCAATCGATACAATTACAAGGATGTTCCAACCAGGAACAGATTATCACAATCAGATTGCATAAGGAAGTATCATAAACATAAAACAGCTACTTGCTATTACAACCATTCAACCCAGATTACAATCTTTACATTTTACATTCATATTAAATCTTCCTAAAACAATCTAGTTATTACAAACTTGTTTACAATTTGTTTTACATCTTGATCTTTCTTTTCTTGCCATACCCCTAGCTATGCCGACTGGGATACTTCTATCTCAGTCTCCGGGTAGGGCGCTATCTACTGAGCTACGCCCTTGCCTCGCGCTGCTGCTGCGCCGCTCACGTGTGTACCTGTACCCCCAAAACGCAACACGGGGTGAGAACTATTGTCCATAGTTCTCGTGGGTACGGTCACCCAAGAGAAAAGCTCGACCAATAGGTCCAAGGAGGCACTGCAGATATGTTAGTCCAAAAACATATATAGATATATAACTTGCAACTAACATAAAAACCTGCCTCACAAATGCAATATGCAACTTTCACTTGATTCTTAGCTTTTCATTATGTTCTTGCTATTCTTTACTCTAGCTTTTCCATTCCACTATTAGCTATCTACAAGATTTAGCTAATTTCATTCTTTAGTCTATACTCATGGCACTTATGCTATTTAGCAAACATATCTAAGGTCACTTGGCCTCAGCTCACTATGCCACCCGACTCGGTCTTGAGTCAATCGCTTGCGGATATTCCGCGCTCTGTCAGGCTCAAGGCGAAGGACGTCTCACATGCACCTCAGCCTTAGATTCTCTCGACTATAGGTCCACGCACAGGGTGAGAACTATCATCAACCCCGGACCACAAGTCGCTCAATGGACCCACGGGCGAGGAGAACCACACGTACCCGCGTCCCCAATCTCATACTCATACCGGACGAGGAGAACCACACGTACCCGATGAGTCACTGCCAGGCGAGGAGAACCACACGTACTGCAGCTTGCCATTCACTTACTCGTCGCACTAGCAATGCCGCACTAGCAAAGATTCATTCCTAGGGATTAATCCATTTCACATAACTCAAGGGTTGGTCTTAACCCTATAGTGTCGACCTATCTAGGTCCATTGTTCTTTACATCCTAGGTCTCTTTGACACTAGGGTTCATTCATCATCACATAACCTAGGTTGACTTAACTCTAGGTTCTATGTCCTTCCATCTCGACCTATGTTTACTAACACTAGGTCCACGATCCTCTTTAACCAACCTATGTCCTTGACACTAGGTTCACTGTTCTTTACCTAGATCCATTTGACTCTAGGTTTACTATAACCTATGTTCTTTACACTAGGTTAGATGTCATTCTCCTAGGTCCACATGACTCCAGGTTTACTACAACTTATGTTCTTTACACTAAGTTGGATGCCACTCGATCTATATGTGTATTAGTCCATGACTCACATTCTTTACTTAGCATTCATTTACTTAGCATTCTTACACTTGGCATTCTTACTTAGCATTCATGCACTTAGCATTCTTTAGCCACTAGGTTCTTTAAACACTAGGTTCATGCTCACTCGTTCACTAGCATTTCTACATTATGCTATTGTCATGTTCATCGAATGTTCACTATGCTAAGCATGCATTCTTTTACTCTTCTAGCACTATACTTTATGCTATTATCATGCATTTCATTTGTTTACTTGCATCTACTTAGCATTTTTACTTTACCTCACTAAGATGCATTTCTAATCATGCAGTATTGAACATGCGTCAATAAGAGTTAAATGACTCTTAGACATACAGGCGACCAAGTCGCTTTGGTAAACACAACCCACCTCAAATTCGCACTTCGATTGCTCGTCGACACTTGCAATCGGCCGCCTACGGCACTCTTGACCCGGTTTGGCTCGAACTCTTACACGACCAACCGAACGATCTCCGAATCCCAATCTGAGACCTTGTGCCGTTGCCCCACGCCTTCAAGTTGCCCCAGTTCCGTTTTCATGAATTTTGGGCTCCTATCTTGCGTGCTGCGGACATCTGGTATGAATATATTAAATAATTAATATCTTTGTACTCGCTCGTCGGATCACGAGGCAGACGCCGTTCGTTAGGCCCCCAATTAGATTTCTATGGGGTCAAATGAGATCAATCTCATCTATTTCTAAAAACCCCATTTTGGAGCCCTAGGTTTGCATCTACGCAATCCCACCATTTTGATCTCTAGAACAAGCAATAGAAAGCTTGTTCAACAACTAGGAACTCATCTAGGAGTACTAGAACCATCCATAGGGTGCTTAGAGCAAACCCTAGAAATCTACCATTAGAGCTCTACGAAGAAAACATGGTTTTCATGTGTTCTTCGGTTGCTACAAGGTTTCTATTCTTGTAGAGAGATCAAATCCTCAATCTAGGGTTTAGAAACCCATTACTAGAAGATCTACCATGAGAGGAGCAAGGGCTTACCTCTACAAGAAGCCCTCTTGCACAAAGGGGAGGAAGAAGATGGCCATTGGAGTCTCCACCATCATCTTCTTCATCATCTCCTTCCTTTTCTTCTTTTTCTTTCTCTTTTTCTTCTTCCCTTTCTTTCTCTCTTTTCCTTCCCTTTGGTCGAACAGAGAGAGAGGGTGGAAGAGATCTGTGAGGGAGAGAGAGAGAGAAAAGAGGTTTTAACACCCTCTTTACACATAAGCCCTCCAAAAAATGCTATAAGGCCCCTCAACTCTTCATCTATTGCAACAGCCCAAACTGGGCATTTTCGGGCTGCTGAGACCGGACATTCATCAATGTCCGGACCTTGGATGTCCGGACCTTGCCCCAATGTCCAGGACTCCACAACAGGCCTGCCCATTTTCCAGCTTACGGGGTCCGGACATCCACCATTGTCCGGACATTGGATCAATGTCCCGACCCCGCAGGTCCCCTCAGCCCACTCAAAGGACTTAGCCAAATTTTCAGCTTTTTCCGTTTCTTCTCCGTTCCAACTCACTTTTGGCCCGTTTGACCTCCGATTCGTTTCAAATCGAACCGAGACTCTCCAAACATGATTTAGATCATGTCCATATCATCATTTCACCCGCGCAAGTGACGGATTTGGCTCACGGCCCAAAGTAGCATGTCGAGTTCCATTTCCTCTCCGTTCCAACTCACTTTTGGACTTGTGGGTCTCCGATTCACTTGAAATCGCACCGAGACTCCCCACACATGATTTGGATCATGTCCACATCATTATCTCATCCGCGCAAGCGTCGAATTTAGCTCGTGGCCCAAGATAGCCTTTCGGGCTTCGTTTTCGCACCTAGTGCACCGAAAACACCCGAAAGCTTCCAAACTTCACCGAAACCATTCCTATGGCCTTCTAAGCCAACATACCTCGTAACTTCAAGACTTTAGAAGTTCGATATGTGACACAGAGTATAGATTTCTAAACTTTGTGATTTGCTACAATGTAATGCCTTTAGCAAACACGAAGATTATAAGATGAGATCGAGTTCTTTATCTCTATCTTCTTGGTCATCCTGAGATTGTTCAAGAAAGGAACATAAATTTGAATGTACCATTTCTTATTTGGAAGCGTATGGCGCGAGAGATGAAGACTGCAAGTAAAAAGGATCGTCTTCCATTTCCTCTTCTGATCATGAGAATACTCAGGCTTCATGAAGTAAATATTGCTTGTTCTTCCTATGAGCACTCTTTAGGAGAGATTGGTGAGACAACCATGAGCAAGTCACGAGCTCAGCTTCATCCAGAAGCTCGTGCTCCAGCTCCTGCACCTGCTTCTCCTTCTCCACCTCATGCTGGACCAGATGATGCTGCATCCATGTCTTCTATTTATAGTGAGCAGCAGCGCCTTTCAGGCGAGTTAGAGCGACAAGGCGCTGTTCAAGCTGAACTTCAGCGAGATGTTGCAAAGTTAAAGAAGCAGTCTGGACGCATCACTCGATACTTAAGGATTCTTTGTGAAAAGATGGGCTGTGGTAGTTCTGAGTTGCCCCCGCAGGACACTGACTCTGACTAGTGATCGGGGTCCTACTTTTGTCGTTTTGGCTCTTTCGGACAAAAAGGGGGAGAAGTATCATGATAGGGGGAGATGAAGATGAAAGGGAAATGAATGATGATGATGATGTACTTTGACTATGTTTTTCTTTTCATGTTTTCTATGCTTTCTTAGGATGATTGTAACTATGACTAGGATTCTGACTTAGGACTTAGACTGTGATCTTTGTTTTTTATGCTTAATGAATCTCTTAAGGCTTGAATGTGTGTTTGAGTTTTCTTTGCAGGAACGTTCAAGACTTCAAGACTCCAATGTCTAAGTCATAGAGTCTGTAATAGGATTTTTCATGTAATTTTGATTTTATTGGATCGGTCATGCAGGGAGTTATCGTTTGGTGATTGCGATAATTCTCGTCTTTTTGTTTTTGAGTAATGTACGGGCTTTGTTTATGTTTTGTCACGAAATCGCCAAAGGGGGAGATTGTTAAGGATTTTATAAGTTGGCGGATTTCGTGAAGTAATTGGAGTCTTGAAGAAGTCAAAAGCACAAAGAAGGAATTTGAAGATTCAAGACTTTGCAAAGAAGCTCGTCACCTCAGGTATAAATTTAAGATAATTTCTGGTGATTTTATAAAAGATTTAGTAGTTAGAAGACTTGAATTAATCTCAATTTAACTAAATTTAAAAACTGGAAAAACTGTGTTCAGGACCGGACCTGGCTGTTAAGTCCGGATCCCGAGAGTTGGTTTCTTGCGCAGCCTTAATTCAGATCCGGAAGCCTAGATCTGGATCCCGAGAGCTTGTATCTGTCGCTACTTTAAACCAGATCCGGTCTTAGAGCCTAAGTCCGGATTCTGTGGCTTGATCATTGTTGTTACGCAAGATAAGACCGGACTCCATGGTTAAGACCGGACCTTAATTAATTTCTTATAAATTTACCGATAGTGAGAACCGGTTGAGAGGGGACAAGTCCGGACTACCAAGACCGGTCTCCATATGTGAGGTCCGGACCTTGATGTCGGGTTTGTTTCCAAAATAGGCTGATTTCAATCCTACTCTAATTACAAGTCTTCTAACACTATAAATAGACCATGGGGGGTTCATTATTTCATATGCTCAGAATTATTAGATTATAGATCCTCTTTAAACCCTAGAAACTCGTTTTAGAGCTTTATGATTCAATTCTTAAAGCGAGTTTTATTTTGTTGATCGTCGAGTTTGATTCTAGGTTTTTCTCTTTGAATACTCCTTCATGAATCAACTTGATGATTGACTAAAAGGGTTTCCCCATTGTCTATGGTGGGTTAATTGTTAAGATCACCAAAAGTTTTCTTCTATAACTCCGGACGGAGGGTGACGCGGGGATCGCGTGAGAGTCCGAGGATTCGGTGGACGCTTTGAGGATTCGAGGCGTTGACGCGGCAAGGAGTTGCGGCGTGGTCGATTGGAGGAGTTCAATCGGTCGAGGACCGGCGAAGGAGATCCACGTCAAAGATTCGGTAAAATTGGGTAGGGTTGTGGGTGAATCACCTTGTACTCAATTTGCTTCTTAGTGGATAGTTCGTGTGATCGGTCCCGTGGGTTTTTCACTAATTTTGGAGTTTTCCCACGTTAAAATCTTGGTGTGTTGATTTTATTTTCCGTATTCACTTTAAAATCGCATCGAGATTTTTAATTAGCCATTGTGCACCTATTCACCCCCCTCTAGGTGTTAATTATCTTTTAGATCCTAGGGTTCCATAACCTACATGAGAGTGTTTGTGTGTTTGCGTACAATGAGGGAGAGGGAGAGGAAATGCCCTCTTAACCCTTCATTTGTAAAAACTATGCCAAAGGGCCCCTCAACTTTCTATTCATCACACAGCACTTCACTGGGCAAATCCTGTCAGCCAAGACCGGTCTCCATAGGGTTGTCCGTTCTTGGCCTGTGAAATCCCATTCTGTCCATTTCCCAGCGTACTAGGTCCGGTCTGCAACTGATGGCCGGACCTTGGATGTCCGGTCTCCAAGGGATGTCCGGACCCCGTAGGGGGAAATTCCAGGACTTAGCCAATTTCTTCCCCTGCGCAGCAGGGCTCCTCGTGGCATCCGGTCTTCATAGGATGTCCGGTCCTGGGATGTCCGGACCTTGATCCATTGTCCGGATCCCGTGACCACAATTCGTGCTGATGGCCCTCAGGCCAATTTCCACTGGCACAGGGACCGGTCCTCTGGACCAATGTCCGGTCTTGCCTAGTGGAATTCTAAAAAATGGTGCAGTTTGCACCATTTGCACACGAGGTCCACTCTAATGCACGTTTTGGCTTAGAGTCAGCTTCGATCTCTCCGGCTTTCACCACTACGACACTTAGTCGATTCCAGATGAAGTCCAATCCTCATATTTCGAGAATTCACTTCCTTACAGCCCGAGTGGGCATTTGTATGCCGCCCAGACTGAGGCAGCGGCAGCAGCTGAGGATGTCGTTGCAGGTATCATTTTGATTTCTAGCATTCGAGTACGTGCTTTATTTGATACCGGTGCATCATGTTCCTTTATTGATCGGCTGTTTGCCGAGTTGCATGGCATTCCTTTGACACCTTTGTTGCATTCGGGACGAGTTGTTATACCTGGTCACTCTATAGACGTTCGAGAGTGTTGTGCTAGTTGCCTAGTTCAGACTGGAGATTGGATCATGCCCGTGGACCTTTTTGTGGTGCACAAACTCGAAGAGTTTAATATAGTGTTGGGCATGGATTGGTTGACCTACTTTGCCACGATTGATTGTATGAATCGGACGGTGACTTTTAAAGAGCCGGATCATGAGGAGGTCGTGTTTCGAGGATGCCAGAGTTCGCTATTTGCGATAACTATTAACTCCTCTCGAGCTAGGCAGTTGATTAGTAGAGGGTGCATAGCCTACTTGGCTAGTATTGCACTACAGAATGTCGAGGACACCCCTAGGATTGAGGATATCCCGGTGGTACGGGAGTTCCAGGATGTGTTTCCAGCTGACCTACCAGGTATGCCACCTGATAGGGAGATTGAGTTTGTAGTAGATCTTGTCCCTGGGGCTACTTCAATCTCAAAAGCATCATATAGTGTCACGCCCCGGGGTCGGCAGGACCTTCCCCAAAGTGTGCCCAGACCCGCCATATGTCAACACATACAAGGCGTCAAACTAAAAACAGCGGAATTAAAACATTATAAGGCTACAACTATGAACATCAGAGCCAC
The DNA here is from genome assembly GCA_025177825.1 of Aechmea fasciata. Lineage (NCBI taxonomy): Eukaryota > Viridiplantae > Streptophyta > Magnoliopsida > Poales > Bromeliaceae > Aechmea > Aechmea fasciata. Next base: position 2,126,531 of record CM045930.1, on the reverse strand, counting down.
AACTAAACAAGAACCACAAGTAAAAGAAAGTAAAGCGTCTAAATCACTAACATAGAAATAGAGAGTAGTACACAGTTAACAACATAACCTCTCAATTACACAAAAGTGGTGGTCTCTATACAAGGTAAAAACACTCCTTCTCTCCAAAATAAAACAAGAGAAAAAGGAAACCACCTATCCAAAACCCTCTCACAAGTCGCTATCCCGAGGCAACTCCTTTGCCGCGGTCCCGAGCATCCCCTGATGCGAAGGTGCGAAAGAGTCGAAACGAGAGGCGTGAGAACTATAAACATATAGTTCCCAATGGGCAATTACTGACCTGCACCATTGCACCACTAGGCCCAAAAGAAAAAGAGAGTAAGAGCGCGATATAATTAAGCTTGCAATTAAAGCATAAAGAAATGCTACCATAACTATGTTTCAAAATTAGATGACATAGTTTCCCGTTCCAACATATAAAATGAGATGTTTTACTATAACCAACAAGTATACTAAAATATAATTAAAGCATTAACAAGTATACTAGAACCCCAAGTGAAGTCCACATAATCCAACTACTAAGTCCTATCTAGTAGTGATTGTCATTTAGTAAAGATGAATGTCCAAGTTCAATTCTCTTTCACTAGGATTTACCATAGTAATCCAACTTGTGCCACCTAAGTACCGTGGTAGCCCAACATCCCCCGCAAGGAATGAGTCTGTCCCAAATCCGTAGGTTTCTCAACACCGCACGCGCGAACGAATCGCGAAGGCCAACTCGAGTGCCGCCAGGTGAGGAGCGACCCTCACAAGCATGTGCGAAAGAGCACAAATGGCAACAAGTAAAGTCAAGTCCAAACCTCATGTCTCAACATGGAAATAGTAACTAGTATCCCTAAGGTCTAGTTCAATTGTTCTCATGACACTAAATTCTCTATGTCAAGTTCATTTACGAGCCTAATGCCGCTTGATGACATTAGCTCACTATTCTACACTTTTGATGCCAAGCCAATGCCGCTTAATGACAAGGGCTTTCCTCCTATGTCATGTATAGTTCTATGTTCTCAAACACATGTCAAATTCCTCTTAAACCCATAGTTTCAAGTTTCCAAATAGAATGCTACAAGGCTTCAGCTCTCACATGCATACGTCTCTACTATATAGAGTAAAATTGCATTACACATAACATATGTATCTTAAGCATTCTAAAATTCACAAATAAATCAAATAGCATGAAAATGAACTAATTTTCATTTAACCATAGGCAAATAAGCACCAATGAGAATTTCTCATTTGTGCTAGGTGAGGCCAAACCCACCGTCGCTCCAAGCGTCGCTCCGAACCGCTAACGAAGCTTCGATTCCTACTCCTAGTACCCTACAAAGTAGATCCTAGGAGTTACAACCTCAAGAGATAAGTCTTGAGTTCAAACTTTAAACATCTAGGTCAAAGTCAAGAAATACTCACCTAAATGTGCAACAATCCTCTTAGAAATTCCAAAAGGAAGCTAGATCCCTCCCATGGCAACCTAAACAAAGGTTCTAGACCATTCAAAAGGAATCTAAAAGCCCCAAATCAAAAAGCCCCAAATAAAACCCTAATTCCCAAAATCTAGGGTTTCAACTATAAAGAAGCAACCAAACTCGAATCTAAAGGAAATGGAGAAGTTGCTTACCTCTTAGAAGCTCTAATCAAGGCTCTAGAGTCACCAAAGTTGAAGATCTTCCTTCAACTAGCTCCCAAATCAAGCTTCCAACCTTCCCTCATGGTGGAAAATGCACCAACAAGCAAAAGAGAGAGAAGAGGGAGATCAACCCACAAGAAAACAACCAAAAATCCGAGAAGTAAATGGATAGAGAGAGAAGCTCTCTTACCTTCCTCTCCTTTGTTCTCAGCACAAGAGAGAAGCCCTAGGGGCTGGGGTGCTATATTAGAAGCAACAAAATGCCGATAAGTCCCTGCAGTTTCGGATTTTCGAAAAATCGCCGCTTTGTACCTACAAATCCGGTTTGTACCGTATAAACCTCTGAACGACAAACCCGAGCCTCGGGTTTGTCCAACTCATCTATACCTATAAATCTCGGCTTGTACCGGTATAGCCACCATTTTGTACCGGTATAGCAACAATTTTGTACCGGTACAAAAGCTCTGAAACTCAACCCGAGAGCAACCTAAAATCCAACTTTTTGGACTTTAGTGCTTGGAAATCATCCACTAAGCTCGGTACTCGTGCCATAGGTCGGAACACAGTCAACGACCCTCCAGAAAATCTGGAAAAGCTCAGATCTCACATCCATCACTCGAACCTTGCCATTTGCAAAGTCCAGTGCGTCACATATAGGATGGCACCACCAGAGTTGAAAGAGCTGAGGGCACAGTTACAAGACCTGTTGGATAAGGGTTTTGTGAGACCGAGTGTGTCACCTTGGGGAGCACCGGTTCTTTTTGTGAAGAAGAAGAACGAATCACTTCGCTTATGCGTGGACTATCATGAACTTAATAAAGTCACGATTAAGAATAAGTATCCGTTGCCGAGGATCGATGATCTGTTTGATCAGCTTTAGGGATTGAGCGTGTATTCCAAGATCGACTTGCAGTCGGGATACCATCAGTTAAAGATCAAGCCTGAGAATGTGTCGAAGACGGCTTTTAGGACACGGTATGGACATTACGAGTTCATTGTGATGTCGTTTGGGCTTACTAATGCCCCGGCAGCTTTTATGGATTTAATGAACCGTGTCTTCAAGCCATACTTGGATAGATTCGTCGTAGTGTTTATCGACGATATTTTGGTTTATTCCCGGAGTGATGCTGATCACGAGGAACACTTGAGACTTGTACTACAAGTGCTTCGGGAAAAAAAAATCTTTGCCAAGTTGAAGAAATGTGAGTTTTGGCTTAGAGAGGTGGCGTTTTTGGGCCATGTAATTTCAGGATCAGGTATAGCAGTGGATCCTAAGAAAATTAAAGCCATCAAGGATTGGCCAAGACCGACGAGTGTTACCGAGATTCGGAGTTTTATCGATTTGGCCGGCTACTATCGGAGGTTTGTTGAGGGATTTGCTAAGTTATCTACTCCCCTCACGAGGCTCACGCATAAAGGCACCAAGTTCATTTGGAATGATGCGTGCGAAAGAAGCTTCCAAGAGTTGAAGCAGCGCTTGACGACCACACCAATCCTAACCTTGCCAGTTGCTGGAGCAGGGTATGTGATCTATCGTGATGCTTCCTTTAATGGATTGGGTTGCGTTTTGATGCAGGATAGAAAGGTGATCGCATATGCTTCTCGCCAGTTGACGGAGTATGAAAGGAATTATCCTACTCATGATTTGGAGTTGGCGGCCGTGGACTTTGCATTGAAGCTATGGCGCCACTATCTTTATGGCGAGCGGTGTGAAGTATACGCGGATCACAAGAGCTTAAAGTACCTTTTTGCTCAGAAGGAGTTGAAGCTGCTTAAGGATTATGATCTGACGATACTTTACCACCCGGGCAAGGCTAACGTGGTGGCGGATGCGCTAAGTAGGAAATCGACGAAAAACTTAGCGATGATGATGGTTACTCAACCGCCGTTGATAGAGCAAATGAAGCGGTTAGAGTTGGAGGTGGTGGCTCCTGATACACCTATGAGATTGATGACATTGGTGGTGCAACCAACTTTATTGGAAAGGATAAAGGAAAAGCAAGCTCTTGATGTGGAGTTGCAAAAGGTTCGAGCAAAAATGGTTGATGGTTGCACCGGTGATTTTACTGTTGACGGTGGTGACTTGATGCGATTCCGTGGGCGGGTTTGTGTACCGACGGAACTGACACTTAAAGAGGAGATTCTTCTAGAAGCACACCATGCGCCTTATGCTATACATCCGGGAGGCACCAAGATGTATAAGGACTTGAAGTTACTTTATTGGTGGCCCGGAATGAAAAAGGACGTTGGGGAGTTTGTGGCTAGATGTTTAACTTGCCAACAAGTAAAAGCTGAGCACCGAGTTCCCGCGGGAAAATTGCAGAGCTTACCGATTCTAGTGTGGAAATGGGAGAAGATCACCATGGATTTTGTAATGGGATTGCCTCGCTCACAGGCCGGGCATGATGCTATATGGGTGATCATTGATAGGTTGACGAAATCGGCACATTTCATACCTATCCATACTATTTGGACTGGAGAGAGACTCGCACAAGTGTACCTAGATGAGATTGTGCGACTACATGGAGTACCTACATCAATTGTATCGGACAGGGACACCCGTTTCGTGTCACATTTTTGGAGGAGTCTGCAGGACGCCTTAGGTACTCGACTGGACTTCAGCACTGCTTTCCACCCTCAGAGTGACGGGCAGTCAGAGTGTACTATACAGACACTCGAGGATATGCTTCGAGCCTGCATAATCGACTTTCAGGGAGGATGGTCGCAGCATCTACCGATGGGAGAGTTTGCTTATAACAATAGTTATCAAGCAAGCATCAAGATGGCCCCATTTGAGGCACTCTATGGACGGAAATGTAGATCGCCACTTCATTGGAGCGAAGTTGGCGAGAGTTTGGCTTTAGGCCTAGATGTGCTCCAGGAAGCAGAGGACAAGATTCGCATTGCTAGGGAGCGTTTGTTGACAGCCCAGAGTAGGCAAAGGAGCTATGCTGACAGGCGTCGACGAGATTTGGAGTTTCAGATTGGAGATCATGTCTTCTTGAAAGTCTCGCCGACCAGAGGGATCAGACGATTTGGGATTCGGGGTAAGTTGAGCCCCCGATTCATTGGACCGTATGAGATTCTCGAGCGTGTGGACCCGGTAGCATATAGACTTGCTCTACCGCCGAACCTATCGAGTGTACACAACGTATTCTATGTATCGGTCCTCTTGAAATATATACATGATCTAGCTCATGTATTGGATGCTACACTATTGGAGTTGAGAGAGGATTTGAGCTTCGAGGAGCAACCCGTGAGGATGTTGGCTCACGAGGTAAAGAAGCTGCGGAACCGGGAGTTTTCTTATGTGAAAGTCCTTTGGAGCAACCACGAGGAATGTGAGGCCACGTGGGAGCTTGAGAGCGCGCTGCGAGAGCGCTATCCCCATCTCTTTCAGATGGAGTCATGAGGTATGACTTTAATTTCGAGTTTCGCGGACGAAACTACTTTTTAGGAGGGGTGAATGTGACGCACTGAACTTTAGCAAATAGCAAGATTCGAGTGCTGGTTGTGAGATCTGAGCTTTTTCAGATTTTCTGGAGGGTCGTTGACTGCGTTCCGACCTATGGCACGAGTCCCGAGAAGTGTGGTTGAAATCTTAGCACCAAAGTCCAAAAAGTTGGGTTTTGGGTAGCTCTCGGGTTGCCATTTCGGGCATCTGTACAAGTACAGATTGGTGGTTGTACCGGTACAGACATGGTGGCTACACCGGTACAAACCGAAATTTGTACCGGTATAGATGGGCAGGACTTGGCATACCCGAGGATCGGGTTTGGCTGTTTCGTGGGACTTATACCGGTACAAATGGGATTTGTACCGGTACACTTCGGCAGACTGCGAACTGCGCAAACTTCAGGGGCTTTTCTGCGTTTGTGCTCTTCTATTAGAGTACCCCACGCCCCTTAGGGCTTATTTTGTGCTGTGAACCTGAGAGAGAGAGGTAAGGGAGCTCCTCACACCTCCCACTTCATTCCCTTGATCCTTGGCTTGGGTTTTGAGAAATTAAACCTCTCTTTTCTCTCTTTTTGTCTTCTAGGGCTTTTGTCACCTTGATAGAGGCTTGGAGCTTGGTTTTGGGAGCTTGGTTTTGGGAGCTTGAAGGAGGAGAGATCTTTAAGATTGGAGGACTTTGGACTTGGTTTGAAGCTTCAAAGAGGTAGAAAAACATCTATTTTTCTCTAGATTTAAGTTTTGGAGCTTTCTACCAGATGAAACTCTAGATTTTGAAAATTAAGATTTTATTTGGGGCTTTTTGATTTTAGGCTTTTAGATCCCTTTTGAATGGTTTAGAACCTTTGTTTAGATTGCTTTGGGAGGGATCTAGCTTCCTTTTGGATTTTCTAAAAGGATTTTTGCACATTTAGGTGAGTATTTCCTTGCCCTAACCTCGATGTTTAAAGTTTGAGCTCAAGGCTCACTTTTGAGGTTGTAACTTCTATGGCATGCCTTGTAGGGTGCTAGGAGAAGGAATATAAGCTTAGTTAGCGGTTCGGATCTTCGCTTGGAGCAACGGTGGGTTTGGCCTCACCTAGCACAGTGAGAAATTCTCATCGGTGCTTAATTACTTATGGTTAATTGGAAAATAATGTATTTTCATGCTAATAACATTATTTGTGAATTTTAGAATGCTTAAAACACTTATGTTATGTATATTGCAATTTTACCTCTATATAGTAGAGAAGTGTGCACGTGAGAAACTAAGTAGTTGTTAGCATTCTTGTTGAGACTTGAACTACATGTTTAAGTGAATTTGAGACATGTTTGTGGACATAGAAACTATGCATGACATAGGAGAAAAGCCCTTGTCATAAAGAGGTTTTGGCTTGGCATTAATATGTGACTTAGTGAGCTAATGTCATCAAGCGGCATTAGGCTCGTGTTGGAACATCGACATAGTAAATTCTAGTGTCATGAGAGTTATTGAACTAGACCTTAGGGTTGCTAGTGACATTTACCATGTGAGAGACATGAGGGTTGGATACTTGAGACTTGACTGTGCTTGCTTGCCATTTGTGCTCATTCGCACATGCCTGTGAGGGTCGCTCCCTACAAGCCGGCACTCCGGAGTTGGCCTTTGCGATTCGTCGCGCGTGCGGTATTGAGAAACCTATGGGGCCGAATTGGTTGGACTCATTCCTTACGGGGGATGTTGGGGCTACCACGACACTTAGGTGGCATAAGCTGGATTACCTTGGGTAGATCCCAAAAAGAGATTGAACATTGACATTCAACAATAAATGACAAACACTACTAGATATGACTTAGTAGTTGGATTATGTGAACATGCTTAGGGCATTACTTAGGATATATAGTATACATAATAGTTCTTATTTACATCATAGTATACTTGTTTGTTATACTAGAGCATATTTTCTTATATGTTGGAACATGGGATTATGACATCAATACAGTCATACTTATTGTGTTATAATTCATAGCATTTCCTTTATACTTTTATTACATAATTTATTTACTTATCGCATACTTACCCTCTTTTCTTTTGGGCTTAGTGGTGCAATGGTTCAGGTTAGTAATTGCCCACTGGGAACTATAAATTATAGTTCTCACGCCTCTCGTTTCGTTTTCTTTTCGGTGCTTCTACAAATGGGGAGGCTAGGGACCGGCAAGTGGTCACTACAACAAATATGGTTTGTTCCAAAGACTTTTTAGCCGGCGGTTATGCTAATCTTGCTAAAACTATATTATACCAGCGCTTTTTATTTTTTCTGTAACATTTACTAAACTGCTGGCATAGTGATGAAAATTTTGGGCCCTATTTTATTCGCTTATTCAATTAGTTGGGCCAACAATTAAGTGGGCTAACAATAGGTTTCAACACTATTGTGTTTACACAACCTTAGGGCTCTTGTTCACCTCTCTCTATCTCTCTCTGTCTCTCTCTCTCTCTCTCTGCCTTTTTTTCACCACGAGCACGAGCTCGAGCTCGAGCTGGTACCCCTTCTCTCCCTCAAAAACCCTAACCGCCATTTTCTTCCTCCTCCTCCTCCTATAGCTTCTCCCAAGCTCCGCCCCCTCATTTCCTCTCTCCTCCATACTCGCCGCAACTCTATCTCTCCCTCCTCCTCCATCTCCATCCTCCTCTTCTCACCTCTGCCACCGCCACCGCCACCGCCGTCGCCGATGGCCTAGCGGCGGTGGCGGAGCACCTGTGGCCGGAGTGGGAGCGGTTCCTCGAGAAGCTGCGGAGCAGGGACTACTTCAACGACGGGCCCGGCCCCGCCGCCACTGCGGAGGCTTCATGAGAGAGATCGGGCGAAGAACGCGTACCTCAAGTTCGCGCGCGAGCGATTCGACATCCTCGGGTTCGTCTCTCTCCTCAAATTTCCCTTTCCTAGTCGCAATTTGTGCATTGGGTTTGTTTGTTTGGATCATCACTAGTTGCAAGATGTTGAAAGTTGAATCTAGGTTAGATTACATACTAGTCCATATACTATTGTTAGTGTTTCACTTTGGTTACGAAGCTTTTGATTCGTTGCATTAGCGAGCTCGAATTTTCGAAAATGCTTCGATCTTACTCCCAGCATCAGTTTGCTTAGCTCTGAGAGACGGAAATCTAACATTGCATGCATGTCAATTTGCTTTTGGCTTTGATCTGGCAGTGTTAGTGCAATTTGATCATTTACTTAGATTGAGATGGTCCGTGATCGAAGTGGGTTTTTTTTTAAAAAAAATTTGTTCTTCTACTAAAGTGTTACACTTCTGGGACAATTATATACCTCGGTTCTTTCACAAGAAGAGTTAAGAGGTAGGAAATTAGAAATACACGAGGAATTAAAAGTTTGTCCTTCTCTTTGTTTTATTTATTTTCGAACATAAACTCAATGCTCGCCCGGGTTTTAGGTTTTAATTTTTTGATATCTTATTATGCGAGTTCAGTGAGAGAAGTTAAGGGAAGAGAGGTGTCCTTATCGCATGGCGATTTGGTTTTGCTAGGAATGTTGGTGGCGGTTAGTAAATGAAGCTACTATGTATAGCTAGGCGAAAATGTTACGACAGAGATGTTTGTTCCTCGTTGTAAACCACTTGTATGTTGTTTTTTCATGTAGCTATTGTACAAAGGGAGATGATTTTAACTAGCTAGCCTTGTGGACTAAATTACGTGTGTTAAACGCTGTCAATTTTAGTTGGTGAATAGTGATTCAGAAGACATTTGGTTTGGTAGGTTTTATATAGCAGCTTAGCTTAATTATATATATATTAGGAATCTTAATCCTTAGTGGACTTCGTACAAGTTTAGTTTTCAACGATGGAGATTATGTTAAGTAGTTCGTATTCTTTGTGGTGACGTTCAAAGAGTTAATTTCCCGAGATGAATGTTCTAGAATAAGTTGATATTTGCATAGTGTCATCCATATAAGCTCGTATATTAATGCATCTTAATGGTATTTTTGTCATGTTATCTGCTCTGGGTCTAAATTCATGGTATTTTTGTGAAAAAAAGGGTTTATTCGTCAAACCTGCTAGAGGAATTAGGAGCTCACAATGTAGCTTGTTGGTGGAAACCTCATGAATTACTGCGGCAGGTATCAATCAGTGGTCTTGTGTGCTCATGTTTCATATGTTTGGTTGCAGACAACGGAATTAAGTGGGTCCTAATCACTGCTGCAATGTTATCAGATAACTTTACGTGCTTGACATTTTTGTTAATGAGCTAAAAGTTGCAACAGATTACGAGAGAATTCTATACATGACTGGCTTTGTGACCTTGTTAAAGCTCTCCAGTATATACTCTTTCGGCACACTTTTTTCTTTTTCAAACTTCATTTAAGTTTGAGTTACCTAATTCCATGCTAATGTTAGGTTCTTGCATTCCAAAGGAATCATTTATTGTGATTTGAAACCATCAAATAATTTACTTGATGAGTATGGATCAATGAAGGTAGTTCTTTGAAGTTGCACAAATTTCACTTACTTGGCTGTGCATTACTAATAATATTTGTGGTTCACACTTAACTTTTCTTGCTTGCACTCTACATTCTCTGGTGAGAGAAAAACTGAGTTTTAACATTAATAAGTCGTTCTATCTAAAGCTTGTATTCTCTCTTCCGTATGTTTTGTTCATGGTAGTGTCCACAAAGAACACATCATCTTGCTAGAAGTCGTTGGCCTTCAATATCTTGCTTTCTCATTGTATATGCTTGCTAAATCATAGACTTTTTCATTGATCTGGCAAACTCACATGCTCCTGACATTAGTGAAAACCCATAGTCACATAACTAACAAGTCATACCTCATCCTGGAATGGGTTTTTACAACTTTGGTACTCCTTACAATATGGGAGGCTTTAGTGAGAATTCTTGTAACACTAACATTGTAATAAATGAGTAGTAGTATAATACTTGAGTGTTTCTTCAAATTTTTGGAATAAATTCAAGTGAGGAATATTCTAATTATGTAGTTTTGTTGTGCGGATAGAGTAACTTGTTTTGTTGGGTGAGCATACATTTTAACCTACATATACACCATTTGCTCTTTTAATTAGGACAGGGACAAATGACTTAAATTATGTTATTTGCGATGAAATATTCTATCAAACCTTAAAATCGGCATGAACTGGGCATGTTTTCATCATATTTGGGCTCATGGCTTCTCTCTACCATTTGGTTCACACGGCCGCCTTGGTTGGAGCTCCATTCACGAAACGCCCTCACATTGTGCGTATTCTTCTTTTGCTACTCACATATTGATTTTGTGCTTTTTTTTTTTTAACAAAAGTTTTCTCTCTTCCTATTTTCAACAATTTGGGGGTCTTCTTACTGGAATTTTGGCATTCTCTGGAACGTGAGTATCTTGATTCTTTCTCATGTATTTAAGGCTTGTAATTTCTTTGTCGGCTTTATGTATTGTCTAGGTGCACTTCAACAATACACTAGAAACAAATTATATGAGAATAATTTCCGCTAGGTTACTTGCTTGGAAAGTCTGAACCTAGGCATAGAAGTTAGGTAAGCTCCCTGGTTAATTAAGTGATTTTAATGTTTCTAAACAGAGTTGTAAATAATAGAAGGGTTGTTCTATGTGTAGGAGCTGTGAGAGAAAGAACTAGAGAAGAAAGCGTGGAAAGGGTTGTTCGCGAAATGCAAATTTGAGGGCTTAGAACTTGGAGTAAGTGACTTGCTTTTCAGGTAGGACTAGTATAATTGCATAAGAGAAGCTTCTAAAGTGGTCAATTTGATGTAGGTAGTGCGGGAATTTCCGCATGTTCTGAAATTTCGGCATAGTGCGAAAATTTCAGCATAGTGCGATTTTTAGAGTTACCTCTGTTTGTTGGAGTGAAAGGGAACTTGAGGGAGTTCGAGCTTAGGCGAGAGTAATGTGAATTCTTGAGTTAATGAGTATTAGTTATTTTAGAAGAGTGGTAAACAATAGAATTAATTATTCTATATTGTAATGACTGCAAGGAGGGAAGTAGTAGAATAGATTTCAGCATTGAAATCTATTTGCTGTGGGAGTTTGGAACAAGCTGATTGAACAATAGATTAAGGTAAATTTTAGATTGGAAATGAAATTGGAAAAGAATATATCCTATTCCTGGTATAGGATAAGTTAAATGTTCTTTTAACAAAGCTGAATAAAGAATTCTTTCGTCTTTGAAATGATAGTGGTTCTTCTGTGGAGGATTTCTAGGCGCCCACATTGGAAAGTGATCTTGGGAAGCGTTGAAATCAGATAAGGATAATACTCCTCCCCTCCCCTGGTTTGAGTGGTTAAGAATGGAACTCTTGAGCCATGATGCTTCTAAAATTCTGAATTAAGATGACTTAATTACTGCATAAAGAAGTTAAAGTCATGCATAATCCAGCTTATAGAGTAGGAATGATCAGGTATAAAAAAACCTATATTAAGCTATATACAATATAGTTGATATATGAATTGTGGATTAAGTTAGAGTGGAACCTATGGTAGAGTTGCAATGTCAAGTATTAAGATGGATGTTTACTACCTTAAAGAGAAGTAATCTTCTGAAATTCTAAACTGCCATAGGAAATGTAATAGAAGATTATATGTATAGCCATAGGCTATATTGGTGTTGGCACTGTGGAATTTCTCTTAGATGAAAGAGGTTCCTTTTACTTCATGGAAACGAACACGAGGATCCAGGTACAAAATTATTCATCTGCATCTCGGTTTCCAAATCTAGCAAAGCTATTAAAATTTGTGAACATATTATCTATTTTTTCTTTATATATGTATTTCTTATATTTGGGCGTGGAAAATTAGGTGGAGCACCCTATAACCGAAATGATATCTTCGACTGATTTGATTGAGGAACAAATTTGTGTGGCTTTTGTAGAGAGGCTTACATACAAGCAGGTACAAGTTTGGTTCTCAAATTCATTATTAAGTACTAAAGTTTCTAGTTGGAAGTTGGTATAACTACTATTCTCAGGAGGACATTGTTTTGAGACGGCATTCAATTGAGTGTCGTATCAATGCCGAAGATGCTTTTAAAGGATTTCGCCCTAGACCTGGTACTTTCTCCCTTTCTATTGGTTTATACTTTCAAAAACTAGGAAACCACCTTAAAATAACTGATAGCTCACTTTAATAGTTTAATTACTTATCGGTTAAATTTCAATCTATTGATTTATGAATTATCATTGGAAAGATTAGAGTCTAGTCAGTTGGCTCATCTAATATACAGTTAAGCTGATCGAGCTTGAGTTTAGCTTGAAACACATATATAATTCTTGATGTTTTATATACGATCGAGTGTACATCGATCTAATATTAATGCATGGTTTTTACAAAGCTCAGAGCTAACATGTAAAAAATCCATTCTCGTGATGCATGATTACCAGGACAAAACAGTAGCAAATGCGATATTCATGATGAGAAAAGCAGTGGAGGAGATATCTGCACAGCGACATTCTTTCATCGGAGAACTTGGTGGTCGCGGATTTGGGTTGCTCCTCGGGGCCCAATGCATTCGTGTACTTTGCGGAGAATTGGTAAATGCACGTACCTATGATTTACTCTTGTTCAGTCAAGGTCTATATTTCCTTAGAAGTTTTTCAGGATGTAAGATTTATGCTGCTCTTAGGAGAAGATTTATGCTAACTTCTAATTAAACGACAATTAAGCTGCTTAATTTGACCTGTCTAATAATTGGAACTAAAAAGATTTAGTTCTTATGGCTGTTATGTATACGTTTATTTTTTGCTATATGTTACTTATGATAGATTTTCTGTTGGAATAAGCTTATGTAACTTGTATGTTTCAATTTTTTTTTGTTACAGATGGAAGCAACAAGCAGGATTTGACGTTCGCATTTCAATATTGTTTAGTCGGAGCTTTTCACTTTCTTTTTTCTTAGTTTTCTAACATTTGTGGTTCAAATAAATTTTCTATTGTATTAATTTGTATTAGAACATAAAAACTTGTTTTGTTGCATTTTATCACTGCTCTAGATCATTGCTTATTGTTTTGTTTCAAGAATGATTGTATCATCTTATTGCAATTTAGTAATATGACTTTTATTTTTTTTTTCGGATATTACAGATTGTTTGGTTCTACAATTAATATCAAATATTAGAAAAGCACTATTGTAATTTGTAGATATTAGTATTTTTTTTTCATATTAGTTTCAAATTGCCAGCGGTCAAAAACTGTCGGTACATGCGCCTTACGCCAGTGTTTTTCTTGTAGTTTTACCGGCGATTTAATAACTGTCGCTAGAGATCATCTTCTCCAGCGGTTATTAAAAGTGCTGGGAAAAGGTTATACCAGCATAGTATATTGTAACAGTCGCCTACACTTTTACCAAAGACTTTTTAGAACACTGGAGCAAGTATTACCGGTTTTTGTAATCTATACCAGCACTTTTGGCCGCTGGTGTACACCTATTTTTTTGTAGTGGGTGTTGCCTCGGGATAGCGACTTTCGGCGATGTTGTTCGATAGGTGGTTACCTCTTTTATATCTTATGTTTGGAGAGGTTGAGAGTTGTACCTACGTTTAGAGAGACCACCACATTTTGGGACAGATGTTGTATTAACCTTATGTTTTATGGTTATGATGTTTAGTTTCCTTTATTATTTATCTACTCTTCCTATTCTCTACTTGTTGATAGGGCTAGCTGTATGTTGCTATGATATCCATAGTTCTAGCCTTTTGTTGTTTTAATTCCGCTGTTTTTAATAGACGCCTTATATGTGTTGACATGTGGCGGGTTTGGACACGCTACTGGGAGAGTTCTGCCGGTCCCGAGGCGTGACAGGTATTGGGGCAATCCGCTGGCCGGTGTTACTGAATTTTGTAACACCGGTGTCACTACAGGCGCTTGTAAGCCTGCTATCGGTTGCTCGTTACGAGTAAAAAACTGCCCTATTCGGGCAATATTCTCGTTAGAGGCCGTAAGTGCGGCCAATACTGCGTCCAGCTGTGCAGTGCTAGCATGGCTATTCTGGTCTAATACTTGCAAGACCCGAGTCATTTGCCCAAGTGCCTGGGTTAGACTCAGTTCTTGTTTGCCGGACTGACCACTGATTTCACCTTCGGTAGGTAAAACCACTCGTTGCTCCATGACGTTCTCCGAATTACTGGGCTGTTCACTCCCAGAATTTCTAGGAACGGCCCAATTGCGGAGATTCATGGCATTATCGTCAGTCATAAGTTGTATAAAACTAAAGATCCGGGCATGCCAAAAAATTATTGGATGCCGAATAGTGATGTCGGGGTGAGGAACGATTGCGAATAGTGACCCTCGAAGATTGCGCCCTTCGACTGAACAAGCGATTCGGCTGATGCGGGATCAAATTAGCCTGGTCCGAAAGCTCTATTCACTCTTCGGTTCGGCCGAACGAGCCGAATGTACGGGGGAAGCCGAAAACTAAGCCGGGAGATGAGCCGAATGGCTAACACAACACAAGATCTGGCCGGCCTGAATAGCCGGAAGAGATTTTCTATTGAATAAAACATAGAGAAGTATAGGAAGAAAGGTTTAGTCTACAACGGAGTGATGCCCATGGGCATACAGACTCCAAAATTCTAAGTTACCTGGCTACTCCTAAAGAAGCAGTAAATTCAGGAAAAAAAAATGCGATAAAATAAGGATGGTCTTTTGTTCGCAGGGGAAAAGACCATTTTTTAGGGTATCATGAGTCTATTTGTAGAGTCGCCCCTGAGTTGGTTATAGCCCTTGCATGATCGGTCACTGTCTCTTGGTATTTTGGACTACCTTCAGCCGATCGAAACTGCTTGTAACTGCTTGCGGTTGCTATAACTCCCTCGATTTGGTGCAGTTCGTATCCCTTCTGGTGCCCCTGATGTACTCCCGGCGCATCGCAGGAACCGCTGTATTGTTATGGACCCGGCGTGTCAGCTGTTCGCGCCGAATTGGCTCAACACGTACCGAAACTCCCAAAACATATTTTCGAGCGTATTTAAACCATCTTTTCATCCACGTCTTATAGAAATTCGGCCAAGATCAAATCATAATCTTTTGGGTTTCGTTTTCGCGCCCGACGCGTACCGAAAACAACTGAATCCTTCCGAACTTCACCGGAACTGCTCAAATAAATTTTCGAGCAAGTTCCGACCGAAATTTCATAACTTTAAAACTTTGGTACCTTACATTTTTTTCAAATCAGAATTAATTATATATATATATATTTTTCAGAATCTATTAGACCAAAGGGAGCTCTAAATCGCGGCCTATTTGAGAGGTTGCCACTTTATAAATTGCAAGGTCGTTAAGACGGGGCGGTATTAAAAGCGGTAGGTCGGAAACCCCTCACTTGCTTATTGCTATTGCTCCCTTTCTTATTGCTATATTCTTGAATCGTCGCTTAAACGCGTATGACGTGATGCCCTCCCTTAAATTCGCCCCCACATTCCCCACTATATACAGATACACACTTTCTCTCCACTCTCGCTCTCTCTCTTCAAACCTCCCCACCCTATGCTTTTTGTTCCCAGTAGTATAGTATTATCCTTTCACCTCCCTCATCCCCTCCCACTCCCTCTCCGTCCCCCTTTCTCAACGGTAACAATGGCGAAGAACTCTAATAATCTCGTACCCTTCCTCTTCCTTCTCTTCTCCATAACCATAATCAACCCTACTTTTGCCCGTCAAATCTCACCGCGGAGTACCCCAACGACCACCTTGGACGTCTCCGCCTCCCTCTCTCGAGCTCACCAAGCCGCCTCCTTCGACCCGACAAACGAACCCCATCATGACCCCCTCGACCAGTCCCTTTCCTCCTCCTCCTCTTCCTCCGCCGCCGGCGCGGCCGCCGAGAAGGAGGGCGCCTTCTCCCTCGCCCTCCACTCCCGCGACTTCCTTCCTTCTCCCCACGGCCGCCGCCCCGCGAACTACAAATCCCTCACCCTCGCACGACTCCGCCGCGACGCCGCGCGCGTCGCTGCCCTCACGGCCCGCCTCGCCCTCGCCGTCGACGGCGTCGCCAGGTCGGATCTGAAGCCCATGATCGTCACCGACGACGCCACCGAAGAGAAAAAGGCGATGGCGACGATGGTGAGCGAGGAGGAGGAGGAGGCGGAGGCGATCGAGGGCCCGATCGTGTCGGGGACGAGCCAGGGCAGCGGGGAGTACTTCTCCCGCGTGGGGATCGGAAGCCCGGCGAAGCAGCTCTTCATGGTGCTGGACACCGGCAGCGACGTCAC
The DNA here is from genome assembly GCA_025177825.1 of Aechmea fasciata. Classification (NCBI taxonomy): domain Eukaryota; kingdom Viridiplantae; phylum Streptophyta; class Magnoliopsida; order Poales; family Bromeliaceae; genus Aechmea; species Aechmea fasciata. The sequence goes on along the minus strand of CM045930.1, from coordinate 2,110,217 downwards.
CTGGGTGCAGTGCGAGCCCTGCTCCGACTGCTACCAGCAGTCCGACCCGGTCTTCAGCCCGTCCGCCTCCTCCTCCTACTCCCCTCTACCCTGCGACTCGGCTCAATGCCGCGCCCTCGACGTCTCCGCCTGCCGCAACTCGACCTCCTCGTGCCTTTACCAGGTCTCCTACGGCGACGGCTCCTACACCGTCGGCGACTTCGGCACGGAGACCCTAACGCTCGGGAGCTCCGAGCCGGTGCGCGACGTCGCCTTCGGGTGCGGCCACGACAACGAGGGCCTCTTCGTCGGCGCCGCGGGGCTGCTGGCGCTGGGCGGGGGCGCGCTCTCGTTCCCCTCCCAGATCTCCGCCAAGTCCTTCTCCTATTGCCTCGTGGACCGCGACTCGCCCTCGGCGTCCACGCTGGTGCTGAGCGCGGCGGCGGCGGCGGCGGAGGACGGCCCGCCGGTGAGGGCGCCGCTGCTGCGGAACCGGAAGATGGAGACCTTCTACTACGTGGGGCTGCGGGGGATCAGCGTGGGCGGGCAGATGCTCTCGATCCCGGAGTCGGCGTTTGCGGTGGACGAGGGGGGAAGCGGCGGGGTCATCGTGGACTCGGGCACGGCGGTGACACGGCTGCAGGCCGAGGCGTACGCGGCGCTGCGGGACGCGTTTGCCTCCGGGACGGGCGCGCTGCCGCGGGCGCAGGGCGTCTCGCTCTTCGACACTTGCTACGACCTATCCGGGCGCAGCAGCGTGGAGGTGCCCACGGTGTCGCTCCACTTCGCGGAGGACGGCGGGGAGCTGAGGCTGCCGGCCAAGAACTACCTGATACCGGTGGACGGGACGGGCACATACTGCCTGGCCTTCGCGCCCACCTCCGGCCCGCTGTCCATTATCGGGAATGTGCAGCAGCAGGGGACACGCGTCAGTTTCGATGTCGACAATTCTCTGGTGGGGTTCACCCCCAATAAGTGTTAATTAATAATTGTTGGTATCAGTGCTTTGCTCGGCGCTCTCTCTCTCTCACTCTAGCTTAGTTAGCTACTATGGGGGGCTAGGGCTTTGATAACAAGGACAAGGCCAGCCTGTCTTTTTATATTATTATTATATAACTGAAATATTTTGGGAAAAAAAAGAAAAAGGAAATACTGTTTCTCCTTTTTCTTTTTGGATTTTTTATTTTTATTTATTTTTTTTTGCTTTCTCTGGTTTTTGCCGTAGCGGTAGTACGGTAAAACCCCTTTGTTTCCTTCTGTAGCTGCTGCTGGGCTTTAATGCGGGTTAATAATTAATTGAAAAAGAGGCGCGTGTGTAACTGGATGAGCTGGTCGATCGGTGGATGTTGGGGGTAATGAATGCGAATTGTAATAGTTTGTTGTGTTTGGGTGAGTGGGAGCGGTGGTAACGGTTTACTTCGCCAACGAAGTGGAACGTGAGCATTTAGTCCCGTTTGGTTGGGTTAAATATAATTAAATTTAATCAGAATATTTTATTTCGATCAAAGCTTGTTATTTTCGGTTATTTCAGAATACTAAGAAATTTGATATTTTATCATTTTGGTAGAATAATACTATTTCAATACTTAATTTCAAACTTAATTAAAAATTTAAATTAAATTAAAATTAAATTATATAAATATAATAGGTTACATATTATAATATATTATTTTTATTATAAAATTATTAATTGTATTATCTTAATACATATTATTTGTATTTAAATATTATAATAAATTATTTTTATTAGATTTAAGTTTAAGTAGAATTTTTTAAAAATTTATAAATTTATTATTAAAAATTATTTTTATTAATTTTTTCCATCTCTATTCTTATTTCAAAAATTTTAAAAATAAAAATTTCAATTTTTAAAATTTATAATTTATAATTTCAAAATTAAAGTTTATAATTATAAATTAAAATTATAAATTTGAAATTTAAATTTTAATATTTTAAAATTTTTAAATTTAAAATTTTGATATTTTATAATTTTTAAATTTAAATTTGATCTTAAATTTAAAATTTGAAATTTAAAATTTAAAATTTAAAAATTTAAATTTAAAATTTTAGATTTTAAATTTCAAATTTTGAAATTTCAAAATTAAAATTTTAAATTTAAAAATTTTAAAAATTATTTTAAATATATTTATGAGAATAATATTATTATCTTTTATTTATAAAATTCACTACATTTCTTATTCTATATTGCCTAACCAAAAGTTATTTTTTAATTTTAATAACCTAATTTTTATTCAAACGTAAAATTGATCTAATCCGCTTATCCTTTGAGGCGGAGCGATACCTTAGAGGAGCGAGATCAACGGAAAGACTCGTTGTAGGCTTTCCGCTCCAATACAACTCATATTTCTTGTTGCTTAGAATTACTATATATTTCTCTGAAATATTGCTATTAGCAGTAGTTTATATTTTAACAAGTATGATACTGAAGTTAGTTTGGTTCCTCATATTGCATGATCCTTGGGAAGTTTACTTCAAATAAATAAAGTAAACTGGGTCCTGGTAGCAGATAGATCACAACGGAGAAAGGAACGTTACAAAGCTTTGATTTGGGGTCCACATGCCTTTATAATGACCGGGGATACACATGGAGGAAGAATCTCGGAAGGTAATGGGGAGCCCTTTTTCTTTTTCTTTTTTTTTTTGTAGCGGTCTGTGCAACTAATTTTTTTTTTTTTTTTGAGAGAAATAGATAACACGCTACCCATATTATTTATTTTATTTAGAAACTAAAAATATAAATCAATTAAAATTTAAATTTGAATCACGAATATGGATCACCAAATTATTTGCCACTTCTTCTTATTTTATTGTTGCTTACAATTTGAACGGGAGAATCGAGAATTACCATACTGGGAAACACGGGCCGTGAATAGCAGTTTGCACATGGGTGGACCCACTAGCTGTTCTTCTGTAGTCTTTCAACCCTTCAAGATATTAGTGCTTACACGGGATGTATCCGTACACTATATACAGATAATTTATATTTATATTAAAAAATATTAAATCTACATTATATAATAAGCTTTATATATTAAAAAAATATTAAATGTGTCAATGAGCCCAATACAAGAAGGCTAAATACAAGCAAGCTGGGCCGGCTCATGTTTCGCTTCAAAGTGATTTGTTAAAATATTCATCCGAAAAATTTAGCTCATATTCGATTCATTTATTAGTAGGTCTTGTGTGCAATTAGGAGCGCGGAGGTCTCCATGCTTCTAAATCGTTTCGATGATGGAGTTTTTGAATTGACGATCGATTCATAGAGACTTGATCTAGAATATTTGAAATATCTAGAAAATTTTGTGATTTTTCGTATCATTTATCTACTAATCGAAAGGTTCAAAATTAATAATTTTTAATAGTTGATGTATAACGTTTACAAGTTTAACGGTGTATAAGTATTCAAATTAGATAAAATTTTGATAAAACTTTTTTGATATTATTTACAGCAAGATCAATATCTTTGATCGAAAATTTTAATACTATATCACCATTTTTTGTGAGATTTTTATTTTCAGCCGTTGCTTTTAAACCCTTTCGATTGGTTGGTAAATAATATCGAAAAATCGTAAAATTTATTTTCTAAATACTTTAAATATGCTACATCAAATCTAACGGAACCGATCATCCATTCGAAAGCTTCATCATTGATAACGGCTTAGGAGCACGGAGGCCTCCGTGCTCCCAAGACCTTATATATATATATATATATATATATATATATATATATAGTTGTCTTGGTATGCTTTTATAAGCGAGAGGCTTCCGTGCTTCCACTTTGTTTTCGATGTTCGGACATTCGAAATGACGATCGGTTCCGCTAGACTTGATCTAGAGTATTTGAAGTATCTAGAAAATAAATTTCGCGATTTTTCGATATCATTTGCCTAGTGATCAAATAGACTCAAAATCACTAATTTTAACGGCCGTGGTGAGCCGGTTGCAAGTTTAACGGTGTAAAAATATCCAAATCATATGAAATTTTCATAGAAAATTCTTTATACCATATAAAACAAGATCAATAACTTTGATCTAAAATTTTAATGTCATATCATCATATTTTGTAAGATTTTTATTTTCAGTTGATTTTGAGCCACTTCGATCACTAGGTAAATAATATCGAAAAATCGCGAAATTTATTTTCTAGATACTTCAAATACTCTAGATCACGGAACCGATCGTCGATTCGAAAGTCCGAACATCAAACAAAGTGGAAGCACGAGGCCTCCGTGCTTCCATAAGCACCCGCTCTATATATATATATATATATATAGAGTTGAACTAGAATACTATCGGTAGTAAAACGGTCGTTTTACTACCGATTTGTTTTCGATGATAGAGCTTCCAAATTGATGATCGGTTAGTTAAATATGATCTAAACTATTTAAACTACCTAGAAATCAAATTTCACGCACTTTTCGATATTGTTCATTTATCCATCAAGTGGACATAAAAATGAACAGAAAATAAATATTCTTAAAAAAATAATGATAGAAGTCTTGTAATCAAGATCAAGAGTATAGATCTTGTTTTAAATAGTTTAAAGAATGTTCGAACAAAAATTAAATAGATTTGGATATCTTTACGCCGTTAAACGAGAAAACGCCTCTTATCGACCATTAAAATTATAAATTTTGAAACCGTTTGATCATTAGGCAAATGAAGTAAAAAGATTTGAAATTTGATTTCTAAACACTTCAAATGATATAGATCATGTTCAACGAGTCGATCGTCAATTTGAAGCTCTATCATCGAAAACAAATCGGTAGTAAAACGACCGTTTTACTACCGATAGTATTCTAGTTCAACTCTATATATATATATATATAGTGCGGCTATAGTGCTTGTAGAAGCACCAAGCACTTGGTGCTTGTGAATTTTTTACCGTTAAATCTACACCTTTGATCATTTTCACCCATTACATTATACTATTCAACCAACAACCCACTTAACCCAAGGGGGCCTACATCATCCTAACCGCACATCTATTAATCTAATGGCTAAAAACATACAAGCACCAATGACTTGGTACTTTTAAAAGCATAGGAGCTCAATTATATATATATATATATATATATATATATATATATATATATATATATATATATATATATATATATATATATATATATATATAGTCGCTATGCTATCAATAGCACGAAGACTCTGCTACCAAATTTTCCACCGTTAGATCCACCCCTTTGATGATTTTCACCCGTTACTATTCAACCAACCACCCATTTAATCCTAGGGGGCCAACATCATCCTAACCGCACATCTTTCACTCCAACGACCAAAAACTTGGTAGAACCAAAGAGTTGGTGTTATTAATAGCATAGTAGCCTATATATATATATATATATATATATATATATATATATATATATATAGAGAGAGAGAGAGAGAGAGAGAGAGAGAGAGAGAGAGAGAGAGAGAGAGAGTTGAGCTAGAATGCTATCGATAGCAATAGGTACTTTGCCACCCATTTGTTTTTTATGATGGAGCCTCCAAATTGATGATCGACGTTGAATATGATCTATAGCATTTGAAGTATTTAGAAATCAAATTTTATATATTTTCGATATTGTTTTCTTATCCATCCAGTGGACACAAAAATGAACAGCTGAAAATGAATATTCTTAAAAAATTGATGATAGGAGTCTTGTAATCAAGATCAAGAGTATAGATCTTGTTTTAAATAGTTTAAAGAATTTTCTAACAAAAATTCAATTGATTTGTATATCTTTGCGCCGTTAAACGAGAAAACGCCTCATATCGACCATTAAAATTACAAATTTTGAAACCCTTTGATCATTAGGCAAATGATATCGAAAATAATTAAAATTTAATTTCTAAATACTTTAAGTGGTATAGATCATGTTCAACGGTCGATCGTCGATTTGGAGGCTCCGTCATCGAAAACAAATGGGTGGCAAAAGTCTTGGGTTTGCTATCGATAGCATTCTAGCTCAACTCTCTCTCTCTCTCTCTCTCTCTCTCTATATATATATATATATATATATATATAATTTAGTTAGAATACTTTTAGAAGCATTACCCTCTTGGTGCTTCTAGGTTTCTAGTCCGGATCTACTTCTTGCTTATTAATAGCCTTTGGATCAAACACTATTTTACCTAGCTACCACCACCTACCACCATCGTCCCAACCTTACATTTCTTCATCCAAGTGTTAAAAACTCAAAAACACCAATCTATTGGTGCTTTTGAGAGTATTCTAAAACTCTCTCTCTCTCTCTCTCTCTCTCTCTATATATATATATATATATATAATATATAAAAGCACGTATTTCAAATTTCGGTCTCTCGACAGATCCATTTTTTGGCGGGAAAAAAAATTGATTTCTCTTTCCTTACGTAAAATAAATAACGTAATGAAATAAATTTTTAATTCATTTTTATTTTTACAACAGAAAAAAATTTATACTTATCTAAATTTTTGCCAACCGGAGAATATCTACCATAAATCTACATTTTAATTCAAAATTTATTTAATTCTTCTTTATCTCTATCTAATATATATATATATATATATATATATATATATATATATATATATATATATATATATAGAGAGAGAGAGAGAGAGAGAGAGAGAGAGAGAGAGAGAGAGAGAGAGAGAGCAGGACTAGAAAGCTAAGTAGTTTTCGATGATGCGGCTTCCAAATCGACGATCGATCTACACAATTAAAAGTATTTAGAAACTAAATTTCGTAATTTTTCGATATCATTTATCTATCAAACAAGTAGTCTAAAATTTAACTGAAAATAAAAATCTCATAAAAACTAATGATAAAAGATTTAAATTCAAGATTAGATATACTAATCTATTCTAAATAGTGAAAATAATTTTCTATTAAATTTTCATCGATTTGGATTGTTTTATACCGTTAAACTCTCAAACACACCACATCGGCCATTAAAATTGTCAATTTTGCGATCTTTTGATCACTAGTTAAATGATGTTGAAAAAATCTGAAATTTAATTTCCAACTACCTTCAATAGTATAGGTCAAGTCTAACGGAGCCGATCATCGATCCGAAGCCACATCATCGAAAACAACTTGGTAGCATGGAGTCTTCCGTGCTACCGTTAGTATAGTAGCCGGACTATATATATATATATATATATATATAATCTCTATTTTATCTACTAACATTTTATTATTATATTAACATTTTAAAATTTTAATTTTTAATTAAAAATATATATTTAAATATTAAATTTATCGAATTAAAGAAATGTAGAAAAATAGTTGTTCACAACAACTATTTAAATTTATAATTGTTGTTCACAACAATTATTTAACATAATTTAAATTTATAAATTTTATAAAATAAAAAAAGAACTATATAATTATTGTTCACAACAACTATTTAATTCTCAATTAGAATATGAAGAGTATTGTAGTGACCTGGGTGTTTGCAGTAGAGGCTTGTCGACAGCTCTGGTGAATGTCGGGACAAGTCCGATGTAACAACCCACTTCCTTGTAGAACGTGCCCAGTTCCATCGAAAAGAGCGGGACGCGGAGTGAGTCAAGTAGCACAAGGTTCTAAGTGTAATGGAACCTGAGTGGAGCGAAAACGGGGCCCACGAGAGCAAAATATGCAAGTCTGGAAGAAATCTCCAGACTTGAGGCTTCGAGTCCGAACCTCACGAGATGAAGAAGTGGACCGCACGGTGAAGACCAGGTCCTCACAAGTGAAGACCGGACCTCATGCACGCAACAGACGAAAATCGGCTAAGTCCTGAAAATCCTGCTCTCGGGATCCGTACTTGAAGTCGAGATCGGACTCCCGAGACCGGACCCTGAGGGTGAGGACCGGTCTTGGATTGCGTAGAGGTGAAAATTTGCTAAGTCCCAAAGAAATGCTCTCGGGATCGGACTTCGGGACCAAGACCGGACCACGAACCCGAAAAATGCCCAAGCCAGGCGGCGCAATTTCGAGATTGGAGGGCCTATTTGCATTGTTACAACACTATATGCAGCCCATGCCTCCTCTATTCACAGCCATTCACCCCAACACCTTTCCCTCTCATTTCCTCTCTTTCTCTCTCTAGAAAAGGAGTTCTAGAGCTTGGAGAAGAAGGAGAAGAAACTTGGAGAAGGACTCTTGGAGGGTTTGGAGCTTGAAGAAGACCTAGAAGCTCTCCTACAAGATAGAGCTTGGGCCAAGGTGAGGTTTCTATGAGAAACTAGGTTAGGGTTTGGATTTTCTTCCATAAAATCTAGGTTTTTGAGCTTCTCTCATGTTTAGAGGTATTGTAGAGCTTCAAGCTCCATGAAAACCATGGATGCTTCATGAGCTCTCATGGTGGATCATTAGGGTTTCAAAGTGAGGCCTTAGAAATGGTTGGAATGGTCTTAGATCATCTCTAAGAGGTGTAGCAAGCCTTCTTTTGCTTGCTTTAGAGATCAAAACCTAGGGTTTCACATAGGGCTTGGTAGAGCACCCAAATTTGGGGCTTTTGGACATAGAGGTTCTAGGGTCAAATTGACCTTATAGAAACCTAATTGGGAGTATCCCCGACGCGTGGGACAACCTCGTTTATTTAAACGAAAAGCCTATTTATGAGCTACTATGTAAACTGGCCTGATTAGGGCTCTGTTTAACGCGCAGGTCGCAAGATAGGCCTCGGTTAACCACGAAACTCGAACCACAACCCATCCATAATTTTTAAAGGTGGGTGGTGCATTCCAAGGACATCGGACTTCTCTCTATGCCTAAGTGTCAAGTTTGAGCATACTATAATTGAGCATAATGCATAGTAGGGTTAATTAGGTGCTTATATTGTATTTTGTGAGTTCAAAATGCATGAGAGTTAATGGTATGGTATTTATTGGTAAAGAACAAGAACCCTATGTATGCATGCTAAAGAACAAGAATCTAGAGAACTTAGTGTACTTGACAAGTGAGTTGACATTGGACATGAACATAGAGAACAAGTGTGGCAATGATAAGTCTAGAGTACTTAGACAACAAGTGTGGCATCATTGACAAGAACAAGAACAAGTAAAGTACTTGACATTAGTAGAGTCTTGAGATTGACATTATGACAAATACAACCTTAAAGTTAAGGGTCATATGAACATAGTCTCCTTGAAGTCAAGGAATGAATTGGACTTGTAATCCTTAAAGTTAAGGATAGATCGTACTCACCTTACAGTCCTTGCTCGAGGACGGTAGCTCCCCCTCGGGCAATGTGCTCCAGAGTCGACATCACTGGGTTGTAGCGGTTTGTCTCCCTAGAGGACGGTCCCGTCGGATCGTAGCGGTTTGTCTCCCCGTCATTAGGGATTTGGGTAGGTTGAGTATTGTTGAGGGCGATACCTACGGGTTAGCCAAGAGATTGGGTCAAGGACTTATGATTTTGCATTTATCATGAGCTTTACTTTGAGCATACTATCGTTTACTTTCAGGCATATTAGCTGCATTTGCTAGTTGGTTATTTCTCTTACCTTTCTTCTATTATGCCTGAATTAGACCTAGTGGGAAAGTCGGCGTAGTTGGTTGCCGAACCCACTGGAAACTTCGTTGTAGTTCTCACCCCACTATCTCCACAGGGCCGAGACCGAGTGAGCCGGCCGAGGATCGCGGTAAGGGCATCGCTCCCTAGGTAGAGACCGCCCGAGATGTTTACTTTATATAGTCGCATTTCCCTTTTATATATCATCTTTTGTATTTGATGATTAGAGATGTGTAACCTTAAATATAATCAAGTTCTATTTTGAGGAAATGTGATGTAAGAAAGAAATGATGCGAAGGATGTAAAGGTTTTAAAGAATTCAAAGATGTAAGATATTTGCATGTATGTGATTGAATTATATCATGTTACTTGTATGTTTAAGTTAGCACTTTCACTTTGGCTATTGCTTGTCTTCGTGCAAGCCGTTTTTGTATGCTTCCGCATGTATGAAAATTATACTCTATCTGTACTGTTGTTGAGCCTTGGGCGGATAAGGGAGACTCTGTCCGTTCGGCATCTGTTTGACGCGTTCGAACCGGCAAATGGATCGGGCTCGGGGCGTGACATCCGAGTTGCGTTGGAGCGAAATGAATGCCAAACGGACTCAGTAGGAACGCGAGAGCAGCTGGTATCTTGAAAATCTGCGAAATAGCAGGTTTCTGCAATGTGTACCGGTACAAATATTGGACTGTACCGGTACCAGCTTGATTGCTATACCGGTACAACCACCAGGGATGTACCGGTATAGTCCTGCGCAGAGATGCTCTCGGGTTGGCCTATTTGTAACGGTACATTTGCCCGTGTACCAGTACACTTTGGTAGGTGAGGGGGCAAATCAGTAAATTTTCACCTTGGTTGTATCACCCACACTGCCCCAGCCTTATATTTCGTAGAGAGAAGCTTGGAGGGACTTCTCTGCTTACCTCTTTCCTCTCTCTTTTCCTCTAGCTTGGCTGGTTGGAGTAGAGGAGCACGGTGGAGTGGAGCTTCGTCGACGTCACGCCGTGGGGCCATTCGAGCATTCTTTCGACATCTACTACTGCGAGGAGGCCGGGCGAGCGTGGCTTTTTGCTGGTTTCGACGCTACGCAGATCCTAGAGAGGTTTCGACGTGCGTAATTCATCGAGGGCACTCCCATTGCTGCAACCTTCATTAATTTCAAGATCGGGTGCTACTGCTGCAGATTTCCAGCGTCGATCGTCCGTATTTTGGCTCGTCCGCAGCGTAGGAGCGACGGATTTCTGCAAGGCTTGGTTCGTTGGATTCGGGACTTCGAGAGGAATCCCCAAAGCCCAAGATTGTAGACTTTCGAGATGGTTTGCTTGTTCGAAATCCTGTTTTACTCTGCTGTTGTTGTGTTGAGCAGAATTTTGAGTTTTGTGTTTCTTTTGGTACAAACCTTTGAAGGGTCTGGATTTTGAACCTGGAACGCATACTCCAATCGTATCCTCTGGTTTGGGACTTGCCTCACCTCATTTGGAGACCTCTAGGTGAGTTTTGACATTAGAATTGAGCTAATTCAAGCTTAAGTGCTGAAATGTTGCTAATTAGTGAATTTTCATATATAGAGCTTGGAGATAGCTTGGTGGCCGGTCTTGGAGGAGCCCGACTGATCCAGCAGGGATTGTAGTTGATTCGAGGCCCCCTTCACTGACAAGAGCTAGCATTTAAGGTGGGTAATCATCGGTTAATTCCTATATTACAGTTTTTGTGTTGGCAAGTTTCGTGATTTGAGTCGTGATTCGAGTCGGAGTCTTGAAGGATCGGAGCAGATCGAAGATAATCAAAGAATCCTGGACTTCGAAGAAAGCAACAAGGTGAATCACGATGTCCAAGTAAGTTTTTAATTCATAAATATGGTGATTCATACTTAGTTATAGGCATTAGAACCATAAATCATTATTTAATGGATTAGAAATTATATCGGAACTTTGTAATTTTCGGAAATTGGAAAATTTACAAAGAGTACATTTGTACGACCCATTACACATGACACTGAACATGCAGTAAATACCATTATGCTGAGCACATCTTTGAGCCATCCCATACCCATTCATGCTTACAACATGCTATCTTGCGTTATCTGACTGCTATGTACCCTTTACCATTCGAAAAATAATCTTCCGTTCTTGTGGAACCGGTAACCAGTTCATTCCTGTACCGGTACAGATAGGTAAAAATCCTGATTTTTCTCTAATTCGAATCTAATTGATTCTAAAGTCTATAAATAGGTTCTTAGGGTTCTCTAACTCCGTATGCTTCATGAATATACATGTTTGAGAAACCCTAGAGGCTAGGAATTCATCTAAAACTTATTTTCTACATCATAGCCTCTTTTAGGTCAAATCGAGACATAGTAATTCCTACTCTATATGTCGATTTGATCTACGCTTCGATTGGAGTTTTCTTCTTCGGTTTTCTATGATACTCCTAAGCGAAGGATCACCATACTCATGATGCTTCTCATGAACGGCGTCGTGGATTCGGCGTGAGGCGTCGTGGATTCGGTGCGATTGAAGGCGATTCGTGGATTCGGATCGTTGGCTCGTGGATTCGAGTGGCGTCGTGGATTCGGCGTGATAGAAGCTTCGTGGATTCGAAGTGGTGGCGATTCGTGGATTCGGATCGTTGGCTCGTGGATTCTAGTGGCGTCGTGGATTCGGCGTGATAGAAGCTTCGTGGATTTGAAGTGGTGGCGTTTCGTGGATTCGAGACGTGGCGTTCGTGGACTCGGACGTGAGGGAGTGGACAACCCGAAGGAGGATTGCGCGGAGATTCATAGGAGAGTTAGAGAGGTTAAGTCCGTGGAGTCGGTAATCACATTGTAATCTTTTCTCTTATTGAATTGTTTATTCGCGTGTTGGTCCCGTGGGTTTTTTACTCCGAGTTTGGAGTTTTCCCACGTAAATCTCGGTGTGTTTTTTATTTTCCGCATTTACTTTTTATTGCATCGAGATTATTTGTGGTTTTTGGCCGGTACGCCTATTCACCCCCCTCTAGGTGTCGGATACAATCTAGATAGATACTTGGGGCTTCCCCGTAACTCACAATTGGTATCAGAGCGGGATCTAGATATATTGCTATCTAATGGCCGAAGAGTTAGTAGATGTGTTGCAAACTTACGATATGACTTTTCCTACTAACCAATCTTCTTACAAGTTTTTCTCTAAAAGTATAGGGATTGCGTTGAAAACATCAAAGGAAGAAGACGTGGACTCGGATTCCGGCAATGAGGAATCAAACGACGAGGAATTAGCGGAAGCATACAATCAACTTCTTGTTGAGTCGCGGAAGATAGCGAAACTCAATAAAAAGTTGAGGCGTCGTTTATTCGATCTTTGAAGAAGAGAACAAGAATTTGAAGACCACAAATAATGTTCTTGAGGAGGAACGGGAATCAATCTTGAATAATAATTTGGTCATCCAAAAGAAGCTAGAAGAATCGGATTTAATGATCAAATCTACTACGGATAAAGTTGGATTTTTGGAGCATCAATTTGCGGAAACATACAAATCCAACAAAGCATTGACCGAGCAAGTCCATCAACTCAAGTCCGATATTCAAAAGTTTTCTTCGGGATCGAAGAAATTGGATAACATGCTCGGATTGGGTCAAACGAGCAAGTTAGGTCTTGGATACGAACGGACATATATTGAGAAGGATCAAAAGATGACATCGAAAGTCTCAACAAGTTTGAAGGAGAAGGTGTGTTATAGATGTGGCATCAAAGGACACATCAAAAAGAGTTGCCCGGACAAAAATTTCAAGTCTCAATCGGCAACTTCGAAACGACAATTGGTATCATCTAACACTCGAAATCCCCCATGGAATCAAAACAAAAATCAATTGAGTCGAGTGCATCAAGCAAACCGTGACTCATATGTGAACCGGAAATCAAAGCCACAAGCGAATCGGACATCTAAGCCTCAACGTCAATATCGACCGAACCCACAACCGAACCGAATTTCTAAGTCGAAGCCACAAGCGGTTTGGGTTTCTAAGCCTCAACAACAACATCAATCGAAGAAACTTGTTTCGAAAGGACCTACGGTGGACCAAAAGTCAAAACAAGTTGGGCAAATCATCGACAAGCCAAGTCAACCAACAATCCGACAAGTTTGGATCCGGAAAGGTGATATCTTTCCATGCTCATCGTCTTAGTTTATTTTTATTTTTATAATGCTTTGATTGGTGCTTATTGCATATTTTTCTTTCATTGCATTACATATTTAGACGGGGTTTGAATTGTTTAAAATTTTGTTTTGAAAATCTTGTTGAGGAAAGGTAAAGGGGAATTTTTAATTTTGATTGAAAATTTTTGAGAAAGGAAATGATCAAATTGGAGAAATTAAAGGTTTTTCAAAGAGCCTTAATCGGTATATAAAGTCAATTCAAATTGAACTAAATTCATATTAATTATTGATTTTACTCCACTTTTTATTATTTTGATAATAATTTAATATGTGATTTCTTCTTACATACATTCATCAAAATTTTGAAATTGTTTTTAATCTCTTGGTAATTAATTCATCTTGATAGTGAATGTTGAATATAATTGATAAATATTTGCTAATCGACTAAAATTCGTCAAAATTATTTTCAATTGTGAGATTGTCTAATTTAGGGGGAGTTTGAATATTTTTTTTTAAAAAAGGGAGAAACTCCTAAATATAAAAGATGTGGAAAGAGTTACATCCGAAAGGAGTGTGAAAACTACCACCACATGTAGGAAAGAGCTACCACCCCGGTCGTCCGGTACGTGTGTGAAGCTACTACATGAGAAAGTAAGAGATTAGCCGAAAAGGTTGAAAAAAAATAAATATTTTAGAATTTTAGGTGATATAAGGTGGTAGAATGAAAAGATGCTCAAAGAGCCACCCCCGGTGTTTATTAGCTAAATCTCTATTTTGAACGGGTTGCGACAAATTGGTGTCAATTTTGCTAAATTTTTAAAAATTATTTTTCATCAATTTGCATCTTGATGTTTTGAAACATTAGATTATCTTTAATATCAAATTTTGATGTTTTGATGTCTTTTGAAATCACTTAATATTTTATCTTCATCATAATGATTTTTGGAGTACAACTTTTAATTTTTATGAAATTAATCTAATTTTGAAGGATTTTTGAGAAAACAAGGCAAAATTTTTTATGAGGAGGACACAGAGTGATTTTACCTTTTTGAGCTTCATTATCTATGTTTTATCTTTTCTCTCCTAGGGCTATGTTTTATTTTTGCTTTTAGGTTTGTAACTATGACATGACTATTTTCTTTTTGCTAGTGTATGTTTCTTTCTATTTGTGTTTCTTTTTGGCAATTTTTGACAAAAAAGGGGAGAAGATGAGAACAAAGACATAGATTGTTGATTGACTAATATTTTGATTTTCTATTTTATTTTGAAATTGTTTTCCAGGTAAATCAAGACTTCAAGACTCCTAGTTGCGTCTAAGTCACAGAGTTTGTGTTAGGAGTTTTTGATGTATTTTTGGTTTTTAAGTTGTATTTGGACTACATGCAAGAAGTTTAATATTTTGGTGATGACATTGAACTTCGTTTTTCTTTTATGATGTAATTTTAGTTAGTTTTTGTGTTTTGTCACGAAATTGCCAAAGGGGGAGATTGTTAAGGATTTTGTGTTGGCAAGTTTCGTGAATTGTGTCGGAGTCTTGAAGGATCGGAGCGGATCGAAGATGGTTGAAGAATCCTAGACTTCGAAGAAAGCAATAAGGTGAATCACGATGTTCAGGTAAGTTTTTAATTCATAAATATGGTGATTCATACTTAGTTATAGGCATTAGAATCATAAATCATTATTTAACGGATTAGAAATTATATCGGAACTTTGTAATTTTCGGAAATTGGAAAATTTACAAAGTGTACCTGACCTGTACCTGACCCATTACCGGTAACAGCCTGAACCTGTACGGGTACAGCCATCATACCCATTACCGGTAACAGCCTGAACCTGTACGGGTACAGCCATCATACCCATTACCGGTAACAGCCTGAACCTCTACCGGTACAACAAAAGTTGCTATACCGGTACAGCAACTTTTTCCATTACCGGTAATGGCCCTTCGAAAAATAATCTTCCGTCCTTGTGGAACCGGTAACCAGTTCATTCCTGTACCGGTACAGATAGGTAAAAACCCTGATTTTTCTCTAATCCGAATCTAATTGATTCTAAAGTCTATAAATAGGTTCTTAGGGTCTCTAACTCCGTATGCTTCATGAATATACATGTTTAGGAAACCCTAGAGGCTAGGAATTCATCTAAAACCTATTTTCTACATCATAGCCTCTTTTAGGTCAAATCGAGACATAGTAATTCCTACTCTATATGTCGATTTGATCTACGCTTCGCTTAGAGTTTTCTTCTTCGGTTTTCTACGATACTCCTAAGCGAAGGATCTCCATACTCATGATGCTTCTCATGAACGGCGTCGTGGATTCGGCGCGATTGAAGGCGATTCGTGGATTCGGATCGTTGGCTCGTGGATTCGAGTGGCGTCGTGGATTCGGCGTGATAGAAGCTTCGTGGATTCGAAGTGGTGGCGATTCGTGGATTCGGATCGTTGTGTCACGCCCCGGGCCCAGCGGAAGCCCGCCGGCGCGTGCACAGACCCGCCGTGTACACCAAACAAACACATGCACACAAGGCGTCTACTGAAACAAGAAAGGAAAAGAGAGAAATCCTAACCAGGCTATCAGAGCGAGTAATATAAAACCACTAAGTTCTAACATTAAGATCCACAAAGATACATAAACAGAGTACTAAATCCAGAATCGGATACAAAACTCTAAATAGATACATAATACATCTTTTCTACAAGTACAAAAAGAAAAGATGACAACGGGTCGCTATAGAAACTCCGTATGGCTCTAGCTAGCCGCAAACCCCTCGCCTCGATCCCTAGCCACTCCCGATGTGGATGGCTCTGAAAAGTAACAACAAACAGAGGGCGTGAGAACTATTAAAAATAGTTCCCAGTGGGCAATTACTGAGCTCAGCGAAATGCTCCACTAGGCTAAAAATAAGCACGCTAAAAAGAAGTAAGAAGCGATAAATAAGAAACGAGTATATACAACAGAAATTAAACATATTCATGCTTCTACTACGAGTTTAACTATCATAATCATGATATTCTTCTTTTAATGGCACAAACATATGTCCAAATCATTTCACATGCATAATTAAAGTAAGTTAACGTTTACTTACAAGCCCAACCATAATGTTCATATTACTACATAAAGTAAATTATGTATTCCGTTGTTCTCTACCAAGCATATATACTAGTCCAAAAGAATAAGTGTTCTCTATCAAGCATACACACTAGTCCAAAAGAATAAGTGTCCTCTATCAAGCATACATTTTATACTTTTCATGATTCTATACCAATGCACACATATTAGTCCAAAAGATATAAGTTCATTACCACAGTATTGTCAATACAACGTATGCACCAACCATGACTATGTACTAAGTCAAGAGAAGTCTCAAACCCAATCCATAAGGAATGTACCCAAGGTAACATCCCGGCTCGTGCCATGCCTAGGTGGCCCCGTGGTGGTCAATCGACTTTCCCGCAGAAAAGGAGACCCAAGAACACGGCAATACACTTTCGGCGCCCAATCCCGCACGGCGATCTAATGTCGCAAGGCTAACTCCGGAGTGCCGGCCAGGGGGAGCGACCCTCACAAGCATGTGCGAATGAGCATAAGGGCAAGCAAGCATAATTATAGCATAGGGTCCCTATTTAGGATACTCGGTCGTCAAGTCTAAAACTTGGAATCTCACTCATCGACTCAACAGTCGGAAAAATAGCTCAACATGTCACAACTTGTTTACATCTACAAGGTGGTTTGTCTGTACCAAAACCCACGACGTGTAAAACATGTACAACTCAAATGACACTATCCTACTCGGGATAATTCATTACTTAAACGAGATATTAAAGAGTTCATGACATGCACTTTCAATATATATCGAATAGATATCTAATAATACCATAAGCAAGAGAACTTTAAAACATTCACAAGTATCATAATACTAGAAAAATATATGCCACGAGAAATAATTTAAGTCACTTGTAGTTCATGCCATAAGCTCACATAGCGATGCCCCGAAGGCTTAACATTAAATCTCCTCATGTCTAAAACATGGAATTGACCCGTCGATCTATAGATCGAACACAAAATCACGATTGCCAAGCTAGTCATACTACTAGCTTACATGCACCAAATTTCCTCATGATGATCTTATCATGCTCTATATCATATTATCACAATTACCTTGTCTACAACAAGTATAAGACAAATAGCGCAAAGTTTCATGCGTGCCTATGTCCCATTCGCATAAGCATGCTATTAACCTCAAGGTTAACATCTTTTAATCACAAGGTTACAACTCACTATCATGCTTCATATCTATTCAAGCATAAAGTATGAACATTAAGTTCTATTACATGTCTCTACCAGGTGTAATGTAGTAATCATTTATGCTTCTAGAAATATAGTCCAAATACCAAGTTCCCTCAAGGAATCATCTCGCCAATCAATCTCTAACATGCTTCTTAAAATGGCAAACCAAATAACCGACTATGTTCCAAAACAACATGTAAGTCTCTACTACATAGAGCATATAATTTTCACTAAACATAACATAGTCATTTTAGATTCTCATAAATTCAAGCATGTCCTAGAGAGCATAACTCAACATATAAACATGTCTTAAAACCCAAAGGAAAACACAGGAGGAGTTCACCCATTTCGGTGAGATCAAACCCACCGGATGTACTTCGAATCCTTTTCGTTTCGCCGAACGAAGCTGCCCCCCAAGCTCCTAGTACCCTAAGATAATTATTTGAAGGGATACGAGCTTCGAATAAGCATCTAAATAATTCACCCAAAAATCACATGAAAAAGAGGTGAACATTACCTTTGATCAAGAAGCTCTTGTCCAAAGCTCAAATCAACACAAAGGATCTTCTAATCCAACCTAATAGAGTTTTACACCCATCAATTAGGTTCTAAAAGGTCCAAATCCAAAATCCCCAATTCTAACCCTAGAATCCCACTTCTAGGGTTTCTACTCAAAGTGAGCTCCCAAATCTAAATCTAGAGGAAATGATTGGTTGCTTACCTTCCAAAAGCTCCAAATCAAGGATCAAAACCTTCTAGGAGTGAAGATCTTCCTCACCACAAGCTCCAAGTCCAAGCTCAATGCTTCTCTAATGGTGGAAATAGCTCCAACAAGCAAAAGAGAGCAAAAGGGAGAAGATTAAGCTTCAAAAACCCAACCAAACCAAAGGGAATCAAAGAGAGGAGAAGGAGAGCTCCCTACCTTGATTCTCTGAGCTCCCAGCACAAAAGAAGCCCTAAGGGGCGTGGGGGAGTGATATAGAAAGGCACAAACGCATAAAAGCCCCTGCAGTTTTCTGTTTTCGAAATCTACCAGCCTGTATCGGTATAAATCCATTTTGTACCGGTATAAACCCTGCGAAACAGCCAAACCCGAGGCTCGGGTTTGCCAGCAATCGGCCGTCTGTACCGGTACAAAATTTATTTTGTACCGGTATAGCCATCAAGTCTGTACCGGTATAGCCACCAATTTGTACCGGTACAAAGCCTTGAAAACTCAATCCGAGAGCTAACCAAAACTCCGACTTTTCGGGTTTTGGTGCCAAGATGCAAACCATCTTTTCCGGAGTTCGAACCATAGGTCGGAACACTGTCAACGACCCTCCAGAAAATATGGACAGGCTCCGAACTCAAGTCAAATACTCGAACTTCGCAATTTGCACAAGTCCGGTATGTTACACGTTGGCTCGTAGATTCGAGTGGCGTCGTGGATTCGGCGTGATAGAAGCTTCGTGGATTCGAAGTGGTGGCGTTTCGTGGATTCGGGACGTGGCGTTCGTGGACTCGGACGTGAGGGCGTGGACAACCAGAAGGAGGATTGCGCGGAGATTCATAGGAGAGTTAGAGAGGTTAAGTCCGTGGAGTCGGTAATCACCTTGTAATCTTTTCTCTTATTGAATTGTTTATTCGCGTGTTGGTCCCGTGGATTTTTTACTCCGAGTTTGGAGTTTTCCCACGTAAATCTCGGTGTGTTTTTTATTTTCCGCATTTACTTTTTATTGCATCGAGATTATTTGTGGTTTTTGGCCGGTACACCTATTCACCCCCCTCTAGGTGTCGGATACAATCTAGATAGATCCTTGGGGCTTCCCCGTAACTCACATCCTAAGCTTATACATAGTCAACATGTTTTGTGTATTAATCGAGAATCGTAGTTGCTCAATTTAGTGATATAGTAGGACTAGTTATCTGATTGGGAGCTTGAATTATTTTAGTTAATATTCTTACATGTTGGACTTGGACTTGACTTAGGAGAAAACCACGATTTGACCAGCATATGCATACACTACCGGATTTAGCTCTAGGAGCCGTGTTGATATTGTATCGTCGCAGTGTTAGCGCGATGGATACTCAGGGTAGTGTAGCTTGCATTTACGCTCGTGCTGGGATGTCGAGCGTATTTTTACAGCAGAGTCTAGACTGTTTCGGATTGTCGGGGGCCGTCGGGGTAGACGGTGGGCCCAGATCACTGTTTGGTCTCAGATTGTACCGAGGGTACGTAGAGTCGGTGGTTAGACTTGTTTAGACTCTATTTATGGGATTTTGGCTGATTGGAGCCTGATTGAGCTCGACAGAGGTACGCTGCATACTCGGTTGGGTAGCTCCCCCGAGTGCCACTCCGGAGCTGGGCGCTGTGCTTTCGCAGTGTCGGGTGTGCGGGTTGGACTTGCTCTCCACCGAGGGTTAGAGTGGGGGTAGTCAGACAAGAACAACCGGCACCTGGACGGGTGTGTTCAAAGTCCTAGGGACGGGTATGATTATAGTCCCCTTTCAGATTGGATCTATTATGGTATTGGTCTATAGGTGTTGTTTTTAGAGCATGATAGTATAGCACTACAACAATAGTAGGTTTTAGTGGCGACTTTTTGGTGGCGACAGGGAATGTCGCCACTAATATTCATAATATGGTGGCGACCGTTATTTGTTGCCGCCAATGCATAATAAATAGCGGCGACAATTATTTGTCGCCGCCAATTCATAGGAAATAGCGGCGACAATTATTTGTCGCCGCCGATGCATAGGAAATAGCGGCGACAATTATTTGTCGCCGCCAATGCATAGAGTATTAGTGGCGATAATTGTCGCCGCGATATACTTTTATCAGCGCGCCATAACTTCCCTCGCTTTTTTCACCAACTCACCAATCCATCTCTCTTCAAAATGACATTTTTACCCTCACTTTTTTTAATACCTATTACACAACCGTTGGGGCTTTACCGTCTTTTAACTACAGTAAACAAGTCATCTACTCTTTCTCTCTCAGCAACTTTACTCTCTCTCTCTCTCAGCTGTACAAACAAGTTTTCAACATCCCCTCTGCCTCCGCCATCATCGTGAGCTTCCCCGCGACTCCGCCAACTGCGTCGTCCCCTCCGACTCCACCAACCCACGGAGGGCTTCCGCAAACGGGCGGTGGAACCGCGGCCTCGTCTTCAAACGCCCGCCGCCTCGTCTTCAAACGTCCACCGCCTTCGTCCTCTCCGCCTTCAAACGCTCTTCGTCCTCTTCGCCTCCGCCACCTGCGGCTCCGGCAAGCCCCGCGCCTCGACCTGTGGTCTTCATCGGGAGCAAGCCACGCGCCTCAGCCGCCCCCGCCTGACCTGCGTGTCGCCTCGGAGAGCCGCAGGTAACGGATCTCTCTTCACACAGACTATATCCCCAATTTCATCTCCAGATCTGACCAATCCCGACTCCTCCACCACGTAACCCTCCATCCCACTCCATGCCCTAATTTCCCATGTTTTCTGCAGGTAGTGCTTGGAAGCCCTAATGTATATTGAGTGGGGTTTCGATTGAGACTGCAATTAATTTGCTGGGTAAGTAGGAAACAACAAATTGGACCATTTTTGTTTTTGTTTTTTTTTTGGGCATAATGACATGTCACTCTCCAACAAATTGGACCATTTTTGTCGGCCCTTTTTTTTATTTAATGGAAGTGTCTGTGGATGCCTAGGTACAAGATTTCTTTGGAGCTAGAGGAACCTTTGGAGCAGACTTTGAAGCTTTTCTCTTAGTAGCCAAAGAAGTAACTGTTGGAGTTGGTAAGTTGTTTACTTCTGCTGCTTTATGAGGAACCATGCTAACCATTGGTGGGTAACTTAGTATACAGGGGTCATATTTATGGGAAGGAGGTTGTCGAGAACACCCTCGCCGCGTATAAGGTGGCCGAGGTAGCTTTTATCTATTCGCAGATTCTGATAATCTAAATTATCTCTTCTTTTGTTGTTTTTGGGAGGTTTCGTATAGATTTTTCTGATAGAATTGAATGAGAGATATCTCAATTTGTAGAAAGGAGACTTTAGGTTTTCGAATTATTTCATAATTGGTGAAAGTGTGGTAAAAATAGAGTAAATCACATGTAATAATCTCTTGCTGTGAGAGAAACATCCATGAATATTTCTAATTTGGATGGTGAATAAAGTTGGACATATGGTGTTATGAACTGTTCAGTTAAAAATGTTGTTTCAGTGTCTTGAGTTTCTCTCTGATGCGGAGACTCGAGCTCATGCCACCAGGGCTTATGGAGGTAGGCTGATGCAAGCACAAAATTAGTTGGATAATTTATCGAGTGATTGGTTTGATGCCGATTTTACCTGTTCAATATCAGCCCAAATAGTCAATTATCTTTATAGCTAGACAGGAACCCAAGAATAATTTAATCTGCAAGTTAGCCTTATTAGGCATGAAACTCTACTAATCAGTTTGGTAGGACCTTCAATTGTCTATAGTTGGTCGCCAATACCAACAGCAAAAGATAATGAAGGCCCCATATCGGAATTACAGATGACGTATTTACCTATTTTGATTTGATTATAGACTAGGTGTAACGGTCTGCCATGGAAGATAAAAGACGAAGCAATCCTAGTAGGGAATATATAGGTTGGAGTAGTAAACCTCTTATCGACTTAGTTAGCCCTAATCAGATTGACGATCATGGCGTATAAATAAACCATTGTTAGAGCAACTTTTGTAGATATTCATGAACTGGAGAGTTCATCTTGGTGCTTTCTTCTAATGATTTCTAATTTTTGGGTGTCCTTTGGGCTCAATGAGCTCTACTAATATCAGATGAGCTCATTGCAATGGCTTTGAAAGTTATTTATTAAAGTGAGCTACATATCAAACCTGCCTTTGTGATGGTATCTTTTTTTTCTTCTCTTTGATTTAGGACGTTGCTCTTGCTGATCTTCCACCAACTAATCCTATAAGGCTAGGATTGGCGCTTAATTTCGCGGTGTTTTATTACGAGATCGTGAATTCCTCAGAGAAAGCCTGTGCCATGGCAAAGCAGGTTGGAAATGCTATTTCTTCTTTTACGTTGATTTTGTTAATTTTAGAATTTTGTTTTTCTTCAAGCTAGATTGATTAATTGCATATTGCATACGTGAAAAGATAGAGGAATGAAATTGCTGTAAAAGGTTGTGGGCTTGCAGCTACTGTAGTTAACATGACAAGAATTGATTTGTAATGCCATAAACACGCAAGAAAGGGGTGTAAGGCTAGAAAGAGGTGCTTGTTGTAAACCCTCTGTCCAGGATTGTGTTTTGTTAGAGCAGTTTTTTGTTTGCAGGTTACCAAGTCTATGCTTGGCACTGTTTATCGATAAAGATGGGTGGAAATTTATTTGGTTGATGTCTTAATACTTAATTTGGTTTATAATTGGTACTCTGATATCCTGTTCAGTGTAGATTCTGTAGAATCACTCATTGAGTGCTCAGATATACCAGATTGTTTAGATGGGTCAAATGTCTAAATCCTGTGTGCACTCATCTGTGCATGCGTGTGTGCATGCTTTTCTTCCTGTAGCATGCATTAGTAGCGAGAGAGAGGAATGAAGCTATGAAATAAAACCCAGCTCTCAATTCCTATAGAAATAAGCAAAGTTATCAAGTATAGCCAAAGAAGTAACTGTTGGAGTTGGTAAGTTGTTTACTTCTGCTCCTTTATGAGGAAACCATGCTAACCATTGGTGGGTAACTTAGTACAGGGGTCATATTTATGGGATTACCTGCAAAGAAGAGCATAAAGAACAAACCAAGCTTACAAATTAAAGAAGAATTTCCACTAGTAATATCCCAAATCCACAGTAATTCAGTAAATTACCAAATAGCTGGTCCTAACCCCAGATCAACAAATAGGGTTGTATTAGGTGCTTGACTATCAATGTGAAACTAAGACAGCAAAAGTATTGAATGTACGTACATGTGAATAAAGCAATAGTTTCCATTGCAATAGAAGTGAGAATGCGTTTGAGCATACATGGATGGCACAATTCAGTAAACTATGCTATTAAGGAACTCAACTTTACTGATACTTTGCATGATCATGCCTCGTTTAACAGCAAACTGGCTTCTTTCTTATTCTTAACAACTAGAAACATGTAGTTGTTATTTATGGGATCCGATCCGTACCGCGGGGGGCGGAGCCCCCCGCACCCCCTAGCGAATGTCAGTGGTGGGCTACGGGCTCGGGCCTGACAGCCCGAGCCCTCCGCTACTGTAGCGTATCGAAAATTCGGTAATAAGATCGGACTTTTGCAAAATTGACTAAAGTGCGAGAATAAAATAGTTGGACATGTTCCAATTGCCATTCCAAATCTCTTGGAAAGGTTAGAAGATAATCTAAAAGAGTTAAAAGGGTTTTGGCGTTGTTCGGCGCGAAGTCGAGTCGAAACGACGCGAAAAATACAAGTCTGGGCACTTTGTACCAGTACAGGCAAAGTTGTCTGCACGGATAGCAACCTTGACCGAGAGGGAGGGCTCTCGGGTTTGTGAGGTTTTTGGTGTTTGTACCGGTACAAGCCATTTTATACCGGTACAAATGCTGCGAAACCGAGAGGCAGCTCTCGGGTTTGTCTCTGGCGCATTTTATACTGGTACAAGGCCGGCCTTGTACCGGTACAAAAGGGGACTGACAGCAGTTTGTGAACTGCACGAAATAAAAGAAGTTGAGGGGCTTTTTGGCTATTGTTACAACACAATAAGCTTTCCCACACCCCCTCTCACAGCACACTCACCACTCTCTCTCATTTCTTTCTTTTGTTCCCTTTCTCTCTCTAGAAAAACCCTAGAGTTGGGTGGAGAAGGAGAAGGAGTAGGAGAAGAAGGTGGCTTTGGAGCTTGTTGGAGACTTCTTGGAGGATCTTGGGGCTCCCCTACCACAAGACCTTGGTTGAGCTTACTACAAGAGGTAGGTTCTTGCAAGTTTAAACTTAGGGTTTTGGTTTTCTCTAAGTTTGGAGTTTTTCTAGCTTGTTGCTAGTGTTAGAGACATGCTAGGACTAAGAACACCATAAAAGCTCCATGAGAGCTCAAGTGCTCTCATGGTGATTTCTTAGGGTTTATAGTAAACCCTAAATAGAGGATTCTAATGGGTCAAGGATGGTTCTAAAGAGCTTCTAGGTTGATCTAAAGCTATCGTTTGCTTGTGGATGAGATCAAAAATCCTAGGGTTGCTATAGGGCATTGTTGGAGCACCCAAAATTGGGGCTTTTAAACATGGGGGTTCTAGGGTCAAATTGACCTTGTAGAAACCTAATTGGGGGTATTCCCGACGCGTGGGACAACACCGTTTAATTAAACGAAAATCCGATATAGGGGTTACTATGTAAAATGACCTGATTAGGTTCACTTTTAAACTGCAGGTTTTTACCTAGACCTCGGTTGGTCGTGAAACTTCTTGGGCATCCTCACAAAATTATTTTAAGGTGGGGGGTGCATACCGGAATCATCGAATTCCCTTCTATGTCTGTTTTCACCTTTTGAGCATATTATATGTATAGTATATTCATGCATAATAGGGTAGAGGTTAATTATGCTATGGTTGAACTTCAATTATTGTTCTAGTATGAAAATGAACTTAGAGATTGTAATGGAACCATAGAGGCATATGGATAGCTCCCTACTTGTGTGAATATGGCAAAGGACTTGACAATAGAAAACAAAGGTGAACATTGAACATAGGACGAGATTGGCATTGATATGATCTTAGTTAAACATAGTTTAACTTAGTGGCATTATGGCAAGAATGATATACATGATTAGGTAGAAAACCTATCATTGACAATGGCATGGTAACTAGTGGCTATGAATCCCCAATGTGAGGATTAGATCGATACTCTTGACAAGTCTTGGCTTGTGGGAGGTAGCTCCTCCCCAAGCGGTGAGTTCCGGAACAGTCACCTAGGGGATCGTGGCCCCGACGGACGGTCCCTCGGGTCTTGTAGGCTTAGAGCCTCCCCGTGCTCAAAGGAGGGATTTTGGGTCTTGAGTTTGTTGGGGTTAACTATGTTAACCGGCAAGATTGGGTAATGAGCCAAGTAAAGTAAAGTAAAGTATGGTAAAGTGCATGCGTGCAAACATATTTAAATTCGATTATCTATCTATCTGACTCTTTCTTGCAGGCATAGTATTATCTTATATAGTATGGTTACTATTTCATTTCCGTTGAAATACTTATGCCTGGATAGACCTAGTGGGTAAGTCGGCAGGGTCGGTTGCCGAGCCCACTGGGAACTTCGTTGTAGTTCTCACACCACTAACCCCACAGGTCCTAGCACGAGTGCGGCGGCGGAGGACCGGGGCAAGGGGTTAGCGCCATAGCTAGTGGCCACCGGAGTATTGCATTAGTCATTCCTTTTTGTTAGACTTGTATCAACTTTATTTTGTTGAACTATAGATGTCAAGTTGTAAACATTCAAGTAATTTTTGGGAGATGACAAGTGTAAAAGAAATGATGTATTGAATGCTAAAAGAATGTAATAGACTAGTTTACTTGTATTTGGTTCAAAATGTAATCAAGTTCATGTATGGTTCATATTCTAGCTTAGAGCTTACTTTTTCGCTGTGTTGTTGCTTGCCTTCGTGTAAGCCTTGTATAATTGCAATTCTCTTTGATTTGTTAAATTATTCTTATTGTTAGAGCCTTGGGCGGGCAGGGGAGGCCCTGTCCGTTCGGCGTCTGTTGACGTGGCCCGAACCCGACCAAATAGGCGGGTAGCGGGGCGTGACAGATAAAGTGGTATCAGAGAGTAAACGGAAGTAAGCAAAGGTCTAGGATTGACTTAGGAACCTTAGGATTGGAGACCTTAGGGACTTAGGAAACGTTTAACGTGGATTTGGTAAACGCGAAAGCTAGTTGATTGGGTTGACATTAAGACTTCTCTAGAAGGAATTAGAGATGAATTCAAGTATTTATTTCTACTTAAGTAACCTTGTGGGGCGGCCGACCACATGACACCTAGAGTGGGAAATAATTTACTTATTTGCTTTCGCTTAATTGGGTAGTTATTTTGGAACGTGTAAGAGTCATATGTATCGAGTATTAATTTGTGTGTGCTACGTTTCAGGACGTGATGGCACCACGGGGACGCCCTCCTAAGACGCGATCTGCGGCGGCACCACCTCCTGAGGTGCCCGAGCAGTCGGGATCGGGCGATATACGCGAGTTGCAAGCCCAAGTAGCGGCATTGGCCGGGGCTATGAAGCGAAGGCGAGTGAGCCTCAAGAGGCTCCATGACTTGGTGGCCCAGAAGCGGCGGCGACGCCCGTGCCTCAGACCCGACGCCACCGTTGAGCTTGCGGCACCACCTCCGGTGGCGGCGGCGGTACGGTGACGGTTGTACCACGGCCGCCGGGTTCGTCGGCTTCAGATCACGACACCCCCGAGGCGGAGCGGGAACGGGCGGTAGCGGTGTTGACGGCTTTTAAGCGGTTGAAACCACCAACCTTCAACGGGGAAGACAAGGACCCGTGGATGGTCGAGACGTGGTTGATCGCTATGCAATCCTTGTTCGAGGACTTCTATACCCTCGAGGGGTCGGCGCGCCTTTGGTGGAGACAAGTGAAAGAGGATCGTTCTTTGAACGATACTACCATGGCTTGGGAGACGTTTCGGGAGATGCTATTGATGGAGTATTTCCCCGAAAGCGATAAGAGAAAGATCGAGGAGGACTTCCGCAAGTTAAGGCAGGGGAGTCGCAGAGTGCGCGAATACGAGAGGGAATTCGCGCACATGATTCATTGCGTGCCGAGCTTGGTCCACGGCGACGGGGACCGGGCGAAGAAGTTCGGGCGTTGGTTGAGGCCGGATATTTTTAAGACAGTTGATTCTTTCCGGCTGACGACCTATGGAGAGGTTTTGGACCGCGCACTTTGGGTGGAGCGCGGCAATGCTATTGCGCAAGAGGAGCGCGAGGCTTTTAAGAGAGACAAGGACAGGGAGAAGTCCAAGAAGCGGGCATCGAGTGGGTCCGCGGGGCAGTCGAGCTCTAAGCGGCCCCCTCGACCTCAGCGGTCACAATGGCGCGGCAGTCGAAGTCAGACCCAGGGTCAGACCTCCTACCCGTGTGTTATCTGCGGCGGAAACCACCGAGTTATTACTTGCCCTCAGCGGGAAGGGCGATGTTTTCGGTGTGGCCAGGCGGGCCATATTGGTCGCGAGTGTCCGGGCAGTACATCACCGGCACCCTCAGCAGCTTCAGTTCAGTACACTCCGCGACAGTTGGCGGGACTGCCACCCGCTATGTCTGCTGGACGATCGTCAGCGCCTCGTCAGCAGGAGGCACCTCGAGCACCTAGTGGGCGGGTTTTTGCCACTCAAGTGGAGGAGCAGTCGACTCCAGCACCAGTTCCAGATGATGTGGTGGCAGGTATTATTCTGATCCAAGGCACTCGAGCTAAAGCATTATTTGATACAGGTGCATCTCATTCATCATACGTGCATCATTCGCCAAGGCTCATGGGGTAGAGATAGGGCGTCATGATGACCATTGGTGGGTCAACTCTATCGAGCACTCTTTTGCTGTGGATGAGGAGTGCGAAAATTGCCCAGTACAAATTGGAGATTGGATTATGCCAATCGATCTCCTAGTGGTTGAGCGGTTATCGGGATTCGACGTGGTCTTAGGGATCAACTGGCTCTCTAAGTACTACGCCATTATCGATTGTGAGAGGAAGGTTATCACCTTTCGTGAACCTGGACAAGAAGAAATGGTTTACCAAGCGTGTAAGGGTGCACGTTTTGCGGCGACCATATCGTCGGTGAGGGCGAAGAGGATGATCAAGGGTGGTTGCAAGGCTTATTTAGCGACCATCGTGGATACCCAAAGGGAGCACCCGGAATTGAGTAGCATTCGGGTGGTATGCGAGTACCCGGATGTGTTTCCGACGGAGTTACCTGGATTGCCACCGGACTGGGAAGTTGAGTTCGTTATCGACTTAATCCCTGGGGCGGCGCCAATCTCGAAGGCTCCGTATAGAATGGCACCGGTGGAGCTTAAGGAACTTAAAGCCCAGCTGCAAGACTTGCTCGATAAAGGCTTTGTGCGGCCGAGCGTGTCTCCGTGGGGAGCTCCGGTGCTGTTTGTGAAAAAGAAGGACGGCACGCTTCGACTTTGCGTTGACTATCGCGAGTTGAACAAGGTCACAATCAAGAACAAGTACCCGTTGCCGAGAATTGATGATTTATTCGATCAGTTGCAAGGGTCAAGGGTTTATTCGAAGATTGACCTTCAATCGGGGTATCATCAATTGAAGATACGGCCCAAGGATGTGCACAAAACGGCGTACCGTACGCGGTATGGTCATTATGAGTTTATGGTTATGCCTTTCGGGCTTGCTAATGCCCCGAC
The DNA here is from genome assembly GCA_025177825.1 of Aechmea fasciata. Classification (NCBI taxonomy): domain Eukaryota; kingdom Viridiplantae; phylum Streptophyta; class Magnoliopsida; order Poales; family Bromeliaceae; genus Aechmea; species Aechmea fasciata. The sequence goes on along the minus strand of CM045930.1, from coordinate 2,080,955 downwards.
GGCATTTATGGACTTAATGAATAGAGTCTTCCGTCCGCTATTGGACCGGTGCGTCGTGGTATTCATTGACGACGTATTGGTATATTCTCGGACCGAGGAAGAACACGAGGAGCACTTAAGGATCGTGTTGGAGACACTCCGACGAGAGAAGCTTTATGCCTAATTGAAGAAGTGTGAGTTTTGGCTATCGGAGGTTACTTTCTTGGGTCACGTTATATCTGGAGGCGGCGTCTCTGTGGACCCAAAGAAAGTCGAGGCAAAAAAGGATTGGCCTCGCCCGACTAGTGCAACGGAGGTTCGGAGCTTTTTGGGGCTTGCGGGCTACTACCGGCGGTTCGTGGAGAGGTTCGCCAAGATAACAACTCCACTAACGCGCCTTACGCCCGACTAGTGGTGAAGTATGTTTGGAGCCCCGAATGTGAGCGAAGCTTTGAGGAGCTTAAGAAAAGATTGACGACGACTCCGGTGCTTGATTTGCCGACGCCAGGGGAGAGTTATGTCGTGTACAGTGATGCTTCTTATGTTGGTCTCGGGTGCGTTCTGATGCAAAATGGCCGAGTTATCGCTTATGCTTCGCGCCAGTTAAAGACATATGAGAAGAACTACTCGATTCACGACTTGGAGTTAGCGGCGGTCATTTTCGCGCTAAAGCTTTGGAGACATTACTTGTACGGGGAACATTGTGAGATTTACACGGATCATAAGTCTCAAATATTTGTTCACCCAGAAAGAGTTGAATATGCGACAACGGCGGTGGTTAGAATTGCTTAAAGACTATGATGTTACCATTCTATATCACCCCGGAAAAGCAAATGTCGTGGCCGATGCTTTGAGTAGAAAGTCGGCGGAGAATTTGGCGACGGCGATTACACCTCAACCTGCCTCGCACAAGGAGATGCGGTTAGGACTTGAGGTGGTGGCGCTGGGAGTGCCGGCAACAGTTGCTATGTTGATCGTGCAACCCACCTTGTTGGAGAAGATAAAAGAGTTACAAATTTCCGATCCTTATCTCCAAAAGGTGCGGGGCGAAGTAGAGAGCGGTAGTGCCGAAGATTTTGGCATTGGGACCGACGGAGCACTACGGTATCGAAACCGTTGGTGTGTGCCCAAGGACGATGATCTTCGGAGGGCGATTATGCAAGAAGCACACCAATCACCCTATAGCATTCACCCGGGCGGCACCAAGATGTATCAAGACTTGAAACTCCATTATTGGTGGCCGGGTATGAAAAGGGACTTTGGAGAGTTTGTGGCACAATGTCTCACGTGCCAACAAGTAAAAGCGGAGCGTCGCTTTCCTGTGGGGAAATTGCAAAGTCTACCAATACCCGTGTGGAAGTGGGAAGACATTGCTATGGACTTTGTGACGGGTTTGCCTAGGTCACAAGGCGGGCACGACGCGATTTGGGTAGTTGTGGACCAGTTGACAAAATCGGCTCTCTTTTTGTCGATCCACACTACTTGGTCGGGAGACAAACTAGCTCAAGTATATCTCGACGAGGGTGTGAGGTTACACGGGGTTCCGTTGTCAATTGTATCGAATCGGGACCTGAGGTTCACCTCTCATTTTTGGAAGAGCTTGCCAGATGCCTTGGGTACACGGCTCAACTTTAGCACGGCATTTCATCCTCAAAGTGACGGTCAATCGGAGAGGACTATTCAGATACTTGAGGATATGCTTCGGGCGTGTGTACTCGACTATAAGGGCGGATGGCACGATTTTCTACCAATGGCGGAGTTCGCATACAACAATAGCTATCAGGAGAGTATTGCGATGGCGCCATTTGAATCCCTTTATGGTTAAGAAGTGTCGTTCTCCAATTCATTGGAGCGACGTGGGCGAGAGAGCGACTCTTGGCCCCGATGTTGTGCGGGAGGCGGAGGAAAAAGTCCGCCTAGCCCGGCAAAGACTCACGACGGCGCAATCTCGGCAAAGGAGTTATGCCGATAAGCGGAGGAAGGATCTAGAGTTTGCGGTTGGAGACCGCGTATTTTTGAAAGTGTCACCTATGCGCGGCATAAAAAGGTTTGGAGTTCGGGGGAAGCTAAGTCCCCGATATATCGGACCTTTTGAGATATTGGAGCGGATCGGTGCGGTAGCATACAAGTTGGCATTACCACCGAGACTTGCGAGTGCACAATGTGTTTCACGTTTCAAATCTTCGCAAGTATATCCACCACTCGGCTCATGCATTGGAGTATGAACCGGTGGAGTTAAACGAGGACCTGACCTATGAAGAGTACCCGGTTTGTATTCTTGGGAAAGGTGAAAAGAAGCTTAGGAATTGCAGGATTTCCTACATCAAGGTCCAGTGGAGCAATCATGCAGTGCGTGAAGCCACTTGGGAACTAGAGGATACGATGAGGAAGGAGTACCCTCACTTGTTCGAGTCGACAAGCTAAGGTATGTGTTAAGTTTCGCGGACGAAACTAATTTTAAGGGGTGGAGAATGTAGCGTATCGAAAATTCGGTAATAAGATCGGACTTTTACAAAATTGACTAAAGTGCGAGAATAAAATAGTTGGACATGTTCCAATTGCCATTCCAAATCTCTTGGAAAGGTTAGAAGATAATCTAAAAGAGTTAAAAGGGTTTAGGCGTTGTTCGGCGCGAAGTCGAGTCGAAACGACGCGAAAAACACAAGTCTGGGCACTTTGTACCGGTACAGGCAAAGTTGCTGTACCGGTATAGCAACCTTGACCGAGAGGGAGAGCTCTCGGGTTTGTGAGGTTTTTAGTGTTTGTACCGGTACAAGCCATTTTATACCGGTACAAATGCTGTGAAACCGAGAGGCAGGTCTCGGGTTTGCCTCTCGTATTTTATACAAGGCGGCCTTGTCTTAGGTACAAAAGGGATCGACGGTTGTGAACTGCACGAAATAAAAGAAGTTGAGGGGCTTTTTGGCTATTGTTACAACACAATAAGCTTTCCCACACCCCCTCTCACAGCACACTCACCACTCTCTCTCATTTCTTTCTTTTGTTCCCTTTTTCCCTCTAGAAAAACCCTAGAGTTGGGTGGAGAAGGAGAAGGAGTAGGAGAAGAAGGTGGCTTTGGAGCTTGTTGGAGACTTCTTGGAGGATCTTGGAGCTCCCCTACCACAAGACCTTGGTTGAGCTTACTACAAGAGGTAGGTTCTTGCAAGTTTAAACTTAGGGTTTTGGTTTTCTCTAAGTTTGGAGTTTTTCTAGCTTGTTGCTAGTGTTAGAGACATGCTAGGACTAAGAACACCATGAAAGCTCCATGAGAGCTCAAGTGCTCTCATGGTGATTTCTTAGGGTTTGTAGTAAACCCTAAATAGAGGATTCTAATGGGTCAAGGATGGTTCTAAAGAGCTTCTAGGTTGATCTAAAGCTATCGTTTGCTTGTGGATGAGATCAAAAACCCTAGGGTTGCTATAGGGCATTGTTGGAGCACCCAAAATTGGGGCTTTTAAACATGGGGGTTCTAGGGTCAAATTGACCTTGTAGAAATCTAATTGGGGATATTCCCGACGCGTGGGACAACTCCGTTTAATTAAACGAAAATCCGATATTGGGGTTACTATGTAAAATGACCTGATTAGACTCACTTTTAAACTGCAGGTTTTTACCTAGACCTCGGTTGGTCGTGAAACTTTTTGGGCATCCTCACAAAATTATTTTAAGGTGGGGGGGTGCATACCGGAATCATCGAATTCCCTTCTAAATCTGTTTTCACCTTTTGAGCATATTTTATGTATAGTATATTCATGCATGGTAGGGTAGAGGTTAATTATGCTATGGTTGAACTTCAATTATTGTTCTAGTATGAAAATGAACTTAGAGATTGTAATGGAACCATAGAGGCATATGGATAGCTCCCTACTTGTGTGAATATGGCAAAGGACTTGACAATAGAAAACAAAGGTGAACATTGAACATAGGACGAGATTGGCATTGATATGATCTTAGTTAAACATAGTTTAACTTAGTGGCATTATGGCAAGAATGATATACATGATTAGGTAGAAAACCTATCATTGATAATGGCATGGTAACTAGTGGCTATGAATCCTCAATGTGAGGATTAGATCGATACTCTTGACAAGTCTTGGCTTGTGGGAGGTAGCTCCTCCCCAAGCGGTGAGTTCGAACGAGTCACCTAGGGGATCGTGGCCCGACGGACGGTCCCTCGGGTCTTGCAGGCTTAGAGCCTCCCCAATCAGTGAGGGATTTTGGGTCTTGAGTTTGTTGGGGTTAACTATGTTAACCGGCAAGATTGGGTAATGAGCCAAGTAAAGTAAAGTAAAGTATGGTAAAGTGCATGTATGCAAACATATTTAAATTCGATTATCTATCTATCTGACTCTTTCTTGCAAGCATAGTATTAGCTTATATAGTATGGTTACTTGTCAGATATCGAACTTCTAAAGTTTTGAAGTTACGAGGTATGTTGGCTTAGAGGGCCATAGGAATGGTTCCCGTGAAGTTTGGAATCTTTCGGGTGTTTTCGGTGCACTAGGTGTGAGAACGAAGCCCGAAAGGCTACCTTGGGCCGTGAGCCAAATCCGTCACTTGCGCGGGTGAAATGATGATGTGGACATGATCCAAATCATGTGTGGAGAGTCTCGGTTTGATTTGAAGCGAATCGGAGGTCAAACGGGCCAAAAGTGAGTTGGAACGGAGAAGAAACGGAAAAAGCTGAAAATTTGGCTAAGTCCTTTGAGTGGGCTGAGGGGACCTGCGGGGTCGGGACATTGATCCAATGTCCGGACATCCAATGTCCGGACAATGGTGGATGTCAGGACCCGAAGCTGGAAAATGGGCAAAGGGCCTGCGCCGGGACCAGGACATTGTGTGAATGTCCAGGACCGCACGCGCGATTGGACCCGGTGAAGATACTTGGAGACCGGACACCATACATGGAGACCGATCTCAGCAGCCCGAAAATGCCCAGTTTGGGCTGTTGCAAATATTGCAAAGTTGAGGGGCTTTGTTGCATTTTAGCAAGGGGTTAAGTGATTAGAGGGTAACAAAACCCTTTCTTACCCTCTCTCTCCCTCACAGATCTCTCTCTCTCTCTGTTCGACCGAAGCAAGAAGAAGGAAAGAAAGAAAAAAAGAAAAGGGAGAAGAAGAAGAAGAAGAAGATGGAGATGGTGAAGAAGATGATGGTGGAGATCACCATGGGCATCTTCTTCCTCCCCTTTGTGCAAGAGGGCTTCTTGTAGAGGTAAGCCTTTGCTCCTCTCATGGTAGATGTTCTAGTAGAGGGTTTCTAAACCCTAGATCTAGTGTTTTGATCTCCTCACAAGCGTAGGAGCCTAGTAGCAACCGAAGAACACATGAAAACCATGTTTTCTTCGTAGAGCACTAATGGTGGATTTCTAGGGTTTGCTCTAAGCACCCTATGGTTGGCTCTAGTACTCTTAGATGAGTTCCTAGAGGTTAGACAAGCTCTCTATTGCTTGTTCTAGAGATCAAATCGGTGGGATTGCATAGATGCGAACCTAGGGCTCCAAAATGGGGTTTTTAGAAATAGATGAGTTTGATCTCATTTGACCCCATAGAAACCTAATTGGGGGCCTAACGAACGCGTTGGCGCGCTCGGTTCGGTCATCCGACGAGCGAGTACAAAGATATTAATTATTTAATATATTCATACCAGATGTCCGCAGCACGCAAGATAGAAGCCCTAAATTCATGAAAGCGGAACTGGGGCAACTTGAAGGCGTGGGGCAACGGCACAAAGTCTCAGATCGAGATTCGGAGACCGTTCGGGTGGTCGTGCAAGAGTTCGAGCCAAACCGGGTCAAGGGTGCCGCGGGCGGCCGATTGCAAGTGTCGACGAGCGATCGGAGTGCGAATTGAGGTGGGTTGTGTTTACCGAAGCGGCTAGGTCGCCTAAATATGTCTAAGAGTAACGGTTTCAAGTTGATGCATGTGAACCATGTGTAGAAATACATGTTAAAGAACATAGTGTAAAATACACAAGTAGAAATGAATGTTAAGGAACCTAGTGTGAGAGGCTAAGTATGAGCATGATATAGAAATGCTAGAGAGCAATGGAGCATGAGCTAAATAATGAAGTATTGAATGCTAAATGTAAGAATGCAAAGTAAAGAATGTGAGTCATGGACTAATACACATATAGATCGAGTGGCATCCAACTTAATGTAAAGAACATAAGTTGTAGTAAACCTAGAGTCATGTGGACCTAGGGGAATGACATCTAACCTAGTGTAAAGGACATAGGTTATAGTAAACCTAGAGTCAAATGGATCTAGGTAAAGAACAGTGAACCTAGTGTCAAGGACATAGGTTGGTTAAAGAGGATCGTGGACCTAATGTTAGTAAACCTAGGTCGAGATGGAAGGACATAGAACCTAGAGTTAAGTCAACCTAGGTTATGTGACAACGAATGAACCCTAGTGTCAAGTGGACCTAGGAGGTAAAGACAATGGACCTAGAGGGTCGTCTCTTGAGGGCCTAGCTAACCCTCAAGCTAAGTGAAACGGATTCATGGAATCCCGTGATATGTGCACCACTGAGGGTGCCGGGCGTGTGCGACGATTTCGCCGTCCAGGGCTATACCACTGACGTGGTGTTGTGCGACGATTTCGCCGCCGGGTGGGTGAGCCAAAATGAGTTCGATACCGGTCAAGCCGGGTGAGGATCAGACCGCCATGAGTTGACACCATGAGTTTGGAAACCATTGCTGGGTAAGTACGATACGAGCGCGCCAGGAGGCGGAGTAGTGACTCAAACCATTGTTGGGTGAGGTGCGATTAGTTCGCCGCGATGGTTAAGTCATGACTTGGGTCCTCGCCGGGTAAGTCCGCCGTGATCGCCACCGGAATGGTTATGTCAAGTGACGGTGGGTTCGCGTGTGCGACGATTTCGCCGCGATGAGGTGCGTCACGAGAGGCGGCGTCGTTGACGGTGGGGTAGTTGTGAGACGTCCAACACCTCGGGCTAGACAGCGGGCGGATTATCCGCATTTGATTGACTCAAGACCGAGTCGGGTGGCATAGTGAGCTAAGGTAGAGTGGACATTAGACGTATTTGTTAAATAGCGTATGTGCCGAGGATAAAGGATAGAGAATGTGAATAGCTAACTTGATAAGTAGCTAGTGAGGATAAAGGGTAAAAAGTATGGATAGCTAACTTGGTAAATAGCTAAGATAAGAATAAAAGATCTAAAGTAAAGAATAGCAATAAAGTAAAGAAAAGCTAAGAGCTAAAGAATAATTTTGCATATGGCATTTGTGAGGCAGGTTTTTATGTTAGTTGCAAATTATATATCTGTATATGCTTTTGGACTAACATATCTGCAGTGCCTCCTTGGACCTATTGGTCGAGCTGTTCTCTTGGGTGACCGTACCCACGAGAACTATGGACAATAGTTCTCACCCCCGTGTTGCATTTTTGGGGGTACAGGTATACACGTGAGCGGCGCAGCAGCAGCAGCGCGAGGCAAGGGCGTAGCTCAGTAGATAGCGCCCTACCAGGAGACTGAGATAGAAGTACCCCAGTTGACAGAGCTTAGGGGTGTAGCGGGGAAAGGAAAGCAAGTTGTAATAAAAATGTATAATTTACTAGATTGTATTAGGAAGTCTGTAATATGAATGTAAAAGTTTATAGATAATGTAAGATTGTAATCTGGGTTGAATGGATGTAATAGCAAGTAGCTGTTTTATGTTTATGATACTTCCTTATGCAATCTGAATGAGATATCTGTTCCTGTTTGGAACCTCCTTGTAATTGTATTGATTGCGACGCCTTGAACGTACAGGGGAAACTCTGTCCGTTCGGCGGTCTGTCGGCGCGCCCGAATCCGACCGAATTGGCGGGCTCGGGGCGTGACATTACTATTTCATTTCCGTTGAAATACTTATGCCTGGATAGACCTAGTGGGTAAGTCGGCGGGGTCGGTTGCCGAGCCCACTGGGAACTTCGTTGTAGTTCTCACACCACTAACCCCACAGGTCCTAGCACGAGTGCGGCGGCGGAGGAGGACCGGGGCAAGGGGTTAGCGCCATAGCTAGTGGCCACCGGAGTATTGCATTAGTCATTCCTTTTTGTTATACTTATATCAACTTTATTTTGTTGAACTATAAATGTCAAGTTGTAAACATTCAAGTATTTTTTGGGAGATGACAAGTGTAAAAGAAATGATGTATTGAATGCTAAAAGAATGTAATAGACTAGTTTACTTGTATTTGGTTCAAAATGTAATCAAGTTCATGTATGGTTCATATTCTAGCTTAGAGCTTACTTTTCCGCTGTGTTGTTGCTTGCCTTCGTGTAAGCCTTGTATAATTGCAATTCTCTTTGATTTGTTAAATTATACTTGTTGTTAGAGCCTTGGGCGAGCAGGGGAGGCCCTGTCCGTTCGGCGTCTGTTGACGTGGCCCGAACCCGACCAAATAGGCGGGTAGCGGGGCGTGACAGCTACCCACCACAGACATTCATTTTTCCTCCATAATTATTTTTTCCAATTTAACCGTTTCGTGGCGAGTCGAAACCGTAACTTGAGTCAAAACTGAATTTCGAGTCAAATCTAACAGTTTACAAATATAACGAGCTTCGAGTTGTTCCCTTGTTTTGAGTTGTTCTTATAGCAATACGTTCTCAAATTTGTTATCATTTTTTCTATTGGAAAGAGAAACTACGATCGTCACAAGGACAAAATTAATTGGTTCAATTACAAATTTAGTCCCTAGCGTTTGATCTCAATTTAGTTTCATCATGTTTATTTCAGAATTGATAATTTAGTCCCTACTGTCCATCCTGTGTAAAGATCAAGTCATTTCGTTAGTCTACTATGTTGAACAAGCCACCTGGTCAGCTTAATTGTTTGAATTGCCGATGTTGCAATTTTGTTAGCCTTGTAGGAATTCAATGAGAATCAGTTTTACACTTTAATTATTTAGTTCTCGAGTTTTACACTTTAATTATTTAGGGTTCCAAGTTCCTAGACTTGAATGCTTTAAATCAGTCAAGGTTCTCGAATTATGCCTTGTAAGTTAACATAAAGTTCTCTTTGTGCTATTACTTCAGGTGGCTTCTTATCTATTTAAAAAATTTATCATATGATGTCATTTTATTTAAACTTTTTTCTTTTTGGTTGTTGTTGGCAATCACTGTTCACTATTTTCTATTGTATCTTGCAACTGTTTTTTGCTAGTTCTTTCTATGTGAATTGACTTATTTGGTATGGTTGTTAACTGACTAGATATAAGTGAGCGCGTTATTTGACCATTTATATCATTGATATGGGTATGTATGCAACTCATTGATCATTGATCGCAGAGGTATTTATGTCGACTATTATGCACACGGATAGTTTGTTGTGCTGCTAATGCTATCTACTTGTAGGACTTCAGCTTTAAACAACACTTCTTGTTGAACAACTCTAGAGCATTGACGAAGAGGAAAATATATGCTCACCACTTGCCTGCAAATGTTTGGGCGGACACAAAGTAATGATGTGTACCTCGTAATGTCTTTCAAAATAATTTTAATGAGCCACCTCTATGCATGTGATAGCTAGCAATCGGTTCAGGCACATTATAAGAAATCAGCTACAAAAAACTAAACCTTCTAGAGGCTGCCATGTGTACAAAAATAACTCGAAATTATCAATCTCTAGGATATTCCAAGGTACCAAAAGTATTACCACCGTTGGCAAAAACAATTCGAACCGTCCTTGGTTGGAGATACGTACCTTATCTTTTCCTCAATTTATCTCGTCTAACTTTGATGATTCTCCAACCTGACTTATTGGTACTTTTTTGTTATCATATTGTCCTGCTGCCAGCCATCATATTTTCTTACTTTTACCTTCTTTGTCAAAGTCAATTTAGTTTGGGATGCTAACTGGTTGGATTGAATATTGAATATTAGGGTTTTGGGTTTTGGTTTTGTGTTTCAGATTCGATGCTTCATTTTGGGTAAGTTGCAGATTCGATGCTTCAATTTAGTTTCAGATTTGACGCTTATTTTTACAAAAGCAACAACTTATTAGAATTGTTCTTTTATTTCTCATGCAGGGCCGAGATGCCTTTATCCTGGTAAGCATATTGTCTACATCCTGGTAAGCTTATTTTCTTGTTGTTGCCTTCTGGAATGCATATATTCATGATATGCTTGGTTGGGTTTTGTTTCCTTCATATTTGATTTGGCTCAGGCTTTACATTGTTTTATTTTAAGATTGCTTGTCTTGGACTGTTCAGCTTCATGTATCTCTTTGAGTTCTTTGTGTCTGTGAATGCAATTTTCAGCTTCCTCTTCAGCTTTCTATTTCTCTTTTGACTTCTTTGTGTTCAGCTGTTAGTGGTTTAGACTTAGCAAATTTTGTAAATCTCCATTCATAGTTAACTCATTGGGTGCATATTTTGTAGCAATCACTAGTGACTAATCAAATCCGTGTTTAGTTTTCTTTCTTGAGAAAATGTGAGATGAAAAATTTGAAATTTGAAGTTGCGAAGACGAATATAGTTAGTAGTTTGACCTTTGTTAATCTTTCTGTAATCATCAATTCTGTAATCATCAATTTGATTTTGACATGTAAGGGGATTGTTACTCTTTATTTTTTATATTTAGATTTGATTTTGTTAGTTGGCCTACCTCTCAATTATTGGTTTGACTAGAGTGATGTGAAGGATCGCCAACTTGAGGTCATTGGTTACTTGTACTATGTTTAGCAAACTAAGCATCCTCTTATTTCTTACTATAGGATTCTATTGTTTTGTTTACAAGACCAAATTCTGAAGTATATATCTTAGTCTTTATTGATTTTAACCTTTTTTTGTTTGGCATGTTCTGTATGTATTTAGCTACTATACCGAAGGGAGAGAATGGTCCCAGATGTCACCTTGCTTTTGTTTTAAATACTTCATGTTCTGATCATATAATCTATGTTCGTATTTCTTGTCACCTTGCTTGTGTTGTCGACATTTAGTGAGAGTTTCATCATGATTTCTGTCTGTTATATAGTTCATAGCGAACATTGTTATCTACGCACTTGGCCTCTTTATTCTTATATTATTTTTATTATTAATTCAGGGATTAATAAATATTGAAGAGCTATTTTTTTTTTATTTTTGTATTTGCAGATTTATGTAAGGTGGTGAGGAGAAACATTTTGGCAGGTCACTGGCGAAGTATCGAATGAAGTTTAAGAATTTAGACATATTTTGAAAACTTTACATTTGAAAACACTATTATTGTGTTTTGTTTTTTGGTTGTGTTGAATCATGCAATGATACTTAGTTGATCAATGATTAGTTCTTTTCAGTCTTATGTTGACCAATGATTAGTTCTTTTCAGTCTTACTTATGTTGATCAATGATACTTTAACATAGTTTTTGTGAGACAATTTATCTTAGTTTGATTCAGTCTTACTTATATATGTTGTTCGAAACTTGTAGATGATTAGTTTTTTTAAACTTCTTTCTGTAATTCTTCTTGCGTGAGCATATAGATTATGTTATGAGAGACACGTATAATTCGATATAATTAAAATGTAGGATCTCTGTCATGTTTAAGAGAATTGGCTTTCTTTGTTTCAAATTTTATTTGGTTTGAATTCTTTTGGGCATACTCTTAGATCTTCACAATGAATACAGGTAAATCACATTTAACGCAGGAGATGGATTACAGGGTTGAATGTCACGCCCCGCTACCCGCCTATTTGGTCGGGTTCGGGCCACGTCAACAGACGCCGAACGGACAGGGCCTCCCCTGCCCGCCCAAGGCTCTAACAACAAGTATAATTTGACAATCAAAGAGAATTTGCAATTATACAAGGCTTATACGAAGGTAAGCAACAACACAGCGGAAGAGTAAGCACTAAGCTAGAATATAAACCATACATGAACTTGATTACATTTGAACCAAATACAAGTAAACTAATCTATTACATTCTTTAAGCATTCAATACATCATTTCTTTTACATTTGTCATCTCCCAACAATTACTTGAATGTTTACAACTTGACATCTATAGTTCAACAAAATAAAGTTGATACAAGTATAACAAAAAGGAAATGACTAGATGCAAACTCCGGCCACTAGCTATGGCGCTAACCCCTTGCCCCGGTCCTCATTGCCCGCTCGTGCTAGGACTGTGGGGTTAGTGGTGTGAGAACTACAACGAAGTTCCCGGTGGGCTCGCAACCGACCCCGCCGACTTACCCACTAGGTCTATCCAGCATAAGTATTTCAACGAAAATGAAATAGTAACCAAACTATAAATACTAATACTATGCCTGCAAGAAAGAGTCAGATAGATAGATAATCGAATTTAAATATGTTTGCATGCATGCTCGTTACCATACTTTACTTTACTTGGCTCATACCCAATCTTGCCGGTTAACATAGTTAACCCCAACAAACTCAAGACCCAAAATCCCTCACTGAACGGGGAGGCTCTAAGCCTACAAGACCCGAGGGACCGTCCGTCGGGCCACGATCCCCTAGGTGATCGCTCCGAACTCACCGCTTGAGGAGGAGCGACCTCCCTCAAGCCAAGACTTGTCAAGAGTATCGATCTAATCCTCACATTGAGGATTCATAGCCACTAGTTACCATGCCAATGTCAATGATAGGTTTTCTACCTAATCATGTATATCATTCTTGCCATAATGCCACTAAGTTAAACTATGTTTAACTAAGGTTATCTCAATGCCAATCTTGTCTCTATGTTCAATATCACCTTTGTTGACTAAGATCAAGTCCATTCTATATTCACACAAGTAGGGTTCTAATTCTCATGCCTCTATGGTTCCATTACAATCTCTAAGTTCATTTTCATACTAGAACAATAATTGAAGTTCAACCATAGCATAATTAACCTCTACCCTATCATGCATGAATATACTATACATATAATATGCTCAAAAGGTGAAAACAGACATAGAAGGAAATTCGATGATTCCGGAATGCACCCCCCACCTTAAAATAATTTTGTGAGGATGCCCAAGAAGTTTCACGACCTACCGAGGCCTAGGTAAAAACCTGCAGTTTAAAAGTGAACCTAATCAGGCCATTTTACATAGTAGCCCCTATATCGGATTTTCGTTTAATTAAACGGAGTTGTCCCACGCGTCGGGAATACCCCCAATTAGGTTTCTACAAGGTCAATTTGACCCAAGAACCCCTATGTTCAAAAGCCCCAATTTTGGGTGCTCCAACAATGCCCTATACCAAACCTAGGGTTTTGATCTCATCCACAAGCAAAATATAGTTTTAGATCAACCTAGAAGCTCTCTAAAACCATCCTTAACCCATTAGAACCATCTATTTGGGGTTTACAACAAACCCTAAGAAGACACCATTAGAGCACATGAGCTCAAATGGAGTTTCATGGTGTTCATAGCCATACAAGTCCTCTAGTACTAGCAACAAGCTAGAAAACTTCAAAACTTAGGAGAAAACCTAAACCCTAGAGTTAAACTTGTAGAAACTCACCTCTTGTGCCAAGCTCTACTAAGGTCCTTCCTTGTTGGAGAGCTCCAAGCCAACCAAGAGCTCCAAACCCACCTTCTTCTCCTTCTCCTTCTCATTCTCCACCCAACCCTAGGGTTTTTCTAGAGAGAGAAAGGGAACAAAAGAGAGAAAATAGGGTGAGTGTGTGTGTGCTGTGAAATGGGTGAAGGGCCAAGCCTATAGAGTGTTGTAACAATTGCTCATAAGCCCTCCAACACTTTCAAATCGTCGCTTTATTTTGTACCGGTACAAGGCCTGTCTTGTACCGGTATAAAACGCTCCAGAGACAAACCCGAGAGCTGCCTCTCGGTTTCGCAGCATTTGTACCGGTACAAATCCAGTCTTGTACCGGTATAAAATGCTCCAGAGGCAAACCCGAGAGCTGCCTCTCGGTTTCGCAGTATTTATACCGGTATAAAAACGGCTTGTACCGGTATAAACACCAAAAACCTCACAAACCCGAGAGCTCTCCTCTCGGTCAGACAAAGAACGCCAACTTTGCATCGTACAAAATGCCCAGACTTGTGTTTTTCGCGCCGTTTCGACTCGACTTCGCGCCGAACAACGCCAAAACCCCTTTAACTCTTTTAGATTATCTTCTAACCTTTCCAAAAGATTTGGAATGGTAATTGGAACATGTCCAACTATTTTATCTTCGCACTTTAGTCAATTTTGCTAAAGCCCGATCTTATTGTCGAATTTTCGATATGCTACATTCTCCACCTCTTAAAATCAGATTCGTCCGCGAAACTTAACGCATACCTTAGCTTGTCGGCTCGAAGAAGTGAGGGTACTCCTTCCTCATTGTGTCCTCAAGCTCCCAAGTGGCTTCACGCACTGCATGATTGCTCCTCTGGACCTTGACGTAGGAAATCTTGCGATTCCTAAGCTTCTTTTCGCCTTTCCCAAGAATACAAACCGGGTACTCTTCATAGGTCATGTCCTCGTTTAATTCCACCGGTTCATACTCCAATGCATGAGCCGAATGGTGGATATACTTGCGAAGGTTTGAAACGTGAAACACATTGTGCACTCCCGCAAGTCTCGGTGGTAATGCCAACTTGTATGCTACCGCACCGATCCGCTCCAATACCTCAAAAGGTCCGATATATCGGGGACTTAGCTTCCCCCGAACTCCAAACCTTTTTATGCCGCGCATAGGTGACACTCTCAAAAATACGCGGTCTCCAACTGCAAACTCTAGATCCTTTCTCCGCTTATCGGCATAACTCTTTTGCCGAGATTGCGCCGTCGTGAGTCTTTGTCGAGCTAGGCGGACTTTTTCCTCCGCCTCCCGCACAACATCGGGGCCAAGTGCCGCTCTCTCGCCCACGTCGCTCCAATGAATTGGAGAACGACACTTCTTACCATAAAGGGCCTCGAATGGCGCCATCGCAATACTCTCTTGATAGCTATTGTTGTATGCGAATTCCGCCATCGGTAGGAAATCGTGCCATCCGCCCTTATAGTCGAGTAGACAAGCCCGAAGCATATCCTCAAGTATCTGAATAGTCCTCTCCGATTGACCGTCACTTTGAGGATGAAATGCCGTGCTAAATTTGAGCCGTGTACCCAAAGCATCTTGCAAGCTCTTCCAAAAATGAGAGGTGAACCTCGGGTCCCGATCCGATACAATTGACACCGGAACCCCGTGTAACCTCACAACCTCGTCGAGATACACTTGAGCTAGCTTGTCTCCCGACCAAGTAGTGTGGATCGGCAAAAAGTGAGCCGATTTTGTCAACCGGTCCACAACTACCCAAATCGCGTCGTGCCCGCCTTGTGACCTAGGCAAACCCGTCACAAAGTCCATAGCAATGTCTTCCCACTTCCACATGGGTATTGGCAGACTTTGCAATTTCCCCGCTGGAAAGCGACGCTCCGCTTTTACTTGTTGGCACGTGAGACATTGTGCCACAAACTCTCCAATGTCCCTTTTCATACCCGGCCACCAATAATGGAGTTTCAAGTCTTGATACATCTTGGTGCCGCCCGGGTGAATGCTATAGGGTGATTGGTGTGCTTCTTGCATAATCGCCCTTCGAAGATCATCGTCCTTGGGCACACACCAACGGTTCCGATACCGTAGTGTTCCGTCGGTCCCAATGCCAAAATCTTCGGCACTACCGCTCTCTACTTCGCCCCGCACCTTTTGGAGATAAGGATCGGAAACTTGCAATTCCTTTATCTTCTCCAACAAAGTGGGTTGCACGATCAACATAGCAAGCTGTTGTAGGCACTCCGGCGCCACCACTTCAAGCCCTAACCGCTGCATCTCCTTGTGCAATGCAGGTTGAGGTGTAATCGCCGTCGCCAAATTTTTCGCCGACTTTCTACTCAAAGCATCGGCCACGACATTTGCTTTCCCGGGGTGATATAGAATAGTAACATCATAGTCTTTAAGCAATTCTAACCACCGCCGCTGTCGCATATTCAACTCTTTCTAGGTGAACAAATACTTGAGACTCTTATGATCCGTGTAAATCTCACAATGTTCCCCGTATAAGTAATGCCTCCAAAGTTTTAGCGCGAAAATGACCGCCGCTAACTCCAAGTCGTGAATCGGGTAGTTCTTCTCGTATGTCTTTAACTGGCGCGAAGCATAAGCAATAACTCGGCCATTTTGCATCAGAACGCACCCGAGACCAACATAAGAAGCATCACTGTACACGACATAACTCTCCCCCGGAGTCGGCAAAGCAAGCACCGGAGAAGTCGTCAATCTTTTCTTAAGCTCCTCAAAGCTTCGCTCACATTCGGGGCTCCAAACATACTTCACCCCTTTGTGCGTAAGGCGCGTTAGTGGAGTTGTTATCTTGGCGAACCCCTCCACGAACCGCCGGTAGTAGCCCGCAAGCCCTAAAAAGCTTCGAATTTCCGTTGCATTTGTCGGGCGAGGCCAATCCTTAATTTACTCAACTTTCTTTGGGTCCACGAGACGCCGCCTCCGGATATAACGTGACCCAAGAAAGTAACCTCCGTAGCCAAAACTCACATTTCTTCAATTTGGCATAAAGCTTCTCTCGTCGGAGTGTCTCCAACACGATTCTCAAGTGCTCCTCGTGTACTTCCTCGGTCCGAGAATATACCAATACGTCGTCAATGAATACCACGACGCACCGGTCCAATAGCGGACGGAAGACTCTATTCATTAAGTCCATAAATGCCGCCGGGGCATTAGTAAGCCCGAAAGGCATAACCGTAAACTCATAATGACCATACCGCGTATGGTACGCCATTTTGTGCACATCCTTGGGCCGTATCTTCAATTGATGATACCCCGATTGAAGGTCAATCTTCGAATAAACCCTTGACCCTTGTAACTGATCGAATAAATCATCAATCCTCGGCAACGGGTACTTGTTCTTGATCGTGACCTTGTTCAACTCGCGATAGTCAACGCAAAGTTGAAGTGTGCCGTCCTTCTTCTTCACAAACAGCACAGGAGCTCCCCACCGAGACACGCTCGGCCGCACAAAGCCTTTATCGAGCAAGTCTTGCAGTTGGGCTTTGAGTTCCTTAAGCTCCACCGGTGCCATTCTATACGGAGCCTTCGAGATTGGCACCGCCCCGGGGACTAAGTCAATAACAAACTCAACTTCCCGGTCCGGTGGCAATCCCGGTAACTCCGCCGGAAACACATCCGGGAACTCACATACAACCCGAATGTCACTCAATTCCGGATGCTCCCTTTGGGTATCCACGATGGTCGCTAAATAAGCCTTGCAACCACCCTTGATCATCCTTTTCGCCCTCACCGACGATATGGTCGCCGCAAAACGTGCACCCTTACACGCTTGGTAGACCATTTCTTCTTGTCCAGGTTCACGAAATATGATAACATTCCTCTCACAATCGATAACGGCGTAGTACTTAGAGAGCCAGTTGATCCCTAAGACCACGTCGAAGCCCGATAACCGCTCGACCACTAGGAGATCGATTGGCATAATCCAATCTCCAATTTGCACTGGGCAATTTTCGCACTCCTTGTCCACAACAAAAGAGTGCTCGATAGAGTTGACCCACCAATGGTCATCATGACGCCCTATCTCTACCCCATGAGCCTCGGCGAATGATGCACGTATGAATGAATGAGATGCACCTGTATCAAATAAAGCTTTAGCTCGAGTGCCTTGGATCAGAATAATACTTGCCACCACATCATCTGCAACTGGTGCTGGAGTCGACTGCTCCTCCACCTGAGTGGCAAAAACCCGCCCACTAGGTGCTCGAGGTGCCTCGCCGACGAGGTGCCGATGATCGTCCGCAGACATAACGGGTGGCGATCCCGCCAACCGTCGCGGAGTGTACTATACGAGGAAGCCGCCGAGGGTGCGGGAGATGAGCCGCCGGACACTCGCGACCAATGTGGCCCGCCTGGCCACACCGAAAGCATCGCCTCTCCCGCTGAGGGCAAGTAACAACTCGTGGTTCCCGCCGCAAATAACACACGGGGAGGAGGTCTGACTCTGTGTCTGACTCCGACTGCTGCGCCACTGTGACCGCTGAGGTCGAGGGGGCCGCTTAGAGCTCGATTGCCCCGCAGACCCACTCGATGCCCGCTTCTTGGACTTCTCCCTGTCCTTGTCTCCCTCAAAAGCCTCGCGCTCCTCTCGCGCAATAGCATTGCCGCGCTCCACCCAAAGTGCGCGGTCCAGAACCTCTCCATAGGGCGTCAGCCGGAAAGAATCAACTGTCTTAAAAATATCCGGCCTCAACCCACGCCCGAACTTCTGCGCCCGGTCCCCGTCACCATGGACCAGGCTCGGCACGCAATGGATCATGTGCGTGAACTCCTCTCGTACTCGCGCACTGTGCTACTCCACTGTCTTAGCTTGCGGAAGTCCTCCTCGATCTTTCTTTTATCGCTTTCGGGAAAATACTCCATCAATAGCATCTCCCAAAACGTCTCCCAAGCCATGGTAGTATCGTTCAAAGAACGATCCTCTTTCACTTGCCTCCACCAAAGGCGCGCCGACCCCTCGAAGCAATGGGCCGCCAAATGCACCTTGTCCCGCTCGAGGGTATAGAAGTCCTCGAACAAGGATTGCATGGCGATCAACCACATCTCGACTATCCACGGGTCCTTGTCTTCCCCGTTGAAGGTTGGTGGCTTTAACCGCTTGAAAGCCGTCAACACCGCTACCGCCCGTTCCCGCTCCGCCTCGGGGGTGTCGTGATCTGAAGCCGACGAACCCGAAACTGGCGGTGGTACAACTGTCACTGGTACCGCTGCCGCCACTGGAGGTGGTGCCGCAGGCTCAACAGGTGGCGTCGGGTCCCGAGGCACAGGCGCCGCCGCCGCCTGCTGGGCCACCAAGTCATGGAGCCTACTAAGGCTGCTCTCCGCCTGTTTGCTTCATAGCCCCGCCAACGCCGCTACTTGGGCTTGCGGCTCGCGTACTTCGCCCGATCCCGATCGCTCGGGCACCTCAGAGGTGGTGCCGCGGTGGATCGCGTCTTAGGAGGCGTCCTCGTGGTGCCATCACGTCCTGAAACGTAGCCCACACATTAATACTCAATACACGTGACTCTTACACGTTCCAAAATAACTACCCAATTAAGCGAAAGCAAATAAGTAAATTATTTCTCACTCTAGGTGTCATGTGGTCGGCCGCCCCACAAGGTTCCTTAAGCAGAAATAAATACTTGAATTCATCTCTAATTTCTTCTAGAGAAGTCTTAATGTCAACCCAATCCACTAGCTTTCGCGTTTACCAAATCCACGTTAAACGTTTCCTACGTCCCTAAGGTCTCCAATCCTATGGTTCTTAAGTCAATCCTAGATCTTTGCTTACTTCCGTTTACTCTCTGATACCACTTTATCTGTCACGCCCCGCTACCCGCCTATTTGGTCGGGTTCGGGCCACGTTAACAGACGCCGAACGGACAGGGCCTCCCCTGCCCGCCCAAGGCTCTAACAACAAGTATAATTTGACAATCAAAGAGAATTTGCAATTATACAAGGCTTACACGAAGGTAAGCAACAACACAGCGGAAGAGTAAGCACTAAGCTAGAATATAAACCATACATGAACTTGATTACATTTGAACCAAATACAAGTAAACTAATCTATTACATTCTTTAAGCATTCAATACATCATTTCTTTTACATTTGTCATCTCCCAACAATTACTTGAATGTTTACAACTTGACATCTATAGTTCAACAAAATAAAGTTGATACAAGTATAACAAAAAGGAAATGACTAGACGCAAACTCCGGTGGCCACTAGCTATGGCGCTAACCCCTTGCCCCGGTTCTCCGCTGCCCCGCTCGTGCTAGGACCTGTGTGGTTAGTGGTGTGAGAACTACAACGAAGTTCCCAGTGGGCGCGGCAACCAACCCCGCCGACTTACCCGCTAGGTCTATCCAGGCATAAGTATTTCAACGAAAATGAAATAGTAACCAAACTATAAATACTAATACTATGCCTGCAAGAAAGAGTCAGATAGATAGATAATCGAATTTAAATATGTTTGCATGCATGCTCGTTACCATACTTTACTTTACTTGGCTCATTACCCAATCTTGCCGGTTAACATAGTTAACCCCAACAAACTCAAGACCCAAAATCCCTCACTGAACGGGGAGGCTCTAAGCCTACAAGACCCGAGGGACCGTCCGTCGGGCCACGATCCCCTAGGTGATCGTTCCGAACTCACCGCTTGAGGAGGAGCGACCTCCCTCAAGCCAAGACTTGTCAAGAGTATCGATCTAATCCTCACATTGAGGATTCATAGCCACTAGTTACCATGCCAATGTCAATGATAGGTTTTCTACCTAATCATGTATATCATTCTTGCCATAATGCCACTAAGTTAAACTATGTTTAACTAAGGTTATCTCAATGCCAATCTTGTCTCTATATTCAATATCACCTTTGTTGACTAAGATCAAGTCCATTCAATATTCACACAAGTAGGGTTCTAATTCTTATGCCTCTATGGTTCCATTACAATCTCTAATTTTATTTTCATACTAGAACAATAATTGAAATTCAACCATAGCATAATTAACCTCTACCCTATCATGCATGAATATACTATACATATAATATGCTCAAAAGGTGAAAACAGACATAGAAGGGAATTCGATAATTTCGGAATGCACCCCCCACCTTAAAATAATTTTGTGAGGATGCCCAAGAAGTTTCACGACCTACCGAGGCCTAGGTAAAAACCTGCAGTTTAAAAGTGAACCTAATCGAGCGATTTTACATAGTAGCCCCTATATCGGATTTTCGTTTAATTAAACGGAGTTGTCCCACGCGTCGGGAATACCCCCAATTAGGTTTCTACAAGGTCAATTTGACCCAAGAACCCCTATGTTCAAAAGCCCCAATTTTGGGTGCTCCAACAATGCCCTATACCAAACCTAGAGTTTTGATCTCATCCACAAACAAAATATAGCTTTAGATCAACCTAGAAGCTCTCTAAAACCATCCTTAACCCATTAGAACCATCTATTTGGGATTTACAACAAACCCTAAGAAGACACCATTAGAGCACATGAGCTCAAATGGAGTTTCATGGTGTTCATAGCCATACAAGTCCTCTAGTACTAGCAACAAGCTAGAAAACTCCAAAACTTAGGAGAAAACCTAAACCCTAGAGTTAAACTTGTAGAAACTCACCTCTTGTGCCAAGCTCTACTAAGGTCCTTCCTTGTTGGAGAGCTCCAAGCCAACCAAGAGCTCCAAACCCACCTTCTTCTCCTTCTCCTTCTCCACCCAACCCTAGGGTTTTTCTAGAGAGAGAAAGGGAACAAAAGAGAGAAAATAGGGTGAGTGTGTGTGTGCTGTGAAATGGGTGAAGGGCCAAGCCTATAGAGTGTTGTAACAATTGCTCATAAGCCCTCCAACACTTTTTACTTCGCACAGCCCAAACTGCTGTCAGTCCCATTTTGTACCGGTACAACGCCTGTCTTGTATCGGTATAAAACGCTCCAGAGACAAACCCGAGAGCTGCCTCTCGGTTTCGCAGCATTTGTACCGGTACAAATCCAGTCTTGTACCGGTATAAAATGCTCCAGAGGCAAACCCGAGAGCTGCCTCTCGGTTTCGCAGCATTTATACCGGTATAAAAACAGCTTGTACCGGTATAAACACCAAAAACCTCACAAACCCGAGAGCAAAATTAAAAGTTGCTATACGACAGAACTTTGCATGCCGTACAAAATGCCCAGACTTGTGTTTTCGCGCTGTTTCGATTCTACTTCGCGCCGAACAACGCCAAAACCCTTTTAACTCTTTTAGATTATCTTCTAACCTTTCCAAGAGATTTGGAATGGTAATTGGAACATGTCCAACTATTTTATCTTTGCACTTTAGTCAATTTTGCTAAAGCCCGATCTTATTGTCGAATTATCGATATGCTACATTGAAGCAAGGTGTTTGAGCCATAGGGTTTGGGTTTAAATTGGTTTTTAGAGAATTAAATTAAGAATGAAAATTTTTTATAACTATAGTTTATTTTTTAGCAATTTATATTAAATCACTAATATCTATTACTACCAGTTATTTTTTTAAAAAATTAATTTTAATATGCAAAGTTTCGGCGACGTATGTCGCCATTAATTATCTAACTTATACCGGCGACAAACCATCGCCACCAAATATTTTGATATTTTAGCCTGGGTCTAACGGGGCTTTAGCGGCGACACCTTGTTGCCGCTAATTATCTAACTTTCCGTGGCGACCATATGTCGCCGCTAATTATCTGGCTTTTCGCGGCGACATATAGCGGCGACATATGTCGCCGCTAATTGTACACTTTTAGCGGCGACATATTGGCGCCACCACATAGATTTACTGACGGGGCTTTCGGCGGCGGCGTGCGGGGACAGATTGTCGCCGCCAAAACCATTTTTGGCGGCGACATATGGGCTATGGTGGCGACATTTGTCGCCACTAAAAACCATTTTTGTTGTATATAGCGGTATATAGCTGTAGAGTGTTTTTAGCTTTCCTTACTACCTTTGCTTACCCCTGTAGACTTAGTGGGTGGACCGATGATGTTGAGGGCGGCACCCACTGAGGACTACTTCTTTTTACAGTAGTTCTCACGCAATTTTTCTTTCACTGTTGTTGCAGGGCCTTCGGTTTCGGCTGATGCTCCTTCCGAGACTGTTCGAGGCAAGTGGCGTCGCGAGCCAGAGCCCTACCCTTCGAGTCTTGAGTTAGAGGATTCCAGCTGCAGGTAGTGATATTTTATTTTGGAGTTTATGTACATACGGTGTTAACTCGCTAGAGCGAGTAGAGTTTTGTATCTAGGTACTTTGTATGTATATAGAACTCATTGTTGTTCTACCCGTTTAGTTTTATTGACTCCGTACTACGGTTGTAATCTTGTTTGTTTTACTGACTACGCTTCGTATACGGAGAAATTCTTTTGTATACGGATTTGTCGCTTGCAGGAAACGAAGAATCCAAAGCCATGACAAGTATTTTCTAATATTATATAATAAACAAATTTATTTTTTTAATATATTATTATAATTATTAAATAATTAATTGTTACGTGAATTTGTACATAGAATCAAATAGTATATATATATATATAGAACTAGGCTACTATGCTATTAATAGCACCAAATCATTGGTGCTACCAAATTTTCAGCCATAGCATCGAGAGATGTGCGGTTAGGATGATATGGGCCCTCTAGAATTGAGTAAGTGGTTGGTTGAATAGTATGATCTAATGGGTGAAAATGATTTAAGGGGTGGTGGATCTAATGGCGGGAAACTTGATAGCACCGAGTGCTTCATACTATTGATAGCATAGTAGCCGGACTCTCTCTCTCTCTCTCTCTCTCTCTCTCTCTCTCTCTCTCTCTCTCTCTCTATATATATATATAGAACTAGGCTGGAATACTATCAATAGCACCGAGCTATTAGTGCTATTGATTTTTTAGCCCTTGGATTGATAAATGTGTGGTTAGGATCATGTGGGACCCCTAGGGTTAAGTGGGTGGGTGGTTGAATAGTATAATCTAACGAGTAAAAATAATCTAAGGGTTAAACTCTCTCTCTCCCTCTCTCTCTCTCTCTTTCGCTCTCTCTCTCTCTCGCTCTCTCTCTATATATATATATATATATATATAGATATATATATATATATATATATATATATATATATATAACTAACTAGGCCGAATTTATCATTTTCTATCATTGAAGTGTTTAGAAATCAAATTTCAAATCTTTTCGACATCATTTGCCTAATGATCAAAAGGTTTCAAAATTTGTAATTTTAATGGTCGATAAGAGGCGTTTTCTCGTTTAACGGCATAAAGATATCTAAATCAATTGAATTTTTGTTAGAAAATTCTTTAAACTATTTAAAACAAGATCTATACTCTTGATCTTGATTACAAGACTCCTATCATCATTTTTTAAAGAGTATTCATTTTCAGCCATTCATTTTTTTGTTCACTTGATGGATAAAAGAACAATATCGAAAGTGCGTGAAATTTGATTTCTAGGTAGTTTAAATGGTTTAGACTCTCTCTCTCTCTCTCTCTCTCTCTCTCTCTCTCTCTCTCTCTCTCTCTATATATATATATATATATATATATATATATATATATATATATATATATAGGCTATGGCTTCTATACTATTATGAGTATTGGAGCCCTACTACTCATAAGTTATTTTCGATGATGAAGCTTCCGAATGGACGATCCACTCCGTTAAATATGATCTAGAGTATTTGAAACTTCTAGAAAATAAATTTCGTAGATTTTCGAAATTATAATAAAGTCCATCAAGTGGGCATAAAATGAACGGTCAAAATCGAACGACGTCCTAAAAATGGATGATCGGACCCTCAATTTAAGATCGGAGTTATTGATCTTTATCTAAATAGTGAATATAATTTTCTACCAAAAATTCAACAAATTTTGATTATTTTACACCGTTAAACTAGCAAATATTCCATGCCGGCCGTTAAAAATCGTCAATTTTTTGACCTCTTGATCGTAAGGTAATGATGTCAAAAAATTATAAAATTTGATTTCTAAACGCTAACGCCTGGACACGCTAACTGCATTTATCGCCTCTGCAAGCTTCATCGTTCAAAACGACGGCGAAAGTACCTAGGCATGGCAAGAGCACTTGTGTCCACGCTTTTTAACTCTTGGAGAAATCAGAGCAGAAATGATATTAGTCATTAGAAATGGAATTGCCTCCCTAGGTTGATAGTGTCACACCGCTATAAAGATTTAACCAAAGTATAGAAATAACATAATAGTTGATCCAAAGGTTAAAAACCTGATATGACAAGCTACCATATCCTATTAAAAAGAATAATAGTACGACTTATATATATATATATATATATATATATATATATATATATATATATATATATATATATATATATATATATAGCGTTTTATTGTTTTGACCTAGAGTTTGAAATTTAGAGGGAAATAATGGTTATGGTTTTATATGTTTAGAAGGTATTAGTGATATATAGTTTTAGATATTTATATGGATATTAGTAATATTTTAGATTCTAAAGAGGCATCTGTAATATTTTAAAATTTTGGAATAGTAGATTTAAAGTTGTTTTAAAAACTTATTATTTAAGATTTGAGCAGTCTCAAAAATTAATAGTGGAAAAATTGCCAAAAGCAGTTTGAATATGTAATTTTCTTAAATATTATAAAATAAAAATCATATGCTAAAATTTGATTATAAAATTTTAGTGATATAATATTCGAAATGTAAGGCATACGTCAAGTGCAGGCAATAATCTGCTTTCTCTTTCTACCCGTCCGTGGATGGTGTGCCTGCTGTTGACGACCCACCGGCGCGGTGCTCTCGTAGTAATGACAGGAGGGCATTAAAATTCGAGCACATCGTCCATTCCGCCGGATCTGTAGCTCCTTTTCGTTTGTATCGTGGTAGGGACCACCACGTGAGAATGCCAGACCCTCCTTTTGTTCCTTGTTCTTAAAATAAAGGAGCGTACAATAATCCTATTTATGAGTACCGAATGCTATTGCACTGCTGTTATTTTCCCCCACAGCGGATATTTTCACATAGGCTAAATTTTGATTCTCAAATTGCAAGGAAATATTTCGACCCTTATGCTTTAATTTATTAATAAATATTTTTATTCAAATATTTTATACAAACAGAATTAAATTTTTTTAATATAATTTATTTGACTAGATAGTATTGTATTTAGAGGTGTAATGTGGGCCGTGCCGGCTCAAATAATCCGGGCCGAAACAGGTTAGTGTCCGGCACGGCTCGGCCCGGTGCTGGGCCGGGCCAAAGCTGCCTAGCCTTCTGCCCGGCCAGGTCCTTTGGCCAGGATGGCACGGGCCGTGCCGAGCCAGCCCTTTAAAATATTTATTTTTTATTTTTTTTAAAAAATAGTATAAAATTTAAAAATATTATATAATAAGTATTTTATTTAAATTAATATTTTGATTAAATTATTAAAAATTTATAAAAATAATTCTAATAAAGTAAATATTTACTTTTTAAAAAGTAAATAAATTTGTATTATTATTTTTTAAAAAGGAAAATGAAATGGGAATTAGGGGGGTGTGGCCGTTTTCGGGGAGGAGAGGGACTCAGAGGAGGGGATCGGGGAGGAGGTAGGGGGCGTCGGTGGGGGGGGGGGGAGGAGATCGGGGAGGTGCAGAAGGACGAGGTGGGGGAAGTGGCCGGGGCCGGGGTCGGGGATGGCGGAGTGAGGGCCACAGGGGGCGGCGAGGGGGCTTCGGGGGCCGGCGTCGAGGCCGTAGGCCGGCGCGCTGTGGGAGGCGCCTCTCGTCCCAAGGAGCTCCTGGGACGCGCCTCTCTTCCCACCGAGCTCCTAGGGATGAGAGCTCCTGCGGAGTAGGGCCTCCTCCCAAGGAGCTCGGGACCCAAGGCAGTGCTGCCTTGGGCCTTGGGGGTTTGGGCCGTGCTGCCCGGCCCGTGCCGGGCCACCCGTCTCTCCTCGGGCTGGCACGGCCACGGCCCGTTTCGGGCCGTGCCGAGCCGTCGGGCCTCAGATTGGCGGCCCAGCACGGCCTGGAGGCTACGACCAAGCCGGCCCGGCACGGATGCTACAGTACCCGTGCCGTGCTGTAGCCCGGCCCGTTTTACATCCCTAATTGTATCGCTAAATGTCGGTAAAATAATATTAGCCATTGCCATATTATCAATCTCATTACTCCACTTCACTAGTACATTACAATAAAGTCAGCAATAATTTAAAAAACTTAGGTCGAAAATTAAAATAAATTAAACTTTTAAAAGTAAAATACCACACGCTATATATTTTATATCACGCTAAAAGCCACCAATACTCCACATCATACTACATTATAGATGTGGTTGATTCAAAGTCAAAATTGGTATCGGAATGGAAATAAGAATAAGCTGGAAATAGAATCAGAATGATTCATTACCTCATTCTATTTAGTTCACCGCTTGAATCGCAATCGGAATAAACTATTAATTCCATTGTCGGTGTTTGGTTCAGATAAATATCAGAAACGTGGTTAAATTAATATGTCAATTTTATATTTATCATATATTTGTTTAAAATTCAAACTAAAAATTAAATATTAATAATTTATGGAAAAATTTTAAAATGATATCAAATTTTAAATATATTTTTTCAAATAATTTAAAATTGAAATTAAACGAATAGTTCAAAATATAAAACTAAATTTTGATTATTCAAATTCGAACTTAAAATTATAATTTAAATTTCAATTTGGATCCGTAATTTAAATTTAAATTTTAAATAAAATTTCAATAAAATTTAAATTTATAGATTTCAAACTCTTGTTTGAATTTTAATTTTTAATTTAAGTTGAAATTTAAATTTAAATTTATAAATCTAATTTTTTACTTTAAACCTATGTTTTAATTCAAAAACAAACTTAAAAAATTTGAAATTTAATTCGAATAAATCCATTTTGTTCGGATTCAATATCCAATCCGGCCTCATATGTCAGATTAAAAAAATAATAATTGGGGGATTTTTCATTCACCCGAAAATCGGAATCGGAATGAAATTAAATCCCGTATGCCAAATACGGTCAAAAGGATTAGTCTATTCTGATTCTGATTCCGGATGAAAACAGTGGTGAACCAAACATGCTCTATAATTAAATTAGCAGTAATTTAAAAAACTTAGGTCAAAAAATAAATTAATTAATTAATCTTTAAAAGCAAAATATCACATGACTTATAGTTTGTGTCACACTCTAAGTCTAGTCACTTAGATCTGCTCATTCACATGCAACAGACCCACCGGAGGTGCAAAATTTTTCTACTTACATGAAGTGCATAATATATAAAAATCTGTATAAATAGTACATTATGGCAATATATGAAACATTAGAGTAATATATAGTACTATATTTAAGTCCATTACAATGCATTCTCTTATAAGGTTTTACAACATTTTAATTTTTCAAAATAGTATAATTTTGTTCGTTCATATAAAATGTATGTATCACTAGACCGACTTACACGATTTAGCTATTCCACGGTATCCTTATCATGGTCTTTGTAATGTATTGAACTTTCACAAATACCAGAGTTCTAGTGAAGAATACTAACGGATTGGATAGCCACAATGGTGTTTAGGGAGCATTCAAATAATATTTCGAGGTGAAAGTGGATTTGTAATTGCTTGAGTTTACTATCAATTAGCAACAAATTAAGGTGGGTTGTTGTCACGCACAAGGGCCCTTTTTGTAAAACCTTTATATAATAGGTGTCGTTCGAAATATCGGAGTTGCAAAAAATTGTCCATATATATTTTTTTGAAACCAGCCTTGCCCACGAGACATACAGATCCGCCACAAATACAAAATTTTTTTGTCCAAACAAACAGAATCTCTTGTGTGCGTACCAACCATGTACATTCACACGTATATACACAACTCACTATATACATTCACCGCAATCCGCAAACATTCAACCCGATGCATATCCATTCACCTTGCCATCCTCAGGAATGATACATGCCTCTAAGCATTCCTTAGACGCTGGATGATGTGATACATAATATAACAATCATTCTATTTAAAAGTGCTCGCCATCCGAAAACATTGCTTTTAAACTCTAGATAATTATCAATCGAAAACCTTTCAAATTTCTTTTGAAAACTGCTTTTAAAAGCCATTTGAAAACGGTTTCCCACACGAAAATATATACTTTGAAAACTAGCTATCACGAGAGGTAGAAAACTATTTTTCATAAATCACAAAAAATCAAAATACCACGAAGCTATAAAACAATAAATGCCGTTTCCATAATATGTAACGACTTCCTACTAGCCGTAACACATCGGATCTTTGCAAATAGCGAGGTTCGAGTGTTTGACTTGAGTTGGGAGCCTTTCCACAGTTTTTGGAGGGTCGTTGACAGTATTCCGACCTATGGCTCGTATCCCGAGAATTGAGGTATTTAAAGTAGTACTAAGGTCGCCAAAGAAGAGGACCTAGGTTGCTCTCGGATTGCCTTTTTCAAGGCTGTGTACCGGTACAGGTTGATGGCTGTATCGATACAGGCTGATGGCTGTACCGGTACACTTTAGATTTGTACCGGTACACATGGGTATTTTCTCAAACCCGAGGCTCGGATTTGTGTTTTCGTGGGATTTGTACCGGTACACTTTGACAGATTTCGAACAGTTAGTTTTTCAGGGGTGTTTGTCGCCGAAATTCTCCCGACCCTAGACCCGGTAAAAGATCTTCCTCGGGCCGGATACGCGTCGGGGTGAAAACGGTTCGGATTGATGACCCTCGAGAAGTGCGCCCTTCTGATCTTCAAACGATTCGATCGGCGAGGGATCAAACCGATCGGGTTCGAAATTCTATTCTCTCTTCGGTTCGGCCGACTGAAGCCGAATGGACGTCAGATAGCTAGGAATCACTCGAGACAATCAGAAAATCGGCCAGAGACAGCCGAATGGTATTTTATATTAAGAAAGATACTGTGGAATACAGGGGACAGACCGCAATCCTCAAAAGTGATGCCCGAAGGGCAGACAGACTCCAAGGATTACAACGAAAAATGGAGTGATGCCACTCAAGGCAGACAGACTCCAAAAAGTTAGATTACTGGCTACTCCTAAGAAAAACGGTAAGTGCAGGAAAGAAAATGCGAGAAAATAAGGTGGTCTTCTGTTCGCAGGGGAGAAAGACCCCTTTTCAGGGTATTGAGCGCCTATTTATAAAGTCGCCCCTGTATTGTTTATGGTCCTAGCACGATCAGTCATCATCTCACGTCTCCTGATATTGCGGACCACCTTTAGCTGATCGATAACCAACCTAACCGCATTACTAAAACCTCCGCGGTTCATGTCCTGTTTCATGCTCCCGTTGTATCTTTCTCGGACCATTCTTCCGGTGTAGACCTGCACCGGCGATTTAAGCTTCTAAAATCATTATTTCTCTTTAAACCGACCCAACAATTGCCCCTTCGGCAGCTTCCGAAGCGGTGTTTCGGTAGCTGGCATTTTACTCGATGTGAGATTTGCCTTTTGGCACATCTTAATCCAACGTTCGACTCCTTTTCCGCTCCTATATCCAACCGTTCGGCTCCTTTTCCGCTTTGATATCCTGCCTTTTCTCAAGAAATAGTGCGATCCGAGGTGTTTCCTCGGTCCAATCAACTTCAAATCTTTTATGCCAGCAACTGACATGATACTCCGTCCTGTGACTTGATCCTGGCCGTCTATTTTTATTTCACGGCCCTGATGCATCTTCGAATTTTGTCTTATGTGCGGTATTTATTGCGCCCTCTTAATTACCGCCGTCTATTCATCATTATGGCCGACTTCGAAAACTGCTCCGATATGACTTGATGACGATACTATCTCCTTTTTCTTCTTCTTCACGCTTCTCATTCTTCTTACTTCGTCTTCATCATACTTCTCTCCTCTACATTGCATCTTCCGTCTTGTTCTCGTTCTTCATCTCGCATTTTCTCTTCTTCACCGATGGCACCGATTCCTCCTCTACCGCTTAGTCCCTTGTTGGATTATTCCATTTTTCGTCCATCCCCTTAGAATGATGATACCAGATTTACTTTGGGTCCGTCTTACACCGTGGATCCGCCCATCGATGATTTTCTCTTTTCTAGTGACGGTCTTTCTTTGACCGCCCACTCGATCCGTTTGCATTCTTGGTTCCCTTCTGCCCCCGCTGGAAAATGTCTCCGAACCTGGCCAAGTATTTCAGATTACTTGGCGTGGTTAGATCGGATAGAAGCAGTCTATGTTGATGTCTGGCGGGAAGTCGGCGTGTATGAAGCCATCCAGCTCTCTCGGCATCCCCCTATTAACGATCATCTTCTCTTGGCTTCTGCACTTTGTTTTTGATCCCCTGTATCTAATGTTTTTCTATTTCGAGGGGGTCCCCTGACTCCAACTCTTTTGGATGTCGCCGCAATCGTTGGCTTAAGGCCTCATGGTGTTATTCTTTCCATGGCCTACAACCCTGATGGGATATCTGACTTCGAGGCCCACCTTGACCTCTCGGATCTGGCCTATTCTAAATTTCTCCGGCGGTTTGTAGGTGAACCGCCCACGCCCTAGTCACTAGGAAAGAACACACCGCCTTTCTACTCTATTGGTTATGTCATAATCTTTTTTGCACTCGGTCCCCAAAAAATTAACCGAGATTTTGTCCCTATTGCCGTCGGTCTTGCAAACGGCGATAAACTAGCGTTTTGTCCATACTTTTTAGCTTCCGTTTACAGGGAAATCTTTGATTCTATCAAACCGCTATCTTCTGAGAATAGTGTTGTCATTAGCTCAGGTTGCGGCGTTTTTTGGTTTTAACAGATGTTTTTACAAATTTATTTTCCGACTTTATGTCGCACTCCTCTAGATTTGGGTTCGGCTGCTCATTTTGATTCTTATGGACTGGCACTTAGTCGTCCTGAGCGGTTGACTCCGGGTCATCCTTCTGATTTTATTTCTTATTTTCCACATTTAATGACTCTCTCCTTCACTCTACTTTCCGGTGGTCTCCCTTTAATGACCGTGTGACCGGTCCTTCCTGATTTTTACTTCGATATGAAACCATCCGTCAAGAGCTCACCTCCTCCCGGGCTGGAGAATACGCAGATGTTTGGTACTTTTTTTTGGCTCCCAGAGATCTGCACTTCGGTTTGAAACAGCGCTCGAAGCTAATACCTAGTACCGAAGTTTATTCTCCCCAATTCGCAGCGCGACAGTTCGGGCTCGCTCAGGCACCTCCTGCCCCCGCGAAATTTTTCACTTTTAACACTGCTTCTTCCTGACCCCCGAGCAAAAGTACAGCCGAAATTGATATTATTTCGGCTATGGGCAATCGACTTCGGCGATTTTTCAAGCCGGTAAGCTTCAGGCCCAACACCGTGGGGGTGGTGGCTTACCGTTACACCTTCAATTGGGAAAGTTTTATTCGACCCCCTTTTACTAAAACTTCCCTACAGGCGTATCGTCAGACTATTCTTCCACTTGGTATGCCCTTGACTCATAACTTCACTTCTATTGATATTCCCTCTTTTGCTATTTTTCTTCTGCTAAATTGTCTATTCTTCTTATATTGATCAGCTATACCTGTACCCTGGGATTCAGCCGTTTCAGCTGTTTCACCAGTGTTCGAGGAACCATCGGAAGGGGCTTCCGACCCTTTGCCACCTTCTCCTGTATTTCACTTCTCCTCTCAATTTTGATTTTTTACGCGCTTCGTGCGTTCAATGTCTTTCTTTCTAAACATTTTCCTCTGTTAACAGTCCATCCCGACTTCTTCATCAGCCCCAGCTTCAGATAAACGGCCGATCGAAACTATTCAAATCGCCTCCGCCGCCTTCGAAAAGGCATAAAGTTTTGGCCAAGAGATCTCGGTCGGACAAATCCAAAGAACCGACAACCGAGTCTTCTCTTCCAGTTGCCACTTCAGAAAATCTACCTTCGGCTGTTAGAGCCGAATTGACTGATGTTTCGGAACAAATTCCCATTCCTACCGAGTCGAGCGAGATTATTGAAACTGAGGTATGCCTAGTTAATCACTCGTTCTCTTGACTTGTTAAGATTTTTAAGAATAATTTTAAGAAAACTCTTTCGTTTCTTTTGTTTTTTGCGGCGCAAATTGACAAACGAACTCACCGAGAGCTTCGTACCAAAAGGAAACAAGAGGTTGAGAAACCGTTACCTCTACCTACATCAGTGGTGGAACCAAGTCCAAGTGCACCTCCATTGGAAAACCCTCAGGATGTACAACCAGATACCTGTCCTCCTGTCTCTTCGTCTTCAGATGATCCCTTATCCACTACTTTTAACTTATTGTTAGCTTCAAGTCCCAGCTCAAATAATGGAGATGACCTGACAATTACGATGTCGTCAGACACTAGACGAAATCTGGATGAATGTCTCCAATTATATAATTGTGACCTTCCTTACTTAGCCCAACATCAAGAACAATTTGATCGGTTAGGTGCTCTTTTATGTAGTTTAACCGATCAATCAGGTATTTCCCCTACTAATCTATGTTTTATAGAGACCCTGTCGTCTCATCTTTCTTCTTTTTTATCTTGGCAACAATCTTTGCATGCCGAGTTTTCATCTTTAGATCAACATTTTGATCGTGTTGATCAAATTAAGAAAATTATTCCTGAGGTTACAACTCCTATCACGAAAGTGAGCCGTGAAGATAAACTTTTGGCCGATCAAGAATCGGCCTTACAACAGCGGATACTAACTCTGAAGGAAGAATTGGCCACAGCCGAAGCTGCTTTAGTCAATACTTCTGAACGCAGGCTCCTTCTTCAAGACCAATTGAAGACAAAAAAGGATGAAGGAGTAAAGCTTCGGGACCAGCTTTCCCAATTATACAAAGTACATCCATTGATGATGTCACGCCCCGAGCCCGCCTATTTGGTCGGTTTCGGGCGCACCGACAGACCGCCGAACGGACAGAGTCCCCCCTGTACGTTCAAGGCGTCGCAATCCATACAATTACAAGAGGTTCCAAATAGGAACAGATATTACAATCAGATTGCATAAGGAAGTATCGAAAACATAATGCAGCTACTTGCTATTACAATCATTCAACTCAGATTACAATTTTTCATTAACTTTAAACTTTTACATTCATATTACAGACTTCCTATTACAATCTAGTAAATTATACATTTTTATTACAACTTGCTTTCTTTTCCCCGCTATACCCCTAGGCTCTGTCAACTAGGGTACTTCTATCTCTGGTCTCCTGGTAGGGCGCTATCTATGGAGCTATGCCCTTGCCTCGCGCTGCTGCTGCTGCGCCGCTCACGACCATACCTGGGAAATACCCCCAAACCACATAGGGGTGAGAACTATATAAATATAGTTTCTAGTGGGTACAGCCACCCAAGGGAAAAGCTCGACCAATAGGTCCAAGGTGTAAGATATGGATCCCGAGGATCTAAAAGGTAATCGACACCTAGAGGGGGGGTGAATAGGTGTAAAACGGCAAAATAAAAAACCTCAATACGTTTTAAAGTAAATGCGGAAAATAAAATCAACACACGAGATTTTAATGTGGGAAAACTCTAAAACGGAGAGAAAAACCCACGGGACCGATCACACGAAAAATTCACTAAGAACCAAATTGAGTACAAGGTGATTTACCGATTACCCAACCCAACTTTACCGATTCTCCAATGTGGATCTCCTTCGCTGGTCCTCGATCGCTTGAAATCCTTCAACCGATCACGCCGAAACTCCTTGCTGCGACAACGCCCCAAATCCTCGATGCATCCACCGAATCCATAGTCCTTCACGCGATCTCCGCGCCAACCTCCATCCGGAGTAGTAGAAGATGATTTGTGGTGATTTCACAATTAACGAACCATAACCAATGGGAGATCTCTTTTAATTAATCATCAACTTGAATCATGAAGAAACGAAGATTCAAAAATCTAGAATCAATTTGATGATTAATACCATGAAAACTCTAATTAAGAAAAAGAACATTAGGTTAAAAAGAGTTTCTAGGGTTTTTCAAAAGAGTTTATAATGTAAGTATATAGATTTATGAACCCCCCATGGTCTTTATATAGTATTAGAAGACTTAGAGATAGATTAGGATTGTAACAACCAAATCTGGAAAGATTTCCCGCAGCCAAGGTCCGGACCTCACATGCAGAGACCGGTCTTGGGAAGTCCGGACTCTGCCCACTCAACCGGTTCTCTCTTCCGTCATTGAATTACAAATTCACCTAGGTCCTGGCCCCCGAGCCATGGAGTCCGGTCCTGAATTGTGTATCAACAAATATTGAGCTACGGGATCCGAATTCCACCTCTTAGGTCCGGTCCATCCTTACGCAACCTGAGAGTTCAAGGTACTGGATCCGGACCTCACATCCAAGTCCGGATTTGAATTAAGGTTGCGCAAGAATCAGGCTTACGGGATCCGGATTTTACCCTTCAGATCCGGATCTTGACCAGATTTTTCCAGCTTTGACTTTTTGTCATATAGAATTCAATCCAAGTCTTCTAACTACTATATCTTAATCTAAAATCACCATAAATGTTCTGAGAATCATACCTGAGGTGCCGAGCTTCACCGTTGAGTCTTGTAACGTCTGTTTGCATCGTCTTTGTCCAAGTGTGCTCTTAATTCCTTCAAGAGTTCAAACACCTCACGAAATTCGCCAACTTATAAAATTCTTAACAATCTCCCCCTTTGGCGATTTCGTAACAAAACACAAAACGAAACCCGTACATAACTCAAAAACAAAAAAAAACGAGGATTACTGCAATCACCAAACAATAATCCCCTGCATGACCGATCCAATAAGAACAAAATTACAGACTTTAATCCTGTTACAAACTCTATGACCTAGACATTGGAGTCTTGAAGTCTTGAATGTTCCTGCAAAAACCTCTCAACACAGATTCAAGCATCAAAGATTCTATTAAACATCAAAAGCAAACAGTCATAGTTACAGTCCAGAGTCAACTAAAAACTAAAGCCATCAAAAAAACATCAAAGATCTAAAACAACTCCTATCTAAATAAAAGTCTAATATTATCATCATCATTCATCATCTCCCCCTTTTTGTCCGAAAGAGCCAAAACGACAAAACGAGGGCCCGAGCAACCTAGTCTGAGTCGATGTCGGGTGGAGGCATCTCAGAACTCCCACAGCACAACTTCTCACAAAGTAGCCGCAAATACCGAGAAACGCGCCCATAGCGCTTCTTGAGCTTTACAATATCCTGACGCATGACGTCCTGAACCGAGCCTTGTCTTTCTAACTCACCTGAAAGCCGCTGCTGCTCACTAAAAATCGAGGAAATGGATGCAACATCATCTGGAGCAGCCTGAGGCGGAGAAGGAGGAGCAGGTGCATGAACAGGAGGAGGAGCACCTGGATGAAGTTGAGCTCGAGCCTTAACCATCGTCGTCTCTCCAATTGGTCCAAGGGAATGCTCATATGAGGAACAGTCAATGTTTACCTCATGAAGTCGGAGAATTCTCATGATCAAGAGTGGATAAGGGAGGCGATCCTTCTTACTCGAAGTTTTTATCTCTCGCGCCATTCTCTTCCAAATCAGAAAAGGGACATTCAAGTTGATGTTCCGCTCTTGAACAATCTCGGGATGACCAAGAAGATAGAGATACAATACACGATCCCACCTGATAATCTTTGTGTTTGCTAAAGGCATTAAATTGTAACAAACCACAAAATTAAGAAACCTGTACTCCAGCCTCAAATCCATAGATAAGATCGCGTTTCCGTTGTTCTCCACGCCGGGAACACAAAGGAACCTGAGCATCCGCGTCCAATCCCCAATAGCACCAAAACCTGACTGAAGATAATCAATACCATCTGTACGTGCCTCCATACCAAGTACCATCCCAACGGTGGCTGGGGTAATAGACATCTCAACTCCCCGAACAGAAGTCGTGAATACATGAGGTCCCTCATCTGATTCCAGTAAATGCCCAGCTCGCATATAGAATTCCCTGATTAGTTCGAGATCATAACCCGTCTGCTCTGCGAAGTTACATACTTCGTGTAGGTCACCGTGCTTAAAAGGAGCTTGAAACCCCGGGACTTTCTCAAACAGGTTCGCCACGCCGACAAACCGTTCCCCAATGCACGTCTTCGTCGAATACATGGTTCGGCGGCGATCATCAACAGGAAGATCACGAGCACGGTCAGCATCACGCTCATGAATAGATATACCTCCTGATCCTCTATGACCACGAACATAGATATGAGACGTCTGAGGCGATTCTGTGTCCCCCGTCTCAACTACCTTCTCCTTTCCCTTTCCCGTGGCCTTTCCTTTGCCTTTTCCTTTTTCTTTTCCTTTCCCTTTGGCCTTTCCTTTCCCTTTCTCTTGTTCTTTCTTCTTTGAACGAATTTCAGTAGCTATTGCCTCCCAATCTTCCTCCTGGGAATCCGCCCCCGAATCATCACCCGGGTTATACTCACTACTCGCTTCGTCGGCCGGCTCTTGTGTCGAGGGGCGTCTGCGCTTCGCTCCCGGACCCCCTCGCGCCATTAGGAACACAAGCACCAAAAGCGACGAATACATAATGTAAGAAGAAAAGCCGCTGTCCACATTGAGAAAAACACAAGTATTGACCACAAAAACATCATTAAATAAGCATAATTGGTCAAAAAATTTGAAAAATCATCTAGATCATCCTAGGGCCATGAGAAACAAATTTAATACAATGAATCATGCAGAAAAATGATGCCAAAATGAGCTAATCTCGAAACAAGATGCTGTGTACAGTAAAAACCTGTGAAAACCTAGGGTTTGAGCTAATGTACTCACAGATCTGAGGTAAAAGAGCGAAATAGATCTTGTAGAAATGCTTGCTAGGTATGATTAAGTAGAAAAGAAGTAACAAACCCAGTTCAAAACAGAGAAAACAAGATCAAATGCCAAGAAATCACAAAAACCTCATTTTCGGGTAAAAACAGTAAAATGCATATAAGGGCTAAGATCTCACCTAAAATCCGAAGTAAAACCGTGCAAAAGCCACCAGAGGGTGTCTATGGGTTTTAGAGAAAGAAACTCCAAAGAACAAACAAAAAACGAAATCAAAAAAATAAACCCCTGGCCGTGCGGTTTATATGCTCGCCGCTCCAGCTGGGTCCGGACCTTGCTGGTCAGGTCCTGATGCCACACCCGATTTCACTGCGTGCGGTCCGGACTTGGCTGCCGGGTCGGGATCCCGAAGACAGCACAAAAAGAAATTTTATTTTTAAATAAAATAGCTTTTCGATTGTCCGTAAAACAAATTTGTATGAAATATATTAACAAAATTCTATTCAATAAAATTCAAAAATTTCATAAAAGTTGAACCGTATATCAACCAAAAATTAAGAAAATATACTGTGAAATTAAGCACATCCATCGAGTTCTAAACAATAGGTGCACCGAATTAGTCATCGAATTCGCAAATATAAAGATTCAAGTAGATCACATTAACTGAAATAAACACAAGAATATAATCCAATTGAGTTATGCACACATAGAAACTAAGGAGTGGCTCTTTGAGCATCTTTTGAAACATTGTTCAACTAATCTTCGCACTAGCCACCTTATGTCACCGAAAATTCTAAAAATTCATCTTTTTTCTCAACCTTTTCGGTTGTTCAATAAATTGCTCATGTGGTAGCTACACACACTTACCGGACGACCGTGGTGGTAGCTCTTTCCTATATGTGGTGGTAGTTTTCACACTCCCTTGAAGGGATGTAACTCTTTCCATATCTTTCGTTGGTGGTAGTTTTCACACTCCCGTGAAGGGATGTAACTCTTTCCACATCTTTTATATTTAAAGTTACTCCCTCTCAAATAGTGCAACCCTCAATGGGAAAATAGTATTGAGATTTCAGAAAATAAATCAAAAGTATCCGGTTTTTCACGCAAAAATCCACTCCAAGAATAACGAGAGAAATCATCAACAATCAAAAGAATATACCGTTTTCTACCCAAACTTTGAATTCTAGATGGTCCCATTAAGTCCATGTGAAGTAACTCTAAAGGTCGTGATGTCCCTAAATGATTCAAGTTCTTATGTGCGAATCTAGTTTGCTTACCCAATTAACAACCCCCGCACAAAACATTCTTTTCGAAATCAATTTTGGGTACACCTAACACAATCTCCTTTTTGTGATCTTGGATAGCTCCTTAAAGTTTATGTGACCTAGTCGTTCATGCCATAAAGTCTCGGTTTCTAATGACACCAAAGGTTACATGTTTCGTTTCGGGTACAAGGAACAATATAACAATTATTTTGGGATCTTACACCTTTTAAGAAAAGAGAGTCATTATCTAGAGTTACCAAACACTCTTTTGAAGAAAATTTCACACAATACCCATCATCACATAATTGGCTTATGCTTACGAGATTTGATTTAAGCCCCTCAACATAAAAGACATCAGTCAACGTAGGGCCTTTCGAGATAGTGATTGTTCCCTTTCCAATGATCTTAGAGGATCGACCATCTCCAAATACGACACATCCACTAGAGATTTCTTGAAAAGAAGTAAACCAATTTTTATCTCCGGTAATGTGTCGGGAACATCCACTATCAAGGTACCAAGAATTAATATCGTAAGCATGAAGCGAAGTATGAATA
Source organism: Aechmea fasciata (assembly GCA_025177825.1). Classification (NCBI taxonomy): domain Eukaryota; kingdom Viridiplantae; phylum Streptophyta; class Magnoliopsida; order Poales; family Bromeliaceae; genus Aechmea; species Aechmea fasciata. The sequence goes on along the minus strand of CM045930.1, from coordinate 2,041,884 downwards.
ACTAAGCAAGGGTAGAATTCACCTTTGCGCACCCAAACCTTACGTGTTTTGGGGTGCGATGGCCGACTTGTATGCGTCTTGTGAAGCTTGTCGACGAATTGATTTCTCTTGCCCTTTGAATCATCGAACTTAGGCCTCCATGATTGTTTAGCCTTCACGTTTGGAACTTGCTTTGAAGTCTTTGACGACTTCCGTTGGTTCATTGATTTTGTAGGGTTCTTCTTTTGTGTGCAAAATCTCTTTACATGACCTAGAACTCCACAAGCATGGCAAATTTTGTTAGTTAAAACTTTGGTAGGAGAAACGAATTTACCTTGAACCTTTGGAGTAGGTTTAGTCGAGGTAGTGCCCACTTGCTTGGAAACTTGGTCAATGTATGTCCTCTCATATCCAAGTCCCAACTTATTGGTTTGACCAATTCCAAGCATCCGATCAAGTTTAGTCGTTCCGGAGGAGAACTTGCTCAAGTCCGATCTAAGTTGTATAATTGTCTTCGTGAACTCCAAGTTTGCCTCCTTTGCCTTCGAAAGTTGTTTGTTGAGGTACATTGAATTTTCTTCGTACAACTCCTTTTCATTCTCAAGTATAGCAACATTCTCTACTAGAGTGTTGTAGGCCCTCGACAATCCATTCTTCTCTTGCTCCAAACTACTTGTCAAAGTGCTCAATTTGGTGTTTTCTCCTTCAAGATCGATGATTCGTCGTCGAAGTTACTTGTTGTGTTTAGCCATCCTTTTCGACTCAACCACCAATTGATGATATGCGGCGACCATATCATCTCCATCCGATTCTTCATCCGTTGAGTTCTCCGTCGTAGAATGTTCATGCACGAAATAGAAAGTGAATCGATGAAGCTAAACACACGAGAGAAGATTCACATGCAAGTAACGCCGTAGCATTAACGTCTTCATCACTTGCGGTAGACTCATCCGCAGAAGAAGAGTCATCCCAAGTGATGGCTTGCATAGCCTTCTTTATCGAAGACTTCTTATTCAGACAATCCGATGCTATATGTCCAAACCCCCGACATTAATAGCATTGAATTTATCCTTCCCTACTTTTCTTGTCCTTTGAAGAATCTTTAGAGAAATTTTTGGAACGTTTAAATTTAGAGGATGAAGAAGGAGTACTCCCTTTTGATTTATTCATTTTCGAAGAGGACTTTGGAGGAAATCTCTTCTTAAAATTTCGCCGGAACTTCTTTGTTAGGAGTGCGAGCTGTTTTTCGAAATCCTCCAACGTCATATCCGAATCCGTCTCGGAAGTAGATGATCTCGCATTGCCTACTTTGGTAGATTTGAGCGCCATCCCTGTGGACTTAGAAGACAACTTGAAAAAAGATGAGTTAGAAGGAAAAGTCATCTCATATGTTTGAAGAGCACCTACTAATTCATCTACTTTCATCTCATCCGGGTGTTTCACCGTTTCAATAGCCGCGACTTTCGGACAAAAACGTTCGGGAAGAGTTCTTAAAATCTTACGAATGATCTTGGTTTCGGGAATTTTCTCACCCAAGTTAGAACAAGTGTTGACTATATCTTGAAGTCATGTATAATAATCAGTAAAATTTTCATTTTCTTCCATATGAATTGAATCAAAACGACTAGTCAACATTTGTAATTTTTGTACTTTTACGAGGCTTATTCCCTCATGGGTGGTTTTAAGAATATCCCAAATTTCCTTGGCGGTCTCACACGCCGAAATCCTAAAAAATTCGGTTTGATTTAAAGCATTAAATAGGGCATTGATACCCTTCCCGTTAAATGAAGAAAGCACGTTTTCGTCTCTAGTCCACTTAGTTCTCTGTTTTGGAACGGTGACATTATCGACTACTTCGGTGGGGTGTTTCCAACCAAATTCCACCGCTTGCCAAACCCTCTCATCGATGGCAATAAGAAACGCCCTCATGCGGACTTTCCAATAAGCACAATTGGTGCCATCAAAGAGAGGAGGTCGATTAATGTTACCGCCCTCGGCCATTATCTACAACCTATACCCTCTCTGATACCACTTGTAAGATATGGATCCCGAGGATCTAAATGGTAATCGACACCTAGAATAGGTGTAAAACGGCAAAATAAAAACCTCAATGCGTTTTAAAGTAAATGCGGAAAATAAAATCAACACACGAGATTTTAACGTGGGAAAACTCCAAAACGGAGAGAAAAACCCACGGGACCGATCACACGAAAAATCCACTAAAGACCAAATTGAGTACAAGGTGATTTACCGATTACCCAACCCAACTTTATCGATTCTCCAATGTGGATCTCCTTCGCTGGTCCTCGATCGCTTGAAATCCTTCAACCGATCACGCCGCAACTCCTTGCCGCGACAACGCCCCGAATCCTCGATGCGTCCACCGAATCCACGGTCCTTCACGCGATCTCCGCGCCAACCTCCATCCGGAGTAGTAGAAGATGATTTGTGGTGATTTCACAATTAACGAACCATAACCAATGGGAGATCTCTTTTAATTAATCATCAACTTGATTCATGAAGAAACGAAGATTCAAAAATCTAGAATCAATTTGATGATTAATACCATGAAAACTCTAATTTAGAAAAAGAACATTAGGTTAAAAAGAGTTCCTAGGGTTTTTCAAAAGAGTTTATAATGTAAGTATATAGATTTATGAACCCACCATGGTCTTTATATAGTATTAGAAGACTTAGAGATAGATTAGGATTGTAACAACCAAATCTGGAAAGATTTCCCGCAGCCAAGGTCCGGACCTCACATGCAGAGACCGGTCTTGGGAAGTCCGGACTCTGCCCACTCAACCGGTTCTCTCTTCCGTCATTGAATTACAAATTCACCTAGGTCCGGTCCTGAGCCATGGAGTCCGGTCCTGAATTGCGTATCAACAAATATTGAGCTACGGGATCCGAATTCCACCTCTTAGGTCCGGTCCATCCTTACGCAACCTGAGAGTTCAAGGTACTGGATCCGGACCTCACATCCAAGTCCGGATCTGAATTAAGGTTGCGCAAGAATCAGGCTTACGGGATCCGGATTTCACCCTTCAGATCCGGATCTTGACTAGATTTTTCCAGCTTTGATTTTTTGTCATATAGAATTCAATCCAAGTCTTCTAACTACTATATCTTAATCTAAAATCACTATAAATGTTCTTAGAATCATACCTGAGGTGCCAAGCTTCACCGCTGAGTCTTGTAACGTCTGTTTGCATCGTCTTTGTCCAAGTGTGCTCTTAATTCCTTCAAGACTCCAAACACCTCACGAAATTCGCCAACTTATAAAATCTTTAACACAAGGAGGCACCGCAAATATGTTAGTCCCAAAACATATATTGATATATAATTTGCAACTAGCATAAAAACCTACCTCATAATATGCAATATGCAAATATTCTTTAGCTCTTAGCTTTTCTTTACTTTATCGCTATTCTTTACTTTAGCCATTTCATTTTACTATTAGCTATCTACTTAGACTAGCTATTCTCATTCTTACTCTTTACTCTTGGCCCTTATGCTACTTAGCATATACTTCTAAGGTCCACTCTACCTCAGCTCACTATGCCGCCCGACTCGGTCTTGAGTCAATCAAATGCGGATAATCCGCCCGCTGTCTAGCCCGAGGTGTTGGACGTCTCACAACTACCCCAGCTGTCAACAGCCTGCCGCCCTCTATGACTCTGCCTCAGGGCGGCGAAATCGTCGCACACGCCTGTCACCCTCAGTGGTATCGCAAACTTGGAACGGCTCGAGTCACCTGACATAGCACCGGCGGCGAACACGGCGTTCTTACCCAGCGTGGACTAGAGTCATGACCTAACCATCTGGCGGCGAACTAATCGCACCTCACCCAACAATGGTTCGAGTCACGTCTCAGCCACCTGGCGGCGCACGTATCGTACTTACCCAGCAATGGTATTAGTCACACTCACGGCGGTCTGATCCTCAACCCGGCTCAACCGGTATAGAACTCAACTCGGCTCACCCTGGCGGCGAAATCGTCGCACACACGCCACGACGGTGGTATAGCCCTGGACGGCGAAATCGTCGCACACGCCCGACACCCTCAGTGGTGTCCAAAACTCGGGATTCCATGAATCCGTTCCACTTAGCTTGAGGGTTAGCTAGGCCCTCAAGAGACGACCCTCTAGGTCCATTGTCCAGCACCTCCTAGGTCTACTTGACGCTAGGGCTCACTCATTGTCACATAACCTAGGTTGACTTAACTCTAGGTTCAATGTCATTATAACTTGACCTATGTTTACTAACACTAGGTCCATTATCATCCTTGTCCAACCTATGTCCTTGACACTAGGTACAACGTCATTCACCTAGATCCATATGACTCTAGGTTTACTATAACCTATGTTCTTTACACTAGGTTAGATGTCATTCTCCTAGGTCCATTTGACTCTAGGTTTACTATAACCTATGTTCTTTACACTAGGTTTGATGCCACTCGATCTATAGGTGTATTAGTCCATGACTCACATTCTTTACTTAGCATTCTTATACTTGGCATTCTTATACTCGACATTCTTATACTTACCATTTTCATCGCTAGTTTATTTACCTTTAGCATGTTCTCACTATGCTAAGCATGCATTCATCTACTCATCTAGCATTATACACTATGCTATTATCACGCATCTACTTAGCATATAACACTATGTTCTTTAACATGCATTTCTACACTTGCAACATATATCATTTATATGCATCAATACGAAACTATGTCACTCTTAGACATACAGGCGACCTAGTCGCTTCGGTAAACACAACCCACCTTAGGTTTGCTCTCCGATTGCTCGTCGACACTCGCAATCGGCCGCCCGCGGCACCCGTGACCCGGTTCGGCTCGACTCTTGCGCGACCAACCGAACGATCTCCGAATCTCGATCTGAGACTTTGTGCCGTTGCCCCACGCCTTCAAGTTGCCCCGGTTTCGTTTTCATGAATTTTGGGCTCCTATCTTACGTCTTTGCGGACATCCGGTATGAATATATTAATAAATTAATATCTTTGTACTCGCTCGTCGGATCACCGAACCGAGCGCGCCAACGCGTTCGTTAGGCCCTCAATTAGGTTTATATGGGGTCAAATGAGATCAATCTCATCTATTTCTAAAAACCCCCTTTTTAACCCTAGGTTTTGCATTTTTGCAAAACCTACCGTTTCCATCTCTAGAACAAGCGAAAGCTTGTTCAACCTCTAGGAACTCATTTAGGAGTACTAGAACCATCCATAGGGTGCTTAGAGCAAACCCTAGAAATCCACCATTAGAGCTCTATGAAGGAAACATGGTTTTCATGTGTTCTTCGGTAGTTACTAGGCTCCTACACTTGTGAGGAGATCAAAACACTAGATCTAGGGTTTAGAAACCCATTCCTTAAAAATCTACCGTGAGAGGAGGCTAAAGCTTACCTTTACTAGATGCTTTCTAGCTCAGAGAAGAGAATGAGATGGCCATGGTGATCACCATCTTGCTCTCCTTCATCTTCTTCTTCTTCTTCCCTTTCTTTCTCTTTCTTTCTTTCCCTTTTCTTCTTCTTCCTGTCGACAGAGAGAGTGTGGGAGAGAGCAATCTGTGAGGGAGAGAGGGAGAGAAGAGGGTTTTAACCCTTTCTATTCACTTAACCCCCTGCACAATTGCTATAAAACCCCTCAACAATGCTTCTCTTGCAACAGCCCAAACTGGGCATTTTCGGGTCTCAGAGACCGGTCTCCATGTATGGGGTCCGGACTACAAGTACCTTCACCAGAGTCCCATCGCGCGTGGGGTTCGGACTCCACCAATAGGATCCGGATCCCGAGAGCAGGATTTTCAGGACTTAGCCATTTTCAGCCTCCTGCGCAAGCCAAGACCGGACTTCACCTGTGGGGACCGGTCTTCAGCCGTGAGGTCCGGACTTCCCTTGTGAGGTCCAGGACCACAGCCTCAAATCGAAATTTGCTTCGGACTTACCCAATTTCGACTTCGGTCCGTTTCTTCTCCGTTCCAACTCACTTTTGGCCCGTTTGCCCTCCGATTCGTTTCAAATCGAACCGAGACTCTCCACACATGATTTAGATCATGTCCACATCATTATCTCATCCGCGCAAGCGTCGAATTTAGCTCGTGGCCCAAGATAGCCTTTCGGGCTTCGTTCTCGCGCCTAGTGCACCGAAACCACCGAAAGCTTCCAAACTTCACCGGAACCACTCTTATGGCCTTCTAAGCCAACATACCTCGTAACTTCAAGACTTTAGAAGGTCGGAATGTTACAGATGAAACGGAAGAAGAAAGCTGCTGAGAACGCTCAGGCCAACATAATAGCCGAATGGAATCAACTTAGGGACTTGTTCTCTTGACTCGGTTTGTAATATGTTAACTTTGATTATTTTCCCACATGGATGGGTAATATTTCTTTAAATATTTCCCATTGATTAGCTATTCATTTTCTGATCCATTTATATCTTTAATATAATATGCATTTCCTTTTACAATTCGGCTGACTTGAAATGGTCCTTCCCAATTTGGGGACCATTACCTATATGTTCGGTTCTTTTGACCGATTGAAAATACTAGCCGAAGTACTAAATCACCGGCTATAAATGACTTATGCTGGACTTTTTTATTATATGCTCGACACACTCGGCTCTGATACGCCTGCATATTATCTAAAGCCATTAGCCGAATTTCACTCAATCTTTCTATATTTTCTTCCATTAACTTGCTATATTCCTCAGCCGAAAGTTCCTCTTGTTTTTCTGTCCTTAAGGAAGGAACTGTTATATCGGCTGGTACCACGGCTTCATGGCCGTATACTAACTAAAACGGCGTCATCCGTGTTGCCGTTTTTATTGAAGTACGGCACGCCCATAATACTTCAGTGAGCTTTTCATTCCACTTCTTTGGATATTTTCCAATACGTCTTTTCATCAGGTTAATGATTATTTTATTTACTGCTTCTACTTGCCCATTAGCTTGAGCATAGTAAGGAGATGAATGCAGCAAATTTATATTTCGAGACTCAATAAACCGAACAAACTGTCCACCTGTGAACATTGTACCTTGATCGGTTGTAATTGTCTCTGGAATCCCAAAGCGGTGTATTATATGATCCTCGACAAAATCAATAATTTCTTTTTGAGTGACTAATCGAGTAGGTTTTGCTTCTACCCATTTAGTAAAATAATCCACAGCCACTATTAAAAACTTGTGACAGTGATGAATTCTGTATTTCTCCAATTAAGTCCATTGCTCATCCTCGAAATGGCCAGGGTTTTATTATGGCATGCATTTCGGATGCAGGGACTCTTTGTATTGAACCATGAAATTGGCAATCTTGGCAACTTTTGGCATAGTCTATGCAATCTTGATACATAGTCGGCCAATAATACCCTAACTACCGGATTGTCCATCTTAACCTTTTTCCTACTAAATGGGTTCCACATATGCCCTCATGTGTTTCTCCTATTATCAACAAAGCTTTTTCGGGTCCTAAACACTTCAACAATACCTCTTCGGCTATTCTTTTATAAAGTTGTCCATCCAACAAACAATAGCCGATAGCTTTTCTCCGAATAATATAGTTAGCTCCTTTATTCGGATTTTCTAAGTATTCGATCAAAGACTCTCTCCAATCTTTTTTTATTTCCACTGGCGCTATTATCGGCTCTCGTATATGAACCGAAGGCAACAACCTTCTTTGAATTTCAACTGATTCTGATTGCGGTTCTTTGTACCCAGAGGCCGATTGAGCTAATTCGTTTGCCTTTTCATTTTCTTGTATGCTCATATGTTCAAGTTCAGCCTCTCCAAAATTGCATAATAACTCCAACGTTTTCCTTAAATAATTTTGCAAATTCGGATTTTCACATCGGTATTCCCCAATAATTTGTTTGATCACTAACTGTGAATCACCGATGACTTTAATTGATTTTGCTTTTAACTCTTGCAAAATCTCAAGTTCGATTATTAAAGCTTCATACTCGGCTTGATTGTTAGAACAACTAAAATCTAACTCGAAAGCAAATTGACAAACGTACCCCTCAGGAGACTGTATTACTATCCCTACTCCTGCTGATTCGGCTGTTTTTGAGCCTTCGAAGTAAAGCGTCCAATATTGACAGCCGATCACATTTTGTGTCAATTCTTCAATTTCCACACATGGATGATCAGCTAAAAAGTCCGCTATGGCTTGTCCCTTAACAGCTTTTGCAGGAACATATGTAAGAGAGAATTCGGATAATGCTAATATCCATTTTCCGATTCGCCCTCGTAGCACTGGCTTGGATAACATATATTTTATCAGATCGGTCTTGCATATTACCGATACTTCGGTTGGTAAAATATAATATCTCAATTTTGTACATGAATAATACAAAGCCAGACATAACTTTTCGATAGCCGAATATCGTCTCTCTGTGTTTAAGAGACGCCGGCTCAAGTAATATATGGCATGTTCTTCTTTTTCTTCATTTTCTTGGGCTAATAAACATCCTAAGTTTCCTTCGGTAGCCGATATATATAATTTCTGTTAAGGATTTTGTGTTGACAAGTTTCGTGAATTGAGTCGGAGTCTTGAAGGATCGGAGCGGATCAAAGATCGTCGAAGAATCAAAGACTTCAAAGAAAGTGGAATTGGCTCACAATGTGAATCACGACGTCCAGGTAAGGTTTTAAATCATAACATGGTGATTCATACTTAGTTATAGGCATTAGAATCATAAAATCATTGTATAACAGATTAGAAATTATATCGAAACTTTGTAATTTTCGAAAAGTGAAAAATCAGTAAAAATTACAAAGTTATACCGCTATAAATTTGGTTTTGTACCGGTACAAGAAAAGTTGCTATACCGGTATAGCCATCAATCTGTTACCGGTAATGGCCCTTCGCAGAAAAATCTTCCGTCATTACATTACCGGTAATGGGTAGGATTTTGTACCGGTACAAGGTGTAAAAAATCTGAATTTTATCTAATCCGAATCTAATTGATTCTAAAGTCTATAAATAAGATCTTACGGTTCTCTAACTCGTGTGCTTTATGAAAATACATATTTGAGAAACCCTAGAGGCTAGGAATTGATCTAAAACCTATTTTCCATATATTAGCCTCTTTTAGGTCAAATCGAGATATTAAAATTCTATATCTATATGTCGATTTGATCTTCTCTTCGCTCGGAGTTTTCTTCTTTGGTTCTCTACGATACTCCTAAGCGAAGGATCACCATATTCATGATACTCTCGTGAACGGCGTCGTGGATTCGGCGCGTTTGAAGCGGTTCGTGGATTCGGATTGTTGGCTCGTGGATTCGAGTGGCGTCGTGTATTCGACGTGTTCGAGGCTTCGTGGATTCGAAGTGCGTGCGTTCGTGGACTCGAACGTGAGGCGTGGACAACCCGAAGGAGGATTGCGCGGAGATCCATAAGAGAGCTAGAGAGGTCAAGTCCGTGGAGTTCGGTAATCACCTTATAATCTTTTCTTTTAGTGGATTGTTGTTCGCATGTTGTTCCCGTGGGTTTTTTACTCCGAGTTGGAGTTTTCCCACGTAAATCTCGGTGTGCTTTTTATTTTCCGCATTTACTTTATTAACGCATCGAGATTTGTGATTTTTGGCCGTTACACCTATTCACCCCCCTCTAGGTGTTGTTTGATACAATCTAGATAGATCCTTGGGCAACCCATAACTCACAATTGGTATCAGAGCGGGATCTAGATTCATTGTTATCTAATGGCCGAAGGCGGTAACATCAATCGACCACCGCTCTTCGACGGCACTAATTATGCCTATTGGAAAGTTCGCATGAGAGCTTTTCTAATAGCGATCGATGAGCGGGTGTGGCAAGCAATAGAATTCGGTTGGAAACATCCTATCGAAATGGTCGATAATGCTACTGTGAGACCCCAGATAGTCCTATATATGAGATATAATAAGGCTAAACTCTTAACCCGGCTTAAGCATTTTTGGTGGTGGTAAGACCCAAGAGATTAAGAGAGTTAAGCGTGCTAGGATGGGAGTAGTCCTAGGATGGGTGACCCCCTGGGAAGTTGGGGCGTCACAAATTGTGACGTACTGAACTTTGCAAATAGCAAGGTTCGAGTGTTGGATGTGAGATCTGAACTTTTTCAGATTTTCTTGAGGGTCGTTGACTGTGTTCCGACCGATGGCATGAGTACCGAGGTTAGTGGATGAGTTCCAAGCTCTAAAGTTCAAAAAGTTGGATTTTAGGTTGCTCTCGGGTTGGATTTCTGTGCTCTTGTACCGGTACAAAATTGTTGCTATACCGGTACAGCCTTGATGGCTATACCGGTACAGACCGAGATGTGTACCGGTATAGAAGTGCAGACCGAGCTAGCTGAGGCTCGGGTTGGCTGTTTCGCAGGGTTTATACCGGTACAAACTTGGATTTGTACCGGTACAGCCTAGCAGATTTCGAAAATCTGAAATTGCAGGGACTGTTTTGCGTTTGTACACCTCTTTAACAGCACCAAAGCCCTTTGGGCTTCCTTTTTGTGCTGTGAACGTGAGAGGGAGAGAGGTAAGAGCTCCTCTCTTTTTCCCCCTTGTCCTTTTTGATTTTTGGGTGGTTTTCCTTGGGATTGATCACTCTCCTTCTCTCTTTTGGCTTCTTGGTGCTTGTTCCACCATGGATGAAGCTTGAAGCTTGTTGATGGTGCTTGTTGGAGGAGAGAACTTCAAGTCTTGAGGGTTTAGAGCCTTGTTTGGAGCTCCTAGAAGGTAAGCAACTCAACTCCTTCCTCTAGATTTGAGTTTGGTTGTTTCGTTATAGATGAAACCCTAGATGTTGATATTAGGGTTTAATTTTGGGGCTTTTCGATTTGGTGCATCTAGAGTCTAATTGATAATGTTAGAACCTTCCTTTAGGTTGGGTTGAGGAGACTCTAGCTTGCTTTTGGGATCTCTAGAGGGATTGCTACCTTAGAGGTGAGTTTTATCCTTTCTATGTGGTTTTGGAGTTGGGTAATTTCTAAGGCTTTTGAACCTAATTATGTGGTTTAGAATCTTTACTTCGATTGCCTTAGATGGGATCTAGCTTCCATTTGAAGCTTCGAGAGGGATTTCACTCTTAGGTGAATTTTTCCCTGTTCGCTAGTTTTGATCTTCGCAGTTTGAGTCGTGGGCTTGCCAGTTGACTTTGAAACTTCTTGTGTAACCTTTCTAGGGTACAAGGAGTCTGAAAAGAGTCGGGGTTGGCGACCCGGAGCGTGCGAGGATCATCGGTGGGTTTGACCTCCAAATTCAATGAAAATTCTCATTGGAATTATTTGAGTACCGTAAAATAGAAAATCATGTATTCTCGTGTTAGTTACATCATGATTGAATTTTTAGAATGCTTAAATATGTGCCTCATGTATAATAAAAATATTGACCTCTATGTAGTAGAGAGCGACTTGTGCATGATGTAGCATTCTTCTAGTGGCTTGAGGTTGAACTTTGTGGAATATGACATGAGAACAAGTGAACTTGAACTTAGAACTATGTATAACATAGGAGAAAAGCTAATGTCATTAAGCGGCATTAGACTTGGCATCGGTTTGTGAACTAGTGAGCTAATGTCATCAAGCGGCATTAGGCTCGGATTCAAACTTTGACATAGAAATTCTAGTGTCATGTGAACTATTGTACTAGACCATAGGGTTACTAGTGACATTTGACATGGGAGGACACTGAGGTTTGAGACTTGAGACTCGAGACGGTATGGTTCTATTACAGAGCGGACAGCCTTCGGGTGGGTCCTACAGAGCGGACAGCCTTCGGGTGGGTCCTATAGGCCGGACAGCCTTCGGGTGGGTCCTACGGGCCGGACAGCCTTCGGGTGGGTCATTCATGAGTTAAATTACAAGCAGATAATCTGATATGAAATAGAAAATGACATCACTACTTGATAAAACTTAGTAGTTGGATATTTGATTATGTTGGACACATATAGTATACTTGAGAGATTTTCTAATGACATTGCCATTACAGTGTACTTGAGAACATAACAGAATGTGCTTATTGAAAGTTGATATAACGGTTTGACAAGCATGTATCATGTTTATTTGGGTTATTTATTTAGCATTTACAGTTATGCTTTACTTACAGTTATTTACTTTAGTTCTTGTACTATTACTCCTGTCGGGCCGAGTGGAGCAATCTGTGCAGGTCAGTAATTGCCCACTGGGAACTATATTTTTATAGTTCTCACGCCCTCTGTTTTCTGACGTGTTTCAGCGCCTTTAGTGGGGGAGGCCAGGGATCGTGCCGCTTCGGCTAGCGGCACGGGTGTCGCTTCGGCTAGCGGCGGGGAGTCTCGCTAGGTGGTTCATCTCTCCTTTTGTTTTAGTTGGAGAGGATGAGTGTGTGTACCTGTATTTTGGTAGAGGCTACCCTTTTGTACCTAGAGCTACACGGTTGTATTTACTTTTTACTTGTAGCAGTTTTAGTACTCTCTTTCCTTCCTGCCTGTTTATTGATCCTACTTGCTGATAGGGATAGTTGTATGTGGCTCTGATATTCTTAGTTGTAGCCTGTTATTGTTTTAATTCCGCTGTTTTTGTTTAGACTCCTTGTTTGTGTTGGCGTATGGCGGAGTGCAGGCACGCTTTGGGGAAGGTCCTGCGACCTCGGGCGTGGAGTTAATTTGGTATCAGAGCCTAGGGTGACGTCTTAGAGGACCTAGCAAACCTTAGGCTGGTTGGACTATAGAAAATAGGCCCGCGAGAGACGAGGTCTATTTGACATGTGAGCGAAAGTACCTGATTGGGTTTTATTGTAACTCTAAAAAGTTGGAGTTTGATCGAGGTGTATAGCTTCTAGCTTCGCGGAGGGTTACATTGGCGGCCGACAACGTAACATCGAGAGTTAGTTGTGAAGCACACTTCTTTACTTTCACATGATCTGGGTTCCTGAGTGAGGATTGCGATGGCGTGGGTTTTATTAACTTGCGCTTTAATGATGTTGTGGCGTCTTGTTGACGACCCGCTCTAAGTTTGTTGGAGCGGATGACGCGACAACGTTTGGGGAAGTGGAGATGTCCACTACCCCCGGATCCAACGAGGTCCGTGAGTGAGGTGCCTACTTGCGGCTCTCACTGGTTTGGCCGCTCAGCAGACGACACCGGCTCAACGATAGGCAAATGCGGCACACAGACAGGATACGCGCATGAAACACCTGGAGAGATCCTTACTGCAACGGGCGGTTTTCCCGTGACGGTTGAGGGAGCAGAGCGAGAGTGGCTCATGGATCGCCCAACGAGTTCAAGAGGTGTAATCCCGGGATCCTCGATGGAGAGAAGGATGACCACTGGATCGTAGGAAAGTGGTCGATGCGGGTGGAGAAACTAAATCCGCAACACATTCGTGGAGGAGAGAGGCAGAGTTTGGCTTGCCGCTCATCACCTGAGCGATGAGGTTTGTAGCTGGTGGTTGGACATTCAGGATAGCACCAATGCTAATATTGTGGCGACTACTTGAAGGAGGTTCAAGGAACTCCTGTTGAAGCTTTACTTCACTGACAGTGTTAAAAGAAAGTCGGAGCAGGATCTGGGTGGTATGCTCCAAGGGAACCGGACGGTGGTCGAGTGCGAGAGGGAGTTCCCTCGGCTCCCACAGGGTGGCCGTTGTTGTGTGAGACGGCGAAGACTTCGGCCGTTGATCTTTCGGTTGGCGTAACCTTTCGATCTTCAGACTTACCGAGATATGGTAAACCGCGTGCTCGTTGAGAAGGCTTAGACTAAGGATCTGGGCTAGAGGCCCACGGCCGAGGGTGCGAGTCAGACGCACTCTGGGAGGCAAACTATTTAGAGGCTGACGGAGGAGTCACAAAAGGCCCCGAGCGGCCGCAAGTATACGGCTCAGACTGAGGAGGCGACGGCAGCCGAGGTGGTGACTACGTGTTTTGGTTCGTACTATGACTTTCGAGTGTGCATTGGTTGATGCCGGTGCATTGCACCTATCCTTTGATCGGCTATTTGCCGAGTTGCATTGCATCACGTGTGACGCCCCAACTTCCCGGGGGTCACCCATCCTAGGACTACTCCCGTCCTAGCACGCTTAACTCTCTTAACCTCTTGGGCCTTGCCACCACCCAAAATGCTTAAGCCGGGTTAAGAGTTTAGCCCTATTATATCTCATATATAGGACTATCTGAGGTCTCACAATCTCCCCACCTTTAAGCCCTGACGTCCTTGACAGGCACAGACTCACAAGTACCAGGCGGTGTGAGACTCGTCTCACTAGCCCGTCATCCAGATCCTGGCTCGGTAGAGACTCATCTCACACTTCCTAGGTAATTGGCTCGATACCATCCGTGACGCCCCAACTTCCCGGTCACCCATCCTAGGACTACTCCCGTCCTAGCATGCTTAACTCTCTTAACCTCTTGGGCCTTGCCACCACCCAAAATGCTTAAGCCGGGTTAAGAGTTTAGCCCTATTATATCTCATATATAGGACTATCTGGGGTCTCACATCACGTTAGTTCGCTGTTTGCGATGAGGATTAGCCCTTGGACCGAGACGGTTAGTTTGCGGGTTGTAGGTAGCTTTCTGCTATGCTATATGGATCTCACGACGATTGCATTAGTTGCATCCCTGGATCGGCTGTTTGCCGGATGGTGCTCGGGGCCGACCCGTGCTGGACCCGATTATAGGCTGCGGAACACAGGCCCTTTGGGCGGCGCGATTAGGCGTGGGTAATGACGGCCGGTGCCTTCGGGTAGGGCAGAGTTTTGGTCAGGACGATAGCCCGAGCTTTGCCCCAAGAGCGTGGAATGCCACGTGTGGGATCGTGAGATCGAGGATACACTGAGTGTGTAGTGAACCAACCCGAGGATTTCTAGCATTGATCATTCTTCGATGCCTATAGGATGATCAGATGATCGGGTGTGTCGTCTCGAACACCCTACCTTGCGAGAAGGTTTTGCGTGCCAACAAATAGATTGGCCTTCTTGGTGTGGAGTTTGTGAGGTACTTTGTACCTTGGGTCTTGCGAGCTGATTTGACTCGCCTTGGAAGCTTGAGCACGAAATAGTGCATGTTGAGGATTTATTCCACTGGTTGCGATGACTACCTCTATTGCCTAAATTGGGGAGGATTTGGGGGCCTAATTGGCCATTACCTTCGGTTGTTCGAGAATCCTCAGAATGAAGGATATCTTCGGAGTTGTTGTTGTTCTCCTGACTGAGTCGCGAATCGCGAGCTCGGGTGACGGGGAGATCTTTGCATCTAGTGTTTCGTCTCGTGAGAAACACCCTCTATTGAAGTGGGACCAGTAGGGTCGTTTCGACTGTATGTCGGCCATCGTGATCCAAAGTGAATCACGATTGGGCAATCGCTCGGCTATAGAGGCTCGTTGATCGTTTCAATTAGTCTTGAGATATTTGCGTACTCGATTGAATCGTATTGCAATCGGAGTAATACCATTTTGTGTTGGAATTTGAGGTTGTACCTCAAGCGAATGTTGGTACTTGTTTGGGACATCATGGAGATTAGCGTGACGTTGCTGAAGCCTGTAGTACTTCACCAACGTTACGGAATTGCGGAATGATAATTCCAAGCCCTCTAGATGGGTTGGCGGAACCGGTCGTAGATGGCCATGGGTATCCCGATGAAGATCTGCAAGGATCAACTGCGGAAGCATACCGAGGTGAGCGGAGTGTGAACTCTCACTGTTGGATCGAGTTGTTGGGAAAAGTCTTGAGGGAAAGTACCAAGTACTGATTTTCCCTTGTTCGGATGTTGCACGTCGAATTAAGTTCCTTGCAATGGAGACTTCGTGGAAGAGTGGTTGAGATCGACGTTCTGGTCGATAGTCACTTCGTGGTGACATTGATAGAGAGCTACTACTAATTGTAAATGGAACCCTCTCTATCACTTGAGTTGAGCTCTGTGACTATGGATACCTGGGGTATCTGATGCTAAGGGAAGCATTGTGGAGAAGAATTTCGAATGATTCGTCTCGAGCGCTTGAGCAGTTAGTACTATGAGACCCTCTATCGAAGATAAGCTCTCGGCGTAGGCTTATGAAGAGTTTACTTGAGGCATCAAGTCGAGACTAAGGGAATGACCTTAGTAGATTGAGAATGTGTGTGGGTTGTGGTTCTTGACTATATATATAGAAGAGAAGCAGCGAGTACCGCTCCAGTGGTGGAGTTGAGACTACTGTGGAGGCATTGGGGTGCAATGCCGATTGGTGAATCGAGTAACCACTTCTGGAGAACCAATTTGGACGACTTGTCAAGTGTCGCGACAATCGAAGAGCTGATTATTATGGATTTTGATTGTCGGGTTGTTCATGCCAAGCAGGTATAAAAGGATAGCCCTGTGAAAATTACGCTATGCTTAATTAAGGATTGGAGTTGCACTCAGTCATGCAATCTTTTGACAAGATCTGGCTTTGAGTGAGTGAGCATCGTTGGGATCCAAGCCAACGACTAGATATAGTATCACATCTCTTTAGTGAGCATTCCGATGGAGTGTTGATGGATCAGGTAACGGGTTTGAACCCCGGGTTCTTGCTACGAGCAGTATTGTTGGATCCGCCTCAGAGAGCTATATAACGGAATTCCAATTATACGAATAAATTGAGGCAGAGCTAGGCTTCGCCCTCGACCTAGAAGAGGAAAGTGAGTAATGGAATTCAACTTTAAGGAGAACTTGGTTTTGGTGATGACCAACTGAATAGCTTGTCTAACGGGCGCAATTTAGAGAAGGAACTTCTCGGAGAAGACTTGAAGTTGCTTTATTGGTGGCCCGGAATGAAAAGGATGTTGGCGAGTTTGTAGCTCGTTGTCTAACTTGCCAACAAGTTAAAGCTAAGCATAGAGTTCCCGCGGGTGAATTGCAGAGCCTACCGATTCCAGTGTGGAAGTGGGAGAAGATCACCATGGATTTTGTGATGGGATTGCCTCGCTCACAGGTAGGGCATGATGCTATATGTGTGATCGTGGATAGGTTGACCAAATCGGTGCATTTCATACCTATCCATACTACTTGGACTAGAGAGAGACTCGCACAGATATATTTGGATAAGATTGTGCGACTACACGGAGTACCTACATCGATTGTATTGGACAGGGACACACGTTTTGTGTCACACTTTTGGAGGAGTCTGCAGGACGCCTTAGGTACTCGACTGGACTTCAGCACTACTATCCACCCTCAGAGTGACGGGCAGTCGGAGCGTACTATACAGACACGCGAGGATATGCTTCGAGCCTGCGTGATCGGCTTCCAGGGAGGATGGTCGCAGCAACTACCGATGGCAGAGTTTTGCTTACAGCGACAGTTATCAAGCTTGAATCGAAATGGCACCATTTGAAGCACTCTATGGACGGCAGTGTAGATCGCCCCTTCCTTGGAGTGAAGTTGGCGAGAGTTTGGCTTTAGGCCCAGATGTGCTCCAGGAAGCAGAGGACAAAGTTCGCATTGCTAAGGAGCAGTTGTTGACAGCCCAGAGTAGGCAGAGGAGCTACGCTGACCGGCGTCGACGAGACTTGAAGTTTCAAATTGGAGATCATGTCTTTTTGAAAGTCTCGCCGACCAAGGGGATCAGGAGATTCGGGATTCGGGGTAAGTTGAGCCCCGGTTCATTGGACCGTATAAGATCTTAGAGTGTGTGGGCCGTAGCGTATAGACTTGCTCTACCGCCGAACCTATCGGGTGTACACAACGTATTCTATGTATCGGTCCCCCGGAAGTATATACGTGACCCAGCTCATGTATTGAATGCTACACCTTTGGAACTAAGGGACGATTTGAGCTTCGAGGAGCAACCCGTGAAGATATTGGCTCGCGAGGTGAGGAAGCTGAGGAATCGGGAACTTTCTTATGTGAAAGTCCTTTGGAGCAACCACGAGGAGCGGGAGGCCACGTGGGAGCTTGAGAGTACGCTTCGAGAGCGCTATCCCCATCTCTTTCAGATGAAGTCATGAGGTATGACTGTGATTTCGAGTTTCGCGGACGAAACCCCTTTTTAGGAGGGGTGAATGTGACGCACAGAACTTTGCAAATAGCAAGGTTCGAGTGTTGGATGTGAGATCTGAACTTTTCAGTTTTACGGAGGGTCGTTGACTGTGTTCCGACCTATGGCACGAGTACCGAGGTTAGAGGATGAGTTCCAAGCTCTAAAGTCCAAAAAGTTGGATTTTAGGTTGCTCTCGGGTTGGATTTCTGTGCTCTTGTACCGGTACAAAATTGTTGCTATACCTGCAGTAGACCTTGATGGCTATCTAGTGCAGACGAGATTTGTACCGGTATAAGTCTTGAGCAAGAGAATTAGCTCGGTTGGTAGGTTTGGATTTGTACAAGTACAGCCTGGCAGATTTCGAAAATCTGAAATTGTAGGGACTGTTTTGCGTTTGTGCACCTCTTTAACAGCACAAAAGCCCTTAGGGCTTCCTTTTTGTGCTGTGAACGTGAGAGGGAGAGAGGTAAGAGCTCCTCTCTTTTTCACCCTTGTCCTTTTTGATTTTTGGGTGGTTTTCCTTGGGATTGATCACTCTCCTTCTCTCTTTTGGCTTCTTGGTGCTTGTTCCACCATGGATGAAGCTTGAAGCTTGTTGATGGTGCTTGTTGGAGGAGAGAACTTCAAGTCTTGAGGGTTTAGAGCCTTGTTTGGAGCTCCTAGAAGGTAAGCAACTCAACTCCTTCCTCTAGATTTGAGTTTGGTTGTTTCGTTATAGATGAAATCCTAGATGTTGATATTAGGGTTTAATTTTGGGGCTTTTCGATTTGGTGCATCTAGAGTCTAATTGATGATGTTAGAACCTTTTTTGAGGTTGGGTTGAGGAGACTCTAGCTTGCTTTTGGGATCTCTAGAGGGATTGCTACCTTAGAGGTGAGTTTTACCCTTTCTATGTGGTTTTGGAGTTGGGTAATTTCTAAGGCTTTTGAACCTAATTATGTGGTTTAGAATCTTTACTTGGATTGCCTTAGAAGGGATCTAGCTTCCATTTGAAGCTTCGAGAGGGATTTCACTCTTAGGTGAATATTTCCCTGTTCGCTAGTTTTGATCTTCGCAGTTTGAGTCGTGGGCTTGCCAGTTGACTTTGAAATTTCTTGTGTGACCTTTCTAGGGTACAAGGAGTCTGAAAAGAGTCGGGGTTGGCGACCCGGAGCGTGCGAGGATCATCGGTGGGTTTGACCTCCAAATTCAATGAAAATTCTCATTGGAATTATTTGAGTACCGTAAAATAGAAAATCATGTATTCTCGTGTTAGTTACATCATGATTGAATTTTTAGAATGCTTAAATATGTGCCTCATGTATAATAAAAATATTGACCTCTATGTAGTAGAGAGCGACTTGTGCATGATGTAGCATTCTTCTAGTTGCTTGAGGGCCGGTTGAACTTAGTGGAATATGACACGAGAAAAAGTGAACTTGAACTTAGAACTATGTATAACATAGGAGAAAAGCTAATGTCATTAAGCGGCATTAGACTTGGCATTGGTTTGTGAACTAGTGAGCTAATGTCATCAAGCGGCATTAGGCTCGGATTCAAACTTTGACATAGAAATTCTAGTGTCATGTGAACTATTGTACTAGACCATAGGGTTACTAGTGACATTTGACATGTGAGGACACTGAGGTTTGAGACTTGAGACTCGAGACGGTATGGTTCTATTACAGAGCGGACAGCCTTCGGGTGTGTCCTACAGAGCGGACAGCCTTCGGGTGGGTCCTATAGGCCGGACAGCCTTCGGGTGGGTCCTACGGGCCGGACAGCCTTCGGGTGGGTCCTTCATGAGTTAAATTACAGGAAGATAATCTGATATGAAATAGAAAATGACATCACTACTTGATAAAACTTAGTAGTTGGATACTTGATTATGTTGGACACATATAGTATACTTGAGAGATTTTCTAATGACATTGCCATTACAGTGTACTTGAGAACATAACAGAATGTGCTTATTGAAAGTTGATATAACGGTTTGACAAGCATGTATCATGTTTATTTGGGTTATTTATTTAGCATTTACAGTTATGCTTTACTTACAGTTATTTACTTTAGTTCTTGTACTATTACTCCTGTTGGGCAGAGTTGAGCAATCTGTGCAGGTCAGTAATTGCCCACTGGGAACTATATTTTTATAGTTCTCACGCCCTCTGTTTTCTGACGTGTTTCAGCGCCTTCTGCGGGGGAGGCCAGGGATCGCGGTAAGGGTGTCGCTTCGGCTAGCGGCGGGGAGTCTCGCTAGGTGGTTCATCTCTCCTTTTGTTTTAGTTGGAGAGGATGAGTGTGTGTACCTGTATTTTGGTAGAGGCTACCCTTTTGTACCTAGAGCTACACTGTTGTATTTACTTTTTACTTGTAGCAGTTTTAGTACTCTCTTTCCTTCCTACCTGTTTATTGATCCTACTTGCTGATAGGGATAGCTGTATGTGGCTCTGATATTCTTAGTTGTAGCCTGTTATTGTTTTAATTCCGCTGTTTTTGTTTAGACGCCTTGTATGTGTTGGCATATGGCGGGTCTGGGCACGCTTTGGGGAAGGTCCTGCCGACCTCGGGGCGTGACACAGATGGTATCAGAGCCAATTACCAGCCGGAAGTGTGAGATGAGTCTCGGCTGAGCCAGGGTCTAGATAACAGGCTAGCGAGACGAGTCTCACATCGCCTGGTACTTGTGAGTACGAGCACGACGAGGACGTCGGGGCTTAAAGAGGAGAGATTGTGAGACCCCAGATAGTCCTATATATGAGATATAATAAGGCTAAACTCTTAACCCGGCTTAAGCATTTTTGGTGGTAGTAAGACCCAAGAGGTTAAGAGAGTTAAGCTTGCTAGGACGGGAGTAGTCTTAGGATGGGTGACCCCCTGGGAAGTTGGGGCGTTACAGCTACCGTCCCGAAACCACGGAACAAGTGGACGAAAGATGAGAACGAGTCATCTTCGTTTAACGGCAAGGGCATAAACGCTTTATTTAATGTCTTGTCGCAAACGGAGTTTACTCGCGTTTAACACCGCGAAGGAAATTTGGGATACTCTACAAATTACACATGAGGGTACAAGTCTAGTAAAAATTCAAAAGCTCCATATGTTGACTAGTCAATTTGATTCTATTCGAATGGAGGAGCATGAATCGTTTACCGATTACTATACTAGACTTCAAGACATTATCAATACATGTGCTAATTTGGGAGAGAAAATCCCGGAGTCGAAAGTAATTAGAAAAATTCTTCGAACTCTACCGGAACGCTTTAGAGCAAAAGTTGCCGCTCTTGAAACGGTAAAGCATCCGGATGAGATGAAAGTCGAAGAGTTAGTAGATGCTTTTCAAACGTATGAGAAGACTTTTCCTACTAATCTATCTTCTTCCAAGTCTTTTTCTAAAAGCACAGGGATTGCACTCAAATCAACAAAGGAAGAAGACGATGACACGGATTCCGACGGAGAGATTTCGCTTGCGGATTTTGAACAACAATTGGCGCTTCTCATGAAGAAATTCCGACGGAACTTTCGAAAGAAGAATGATGCTTCATCTTCGAAGCAAAAATCTTTTTCTAAATCTTCTTCATCCTCTAAATCTAAAGATAAAAAACTTGCAAAATCTTTAAAAGAGAAAGATGAATTTGAAGGGGAGATCCAATGCTTCAAGTGTAAAGGCTACGGCCATATAGCAACGGATTGTCCTTCAAAGAAGACATATAAACAAAAGGCTTTGCAAGCAAAAACTTGGGATGATTCTACTTCAAGTGAATCATCGCCAAGTGAGGAAGAAAAAGATCACATGTCCTTAATTTCTAATTCTTCTTTGCCTTTGTCTTCTAACGTTATATGTTTATCTTCAATTGTTTCTAATTCCAATGGTTCTCTTTCTTCGCATGGATCTTCGAGCGATAATGACGAAAGCGAGGAGGAAGCAAACGACGAGGATATAGCGGAAGCATACAATCAACTTTTTGTTGAATCGCAGAAAATGACGAAATTCAATAAGAAGTTGAGGAGTCGTTTGTTGGAGCTCGAAGAGGATAACAACAACATGAAGATTTTGAATGAAACTCTTGAGGAGGAACGGGAATCGATTATAAACAATAATTCGGACCTCCAAAAGAAGTTAGAAGAAGCGGATTCAACGATCAAATCTTATATGGATAAGATTGAATTTTTGGAGCAACAATTTAAGGAAACTTTTACATCCAATCAAGTGTTAACCAAGCAAGTTCATCAACTTAAATTCGATCTTCAAAAATTTTCTTCCGGATCAAAGAACTTGGATCACATGCTTGGATTAGGTCAAACGAATAAACTTGGCCTCGGATACGAACGGACGTATGTTGAGAAAGATCAAAAGACGGCATCAAAAGTCTCAACAACTTTGAAGGAGAAGGTGTGTCATCGATGTGGCATCAAAGGACACATCAAAAAGAGTTGCCCGAACAAAAATTTCAAGTCTCAATCGGCAACTTCTAAACGTCAATCGGCACCTTCCTCTACTCGGCTCCCCACACGGAATCAAATTGGAAATCAGTTGGGTCGAGTACCTCGTGCAAATCGGAAGTCTAAGGCTCAACGAAAATATCAACCGAAGGTTCAAGCATCGAAACGACTAACGGTTGATCCAAATTCAAGGCAATTCAAACCGAACGTCGACAAGCAAAGACAACGGAAGATCCGACAAGTGTGGATCCGGAAAGGTGATATCTTTCCTTGCTCCTCGTCTTAGTTTATTTTTTTTATTTATATAATGCTTTGATTGGTGCATATTGCATATTTATCTTTCATTGCATTACATGTTTTGACGAGGTTTGTTGTTTAATTTTGTTTGAAAATCGTCTTTGAGGAAAGATTTTTGGGGAGTTTTAATTTGATTGAAAATCATTAAATTAGAGAGATTAAAGAATTTTCAAAGAGATCAAACCGGTACTTAAAAGTAAATTCAAATTAAATTAAATTCATATTAATTATCAATTTTACTCCACCTCTTATTATTTTGACGATAATTAATTATGTGATTTCTTGTTACATACATTCATCAAAATTTTGAAATTAATTTTAATCTTTTTGTAATTAATTCATCATGGTTGTGAATGATGATTATAATTGATGGATATTTGCTAATCGACTAAAATTCGTCAAAATTATTTTCAATTGTGAGATTGTCTAATTTAGGGGGAGTTTTGAATATTTTTTTTTAAAAAAAAACTCCTATGATTAAAAAGATGTGGAAAGAGTTACATCCCAAAAGGGAGTGTGAAAACTACCACCACATGTAGGAAAGAGCTACCACCCCGGTCGTCCGGTACGTGTGTGAAGCTACCACATGAGAAATTATGTGATTAACCAAAAAAGGTAGAAAAAAAAATTTTATATGAATATTTTAGAATTTTCGGCGTTATAAGGTGGTAGATTGAAAAAGATGCTCAAAGTGCCACCCCCGGTGTTTATTAGCTAAATCTCTATTTTGAACGGGTTGCGACAAATTGGTGTCAATTTTTGCTAAATTTCTAGAAAATTATTTTTCATCAATTTGCATCTTGATGTGGTTAATCATTAGATTACTTTAAATATCAAGTTTTGATGATTTGATGTCTTTTGAAATCATAGAATATTTTATTTTCATCATAATAATTTTTAAAGTAAAATCATTAATTTTTATAAAATTAATTTAATTTCTAGCGAAGAAAAATGTTATTTTCGAAATTCTGATTTTTTGTACCGGTACAAATCTCATCCTATACCGGTACAAAATACTATAGCAGCGGCTATAATTACCGGTAATAGGCTTCGATCTCTTTCTATACTTCATTAAATTTCGTTCTTTCTCTCTCTAAAAATCCCCAGAGCCCTCCTCCTTCAATTCTACACGATTTTCCCACGGTTTTGCAGGTATTTAGCTCGGATTTAAGATCAAATCCCGTTTTTGCTTATTTTTCGAAATATTTTCGAAATATAGTTTGATCTCTGTTATTATTCATTTTTGATGTAATTTTTTGCTATAGATCACTGTCTAATGATATTATCTTGCATCTAGAACACTTAGAACTAGTTTAAATTCGTTATTTTTCGCAGATCTATATTCTAGGTTTCTTTTTTTTTGGAATTTCGAGATTTTTGTGAAAATATTGATTCTGATGAAATTTTTTTTGCATGATTTAAGTTTGAAATAGCATTAATATTTATTCTGAGATTATTGGTGAATCTTTCACTATTTTTAGAGAATTTTTCAGAATTTGTTAATTTTCGGCTACTTTTTTGTGTAGGAAAGTGGCATTTTCTCTTGTGCTCATACTGTTGGTGCTCATGGCCACTGGAGGTAGTCGCGGACGTACTCGAGGAAGTCGAGAGACTTCCAAACGGACTCGGAGGGCTGAGGAGTCTGAAGGATCTGATCCTGATTATCAGGCCAGTTCGCCTGGGGTGGCTGAGGAAGAGCCTGTTTCCCGACCTGACATGGGAAAGGGCATTGCTGGTACATCATCCCGGGAAGGTGGTTCTCGTGCTCAGGAGCGACGAGCAAAGAGAATTGCCGAGGTTCCTCCTACGAGAGCTCGAGCTTTCTCTACTCGATCATGTATTGCGGAGCGGCACGTCAACTTCAGGGAACTCACTGAGCAGGTTCCTGATTTTGGTCGCCTATTGCTGAGAGTCCCCATTGAGCCTGTTGTGACGCCCCAACTTCCCAGGGGGTCACCCATCCTAGGACTACTCCTGTCCTAGCACGCTTAACTCTCTTAACCTCTTGGGTCTTGCCACCACCCAAAATGCTTAAGCCGGGCTAAGAGTTTAGCCCTATTATATCTCATATATAGGACTATCTGGGGTCTCACAATCTCCCCTCCTTTAAGCCCTGGCGTCCTCGTTAGGCTCAGACTCACAAGTACAAGGCGATGTGAGACTCGTCTCGCTATCCTGTCATCCAGACCCTGGCTCAGCCGAGATTCATCTCACACTTCCGGCTGGTAATTGGCTCTGATACCATCTGAGATGCCACAACTTCCTAGGGGGTCACCCATCCTAGGACTACTCCCGTCCTAACACGCTTAACTCTCTTAACCTCTTGGGTCTTGCCACCACAACTGTCACGCCCCGGGGTCCCTTTGGTACATAAACACAGCAGAAATTTTTTTTTTTTTTGAAAGCCTGACCCCCCAGAGGTGTGCCAGATCCGCCACAAATACAGGGAGGCCACTGTACACACGGACAGAGTCTCCCCTGTATTTGCACTGCGTCGCACAAGTACAGAGTGTTTACAACACATCCAGGAATTCAACCACAACCGTATGAATATCAAGTATTTTGGATATACCACATCTTACAACCATTCACAACTTAGCTTATTTATAATACCTTTAGAAAATCTTTTTAAAACCGTTTCCTACACAGAAACGCTTTCTTTGAAAACACTACCACGAGGGGTAGAAAACCTTTCCTTTTAACCCTTTCCTTTGAAATGCTACCACGAAGGGTAGGAGACAGTTTATTTCACAAAACATAAGTTCTTTAATTCACTTCCAAAAACCATCATAAGTCTCAATCCACCACTGAAAGTACTACTAAAGTGAAACTAGAACTGAACCGTAAATGTACTCTAAGTAGTAAAACAAGTAAAGTAAAGAAGTAACCGATACTGGTAGGAGCTACACGCGCACTAGACTCGCTCCTCACCTGCTGTCCCACTGGGACCCGCTACGTCACCTGAAAAAGAAGGCGGGGGGTGAGAACATGTAAACATGTCTCCCCTCCCAGTGGGTACCCACTAGTCACGGAGTAAAGCAAAGACTGGTAAATAGATACAGTAGCCAAAGTAAGCAGGAGAGAGTTATATCTAATATAAACGAACTGCTACTGTATGTATGCATCGAAAAGCTGAGAAAGTAAAATACCCAATCCATAACCGCCAATATTGGTCCGCAGACCTCAGGCAATGCCCCCTATCTCTAAGCCTGCATTAAACCCAAGGTCGCCTATGGGCTCACGGGTTGGCACATCCAACCACTTTTCCAGAAAAGAACAACCTGGCACGGTGGATCAGACCGCCTGTGTTCGTGAAATGCGCTCGAGTCCTGGGCGATCAATGCTGTTATGCTCAAAAGCCAGATATCAGCAACTAGCTGACAATCCTGTCCCTAAAGGGACATCGACCCCTTTGGGTCATTAGGTAAACTCGCCGACCACGTAGGTCACAGAAGCACTGAAACAAGCCGACCGAAAAGGTCAAGAAGCAAACAGACAAACGAACCGCAAGCAAAACGACCGAACAGTCGAGAAAGCGAAAACAAGCCGACCGAATAGGTCACTGAAAAACTGTAAGGGATCGACCAAGTAGGTCGCTGAAGAGCTGTAAACCCAAACCACTCTACTCCTATCAAGTATACTGAGCATGCATATAACTGAGTAGAGAACAGAAACGACAGTAAGGTGCAAGTAAGAAGAGTAAAGTAGAGTAAAGTAAAGGTGAAGGAGTGTCACCAAGCATGTACCACTGTACCAACGAAAACCCGGATACCCACCTAAGTATCGAAAGGAGTGGTCTGCCGACTGCTGGAAAGAGACGACTGAACCTACGAGGGTTCACCGGGTTAGAAACTAACCCACTGAAACTAGAACCGTAATTCACAAATCCTACGACGTAACTGCCTCGAAACGATTACTACAGAACGTCCGTTTCGATCAGGGTTCCCGAAAGCGTCGACTTTGACACCGGAACCCACCGTCGCTCACCCGTCGTCTCTGGACTTTCGAAATGACACGGGTGACCAGCCAATAAGGCTTGGCGACAAAGGAAATAATCTCAGGAAAGCGTCGGAAGAAATCCGAACCAAAGTCGCGTTCCGTCGTCGAATTTCGCCGACCAACGTTCCGGAATTATACTTACTATTTTCCGAAAAGATCGGGACCTTGGACGGTTAGTCCAAAGGGTACCCGCAGCACGTACACACTGCCCAAGATAGCCCAGGAGGCTACAATTGCATAAAAGTCCCTGAAGAATCCTAAATCGCATTATTTCATGCGATTATAGGGCTTTTACGGACCGTGCACGCAAATCAGTGCATCGCAAATTCCGAAATCGCACTCACTGTAAGTCTTCGACATGTTGAAGACCGTGCTCGTCTTTCGGAGCACTGTCGGGCATCGTAGTGCGCGCACAAACGACATTAATTTTAGTAAATAGCGCGCACAGCTCGTAAAGTGCGATTGTTCCGCTAAACGGGGCATCAAAACCCAGAACGGAGGTGAGCATCGCGTTCAGCACGGAAAACCCTTGACCGTGCTCACCTCCCGAGGTTAATTTGACCCACCGGATCACCAGATAGGTGATCCGAACCCTAGATCTAGGTGCTGGAACCGTAAATCCATACCTAGGCTTGAGGGAGCTAGGTCTCTGTCGCCGGCGGCAAGGGGGCGCGCGCGCCGGCCGGGGAAGGAAGCCTTGGGTCCGGGAGGTCCGAGGAGGGAGGTAGCCGGCGGCGGGCGGCGGCGGCCGGAGCGCGGCGGCGGCGATCCAAGCCTCCCACTTGCTCTCGGGTTAGGGGTTCTCCCGGCGACGCGGCGCGGCGGCCGGGGAGCTCGGACGGGCCGAACCGCCGGAGGAGTTCGACGGGGAGGTGATGCTCCTCTCGGGGAGGTAGCGGCGACGGCCGGATGCCGAGGAGCCGATCATGACCCGCATGCACTCGGGCGGCCGCGAGAGATGGAGCGGCGGCCGCGGCGGGCGGCGATGTCGGGGAGGCGCGCCTCGGGGTGCGGAGGTCACGGGGCCGAGGGAGGCGGCGCAACCCCGATGAAGCGGCGGCCGCGCGCAAGACCCGAGCCCTAAGCCCGCTCGGTGCAGGCGGCGCAGCGACGGTTGGTGGCTCGGCGGCGCCGCGATGCACGGGGACGGCCGGGGTGCGCCGGCGGTCGCCGAGGTCGGAGGAGGTCGACGTGCCCGAAGAAGAGCGGCGGCGGCTCGTGGATGCCGAGGGAGTTCCGGCTCGGTGCGGGTGACCGGGAATTGCCGCGAGAGCAAGGCGGCTCCGGCGGCGGCTCCGGTGGGGCGGCCGGCGATGGGCGCCGGCGGTTGGTCTCGGCCCGGGGATAATGATGCTTGGCTCAGAGACCAACCCCGCACGCTCTCGGCCGAGGTGGTCGGTAGAGTGGCCGAGGGAAGAGATGGAGGAGGTGGCTGGAGGTTCTCCGGCGGTCGGAGGCGCTCGCCGGCGGGGGGTGGCGTGCGCACTGGGTGCAGGGGTGGTGCTTGAGGCGGCTGAGGGCTTGGGAGGTGAAGGGGTGGCTAGGGTTAGGGTTTAGGTCCATGAAAACCCTAAAACCTTATTTTATACACAAATGCATTTTTGCATTTTAGCCCTCCACTTAGCTCTATTTCATCTCTAGTCCCTGCCAGAAGGTGAATTATGCGTATAAACCCCTCTATATTCGAATTCACGTATTTCGGCGCATAAAATATAGCGACTCTTCGCATTCCGCCGTTATGCGATTTTAACCTCTTCGCGTTCTTTCCACGATTCCCGGAGATCCGTCCGTCGGATTCACGATCGGATCGCGCCAGCGCGTTCAGCGCGTCGAGAACATCGAATCTAGCCTTTTACTTCGTTTGATTTGGTCTCGGATTCGCGAAGTATCCATTCTCCTCTTTATTCCTCCAATATTTCCAATTACTTAAGTCTTTAAGTAAAACCGTTCAAATCCCTCTTTCTCGACAACCGTGCATCGGAATCCAATTCCGTCAGTGGCACCGGTTTCAGTATAATCGAGCTGTTCAAAATGAGCTATTGAAGTCCTATATTCGGAGTCCCGTACGCATCTGGACCCTTCTCTACTCCGCAATTCGCCGGAAATCGGGATTTACTATTCACTTAAGTCGTTTGTTCCGGGTCGCGTAACTTTTTCGTTTTATCTCGGTTTCGCCTGAAATTTGACGTGTGCTCTTATAATACATTTACGCACAATAACATTCAAAAACGAAAGTCAAATTTCACTCAGGTAAAAAGTCGGTTTATTACACCTGTTGGTCGTGTTCAGGCCCGCTCACCTTTCTGCGTGGAGCTTATTCAGGAGTTCTATATGCAGGGCTTAGTTCTAACTGAGGATGAGGAGACGAGAACTTATGTTTTTGAAACTTCTGTGCAAGGAAAGAAGTTGACGTCACTCCTCATGATATTGGTGAGCAGTTGGGGATGCAAGTTGATACTACGGGGCTGTATTATACAGCTGGACCACTTCAGTCTTCGACCGACTGGGAGACCGTTGTTGCAGCCATCTGCAAGCCGGGCGTTCGAACGAATCGCGCATTATTGGAGTCCAAGGACTTGCGCCCTGAGTATCATCTCTTATCTCTGATCATGCGCTACAATGTTCAACCTACTATCGGGACAAAGAGACTTCGATGGGAACGATTTGTACTGCTCTATCTCTTTGGACATCCTGAGCAGGCTCATGGGTTAAACATGAACATTCCATTCCTGATGTGGCAGCGGATGGTGCACGTTATTCAGTCCTCTACACGACGAGATCTACTTCCGTATCCACTGCTGATTACTCGGATTTTACAAGCAAACGGAGTAGATACTGAGTGTGATAAATATGATTTTGGACTTGGCTCGATTGACGCTGTTACTTGGGCGAAGTCTATTGGCACACTCAGATCATTTCAGTACACAAAGGGAGCTCCACCGCATGCCGCATCGAGTACTGCTGTACCTTCTCCACCTCAATCGTCACGACGAGCAGAGCGTCCAGAGCTTGCAGGGTCCTCTAGATCAGGAGGAGTAATCACTTTGGACTCACTTCATCGTGACATGGGTGTGCTAAAGAAAGACGTGAGTTTGCTAAAGAAAGGATACAAGCGTCTGGAGCAAGGAATGAAGAGGATCTTGGAGAAGATGGGCTGCAGGCACGATGATATCTTCCTAGAGACCTATCAGCGATCAGCTTCACGGCAGCCCTTTCTTTCATCGTCGACAGCACCTCCTGAGGCTGGCGGATTTGGATCACACGCAGGAGATGATGATGATGACGACGAGGCTACTGAGTGATTTCTGCCTCGGACTTTACTGCTTATCTTTGCTTCTTATCTTAGGATCATGTCTAGTTTTTTTTTTGGGTTATTTACATACAGGTCCCTGCAAACATAGTCAATTGCGAAAATATCCCTGCAAAAGCGAAACTAGGTGAGATGTCCACAAAAGTCAAAATTATGCGAGATATGTCCCTAGTGCCTTTTGCGGGGACATATCTCGCATAATTATTTTCAGATATGTCCCTGCAAAAGACACGGCAGGGACATATCTGCATAATTTTGGACTTTTGCAGGGACATCTCACCTAGTTTCGCTTTTGCAGGGATATTTCCGCAATTGACTATGTTTGCAGGGACCTGTATGCATTTGACCCTTTTTTTTTTATGCTTATTGCTTGATGTTTTTCTTTACTTTGTTTTCTTATGAATCTAGTCTGTAACTATGATTTGACTACTCTCTGTTTAGTGTTTTTTTCTTTCTGTTTCTGTTTCTTTTTGGCAATTTTTGACAAAAGAGGGAGAATGGGAGTACAGGTACAGAGAGAGTTGATAGTATTTGATGCATACACGAAGGGGGAGACATACGAAGGAGGAGACATGATGAGATTAAGGAGGGAGAAGGAGATTTTGAACATGAACAAAAGAACAGAGAAGAGGTAATACTTAACTTTGAAAATTTTGTTTTGCAGGAAATCAAGATTTCAAGACTCCTAGTTGCGTCTAAGTCATAGAGTCTGTTTTCGGAGTTTTGATGTAATTTGGAGTTTCAAGTTGTATTTGGATTACACGCGAGAAATTTAATGTTTTGGTGATGACATTGAACTTCGTTTCTCTATTATGATGTAATTTTAGTGAGCTTTTGTGTTTTGTCACGAAATTGCCAAAGGGGGAGATTGTTAAGGATTTTGTGTTGACAAGTTTCGTGAATTGAGTCGGAGTCTTGAAGGATCGGAGCGGATCAAAGATCGTCGAAGAATCAAAGACTTCAAAGAAAGTGGAATTGGCTCACAATGTGAATCACGACGTCCAGGTAAGGTTTTAAATCATAACATGGTGATTCATACTTAGTTATAGACATTAGAATCATAAAATCATTGTATAATGGATTAGAAATTATATCGAAACTTTGTAATTTCCGAAAAGTGAAAAATCAGCAAAAATTACAAAGTTATACCGGTATAAATTTGGTTTTGTACCGGTACAAGAAAAGTTGCTATACCGGTATAGCCATCAATCTGTTACCGGTATGGCCCTTCGCAGAAAAATCTTCCGTCATTACATTACCAGTAATGGGTAGGATTTTGTACCGGTACAAGGTGTAAAAAATCTGAATTTTATCTAATCCGAATCTAATTGATTCTAAAGTCTATAAATAAGATCTTAGGGTTCTCTAACTCCGTGTACTTCATGAAAATTCATGTTTGAGAAACCCTAGAGGCTAGGAATTGATCTAAAACCTATTTTCCATATATTAGCCTCTTTTAGGTCAAATCGAGATATTGAAATTCTATATCTATATGTCGATTTGATCTTCTCTTCGCTCGGAGTTTTCTTCTCTGGTTCTCTACGATACTCCTAAGCGAAGGATCACCATATTCATGATACTCTCGTGAACGGCGTCGTGGATTCGGCGTGAGACGTCGTGGATTCGGCCCGTTTGAAGGCGGTTCGTTGATTCGGATCGTTGGCTCGTGGATTCGAGTAGCGTCGTGGATTCGACGTGTTCGAGGCTTCGTGGATTCGAAGTGCGTGCGTTCGTGGATTCGAACGTGAGGGCGTTGACAACCCGAAGGAGGATTGCGCGGAGATCCATAAGAGAGTTAGAGAGGTCGAGTCCGTGGAGTTCGGTAATCACCTTGTAATCTTTTCTTTTAGTGGATTGTTATTCGCGTGTTAGTCCCGTGGGTTTTTTACTTCGAGTTGGAGTTTTCCCACGTAAATCTCGGTGTGCTTTTTATTTTCCGCATTTACTTTATTAACGCATCGAGATTTGTGGTTTTTGGCCGTTACACCTATTCACCCCTCTCTAGGTGTTGTTTGATACAATCTTGATAGATCCTTGGGCACCCCATAACTCACAATTTCATTGGCTGATTCATTTTTGGAGGCACTAACACTGGAGGGTTAGATAAATATTTCTTTATATTTTCAAATGCCTCTTGTTGTCCCGCTGCCCAAATGAACTCTTCTTTATCTTTGAGCTGTAGTAATGGAGTAAAAACCCCTATTCTTCCGGCTAAATTAGAAATGAACCGTCGAAGATAATTAATCTTTCCCAGTAAGCTTTGTAACTCTTTTTTATTCTTTGGTGGTGGTAATTCTAATATTGCTTTCGCCTTGTTTCTATCAATTTCAATCCCTTTTTTATGAACTAGGAACCCCAGGAAATTTCCTGCTGAAACTCCAAAAGCGCATTTCAAAGGATTCATTTTCAAATTGTATTTTCTCATTCTTTCAAAGGCAAACTTCAAATCAACCCAATGTTCAGCTTGCGACTTGGATTTCACCACTATATTATCGATGTATACTTCTAATGTTCTACCGATTAGATCATAAAAAATAAAATTCATTGCTCTCTGGTATGTAGCTCCGGCATTTTTCAAACCAAACGACATAACTACCCATTCAAAAGTTCCAATTGAACCTGGGCATCTAAATGCCGTCTTAGCTACATCTTCTTCGGCAATAAAAATTTGATTATAGCCGGCATGACCGTCCATAAGAGATAATATTTCATTACCAGCAGCCGAATCTACTAACATACCCGCTATCGGCATTGGATATTCATCTTTAGGTGTATCTAGATTCAAATTCCTAAAATCAATGCAAACCCTTAATTTGCCATTCTTTTTGCGCACATGAACAATATTAGATACCCAATCGACATAACGGGCCGCTCTAATAAATCCGGCCTTCAACAGATTTTCTATTTCATTCTTAATTTGGAGTACAATATTCGGCTCAAACCTACGAGCCGGTTGCTTAAAAGGCTTAAAACCTTTTATAATAGGTAGCCTATGCTCTACAATTTGCCGACTTAAACCCGGCATTTCCTCATAACTCCAGGCAAAGCAATCCTTGTACTCCTTCAGCAATCCTTTCAGCTCCTCCTGTTGTTGAGCCGAAAGCTTCGCACTTATATAGGTCGGTCTTCTATCTTCTTCGGATCCCAGATTTACTTCAATGAGAGGATCCTGAGTTTCTAACTTCTTTTCACCGACTTTGATAGGCGACTCCTCTAATTTTAGCCTATCTGTTTGTTTTTCTAACTCTGGAAATCTGTCGGCCTCCATGGCTGATTTCAATTGCTTCCCAACTTCGGCCGAACGAACCGAGTCAATTACGTCTTTTTCGGCTGTTTGAGCCGAATTACTCAATACCGCAATATCGGCCTTAAAAGCCGAATTCTCCTCATAGCCGACCTTTTCGATCGGCTTGTCTTCTTGAGGCTTATTGGAAGCCTCTATTCTTGCCTTTGGCAATTCCATTTTAACCATTTTGGTGGCTCTTCGCTTGCCACCAACGCTCCTATGTCTTTGAGAGGATTAATTGTACACCTTCCTCCGTCACTCTTACAAAAGAGATCTGATCAGGATCCGTATCGGTCCAATTGATATGGCCGATCTCCTCCGTGTTAACATCTACCATTTGGGGCCGCCCTTCGGCTCGTATCTCTTCAATCTTGCTCCCCACCCATTGGAAAAGTTTCCCATGGAGTGTAGAGGGTACGCATTCATTGGCATGAATCCAGTCGCGCCCCAGCAGTAGGTTGTAGTGGCTGTCTGCACCCACTACAAAGAATGCAGTTTTTAACGTCTTGGATCCTACTGTTATCTCGGTGGTGAGTACCCCTCGGGCTAGCTGACCATTCTCGGTGGTGAGTACCCCTCGGGCTAGCTGACCGAATTCGTGGGCTTCAAATCATCATCATCTTTTCCCAACTTCTTGAAGAAAGAAGTGGGCATAACATTCACCATAGCCCCACCATCTACCATTACTCGGCCTACTGGCCGTCCTTCAATCAAAGCTTGTATGAACAAAGGACTAATAAATCTTATTTGCATGGCCGATGGCTTTTCAAAAACCACCGCATCGGCCGGCTGTACGTCTTCTAATTGCAATTGAGCCACTTTGAGTCCGACTTCTTCTTCTTCTTCAAAGTCCTCGTATTCAATAAGCTCTGCCTTGAACGATCGTGGCAAAGCATACACTATGTTCATATCGGCCGATGACTCCTCAGTCGATTTATCTTTAACCCTCTGCTTCTTCTCTTCCGATTCTTTAGTCGACTCGGTTGAAGAATCGATATCCATTCGGGCCTCTCTCTCCTTAGGAGGCCACCGCTCTCTTTTGATGATCGTCTCTAGGGAAGCTATTTTGTCCTCTAACTCTTTCCTAGTTATTTTTTACTTCAACCAAGGGGTAGGCCTAGATCCTCCTGCCTCGTAGTCGTTTTGCATTGGGCGAATCGGATGTGGCCGCTCATCAGGACGCCTCCACACGTTGAACCTTATTCCTTTCGCCTCTTCATAATGTTGTTTGGCTTCAGCTTGCATCCTCTGCTGCCGACGCTTTTGAGTTTTTGTCAACATCGGCCCTTGCCATCTGGCCGATGGTTTCACTTCGACTTCGTGCCATTTGTTGATTGGCACATTAGCTGGTACCTTCACCATCCTCTGATCAATTGATTTATTAATCGGCCCCTTCAATACTCTCAAGTGATTTTTCAAAATATCTCTTCTCTCCCATGGTCTCGGCCAGGGCTGAATGCCGAGCTCATTCACAAGTCTTTGACCGAGGAATTCAATATCACCCTCGGTCATTCCTTCAAACTCTGGTTCTGGTCTCGGCCTGGCCTGATGCTGCCAGTGAGGTCGATATCCAGGGAATCTTTGCCTGGAGCCGAACGGTTTCTCTTGATAATCCCGTCGGCCTTGCTGTTCATCTCGTCGGCTGTTGTAGTAGTCATGCAGAATATCCTGCATCAACATGCCTTGTTTACGTTGAACCGGATCATCCTCCGGCTCTGTTTCATTGGAGGCTTCCTCTGAGCCTTCCTCTTCTTGATCTTCTCCGTCAGGAATGTCATCCCATTCCTCAGGGAAAGCCATCAACTCTTTCCATTCATTGCTTTTCTTCTTATCATTAATTATGGCTTTCCAATCTTTCTTTGTCATCTCGGCCTTGCACTTTATGCAGAGCCGAAGGCTTTTCTTTGCGTGTTCAATATCTTCTGCGGCTGTTCTAGCCGCGATTGCTTTACCTCGGGTGTCCATCGCTTCGTCCTTGAAAAAGCAGGTCCCACCGGGCGTGCCAAAATTGTTTGTGAAATTTTCCTTCTAATTCGTCCCAATCTCGGACGGAATTAGCCGGCAAACTTGTGTACCAAGTGAAAGCCGTTTTGGTTAATAAAGTATTGAATAACCTCATCTTCAAAAACGGATTGGCCGCAGCTTCTCTGCACTGAGCCGTGAACCGAGCAACGTGTTCGACCATGTTTTCGGTCTCGCCGCTTGAAAATTTATCAAACTTCAGCATTTTCCAATTTGCCGGATACGGGTGCTCTACATCCACGGTTGCAGGATATAGGGATCTAAATACAGGCCGCATCGCCGGCCTCGCCCCTACTCCGAATGTATTTCGGATAGCTTCTTCTATTTGCGCATAAATTTCATTATTTACTCCTTGTACTGGAGATGGCGCTTGAACTTCAATTGGTCTTTGTGCTAGACCAACATTTGGTACTACGGGGTTGATTCCTTGTACATTAGGAATTTGCCCCCCAGCCCCTACATTTTGGGGCTGATAAGCTGCCGCTGGGGGAGGAGGTGGTAACCCCCATGCTACCTCTGGCTGTTGGCCAGCATTAATATTCATTGGCCTATAAACTGCTGGATATGGTGCCCCCTGGTATTGAGGCAACCCACCAACCGGTATTGCTGGATTTTGCAATACTGGCGTCATCACAGGTGCTTGTACGCCAGCCATCGGTTGTTCATTCCGAGTTAGGAATTGCCCTATTCGGGCAATATTCTTATTCGAAGCCGTAAGTGCGGCCAAAACTGCGTCTAGCCGTGCAGTACTAGCATGGCTGTTCTGATCTAGCGTCTGCAAGACTCGAGTCATTTGCCCAAGAGTTTGGGCCAAGCTCGGCTTTTGTTGGCTAGATTGTCCACTAGTTTCACCTTCGGCAGGTAAAAATACTCTCTGTTCTATTATGACATTCTTCGAGTTGCTAGGTTGCTCGTTCCCAGAATTTCTGGGAACGGCTCTATTACGGAGGTTCATAGCGTTATCGTCAGCCATGTATTATATAAAACTCGATTTCAAATTTTACCTTGAAAAAGCAGGTCCCACCGGGCGTGCCAAAATTGTTTGTCGCCAAAATTCTCCCGACCCTAGACCCGGTAAAAGATCTTCCTCAGGATACGCGTCGGGGTGAAAACGGTTCAGATTGATGACCCTCGAGAAATGCGCCCTTCTGATCTTCAAACAATTCGATCGGCAAGGGATCAAACCGATCGGGTTCGAAATTCTATTCTCTCTTCGGTTCGGCCGACTGAAGCCGAATGGACGTCAGATATCTAGGAATCACTCGAGACAATCAGAAAAATCGGCCAGAGACAGCCGAATGGTATTTTATATTAAGAAAGATACTGGGGAATACAGGGGACGGACCGCAATCCTCAAAAGTGATGCCTGAAGGATAGGCAGACTCCAAGGATTACAACGAAAAATGGAGTGATACCACTCATGGCAGACAGACTCCAAAAAGTTAGATTACTGGCTACTCCTAAGAAAAACGGTAAGTGCCGGAAAGAAAATGCGAGAAAATAAGGTGGTCTTCTGTTCGCAGGGGAGAAAGACCCCTTTTCAGGGTATTGAGCGCCTATTTATAAAGTCGTCCCTGTATTGTTTATGGTCCTAACACGATCGGTCATCATCTCACATCTCCTGATATTGCGGACCACCTTCAGCCGATCGGTAACCAACTCGGAACCGCTTGCAGTTACTAAAACCTCCGCAGTTCATGTCTCTTTCATGCTCCTGTTGTATCTTTCTGGACCATTCTCTAGTGTAGACCCGGTGCACCGGCGATTTAAGCTTCTAAAATTATTATTTCGCTTTAAACCGACCCAACAAGGGGTATAAATGCATTGTTGCTCTTTCTACTTATACCCCACGCCCTTAGGGCTTTTCCCTAAGCTTGATACAGTAGGGAGAGAGGTAAAGGACCTCTCCACACATCCCCCTTTGATTTTCTTGCTTTTGCTTGGTTTTTTAGAGATTAAATATCTCTTTTTGGTCTTCTTTTGCATCTTGGGGGCTTTTCCACCATGGGAGAAGACTTGGAGCTTGGCTTTGGAGCTTGATAGAGGATTGATCTTCAAACCTAGTGGACTTTGAGCCTAGTTTGAAGCTTCTATGAGGTTGGTAGTAAGTTTCTTCCTTTAGATTCTAGTTTGATGCTTTAAACTAGATGAAACCCTAGAAAAGGAAAAATCTAGGGTTTATTTGGGGATATTTGATTAGTAGCTTTTAGAGCTTAACTAATCGGATTAGAACCTTGGTTTAGGTTGCTTTTGAAGGGATTTAGCTTCCATTTGGGTTTTAAAAGGGAATTTCTACATTATAGGTGAGATTTTAGCCCATTTGCTTGAGTTGTTATTGATGAACGAATTGGATGTTCGTTTCGTTTGGCTAACCCTTTTAGAATGTCTTCTAGAAAGCTAGAATGATAGTGGGCAACTTCGTTTACGCTTACGAAAGGTTCCGAGGAGACTTGGTGAGTTTGGCCTCACCAAATTGAGATGAAATTCTCATTTGATGATTTTTACTTATCGTAAAATAAATGTGCATGCAAATCCATGCTAGATAAATTATTTGTGAATTTTAGAATGCTTAAAATGCACTTATTATGTATAATGCATATTTAGACCTCTATGTAGTAGAGAGTTGTTCATGTTGGGTTTATGCATATAAATAGCATTCTTACTCTTGACTTGTGATTATGTTTCATATAGTGAAAATGACATGTACCATACACTCTTGGACTTAGAATTCATGCTTAGCATATATAGGATGTAACATACCACTTCTCCGTAGAACGTGCCGAGTTCCGTCGAAACGAACGAAACGCGGAGTGAAACAAGTATCACTGGGTTCTAAGTGCATTGAAACCTAGGTGTAGTGAAAATGGGACCCGAGAGAGCGAAACTGCAACTCTGGCAAAGATCCAAATTTTTGGGCTCTCAGGGACCGGTCCCTAAAGGAGAGACCGGTCCCCACACGCGTGATGGCCAAGCAGAGAGGAAAAATCGGCTAAGTCCTGGAAATGCCCTTATAGGAACCGGTCCCTGATGGACAGACCGATCTCCTAGGGTCCGGTCCCTGAGGAAGAGACCAATCCCCCAGTGATTAGGCAGCCGAGAAAAGGCTAAGTCTCGAAATCAGGATTACGGGATCGGTCCCTGATGGACAGACCGGTCTCCCAAGGTCCGGTCCCTGAGGGCGAGACTGGTCCCCGCACACGAAAATTGCCCAGTCTGGGCAGATTTGCAAAAATGCGATGTTGGAGGGTTTAGTTGCAATTGTAGCAACATGTGATATACCTAGCTCTCCCTCTCTTCACAGCCACTCATCCCACTCCCTCATTTCCCTCTTTCTCTCTCTAGAAGTTGCCCTAGAGCAAGGAGAAGAAGGAGAAGAAGCAAGGAGAAGGAGTTTTGGTGGTTTTGGAGGATCAAGAAGCTCTCTAACAAGGAGAACTTGGGATAACTTTGGGCCAAGGTAAGGTTTCATAAAAACCTAGGCTAGGGTTTGGATATCTTCCATAAAACATAGAGTTTTTGAGTTCCTCTCATGTTTAGAAATCAAGTAGAGGTTTGAGCTCCATGAAAATCTATGGAAGCTCAAGGTCCTCTCATGGTGGACTTCTAGGATTTTAAGTAGAAGCCCTAGAAATAGTTTAGATGGTTATAGATGAACTTCTAGATGTTCAACAAGCTCTCTTTTACTTGTTCTAGAGATCAAAACCTAGGATTTAGCATAAAGCTATCTTAAGGTACCCAATTTGGGGCTGTGACGCCCCAACTTCCCAGGGTGTCACCCATCCTAGGACTACTCCCGTCCTAGCACGCTTAACTCTCTTAACCTCTTGGGCCTTGCCACCACCCAAAATACTTGAGCCGGGTTAAGAGTTTAGCCCTATTATATCTCATATATAGGACTATCTGGGGTCTCATAATCTCCCCACCTTTAAGCCCTGACGACCTCGTCAGGCTCAGACTCACAAGTACCAGGTGATGTGAGACTCGTCTCGCTAGCTCGTCATCCAGCCCTGGCTCAGCCAAGACTCATCTCACACTTCCGGCTGGTAATTGGCTCTGATACCATCTGTGACGCCCCAACTTCCTAGGGGGTCACCCATCCTAGGACTACTCCCATCCTAGCACGCTTAACTCTCTTAACCTCTTGGGCCTTGCCACCACCGAAAATGCTTAAGCCGGTTTAAGAGTTTAGCCCTATTATATCTCATATATAGGACTATTTGAGGTCTCACAGGGGCTTTTGCCCAAAGCGGTTTCTAAGGCAAATTGACCTTGTAGAAACCTAATTGGGAGTGTGTTCGATGCGTTGGTGCGCTCAGTTCGTCGATCCGACGAGCGTATAAAAAGTTAAGCACTAAACGATGAATTTTTAACAGATAGCCGCAGCACGCAAAATAAGAGTCCAAAAATCTCGAGAAATTCACCGGAGCGTCCTTGCAACCCTATAAGGTGGGTGGTGCATGCCAAGGACCTCGAACTTCCTTTTATATCTAAAGTGTCATATTTGAGCATATACAAGTATATTGAGCATATTGCATAGTAGGATTATTTATGTGCTTTTCTTGTATTTTGTGAGATCAAATGCATGTGAAATATTGTATGATAAATGGGAATTGATAATCCCTATGTATGCATATTAAAGAACAAGAACCTAGTAGACTTAGAAAATTGTAAGGACTCAAAACTGCGGAACGAGAAACTGGACTATGATTCAAATTGATCAAAGTCAAGTTAAGAATGCCTTAGAATGATTAAAGGCATTAAGTAGGCTAAAAGTGCACCGGAGACGATCCCGAAGGCTTGTTGTGCAATCTGCACAAACCTGCAGATATTGCCTGATAGGACCGGTCCCCACAAGGGGGAGACCGGTTCCCGTAAGCAGGAAATGACGGTTCGCATAAAAGGACCGGTCCCTCCTCCAGGGAGACCGGTTCCCGAGAGCAGGTTTTGGGCGGTCGCATAAAAGGACCGGTCCCTAGAGGCGGGGGACCGGTCCCTCTGAGCGAAAATGCCCAAAAACAGGCTGTTCATTGGGGGTATAAGTGAGGGGCAAAATGGTAATTTCATGTGCAAGAGAGCTATTTAGACTTGGCCACTCCCTCTCCACCTCATTACTTGCTGCCTAAGCAAAGGAAAAGGCTCCTCTCTCTCTCTCTTGGCTGATAGAAGTAAAAGAAGGAGAAGAAGAGGAAAAGAAGGAGAAGTGGAGAAAGAGCCTAGGAGAGTGAGATTTCCCTCTCTAGCTTTCCTCTACAACAAGTAGAGAGCCTCTTGAGGTAAGCTTTGGTTTATTAAAGCTTAGTTCTTCTAGGGTTTTCTTGTGTGACCTTAGAAGTGGATTTTTGAGGACTCTAGAACTCTAGCTAGTTGCTAGAAGCGTGATTCTAGAGATCGTGCGGCTATTTTGCCGAAGCTGTGAGCTAGGGCTCCAAAGTTCAGATTTGCTAACGGTTAGGGTTTGATCTAGTTTAACCCTATGATTATGATGGTTTTAGGCTCACCAGCGCGCCTGCGAAAACAGTTAGCGTTTCCGACGAGCGAGAGCGGAGGAATCGAGCCGGGGGCTTAATTGGGCTTAAATCGCCGTAGAGTGCGGCGAGACTTCCGGAAATTCGGCGAAACGCGCCGGAGGAGTCGGCACGACTATAAAAGGTGGGGGGTGTCCATCCCGAAGCAGCTGGGCTGCTCCCTATGTCTGTATGTGTATATGTATATAGTATCGATCTAATGTAAATTGTCGAGAACAAGTTATGGTAAGATACTCCTTTATTGCATGTAGTTCTAGCTAGTGTAGCTGGATATGCTTGACACTAGGGTAGAATACATGAATAAAGGCGAGTGATGACATAGAAACCCTAAAGTAGAAAACTTACATGAGTTGGCAAAACTGAAAGACATTCCCTTATTTGCATGTGATTCTAGCTAGTGTAGCGAGATATGCTTGACACTAGGATAGAATACATGAATAAAGGTGAATGATGACATTGAAACTCTAGTGTAAAGAACTTGTATGAGTTTGACAGAACTAAGAACAAATGACAATATAGATCGAGTGGCATCTAGTTGAATGATAACCTAGATCGAGTGGCATCTAGTAAATGAGAACATTGACAAATGACATGTTGAACTAGAGTCTAGGTGAACTCTATGCATGATGAACTTGAGGTGATAGTTCTGGGAGTTGTTAACCTTAGTTGATAAGGGTATCCTCAGTTGGATTGGATCATACTCACGCGTCTGTTCAGAGCTTGTGGAGGTCGCTCCTCACAAGCGTGCACTCCGGAGTTGTCACACGAGCGGGGTAGCTCACCGGGTGGGATACGAGCGGGGTAGCTCCTCACCCATTGGACTGGGAGGTGAGTCGGGCGAAGGGCGGGGTAGCTCTTCACCTGTGAGATTTGAGCGGGGTAGCTCTTCACCTATTAGATTTGAGCGAGGTAGCTCATCACTGGGAGATTTGAGATATCAGTAGAGGCGAAAGGCGGGGTAGCCCTTTACCTCTTCACCTACTAGATTTGTAGTGTGAGTACCATGAGATTTGAGATCTTAGGCGGGGTAGCCTAGTGGATTGGGTAACGAAAGAATATGTTTCCTGTTAAACATAGTAGTGTGATAGTTTCCTTTATGCTAATTAGCATGTTTACTTATGTTGCTTAACATAGTAGAGATATTGATAACATGCTTTACTGCTTTCCATTGATAGCATGATTTACAGCTTTCCATGTAAATATCTATCTGTGCATACCTATGCCCGTACGGACCTAGTGGGGAGATCGGTGGAGTCGGCGGCCGAACCCACTGGGAACTAAGGAAGTTAGTTCTCACCCCACCACTGTTGCAGGGCCTAGCGCGAGTACCTCGGGCAAGGAGCGTGGCAAGGGCATAGCGCCCTAGTCCGAGGTAGCGGCCACCTATGGTATTAGAACCACCGACAAATGTACGAGTGTAGATGATGTATAGGTGTGAGATTTTGTGAGATGTTGTATATATATCTATTTTGAGGTTGTGTAAAAGAGGTTGCTGTAAATGATAAATGAGAATAGAAACTTGGATGTAATAGTTAAGTGTTTCTCTCTTTGTATACTTGTATCTCATACTTGTATCGCTTGCTCTTGTATGGTTGGCACTCTTTGTGCTTTATTTAGTCATGAATAAAAATGAATTTCTCGTTCTTGTACATGACTCGTTTGTTGAGCCTTGGGCGGGCAGGGGAGGTGCTGTCCGTCCGGCGTCTGTTTGACGTGCCGTGCCGACCTAATTGGCGGCCACGGGGCGTGACAAAAATAAATGTGACATTGGACATGTTTATAGTGAGTGGCAATGACGGGTCTAGAACACTTAGAAAATAAGTGTGGCACCAATGTTAGAGAATAAGAATAAGTAGTGTATATGACACTAGCAAAGATTATAGAATGCAAGTAAATTCGGTTAGTGACATTATGACATACAACCTTAGAGTTAAGGGTCATATGAACATGGTTCTCCTTGAAGTCAAGGAATGGATTGAGCTTGGAATCCTTAGAGATAAGGATTAATCGTACTCACCGAATAGTCCTTGCTCTCGGGCGGTAGCTCCCCCTCGGGCGATGTGCTCCAGAGTTGTCATCACTGGGTCGTAGCGAGTATCTCCCCATAGGACTGTCGATCCCGTTAGGTCGTAAC
Source organism: Aechmea fasciata (assembly GCA_025177825.1). Classification (NCBI taxonomy): domain Eukaryota; kingdom Viridiplantae; phylum Streptophyta; class Magnoliopsida; order Poales; family Bromeliaceae; genus Aechmea; species Aechmea fasciata. The sequence goes on along the minus strand of CM045930.1, from coordinate 1,998,956 downwards.
GAGTATCTCCCAGATAGTAGGGATTTGAGTTGGCGAGTTTGTTGAGGGCGAAACCTTCGGGCTAGCCAAGAGATTGGGTAATGGACTTATGACCTTACATTCATCATGAGCATACAATCGAGCATAGTTTCATTTATTGTTCAGGTATATTAGCTGCATTTGCTAGTTGGTTACTTTCTTACCTTTCTTCTATTATGCCTGATTAGACCTAATGAGAAAGTCGGTGTGGTTGGTTACCGAACCCACTGGGAACTTTGTTGTAGTTCTCACCCCACTATTTTCACAGAGCCGGGACCGAGCGAGCCGGCGGAGAATCGCGGTAAGGGTATCGTTGTAATATACCGAAATCTCGGTAAATGAATATCGAACTTTAGTCAAAATGACCAAAGTGCGACGTTGGGTCACTTCGGAAAGGCCGAAGGCATCTACAAGTGCAAAAGTGCATTGTAGGGGATCTTCGAGAGCTAAAAGAAGAAGAGATAGAGAAAAATCTGCAGTCTGCAGGTTTTGGCTCTCGGGGACCGGTCCCTAGTGGGAGAAACCGGTCTCCGTATGCGTAAAGAGTATTGTGGGGTGAAAATTTGGCTAAGTCCTGAAATCCCCACGTACGGGAACTGGTCCTTGTTGGGACAGACCGGTCCCCGTAGCTGCGAAAATTCAAAAAATGGCTAAGTGCTGATTAGACTTACGGGAACCGGTCCCTGTTGGGACAGACCGGTCCCCGTGGGTCCGGTCCTCAAGTGAAGACCGGCCGGAACTCCACCGTCGCTCACCCGTCGTTTCAGAACCATCGAAACGGCGCGGGTGACCAGCCAACAAGGCTCAGCGACATCGCAAATACCCTCTATGTATCATCGGAAGAAATCAGAACCGAAATCACGTTCCGTCGGCAAATTTTGCCGCAGAACGCTCCGGAAATCGGTTCTCGATTTCCGTAAAGGCTTGGGACCTTGGACGATCAGTCCAGGGGTTACCCACAGCACATACACACTGCCCACAGCAGCCACGTAATTTACAATTGCATAAAAGCTCCTCACAATTCATAAAAACACATTATTTCATGTAATTTTCGGGCTTTTATGGACCGTGCAGGCAAACCGATGCTCAATAAATCGAGCCATCGCAGTCACTGGAAGGTTTCGACGTGCCGGAGACCGTGCTCACCTTTCGGAGCACTTTTGGTCACTGTAGCACTCGCACGAGCGACATGAAATTCTGTAAACAGCGCGCACAGCGCGAAAGGTACGACCTTCCCGCTAATCGGGGCATCAAAAACCCAAACGGAGGTGAGCATCGCGTATAGCACGAAAAGACGATGACTGTGCTCACCTCACGAGGTCAAAAAGACCTAACGGATCACTGGATAAGTGATCAAAACCCTAGGATAGCTTGCTGGTAATAAGACTAGTGCTTACCAGACTAGGGGGAGCTAGGGTTGGCCGCCGGCGACCGGACGGCGGGCGCTCCGATCGGGGATGGAAACAGTAGGTCGGGGAGGTCCGGGGAAGACTATGGCCGGCGGCGCGGCGGAGGAGATCTACTCCTCCCACTTCCTCTCGGGTTTGATGGCGCCGGCGGCACGGCGCGGCCGGGGACGTCGGGCGGCGACGATCCGGCACCGGAGACCGAGGAAGACTATGCTCCCTCGAGAAGGCGGCGGCGATGCCCGGAAGCCGAGGAGGCTCGGCCTCGGTGCACCGGGTCCGGCGGCGGCGATCGGAGGAGCGGCGGCCGGCGGCGTGTGGGGACGCCGGGGGAGGCACGCCGGGGATGTCCGTCGCCGGAGGAAGGCGGCACGACCGCCGGAAGGTGGCGGCGGTCCGCGAAACCAAGATCACCCAGGATCGGCCCGGGTGACTCCCGTTGGCCGCAGGAGCAACGGCGGCGACGGCGACGCTCGGGGACGATGGGGTCGGCACAGGGAGCACGCCGGCGATGGATCACGGCGGGGATGTCGGATCCAAGGGTTGGAAGGTTTCCCTTGCCGGATCGAGTTCCTCGGTCAAGGTGGTGGTTGTTGCGGCCGAGGGGAGGAAGAAGGTGGTCTTCTTTGGGTTTCGTGCGGCGGGCGGCTGTCGGTGGCGGGGCGTGCGCGATGGCGGAGGAAGGGTCTAAGGGTGGTTAGGACATGGAGGAGATGAGAAGGCTCTAGGGTTAGGGCTTTCTAGGCAAACCCTAAGATATGTATATATGTACATTGTGCCAATTTGCATTTTAGCCCTCCAAAGCCCATAAATTATACTCCAGGTCCCTACCGGTAGGTTAATCATGCGTGTAAGTCCCTTTACACTCGAAATCACGAGTTTCGCATAAAATATTAGCCCTTTTTCGCGATTTATCGTTTATGCGATTTCGACCCCATCGCGCACTATTCGCGATTCCCGAAGATCCGTCCGTCGGATTTCCGATCGGATCGTACCGGCGTGTTCGGCACGGCGGGGAATCGAATCCGACATTTCGTTTCGTCCGATTTGGTCTCCGATCTGCGACGAAACGGTCCCTCTTTATTCCTCCATAAATCCACTATATATATATATATATATATATATATATATATATATATATATATATATATATATATATATATATATATATATATATATATATATATATATATATACATGTGTAGAACTATTCAAAACCCTTTTTCTCGACAACCGTGCATCGGAATCCAATTCCGTCAGTGCCATGGGTTCCAGAATAGTCGAGCCGTTTGAAACGAGCTATTGAAGTCCTATTATCGGAGTTCGGTACGCACCAGGACCCATCTCTACTCCCAGGCTCGCCGAAAAGCCGGAGTTACTATTCACTTTAAGTCATGAGTCCAGGTCGTATAACTTTTTCGTTTTAGCTCATTTTCACTTAAAATTTGACGAGTGCTTTTGTAATTAAATTACACACAATAACATCGTCAACAAAAGAGTTTATTTATTATGATAATGCATCGAAGATAGTAAAATTATGTCATTTATTTATTACATCTCCTTGGTGACATAAGGTGAATTATATAAGATGCTCAAAGAGCCACTCCTTTCTTCAATTATGTGCACAATTTAATTTGATCATAATATTTTAATTTCAAAATTTTGGATTTTCGTATTCTTTATCTTAACAGATATGATGATAAAAACAATACATTGAACTTTTAGATCTCGTTTGATGTGTGGAATTTTGCATGATACTTATTTCGAATTTTCTCTGGATTGTCGATTTAACAAATTTTGGCATTTTAATTTTTTTTTTTTTTAAAATAGTGACTTTACAAAATATTTTTTTGAATAAATATGTTTAAAGTCATTGGGAATACACATATATTTATTTTGCGTTTTAAATTTTTACAAAAACCAAATTTTTGTCTTCTGTGCTTCTAGGACCGGCCGGTCTCTCCCTTGAAGGACCGGTCCCTCCGCTCAACCGCATATATGAACCTCTAGGGTTTTAGGTTTTTTTTTTTTATCTGATCTTTCTACTCTTTCTCTCTCAAGCCTCTAAAGACCCTAGGAGCATTTGGCCTTGGTTTTTCACTGATTACATCGTAATTTCTTCATAATTTCGGTAAGATCCCTAGATCTTGATTGGATTTTGCCCATTATTTCGAAAATAGGGTTCTCCTAGTGTTATTCTCACTTTTCTTGGTCTTTGATCTCAAATACATGAATAGAACTGCTGATTTTTTCGTCAATCTTTGTTTTAGTTCTGCTTCAACATGATTCTTCGTCATTCTCCATGATTTTCTTCATGACTTTGCAATGTTACATCATTTTGAATCACAGAATCTGCTTCTTCACATTTATATGAATGTTGCTTCAAACATTGGATTTTTGCGAATTGTTTACATTGTTTTGTGTTCGATTGTAATCATTAATTCATGGTTCATATGGCCCTAGGATTGTCTAGATACTTAACTATATTTTTAAACAACAAATTCCTAATCAAGTGGTATTCATGTGTTTCATTTTTCCAAAAAAAAAAACTCTTATAAACATGAGCTTCTTTTCTCCATGGCTTTCTTTCTCATGGCTCTTGTGTTCCTTATGGCCGGTGGTGGCCAAGGGGGTAAACAGCGTCGTTCTTTGACGCCGCAGCATCCGGACACTACAACAAAATATATTTTAGACGACGCTTTTTAAACGACGCTTCTTCTAGCATCTTTAATATTTAGTATTTGCCGACACTATGATTAAGCGTCGCTAATAAACATATTTTTATCAAATATTTATATAAATTTTTCGACGCTATATTAAAACGTCGGTATATTTATCCCGACATGTTTATTTAACGACTCTTTACACGACGCTTTTACAAGCGTCAGGATTATTTTTGCCGACGCTTTAAAGCGTCGCTAAATATCATTTAAAGTGTCCTTATATGCAAGATTTTTTGTAGTGGGAACACCCTATTGAAGATGTAGGAAGTGAATATGCCCCCGAGGATGAATTTGATGATGAATCGACTGATTGGGAGGATTTGCCACGTGAGGTTTTGTCAAGAAAAAAGGGTAAAGAACCTGCTGAGAAAGAAAAGGGGAAGCCGAAAGAAAACGGGAAAAGAAAAAGAGAAAGAAAAAGAGAAGACAAGGGAAAAGGTAAAGAAAAAGAGAAAGTAACGAGTACACGGGGTCAAAAGAAATCGATTGGTATTGAAATCAGAGAACCGACTTCTGAACATCCACGTCGCAGTTATCAAGATGCCCCGATTGATCCGCAATGCCTCTCCATGTATTCATCAAAACAGTGTATTGGTGAGCGCAATGTTGGGGTTCAAACACTCATCACGCATGTACTCAGTCTTCAAGCTTTGTTTGAGAACGGCGACTTATATGAGATTTGCAACTTTGCTGAGCAAACCGGATATTGTTTGGAATTGATTAGAGAATTCTATATGAGAGCGGGCTTTTTGGAAGATTCTGACGGTGGACCGTTTAGCTTCAAGACATCGGTAGGAGGAGTGGAGTTGACTATTACACCGGACACCATTGCATCTGTACTCAATATGGAGGCCCAGACTGATAGTGTAGAGTATCTCCAATCGGGTTTTGATGCTGTTCAAGATTGGCGACGGATTATGAATGGAGATTATGTGCCGAACACGCCTTCAAATGGAATTCTTGTGATGTCCAAGGAGCTAAAAATTGAATATCGTTTTCTGAATTTCGTGGTCTGTTATAACATTATGCCCTTGGCTAATACGAAGGTTGTTCGATGGGATCGCATGCTTTACATGTATCTTTTGGGTCACCCGGACATATTGTGCATACTCGCAACATCAACATGAATGTTCCTTTCTTAATCTGGCGTCGAATGGCAAAAGATATCAAGACGTCAAGCCAAAGTGAGAGGTTGTCGTTTCCTTTGTTTATAATACGTCTTCTACGGAAGTACGAAGTCGACATACGGTGCACCTCATATGAGCACAGTCTTGGTATTATAAGTGAAACAACACTCACCAAGTCGTCAAGTTAGCTTCGCTCTGTTACACGACGGTCTCCTCCACCTCCTGCAGCTCCCGATCCATCTCGACCTCCTATAAGCGAGGATATTTCTATTTCCTCGGTTTTTCCTGAGCAGAAACGCTTGTCGGGTGAACTTAAGCATCTACTGAGCAGGCTCGTCTTACTACTGAAGTTGGCAAGCTCCGTCGCATGATCAAGGCGATTTTTGACAAGTTAGGGTGTTGTAGTGCAGATCTTCCTCCGCCGGGTGCAGATTCAAATTGACTTGGCGACCTTACCTCTTTTGTCACTTTTGGCGCTTTCTTGACAAAAAAAGGGAGATAGAGATACCTAAATAGAGATACCTTATACCTTTTGATGTTGATACTTACACTGCCTGACTACTTAGTTACTTACTTTAGATAACTTTGATGTTGATGCTGATGATTTTTTATTTAGATGCTTTTTGCTTAGATACTTTGATTTTCTTTACCCTGCTGATGAGATTACTTGCTCTGAATGGTTAAATTGTAATATGATTGTGACACCCCAATAGTCCCACATCGGATGGGAATGGGGTTGTCATTGGGTTTATAAGAGACTTAGACATTAGAGCCGGTTCACCAGCTGGACATGTGTGGCGAGTCTCGACTAAGCTAGGGTTTGGATGACGGGCTAGCGAAACGAGTCTCACATAGCCTGGTGATCTTGGGCTGTGTGTGTGATTGGACTGACGAGGACGTCATGGCCTTAACGGGGGGAGTCTGTGACACCCCAATAGTCCCACATCGGATGGGAATGGAGTTGTCATTGGGTTTATAAGAGACTTAGACACTAGCAACAAAAACTGGGCTTAAGCATTTTGGATCGGTGGTTGGGCCCAACGAGTTATTATTACTAGTGGGCTGGGTCGTTACAATGATACTTACTTTGAGCACTCAGAATGGAAGATGATGATACTTTGAACTTGATGATGTGAATATGTTGACTTATTGCAATATCTTGATGAGTTTGTGGAGAGATTTTTGCAAGTTACTCCAAGATCTCAAGACTCCTTGACTAGTCTAAGTCATAGAGTTTGTTTCAGGAATGTGAAGAATGTAATATTTGTTTTTCTTGGACCGTTCATGCTAGAGATTGTCGTTTGTGTAAGTTATGAACCCTAGGATCTAAAAGGTAATCAACACCTAGAGGGGGGTGAATAGGTGTACAATGGCTAATTAAAAATCTTAATGCGATTTTAAAGTGAAAGCGGAAAGTAAAATCAACACACCAAGATTTTTACGTGGGAAAACTCCGAAAGGAGTGAAAAACCCACGGGACCGATCACGCGAATAGAATCCACTAAGAAACAAATCAAGTACAAGGTGATATACCCACTACCCAACTCGATTTACCGAATCTTCGATGTAGATCTCCTTCGTCAGTCCTCAATCGCTTAGAATCCTCCAAACGATCACGCCGCAACTCCTTGCCGCGCCAACACTTCGAATCCTCCAAGTGTCCACCGAATCCACGGCCTCCACACGCGATCTTCGCGCAAGCTCTCCGTCCGGAGAGAGAACAAAGACGGTTTATGGTGATTTCAACTTTGTATTACCAAAGACTATGGGAAATCCGCTCTAATTCATGTTTGAGTTGATTCACGAAGAGAGAATCATAAGAAAGAAACTAACATCAACTCAACGATCAACTAGAATAGAATACTCTCTTAGAAGTAGGTCATCAAGCTTAAAAGAGAGTTTCTAGGGTTTGAAATTTATTAAGAATCCAAGCGTGTGAATCCTTGGACCTCCTATGGTCTATATATAGAGTTAGAAGACTTTGAAATAGAGTAGAATTCAAATCAGCCCTTTTTGAAATAGATTAGACTTCAAATCAGCGTTTTTGGAAATAATTTCGTGTCCAATGTCCGGTCTTAAGATGGATGTCCGGTCTTGCTTCTGTCCGGTCTAAGCTTCTTGTCCGGTCCACCCTTCCGTCAATATTTTCGCAATACGTTAAGTCCGGACAATGCCTGATGATGTCCGGTCTAACTTTGCGTAGCATGAAAACTCAGCTTACTGAGACCGGACATAGGGAAGATGTCCGGACATAATTGAAAGATGTTCAAAGTGAAGCTCACTGTGTCCGGACAGCAGTAAAGTGTCCGGACAAGAATTACGAAATCACAGCTGACTAGCATACTATGTCCGGACATTCATGAAGGACTGGACATTGACTATATATATTCAGGATTATGAAATCTTATCAGTTTTAAAGCATATTAAAGTCTTCTAACTACTATATAATTAATGTAAATCATCATAAATGATCTCTAGGACATCCCTGAGTTGCCGCGCTCTTCTGAAAAGTCCTGGATCATCCAACTCTCTTTTGGTACACTTGATCTCTTCAAGACTCCACATATTCACAAAATCTGCCAACCTAAAATATCCTTAACAATCTCCCCCTTTGGCGATTTCGTGACAAAAATAATACAAGCCCGTACAACCTCAAAAAAAAAGGAGAATTATCGCAATCACCAAACGATAACTCTCTGCATGATCAATCCAATAAAAATAAAAATTACAAGTTTAAAACCAGCCTATAACAAACTCTATGACTTAGACGCTGGAGTCTTGAAATCTTGAATATTCCTGCAAAAAGATCTTAATACACACATTCAAGCATCAAGATTTTCATTCAACATGGAAAAACAGAAAGTCATAAGTACAAGAGTTCAAAATAAGCAGTCAAAATAAGTAACTAAGTAAGCTATGCAAACTAACTAAAACAGTCATAGTAACTAAGCATCGAAGTTCTAAAACAGTCATAGTAACTAAGCATCGAAGTTAGTTTTCAAAATACATCATTGCCACCATTACCACATCATCACCACATCCACATTCACATCTCCCCCTTTTTGTCAACAAAACGCCAAAACGGAAGTAGAAGCACATCACTCGGAGTCGCTATCCGGCGGAGGCATCTCGGGACCCCCACAGCCCAGCTTCTCACACAAAAGCCTCAAGAATCGGGATATGCGACCATACTTTCTTAAGTTTAGCGATCCTTCCTGAGTTCGGTGATCTCCCCAGACAAGCGTTGTTGCTCTCGGTAAATGGAAGGTAGAGATCCCTCAGTATCAGAACCTGTAGCAGGTGGAGAAGGAGGAGCAGGAGCCTCAGCATGTGGTGGAGAATGACCGTGGAGCTGAACATGAGACTTGACCATTGTAGTGTCACTGATTGGTCCCAGAGAGTATTCATATGATGAACAAACCACATTAACATCATGCAGCCTAAGGATCCGCATAATCAGTAACGGAAAAGAAAGGCGATCCTTCTGACTAGCTGTCTTAATCTCTCGTGCCATCCTCTTCCATATAAGAAACGGAATGTTCAAGTTGATGTTTCTCTGTTGAACAATGTCTGGCCGTCCCAAAAGATACATAAAAAGAACCCTATCCCATCGAATCACTTTTGTATTGGCCAGAGGCATAATGTTATAACAAACTATAAAGTTCAGATATCGGTACTCTAACCTCAAGTCCTTTGACATAATCGCACTGCCATTGTTCTCAGCATTTGGAACACAAAGTGCGATCGAACTCGTCGCCGATCGTTAGCGGCATCAAGACCGCGTTTAAATAATCCACACCATCGGTCGAGCGTCCATCTCGAGAACGATGCAATAATGCGAGAGTGATCGACAACTCAACTCCGCGAACAGACGTAGTAAAAACGAACGGACCTCCATCTGTCTCGACTAAATGACCCGCTCTCATATAAAATTCCCTTATAAGTTCAAGTCCATAGCCGGTACGTTCAGGAAAGTCGCAAATCTCGTGTAGATTCCCATTCTCAAATAAAGCTTGAAAACCAGGAGCTCTCTTAATCAAGTTTGTTACCCCAACAAGTTGTTCGCCGACACATTGCTTGGAAGAATACATTCGAAGTCGTTTTGGATCAATAGGTGCTTGAGGTACCCGTGGAGGAGAAGCAGCTGAGTTGAGACTGCTCTATTGTAATACCCGCTGTCCGTTTACTCCTCCGCTCAGTCCGGTGTTCCGCAGCTTGATCGGCATCCTGAGCTCTTTCTTTCCCTTTTCCTTTGGATTTCTTCTTAGACGATCTATAACCAGTTTCTGTCACCACCAATTTTCCCTTACCCTTTGATTTCCCTTTGTCAGTAGCCTCTGCAAGAACAGTATCCCAATCACCCTCATGTGACTCACGATCTAAGTCCTCGGCAGGGTTATACTCACTACCGACGTCCTCGGCAGGTTGTTCCTCCCGGTGTTGTGCGGAGGAGCGTTGTCGCTTGGCAGGACCTCCTCGTGCCATCAAAAAGACAAGCACTAGTAGCCAAGACACTAGAAGATCGAGAAAATGCTGGGCAAAAGAAAAAACATATTGAGCACAATATATCATATTTGAAGAAAAATTGGCCATTAATCCGAAAATTAATCTAGAGCACCCTAGAGCCGTTAGAAACAAGTTTAATATAGACACAATGCAAGAAAAATGAGCAAAAACCAACAGAAATTCGAAAAATCCCCTGTTAACAGTAAAAATCTAGGGTTGATCCAAACAGAACACAGATCTGACGATAAAACTTGAAATAAAGCTTGTAGAAATGTATTAGAGACAAATCTAAGGTAAATAGAAGCAACAAATCTGGTTCAAAACACCCAAAAATAGATTTAATACCATAAAAATCAAAAACCCTAGATTTTGGGGAAAATGAGCAGAAAAATGAAAAATGTGAAATCCATACCTCAAATCCGGAAAGAAATTAAGAGAAATTGATGCAAGGGCACAAGTGCAGCACACAAGAGTTTCTAGAGAGAGAAACAGCAAGAAAAACGAAGAACGGGATGTTTTTGAAGAATCCTGGGTCGCTCGCGGTTAAATACATCCCGCTCCAGCTGAGACCGGACATTGCCGGCAATGTCCGGATGCCACACAGGGTTGTGCACCCTGCGAGCGTGCGGACCGGACATCTGATGAAGACCGGTCCCAGCAGGTAAATTTTCGAAAATAATGAATTTTCAACAGAAAACAGGTTTCCATCACTAATTACATGAAAGACAGTAACACAATCTCATCCAATTTAAATCAAAAATGTCATAAATGTTGAACCGTCCATCAATCAAAAATTAAACTTCATACCTTGTGAATTTAGGCATATCTTTTGAGAACTACTCAACAGTTGACAAATTTTAAATTGCAAATCTACACAAAAAGATTAACGTATATCCCATAAACTGAAATATACACAAGAATATAATCCAATTGAGTTATGCACACATTGAATTTAAGGAGTGGCTCTTTGAGCATCTTCTAACTACCACCTTATACCAATCGATAAAACAGAAAGTCCACCAATCGCCTTAATGAAAATATAACTACAATCAGTCGTTTAGAGATGTATATTTATATTCACGTGGTAGCTTCACACACTTACCGGACAACCGGGGTGGTAGCTCTTTCCTACATGTGGTGGTAGTTTTCACACTCCTTTGAAAGGATGTAACTCTTTCCACATCTTGAATTGGTGGTAGTTTTCACACTCCCAAAAGGGATGTAACTCTTTCCACATCTTTTGACGTTGACACTACTCCCCCTCAACTAGTGCAACTCCCAATGAGAACATATTATTGTGATTTCAGAAAATAGGGAAACCAGTTCACCCATCATGACGATAATTAATCAAAAGCAATCTACTTTTGATAGTTCAAGAAAGATGTGTTAATTTAACAAGTGTATAACAGCAATTCCAGGAAGATGTTGAGGTTCAAAACAAATGACATACAAGAGTTAAATTGGATAAGTTAATGTTAAAATAACCCATGCAAGAAAATGAGATTTTGGCAACAAAAGAAACGCTCACTAAAATCAGACAAAGCAACTCACGTTCAAAAGAGCAAATAAAGAATACACATGAATAAATACAAAAGAAATCCAAATTGTAACCATTGGCTCATAGAGTGTGTCTAGATAGATAGATTCATCCCGATAGCCTTTCTTAGATGTAGAAAACGCTTTTGATCTAACGGCTTTGTTAAAATATCAGCTAATTGATTATCGGTATGAATATATTCGAGTTGAAGAAGATTTGATTCGACCAATTCTCTTAAGAAATGATATCTCAGTTCAATATGTTTAGTTCGAGAGTGTAGAACAGGATTTTTAGAAATATTTATGGCACTAGTGTTATCGCATAAAATAGTAATCGACGAGGAAGGAATCCGGTAATCACTTAATAAACTCCTCATCCATAACAACTGAGTAGCACAACTCCCTGCCGAGATGTACTCAGCCTCTGCTGTAGAAAGGGCAATGCAATTTTGTTTTTTACTTTGCCATGCCACTAAACAGTGACCCAAATAAAAACAAGCTCCACTTGTGCTTTTCCTATCATCCACTGACCCTGCCCAATCAGCATCCGAGTATCCAATAAGATCAAGTGAAGTCCCCATCGGGTACCAAATACCATAATCCGTCGTCCCCTTGACATATCTTATTACTCTCTTTACTGCTTTCAAATGAATTTCTTTGGGATTCGCTTGATAACGAGCACACATACCGACACTAAATGCAATATCCGGTCTACTCGCTGTCAAATAGAGTAAGCTTCCTATCATACTTCGATAGGGCTTTTCATCTACACTATTTCCTTCAATGTTCACTCCTAATCCTTTACTGCTTGTACCCATAGGAGTGTCAAAATTCTTTGCACCATCCAAATCAAACTTCTTGACCAATTCCTTAGCATACTTTGTTTGAGACACATGTATTCCCTCCTTTGTTTGTTTAACTTGAAGTCCGAGGAAATATGTGAGCTCACCCATCATAGACATTTCGAATTCCTTGGTCATTAACCTTGCAAATTCCGTTGCATCCTCATCCTTAGTTGCTCCAAATACAATATCATCCACATAAATTTGAGCAACTATGAAATCATCCTTTGAATGCTTAACAAATAAAGTACGATCCGCTCCCCCTCGGTTGTACCCCTTATCCAAAAGATACTTGGTGAGTCGTTCATACCATGCTCGCGGTGCTTGCTTAAGACCATAGAGTGCCTTTTTAAGATGAAAAACATGATTTGGAAACTTAGAGTCTACAAATCCTTTTGGTTGTTCAACATAAACCTCTTCTTTTAGAAAACCGTTTAGAAAAGCACTCTTTACATCCATTTGAAAAAGCGTGATTTTAAAATGGCAAGCAATCGCAAAGAGTATCCTAATTGACTCAAGTCTTGCAACCGGAGCAAATGTCTCGTCAAAATCGATTCCTTCAACTTGAGAGTACCCTTGAGCTACCAACCTAGCCTTATTCCGAACAATGTCACCACTCTCATTCTTCTTATTCTTAAAGATCCATTTTGTTCCAATCACATGTTGATCCTTAGGACGTTTTACAAGATCCCATACATCATTCCGTATGAATTGTCCAAGCTCGTCTTGCATAGCATTGATCCAATATTCATCTTGAAGAGCTTCATCCACGTTCTTTGGTTCAATCATGGACACATAACACGAAAATTCACATTGGAGTTGACTTCTTGTTCTAACACCAAGTTGAGGATCTCCAATGACATTTGTTAAGGGGTGATCTTTCGACAATCTCATAGGCGGATTCTCCGAAGATGTGATAGGAGAGATGGATGTATCATTTTGTGGATCGGATGTTTCATTAGATGCATTTACATTAGGAGATGCAGAAATTTCATGAAGGGAAGAGTCATCATTCATAGGAAGTGTAAAAGGAAAATCATTATCATCATCATCATGTGAAACACGTGAAGTATCATTCAAAGAAGCAGTGGGTGAAGAAGCCTCATCTACTTTAATATTAATTGATTCTACCACCGTCTTAGTTTGTAAATTATACGCTCTATATGCTCTACTAGATGTAGAATAACCTAGAAATATTCCTTCGTCACTTCGGGAGTCAAACTTTCCAAGATTTTCACGATCCCGAAGGATAAAACATTTACTCCCGAAGACACGAAAGTATTTTATATTAGGTTTTCTACCCTTCCACAATTCATATGAAGTATTTATGGTACCGGTCGTACATAAACTCGATTGATGACATAGACCGTGTTAACCGCTTCCGCCCAAAAATGTAAGGCAATTTTCTTACTATGAAGCATAACACGAGCCATCTCTTGCACCACTCGATTTTTTCTTTCAACTACTCCATTTTGTTGTGGAGTGTAAGGAGCGGAGAATTCATGTTTAATACCATTAGAAGCACAAAAATCAACAAATTTTGAGTTTATGAATTCTCCTCCTCGATCACTTCTTATACGTACAATTTTATCGTTTCGTTCATTCATAAGACGGAGGCATATTTCAGAAAATAATTCAAAAGTATCGGCTTTTTCACAAAGAAAACCACACCAAGCAAAACGAGAAAAATCATCCACAATCAAAAAGATGTAACGTTTTCCACCCAAGCTTTGGATTCTAGAAGGTCCCATTAAATCCATGTGAAGTAATTCTAGAGGTCTAGATGTCCCTAAATGTTTCAAATTCTTATGTGCCGACCTAATTTGTTTACCCAATTGGCAACCCCCGCACACAACATTTTCCTTAAAGTCAATTTTGGGAACACCTAACACAATTTCCTTCTTGGATATCTTAGAAAGCTCCTTAAAGTTCATGTGACCTAGACGTTCATGCCATAAAGTCTCGGTTTCTAATGATGCTAGGTTACAAGATTCGGATTGGGCACTAGGAACTATATAGCAATTGTTTTGAGATCTAAGACCTTTCAAAAATATAGAATTATCATCAAGAGTTACCAGGCATTCTTTAGAAGTAAATTTTACGGAATACCCGTCATCACATAATTGACTTATGCTTACGAGATTGGATTTGAGCCCCTCGACATAGAAAACCTCATTCAAAGTAGGGCCATCCGAGATAGTAATTGTTCCCTTTCCAACAATTTTGGATGAACGACCATCTCCAAAGACAACACATCCACCGGAGACTTCACTTAAAGAGGTGAACCAATTCTTGTCTCCGGTCATGTGTCGAGAGCAACCACTATCAAGGTACCACGAGGTGTTGTCGTAAGCATGAAGTGAAGTATGGACAACAAGACAAGGAAAGATTTCACCTTTGCGCACCCAAACCTTGTGAGTTTTAGGATGCGTCGGTTGGCTTGAATGCGTCTTATGTAGCTTGTCGACGAGTTGTGATTTCATATGGATTGGCCCAACCGCTTTCGGTGTCCATACTTGTTTGGATTTTGAGTCATTGTTCTTGGGTTTCCATGCTTGCTTCGACTTCGACTTCGAAACTTGTCTCTCGGACTTAGATTGCACCCCTCGGTTCATGTTTGCCCCGGAATTCTTCTTTTGTGTACACCGTCTCTTCACATGACCTAGAACTCCACACGAATGACAAACTTTGTTAGCAAAAGAGTTAGAAACACGAGGAAAGTTACCTTGAACCTTAGGAGTAGGTTTGTTCATGGATTGCTTAGTAACAAGGTCTATGTAAGTCCTCTCATATCCAAGTCCGAATTTGTTAGTTTGTCCAAGTCCAAGCATCCTATCAAGTTTTGTTGCGCCGGAGGAAAACTTGCTCAAGTCCGATCTAAGTTGTATGATAGTCTTCGTGAACTCCAAGTTTGCCTCCTTTGATTCCATCAATTGCTTATTGATAAATTTCAAGTTTTCTTCATACGTCTCCTTTTTCTTCTCAAGACTAGCTAACTTTTCTACGATAGAATTGTAAGCTCGTGACAGTCCATCCTTCTCTTGTTGTAAGGAGTTTGTTGAAGTATTCAAATTTGAATTTTCTTCCTCTAAGTCGATTATTCTCCATCTCAACCTCTTATTGTGCTTGGCCATCTTCTTTGACTCGACAACCAATTGATGATATGCGGCGGCCATCTCGTCCACATCCGACTCCTCATCCGATGAGTGCTCCGAAGCAGAATTTTCATGCACAGAAGAATTAGAAAGTGAGGCGGATGAAGCTAAACACATAATTGATGAAAGAGCGGTAGCATTAACATCTTCATCACTTGAGGTGGACTCATCCGATGTCGAGTCATCCCAAGTGACGGCTTGCATCGCTTTCTTTTTCAAAGCCTTTTTGTTTGGACAATCCGATGCTATATGTCCAAAACCCCGACATTTATAACATTGGATTTGTCCTTCTTCCTTTTTCTTGTCTTTAGAAACTTCTTTAGAAAAGTTTTCGTTACGCTTTGATTTAGAAGAAGAAGAGGAAGTACTCCCTTTTGATTTGTTGGTTTTTGATGAAGAAGGGGACTTTGAAGGGAACTTCTTCTTAAAATTTCGGCGAAACTTCCTAGTAAGAAGAGCAAGTTGCTTCTCAAATTCCTCCAAAGTCGTGTCCGAGTCCCAGTCGGAAGAGGTAGAGTCCGCGTTGCCTCCTTTAGTAGATTTAAGTGCCATCCCTGTGGACTTAGAAGACAACTTGGAAGAAGATGAGTTAGAAGGAAAAGTCATCTCATAGGTTTGGAGAGCACCAACTAATTCATCTACTTTCATCTCATCCGGGTGTTTCACGGTTTCAATAGCCGCGACTTTTGCACGGAAACGCTCGGGAAGAGTTCTTAAAATCTTACGAATGACCTTGGTTTCGGGGATCTTTTCACCCAAATTGGAACAAGTATTGACAATGTCTTGTAGACGAGTGTAATAATCGGTAAAGTTTTCATTCTCTTCCATATGAATAGAATCAAAACGACTAGTCAACATTTGTAGCTTTTGAACCTTAACAAGACTTGTTCCTTCGTGAGTGGTTTTAAGAGTATCCCAAATTTCTTTGGCGGTTTCACACGCCGAAACCCGAGAGAATTCGGTTTGATTTAAAGAGTTAAACAAAGCATTAATCCCCTTCCCGTTACAAGATGAAAGTTCATTTTCGTCCTTAGTCCACTTAGTTCGAGGCTTGGGGACGGTAATAGTATCAACAACCTCGGTGGGGTGTTTCCATCCAAATTCCACCGATTGCCATACTCTTTCATCGATGGCAATTAGAAACGCCCTCATGCGGACTTTCCAATAAGCATAGTTAGTGCCATCGAAAAAAGGAGGTCGATTTATATTACCGCCCTCGGCCATTGTATGCAACCTATACCCGCTCTGATACCACTTGTAAGTTATGAACCCTAGGATCTAAAAGGTAATCAACACCTAGAGGGGGGTGAATAGGTGTACAATGGCTAATTAAAAATCTTAATGCGATTTTAAAGTGAAAGCGGAAAGTAAAATCAACACACCAAGATTTTTACGTGGGAAAACTCCGAAAGGAGTGAAAAACCCACGGGACCGATCACGCGAATAGAATCCACTAAGAAACAAATCAAGTACAAGGTGATATACCCACTACCCAACTCGATTTACCGAATCTTCGATGTAGATCTCCTTCGCCGGTCCTCAATCGCTTAGAATCCTCCAAACGATCACGCCGCAACTCCTTGCCGCGCCAACACTTCGAATCCTCCAAGTGTCCACCGAATCCACGGCCTCCACACGCGATCTTCGCGCAAGCTCTCCGTCCGGAGAGAGAACAAAGACGGTTTATGGTGATTTCAACTTTGTATTACCAAAGACTATGGGAAATCCCCTCTAATTCATCTTTGAGTTGATTCACGAAGAGAGAATCATAAGAAAGAAACTAACATCAACTCAACGATCAACTAGAATAGAATACTCTCTTAGAAGTAGGTCATCAAGCTTAAAAGAGAGTTTCTAGGGTTTGAAATTTATTAAGAATCCAAGCGTGTGAGTCCTTGGACCTCCCATGGTCTATATATAGAGTTAGAAGACTTTGAAATAGAGTAGAATTCAAATCAGCCCTTTTTGAAATAGATTAGACATCAAATCAGCGTTTTTGGAAATAATTTCGTGTCCAATGTCCGGTCTTAAGATGGATGTCCGGTCTTGCTTCTGTCCGGTCTAAGCTTCTTGTCCGGTCCACCCTTCCGTCAATATTTTCGCAATACGTTAAGTCCGGACAATGCCTGATGATGTCCGGTCTAACTTTGCGTAGCATGAAAACTCAGCTTACTGAGACCGGACATAGGGAAGATGTCCGGACATAATTGAAAGATGTTCAAAGTGAAGCTCACTGTGTCCGGACAGCAGTAAAGTGTCCGGACAACAATTACGAAATCACAGCTGACTAGCATACTGTGTCCGGACATTCATGAAGGACCGGACATTGACTATATATATTCAGGATTATGAAATCTTATCAGTTTTAAAGCATATTAAAGTCTTCTAACTACTATATAATTAATGTAAATCATCATAAATGATCTTTAAGACATACCTGAGATGCCGAGCTTTTCTGAAAAGTCCTGGATCATCCAACTCTCTCTTGGTACACTTGATCTCTTCAAGACTCCGACATATTCACGAAATCTGCCAACCTAAAATATCCTTAACAGTTTGGTTTTTTTTTTGAGTTTTGTGTAAGAATTATAGTAAGTTTTGTCATGAAATCGCCAAAGGGGGAGATTATTAAGGATTTTTCTAAGTTGGCGAATTTCGTGAAGTCGAGAGCAGTTTTGAAGAAGAATATGAAGATTGAAGAAAAGATTTGACAATTCAAGACCAAAAGAATCAGTTGATGATGCTCAAAAACTCAGGTATGAACTTGAACGATTTGTTGTATAATTTAAGTCATAAAAGTGTGTTTAGAAGACTTTAGAAGTTTGTGAAAATGAGTTTTATGAAATCTGAGATTTCTCAAGGTTTTCAGGGTGTGAGGACCGGTCCCTACACAGACGGACCGATTCCCGTAAGTCCTCTCTGCATGATAATAAAGAAGGACCGGTCTCTAATCTGTGAGGACCGGTTCCCGTAAGGTGTTTTTGTTTTGTACGAAGAGAGGGACCGGTCTCTGCAAAGAAGGACCGGTTCCCGTATAAGCTTGTTTTTCCTGGATACGAAAAGTGAGACCGGTCCCCTATATTGTGAGACCGATCTCCCGATACTTTAAATTTTTTACGCAGAGAGAGACCGGTCCTCTGGAATCAAGGACCGGTTTCCATGACTTAAGTCTGGAATCACACATCGATGGACCGGTCTCTGACTTGGAGGTCCGATCCCTGAAAACGAATTTTGACTTAAAAGATTTTGTTTTTAAAATTTAATCTATCTAGATGTCTTCTAAACCTATATATATGATATGAGGAACCCTATATGCGATATGCTTAGAAAGAAAACTAGATAGAAACCCTAAAAGCTTGTGACGGAATTTTTAATCTATGTTTTTCAAAAACCAAGCTTTTAGTTTTTGATCGCCGACTCGATTCTTTGTTTTGATTTCAACATCTCTTTCGGAATCGAATCGACGATGAACTTTTAAGGGTTTCTCCTCATGTAAGTACTGAGATTTTGACAGTGCAACTAAACTCTCTGTTGACGATGTTTATGTGTGTAATGTAATTACATAAGCACTTGTCAAGTTTCAAGAGAAAACGAGCTAAAATGGAAAAGATACGCAATTATTAGTTTTCACTTAAGTGAATAGTAACTCCGGTTTTCCAGAGAAGCCACGGAGTAGAGTTGGCTTACGGCGCGTATCGGACTCCGTTCATAGCGATCCAATAGCTCGTTTCGACTGGTTCAGCTATTCTGAAACCAATGGCACTGACAGATTTCAGATCCGATGCACGATTTTCTAGAAAAAGGAGTTTTATCGAAATGAGGGTTTTCGCTCCTTGCTTTTATTGCATTGTGAAACTCCTCGGGCTCTATGCATGTGACCTAGAGTAGGGTTAAGGATGTTTTAGGTCCCTACTAAAGGTAGGGAAGTCAAATTCAGATGCGGAATTAAGTTTTCGTGAGTTTACACTTCGGTCTATGTGTAATAATTGGGAGTTTGGAGAGCGAGCGGATTTCGTCGCGAATTCGTGACCGATCATGTTGAAACAAAATCGTAGGTTTGTTGCCTCCGTCGTGCTGATCGCACTGGTATGATCCGTTCGCAAATCAGACGGACGGATCTGCGGAAATTGCGAGTTGATCGAGGAGGGGTCGATGTTGGCTAATCGGTATTTTTGCAAGAGTGCTAATATTTTATGTACCGAATCATGCGGGATCGCACGTGGAGGGTTATTCGGGCACTTTGCTCGTGCTGTGAGGGACTCAGATTGTAATAAATAGTTTCGAGGGACTTGGATGCAATTTGGCCTTTTGTATAAAGGTTGCATCTAGGGTTTCTCCATGGAAACCCTAACCTCTTGGCCTCCCTCTTCCTCAACCAAACCCTAGCCGACCTCTGGTAGTCACAGGCCAACCCTTGCGCGCATCCCGGCCGCCGGCTGGCTTTCTCGGTCACCGGAAAAGCCCAGATTGGCCTCTCCCCCACCTTCTCCTCCATCTAGCACCACCAGCCTCCACCACCTCTATCCGAGAGTGACCTTGATGGATCCTCACCCTCGGGGCCCCCACTGGCAGTGGGTTCAACCTCCGGCGACTTCCCTCGTCCCCGTGGTCGTCCCTGCGCGCCGCCGCCTCACAGGTAGGCTGCGGCCAGATCTAAGAAGATCTGGCCGAGGAGCTTCAGCTCCTTGCTAGCCTTCGTCGTCGCCACTTTGGAATGGCCCAGCCGTCTTTCCCCGAAGCCCCGACAATCCCCGCCGCCAGCCGGCGCCGCCTCGCGGCCGCCGCTGCTAGAGATAAAGCCTGGGCTTCTTCCTCCGATGCATGCGGACTAGGGCATCGTGGCTCGCAGCACCTGCCGCCTTCTATCGTCAGCCAACCCGAGCATCGGCTTCCTGCCGGCTGGAATGGAGCCGAGTTCTCTGTCAACCCGTGCAGGCTCGGGTTGATCCGACGCCACCGCCGCCGTGCCCAGCCATCACCTGAGGTGAGCCTTGTACTCTTCACCTCCCCCGCACCCATCCCTGGCCACCGCGCGCGCCTCCGTGCCGCCGGAAGCCGGCCGGAGCATGCTTGCTCCAGCCAAGCCCAAAATAAGGCATAGTTGTGTGGGTTTGCTGTTCTGAACTTCCCGTGGCCTCCTGATTAATACGAAAGGGAGCACGATGATCGTGACCCATCGCTGGTCATCGTGCTCACCTTGGTTTCTGTCAGGAAGGCCCCGATCCGCTGTTTTGGCGGTGCGAACCCAGTGGAGCCTTTTTGGCTGCGGTTGCGGGTTTACGTGAGCTTTTTCGTCGATCCGAGGCTGTCTCGATGCCTCCGAAGGTGAGCACGGTGATCGTTGGTCAACTCTGATCACAGTGCTCACCTTACTTTGGATCAGCAGATGTCGGATCGGCCTATTCGGAGCGATTTTCTCCGACTGCGCTCTGTTTGCAGAAAGTTTGGATTGCTCCCATACTTCCCACAGTGGCCGAAATTACTCCGAAAGGTGAGGACGGCTTCCGGCATGCTGAGACCTATCTGGAGGTGTCGTGGCTTGGCTGTTTGACTTCCGGTTTGCGTTATTGGGCCATAAAACCCCTGAAATCGCATGAAATAATATGATTTCATGTAATCGGGAGGGTTGTTACGCAATTGTACACCTTCTGGCTACTGTGGGCAGTACATGTGTGTGTGCCGTGACCTCTGGACTGATTGTCCAAGGTCCGATAGCCCTCGCGGAAATCGAAAGACGATTTCGGTGCGTTTTTCGACGAAATTCGCCGAAAGAACTTAGTTTTGGTCTGAATCTCTTCCGGTGTTGTTTGGTTGATCTGTGAGTTGTCGCTGAGCCATGTTGGCTGGTCACATCTCGTGGGGTCGGAGATGACTAGTGAGCGACGGTGGGTTCCGGTGTCGAAATAGACACTTCCGGGAACCCGGATCCGAACAATTATCCGACGATAATTGTTTGTTTATGTCTCCTTGTGTTTGCTGCCAAGACACCCAAATCGGTGTGTTTTGTGGCAGCGAGTGACTCGTGGTACGAGTCGGCGTGTCCCGGGACAGTTCGTGGGTCCCGGCGGAGTCCCGGTGCGATTTTCGAGACTTCCGGCATGTTACGGTAGTCTGTTTTGGGAAACCGATCTCCGTAGGTTTGATTGTTGGGTTATGGTTTTGGTGTTCAGTATTTGTGGGTTAGGCTCTAACCCGGTGGACCCTCCGTAGGTCCGATTTACGATCTTTTGCAGTCAGGAGACAGACGCGATAGTTATACAGGTGGGTACTTCGATCCGACGTCGGTACAGTGTGGTGCACGCTCGGTGATGGTTTCTTATCCTTACTCTTTCATGGTTTTTATTGCATATAGAGATATTGAGCCTTGCACCAATATTATTCTGTTATTCTCTACTCAGATATTTCCATGCTTAGTATCATGTGTAGGAGTAGAGTAGATTATCCGTATGTGATACCATGTTTCCTTGTTGCTCTACTTGCATGTTCTACGTATCTTGTATTATGCTTATAGTAGAGCGGTTTCGTGATTATCTATGAGATTGTGACCTAGTCGGTCCGTGCATTGCATCTATTCAGTGCCCTGGTTGGTCAGTTCTGGTATCTTGTATCTGTTACCTATTCGGTCGTTTCCTTGACTTCTGTCATTGATGACCTTTGAGGTCGGTGTACCCTGAGGGGTTGGAATGTCGGCTAGTGGCCGACGGTAGTTCTGGATTCTGTTGATGCACTCTGGTGACCTATTCGTTTGTTCATTGTGCATATATTCTAGTTGACTTTAGTAGTCAGTACTTGTGTACCTTCTGTAGGATGTAGAGTTGTTCCATCCTAGCTAGTTGACCTGAGTGGTCAGTTCTTGTGTTTTCTTAAGTAGTATTTGCATACTGTTGAGAGGATGTTGAGTTGTTCCATCCTAGTTGACCTGAGTGGTCAGTTCTTGTATTTCCTTGAGTAGTATTTGCATACTGTTGAGAGAATGTTGAGTTGTTCCATCCTAGTTGACCTGAGTAGTCGGTTCTTGTGCTTCCATACAGTTGATGACCTATACGGTCGGTGAGCCCTGAGGGACGGGATTGTCGACTGGTTGCCGACGGTTGACCTTTGAGCATATGAGCATGTGACTCACCGAACTTTCACAAATAGCAAGGTTCGAGTGTTGGATGCGAGTTCTGAGCTTTTTCAGATTTTCTGGAGGGTCGTTGACTGTGTTCCGACCTATGGCACGTGTACCGAGGTTAGCGGATGAATCCCTAGCACTAAAGTCCAAAAAGTTGGATTTTAGGTCGCTCTCGGATTGCATGTATGGGGGTCTGTACCGGTACAGGAAAAGTTCTTTGTCAGTACGACAATTGCTATACCGGTACGGGGAGATGCCGTATGGGATGGCTGGAGGTAGCCAACCCGAGCCTCGGGTTTGGCTGTTTCGCAGGGTCTGTACCGGTACAGATCTGGCTTGTACCGGTACAGCCTGGCAGTTTTCGAAAATCCGAAACTGCAGGGGCTTCTTGGCATTTTGTTGCTTCTTTATCAGCACCCCCACGCCCCCTTAGGGCTTTTTGTGCTGAGACCAGAGAGAGAGAGAAGTAAGAAGCCTCTCTAACCCTTCTCTTCCCATTTCTTCTTTTGGGTGGATTTTTATGTGATTGATCTCCCTTTTCTTCTCCTTTTTGCTTCTTGGTGTACATTCCACCATGGGTGAAGCTAGGAGCTTGGCTTTGGAGCTTTTTGGAGGGTGATCTTTGATTCTAGAGGCCTTTGATCCTTGAGGGGAAGCTTCTAAGAGGTAGGTATCACTTCTAATCCTCTAGTTTAAGCTATTGATGCTTGTTAATAGATGAAACCCTAGATTTGGCATATTAGGGTTTATTTTGGGGTTTTGCAACCTAGGGCTTTTAGAGTCCAATTGATTGGTTTAGAGCCTTGAATTAAGTTGCTTTGGAAGGGATTTACACTCCATTTGAGGTTTCGAGAGGGATCCTTCACCTAGGTGAGTTTTTCCCTGTTCTCCGATTCTGATATTCGAAGTTTGAGTCGTGGATTCGTCGGTTGACTTTGAAACTTCTTGTGTGACCTTTCTAGGGTACAAGGAGTCTGAAAAGAGTCAGGGTTGGCGACTCGGAGCTTGCGAGGACCGTCGGTGGGTTTGACCTCATAAAACAATGAGGAATCTCATTGTGGCTATTCGAATGTCGTAAAATGGAAAATCATGCAATTCTGTGTTAGATACATCATCTTTGAATTTTAGAATGCTTAAATTATATGCCATATGTATAATGAAATTTTCGACCTCTTTGTAGTAGAGGGTGGTTTGTGGACTAGGGCATAGTGTAGCATTCTGCTAATGGCCTGAGGGCGTGTTGAACAGTGTAATATGAGATGAAAAATGATGAACTTGAACTTAGAAACTATGCATGACATAGGAGAAAAGGTAATGTCATAAAGCGGCATTGGTCTTGGCATTTACTTATAGAATGGTGAGCTAACGTCATCAAGCGGCGTTAGGCTCGAGAATGAACTTTGACATAGAATTACTAGTGTCATGAGAGATATTGTACTAAACCTTAGGGTTACTAGTGACATTTGCCATGTGGGGATTATGAGGTTTGGGACTTGAGACAGTATGGTTCTACTACAGGCCGGACAGCCTTCGGGTGGGTCCTACAGGCCGGACAGCCTTCGGACGGGTCCTATAGACCGGACAGCCTTCGGACGGGTCCTACATGAGTTAAACTACAAGCAGATAACCTGATATTAAATAGTAAAGGACAATCACTACTGGTTAGGAAATAGTAGTTGGATATATGGTCAATTTTGGACATGGTGATGGGCACATATAGTGCGCTTGAGAACATAGTAGAGCATGTTATTTATTATTTATGCAAGTGGCATAGTAGAGTATCTTTACTTCATGCTTTTATTCACAGTTATGCTTTACTTTCAGTTGTTTACCTATCGCTGTTACCTATCTCTTTTGGGCCTAGTGGTGCAATTCGTGCTGGTCAGTAATTGCCCACTGGGAACTATATGTTTATAATTCTCACGCCCTCTGTCTTCTGACGTTTTTCAGTGCCTTCAACGGGGGAGGCCAGGGATCGCGGCAAGGGTGTCGCATCAGACTAGCGACGAGGAGTCTCGCTAGGTGGTTCATCTCTCCTTTTGTTTTAGTTGGAGAGGATGAGAGTTTTGTACCCTTTTGTAGAGGCTACCATTTTGTACTTAGTACTACTGGTTTGCTCTGTTGCATTTACCTTATACTTGTTCCAGTTTTTGTACTCTCTTTCTTTCCTACCTGTTTATAGATCCTACTTGTTGATAGGGATAGCTGTATGTGGCTCTGATATTCATAGTTATAGCCTTATATATGGTTTAATTCTGCTGTTTTTAGTAGACGCCTGGTATGTGTTGACATATGGCGGGTCTGGGCACGCTTTGGGGAAGGTCCTGCCGACCCCGGGGCGTGACAGAGCATCGATCGTCCGACTCGTTCGCATTTCACGAACACCAGCGATTTGGCCACCGCAAGAGGGTGTTCTTTTTCGGAAAAGTGGTTGGATGTGCCAGCCCGTGAGCCCAGCGGTCAGGACTGGGTAATATGCAGGTAGAGTGGCAGTGGGCACACGCTTGAGGTCTGCGGGCCGATATAACAGGTTAATTAGATTGGGTATATTTGGACTTCTTGTCCGGTTGAAGCATATAGCTATAGTAGTGGTTGTTGCTTGTATATCTTCAGTTCTTTCTTTACACTTGTTGTGCTACTATAGTTTTGTTGTATGTATGCATTCAGTTCTTCTATACAGTAGCGGTAGTTGTTCTTATACATCTTGTTCATGTATTATTGTTGCTACTGTATCTAGTATTTTACTTACCCATATTATTGTTTATCTCTTCCTGATCCGGTGAGTACTCCTCGCCTTCATCGACTTGCGGTACCCATTGGGAGGGAGACATGTTTACATGTTCTCACCTTCCCCGCCATTTTTCAGGTATTGCGGGCGGTGAGGGTTGAGACGAGACGTGAGACACGTTGATAGCGGTCGATAGAGCCTTCGACCCGGTTATTCGGTTTAGTTTCTTTCCTTTACTTCTGTTGGTATAGCTTTGTCACTCTATGGTTCAATTGGTTTACTTTATTCGAATTCATATGGCTTTGAATGAAATAAAGAAGTTCTGGTTTTTGTAAAATGAAAATAGTTTTCTACCCCTCGAGTAGCGTACTTTTGAAAGAAAAAAGTTTTCGTGGATTTATGATTAAACTCTAAATGTAAATCTATTGTGAATGGTGTAGGATTGTATGAATATTTATATATTCAGTTATGGTGGTTGTGTCCTTTTTATACTCTGTACTTGTGCGACGCCGTACAAATACAGGGGAGACTCTGTCCGTGTGAACAGTGGATTCCCTATATTTGTGGCGAATCTGGCATACATTGGAGGTCAGGTTTTCAAAAAAAAAAAAATTCCGCTGTGTTTTTATCCTAAAGGGACCCCGGGGCGTGACACCTAATCTTAAATGTGCTTTCTAAGTTCTACAAATTACCACAAATTGTTAAACTTCTTCGAGCTTCGGATGGAGTGTTGGCGCGCGGACATCGCGTGAAGGCCGTGGATTCGGTGGGCGTTTCGTGGATTCGAGACGTGATTGCTGCAAGGACTTGCGGCGAGATCGGTAGAAGGATTTCCATCGATCGAGGACCAATGAGGGCAATCTACAACGAGGATTCGGTAAAATCAAGTTGTGTTTTGGTAAAATCACTTGTACTTGATTTTTAATAGTGGATTGTTTGCGTGATCGGTCCCGTGGATTTTTCTCTCCGGATTGGAGTTTTCCCACGTTAAATCTCGGTGTTTGATTTTTATTTTCCGCAATTAATTTTTAATTTGCATCGAGATTCGTTGTTTTTGCCGTTTACACCTATTCACCCCCCTCTAGGTGTTGATTACCTTTTAGATCTTAGGGTTTCATATCACACAGGGTTCGGGTTTGGATATGGATTTTTAAAATCCGTCGGGTTCGGGTTTGGGTTCGGGTTCGGGTTCGGAGTTGGGTTTGGGTTCGGGTTGTTGAAAATCCGCCCCGAATCCGACCCGTTGACATCTCTAATTTTATTATAGTGATAAGATCTTGATAATTGTAATATTAATTACACAGTGAAAAAGATATGTAAAATTAATCTATACCATTGTTTATCATAATTTGATTATTAATTTCCAACCATTATAAAAACATCTATAAATATCCTAGCTTTCAAACTGACAAACTAGAAGGAACTAAATTGAAATTAAAAATCGTCATCTAAAATATATTTATTATAGTAATCAGATCCTGATATTTGCAATATTAATTGCGCAATGAAAATGATATGTAAAATCTATATGATTTTTTATCATGATTTGATTATTAGTTTCCAACAGTTATAAAAAAACATCTATAAATATCCTAGCTTTCAAACTTACAAACCAAAAGGAACTAAATTGAAATTTTTGATTTCATTTGGTTTAGTTTTCCAATCCTTGATTGGTTTTGTCTTGACTTGTCTAAAATAGACTAAAATTTTATCAGCTCTTTTTATCATGTAAACCGATTTTAATTTATCTAGCAAATCAAACAAAATGGAATTATTCCCACACCTTGCTTTAGTAATATCTCTTATTTCTAGGAAGAAGAAAAAAATAAGGAAGAGAGCAAAAAAAACAAGATATTTATTCATGTAAGAATTACTTTGGGAACCAAATCAGCAGAACTTCCTCCTCGCATTGTTTTTCCATGCTGCTCTTTTTCTGTAATTTTTTTTTAAGAGTACCCGCTCCGCTTATTTCATTTAAAAATAAATTTAGCTAAAAATATGAATCAACTAAGATTCGAATTTGGGTCTTGGATACCAACTACCAAGCCCTTTTCCACTTGCTCAAGGGACGGCACATCTTTCTTTAGTTCCCTGCATAAACCGCACTTGCTCAAGGGACGGCACATCTTTCTTTAGTTCCCTGCATAAACCGCATAGTATTGATAAGTATTGTATGGGTATTGTTTCCAAACTACTAGTTTAAAGGCGATACAAATGGGCATCGTGTGGTGAGCACGGGCCTATTGTATGGACGGAAACGAGAAAAAAACAAAAAAAAAAATTCGTGCACCCAAATATTTTAGAGAGAGAGAGAGAGAGAGAGAAAGAAGTGGACGAAGAGAATGGAGGGTTGAGATGAGCACCCGGTCACTACAAGGCGCACATCCACATCCTCCCCAAACTTATTATATAATTTTGGTCCGCATAGTGCCTGCCTAACAAGTCTTTGTAATAATATCCCAAAGTTCCAGCGGGTATATTCCTCGGAAGGACAAAGAGATATGCGGTGGCTGCCGGCAAACTCGTTGCTTCGAAACCACCCAAGGCTGACTGGTGGAACGAAATATCTCAGACCCTCCGCCGATACACCACACTCAACAAGAGTCAGGTTAATTAGGTTTGACATGCATGGACAGACCATCTAGTTGCACATAGAAAATTGGGGTAAATGGCAATACAGTCCCTAAAGTCTGTCAAAATTTATTTTGGCTCTCAACTAACACTTTATTAAGATCTTGAACTTTCATAGAGGTTCCATTTAGTCCTTTGAAATGCTGGCATTAAAAAAAATGATATATTTATAATTTTTATAGATGGGTGGATACACTATGTGTCCATAATAATTTATAGATGGGTGGATATATATCATTAAGTCATTGATGCTTAGGAATTTATGGTGGATGAAGAATTATAGAATTCGAATAATAGTGGCCCTCCTAAAATTTAATGGTGCTCGATGAAATAGCATGTTACAAAGAATAAAAATAGTAAAAAATATGGGACAGTTTCGTATAGGTTACTATAAATATAATGAATTACAAATATACCCCTACAAAGTTCAACTTTCATATATTGTTCCTACAAAAGTCCTGATGTTTTCAAATATATTCCTATCATTAGAATTCATTAGAAAATTTTAGTCAATTATAAGTTAAATACTTAACCCTAATTAGTTAATGAGATAAATTGACTGTTTTACCCCTCTTCAATTAACATTTGAAGGGATATATTTGTAATAGTATAAAGGTAATTTCAGTTATAAAATATATAGTATTTTAACGGTAACAAACCAGAGAGATATATTTAAAAATATTAAGATTTTTGTAGAGATAAAATATAAAAATTAAATTTTATAGGAATATATTTATAATTTACTATATTTGTAGGGATCTATATGAAATTAACCAAAAAAGATATAGATCGAATGGTAGAAAAGTTAATAGCACTAAATAGTTGGTGCTATTAGAAACTATTAATGAGACACTATACATACTAATCTATACCTCTATATATATATCTATCTATCTATACCTTAACATTATTTCCCCTAATCTTACCACGTGGCAGTCTATTTTTCACCCTCACTTGCCCCTCTTTTGAACCAAACGGTTAAGCGGTCTCTTCGGCTTTCCTTCCCTGTAACGTCTATCTCTTCGGCTTCCCATCTTATTAATTCATTTTCCATAACGTATGTCTCTTCGACTTCCCATCTCATAATTCCTTCTTTGTAACGTCGCTACTTCGACTTCCCTCTCATTAGTTTCTATTTTTTAAGAAGCGTTGTCCGAGAAGCCACGGCATATAGCGTTATCGACAACGACCTCGCCTACTACATCCGCTCCCCTCAAGCCCCGCAAGCGCACCGCCCTCGCTCTCACCATCAACGTCGAGTGAGTCGAACTCTAACCCTAGCATCGACCCTTTCTCCCGTGATATCGACCACTTATATTTGTAATGTATAGGACTTGCCGAAAAAGGGTTGAAGGCGCTATAATATTTCACGAAAGCGTCGGTGTTAGTAGAGAATGTCCTAAATGAGGATATAAAGGGGTCCAATTTCTATGTAACACATTTTTTTCTCCTATAATTTTTTTTTATCTTTCGTTGTTTTTCATTGAATTATAATTTTATTTTAAAAATTTTAAAATATTTTTTATATTATTAAATTTAATTAAATATGATTATATCCGCAGCATTGCGCAGGTTCCTACACTAGTCTATCTATCTATCTATACATTATTTCTCATAAAATTTGTCACATGGCAATTCCTTCACCCCTCTCTCTAGTCCATGATAGGAAGACTTCTAATTAATATATTCACATAATCAATTTTATCTAAACAAATCACTTTTTAAAAAAAATAGTAAAATAAAATCTCTTTATACTCTTTTTTTGTCACATTTTTTGCTTTTTGCTTTTTTTTTTTGCACAGGAAGAGTTTATTTTTTATTATTTTTTTATTTTTTTATTTTTTAAAATTTTCTGGGGATTGAAATTGGAGTTTCGACTTTCGAGAATAGCGACATCACGGTGAAGTGAAGCGCGATGGATCTGGAGTCGATGAGGGAAGATTCATATGACGTCGACGTGGCCATGACGAAGGAAAAGCTCGACGCCGACAATGAGATGGAGGCGACACGGAGAACGGGAGTCACCTTTCCCATCTCGACAACGCGATCAACGTGCGTATGGAATAATAACTCTATTACCACTTCTTTCATTATTATTATGTATAATTTATTTGCTATTTTAAGTTTTGCTACATTTGTATATATCTATTTTATATTTTATATTTATATTTATTAATATTTCATGACAAGTTTAAAAAATTTAAAAATTTTAATTTTGTCAATCTTTTATCCTCTATCGCATTAGCTCGCCGCAATACACAAATAACTTCACTAGTATTTATACTATTTGAGTTGACAAATAGATTCCTAAACATAATAAAAGAATATTCCATACACATTGCAAAAAAAAAATAATTATATCAAATCAATAATTAAATTTGAGTTTGATTCATTTTAAAATCAATTAAAATTTTTAAATGTTGGGTATATACTAAAAACATTGTATGTGATAGAACATAGATAAAAAATATTTGTGTTATAGCTAAACTAAAGCATATTTAGAAATAAATCAAATTTAGAGAATATATTAATTAAAACACAAACTTAATTTTCCATCAATAACAATTTAAATCGAAAATACAATACAAAATTTAAAATTTAATTTAAATTTAATTTAATTTAGACATACGAGGGGAATCTACTATAACTTTTATAAATATATATATATATATATATATATATATATATATATATATATATATATATATAGAGAGAGAGAGAGAGAGAGAGAGAGAGAGAGAGAGAGAGAGAGTGTGTGTGAGTTGAGCTAGAATACTATCGATAGCAAATGAGCGCTTCGTTGCCACCCATTTGTTTCGATGATAGAGCCTCCAAATCGACGATCGGCACCGTTGAACATGATTTATACCATTTGAAGTGTTTAGAAATTAAATTTCAAATCTTTTCGACATCATTTGCTTAATGATTAAAAGATTTCAAAATTTGTAATATCAATGGTAGATATGAGGCGTTTTCTCGTTAAACGAGTAAAGCTATCCAAATCAAATAAATTCTGGTTAGAAAATTCTTTAAACTATTTAGAATAAAATCTATACTCTCAATCTTGATTGGAAAATTGCTATCAGCACTATTTAGAGGATATTCATTGTCAACCGTTTATTTTACGCCCACTTGATGGACAAGAGAAAAATATCGAAAAAGCATGAAATTTGATTTCTAGATATTTCAAAAGGTATAGATCATATTCAACTGCGATCATCGATTTTGAGGCTCCATCATCAAAAACAAATAGATGGCAACGGAGCACTTTGTTTGCTACCGATAGTATTCTAGCTCAACTCTCTCTCTCTCTCTCTCTCTCTCTCTCTCTCTCTCTCTCTCTCTCTCTATATATATATATATATATATCTATAGAGTTCGGCTATGGTGCTTGTAAAAGCACAAAGCACTTGGTGCTTGTAATTTTTTTACCGTTAGATCTACGTCTTTGATCATTTTCACCCGTTAGATTATACTATTCAACCAACCACCCACTTAACCCAAGGGGACCCACATCATCTTAACCGCACATCTATTAATCCAAGGGCTAAAAACCTACAAGCACTAATGACTTGGTACTTTTAAAAGCATAGGAGCTCAATTATATATATATATATATATATATATATATATATATATATATATATATATATATATATATATAGGGCTACTATACTATTAGTAGAGCTACTATCTTATTATGAGTATGATGTTGGGATTTTCGAATCGGCGATCCACACCGTTAAACATGATCTAGAGTATTTGAAACTTCTAGAAAATAAATTTCGTAATTTTTCAAATCATTATAAAGTCCATCAAGCGGGTAAAAAATGAACGGTCAAAATCGAACGACGTCCTAAAAAGGATGATCGGATCCTTCAATTGAAGATCGGAGTTATTGATCTTTATCTATGTAGTGAATAGAATTTTCTATCAAAAATTCAACAAATTCCGATTCTTTTACACCGTTAAACTAGCAAGAACCCCATACTAGCCATTAAAAATTGTCAAATTTGTGACCTCTTGATCGTAAGGTAAATGATGTCGAAAAATTATAAAATTTGATTTCTAGAAGTTTCAAATGCTGTAAATAACGTTTAACGGTGTGGATCGTGGATTCGGAAGCTCTATCATCGAAAACAACTTATGAGTACGAGGCGATCGTACTCATAATAATATAATGACTCTATATATATATATATATATATATATATGAGTACGATCACCCCGTACTCATAAGTTGTCTTCGATGATAGAGCTTCCGAATCGACAATCCACAATCAAACGTTATTTACATTTAAAACTTTTAGAAATAAAATTTTATAATTTTTCGACATCATTTATCTTATGATCAAAAGGTTACAAATTTGACATTTTTTAACGACCGGTATGAGATACTTGCTAGTTTAACGGTGTAAAAGAATCGAAATTTGTTGAATTTTTGATAGAAAATTCTATTCACTACATGGATAAAGATTAATAACTCCGATCTTGAATTGAAGGATCCGATCATCCTTTTTAAGAACGTCGTTCGATTTTGACCGTTCATTTTATCCCCATTTGATAGACCTTATTATGATTTTGAAAATTTACGAATTTATTTTCTAGAAGTTTTAAATACTCTAGATCATATTTAATTGGATTATCGATTCTAAACTCCATCATCGAAAACAACTTATGAATACGAAGACTCCAATACTCATAATAGTATAGTAGCCACGACTTATATATATATATATATATATATATATATATATATATATATATATATATATATATATATATATATATATATAGAGAGAGAGAGAGAGAGAGAGAGAGAGAGAGAGGTGAGGAATCTACGTGTAGTAAGAAAAGCAGCTCTTTTTCTTATCGAGCTTTTAACCCCTGGACTAAAAATCGTAGGGTTATGCACATGACATACGCTTAAAGGAAATGGCCCCCTTAGGTTGATGTCATTCTTGACTTTAAGAGGTCATTTGGGTTATAATATTTAATCTAATGGTTAGAAATGATGAAAAGAGTTGATCCAAAGGCTAAAAAATTGGTAGCAATAATGAGATTTTCTACTAATAGTAAATGATCAACTATATATATATATATATATATATATATATATATATATATATATATATATATATATATATAGGCCATGGCTACAATACTTTTATGAGTATTGGAGCACTACTACTCATAAATTGTTTTTGATGATTGAGCTTCCGAATCGACGATCCACTCCGTTAAATATGATCTAGAGTATTTGAAACTTCTAGAAAATAAATTTCGCAAATTTTCGAAATCATTATAAAGTCCATCAAGCGGGCATAAAATGAACGGTTAAAATCGAACGATGTCCTAAAAAGGGATGATCGGATCCTTCAATTCAAGATCAGAAATATTGATCTTTATTTAGGTAGTGAATAAAATTTTCTATCAAAAATTCAACAAATTTCGATTCTTTTACACCGTTAAACTAGCAAGTATCCCATCTGCCATTAAAATTTGTCAAATTTGTGACCTCTTGATCGTAAGGTAAATGATGTCGAAAAATTATTAAATTTGATTTCTATAAGTTTTAAATCTTGTAAATAACGTTTAACGGTATGGATCGTCGATTCGAAAACTCTATCATCGAAAAAGACTTATGAGTACGAGGGCGATTGTCTCGAAAATAGTATAGTATGACAATATATATATATATATATATATATATATATATCACTACAACAATTTGTATTAAAGGTGGCTTTTATAGGTACCTATAGCGGCTTTTTGAAAAGCCGCAATAAAAAGTACCGGCTTTTTTTAAAAAGCCACAAAAAAAGCCGGTGAAAACCGAGTCGGTATAGGTCTCTGCCATATAACGGCATTTTGTAAAAGCCGCATTTTAGTGCCTATAGCGGCTTTTTGAAAGCCACTATCAGCATTCAAATTGTGGCACTATTATAGCCGTCTTTAATTATCTATAGTGGCTTTTTGCCATAATAACTATTTTTAAGAGGGCAACTGAAAAGCCGCCTTTAATTAGTATAGCAGCATTTGGTGTGCCACAATACTATAATTTTTGCGGCTTTTTGATGCTGTTAATAAAATTATGTCGTGGCTTTTTAAAAGCTGTTAATATGCATATATAATGACTTTTTATAAAACTACTATTAATCAAAATATATGGACTTTTTAATATATATATTAGCTAGGGATAATTGTATGAAAGATACAATACAAAAATGACACATTCATAGCAAAAAAGTTGTTCCATTCATATATAAGCCAAGAGTATCGAAATGAAACCAAAATACTAATTGTTCCTCACATCCTCAACATCAATAAAATGATAAAACACTATAATATCCAAAAACAACTTTTTAAAAATAATACAGTAGCTCAAAACATAAAATGATGTTAAAGGACATAGTAGGTCCAAATACAAAAGAAATGATCAAGTATCACTGGAAGGATTTGATGATGTAGCAAGTGCCCGAAGACTCAAGATTCTGTAACAAAAATAAAAACATTCAGCATTATGAGATGCACCCAATAAATTTAAGAAAAGAATTGCAGAGAGACTCTAATATACATCTAAAGAGAACTTATTTCAATCCACAAACGGCCAAAATTGTTTCCTAAGGGTCATGCCGCATGTTTAAAAAAAAGCTCAACTAATGATGCCAAAGTTTCACAAGAAGTTCATCCATTATGACAACAAAAAACAATTCATGTTAAACTGGCTTTCAAAACAAATGAGATAGTGAACATTACCAGATTCATTGAGATTCTCCATCTTCTTTACTAGAGGATACTTAAATATTCATGAAAAACCGTGTGGCGCGAATTTGAATATTATCAGCTGGAAACAGAGCTGCAGAAAAATAAGCTTCTTAGGACATGGAACTATTGTTTCAAATATTGAAGTTGAATCAATATGATCAGTATGGTCTACTTATCAATAAAAGTCAAGATTACCACCAAAAGAAACATGCAAAAGAAAAGGTTTCAGACACAACTGGTTAGGTTTGAATCTCCATAGTCTAAGCAATACAGGTGAATTCATGTCCAGCTTAGTCAATCTTCTTTACATTTATCAACACCCTTTTGGTTTACCATGGAAATGCTAAATGAGTATATTCTATAGCTTCATATTCAATTTCCCCTCTAATATATAACCGGTTTATTTCGCACTCAAATCTAGCTTTCATATTTTCTGTCGCTGATTAGCAATATGTGAAAACTTTTGATGATAAAGTACTAAAGAAATTCCTCTTATCTAATTTTTAGTCTGTTAAATAAACTAATTACTTTCACGTGTACAGACTTATAAGATGCATAAGCACTTTTTATACATTTTACCCCAGCACATGGTTTTCACAGTCCAAATGCGCAACTCCATCAAAAGTGTAAAGCAAATATCAAAAAAATTATATAAGAACATAGAATTCATACCAATTACAAAAACAGGAGATTCCAAACAATGCTCTCAAATACAATCATAACAGATAAAGAATGGCATAACCAAGTAAAGTAAGATCCATTCCAAGATGAAACAACTTTTTATAAACATTCCACTAAAAGAAATTAAATTCATCAACTTTGGAAAATCAACATGTTATCTGTAAAAGGATCACCTGGATATTTCTCAACTATATTGAAACCAATTACAGAAGAAGTAGTTCCTATAAAAAAAACATATACTAAATATAGAGTTGAAAGCTAACAAACATAGTATTAACATTACCATTAATTTTACCTTCATAGCATTAATAATTTCCTCCGGAGCACAAAACTGACAGGTAATAATATCACAAAAAAACAATAATAATAAGTCGACGAATTTTCAACTATTTATAGTTGCAAATTATTCGGAAGGTACCGAATGCTGTACCTGAATATTATCGTGCCTTAATGCGGGATTTAGTTGCCTCTGCTGGTGAGAAGCTCTAGAAAGTGAATCTTCTAAGTCCTCCTTAATTATAATATTAATTAACAATATATCAGTCTACGAAATTAACAGTGGCAGAGGATAAAAATAGAAGTGCTTATCATTCTATCAACCTTTCTGAAGAAAAATGGGCGATATCTCTTGTTTTGGCTTTTCAAGACCAAACTCCTTGACTGAAATACACGAACAAAAAAAAAGAGAGAGTTACTAAATTCTACTAAATTGCAAAGTCGAATGGTAGTCACAAAAGTGAAGTTTTCCATCAGGACAAAAACACAGACAGTGTAAAGCGATAAACTGATAGCAAGAGAAAACAGTGAAATGAAGTTGGGTCATCCCTCCTAGAACTAAGGACTGCACAAGAGCAAGAGAAAATGGACAGATCACTTGTCATGCAAGAAAAATTAACTGCTGCACAAAGGCGAACATGTTCAATTAGGCTTTAATTACATATAGATTAGCTTGATAGAAATAGTATCATCAAAGTAAAATGAACCACAAAAAGAAAGATATAAGATAATACAAAAAATAAAATGAAACAAACCCAATTGCATGAAATTGGGGTTAGGCTTTGTTTAACAAGTAAGGAGTTTATGGCTCAGTTATATTGTGGCAGAACATTAAAAATTTTCGAACTATAAATAGTTATACCTAAACAGCACTTCTGTAAAAAAATTTGTGAGCAACATTGAATACTATGGCTCAAAGTCATAGGTTGCCAGATCAATCGGAGCCTAGCTGACTTATTTGGTTTCAGTTTGGCATTATTGCTATTCTCATTAAATTTATAAGAAGTCATGTCACTGTCAAATTTGCAGAAAGCAAAGAAGCTACAGCTGAAAACAAAGAACTATAGAGTCAAAAAATCAAACAACTAGTGTTAACATGATTGGATGTATCTGAAATGGAGCAATTGCAAAATCCAAGCTGTTAGTTATTTCTCTACAATATTTTAAGGAAATGCAGTACTTTCTGAATCATTCATGTGTTCATATATAAAGATTAAAACTATGATGGCCCTGCTTGGATGTCAAAAGAATTTATTTAAGTGCTAAATAAGTGCCGCCTTTAAGCTAATTTCCTGTAGTGCAAACATCCCTGAAAAGAGAAATTCTCATAATTAATCCTAAATTTGAAGAGGCGAAAACATTGACCCGGTTTCGATCAAACTAGGATTTTGAGTCATTTGTTGGCAAATTATCTACAGTGGAAGAAAAAACAAAACAAAAAAAAGCACAGGCAACTAGTGAAAAACAATGTTAACTCTCCAAGTATTTGGTTAATTTACACCAACAATGCCCCAAACTGCAGACACTTTTCATTACAAGTGATCATATAATAACTAAACCATGCACATATTAACAAAATGAGTAAAAGCACTAATTGTTCTTGTTTAGTTGACCAGTTATTTCTGTAAACATCGAATCCAACTGCGAATTGTCAACCACTAATTGGAGTCAAGCTTGGAGCATGTCATCACTAGAGGTTTAATCCAAAAGTGAATCAAAATCTAATAGACAAAAGGGAAAGAAAAAAAAAACACAAAAACAAAAATGAATGAAAGTATACCTGTCAGGTGATATGGGAATAAGAACGTAGGAATCCTCCAAAGAGAATACTTGAAGTTTCTTACTTGATGGAGCAGAGTCACCTAAACAACTTCCCCACTCAAATTGCCTCCAAAGTTGGCACACTCTGCCAAAACAAGCAGATGCAAAGCATTATTTTTTTCGCATGGATAAGAAGAGTTGAGTTATCCCAACCTTAATAGTTAATATCATCCTAGTGTTTTTGTTGGGTCTTCTAAATATATGCCTTAGTGTTGGAGAGTTGTTGAAGGAGAATATCTTCTTTATCATTTGAGGAATACTTTGTAATTTAGATGTGGTTAGCTACTGATACAATTGGTGGCATCGGCAACATATGATTGCTTTTCCTACTAATAAGTATGTGTGTGCAAATGTGAGAGCCTGGCATAATGGTTTAGATGTCAAATGCATTGCTTATGTTAGCTTGGCATGTGAGATCATTTAAGCACTTAATCTCAAATTACTGAATTAGTAAAAAGAGAACAAAGATATATACACCAACAATATATTTGCATTTACTGAGTCAGAACGTAAAGATTAATATAATATATGCATGATAGAAAGAACTGGAATGAAAAGCGACAGAAGATTGTGCAACTCAAAATTTATTTACATTAGTACATACCAACTCCCACCGAGAAGAAAAAGACTATAATATACCAGTGCCAGATAACAGCCAAAGATTCTTGATGCTCTGCAATAACTCCTGAATATGAGAAGGTAGATATTAAATAATGAAACATCTTTCTGATATGAAAAAGAATAACAAAAGCTAAGAAATTCAACTTACATTTTAATCAAACCTTCATGCTATTCCATAGGAAAGCAATTATTGTACAAATATGATGGTAGTCGCACTACATGAAGAATAAATGCCATATACGGCAACAACAAAGAACTTAAGATATATCTGAGAAGATAACTTTCTGATATGCAATAACTCCTTATACAGACCAAGTACATAAATGCTGAATTCAAGACTGACAAAAAACTGAAGTTGGTCATACCTTGCAGACAGGTCGATGTGGATCCTTGAACTCATCGGATACAAGGTGTCGTCCATATCTGAAGATTTGCAAAAGCCACCATTTAGAAAAGCAAATACAATTGAGTTTGTAGCTGTTTTCTTCAACATGCCAAATGACAAAAATGAGAAATTGAAACCTAGAGTCTTGTACATGCTAACTTACCAAAGAGTAGGCATTCATACTTCACTCCACTCGCAAAGGAATCCATCATCAAAAGTTAAAGGCCTGAAACAACAATTAAAGGATTTGAATATACAAATAAAGCAGGACATTGGCTCTCTTAATCAAAATCTAGTGATTTATTGGATATATTGGACCGCTATCTGTAAATTCCTAATACTGGTCACATCAGAAAAATATAATAGACCTTGTCCCTAAGCTACGCAAAAATTATTTTACAGAACTTGAAAGATAAGCCAAAAATTTCTCCGTTCAATTGTCACATAGTTCGTGCTTCTTCAAGTTGCAGTCATGCCTAGCAAAATGACTTGCTGGCGAAATGCTCTAGAGCTTCTGTCATGGCGGCAAGTCGAATCGAGCTTTTGAGCTCCATAAACCAGAAGCTCCCATTTGGAGCTTTGACTTCTTAACGGAAAAGCCATTAGTGCTCGTCCTGA